>CM042082.1:30677145-31927145 GCA_023509865.1 Trypoxylus dichotomus | reverse complement strand
ACTAAAGTCTAAGTAAGAGTTGTACAGATACCTCCAAAGAAGCCAAATTATTGACTGTTTTGAAATTTCTGGAAGCTGATCGCTGATCAGCATTAAAATGTATTGCTAAGGCTAAAGGCATCTCCAAAGAACGGATGACGTACATTTTAAATGTTAGATGTATGTTTATTAGACATATCTAACCGGTGTGCAAGATGAGTGCAGCGTTTGCTCGCGCCACCGCAAAAACTCAAACACTTGGAATGTTCTACAGGCATTTTGAAGCGGTTTCGCTAAAATCCAACAGATTTTTGTGCCAATCTGTGACTTGCGATGATACTTGGATCTACCACTACACACCGAAAAATAAACAGCAATCAAAACAGTGAACCTGCTCTGTCATTCTATCGGCAGGAAAGGTGATGACTTCCGTTATCTGGGATGCAAAGAGAATCTTACTTATCTATTATAACACTCTTCTAAACTTTTGGATCGATTGAAGACAGCTGTCGTCGAAAGAAGCATCCCCCTTATTCAGATGAAGAGCTGATAGCTGTCGTAGACCACTATTTTGAAGAGCTCAAGGAAGAAACTCGTGCATCGACTAAATAAATGTACAATTCGAATCCCCGCAAAGAAAATTAACTCACAACTTTGTTCGGAGCATACCCCTAGCAAAACAACTCCCTAGATTCGTTACAACCCCTTCAGGCGCCGTACCAAGATCAAAATTCGAGTTTTCCTCTCGACAAACCACCCCGATTTTAATTCCAACGTTTTCCCTAAAATAAATCCGGCGCAGCAACGATACCGACAATTTATTCGTCTTAACATCGCCGGGATTTTGGCCTCGCTTTGCTTCCGTACACCCCACACTAAAAACGACCTGGAGCTAGCTGAAGTACGAGTAACCCTTAACGTTGAATGCCTTCTCGTAGAACTTAAACAGAACCAACGAAAATAATCCCTTCCTTGGCAGGAAATTCAAATTACTTTAGTCGGTGGCTGCCGCTAGCGCGGCTGCCGCCACCCCCGAGGGGTTGTATACTTTAAATATATAATATCTAGCGGCAGGAAGTAGCGTAGTGCAAACAAAATAGCCCCCTCTGTTCATCCCATCGCCTTGAAACGTTTTCAAACGAATGCTAGGTCTTGTACCTTTCGCTACGGAAAGACTAGAAGGTAATCGCCATTTTGTTTTGGTGAAATTTTTTGTTTGCAATAATTTTTCTTTCACATAACACTGTTAAGATGTTGTCCCAAACAATTTTAGTATGCCCGAATGCAATTGATAATCAATTCACCTAATGCTATAGTTTATTGCAAAAGAAATTATGATTTCAAATAACACGAATTATTTTGCCATGGACGTAGCGCCCTACAACATAAAATACGAAACGAAAACATCAATAACACTGTAGCTAGAATTAAATCCTACAAAGGACGCCACCGTTCACCCTACGAAAGCTTCCACAAGCCGGGAATCTTAAGAAACTCCTATTTAGGGTCGGTTTTTGAGTGAAAGCCAACTTTCTACGGGAAAAGGGGTTGATTTTAAGGATCCCTAAGGTCGCCTGGGATGAGAGTGGGGTGCCAGTTACCCCGGAAAAGGTCGTTGTTTAGAAATTAGAATTCATAGAGCATACGGTATACCCTTTTTCGTTTTCGAAAAATATGAATGAATTTTGGACTTTCGGGGGTGGGAGAAGGATTATGCGTGAGAAGAATGTAAAATGATGGTTTTTAATATTTGTAAATTTATGCGATATAGTTCGTAAATTTAAGATTAGTTCGAGGAATTGGTATTGATTTAATTACAATGGAAACGATGCATTTTTAATGAGGGAAAAACCTGTGTATTTGCTAGAAATTTTAGTACTAGAATTGAAGAGGTGGTTTGGTGTTTTATCTTGGCATAGTTTTTGGTAATTGATCCAAAGTTCCCGGTGATTGCAATGACCAAGCTATATATATATATATATATAATGACTTCTGTTTCAGATGGAATCAAGAATTCTGATCCAAAATTTCTTTATGCTGCTCTTTAATCAAAATTTGTCCGTACCTTGCTCGAACCTTCTTAACACATGGGCTGAAAAGTCCCGGGCCTAACACATAGATGACGCTAGTTTCATTGCAGTCACCTTTCTCTCAGTTAGTACTAACCTTCAAAAGACAGCTGTTAAAATTTCATGATATTCTATTTATTAGTTTGTGAGTTATTGTGCTAAGAATCACGCTACTTTTGTTATTTTCAAAACAATGGATCAAAAACAATTTCGTGTTTTAATTTTACACTGCTTCTTGATGGGAAAAAATACCGTTCAAGCGAAGCAACGGCTTGGAAAGTATTATGGGGACTCCGCTCCATCAGAAACAACAATAAAACGTTGGTTTGCTGACTTCAAACGTGGTGCAGAACACCGATGATGCAGAACGCAGTGGACGTCCAAATGAGGCGGTAACACCAGAAAACATCAAAAAAAATCCACAAAATCGTTTTGAATGATCGAAAGGTGAAGTTGTGTGAGTTAGCTGACACCGTAAAGATATCAAAAGAACGTATTGGCTTTATATTACATGAGCATTTGACTACGAGAAAGCTCTGTTCAAAGTGGGTGCCGCGTTTGCTCACTGTTGACCAAAAACAAGAACGTGTTGATGATTCTGAGCAGTGTTTGGCCATGTTTAAACGTAACAAACCGGAATTTTTGCGTCGATATGTGACAATGGATCGATCACTTCACTCCGGAATCAAAACGATTGTCATCTTTGTGGGCAGCAACTGGTGAACCTCGTCCAAAGCACAACAATCGGCTGGAAAGGTTATGGCCTCGGTATTTTGGGATGTGCGTGGTGTAATATTCATCGACTATCTTGAGAAAAGGAAATACCATCAACAGTGAATATTATATAGGGTTATTGGAGCGTTTGAAGGCCGAAATTGCGAAGAAACGACCGCATATGGTAAAGAAAAAAATGTTGTTTCATCAAGACAACGCACCGTGTCACAAGTCAATCAAAACAATGGCAAAACTACATGAATTGAACTTCGAATTGCTCCCACATCCACCGTATTCGCCAGATTTGGCTCCCAGCGACTACTGGCTGTTCGCAGACCTCAAAAAAATGTTCGCCGGTAAGAAATTTCGCACGAATGAAGAGGTTATCGCTGAAACTGAGGCCTATTTTGAGGCAAAAGATAAATCATTCTACAAAAGTGGTATCGAAATGTTAGAGCGACGCTGGAATGATTGCGTTGCTCTTGATGGAGATTACGTTGATGAATAAAGCTAATTTTGAACCAAAAAAACCGTGTTTTCCGTCCCGAGACTTTTCAGCCCATGTGTTAATATTCAAAAATTGGATTTGTCAGATGAAAGGAAATTATTTGAATTTTGACCTTTCAAAATCCAACCAAATTAAATTATTTTCCTTTATTTGGCACTTCATAAAATAAAATTTTGACGTGAAAATATTTTACAACTGGTGTGGCAGCTTGTGGCAATATTTCTTCTGTAGATTCACTTGGAATAAAAATTTGCCATTTATTACCACAAACTTCAAATATAGATTTATCAATTCAATCTATTGCGATCTAATTTTAACGTTTCAAAATTGAATTAAATTGTTCTCTTTATTTATTTGTCCTTTTAATCGTTAATTTTAAAAAACAAAATCTTGACGTGAAAATAGAAACCGAAAAATTTGTTATTTATAATTTAATAAGAATTTTAACATAAGGAAACTAAATTTTGATAACTGGAAAATTATCCCGTGATTCCCCAAACTGATTGCCTTTGTCCCTTTTCCTTTTAGCAGGTACATTTTCACATCAAAAGAACAACAAACATACATTTTAAATTCTAATTATTGAGACAGATAGGTGGCTATTATTATGTCAAGATGCGTATGCAACTGAAGATTTTGATGATTAGATTATAGTAAAATTATCCATCATGGCGAAATACTTAACATTCCGAAATTAGAGAAGGATTTAGTGATTACACTTTTCACGTTTTCAAGTCTTTAGAAACGAATACCGTCTAAATTAGTCCTCCTATGCCAATTTTGGTTTTATAATCGTATTCAGTATCTTTAAAATCGTTTGCATCTCATTGCAATTCAGAACATATTTAATTTGCAAAATTAGCATATTGTTGTCAGATTTAGTCTGTCCATTTAAAGATGTCTGTATTATCTTTTGCGCCATCGGGATCAAGTATTTCTTCAATAATTCTCTCAGAATCCAACAAAGAAAAACACTAACGAATTGATGATTGCTGCAAGGATTGTTTGAAGTCCTTGATTTCATCCTGAAGAGATGAAATAAGTGATAAATTTATAATTGAAGCTGTAATGGTTGGCTGTAAAGTCATCGAGTTGTTAGTATGTTGTTTCATATTTAAGAAAAAGAAATAATCCCATCTAGAAACTGTTTAAGACATATGTGGGCAACCACCGGCCTGCGAGTTGGATCCGGCCCGCTGTAAGATTTTATTCGGCCCGCGAGACATTTTGAAAAACACAATTAGAAAAAAAATATTACACTACTTACTCATATTCACTCCAAATGGGGAAGATCGAGTGATATGGGGTTTAAACTCGGACAGTGAACGTATTTGCAAACTAAAGTTAGGCCCGCAACATGTCAAAGGTTGCCCATAGTTGGTTTAACACATAAGTAGCATAAACTTCAAAATGAAACAGCTGCAAGTATTTGATAATCTTGACAACTCAGTACCCAACTGTTTTTTAACCAAGTTTTGTAGCTTCAACAATAGTAAGAGTATTGGTATGTAACGCTACCGATTCTAACTTAAACACAGTATACAGACAATTGTCAAAGTTTATTCTTAAGTGTTTGGACATAAAAAATTTCAACATCTACGACTTCTAAGCCATTAATCTTTTGTCCAAGCGGAAATAAAAATTTTACGTCTAGTAGTTCATTCCAATAAAAACTTTTGTCGCAATTTGTACTATTTTCAGTTCCATTAGTTGTCAATCTAATACAATATTCAGATGCATAGTTGACAGGAACTTCTATTATAATTTAATGTGTTATACAACACGAATCATTTGCCATGTCATTCAAATAGGTTATACCACATAAAATTCATATTAAGCATTTCGGTACCAAGCCATGATGTAATTATAATTTCGAAAGCTTCTTTGAAGTAAAATTTATTTGGAATTTATGTTATAAAATACAAACTCCTTTTTAAATGAAAAATATTGGGGAATATTGAGTTATTTTAGTACTACTACTCATTATAACCCAAAAATGTATGTATTTACTCCAGATATCATGATGAGATCCTTTCTTCTGTAATAGCTAAGTTAATTTTGTAAATATTACTATTTCCAGGAAACAAAACACATCTTCTAAAGCATTTAAAGCCTAAACAAGGGATAATTCTAGTAAAATTGTCTCCTAAAATCTCATAGTGTCAATATTAATTTAAAGTACACTTTATAATGGTTTTAATAAATATTTTCTTTATATCTTTCCGCAGAACCCATCCACCACCGCTACAACAACCAACTAACCGCTGACAACCGACTAGACACCGCCAAAGATGTTTCACCATCCTCGGACTCATTCACCGTCGGAAAATTTCCAAATTAATCAAGATCTTACGTAAGCTCACGGAATACAATATTTAAACAATACGAACCAAGTAACCCATGACAATATATACGTATACGATACAACAAAAAGAAATTTAAAAACAAAAATTCCCATACAAAACGTACTTCAAAAAAAAACAAACGAAAGGTTATAAATCTTCCTCCAAAAAACGATAAATTCACCACCAAAAAAAAACAATAACAGCGTAGCGTTAAAACGCATGACAATTGACAGGATAGCCTTGCCGAGAAACAATTGACAGCTATGTACGTCTACCATTTACGTGTCGACGAACAAATGAATACACAAACAGGATATGTAAATGAGACGAGATCTATGTTATGCAAGCTTTTGTTGATACAGAACGGAGTTGAAGAATATATACATAAATAAACGGGTATCGAAGGAAGCCGTGGACGTGTTTCTAGACATGCAAAAACGGAGTAAGCGTTGCAAAATTATTAAAAACAAAGGGAGTTGAACGGATGGATCTTCTAGATACGGGTTTGTTTTTTAAAGTTGATCAAGTACGTTTAGATAAAATTTCCTTTAACGTCGGAGTTGGTTCTTTTTTACAATGGGTGCCCCGAACAAAATATTTTCACATTTTTCACATGTAACATGCTTTTCTTTTTTAAATTAGTGCATATAAAGAGGAACACTTATCAAATTAACGATAATTTTTTAAAGGAAAACCATCCAAAACTTGATATCAACTCAATTTTAATTTTTATAAATTTTTAAAACCCCTAAAATCGAAAAAAATCTCCCCAACAAAAAAAGGAGGTCTGCTTACCTTTCTTAAATGAGAATATTAATTTTTTTATAATGTTTTCTTATACGTCAGCAATTTTGATTAAATGTGTTTGAGTACTCCAGCTATAGAAAATAAAATTAAATAATTATTATTCAAATTTAGACCAGCAAAAAATAAAATATTAAAATGAAATTTAAAATTGAACTGCAACAAATTTAGAAGGGGGCAGATTTATGATATTACACGTATAGAATTTTGTAACCTAAAACGTCAATATAATTATTTTTGATTTAAAATATTATGGCAATTTTTAAATGAGCTTGTTACAATTTATATAGAGAAAGAACTTAAATTATGTGCCCTAATTTATTTATTAAAATATAGTTACAGTTTTTTGTTTAAACACTATACTCTTTCAAATATAACGAAAGCTCCCTAGGCTTCTTTTTTAATTTTCTTTATATTAAAATTCAATTATATTAATTGCAAACATTGTGTAGAAATTATTTATCTTAGGGCATTATTATCACCCCCACCATTCTATAATAAAAGGGATTTTTTTTTAAATTTTCGTAAAAGATTTAGCAGCGGGGTTCTTATTTTATAATAACTGCCAGTATATATAATAATATATATAATATATTCCAGTATTTATGCTACTTAGGCATTAAACAATAACTAAAAAGTTTTATTTCTCTCGATTTTAGTGTTAAAATTATAATTTTCCATTCGGGTACCATCTTTAAAGAAAAAAAAAAGGAAAAATTCACTTTAATTAAACACAATTTTAACGTTATAAATTATTTATATATTCATTGGATAAACACCCTTCCCCCCGGTCTAGTTATATTAATTAGATATACTGCTCAAAAGATAAAAAAAAATTAAAAAAATAAATAAATAAAGAATAAATAAAATTAAAGTATTTTCTCACGTAAATCTTATTAGCAAAATCATAATTCATCGCAGGCTATTTAATCAGTAAGCAAAACATAAAATCTTACGGTTATAATGCAATTTCTTAAAAGTTTTGTGTAGGAGTTCTTGATCAATACCTAACGGACCCTTCTTTTCAGGACAACTACGCCTTGGTTATGTAAATTAGGGACACTATGCAGAGTTGTAATCATTAATAAATTATAAATACAAAACATCGCTCTGAAAGGAATTGGTTATCATTATTACCAACAAAATTATAAATTAATTAGATTTCACCCCTCCACTTACAATCCAAAATAGAAACAGCCTTATAAATTTAACGTATTATTATTTTCTGATTTGTATAAATATTTTTCAGTATTATTTATCTACCCCCCAATAATAAAAAGAAAAGTTCTTTAAATTTTCGTAAAAGATTTAGCAGCAGGATTTATCTTTTACAATGATAGCCTTATAAATTCCATTTATGTTATTTTGATGTTAAACAATAACTAAAACGTTTCTTTTCTTGATTTTAGAAGTACAATTTTATAACTTTCTTTTCGGGTATCATTTTTAAAGAAAATGAAAAGGAAAAATTCAATTTAATTAAACACAATTAAACTGTATTTTCTTCAATTTTAACGTTACAAATTATTTATATACTAATTCGAAATGTCGCTCAAAAAATAGGATGAACATATTTTCTCACGTAAATCTTATTAACAAAATCATAACCCATCCCAGTCTATTTAATAAGTAAGGAGAATATAAAATCTTACAGTTCTAACGCAATTTAAAAGAAAAATTGTGTAGGATTCGTTGAAAAATACCTAAATGACCTTTTATTTAAGAACAGTTAGCCTTCGGCTACATAAATGAGGAATACCTTGAAGGGTTATAATTATTAATAAATTATAAATATCAAACACGGTTCAGAAAGAAATTGATTATCGTTATTATTAAATTGTAAATTAATTACATTTCACCCCCTCGCTCTCACCTCTCCCCCCAACTACAATCCAAATGGGAAACAGCCTTATAAGCTTAATGTATTATTATTACTTAATTTGTATTGGTAAATATTTTTCAGCAATATTTAACACAATTTTTATGGGGGGCAACCACACGGAGTTAATTAAGCAGTAAAAATTTTTGTTCCTTCCCAAATTCAGCACGGCCTACTATCACTAATAAAAATAACAAAAAAAATCTTCTAAACTCAACGTAAAATAAACACCGAAACGACCCCCACAACTCCACCCTCTCCCCCCAGCGGTCTACACCTCGCAAAATAAATCCAGAAAAAAGAGCAAAAGAAACAAGCATATCCAAGCGATTCCCCAAAGAAGGGGTAACCCTGCGAAACCATCAGCAAGCCTTTGCTTTTCCATCCGTGAGAATAAGCAGCATCAAGTAGGCTACCACCAGCGTCGTGGTGGGGTCGTCCTTCGTAAGAAAGACGCCGAAACGAAAATAGGGGTTTGCCAGGAGAGGGGTAGCGAGCTTCTCCGCGTCCTCTCCCCCCTTTCCCCCGCATTTAAAACGCACTCTTACACACTCTGACCGACAAGGCGAAGACGAACACAGCCAAAGGAGGCGAATTCAGGCAAAATACTGGAAGTTAGTGCCGTAGCTAAACGTTCCGCGCGCTAGGGTGGGGCCCGAAACGTATCGGAACGAGAGAGAGAAAGACCGGGTGAAACGGGTAAACCTTAGACGGGAGGGGTCGACGGCGTATCTCCGGGTAGGTGTGGCTTGGTTCTAAGAAATCGATGAATTTCAGTACCCCTTGAGCCGGTCTTAAATACGCGAAAGATTCGGAGCGGCATCGCGCGCAAGGGTGGAAAAAGGGGAAGAGGGTGGTTTGTTTTGTGCCGGAGTGTATTGTGCAGTTCGAGGAGGGGGGTCGGTAGGCTGTAGAGGAAAGGATACGTTCAATGGAAAAGGGGGTTGGTTCTTAATTTTAATGGAAGCGTTTGTTTCTTTTTTTTTTGCTCTGCTAGTAGAAAAATTCCAATATAATTTTTAAGTGATATAAATGAAGGTGTACGTGAAACAGAACCAATGAGAAAATTATTTTGTTTCTTTAAAATTGTAAAAATTAAATAAGCCTCTACTGTAATTTATGGCATAGAAAGGAGGTAGGAAAAAAAAAGATGTAACCCTCTTTCAATATAAAAGTCACCAGTAATTTTATTTTTTTTTTGAACTGAAATTGACCTATATTTAAAAAAAAGGAACATTTAAACAGTCCACACATGGAATATTGTTTTAAAAATGAATTGAGAAATTAGTTTAAAAAATCTTCTTCAAAATAGACCCAATAGTGAATATAAAAGAATATTTTGGTTTTTTTAAAATTACAAAAATTAAATGACCCTCTCTTGAAAGAATATAATCCTTCAAAATAAAATGCTAGTTAGCAGTAAAACTTTGTTCTTATTTCTGGGAATTGTTGGGAGAATAATTTGGAACCAGCCCTAACTTCTTTCTTTTTCACTAAATCCCTTTGTTTGACAAAAGACTACATTTTTTTTGAAGAGCTTAAATTCTCTTATATTAAAAATATTTTTTTTTGACCCGCTAGTAGAAAAATTTGAGGATAATCTTTGTTTGATATAAATGAAGATGTTCGTGAAACAGAACCAATAGGAACATTATTTCGTTTCCTTAACATTTTAAGAATCAAATCGACCCCTGATGTAGTTTATCGTATGGAAAGAAAATAGAAAAGAAAATGTAACCCATTTCGAATATAAAACGCTAAAGGTCACTAGTAAATTTGTTTTTTGTTTTCTTTTACGTCAAGGCCTTCTGTTTGTCAGTTATTATTTCCTTTAAACTAAAATTGGTCTACATTTAAAAAAGAAAAGGAAATATTTACACAGTCCACACTTGATACGGAATATAAAAAAATATCTTGATTTCTTCAAACTACAAAAATTAAATTACCTCCTTCTCTATTTATCATAGAGAAAAATATGAAAAAAATATAATCTTCCAATATAAAATGCTAGTCACCAGTAAAACTTTCTTCTTTTTCAACTTTTTTTTCACTAAATCCTTCTGTTTGACAATAAACTATTCTTTTTTAAATCCTTTTATATTAGAAATAAGGGAGACATATCTAAATACTCCATTCGCCGGGTATTAACAAAGATTGATTTTTCAGGAATTAACCACGAAATATTTTTTCGAAATCAATTTGGAATAATCCCTATTCCCTTCGCAAAATACATTTTTTGATGTGTTAGTTGAAAAATTTGAACATAATTTTTAACTGATATAAATGAAGATGTACGTGAAACGGAATCAATGAGAAAATTATTTTGTTTCCTTAAAATTTTACAAATTAAACAACCACCGGGTGTAATTTATCGTATAGAAAGAACCTAGGAAATAAAATGTAATTTTTTCCGATATAAAATGCTAAGTCACCAGTAAATTTTTTTTTATTTCTATTTACGTCGTCTCACATATTATTTTTTTTAACTGAAATTGGCCTACATTTAAAAAAGAAGGAGAAACAGTTCACACTTCAATATTATTAAGGATTTGTTTCGAAAATTATCTTCTTCAAAACCAGCCCCATAGGCAAAAACATATTTTATTTCTTTGAAATTATAAAAATTAAATGATTCGGTCTCTATTTACTATAAAGAGAAGCAAAATAAAAAAATCTCCTTTTACAACATAAAGTACTAGTCGCCTGTAAAGCTTTCTTCTTGTTCGTGTTATTGAAATTACAAAAATAAGGTGACCCCTAATTTACAATATAAAATAAAATTGAAAAAACCGTATCCCTTTTCCATTATAAAGCCCCCCAGCAAAAAATTTCTTCTTATTTCTATGAATCTTTGGAGGCTAATTATAAACCACCCCCAATTTTTCGATAAACCCCCTCGTTTAACAAACATTATATTTTTCAACTTAAATCTTCTTATATTAAAAAAAATATATATACATAAACCGTCCATACTCGAAGGACACAAAAATTAATTTGAAATCATTATATTTTCTATATAAAAGTTATTCCTCGAAGGTATTTGCATTTTAGAAAAAAAAAAGAATAAACTTTAACCACTAACTTCATATTCCTGGTCACCAACAAACATTTGCTCCAATTTCTGAATATTATAAGCATATCCTTTGGAGATTAACTTGATCTAACCTCTATTGCCTTTCGCCTAAACCCCTTCCCTTAATAAACAACATATATATATTGACATACACATACATATATGTATATTTTGATTTCCTATAGTTGATATTTATATTTAAAGAAAGAAAAACAATGATCAAAATCTAGCCAGTCTAAATTTCGGCTATCATTTTTTGTACCCCTAATTTTTCTATTGACATTTAGCTGTGTTTAATAAGCACTAAATTTTCTTAAAAAAAGTATTTTCTTTAAAATTCTTATATGCACTTAAAAATAAAAACTTTATCGTCTTTTTCTGACAAGAAGAAATGCCAGTAGTATATTTAGACATCGTCATCCTCATTGTTACAAAACTTGACCTTCCTCCAATATAAAAATATAATAACATTTCAAATCCTAGTCACTAGCAAAAACTTGTTCTGATCCGTTGAGATTATAAAGACTGATGAATACATCATTTTCTTTTTGGGGGTGGTGAAAGTACTAATTTGTAAGCACTACCATTTTTTTCAACTAAATCCCTTTGCCTAATAAAAACTAATCCTTTAAAGAAACCTCCCAATCTGTCTCTTTTTCGCATTTTAAAAATATGATGGGAAATTTCAACAATTTTCGAATATAAAAAATATAAACATTTGAAACCTTGGTTATCGTCAAAAAACTATTATTTCCCCCTTCCTTCAATAAAAACAATTTTTTTAACAAATTAAAATATCCAAAAATGTTCTTTATGTTCTAAAAAAGGGCAAAAATTATAACAATATAAAAATATGAAAAATTGAAAACCTGTTCACCAGCAGAAGCCTGTTCCAATTTTTAGAGACCATGAAGATTAAAGAACGAAATTCAATAAAAAACTAATCTCTCGAAGGTGCTAAAATTTTCTAAAATGTTCTTCTCTTTTTGGATTTCAAAAACAAAAAAGAATAAAATATACAAGCATTTGAAATTACAGAGATCGAAAAATAAACGATATTTTTGGGCATTAACTTCGAGTCATCATCAAATTCCTTTCTGCAACAAATATTTATTTTCTTCAGAGATTAAAATCTCCAAAACTATTGAACATATTTCAAAAAAAAAGAAAATAAGTTATAACCCCCTTCCAATGTAAAAATATGAACAATTCATATGCTAGTCACAACCAAAAACTCTATTGTATGAATATTGAGGAGTAAACCTTTTTTTTTGGAGATCCCTTATTTAATAAAAGTAATCCTTCAAAGGTATCGACGTCTTCGAAGCTGCTGTTTACATTTAAAATTTTAAAAAAATAAAGATAATAAATTTTAGCTTTCTTCCTATACAAAATTAATAAATTCCAAACGAAGTCAGTAAAAATTTCTTCTGTTTTCTAGACATTTTGAAAGCTAACGGCAACAAGTATTTCTTTAGAGATAAGTTTCAAATATTCAATAAATAGTAATCTTTCAAAGGTGTTAAAATCTTCAAAGCTATTGTTTAAAGTAAATATATTCATACAAATTCAAATTAATACCAGCAAAAATTTGTCCTGGTCTTTGGGAACTTTTTAAAAATTAACAAGTATTTTTTAGAAACAAGCTTCAAATATTAAATAATGTGTCAAAATCTTAAAAGCTGTTCGCGTTTGAAATTAAATAAATAATTAAATTTTAGCTTTCGTTTCATTCAAAAGTATAAGGACTTCCAATCAATGCTAGTATAAATTTATTTAGAAAAACTAACTTTTCAAAGGTGTGGCTTTAAAGGCTCTATTTTAAATAAAAATAAATAAATAAATTTTATCTTTCTCTCTATACGAAAATATAAAGGATTTCAAATCAATACCAGCAAAAAGAAATTGTCCTTCAACAACGAGTATTTCTAAGTTTTAAACTATCCCATTTGTTTCCTCGATGAATTCACTTGTTTCATTAGCACTATATATCTGGGAAAAATTAAAATTTTCAAAATCTTCATTTCTATTTTAGAAAAAAGGAAACTGATTTTAATCCGTTTGTAATATAAAATAAAATGCAAGTAGTCCAAAATTTATGTCTCATCAAAAATTATAGTAATTCAAGGGTAAACGTGTATTTTTGCATATATGTTCCAAACCACTCTCAATTTATTTTTTATCGGATCATATTATTCAGTAAGAACAAATTTTTCAAAGGTATTACAGGTCGGAAAACCGTTCTTTATATTTCAAAACGAAAAATCATAAATTTTGGCAACTTTCCAATATGAAATTGTAAACATTTCAAAGTCGTTATCACCAGCGTGTTTTTGGACATCGTAGAAATTGAAAAATGAACTTTTTAAAGGGATCAATTTTAAACTAGGTCTAATGCCCCAACTTCCCTACTCCTAGGGTATACGCTTCAAACCATCCCACTTGCCTAAATTTCCTTGCTTTATAGGCACTAAAGGACTAGGCCCACTTCGTTTTCTAATCTAAAATCTCCTTATTCATTAAACAAAAACTAACTTTTCCCAAAAAAAATTATAAGCTTCAAAGTTATTGGTTCTGTTTTAAATGAAAGAGAATCATTTTCTTTAAATAAAAGGCGGTATTATATTCGAAAAATTAAATTAAAGAAATTGAGGGATGTGTTTCGTTTAATAAAATCTAATTTCTAACTGAGGCCATGCAAAACTATTTCTTATACTTCAAAAAGAGAAAAGTAAAACGTATTTACTAATTTATGAAAATTATTTAAATTTATGAATAAACCTATTTTTGGGAGGGGAAGGGGTATTAATTACAAACCACGTCCAATTTCTTTTATCACTAACTTTCTTCCTCCAATAAAGAGTAAAATTCTGGGGAAGTTAAGAATCTTCAGCACTATTGTTTATACTCCGAAAACGAAACGAATAAATTTTAAACTTGTTAACATACAAGATAAAAATATAGACATTCCAAAGCCTAGTCACCAGGAAAAAATCATTCTCATCTCCCTCAATCCTCCTTTTGAATCAACTCCAAATCAATCCAAATTCTCTTTTTACCAGAGTTTCTTACTGAATAAAAAAACTATTTTTTTGAAGGTATTCAAATTTCCAAAAAGAACAAAGTCAAGGCCTTTTCCAATATAAAAATATAAACAATTAAAATTCTAGTGGTCCATGAAAAGATTATCGTGGTTTCTGGAAATTACAGGATTTCCTTGTTTAGAAATTATTAAAATTTATTGTTCCCAAGTTAGTCTTTGAATCTAAAATATTTATAATAAAATAATAAATAAATTTGAAACCCTTCACTATCAAAAAGAGATATGGCATTACCAAAAATCCGTTTTGATTTAAGGAAATTATATAAGCCAAAAGATAAGCTGGTTTGAGAGGGTAATTTCTAAGCACTTCGTTCATTTTTCACCAAGCAATCCCCTTGTATAAATTTGAAACACAATCAAAAAGAGATATGGCATCACCAAAAAACTGTTCTAGGAAATTATATAAGCGAAATGATAAACAGCATTTAGAGATTAATTTCAAACTATCCCTGCTTATTTTTGACAACCTTCCTGTATTAATTTGAAACCTTTCACAATTAAAAAGAGATACAGCTTTCTCCAAAAATCTGCTTCCTATTTCTAAGAAATTAGATAAGCCAAAAAATAGGCGGTTTTTACGGAATAATATCAAACTACCCCCGTTTATTTTTCACTAAACCCCCTTGTTTAATAAGCAGTAATTCTCCAAAGCATTTAAGTCCTTGGTTATAACCACTTTAAATCCTTGGAAATTATAAAGATTAATTAATAAATTATTTTTTGAAAATAATGTAAAACCACCCCCAAATATTTTTAAGAAATTTGTTTATATTTAGTGAAATAATTTTATTTAAAATTAAATCTTCTTGCAAGGTCTTGTAATCATAAAAATTTGGAAGCTAACACGTCTTAACGATAAGTCTCGGATCAATCTCAATTTGCTTGTACGTTTGTTTTTTCTCCTTTGGAGGAGTTTGAGCACCAAAAATTTTAACTTCCTGTTCCTTTCCATTTCTATCAGTTTACTTCTTAACAGGAAAAAGAATGATGTAGATTATTAGAAATATTTAACGGAATTAGTGCTTCTGTATTCTAGTCACAAAATCGGCCAAGCCACGAATCAGATAAAAAAAACACCTTTAAATTGTCCTTTTATTATAAGAAATAAGACGTATTTTCGATGGTTGCAAAAATTTTTGATCTTGGGAATTGGAATTTAGACAAGTAATAGTGATACAAATTCATAAGTTCATTACTAAAATTATAACTAGCAACACAATTAAAAAATTCGTAAAATTTGGGTTAAATCTGTATGTTCTTAATCTTTTATTGAAGTAAAATTGTACTATCTACTGTAATTTGGCCACTCACAAGTAGACCCGGTCATTTTATAGTTGGAAGAATCAAAATTTTCAGCACTCCACCCTTAAAACAACAACCACATCTTTTCTTTCACATGTTAGTGAAATATATAAATATTTGTCGCTTAATTCTGCTTAATACCGATCCACCTCCACCCCTAGAACTCCACCCACCCTCAAATTGAAACCGCCACACGTTCGAAATTTAAATATTCGAAATTCCTGATCCTCACGGTATAATAATAATAATGCCATATTATAACTTAACAGGCGTTGATAATTTGTAATCTAAACCCCTACGATATCGTCCTCGCCAGTAGAAGCGCCCCGATCCCGCAGGCTTGCCAAATACGTTTTAATACAGGCGAAAATACCTGAAACACCGGGTTCATGCAGCTCCGTTGACGCACACTCCTATCACATTGTTAGGAGGAATTTTAACCTTCGGAAATTCGACGTGGGGACCCAGAGGGGTTCAAGGAGGTAGCTAACGTATAAGACGCGATAATTTTTGCCGATTTACGGCAACTATATAGCTTCGCGTAGCGCTAAGGAGTCACGCTGAAAGTTTACCCATTTTGCGCGTTTATTTCGGCAAGGAATTCACCTTCCGCCTACTCTATTTTCCGAAGAAAGGATCTCCCCTCATCTTCCGCGAAGCAACCACCACCTTGGCGTCGCGTGCTTTCATAATTCATAACTTAAATTGCTAAAATGCCCCATTAATTAGGAAGGCAGTGATTTCTAACACGATGCTCGAGCTGTATATATTTCATAGCCGAAACGTTATGTCTTCGCGAAATTGCCTACCTACTACGAAATAACCCCTTCGTCGCCCCGCTTTTCTCCCCCAGAAGGTGCCCGTGCTTCTTGGGGGAGGTTGTTGTTATGTATATGAAACGGTGCCATCTAGAGCTTGGTCGGTGATATATCTTTCGGGTGTTGTATAAATTTTATGGTGTAGTAGGCGTAGTCGGGGTTAAAATTAATATTTTTCTCTAATTTTCCAATTAACAAATTTTAATTGTAACCAAGTCATAATTTCCTTTTTCTTTAAATTAATCTAGAAGGTTGTGGATTGGCATAAAGAGCTGCACATGTGGACCTGATTCATGCTTTCAAAATTGTGAACTTATGTATTACCTAATTTTTAAACTCAGTCCAATTTCAGTACCAAAGAAAAATTGATTCAAGATTTCCTTACAATGACCTTAAACCAAATCAATTTTGATCAAATTAGGGTTATACCGAAAACAATTTTATTTCAACTAAATTCTTAAATCCTATCCAAAGCATTGGGGTAATCTAATCTAAAAAATACAAAATAAATAAGAACAAAATTCATTTAAATGTACTTAACCATACTTAAGAGCAAGAACTTCCACTTGCTGCTTCCACTTGATAGATTATCAAACCCACACCCTCTAGTCTGAAGTAAATTTATCAAGTTTCCAAAACCAAGATCGGACTTGTGACCTAAACCAGCAGCAAATTTGAAGTATCCAGGAGTTGATTATATCAAAAGCTGCATTTGAAGCTTAATTGGTTCAAATTTAAATTTAGGGGAGTCATCAGAAAAACGTAGAAAAATGGGAAACCTTTTAGTTCTAATTTGCTCATTATTTTGATTCTAACCAAGTTATAATTTCTTTTTTTTTTAATTAAATGATAAGGCCATGGATTGATACAAAGAATTTATTATGAAGGTGCACTTCGCACATGCACATGTTGACTTGATTAATACCTTCTTATTTTCGAAATTATAAGCTGCATTGCTTGAATATCATAATGATGCGCCTTACCTGATTTTAAAGTTCGCTCCAATTTCAGTCGAAAGAAAAATGTATCTAAGGTTTTCTCGCAATGACCTTAAACCAAACCAATTTTGATCATATTAGATTTATACCGAAAACAAACTTAGTCCAAACTAAATTTTTAAATCTCATTCAAAAACATTGAGGTAGTCGAATCTAAAATATACAAAATAAATAAGAACAAAATTCATTTAAATATACTTAAGTGCAAACTTCTACTTGTTGATTTAAATCTATTAGGACTTATTAAAATTTTCAACTTGATGGATTATCAAACCCATACCCTCTAGTCTGAAGAAAATTTATGAAGTTTCAAAGTTAAAATAGGACTTGTCACCTAAACTAACAGCAAATTTGAAGTATCTGGGAGTTGATTACATCAAAAGCTGCATTTGCAGCTTAACTGGTTCAAATTTAAATTTAGGGGAGTCATCAGAAAAACGTAGAGAAATCGGAAACCTTTCTGTTCTAATTTGCTCATTATAAGACCTTTTGTTTTTTTAATACGTTAAAGATCCAATTCAGTTTTAAATTGTTTAGTTTCTTCTTTATTTCTCCAAAATCAATGCATTAAAGCAACCATCAAAAAGTAGAAGATTCTAGTCAAATTTCAGTTAATTTGTTTCAATACCAATAATCCTTATGTAGCCCCAAATTGTTAACGTTGTTAATGTTAATCATAATAAGTATGCATCAACGCAATTTCAAAAAAATCCTATCCGCGTCGAATACATAACAATACATTAAAATTAGGAGGTTTCCCTAATCTTTCCCTAACTTTTATATAGTTATAAGCATTTGTCAACTAAAAAAAATTCTTAATCTTATGCAGTTTCCGGTATCGTGTTCCTTACACAGTGAACTTGTGTTTAACCAACCGGTACCTTTCGCAAATTTGGCAATTGTAATGTTTTATTTCTTTTTAAATTTTTAAATTGTAAGCACTTATTTTATTTTAAGACCATTACTTGCTTTTTCACAATTAAAGAATTAAAGAACTCATTAGAATTAATAGTGATTTCAGTCTAATTTCAGTTTGAAAGTCTCAATTCCAATAATTTTTATACAACCCCAAATTATTTATGAACACAGATAAAAACAAATAGAAACGTAATAATAATAGTGATAATAATAATAACCATACATCAACAAAATTTGAAATAAGGGCCTAGTACATGCCAAATACATACAAAAATGCATTCAAATCCGGGCATTCCATTAAAGTTATTAAATGGCTATAAGAATTTGCCAACTGAGAAGATATGGTTTAGTTTCTTCATCAAAAATCAATTTTCCATAATCCCTCGTATTAATATTTTAGCTAACTTTTGCGTCCTTGAATATTTTAAGCATTTAATTCATTTTTAGATCATTTAGTTTCTCTTTCTTTGCTTTTTTACTAAATTAGTAGTAAAAAAATAAAAGCTCGAGTGCCTCAGTCTCAATAATTTTTATATATCCCATGATAAAATACAAACAAAAAATCTATATTTCTACTTTGTACGCTTAAAGGTAAAAAATTTCTAGCCATTACTTTGGTATTAAATATCTATATACACCCACATGCAATTATATTATTACTTAGAATACATATGGAATCTTCATCGTAAAAAAGGAGAATTATAACCATCTTTCTTAGATTTGTCTTCGCCAATTTTCTAAAGTGAAATCACAGGTCTCATTTATTGTTATTAAAACCCCACAAAAGTGGTTCAAAATAATAGAAGGAATTCTAGTTTTTAAAAGCTTTGAATATTTGTTTGAATTCCTTGAAATTTTTTTTTCATTTCTATTCAAATTTTAGCACTATAGTATCTAGATTTCTTTTAGAGATCAAATTTTGATATTTCCAACAGTCTTAAATTATTGGGGAAGCTTTTTTGGGTGCTCAAAACTTTTTGGCCATTCTTTCTTTTTTAATGAAGATAATATCGATTCGTTTTTTTCATGTAGAAGCGTTTAATGAGATCTGAAACCATAATATAATAGTTTCTATCATGTTTAGGCACATATTTTTCGGTGGAAATTTCTATATAGAATGTAATCTGGTGGTGGGGGTGGTGATTTCTAATGTCAGAGATATTTTTTAGGGCGTCCAACAGTTTTAGATTGTCAGAGAAGCTCTTTTGGTTGACGATATTTTCTTGTCTTTCTCCTACTATATCTTCATCTCTATTGTTTCTTAGTGAAGATAATATTACTGTCTTATAATTGAATCGTGAATTTTAAAGTTGAATATAATTGCATCCACCGCTTCCAGGCATTTATTCTGGTGTAAATTTCTATACCTAACATGACAGAGTGGTTTCCACAATTAAACCTCTTTTCTAACATCCCCAATGGTTTCAACTTGTCGTGGAAACTCTTTTGGATATGGATATTTTCTTGACCTATTACACCTTCCGTTCTCTAATTTCTTGATGTCTTATAATTGAAACGTGAATTTCGAAATCCATGGTGTAAATTTCTATATGTAATATAATCTGGTGATGGTAATGGTGGTTTCTAACATTAGGGACTTTTTCTAACACTCCCAACAGTTTTAGATTATCGGGAAAGCTCTGTTGGGTGTCGACGTTTTCTTGGTTTCCTTGTACTGCACCCTTTTTTCACTAATTTTTTAATGAGGATAATATTAATGTCTTCTAATTAACACGTGAACTCTATAACCCAATATAATTGCATCCATCACGTCCAGACATTTGTTTTGGTGTAAATTTCTATATGGAATATAATCTGGTGGTGATGGTGATGCTTCCCAATATTAGAAATATTTTCTGGCATCCCCAGCAGTTTTAGATTATCGAGGAAGCTCTTTTGGGTGTTAATATTTTCTTGGCCTTCTGCTATTACATCTTCCTTTTCCTAGTATCTTAAAATAAAGATGATATCCATGTCTTATAAATGAAACGTGGATTTTAAAACCCAATAAAATTGTGTCCATTACTTCCAGGGGTATCTCTCTTGGTGTAAATTTCTATATGTGGCATAATCTAGAGGTGGTTTTTTTGACATTTCTGGCAGTTTTAGATCATCTACGAAGCTCTTTTGGATGTCGACGCCCTTCCTTCTCTAGTTTCTTAATGAGGATAATATTAATATCTTATATTTAATACGTGAACTCTAAAACCCAATATAATTGTATCTGTCACTTTTCCAAGTGATATTTTGGTGTAAATTTCTATATGTAACATATTCTGTTGGTGATGGTTCTCAACATTAGATATATTTTCTGGCATCCCCAGTTTTAGATTATCAGGGAAGCTTTTTTGGGCGGCAATATTTTCTAGGCCTTCTGCTATTACATCTTCCCTTCCTCTGTTTATTCATGAAAATAATATCAATGTCTTACAATGAATATGTGAACTCCAAAATTTATTTTGGTCTGGATTTCAATATGTAATATAACTTAAGAGATCTTTGACTTTTTTGATATTCTCAAAAGCTTTAGATTATTGGGCAAGCTTTCTTTGGTGTAGACATTCTCTTGACCTTTCTCTATTACACCTTTCTTTCGTTTTTCTTTTTTTTTAATGAAGGTCATAACATTTTTTTCCTGCAGATTGTACTGGTAAATGACAGACGATCTAACTAAGTCAGCAGATTCCTTAGTATAAAGATTTCTAAAATATAACACGTTTTCTTTTCAAGATCAAAACCATTTCTTATATAAAAATTAAGGCTGTAAATCCAGGGAAATGATTGCGAGAATCTGGTGTACTAGTTACATAAATAAATAATTATGCAAAATCAAAGTGATACATATTTTTTTAAAAAATTGGAAGGTATCCTAACGACAGCAACAAAACAAAGAAACAAATAAATAAAAGCCCAAGAAGTAAAGAAATATATAAATTTATCAATATATTAAAGACAATTATGCTTAAAACCGAATATGTTAATAATCAATGCATGAACTGCGAAATCCAATATAATTACGTCAATCACATTTAGACGTTTGTTTTGGTTGAAATTTGTATATGGCATATAATGTAGTGGGGGTGATGGTCTTCAACAGCATCCATTACCAAGGATCTTTACCTTTTCCGAAATACAATGCAGGTACTATCGATGATTCTACATGCATATGCAGCTTTCATAATTAATACAATGAATTCTGAAACCCAATACAATTGCATCCATCACTTTCAAGTACTTATTTCCATGAAAATTGGTGGTGGTCTTCCTGTTGGAGATCTTTGACTTTTCAGACATTTCCAATAGCTTTAGATTATTGGAGAAGCTTCTTTGGGTATCTTTATTTTCCTGGTGTTCTACCTCTATTATATATTTCTCTTCCTTTCTCGTAGCTCAATGAAGATGGTATCTTTTTTTATGCGTATATAATCTTTAAAAATTAAAATATGAATTGTGAAGATCCATCACTTTTACGCGTTTATATTATCATTATTTTTATATATTATTATTATTATTATTATTATTATTATTATATTCTTTCTTAATGAAAGTGTCTTTTACGCATATACAAGTATAATGTTGCTGTTATAAATTATTTTAATCATCAAAGAAAACATTATGATTCCCCAAAAATTACCCCCATCCGAATTTTCGCAACAATCAACCGCCATCCATCTCAATACTTCTACCCCCAACCGTCCCTACACCACCCAACACCATCATATTCCTACCGGTTTTCATCTCGAACATATATATAATAAATCCAAGACGGCCCAAAGCGAACTTCAACGTTCAAGCTTTTGTTTGCGCCCTCCATACGCTTACCCATTCATTTATCTTAGCTTTTCCAAGGCACGCCAGGATGAATAATATATTTTCTCATCTTTAATTCCATGAATCTTAAATTTCTACGTCGCTCCTCGTCTAACATCGCTCACCAAACAAAGAGCCGCCTTCGGAGGAGACACACAAAAGTGCTACCGTATTACCGGGGAATTTAGGATTAAAATATAACCTTCTACACCGGGGGATCGCGATCCCCCCCTCTACCGGCGCGACCCCCCTTTTCCTTTAAACAAACCGTGCCGCTGCCCCGAGTTTAACCCCGCTGCATGGAATATCGTCGCTGCTGGTGGTGCTAGTAAGTTTTAAACGAGTTGGGAGTCGACCCCGTTGCGGCCCCTTCCATCCCCCTCCCCAACGAAGTAATTTGATGTAGAGTGTAAGTTGTGCAGAATAAATGTTGCTTGATAGAATGTACTATGTGGGGGAGGTTTCGGTGGAATTTGAGCAAAATTTTGATGGATTTTTTTTTAATGAAATATACGCGGAAATACTCTATAAGTTTGAAGGAAGAAAAAGTATTAGAAATGTAATAATGATAATGATAAGAATAATAATTATACATACATATACGAAAATGCAACCCAAAAATAAGAATAAATGAAAATCAGTTTTATTAAATTCTTTTATTTTTGCTAAACGCAGCAGCTAAGTTATTGAATACCAATTACACGAAAACAGAGCGCTTCAATCTCAGGCACAAGCTACTTATTCAAATTCAAATATATGTAACTAAATTAACCGTAAGATTCTTAAGGGAGCATGTTGCAGATTTACAATTGGTACAGTTTAGAACACTGTCTAATATTACAAGATTTTAGATAAGCGTTTTTGTAAAGATCATGAAATAAATGTATTAAAATTCATAAATTTGTATACCAGGCTTAAATTCTCTACAATATTCCCAGTCCAATTTAACTAAAGGTTTTTGCAATGATGCGATAAGAAAATTATAAAATAAAAAACAACAAACCTTATGATCTGATTTAAAATTATAAAGAAGTTGATTCAATACTTAAAACCATTAAATATTTGCTCGACGTCTTTAAAAAGAAGCTCTATCAATTTGCAGAAAAGAATTAAAAAACACGGTATGTGTTCCTATTATTCGCCTTAATTAACATTCATAAGTTTTCTTCATTTGCAGTATATATTTAGGAGAAAGTTACTGGATGGTTATAGAATTTTGTAGAAATTGAGGTAAATATATAAAAGAAATTGCAGTATTTGTAATTGTTTAAAATCCTTGATAGTTAAATGGCCTCAAATACATTACAAAGAACAAAACAGATTTACCTCTAAAATAAAAGTGCCTTAATACAACACGCAGCTGGAAAAGAATTATCAATTTAGAAAGATGAAATCAAGGAAGCATAGTACATTTCTGTTAAGAATCATAAAATAAGCATTTTGAAATTTATATATTTCTACAGCAGCGCCAAATTTTAATACTAAATCTTCATTTAATGCTATTACATTTCACTCCAAATTAAGACGATACGATAAGAAGATTATAAAATATAAAACATAAAACTGTAGGAGCTGATGTAAAGTTATAAAGAAAGTTGCCTGATAGGATGTACAATGTGGATGAGGTTTCGGTGGAATTTAAGCGGAATATTTGATGGACTTTTTTAATTAAATACACTCAGAAATACTCTACAAGTTTGGAGGAAGAAAAAGTATTAGAAATCTAATAATTATAATCATAATAATATGGTTTCATTCAGGAAATCATTTAAAAAGTATTTAATAGGTTAAATTTAAAACAGGACAATTCAGTAAAATTTTGAAATGTCTATAACCATTTATTAATTTAGAAAATTTTTAAGGTCTATTAAGACCGACTAGTAATTCAGGAAATTTCACAATTAATCCCATTAATCCTTTGCAATCTTTCGAATTATGTATCTAAAGCCGTTTCTGTTTCTTCGCAAAAATACGAATGTTTTAATGTTCAAATCCCCTCTGCAAAATAAAACGGTTCCCTTTTAATTTGATTATCCCCACCAGATCTATCTTGTGATATATCAGTACATAAACTTTGATATATCAATATAGGTATATTGAATGCTTAGAAACATTTATAAACCCTGTATGGTAAATCTAACAAGAATGTTCAGAAAAACAAATACATTAAATGCCACAAAATATATATTAAAATATAGTAGGCGCCCTATGGTCCGTCCTAGCAGCAACTCAAAGCAGGTGACACAGCTAAGACAAACCTCTAATGACAGGTCTCTATTTGTTAGATAGAATCCGGTAGAAAAAAGTGAGTGCCAAACGAAAACATGGATTCCTAAATATAAAACTGAAGTTAAACGCCTTGAAGCGTATTGATAAAGATGAATAGGCTCAAAGTATTTGTAAAGGGTTTAAAGTCGGTAAAAGTAAATTTAATGACAGGCATCGAAATAAGTGTTCAGTCAAAAACGTCTGCAAATTTCGCGAATTGAAGCGGAAAAAGTGTTTTCAACGCGTTGTACTTATGGAAAACTTAAGAACGAATTAGTTGATGATGCCTGTGGATTTGATTCATGTAGAAGCTTTAAAGAGACACTATTACAAAAAAAATATATATAAAAAAATTAAGCTACATCATTGTTAGAAAATCTAAGTCCAGAACCAGTTTAGAATATCGACAAGACTAGATTGAATTTGGAACTTTTATTCAAGAAATTAATGCTTCCGAAGAAACCTTAGCTCCGTGATTGAAGACCAATAAAAGAGAGAATAACGACGGCTTTGTATCCAAATGCTCTACACCCCAACAAACTACCTCCACTTATTATTAGAAAGTCGGCTAAGTCCTGAACTTTTTAGGTAGTTAAACATGTCATCTATTTCAGTGCCTACAATCAAATTCAAAATGGAGGCAGATACTTTGATTGTATAGAATATTGGTTCGATTTTTTTTAGGGTCGCTTAAAATTAACTTATTTATATAATTTTTATATAACCCCAAATTATTTATGAACACAGATAAAAACAAATAGAAACGTAATAATAATAGGGATAATAATAATAACCATACATCAACAAAATTTGAAATAAGCGCCTAGTACATGCCAAATACATACAAAAATGCATTCAAATCCTGGCATACTATTAAAGCTGTTAAATGGCTATAAGTATTTGCGAACTGGGAAGATATGGTTTAGTTTCTTCATCAAAAATCAATTTTCCATAATCCCTCGTATTAAAATTTTAGCTAACTTTTGCGTCCTTGAATATTTAAAGCATTTTTAGATCATTTAGTTTCTTTTTCTTTGCTTTTTTGCTAAATTAATAGTAAAAAAACATAAAAGCTCGACTGCCTCAGTCTCAATAATTTTTATATATCCCATGATAAAATACAAACAAAAATTCTATATTTCTACTTTGTACCCTTAAAGGTAAGAAAATTCCTAGCCAATACTTTGGTATTAAATATCTATATACACCCACATGCAATAATACTATTACTTAGAACACATGTGGAATTAACTTATTTCTTATGAATATCAGAAAGTGGTATAATATCTTATGCACACACCCTATCCATGATAAAATGTAGTACTGCACTGGAAGAAATTTAACATTACATTCTTTATTACAATTGTTTTATATCTTAACAACTTGGTATTGACTCACAATAAAATATTATGACCTATTCTTTACAGTGTCACCTAAAATAACTTCTAGATAAATATGTTTCAGTAATTGTTGGGATTAAAAGTATTCTATATTACCCACAGCCACAATATTACCATAAAAAGAAAAAAATTACTATAATGCGGATATATACATATAACCATTACAATAATTAGCAAAAGTTGCAGAGTATTATATTCTCTATTAACCACTCAATATATTTCTATAAACTATCAAGATCCATGTAAACCTTCTTACTTCAACACTTCCAAACAATGAGACCCAAACAACCATAAGCAAGTTGATAGCCTGTTTATTTATAATTAACATAAAATCTCAGATATGGCAGTCAATTTCACACCACACAAATTAATAATGTATTCGGAAGACATCGTTTGAATAACAGGTGGATTTTCATAGTCAACTGAGTTACCGACTGGTACACGTGCTTTTGAAACGCTGTTTTTCCAATAAATTATTAATTTGTGTGCGGTGGAGTTAACGGTAAGTATGAATTATGGAATCACACAGCCCTTGCAATTGTTGTGAATATGAACGCATTTGATTAGGTTTAAGTTTAATTGTACACTGACAAATTTCAAAATCGATAGGTAGATCATTGAATTTGCAGTACTTGCAATGATTATGAAAATAAAATTAAATATTTGGAGATATAAGCGACATAGGATAACATTTTATAATCGATGCATACAATAAATTAGTTTCAGTAAGCATGATTTATTGAACTAGCTCACTTGCACCTCCAAAACTATTATTAACGCTTCGTAATATTGCATTGATAATAATAATAATATGCTGTGTGGTATATCTGTGACCAAAAAGCTTTGATAAAGTCAATACAAAATGGATATATAAATAAAATAATAAACAAAGGTGAAACTAATATCGTAAAAGAAATATGTATCTGTAACAAGCTCGAATCTCCTGAAAATTTTCTTAAACAAAAGGGCCAAACCACCTCATATTACATGAAATGTATCAAGTTTAAATCAATAACATGTTCAAACACGTTATTTTCTTTAACGCTAAATTTATAGAAATTTGAAGAAACAAATTTTCCCTTATCTTACAAAGAGCGTTTTCAGTACCTTTTAATTCTAATGTTGACGCAATAAATTCATTTTCAACGGACCAAACTAAACAGCACAATTAAAAAAAAAATCTAAACGTTATCTATTAAAGCATCTTACAAACTCAAATACTTAGTAATATCTCCTGTGATATAAAAGTTCTACCAAAAAAAAATTTTCATACATTTAAAAAATACAATTTATAACAAGCATGAAAAACAATATCGAATTTTACCTTTAACGATTTCATTCGTGAATATTTTATAATAGGAAATCATAGAGTGATCATGGAATTTTGTAAAAGTTGGCGCATCAAATATATAAATGAAATTCTGATACTTTTAATTGCTTAAAATAATCTTTGATGACCCCCAAAATTGATGGTTATATAACTTTAAATAGACTCTAGAAAGCAAAATATACTTACATCTTCAATTTTAAAATTCTTAGTAAAAGGATTATTATACAATGCACAGTAGAAAAAAGGACTACTAACTTAGAAAGATGGAACCAAAAAAGGACGTGGAATATTTCTGTTTAAGACCACGAAATTAGTTTTTGAAATTCATAAACTTGTACATCAGGTCTAAATTTGACCACTAAATCTTCATTTAATAGGACTACATTCCATTTACACAAATTAATTAAAAGTTTTAAAGCGATATGATAGAAAGATTATAGAATATGAAACATGAGCTGTACGAGCTGATATGAAACTATAAAGAAAGTTGATTCATTATTTCAAACAATTAAATATGTAGTCATAACTTTAGAGCAAGGATTATCAATTTACATAATTCAAAAACATGGTATATGTTCCTAATATGCACTTTAACTTTTCTCTTCTTTTTGTTAATTTTCTGTAATATTTTAAAATAAATTTAAGAGATGGTCAAGGAATTTTGTAGAAGTTAGGCATTATTCTGGCATTTTAAAATTATTAACTTAAAGTAATCTTTGATAACCCCCAAAATTGATAGTTAAAACAACTTTAAATAACTATGCTTTCATCTTCAATTCTAGAATTCCTAATAAAAGGATTATAATGCAATCAACAGTAGAATAAGAACCATTAACTTATAAAGATGGAATAAAAAAAGAAACATGGTATATTTTTCCTAAATATCATGAAATAAGTGATTTGAAATTCATAAATTCATACATCACGTTCAAATTTGACCACTAAATCTTCATTTACCACTACTATTATTCCACTTACACAAATTGATTAAGGGTTTTAAAGCAATCCGATAAGAAAATTATAAAAACATAAAACACCAAACTAAACAGCACAGTTAAAAAAAAATCTAAACGTTATCTATTAAAGCATCTTACAAACTCAAATACTTAGTAATATCTCCTGTGATATAAAAGTTCTACCAAAAGAAAATTTTCATACATTTCAGAAATACAATTTATAACAAGCATGAAAAACAACATCGAATTTTACCTTTAACGATTTCATTCGTGAATATTTTATACCTACGAAAAAGTGCAATATATCACGTAGAAAAACGTAAAGGAATTTAAAATCTACCTCAATGTAATTCTCCTTCTATTATAGTGATTCACAAGGAACGATTTGTAGGGAATTTGTAGGTATAAAAACGTTATTAAAACGAAGGTTGATTATTAATATCGTCAGCGGAAAGGTGTGTTCGTCATCTACAGCGGTTCCAAATGGTTTTTTAGCTTTCAATTAGAGCTG
The DNA here is from genome assembly GCA_023509865.1 of Trypoxylus dichotomus. Classification (NCBI taxonomy): domain Eukaryota; kingdom Metazoa; phylum Arthropoda; class Insecta; order Coleoptera; family Scarabaeidae; genus Trypoxylus; species Trypoxylus dichotomus. The sequence goes on along the minus strand of CM042082.1, from coordinate 31,898,360 downwards.
GCCATTCTAAAACGAGATCTGGATCATTTTGCTCTGATATAAGAATTCCTAATCACTCTATGAATTCCAGGAGGTGAACTAAAATAAACCAGTGGCTCCAAAAAGTTTTCGAAGATGATCCCGATGATGATAACAGACAGGCTTCTCATTTGGTGTACGTCTTGTTTGCACATTTGCTCTGTCTCAATTGGTATCTGAGGGATCGACGTTCTAATTATAAGTCTTAATATCCTATTATTTCGTTTAAGTATTTTAAGTAAGCTAACTAATATTTCCTTTTTAATATATAAAATAATTTAATTATGTAATAACTATATCATCCAAGAGCTGCATGATTTTATCTATATTTTTAATAACGTTCCCATTAATTTACTTTAATTTTTAGACTATTATAATTCTTTTAAAAAAATAAAACACCTTAGTAGGATTATCAAAAAATAGCCCAAAATGGAATTATTCGGAATTGAGTGTATGGTATATTTTCGTAACAGAGCAAAAAACAATTATATTACTTATTTAAAGTCTAACATTTTAGAGGACTACTAACACTCTCTATTATTTAGAGATATGGTCAGCAAGCTCGTCACAACTCCAATTACATCTTAAATCCTTCTTTTTCTAATAACTAGGTTTAGCACGGGTGTGGTGATTACAGTTTCCCAAAATCTACTACTTCATTTCTTAGATAAGCCCCTAGTTTAAATCCTTTAATCCCAAAAATGCAACCCAAAAATAAAAACAAATGAGAATCAGTTTTATTAACCATTAAAGATTTCCCAGCAACTACTACACAAACAGAATAACACGACAACTTCTTTTATTTCTTCTAAACACAACAACTAAGCTAGCAAACTCAAGTATATGTAACTAAATTAACGGTTAGATTATTAAAGGGACATGTTGTTAGATTTAAAATTGGTACATTTTAGTATGCTGTTTAATATTAGAAGATTTCAGATACGCATTCTTGTAAAGATCATGAAATAAATGTATTAAAATTCATAAGGCACCAGGCTTAAATTTCCTACTATATTCTCACTCCAAATTAACTAAAGGCTTTTGTAATGATACGATAAAAAAATTATAAAATAAGAAACATCAAACCTTGTGATTTAGTTTAAAACTACAAAGAAAGTTGATTTAATACTTAAAACCATTAAATATTTACTCGACATCTTTCGAAAGAAGCTCCACCAATCTACAGAAAAGAATTCAGATACATGGTATGTGACCCTAATATTCTCCTTAATTAAGATTCATCAATTTTCTTCGTTTTCGGTGTATATTTTAGAAGAGAGTTAGTGTGTGGTTATAGAATTTTGTAGAAATTGAGGTATTAAATATACAAATGAAATTCCGATATTTGTAATTATGTAAAATCTTTGATAAATCCTAAACTTGATAGTTAAATGACCCCAAATACAATTACAAAAAACAAAATACATTTACCACTCAAATAAAAGGATTTATGGAATACATAGTTGGAAATGGACCAGCAATTTGGAAAGATGAAATGAAGGAAGCATGGTACATTTCTGTTAAGACATAAAATAAGCATTGTTGAATTTATAAATTAGCACGGCAGGTGCAAGCTTTGATACTAAATCTTCATTCTATGCTAATACATACCACTCCAAATTAATTAAAGGTTTTGAATATGATAGGATAAGGAGATTATAAAATATAAAACATAAAACTGTATGAGTTAATTTAAAAGTATAAAGAAAGTTGATTCATTATTTGAAACAATAAAATATGTGCTCATAACTTTAGAGCAAGGACGACCAATTTACATAATTCAAAAACATGGTACGTTTTCCTAATGTGCACTCATTGTAACTTCCACCATTTTCGTTAGTTTAAAAGAAATATTTTAAAAGGAAATCAAAGAGTGATCATGGAATTTTGTAAAAGTTGGCGCATCAAATATATAAATGAAATTTTGATACTTTTAATTGCTTAGAATAATCTTTGACGAACCCCAAAATTGATAGTTATATAACTTTAAATAGACTCTAGAAAGCAAAATATACTTACACCTTCAATTTTAAAATTCTTAGTAAAAGGATTATTATACAATGCACAGTAGAAAAAAGGACCACTAACTTAGAAAGATGGAACCAAAAAAGGACGTGGAATATATCTGTTTGAGGCCACGAAATTAGTTTTTGTAATTCGTAAACTTGTACATCAGGTCTAAATTTGACCACTAAATCTTCATTTAATAGGACTACATTCCATTTACACAAATTAATTAAAAGTTTTAAAGCGATATGATAGAAAGATTATAGAATATGAAACATGAACTGTACGAGCTGATTTGAAACTATAAAGAAAGTTGATTCATTATTTCAAACAATTAAATATGTAGTCATAACTTTAGAGCAAGGACTACCAATTTACATAATTCAAAAACATGGTATATGTTCCTAATATGCACTTTAACTTTTCTCTTCTTTTTGTTAATTTTCTGTAATATTTTAAAATAAATTTAAGAGATGGTCAAGGAATTTTGTAGAAGTTAGGTATCATTCTGGCATTTTAAAATTGTTAACTTAATGTAATCTTTGATAACCCCCAAAATTGATAGTTAAAACAACTTTAAATAACTATGCTTTCATCTTCAATTCTAGAATTCCTAATAAAAGGATTATAATGCAATCAACAGTAGAAAAAGAACCATTAACTTATAAAGATGGAATAAAAAAAGAAACATGGTATATTTTTCCTAAATATCATGAAATAAGTGATTTGAAATTCATAAATTCATACATCACGTTCAAATTTGACCACTAAATCTTCATTTACCACTACTATTATTCCACTTACACAAATTGATTAAGGGTTTTAAAGCAATCCGATAAGAAAATTATAAAAACATAAAACATTAAACCATACGATCTAATTTAAAAGTATAAAGGAAGCTTAACACACCACTCCAAACAATTAAGTATTTGCTCGACACTCATAGAAAGAGGACTACTAATTTGCAGGATTCGAAAAAATGGTATCTGTTTCTAATATTTACCTTAACTTTCAACACTTTCAGTTTTCAGTAAATATTTTAGAGGAAAATCAAAAGGGTGCGGTCATAAGATTTGGTAGCAATTGAGTCATTGAATACGCGAACGAGATTCTGCTGTTTGTAATTGTTCAAAGTAATATTCTTTAACCTCCAAAATTAATAGTTAAATGACTTTAGATGTATTCTAAGAAACTAAATATGGTTAGTCTCTTAAATTGTAGAGTTGTAGAGAAGAAAATATTAGCAACTTAAAAAGGTCGAATCAAGAAGGCATATTAACGACTGTGAAATAAATACATTTGAATTCATAAATTTGCACAACTGGTTTAATACTAGTGCGTTCCTTTGTAAAACAATCTAAACAATTATATATATTTATAGAAATATATTCTAAACAAAGAACTACAAATATGTGTTTCGAAGTCGATTAACTTCAGAGCTAGATTTTTTAATGCTAGTACGTTCCATTCCATGACGACAAATAAATACAATCACGTTAATACATATTCTAAAAATTACATCCATAAATACTTTTCCCAAACAAATAAACGAGTTACTATAGCAAAGTTCCATTTAAAACAAACAAACCGGACTGCCCAAAACAATCAAATCACAACGAACAAGTAAAACAATCTCTAACAACGAAAAGTAACCGAAAACAAGATGAATAAAACGCTATTACAGACCCCTGAAACGCCGACAACCTGCTGAGGAAACCTTTCCCCACAAAACCTCTGTCTACACAGTTCTAAAGAAAAAAAATCCCCAAAAACCAATTCCCACCGCTATCAGGCGAAAAAAAACGCACCCCATAATTACCGCTAACCACCCAATTTTAATTAAAAAACCCCAATCCATCGGGGGACTAATTGAGGGAGAAAAACCGACTAGGTAAAACGAAATTAACTTGCGAGACCCTTTCCCGGAGTTCCGGAGTCCCGGAGTATTCGTACGAGTTCGGAGTTTCCCCCGGAGTCCCGGAATAGCGACCGCTTTCAATTTTTCACCGTCCCGGACTTTTTCGCTCGAACCCGGAAGCGTCCGGGCGAATTTTTCAGGCGAAGGCACGCAACAAGTGCCCTTTTTAAAAAAAGAGTCCCTAATTGGCAAAAAAACGCCGCTCCGGCCGCGCCGGATTAAATTACGACGACAAAGGCACCGCAAAAAAAAACGAAACGATACTAGGAGGAGCTGTTTGAAGAGATTAGTTTTCACGAAACGGAGAGGGGCGGTCGTTTTTTATTCCGGGACGCTTTAAAATCCGCGAAGCTGTTAATTAATAGGATCTAGTTTGCCGGGGATTCGGCGGCGCTATAGTCGGAAGAGTTGGGGTGATTTTTTCCCGAGGTTGTAATGGAATTTAAACCGTTTTAGATGTTTCATTAGCAGGCGATTAAAAGTGGTCTACCCCCGGATTCGCTTCTCGTTTTTTTTCCGGTTTTTCCGCTCCGGAATCCTCCGGGTTAATGCTTTTTTAAACGGCCAGATTTAACTTGTAACGGACGAGTTTCAATTAAGTTAATGAAAAGTTTGTTGCGAATTAACAGAAGCTAAACGAATTCGCCTTTTTAGTTGGCAATTTTAAATCGGAATGCTTTCATTTTTTTTTTGTATTTCTTGTTTGTACGCTTTCGTAATTATCCGACTGTAGATTATCGTACAAATCCGGCATTAATTATTTTCTGAAACAAACAACAATTATAGAAACAAGAATGGATTTTTACATTAATGTTGAAAGAAAAGAAATGAACGTAAGGAAATAACCATTGTTTCCCTTTTTGGATCTATTGCATGTATGCTTTTGTAATAATTTGACTGTAGATTGTAATACGAAGTCGACATTAATCATTTTGAGAAACAACCAGTATTATATGATGAAGAATGAATTGTTAAACTAATATTTTTGAAAGAAAGCAAGTGGATATAAGAAAATAACCATTGTTCCGCATTTTGTATTTGCCCCTTGTGTATTTTCGTAATTATCAGACTGTAGATTTTAATATAAATCGTAATTTAATTTCTTTGAGAAACACAATGTTATAGCATCAAAAACAGATTACTAACTAAATTGATCTTTCGAAAAAGGAAAACCGATTTAAGAGCTACCCCCAATGACTTAAAAGTTAAAAGTTTCAAAATGTAACTTTCCAGTTTAAAAATATTGCCTTTATTACAAGAATAAATGGAATCCTATACACTGAGTTTTGAATCCGCATATTAATAGAATTTTCCACCATTTCATCGAGAAGTATCCATATTTCTCAAGTTAAAATCGTATCCCCGGCTGAGGTTTCAAATTTAATGACCTTATAAGAAAGTTGTAAAGAAAATAAAGAAAGAAATAATCCTTATAAAATAATTTTCGTTCTAAACATTAATTTTAAGTAAGTTGAAGAGTTGGATTCGTAAAGTTCCTTGAATAAGTAAATAGTAGATATACACCTGCTAAATTTAGAATTGCTTAAATGAAAATTTCGATAAAGAAGTATTAATTTAAATTCAAACCTATTTGGTTCTTGTTTTCGAAGAATCTAAATAGGAACGCATTGGTGAATTAACGTTTTGGAAGAAAGGAAATGAATATGAGAAAATAACCACCTCTTTTTAAAAGTCTAAAAGTCTCAAAATGTGAAGAAAAATATTCAATTTTCCGATTTAAAAGTATTGCTTTTATTATAAGAATAAATAGAATTCTATACTAAGTTTATTAAATCCAGATTTATCAAATGAAAATCCTTTCTCTAGCTGGGATTTTAATGACTTTAGAAGTAAGTTGTAAAGAAAATGAAGTTACCATATTGAGCGAATTCAATATTTTAAAAAATCCTGATCAAATAATATTTGTTTTAACCATTAATTCCAAGCAAGATGAAAAGTTAGATTCGTAAAGTCCCTCGACTAAGTAAATACTGGATATACACCTGCTAAATATAGAATTGCTTAAATGATAGTTTTGGAAAAGATATTCTAATTTAAATTCAAACCTGTTTGGTTCTTGTTTTCAAAGAATCTAAATAAGATCAAGAACAACTTGGTAAATTAACGTTTTGAAAGAAAGCAAATGAATGTCTGAAAATAACCACCGCTTTTTAAAAGGGTAAAAGTCTCAAAATGTGAAGAAAAATATTCAATTTTCGTGTTTAAAAGTATTGCCTTTATTACAAGAATAAACTAAATTCTATACTAAGTTTTGAATTCGCATATTAACAGAATTGTCTACAATTTCGACAAGGAGTTTCGAAATTTATCAAATTAAAATCATTTTCTTTGCCTGAGGTATTAGATTTAATTATTTTAGAAGAAAATTGTAAAGGAATTAAGTCCCCATGAAAGGGTGACAATATCTTAAAGAATACTTACTCAATAATTTCGGTTTAACAATTAATTTCATATAAATAAGTAATACCAATACGGAAATCAAAATGTAGACAGGGAAATATTAAATTTAATTAAGGGAATATTTACAAAAACATTTGTAATACACACCAATTCCCTTCTTGTTCCCTAACAATCGAAAATAATCCCTTTAAATGGTGCTGATTCACATTACCTATTTAAAAGAGAATGACTTATACATGTATGAATATCCTTTCAACCAGATATTGGTCCTTTCAAAACTGTCCAAGAAAAAGAAACAGTTTGATTCCTGATCCTGACGAATTTGTTTCCAAATTCAGACTCACAGCAAAACTAGAATCTTCGAATGAATTACTAACTTGTATGGTGTGGAGCTTGCTAAAATACTTGTGAATTAGATAGCCACACAATCCATGCAATTGTGAAAATATGTATTGACCAGACTCTGATCCTTTCAAAATTCACAAAAGGACATCCTGATTTTAGATCATAATAAATTTGGTCCCAAATCCAGACTAACGGCAAAACTAGAACCCTGAAAAGAAACCTACTCAAATCTAACTTTTTGGATTGACCTTTGACTGGCAGACACAAATATAAAAGGCTTTTATAGTCTCAGATGTTTTAGGAAATTTTAACTTTATGATTACGATTAATTATTGCGACGAACTAATTTAACATAGAAAAGATAGGAATGCTAAATTTGTATACTGTTATAATAACTAGATAATATTGATTTAAAACATGATCATTTACACCAAAATTAACGCAGAGAAAAGTCCTGCTTAAAAGGTAGACCTAGTCTCACATAGAAGCCAAATTTTCACGAAAATAATTTACAATTTAGAGCTAACTAAAATAAAGTTCTAACAATTTTAGGTATTATAATTTTTTGAAGGGGTAAATTAATTAAAGGTTTTAAAGTAATAAATCTGATTCAAAACTATATTTTAAATATTTATTGTGGGTATACACTTCAGAAGAAAATCAGTGAGACAATCTATAGAATTATACATAAATCGAAGCATCAAATATATATATATATTAAATTCAGATATTTCAAATAAATCTTCAATAACCCCCCAAAGTCGATACTAATATAACATTGAATAGAAAAAAATTAAGAAAGTGAAATAGACTTGGACCTTTAAATTCGAAAATTCCAAACAAGGTATTAATTAATATAGCACATAGTCTTCCTAACTAAAACTAGGTATAATCACCCCTGTAAGAAAAAAAACATAAATTCATTAGCATCCCGTAATATTCACCTTAGAAAAACACGTGGGCACCGAAAATTTAAATCATAGAAGATCCATTCGAGATACCGAAATACAAAAATGGAGAAATTTTCGCCGAACTAAAATGTTACAACCTCAAATCTAACCCTCTAACCCGACTGCACTAATTAAGGTACAATTTCTGAAAATTCTACAATTTAAAAACCCTCCCCCTCACTCAAAAAAAGAACAAAATCACTCTAAATTTTATTTTGTTTTATTTATTAAATTATTAACTTATTTATTTTTATTTTTTATTTTTTATTTTATTTTATTTTATTTTATTTTAATTAGATGATAAATTCTAAAATCTAGTTATTATCGTTTTCTTGTTACATAAAAAAATTAGATATTGCTAAGGTGTTATATATGCAAAATAATTAAAAAACTAAAAAAATTATTCGTATATTACGTTGATTCCCCCCCTTAAATTAATTAGTAATATATTTTGTAGGAACAGTAAGAATATTATATTATTATTAAAGTAATTTTGTTCACTTTGTTACGTTAATTTTTTTCCATTAATTATTATATATAGACACGTTTTTTAAGTACTTTCTCTAGGATTTAATATTCTTTTAATGTTAAGAAGAATAAAATAATTTTTTATAAAATGAAAACTATTTTTTAAGAACTAATACACATACAACTGTTTTCCTAATACACATAAGAATTGTATTTATTAATTTTTTAGCGTTTAGTATATATACCTTAGCTGTTAAACTAAGCACCTTACCTTATAGTTTCATGCATAATTTTAATTGCGTAATTTTTGTTATTCTCGTTCGATTTTAAATTGTACTCCCCAACGTATAATGCCCGTATCTATATATATTATATTTGTACGTTTTTCACTTTTCTTTGTAGTATTATGATTGTTTATTTATTTTTTTTTATTAATATTATTATATTTATACTATACCTAATATTTTTGTACCTTTGAATTATGTGTTGGTTGTTAGTTTTTCTTTTAAATAAATAAATAAAATACTATTCCAAAATTTATGTTGTTTCTTTGTCTGTTAACCTCGGCTAATTAAGTGAGTCTAAGTGTTAATCGCCGATTGTAATGCAACTCTGTTAGTTTGTACATAGAGCACATCGACGTGACGATATCTTTCGTAACTGCGTTGGGAGTGAGCCCGCAGAAACGTGTTCCTTAGTAGTAAACGTTTGCATGTTAGATGCTAGGGATTACTTAAAAAAGATTGAAGATCTAGCAGAGATTTTGAAAATCCATAATGCGATTTTAAAATCAAAATGGGTGAAATTTAGTTTTATAATTTAACACATGGGCTGAAAAGTCCCAGGCCTAACAAAGAAAACACGGTATCTTTGGTTCAAAATTAGCTTTATTCATCAACGTAATCTCCATCAAGATCAACGCAATCATTCCATCGCCGCTCTAACATTTCAATACCACTTTTGTAGAACGATTTATCTTTTGCCTCAAAATAGGTCTCAGTTTCAGCGATAACTTCTTCATTCGTGCGAAATTTCTTACCGGCGAGCATTTCTTTGAGGTCTGCGAACAGCCAGTAGTCGCTGGGAGCCAAATCTGGCGAATACAGTGGATGTGGAAGCAATTCGAAGTTCAATTCATGTAGTTTTGCCATTGTTTTGATTGACTTGTGACACGGTGCGTTGTCTTGATGAAACAACATTTTTTTCTTTGCCATATGCGGTCGTTTCTTTGCAATTTCGGCCTTCAAACGCTCCAATAACGCTATATAATATTCACTGTTGATAGTATTTCCTTTCTCAAGATAGTCGATGAATATTACACCACGCACATCCCAAAATACCGAGGCCATAACCTTTCCAGCCGATTGTTGTGCTTTCGGGCGCTTTAGACGAGGTTCACCAGTTGCTGTCCAGTCAGATGACGATCGTTTTGATTCCGGAGTGAAGTGATGGATCCATGTTTCATCCATTTTTACATATCGACGCAAAAATTCCGGTTTGTTACGTTTAAACATGGCCAAACACTGCTCAGAATCATCAACACGTTCTTGTTTTTGGTCAACAGTGAGCAAACGCGGCACCCACTTTGAACAGAGCTTTCTCATAGTCAAATGCTCATGCAATATAAAGCCAATACGTTCTTTTGATATCTTTACGATATCAGCTAACTCACGCAACTTCACTTTTCGATCATTCAAAACGATTTTGTGGATTTTTTTGATGTTTTCTGGTGTTACGGCCTCATTTGGACGTCCACTGCGTTCTGCATCATCGGTGTCTCTACGACCACCTTTTGAAGTCAGCAAACCAACGTTTTATTGTTGTTTCTGATGGAGCGGAGTCCCCATAACACTTTTCAAGCCATTGCTTCGCTTGAACGGTATTTTTTCCCATCAAGAAGCAGTGTAAAATTAAAACACGAAATTGTTTTTGATCCATTGTTTTGAAAATAATAAAAGTAGCGCGACTCTTAGCACAATAACTCACAAACTAATGAATAGAATATCATGAAATTTTAACAGCTGTCTTTTAAAGATTAGTACTAACTGAGAGAAAGGTGACTGCAATAAAACTAGCGTCATTTATGTGTTAGGAGCTGGACTTTTCAGCCCATGTGTTATTTAAGGACCTTACGATGATTGGTTAAAAGTAGAGGCAGCATTGCGGCAAGAGTCCTTTTTACAGAAGTTCAATGCTAGATATTACTTTGAAGCTAATTCAAGACTGATCAAAAATTTTGAACATCCATAGATCAATTTTAAAACCAAAATTGGCAAAATTTGTTTATTTGGGTGTAATTTATCAAGGAACATTATGGTGGCTGTCAAAAATGAAGATACATTTTCGACAATAGTCCTTTTATAAACACTCACTGTTAGAGATCCTTTATTAATACACTCTACAAGTCAAATGAAGGAATGTTTATCTGGTAGATACACGTTATATCCCGTTAGAAATGAAGGTACCTTTTCGATGCACTCCTGTAAGTCTTGAATTTGTGAAAGTTAAATGTTAGAGATCGTTTTAAAGAGGATTGAAGATTTCTCAGAAATTTTGAACATCCATTATGCAATTTTAAAATCAAAATCGTGAAATTAGTTTAATAATTGATTGAGGGACCTTATGGTGATTGTCAGAAGTAAAGACATCATTTCGGCAGCAGTTCCTTTTGTAAAAGTTCAATGTTAGAGATTTCTTGAATATGATTGAAGATTCATCAAAACATTTGAACATCCATAGTCCAATTTGTTTGTTTGGCTGTAATTCATGTCAAAAATAAGTTACCTTTTTGGCAATAGTCCTTTTATAAACATTCACTGTTAGATATTCTTTTTAATAATCTACATGTCAAACTAAGGAATACCTATCCAGTCGATACACGTTATATCCTGTCAGAAGTAAAGGCACCTTGTCGGTAGTAATCTTGCAAGTTTTGAATTTGTGAAAGCTAAACGTTAGAGATTATTTTGTAGAGGACTGAAGATTTACCAGAACTTTTGAACGTCAATAACGCAATTTTGAAGTCAAAGGTGGGTGAAATAGTTTTCTAATTTATTTAGAAACTTTATGATAATTTTCGAAAATAAAGACACCATTTCAGCAACAGTCCTTTTTGTAAAAGCTCAATGTTAGAGATTATTTTAAAGATGATTGAAGATTGACCAAAAATTTCGAACATCCATAGTCCAATTTTAAAGTCAATTAAGTCTAGGAATTTCTATCTTGTTAGAAATGAAATACTCATTCGGTAAGCTTGGAATTTGTGAAAGCTCAGTGATAGATACCAATTTAAAGCAGATTGAAGATTTATCAGAAATTTTGAACATCCATGATGCAATCCTAAAGTCGAGATGAGCGAAATTTTGTTTTGTTTGACTGTAACTTATTCAGGAACCTTATGGTGATCGTCAAAGATGAAGGTACCTTTTCGATCTTCATTCAAAATATTTTGGGCGTTGTGCATTTCATGTAAGAAACTCAAATTTATATGCAGTTATTATAAAACAACAATTTTCTTCCACAAAACTCTATTAGAATATTTCCACTGTTTATCTTTCCTCCGCCCATCACAACCACCAGAAAAAAATAGCGCTGCTCTGAAGATAGATTGAGAACCATCTAAGTAAGATTACTACTTCGGGAACGTCTCCTTCGACGTCGATAGCCTTCTTCGAATAATCAATCTAAATAACTCTCCCAGGGCATCCACTAATCACCAGTTTTGGTAATCATCATTAGTTTCGAATCGTTCCTTTGAAAATTCCGTCATTTCCGCTTGCGATGGCTTCGGACGTTAAACATCGTCTTCTGCGGGGAAATTTCTCCACCCGCTCCACCTCCACGTCTAGTATATAGCCCCTAGCCCCCGGATCTTAATGCCACAATTACGTCGGAGACGTTTTAAATGATGACTGACATTAACGTTCAGTTAGCGCTCGGCAACTATTATATTTAATCTTGAGTTAAAGTTTTGCCTGTACGGCTGAATTTAATGATTCGTTAACGTGCATTATGGTACCCCTTCTACCCCCTCGCGACCCTCCTAAACCCACTACTTCGCCGTGTGGCCCTCTATACTTGTTTTAGAGAACGCCCTGGCAAAACAAAATCCTACATCAGCTGATAGAGTTGCTATATATGTATGTACAGCTGTGGCCATATGTACTCGCCACTCTCGTTTTGAACGTGTTACACGAATATTATTGTATTTCTAAGAAGCAGGGTCGATGACGGACTTAACTAGGTACCTGGTAATGAGGGTTTAATGGTTTATTGTAGGCCATTCTGAGTAAATTAGAAAATAGACGTAAAATTGTAATTTCCGAATATTTCTTCAGTCTTTCTTAAAAATTGTAAGAGTAAGGTTGAGCTAGTTAGAGTGAAGATATTGTGTCTGTGATTTTGTCTGTATAATACGATAGTATACAGTAAAAAGTAATGCCGAAAACACGCCAATTGACGGAGGTAGAGCGAGGACAAATTGTGGTGTTAGAAAAGCAAGGGTTGTCGGTGTCTGCTATTGCCCGACAAGTGAAATATGCGCGATCGACAGTTAGAATGACGATAAAACGATACAAAGAGAGTGGATCTTTGACAAACAAACCGAAAACTGGTCGAAAAAGGAAGACAACTAGCAGAGATGAGCGAGTCTTAGAGTGGATGTCTTTGCGAGACCGGAAAAAAGGGTCTAAACAGCTTTCCAGTGAGCTTTTCCTGCTACATAATGTTGCTATTTCTCCTCGCACGGTTAGAAGACGCCTTTGTGAATTAAATTTAGGTGGATACAAAGCTAGACATAAACCACGGTTGTCTCCGCAACAAAAGAAAAAGAGACTGCTGTGGGCTAAAAGTCACCGCAACTGGACCATTGACAATTGGGCCAATGTTATGTGGACGGATGAGTCAAATATTGAGGTAAGTAATACACAATTATTGTATTTGCGGTATTCTGTATTCAATTCCTGGTATCTACAGTGTTTTTATTCTTTTTAATGGGTTCCAAAATGTAACAGTATTCATGTTTTTGTTGGTAGCTTTGTGGTAAACCTGGGCCTCAATACGTGCGACGCAGGCGAGGAGAGGCCAGACTGTATCATCCCGACTGTCAAGTTTGGGTGTGGTAGCATAATGGTTTGGGGTTCCATGAGTGCAACAGGCGTCGGAGAACTGTTCGTCTGCGAGGGCCGAATGAACAGTTGGACGTACATCGACATGTTGGAAGAAGTTCGGGAACCGTGTGCGTTAAAATTATTCGATAATGATGAGCCAGAGTATTACTTCCAACAAGATAATGCAACGTGCCATAAATCTCGCGAAGTAATGCGCTGGTTCGAGGAAAATAACGTGCGGGTCCTGGAATGGCCGGCACAATCCCCGGCCTTATCGCCAATTGAGAATTTTTGGTACATTTTAAAGCGAAATGTAGCTAAATACTCATGTACCACAAAGCAATGCTTAAAAACAAAAACCATTCGAAGAGTGGAATAAAATCACCCCCGAACAGTGCTACAACTTAGTGAGCAGTATGCCCCGACGAATTCGTGCGGTGATAAAAGCCCAGGGAGGAGCTACCAAATATTAAATAATATCTGTATATATCTGTATACACTCACAATCAAACATTTTCATCGATCAATTTTCTTTTTTTTCTTATGTATTCGTCGGAATAAAAAACAAAAAAGGGTGGCGAATACATATAGCCGCAGCTGTATATATATATATATATATATATATATATATAGATACCCATTAGATGGTCGAATCGACAAGTATCCCCCTTTTCCCCCTACCCTCTTAGAAAACATCGTACTACGGAGAAATCGGTTAAGTGATTTTGCTTATAGCTCATTTGACTTTCGGCTTGAGAATTGGATGTAATACGACGAAGAATTTTAATGGTAGATGGTTTCGATTTTCAGCACAATCAAGTTTGTATGTGAGTAGAAAGAGTCGTAGTTAAAATCGCTCTGAATTGAATAGTGAAAGGGAATTTGCAAGCCACTTACAAAGACTGATTATAAATAGGTAATTTTTATATATCTAAATAGTAAAGAAAAATAAAATATAAGAAGAGACGCTATGCCAATGCATATTAATACGTAGAAGTGAAGTAATATTTGCTACTGTTAGAGGTTGTATAAAAATTTTACGCTTAAGATTTTACGTCTCGTTTTAAAGATACAATTTGAAATGAAGATAGCATTAGTGAATAACCATAATCTCTAACAGGACAAATTTGGTCGATAGAAAATATCAAAAATTTCAAAAATTCTTTCTAAACTCGTTCAGTGCTTGTGATATGTATAGATTAAATGGAATACCAAACCAGTGCTTCATATCCCAGTTTAGATCGAACAAAGGAATAATATAATAGTTTCTATGTATAGTACCAAAAATACCAGGCAATCATATCATTAATATAGTTTACAAAACTAAGTTGATTATCAAAAGTAATGCCTAAGTCTTTTGCAATAGAACAACGCTCAAGTAATCTAGTTAAATAGTTCTCCTAGTACAAGTCATAGCTTTGCATTTATTAACATTCAGGCGTAAATGGTCCAACTTAGACCAAGAATCAATCCTGATAAGAACTTCTTGCAGTAGTATACAGTCATCAAAGTGATGCAGAGAGTAGCTTCTGAAAATGCAGAGTCTCGGCGATATCGTTAATAAAGACCGAAAAGAGAGTAGGGCCCAGGTAGGGTCCTTGTGGTACCCGAGATTTCAGTGTGAACATCGTAATCGTTTAGAAACTTTTTTCCGTTGGCCTTGTTAAAAGCGAATAATTAACGCCTACAAATCAGAAACCCTTAATTTATTTTCAAACCTTCGAATTACATATAACTTTTACTGCAAATATTATATCAGTATTAAAAAACAAAATAATATTGTTATATGTATAAGCAACTTTCTAGCATGACAAATAAATACCTTACAGAAAATTATATTGCCATCTACCGGCGAGCGGTTCTACTTTAGTATTAGGGGTGAATCAACCCTTGTTTTAGCTACCCCGGAAATGTAGTTCGCTTCATACAACCCCGTTGAGTTTCAGGTAGGTTTCTATGTAACTCCGTGCTTAAATTCTATTGAGTAAATCTAAACAGAGGCATTTATAAAGTATAATAATGGATAGGGTTTCTCTTAATATAAAATGCGTTTAAAATTCTTTCAAATCTCATTTCTATTTGAAATGATAAATTAAGTGAATTTTGATTTTCAAATCGTTATTAATATAATTGTCGAAAGAAAAGATACCCAGCACAAGTACCTGAAGAGCGTTTTGCGGCAAGAAAACGAAGGTTTATCCGCCAAATGAATACGAAACGTAATGTCTCAAGAAGGAGTACAAATATCCACGCATACTGTAGGTAAACGATTGTATGAAACCGGATTAAAATGCAGACGCCTCCTGAAAAAGTTGTTTTGTCTTACCTGTCGCCAATCTTCAATTATGTAATGTTAGTAGAGGAATTGAAAAATTCCCACGTTTACATGGAGAAGAGAAAACATGAAAACGTGGTTACGTCTGAGGAACATACAGTACGATGAATACACAACGAAGATACAGGTGTACAATATAATTAAAATGCTCAAAGTACGATTCAAGAGGTATGAAATAGACTTCCTATCATCCTATTACCCTGACCTGAACCCAATTGAAATGGTGTATGGA
This sequence comes from Trypoxylus dichotomus, assembly GCA_023509865.1. Taxonomy (NCBI): domain Eukaryota; kingdom Metazoa; phylum Arthropoda; class Insecta; order Coleoptera; family Scarabaeidae; genus Trypoxylus; species Trypoxylus dichotomus. Next base: position 31,882,558 of record CM042082.1, on the reverse strand, counting down.
GCAGTACGTCGGAGAACGAAACGTGACTTTTAAAACAGACGAAGTGGAGAAATTGTGTGAAGGATTTTTTAACACATTTTTAACAAGAAACTAGTAAGTAAGGAATAAACACTCAAAGAAAGCTGACGAGCAATATATGTAGAAGCGATATAGTGACTATTCAAATAAAGATTCGTAGAGAGGTGCAATTCCTGAATTATAAGCATCAATAATCTCAATGGAGGTTGTTCATTTTTGGCTAGTTTCAGTGTTGAGTTACTTAAACACCAAATCTAGTAAACGGTTATTGGAGTTAATTATGCGCGATAATTTCTTTTTCTCTTTTTGTTTATTGTTAGTTTGATCCACCGATGATGACTAAATTATCTCTAGCTAGAATCCTTTCAGTGCCTTCTTACAAACCACTGTGCAATTGTATTGTTGTTCGTTGCAGATATCCTCAATTGGTTTGATGATATTCAGTTTCTTGACCATTCTGAATATCTGAAATTAAGCATCTTCATCCTCATCATTTGTTTTGGATAGTTCATACATATTGAGTCATGGAGCTTTCCCTGACACAACAAATAAAGCTTCTTCGAGAGGTAGTACTGCTGATAGCAAATCTTGGATAACTTTAGATATGATAGAGATCCGCATGCAGTTTCGTCGTTTTTCTATATCGAGGTATCCTGCGAATATCGCTTGTCTAGCTCTCGTCATCGAGATAACTTTTTTTCCACATACCATAAATTCTCCCTCATAAAACAACATTTCCATCCGATGCGGGCAGTTAATAGACAAACCAGACGCTTTTGTATATTCATATAACACTAGCAAGCAATCCTAGAAAGCGATGCGGGATACAAGGGAATCCGTGCTGGACTAGGATGCGGGATGGCGTAGTTTTTAAACCTCGCACATTGACGTCTCCTTGTTTCCCCACGTTCCGAAGAGCCCAACGTTTCCACTCCAGACATTAATATCGTTCAAGAACCAGCAGATGCTGTACTGTCACGTTTGACGCGAGACACAAGACGTGCCTCGCTAAGATACAGCGAAAGGACGAGGCGGAACTTGCGGGTAAGGAGATTGGAACGGGGACTCAGTTCATTTCAGTCGACACGTAGATGAGATAGATCTCGTTGCTATTCTGGGCGGTGGTACTTCCCTTCGGATAAGGAATGGAGAGAGACGGGGAGGTAAGTTGAAGTCGGATATCGTTAAGCTGTATAATACGATTTATTTTGAATCTAGCATGACAACGTGTTTCAAGATAGTAGTGTCATCGAATTAAGGATGTAAAACTAGAGGAGTGGAAAAGCAAAATGTTGAATTTTGGTAGATGTACAACTCTCTATTGTATATTGTATATTTCAATATACATATTTTTTTTAAATTCCTATAGCTTTTAATAGGAAACTATACGCACTTTCACGTTGTATATTTGGATATAAAGTGAAATCTCCCTTGAACGGACACCAACGGGACCAACTGAAGATGTCCGTTCAGGAGGGGTGTCCGCATAAAAGAAATATGTAGTAGATACAACGAAAATCGTGTTTTAACGAAAAATGAATATATTAAAGGAACTGGGACATTTACATCGTATACGTTATAAATGTTTTTAAAATAAATAAGAAATTTTAACCTTAAAAAAAAGTTTATTTCCTTTAGATATATACATATAAAAGTATAATATATGTATATACATAGATACATAGATGTAGTATGTAATACCAAACAATGAAATGAATAGTCACTTTAAGGACGCACAAATTCATATATTGTTGTTTGTCTTCTCTTTTTCTTTAAAATGGCGTCTTGAAATCGTATTTCTAATTTAGAAAGACGCTCCAAAGACTCTGTATCTCCGTGATTTTCGACAAAACTTTTGAGCTGCTTGGCCAGGGTAATAGCTTTACCATAATTTGGGATAGCTTCTGTTGGCACTGGAACCTCATCGACATCAAAATCTTCCGAAAGTTCTTGTATTTTAACTGGATTTGCAATTTCTTGTTCTGAATCTGGATCTTCAACATACAAATCTTCATCTACGTTCAAAAAACCATTAAGGTTTTCATTATCCGTCAATTTCGATAAATTCTTATTTTTGAGGATATCTGAAGGTACACTGAGAGACAAATCATCTTCTAGATCAGATGTATCAGCCTCAGTTAGCTGGTGTTCACTTTGCATATATACATGATCAAATCCTGCTTTGCGGAAACAATTTTGAATTGTCTCTTTGGTTACTTGGTCCCAAGCGGTTTTTGCCAAATAAACTGCATCCAGTGGTGTAATTTTCTTTATTAACTCGAAAGCTGTACCAGCAGTTTCAATGTTTACTAGCAGATGTTTGAGTATTAGACTTCGGTAATAAGTTTTAGAATTCTTTATAATCCCTTGGTCAAGTGGTTGACAAGCTGATGTACAATTAGGGGGTAAAGATAATATTTTTATATTATTTAAGCGAACGTCTTTCGGATGAGATCCTGCATTGTCTAAAAATAACAAAATGTTTCTTTTTTCTTTAGCCATTTTCCAATCTAGGTCTTGCAACCACTCTGTCATAATTTGTCCTGTCATCCAAGCTTTCTTATTGTATTTCCAAGTTACATGTTGTTAAATGTTCTGGATTAGCTGCCCTACCAATGACTAGGAGTTTTTCTTTTTCACTCGCCATATTTACACAATGCAAAATTGTAAACCTCTCTTTGGGATATCCCCAACATATTTTTCCTTCTTTAATGTGAGCGTTTTGTCGGGTAGAGCCCTAAAATACAAGCCTGTCTCATCGGCATTATATGTAGATGTTTCTCGGTGAATATCCCTTAATCAAAGAAGGACATTTTTTTAAAAACGATGAAACATCTTCACCATTAACCGAAAAAATGATAAAGTAGATCACTGGCCTGAATATGATTCAAAGTGTGGCAGATGAAAGAATGCAAAGTGCCAAAAACTAACAAGGGTAAAGTGTAAGAAATGTAATTGCAACTTGTGTCCGACAGAAGCTGTTTCTACTTGTTTCGCACTAATTAGTAATAGAAATGTTAATTAATCATTTTCTTTATGTATTCTTATAAATAGAGCACTTTTTCTTATTTACAAGGAACTTCCATTAAGTATACTGTAAGACAATTTGGAATCCCAAACTGCACAATGTATAACCAAATATACATATATTTTTTTCAAAAATTTCAGGGAGCAAATTTATTTCTACTATACGATGCTCGATTTACTTTAAAACTTGCCAAAACACCTAAACATTTTTAACTTGCAAAGTTTTGTACAGTAGGGAGATAAAGAATAAATGAGATGGTAACAATAAAAATAAATCTAGATACACATACGTATATTGTTTTGTGTGTGAACACTAGTTTCTTTTAATGATTAGATTTCGAGGAATCAATTAACACTTTTTATTTCTTAAGACCTAAATTATACAAACACTTATTTTGTACATATATCATAGCCAAATTACCTGTGTTCCATATGGTCGTCGATTTTAATAAAATATATTCGTAGAATATTTGTCTATTATAATTATTGTTATATATCTCAGTCGGTAACTAAAACTATCTAAAGCTTCCTTTATTATCGACATAACCTAATACGCTTCCATTTTTAACCTGTATCCTAACAAACCACATTCCGGACGATTAAGCCCGGCCAAATCTGGCAATCTTTGCCTCTAATAGAAACGAGCTCTTCTCCTCACGAAAGCTCCACGCTGGCATAGCAAAACGAATTCCTCACAACCGGCCCGACGTCTAACGATAACTTTTCCAATTAATGCTCGACGAGAGGCAGAGAGAGGAAGAGAGAAAGGACGTCCCAATCTTAGCCGCCTTCGTTATTCGGACGGAATACGTCGAGATGAAGACGAGGTGTGGGGCGGCTAAACCCGTCATCTTTCTGGAAACGTCTCCCGCGCCACCCCTTCGCATCTCTTCGGCTCGCCGCTTCCATATCTGAGAGAAGAGCTCGGCTCTAAAGGATCGAAGAAGGTCCTGGAACGACTATGAAACCCGGGCAAGGGAAGGAGGACGCGTCGCGGGCGAAGGGGGGAACGGGGAGAAACAAAAGACGTTAGCGTTCGCTTCTCATTGGCTCTCGCTAACGAGGTTTCTGGAGGCGCGCATATACCGTAGCGAAAGGATGTAGTTCAAGATGTGGATTGTAGGATGAGGAGGTGTGGGGGGGAAAGGGAAAATTTCGAAAAAAAGAACCGAAATTTAACATTTCTAATTCCCAAAATTTCTTAGCGATTTGGAAAAAATTTACTTCTCTTACATCACCTCAAGCAAAAAAGGCACCTTAGGATTTTCAATGAATTGATTCGAGGAAGAAAACCACTATTTCTTCCCTCTAACCGTTTTGAAGACAAAGTATCTATGATCTTTAATAGTTCTTCGTCAATAACTGGGAAAATTAAAGCAATATTGGAATGGGTAACATGAACATGTTGATTTTCGTCTCGAGAAATTTATTCTCCATGAGAATTACAATTCTTATTTGCACACCACTATTCAAGAAGCAAAAGAAAAGCATAATACCAACATTATTCTAAATTTCAACAACAAAATAGAAGCAAGGTGGAATCTTGTAAATAGAGTCAATGGTAAAGAACAAAAGCTGAATTTTTGAACTATGTGAACTCGTTTTATATTGAAGTAGGCAAAGATAACGTCGGAATCTTTGATAATGCCAACAAGAACATTAGGACGAATATATATTATATTATATATATGTTTTTCATTGATACTGAACCAGTTGAAGTTTATAACGTAATATGCTCGCTCAGAAACAGAGTATGGTAATAGGTGTCAATGGATTGCCTACGAAGATAGTTAGCCATTGTAGTGTATCATAAATAATGTTTTAAATCTGGTATATTTCCAGAACTCTTAACGGCGACGATTATCAACCCAATTTATCAAGATGGTGACAAAAACAATGTAGAAATTACAGACTAATTGCTTTAACATATACTATAACAAAAGTAGCCGAGAAAGTAATTCTAGTAAGTGCAATTTACGGAGGCCAACGTATATAAAAATATATTGCACTATTCGAACAATATATGCGGGGGTGAATCTCTATCCTGTATCCCTGACCCTCTTGCAGTAAATCTACAATGGCCTCTACACTAATGCACTTGGTCCATCGGAGCTCCAGCATCTCAACAACTTCCTAGAAAAATTTTTGTTCGACCACCTCTCTACATCTTGCATCATTTTATAATTACTGGAAAATTTGCCCCACGTAAGATTTCTTTTAATTTGGGAACAGCCTGTAATCACTGGGGGCTCCACTAATTCAAAGCCTACTTAGTATGTAGCAGCCATAGCAATACCAGATGTATGACTGGGAGCATTATCCTGACAGAAAAGCACACTGTGCGTTAACTTTCCTCGATGTTTCTCTTTAATAGCGTCTCACAATTTGGAAATGAATTCTGCGTAGTCGGGCCCTGTAATGCTCCTTCAGCCGGTCCCTCCTTTTATACCCAATACGATACGATCTTTAATGAGACTATCTGTTAGCGTTAGAATACCAAATTATTATAAATTTTTAGAGCCTCATCCCCGACCGTATTTAGAAACAATGGTCGTCCTCCATCTTGGATGCTTCTATGTAAATATCAAATTAATGCTAAAAGAAGTCCCAATTTCTAGCCATGTTTCTGTCAAATATAAGTTCTTTCGGTTACTTTACGTTTCTTCTTTCTGCCATCGCTCCTTTTACTTTACTTTTAGAATCTTACTATCTGCGCCATGTGAAGCGGTCTGATTCAAACAACAGCGATTGTGGTACTGGTTTATTGTCACAGTTCATGTATGTAACCTAAACTACACCAGTTACAAAGTGAAGAAGGAGAAAAAGTGAAATTTACTACGACGTATATAAATTATAGAACCATGTAATGCTTGGAATTGGTAAAAAAAATCATATTTCTTATCCACCCCCTCACATCATTTAACCATCTCTCCATATACATTAAACTTGTCACCTAGAACTACATAAGTCATACATATATACATCCTTATATATGTAGCACATAGATGAAAGGCACATACGGCATTTCACCGTGGAAACAACGAGATTTGCATACTAATAGCACGCCGACTGCGTACCACCATGGAAGCTCTACGGTAGACGTCAGCTTTTCCAAGCATCCATCGCTAGCACGAAGCGAACGCTTGGGTATAGGTTTCGGAAGGCATCGACTTTGAGTTTCATCTTACATACGTCGCTGATGGAGCGGCGGGATGTTCAGGCGGAAAGCGGCGGTAAACCGGAACGAGGTGAAAGGGGGGGAATTGCAAATTTCTATCGTCTCGTGGAAGATTTAAATAGACAGCCAGGAAACCCTCGTCTTATTCTATCTGCGAAGTACATATTAACGTGTGTAATAAGATTCAAGATGGCGGATTTAGAAGCTGGTCGTGAACATTTACGCTTGTCAAGAGGAAATATAGGGGAGTTACTCGAGTTTCGTTTAGGAGGTGATGTCGAATTTCTCGTTTAGATTTGTATTAACGTTCAAATTCTTAATCTTCTCTTCTCTAGATGTATTTCAGTACAGGTTGTTTAAAATACATGTGCCGGTGGGATGCGTAGACGGGGAAGCTAGATGTTACGGTGTGTGAATGAGATAAGTTATTAGACAAGGTACAATCCGCGCTAAAGGTATTAAGAATATACAATAAATTTGGTCCATTACGTACATATGTATCTGTAGCTTGTTACTATAACACACAGAACAAGGTAGATTGGTAACTGTCGGGGTAGGGGTAAAACTAAACTCAGCACCTCTTACGATCATGGGGTAGAGTTAAAGTGAAAGCGCGTTTTTCAAATGTACAAATTGTAATGCACCGGAATAGAATTAAGACTGCAAAAACAATAGTGAATGTAATTACTTATTATTCTTGTGTATTCTAATGCTGGAAATCGCTCAATTAACATGTTAGTAGATTTATTAACCGATTTAACATTAGAATACATAAAAATAGTAAGTAATCACATTCATTTTTAATATTGATAGTAATCGAGTTACTTGAGAGGTACAGAAGCATTTGGCGAGCTATACATATAACGTTTGCTACTGCAACCGAATCTATATGTAACCTGTAAGTTTAGATAAGACTATATTCAATTGTTTATGTTAATTTTAATTAATTAATTATTCTATTTGATGCCCATTTGCAACATTGTAAAATTTCCAATACTAATATGATAGCCATATACATAGAACTTTAATTTACAAGAATAATTGGATAGCTTTGGGGTTGTTCGATAATACAAACCGAGGCTATTTATAATCAATTTAACAATTTTACAGTTGGCTCCACTGCATCTCAAGCCATCACATATTGTTTAGTTACATTCCTTAATATACACAAGTTATAAAAAACATACAGTCTATTTATTCGAACCAGCAGTAGCAGCATTTCCCCATAAAGATACAAGGTCTAAAGAATTGCAATATAATGTAAAGTCTAAAAGTAACTACTTATTAGAGACTGCCGTTTCCTAGTTTTGATTCTGCTACACTTAAGACATCAAAACGTGTCTCCTAATAGAAAACAGAAACGGAATATATATGTGTACATTATAATTTATAATTAAATATATAAATATACATTAACAACATTAATAAATGTTTGAAAAATAATATTATCCGCGATGATTGGAGAACAGCGAAAATAGTCTCGTTCTTCAAAAAAGATGATAAGAATAACTCTCAAAATTGCAGAGGTATCAGCTTATTGGATACCGTTTATAAAACTTCAGAATATTAAATAACAGGTTGAAATTCATAGCAGAAGAACTAATTAGGGCTTCGGAGTATTCAGTCTGCAACAAATTATAGAAAAGCACGAGGAATATAACAGAGAAACACACATAGGATCTATAAACTTCGGAAGGGCTTTCGATCATGTAAACAGATGTAAATTTTATTAATTATTTTTTATAATTAAGTTGCAGCCCTATAGCGTCAGTCGTTTACGAATAGTTGCCTGCTAAACAAGTCAATTCGGAAGAAAACTGGAATTATGGAGGAAATTAAACACCGTGCTGTGGTAAAGTTCCTTACAAAGCAAGGAAAGAACGCTCAAACCATATTGAATGAAATGGAAACCGTTTATGGGGAACAGTGCCCTAGTAAATCAATGATTTATAAGTGGCATGGTCTTTTTAAACATGGTCGGAAGTCGATTGAAGACGACCCCCGCTCAGGACGGCCAGTTGAGGCCACCACATCAGACATCGTCGAAAAAGTGCAAAAATTTCTACTGCAAGATGCCCGTTTGAAAAAAAACAATTATCTGCATTAGTTGGAGTATCAGATACCACCATTTTACGTATCCTACATGACCACCTGGGTATGACAAAAGTCAGTGCAAGATTGGTACTGAGAATGCTCACGCAGCTCCAGAAACAGCAGCGCGTCTGTGCGTCCAAACAATTTTTGGAACTGCGTGGAGACAAACCTGCACAGATTTTGGAGTGGATTGTTACCGGAGATGATACATGGGTTCATCACTTTGAGCTTAACTCCAAACTGGAGTCCATGCAATGGCATAAAAAGGGGACACCACCGCCAAAGAAATTCAAAATGTCAGAATCGACTGGAAAGTTGATGGTTACTGTTTTTTGGGATTGTGAGGGGATATTATTGATTGATTACAAAGAAAAAGGTAGGAGCATAACAGGAGAATATTACGCAGCGATATTAGAAAAATTAAAGGAAGCCATCAAGGAAAAACGTCGAGGAAAATTGACGAAGGGTGTGTTGCGCTTGCAAGACAATGCGCCGGTTCACAAGAGCAAAGTTGCAATGGCTGCTCTGCACAAGTATGGCTTTCAACCGATAGTCTATCCACCCTACAGTCCAGACCTGGCACCTAGTGATTTTTATTTGTTCCCCAATTTAAAAGAAGACTTGCGTGGAAGAAAGTTTTCCGACGACAATGAGGTAAAGGAGACAACTTTGGCCCATTTTGAGGCGAAAGATAAAAAATATTTTTATGATGGTTTAGAAAAATTAATTCATAGATCTAATAAATGTATTGAAAAGGAAAAATAGATTTATTGTTTTATTTTATTTAAAACCCTTTCATTCCACGAACTTCTGGACCTCCCCTCGTACATTACAAAAAATCTGCCAAAACTATGGAAAGAAAATATCGACAAATAAAACCAAAATCATGGCTTTCCTGGATAAATATCCAATTAGGACAAAAAATAATCATGTATCTCATAATCGAAACAAGAACGTAGGAGGGAAAAGTGAATAGATTCACACCTCTGCGGATCAGCAACACGTTAAAAAAGAGAGATAGCCAGAAGAAAGCAAGATACAGACAGAAGGGGTGAAATTTTTAAGGAGAGTGAAAAGTTACTCAAGAAATGTATATATTAAGAACAATGAGAGAATAAGGGATAACAGAAGTAAGTGGAAGGAACACATAAAACGGATACAAATGACAAGGTTACCAACCAGTGTGAGCTATTATAGATGCTAAGAAGAAGTGTAAGCAGACCAAATAAAAGATGGGCATCCTAAACCCTAAAAACTGAAGTGAAAAAGAAGAAGTACACATACGCTGCATTCTCTAACTACATTAGACAAGTAACTAAAGCACTTCTACATGTATTCTGAACAAAATTGTTTTAATGGCAGTCATTTATCATCTAAAATTAATTAATTAGGAAAAATCTTCCCGCTATTATCACAAATCCACTTCAGTACCAACCGTAAACGTCCAAATTACCTAAATTACAATAAAATCAAGACGCACGCGCTACAAATTTTAAAATATACGGCCTAATCAAGGTCCGTAAAGGCCATTAACTCCGACATTACAGCCAATAACGACGCTAATATCGTGGAAATATAACACCGTCATCTCGCGATATACATAGAAAACCGGCGGCCATTCTCTCCAAACTCTAACATCCCTTTTTCGCCTCCCTACCGCCCCGCTTCGCATGGGCGCTCCTACGAACTATATCCGGGACTCGAAGCTCTTCTCGCGCTCCAGCTAAGGTACACCCCAACCCCGTACGACCCTCATCAAACATCCGCAGCCTTTCGCCTATACCGCGCCACCCACTCCCTAGACCAGCGTCTCAGCTACGAAAGCTCACGGCGGTACGGTTAAAGAAGGGGTGTCGGCGGCCATATTTGACGGCGTACATGTTGGAAAAGATAATGGAAGGGTCGGAATAAGGCCGAAATCTGCATATTTCGCGGTATAAGGAGGCTGTTATCTTTAGCTTTGGAGATGGGTAAGGTTCGAGATAAATTTTTGATAAATTCTTTTTTGGGGTAAATCGGGAACGAATCGTGCCTGTAATGAAATTGCTAAAAATACGGTTTAATACATTTCAGGAACAACGATAACGTATTTATATTCCTAAATTAAATAATTCTATTATGTTAAATTAATTGAATACAGAAATCTATAGAGGATATAAATAGTTGAAGCAATATTTGCGGATGACGTTGTGCTAATAGCATATGATATATGAATATATGGAATGAAAAACTTAAGGAAATAAAACAAAAGTTTTGACCACCGGTAAAGAATGACTAAATACAGAGATGTTGCAATCTCTAGTAAACATTAGTCAGAAATTAATGAAAGAATTGAAAAGGCAACCCTCTGCTCACCCAACACCTTTACGAATAATATTTCAGAGTAATATCGACCGTGTTTTAGTATGGTTAAAAATAAACAGACTATTGCTTAACATCTCTAAATATACTACTGTACCTTTTACTAAACATGTTAAGCCTATTGTTTATCAGTACAATATTGAGGGTAAAATACTACAAGTAGCTACATCAATCATGACCTGGGAGCACTATTTGACACATCTTTGTCATTATATCATATATTTTTGGGGATTTCCGTATTCCCTCATTTATTTCTTTCTGTAATTTCCCGTTCATAGTACATCACCATATTCGCTGATCTACTCCATCAAAATCTCGTGAACAAACATTCGCTTGGTTCTGCTTACCAAGAAATCCACAGAAGTGTTGGCACGTTTTAGATTGTAGCTTTTATTATATAGTTTTAGAATATTTTTTGGTAAAATTTACAACGTGAAATGTAATTACTGTATAGTTATACCGACATAGTAGCTTCTAGCAAGAAGCCAGCGCTGCTAGCGTTACCACCAACATCTTATCTACGCTTATTTTAATGCAAATAAGTAATTATTTTCTCTAAATGTGTCGTTTTCGGTTCCAGGGATTTAATATCATTAAAAAATAACAAAAACAAATATTTATATTCTTTTGTTTATATACAAAGACACCATGCTAAATGTATATGTAGAGAAGATATGATTTTTTAAAGATTTTTACTATCATGGTGAAAAGTAAGTAAAGAATATATCTGTATATTTTAAGTACTGTCCTTTCCTTTAAATTAAAAAAGAACTCTTTATTTTAAAGCTATTTGGTGGGAGTTTAAATCAAAATACAAGAAAAAAGAAAACAAAATCAATCTCGCAGAATCTCAAATAATTCGTACGCATTTGCACATCACCAGGTCAAAACATTCCAGGGAAGGACTATAAAATCAAAACAGATATAAACAACACCATCAACATCACAAGTTAACCTTAAAAATCATAAACACTGTATGAGGACGTACACAACAAGTTAAAAGAAAGTAATTAAATCTTTATTTTATTCTCTTAATTTTATTTATACTATTATCATCAATAAATCCTTATATATTTGAACTCAATCAATAACCTGTAATCTAACGATAAATATTATGACAAACAATTAGCTTCCTATGCTATATTTTTAGGAATAAAGAGATAAATTATTGTTATGACCCTACTACCGTTAATGTGTTGCGTAGAATACCAGGAAGCTGAAAATATATACTCCTAATTGCTTGTATTACTGGAGTTAGTGATATATTCACAAACCAATATCTCGAAATCAATAACAAATAAACATTTAATCTGTGACGTTAATTAGAATGAATTTTTAACGTGCAATACAACCACACAACGATATACACGATATCCCATTTAAGTAAAGAAATATTGAAAAGGTCATCAATATTTTAACAGTCTGTATAATTATTTGTATCACCTCTATATATAGTAATTGTTAGTAAATACAGCTAGTATAAATCGTTATTATAACACCCAGTATATGGATACTCACTTCCACCAAAAAAGGATTATTTTTTTTATTTTTGACGTCAAAACTTATTTTGAAAAAAACGAGTTCTTTTAAAATTGTTTAAAAAAGAAGAAATTGAATTATGTTAACGAAATAGGATATTATTTTTAATAGTAAAGAATCCGTTTTTTTTTTTTTTAATATTGTATCTTTATTCTTTAGGAGACAAAATTTTACTTTCAAAACCCGTTCTTTTCATTTAGATTTTCCCCATATACGACAGCAAGATTTCTAGGCTCCCGAAAGGACAAGAAGTTTCCACACAACACAGCTTTATATCCGTGCTAACGAATAAAAGAAATATAACGTCAAACTGGACACTGGTCAACTCAGAGCACAATTATACTACAATGACCAACCCTTCGTAACTGTGAGAGTGACCCTTACCTTCTTATACGTACATATGTATATGTATCTAAGGGACAAATCTTGCTACAATATTTGTTAAACTAGTAAAACTTGTTACTCTGATATCTTTCCCACAAAATTAGAATATCCCTCTACACATACACGTTCCTAGAAGTAGAAAATATACTTTCGGAAAGAATGTTTAAATTTTATAAAGATTAAAGGGTCACTGTCGAACCTGTGTGACTTCTTTTAGGGTGGTCCCCACGTTTAATAGAATTTAGAAATACTCGACGTATTAAGCAATACACAAAGAATAAATCCTTTAAATTCGGTAACAATTTAATAAAAAGAATATCCTTTGAATTGCGCCACTTCATCTCATCACCATCAAACCGAGCTAACAAATAGACGCATGTAATATCACAATTATCTCTTTGTTTAAATGTGGAAAAGTCCTTCTCCCAGTTAATTCGCTTATCTCGCTATAGAGGGCGCGCAAATACCAAACTAACGTTATGCTTATACGGGAATAAAACACTAATAACGCGGCCGTTCTCTGGAAGTCTATTACCCGCCATACATAGAGCTTTAAGACGCCGGTATATTGTCTTAAAGGCAAAATTCATGGAGAACTTGATACAATATATTTGCATTTATATTGAGTTATATAACGTTGCGAGCTTTCAGCGCTAGCCGTCTCCCTGCAAGCGCGTCGCAGAGCAAAGGCCAATATTGGTTTATCTATAGTTGGTTTACTTTAGCCGTGTCTCTGGTAATGTTAGAAATTCTCCTTATATGCGGATGTATGCGCGAGAGGTTATGTGTTGGAAATATTGTTGAGGAGTTAGTTATGTCTTGCGTGTCTTTGGATGTTCAATAGTTTGAAATGTTATTATGGTTCTAGAAATATTTTCCGATGTTGAAATGTAGTTTTTATCCCTACCATTTCATTCCGAAAAGTATCAGATACATAGTTACGGCCTCAGACATCGAAGGACGCTAAGTTTCGTCCTTCAAAAAATTAGAAGAGTGCTTGTAGGAATGCAAACAAAAATCCGGAAATAAATTTTCATTAGCTGAACTTTCTGCTGCGTATTTTACTTTTCGAACACTCCCATAGTAATCAGCCAACATATGAGGAATCCATCTTCCTTAGTACCGAGTTTCCACTGTTTTTAAATCTTGATGAGATCCCTCGCCTTGTTAATCGCTCACACCATCTAAATTTTTAAGAAACCTACCAAGATGACTACGAAGGTAACGAGACTTTATGCTCACGTTACCACTTAGACGGTAAAATGTTTGAAGCATTGATTTTATTAGATCTTTTACGCTTCTTTCTTAGCTAAGTATTTGCTGCATTTAGTTAACCATTTTCAAGAGTTTTTAAATTGGAGAACAAGAAATCTCGTAGAGAAGAAAAATATGTGACGCTATAGGGAAAATGGGTGTCAGATTTGGTATTAGCGTTCAACGGCGACGAAGTTAACATGTTTTACGCAATACGCTTTGGACGTGTTGAAGGGGAGGGGGCAAATCGATGTAATTTACACAGACTCTCAGAAGGCTTTCGACCAAATAAATCATTATGTACTGTTGCGGAAATTGACGGACATTGGTTTTTCCCCGTCTTTATGCAAACTAACGTCTTCATACCTTACCGATAGACAGTAATATGTAGAATATCTGAGCTGTACTTGATCATGTTTACACCGACATCTGGTGTACCACAATGGTCCAACCTAGGTCCTATCCTTTTCTTGGTCTTTATTAATGATATTGCCGAGACTCTATATTGTCAAAAGCAACTGTGTGTAGATGATATGAAGATATTCTTTAAGATCAACTCCTTTGATGACTGTTGATTTCAGGAAGATCTGGTCTATATAGTCTCCTGGTGTAAGCTGAACCATTTACGCCTGAATGTTAATAAATACAGGGTTATGACATGTACTAGGAGAACTAATTGCGTAGGGTATGAATATAGAATAACTAACACAATACTTGCGTACAATACAAGCGTTATTCTAATGCAATAGGCTTAGGCATTACTTTTGATAGTCAACTCAGTTTCATAAACCACATTAGCGATATGGTTGCCAGTACTTACCGTATTTTCGGTTTTATATATAGAAACTGCAAAGATTTCAATAATTTAAACTGCTTGAAACTATTAGATTATGCCTTTTGTTCGATCTAAATTGGAATATGAAGCACTGGTCTGGTATCCCATTTACTCTGTAAATATCACAAGTATTGGACGATTTCTGAAATCTTTTATGTTTTCTACTAACCGAATTTACCCCGTTAGAAGTTGTAAGTATTCACGAATGTTAACTTGATTTCAAATTGTATCTTTAGATACGAGACGTAAAATTTTAAACTTAAAAGTTATATAACACATGGGCTGAAAAGTCCTGGGCCTAACACATAGATGACGCTAGTTTTATTGCAGTCATCTTTCTCTCAGTTAGTACTAACCTTCAAAAGATAGCTGTTAAAATTTCATGATATTCTATTCATTAGTTTGTGAGATATTGTGCTAAGAGTCACGCTACTTTTGTTATTTTCAAAACTATGGATCAAAAACAATTTCGTGTTTTAATTTTACACTGCTTCTTGATGGGAAAAAACACCGCTCAAGCGAAGCAATGGCTTGAAAAGTGTTATGGGGACTCCCCTCCATCAGAAACAACAATAAAACGTTGGTTTGCTGACTTCAAACGTGGTCGTAGAGACACAGATGATGCAGAACGCAGTGGACGTCCAAATGAGGCGGTAACACCAGAAAACATCAAAAAAATCCACAAAATCGTTTTGAATGATCGAAAAGTGAAGTTGAAAGAAGAAAAGAACGTATTGGCTTTATATTGCATGAGCATTTGACTAGGAGAAAGCTCTGTTCAAAGTGGGTGCCGTCTTTGCTCACTGTTGACCAAAAACAAGAGCGTGTTGATGATTCTGAGCAGTGTTTGGCCATGTTTAAACGTAACAAACCGGAATTTTTGCGTCGATATGTGACAATGGATGAAACATGGATCCATCACTTCACTCCGGAATCAAAATGAGCGTCATCTGAGTGGACAGCAACTGGTGACCCTCGTCCAAAGCGCCCGAAAGCACAACAATCGGCTGGAAAGGTTATGGCCTCGGTATTTTGGGATGTGCGTGGTGTAATATTCATCTACTATCTTGAGAAAGGAAATACCATCAACAGTGAATATTATATAGCGTTATTGGAGCGTTTGAAGGCCGAAATTGCAAAGAAACGACTGCATATGTCAAAGAAAAAAATTTTGTTTCATCAAGACAACGCACCGTGTCACAAGTCAATCAAAACAATGACAAAACTACATGAATTGAACTTCGAATTGCTCCCACATCCACCGTATTCGCCAGATTTGACCTCAAAAGAATGCTCGCCGGTAAGAAATTTCGCACGAATTTTTTATATTTCTTTTATTTGTTTTTTCACCCGTTGGAATAAATAAATCATTTTATCACATTCTTACAACTGTTTAATCTAAATTATCTTACACATCTTTTAAAATATTTATACGGTTATTAAATTTATTATTATGCAATTCACGTTGCATTAAAAACTTTTCTACCGAGAACACTTACATGTATTCCCTTATAAGGTGAATCCCTCTGTCAAAGTATTCGATTTAAAAAAATTGAAACAGAATGAAGTAAATTTTACAACAAATTCCTTACCGAATCTTTATAAACTTTTACTGTACTGGTTAGAAACCCGAAACAATACTTAATCAAAAAAGAACTGCATGACCACCCTACATCACGCAAAGCTTGTAGAATATAGGGAAAAAAATAAACCAAAAACGTATTCCCACTAATCTGATACGATTTCGTAATAAAAAATAAGACACTAACAGATGACAAATTCAATACATGGAAACGCCTCCACCCCAGTATCATTGTTCCCAACACACGTTACATAATTCATTCGATATTAACCGGTAGCACGGACAATTTACAAAATGCCATCGAAGATTCCACCGTAATTAACTCTAAATTGCTATACTTAAGTCGAAGGAGAATTACAGGCATTTCTTACTTCCAACGGCACGCACAAAGTCGTCCTTATTATTCGTAGGGACAGGCGAGTTGAAAGAGAAAATTGGTAACTTCTTCGCTTTAATTACGTATAATGGAAATATAACCGATGCAAATTAAGGCTGTTATTAGCTTCTTAATGTATACCCAGGGAAATTTCTACAGTTCCACATAAACTTTTGAATGGAATATTTGTTTTTTTTATAAGATCTTAAGACAAATTATGCTTCGAATAATTTGTATATACACTACCGCTCAAAAGTGTTTAGGCACTCTCACTGACTGCAAAAATGTATAAAAACTCAGCAAAAATGTTAATAATATTTATTTTTTATGTACAGATACACGTACATGAATAAAAATATATTAAATAAATGTGAAAATTAAAACGTTTAATTTAAATTTTGCTTTCATCTATGTGACCTCCTCTTGATTTAATAATTGCAGCACACAATCGAGGCATTCTCGCAATAAGTTTTGCCAGAGTTTCTTGTATTATTGAGGTCCAACTCGATTGCAATTTGTTCCACACGTCAGTAGCTGATGTCGGAGCCGATTTCCGTACTTCCTGATCCAGTTCTTCCCATAGTAACTCGATTGGATTCAAGTCGGGGCTCGGAGAGGCCATTCCATAACTTTGAGAGTTCCTTCCTCTTCTAAATGGCATAAATAGTCTTTCCATAATTTAGAGGAATGTTTTGGGTCATTATCTTGCTGGAAGATAAAATTTTGACCCAAAAGTCGAATTCCGGATGGTATTGCGTAGTTCTCCAAAATTTCGCGGTAGCCTTCTTTTTTTAATATACCTTCAATTTTCACACTAGTGCCAGAAAAACAGCCCCAAGTGATGATAGAACCTCCACCATGCTTCACGGTAGCAGCAATACACTCTTCTCTGGCACGTTCGCCCACAGATCTTCTTACGAATATGCGTCTTCGTGTTCCGAACAGCTCAAATTTAGACTCATCGGCCCATAGGACGTTGTTCCACTCTTCTATGGTCCAGTGTTGGTGTTCACGAGCCCATTCAAGGCGCTTTTGCTTGTTTTGTTTGCGTAGTAATGGCTTTTTCATGGCAATACGTCCATGGAGCCCGACTTTCTGTAGGCGACGTTTGACTGTAGAAACACTAACTAGTTATTGGCGACCAACATTTAATTCTGCGGTGATTTCCGGGGCTGTTTTGCGTCTATTTAACTTGCTGGTAACCACTATTCTGCGATCATCTGCAGATGTTGTCGCTTTTAGCCTTGCACTCCGTCTTTTATTAAGAAAACTGCCAGTTTCCCGATATTTTTTTGCGTTATAGTTAACCGTAACGTGGTGTATTTTCATTTTTTTGGCAATTTGTCGATTACTTATGCCACTTTTATGGTAAGCTATTATAAGCGCACGTGTTTCCGTACTAATTTCTCTTCGCGGAGGCATTTTAAAAAATTGTCACGCAATATTTCGCTCACGACGTGAATAGAGTAACCAGTACCACACTGCAACTGACCATAGGTTACAGATTTCACTATAATCTTCTAGGAAGGTAATTTAAACATTATTACCTACAATCTAACAGATGAGTAAATTTACCCAGTAAATTCAGAGGGATTGTTATTGTAATTGCACCGCAATAAACAGTTTATGGTAATCCGACCAAGTGCAGGTAAATGATAGTAAACCTAATGCGATATAATGGGTGTTTATCTTACTGAACTACATTTTAAATACGTATTTCATTTTATTATAATGTTTTTTTGGTAAACATAATACTATATGAATAATCCATGAAAACAGGGGTGCCTAAACACTTTTGAGCGGTAGTGTATATTAAACATAATGTTTACAATAATGGTAACTCAAGACAGCGAAATTTCTATAAAAAAATTATTTTTATTTATATATTTATTTTCTCTAAACTTAGTAGGAAGTATTAGGATTCTCTATTCAAAAGAACTTCAAACATCTGAGTCTTCATACTGCCTATTAATTTGGTCAGTGTTGAAATAGGAATATCATTTCAACACCTCGTTATGGCAGAATTTATTTCTTTTACGCTATGGTACTCTTGCCAATCTTCCCCAAAGATTTTCAATAGGGTTCAGATCGGGCGAGTCAACAGGCCATTATAATAAATCGATTTCCTTTTTATGAAACCACTCCTTTATCTGGACTTATGGACAGCTGCATTGCCTTGCTGAAATATCTAGTAGTGCGTCAAGAATTGTTCCCCAAAGTCTTTTAGAACCATATCCAGAAGTTGTATATAAGAATCAGAATTCATTCGCGTAGAAATAAAACAAATAGGGATTTTATTGCTATTGGTAAGAGCCGCCACCAAAATTTAAGTGTTCTTGAGCAAATCGTGACAATAACATTTGAAACCATCGTACCCGTCTAAGTTAAATCTTTTCTCGATCTCGAATCTCATTATTTTGAACAAATTTTACTGTCTGTTTATGTCTTTCTTTTAAGGGTGGTTTTGGAACCGTTTTAGCCAATGAAAACTTTACTCCCGAATAAAATTTGTTGTATATATCTGTTTGTTGCCGATAAAGAGGCTAACCGAAATATCTACAAGCGCTGCCTTCGTGCTAGTTTTTGATTACTGTCCTTAACGCAATCTTTGTCGTAGGAATTACCCAATTTTATAAAATTGTTGACGAGTAGATGGGATCGTCCTATTTTCTTAGCTATGGTTCGGTTTGAAAACCATACCTCTTCACAACAATTTATTCTTATTTTTTCCTCATTGGATAGCAATTTAACTTTAGGCATTTTTTATTAACTGATATGTGTACTTCGATAATGTATAAATTTAACAATAAATAAATTTTTGAAGATATTTAGAGGATTTTTTACACTGAAAGGTTATGCCTGATGTCATAGGATGTCTGTCTAACTCTGCGGAATTATAGAGATATATCTAACAATTATAATATTGACAAAATACAGTCTCTTCTATTTCTTTTTACATTCAGAAATGTAGTTCTAGGTAATTCGCAATTCATACCATTGCTAAATGTTTCTAGGGGAACTACAAAATTATATAACATATATTCATTATATTAAAACCATAAAAGAATGAAACTGTTTTCTTTACAAATCTTCTGAAAGATATTTCTCTATTTTTAAATGCAATATTTGCTGTGAAGCTTGCCCCAGTAAATGTATTAGACGTCAAGTTATCTTGAGTATATATTGAGATAATTATAAAAAATTATAGAAACATTAGAGTTCTCTAAAACAATTTAATTTAGTCTTAAGTCTTAGTATCAAATTTCTGTTATCAAAAACTCCATTCCAGTCTATCTATTTCTCATCTTTGTACACCATTGACATTTCAAAGCTTCGAATGCCAATGAAACTAGGGAATGCATGATAGGAGCATTGTCTAGATTCATAATAACATTCATTGAAAAATTTGCTTTACATTTAAATATAATTAAGCAAAATTGGATTGTTAAATATAGTTTAATAATTCTTATACCTTCTTTGTTAACGGTAAAAAATTTTCTATGGGTTTCTTTGGAAACAATAGACAAGTTTCAATGTCTATAAACAAGTGTTTAATTTACACGTTTACAAACACTAGCGCTAGGTGAATATGAAATCTATCGCTAGTGTAATAATAACACATGGGCTGAAAAGTCCCGGACCTAACACATAGATGACGCTAGTTTTATTGCAGTCACCTTTCTCTCAATTAGTACTAACCTTCAAAAGACAGCTGTTAAAATTTCATGATATTCTATTCATTCGTTTGTGAGTTATTGTGCTAAGAGTCACGCTACTTTCGTTATTTTCAAAGCAATGGATCAAAAACAATTTCGTATTTTAATTTTACACTACTTCTTGATGGGAAAAAATACCGTTCAAGCGAAGCGATGGCTTGAAAAGTGTTATGGGGACTCCGCTTCATCAGAAACAACAATAAAACGTTGGTTTGCTGACTTCAAACGTGGTCGTAGAGACACCGATGATGCAGAAAACATCAAAAAAATCCACAAAATCGTTTTGAATGATCGAAAAGTGAAGTTGCGTGAGTTAGCTGACATCGTAAAGATATCAAAAGAACGCATTGGCCTTATACTGCATGAGCATGTGACTATGAGAAAGCTCTGTTCAAAGTTGGTGCCGCGTTTGCTCACTGTTGACCGAAAACAAGAACGTGTTGATGATTCTGAGCAGTGTTTGGCCATGTTTAAACGTAACAAACCGGAATTTTTGCGTCGATATGTGAAAATTCACTTCACTCCGGAATCAAAACGATCGTCATCTGAGTGGACAGCAACTGGTGAACCTCGTCCAAAGCGCCCGAAAGCACAACAATCTGGCTGGAAAGGTTATGGCCTCGGTATTTTGGGATGTGCGTGGTGTAATATTCATCGACTATCTTGAGAAAGGAAATACCATCAACAGTGAATATTATATAGCGTTATTGGAGCGTTTGAAGGCCGAAATTGCAAAGAAACGACCGCATATGGCAAAGAAAAAAAAATTGTTTCATCAAGGCAACGCACCGTGTCACAAGTCAATCAAACCAATGGCAAAACTATATGAATTGAACTTCGAATTGCTCCCACATCCACCGTATTCGCCAGATTTGGCTCCCAGCGACTACTGGCTGTTCGCAGACCTCAAAAAAATGCTCGCCGGTAAGAAATTTCGCACGAATGAAGAGGTTATCGCTGAAACGGAGGCCTATTTTGAGGCAAAAGATAAATCGTTCTACAAAAGTGGTATTGAAATGTTAGAGCGGCGCTGGAATGATTGCGTTGCTCTTGATGGAGATTACGTTGATGAATAAAGCTAATTTTGAACCAAAAAAAGCGTGTTTTCTTTCTTAGACCCGGGACTTTTCAGCCCATGTGTTATATGTATAATATTGTGTTAGGACCAAGTATTTAAATCTCGACGAAATAAAAGATTAAATCTCTATATTTTAAAAGAGCAAATTAGAAACTGTAAAGATCCTATGAATTCTCTAGCAATCATTTTTTTTTCACTTCACCCTATACAAATATTCTTTGTTGTTATCATTATGAACATTTGATGAATTTATCAGCAATAATGCTAATATCTACAACAGATTTTTGTTTGGCTCATTTTGGCAAGGATGATGAAAATTAATATCAACTTCCGAAACAGAAGTAGAATAATTATGAAAATATTTTAGATCCAAAGAATCTAACCTAAAACTAGAATTATATAACACTGCATTATTAAAACATTTATTACTTCTAGATTAATAAATACAAAGATAATAGGTTGGCAGACAAAGTAATCATGTTTTATTTTAATGACTTCTGTATGTGTTACAATTACTGTGAACTTCACCTTTCTTAAAACCAAAATTGAGTCTATTTTCTGTGAGATTTGTTTACGTAGGTTCAATTCAAATCGTCATATTTTGTTCCATTATTTCCGAAAAGGACACTATGCAATATAAGCTGTTAAAAAGTTAAGCGATTTATATGGTGACGAAGCTCTAAAAGAAAGACAGTGCCGGAATTGGTTTGATAAATGTCGTTCTGGTGTTTTTTCACTCAAAGCTGAACCGATCTGGTGGACCAGATGAAATTGATAAACATCAAATCAAAGCCGTAATTGGGATCATCATATTCCTGTCCAAAAGATTTCAGTAAGATTAAATGTATTGCACATGGAATTCATTCATGTTATGTTAAACTGGTGCGCAAAATGAGTGCCGCGTTTGCTCACACCACCGTAATAACTCAAACGAGTGAAATATTCTACAGCCATTTTGGAGCGGCTTTCAGACAATACGAAAAGACCATGATCAAACTTGCCAAGGAATATAAACATCTTACATTCCTGCATAAAGCAAGACAACTTAATATCATCCCAAAAGGCTTAAAAATCACACACGCTGTTTCTAGCAATCGAGCCAAAAGAATTGCTAACAGAGCTAGCAGAGCATTGGTCAGAACGATTGATATAGTTCAAACAGCAACTCCAATTATTAAAACGCATTTCATTGAAATATTTTATCTTCGTACTTCAAAGATATCTTCATGGTTTCGCATTTTATCCAAACCTAACATAGAATAGAAAGGAATTTTTTTATAGCATTAAGATATTAAAGCAATTCGTCTTCCTCAGCATCATTTTTATCTTCAGCATTTTCCCCAGGGAATTCTAGTTCGCATACCGATCCGAGATTCGATTTTAATCAAATTCCAAGGTTTGCAACGCCAAATCGTACGTGTTATCTCGACCATTTCCACGATCGATACCATCACTGACCGTAACAAACCAAAGCTCGTCCGCCGCCTCTAACGACTCCACTTTCCATCATCTCCCGAACACCTCAAAGGATAACGGCGACGTCTTCATCCCGTCACGGCGCGGCAGCACCGCCGACGGAGCAAAAAGAAGCGCGCCAAGGAAGGGGCGGTACCGTCTGAAAATGGCGCACTTCCGCACCGCGCATTTTCCTTGTCTCGTGCATATTTAACGCGCTTCATGGGATCCTTTTCTAGAACAACCCACCGTCTTCAAGATAAGCCGCCGAGCAACCGTCTTACGCCACACTCCGCCGCTTCCGTTTCTATTTCGCCCGCGAGAGGGCGCTATAGTCTTTCTCGTACGAGAGCTGCGTCTCCGTCGCGCCAAAATCGTCGCGGTATCGTCGCTCCTCGTCGCTCTTGGAAGGTGCGAGCGGTTTCTTTGTCTGGGTGTAGCTGAGATTCAACCATTTTATATAATATTGATTTAAGATGGCCGACTAGGTAATTTAGCGAAGATGCCACGTCATCGCCGCGAAATATCTTCCTCCTGGAGAGCGGTAAGGGTTCGGCGGAGCTAGACGGCGTTGCGCTGACGTTGGCGAGGAATTACGCGGGATATTCGTGGGGAAGAAGAGGCTGTTGGGGTGTTACGGAAGCGTGGTATGGGAGCTTTTCGGTTCGCTAACGGCGGCGGTAGATGGTAGCGCTGTATAGCTGAGGCCCGAGATGCGAACTTTTAGGAATATATTAAAGCTCTAATCTCCAGTCGCAGGAGTTGAATTTCCACGCTAAGTTAGATTAATACCTCGGAGAATTTACAATTTACGTGCTTCTGTCATTATTTATGCCTGAAAGCTTCTTGAGATGTAATTTCAGTCCACCCCTTCCCTTCCCAAGCGAAGTAAGATTAACATCTCTTAGGGGGAGGCGTTTCGGGATGTCTTCGACTCATACCATCGCCGTACCTAGCATATATACCGTGTATATGAGGAATATATGCTGGAAACCCTCGCCAAAGAGACAGCTTACGTTCTAGCTTATATAGACGTAGCTACGTAAACAAAGGCGTAATTAAAATAATAACCTGGATATAATACAAATAACAATAAACATACAATTTCTAGTAAAGTAAATATTACCTTGAGAAAGTTATTGGCATAGAATTTGAATCTCAACTTTGTTAGGACGTAGAAAAAATTAAAAGAATTAAAATATATTTAGGATAAGGAAATTTACCAAATATTACTACGAGCGTTGCTATTTATATATCTGGAATTGGCAACAATGCTGTTGCTAAGCTCCATAACTATGCTAGTTGTGTTGTTTAGAGACATGAAAGTTTCATCGCACCCAAAAAATCAAATTCACTCGTAAGAATTTTCATGCAGTAATTTATCAAGACTTTCGACGTGAATTATCTGAACAACAGTGCATCGATCAACTCACCTCAGCTTTTAACGATGAAGCACCATCTAAAACCTCTGTGTATCACTGGTTTAGTAAATGCAATCGTGGCCGTTGTTCACTCACACACGAATTTAAAGAAGATCGTCCAAAATCGATTGTTGACCCAGAAGACAAGATCGTCATGTGACGTACCGTGAGATTGAGGCATCCCTGGGCATTAGCATTACAAGCATACACAAGATTTTACACGAACATTTAGCCGTGAAAGGAAATTTTCAGAAAAATAGAATCGTGGTACGTCAAAAGGCTTGCATAACATTTGCGCAGGTGATCAATCTTGGATCTATGTGTGTGAGCCCGAAAGTAAATAGCAATCGATTGTGTGGGTTTTCCAAGATAAACCAAACCCAACAAAAGTTGCCAGAAGCACCTTGAAGCAAATGGTCGCCTGTTTTTTTTTTTTGGGGCAAATCGATATGTGGCTACATACGTTTGCCAGAAGTTTTTGAAGAAATAAGAAAATACAACCAGCGTCGTAAGATCATTCTTTACACATCGACCCATACAATTCAATATGCGAACCGGTCAAAATATCGAATTAATGGGTCATCCTCCATACAGTCCTAATCTAACACCCAATGATTTCTTTTTATTTCTATCCATGAAGAATAAACTACGTAGTCAATAATTTCCGACGCCAGCATGTTCGGGGGAATACCCCAATCAGAATGGACAAAGTGCTATGAACATGGGTTCAATCGTATCCAAAAATGTATCGATCACAGCGGAGAATATTTCGAAAAACAATAAAATCATTTTCAATTACAAATTATTCTTTATTATTTTGGATATATATATATATAGCAACTTTCGTAATAATTAATCCACTTTGAATAAAACATTTTGGATTTGCTTAACTTATTTTTATACTTTAGAAAATTTTCATGGTTGCACATTTTATCCAAAGCCAACATAGACTGGAGATATTTATATAGTATTCAGTTTAACGAGTGCAAGGACGGTATGATTGCATTTCACACCACTCAAATTAATGATTAGTTTAACTTGAATTATTATAAGCATCGGACGTTTGTACAATATTGTTTGGCGGTGGGTTCCGTACAACCATCGAAATGTTAATGGAATAGGCTTCCTAAAGTCCAGACTCCCTTTGCGGTCTATGAAAAGGTCACAAAAGACTAGATTAAAAAAATAGAAGAAACATTAGAAGGCCTTGGAGTAATAAAATATCAGTTTTCGCTTTATTTTTTGTAGCATGAAGGTCTCACATGAAATTACAGATACATCAACCAAAGAAAATTGTGAGCTATCCCCCTTGCTTCTTGCGGAAAATGGTATCATGTCTGCTGTTTCTAAATAATAGTCGAAAATTATGCAACACTCAAGGTAAACTCCATCAATTTTAAAAGGTAAATATTACGAAATTCCTATTGCACTTGTGGAAGTAAATAAGTTCCTAAAATCTTTGTATATCCGTATATTAACATTTACAGCAGTATGTTGAGAGGACATAAAGCACCATTGCGAGGAACGGTACTGTCATTAACTTTAGAAATGAATTTGGCTTTGTTGATCCAAAACCAATTATTAACTATATTTGATTGATGTTATAAAGCATCTCCAAATTATCAGTCACCAATTATAACATCGGGAACAAAACACATTTATATAGATTAAACATGAAAAAACAAAAGGAGACAGATTAACTCTCTGAATTAAACAGGAATAAATAGTATCTCAGAGTTTCGCGGCCGTTTGACGTAGTTGTAACGGTACTCAGCGTACATACATTTGAAAATGCCAACCGCAGTTGTTCGCGAAATATCAGGGACAAAAACCTAGTGACACGGCGGAAATCCAAGGCATCAAGTTTGGATAAGAATTTATTTTAGTTTTATAATAATTTGCCACAACAATTAACTTTATTTTTGCTATAAATTGCTTCACTGTAGTACAGTACCATTTCTAGAAGTAATGCTATTGGTGATCAAACTTTTATAAAAACAATCGATGCCCTTAATAATGCATGATGCCCGAAATTGAACCTTACCAAAAAATTGGGCAGGCAGAAATACAGACCACTTCGAATACAGCCTTCATCAATTTCACTTTGGTGAGTTCTAGATTGTCTTATCCATTGTATTTAAACAATTTTAAATGTTTTACATTAGCTTTTTTTCTAGTTTTAATGTGCTATCTTTTTTAATGATTTACAACGAAATGTTAATATTATGAATTATCTATTTCATACTTTTATTATACATACATTTGCTTACTTTTGTAAATATATTATCATGAATTGTTGAAATCAGGTAGCTTATCTTTTTGTCTACCTAGTTTTCTAGTTGATGGAGTCGAAACTCAAGCGCCATAAAAAAGATCGGGTTTATAAGAAAATTGAAATAATAGCATTTTATTGCCTAACAGATAAGACAAATATCGAGCACATAGATTTCAAATATAATGAATGTATATGTTATATGCAATACTAGTACCAAAACTAATAAGAAGAGGGTTGATCAAATTGGTTATAACTTAAATTATAATATACTTCAAATATCTACACCCACACTCAAATTAGTTAACTGATAAAATTTTCACCGGTGGTTAAAAAACAGAAGAGCACGATAGAAAAAAAATTCTCTTATCCATAATACATCTGCGGTTTACATATTGCCAAAAAAGATGGTATACAGCATGATCCGCGAAACGTCGAGTAAAACAGTGAATACACGACAAAACCCGAAAATCATTTCTACTATGGACTATGGTCGTGAATGCCTACACTCAACTAACGGTATACAGCATGTTTGAATATCTAATTATCACCATCATTAGACATCATGCAACAAAAATTGCCTGAAAGCCTGGGTCTAACTTGAGGATAAATATATTTGCATAAACCTCTATATATTGATATATAATTTAGCTTGATATAATGAAAGATTATCAGAAACCTTAGGAACATTTGGCAAAAATATAATTTCGTGAACCTTACTTATAACCTGGAGGAAATCTAATGCCAAAATCCTTAATATTATTTTTATTATGGCAGTTTGTAAACAGCTAATTTTGCCATATACCGTATCTCCAACAGTCTGTTTTTTCCCTCTATTAGCGGGCTTCCATTTCCAAGCCTTTTGTGGTAGTCTGTCCTGGTCCATACTCCTCATGTGGCCATATCATAATAGTTGCTTCCATCTTATTTCATGCCTCCGGTACATCATCTCCGTTGACATTATTTTGTTTTCCATCGTCCTATTCAGCGCCCATACTTCACTTTCATAGGTAACACTTTCAACAAAAGTTTTTGTTTTCTTCGAAATATTGTCATTTCATACCACAGGGTGTAGTTGTCTAATAATAGCTTTTCCCTTTATTATTTTATTCTGCATGTATATTTTTTCTTCAGTTGTTTAATCGCGCTTACGTAGATTGTTTCTACTCCGTTGTCCTTCATTGCCTGCCTTAACTGAATTATGGGAACTCTGTCATAAGCCTCTTTTTAAGTCTATAAATATAAGATTTTTTCACTTAGTTGAAGAAAATATTATCAATACAAGATCTTCCAGGTCTGAAACGACTCTGATCGTCTGAGTCTTTTACTTGATGATACCTAAAATTTCTTTTGAATATTCCCTACTTATACAACCCCGCACCAATACATCTAGGCACATAGCCTCCTTCAATACATCCTACAACGTATTTCTCTCCACCATACGTGTCCCACGTCTTATACCTCAAGACGGCGACAGCAAAGGAGGGTAACGACATGTAGAATGGTATGAGGTGCTTACGTGAAACCTTCAACATCTGCAAATATGACGGCGTACGTAGATTGCTCGCGATAGCTACATCCCCGTACCGAGCTAGCGCGGAGGTGTATGTGTGTAGAGGTAACTGCCGTTTCTGCCGCCTATATTAAGTTGATGTGAAGTTCACTCGCGAGAGATTCTCTTGTAATTGCCTCCCTTTGAATGTTTAATGTGTACCAGCGACTTGACTGACGTTACCCTTGATAGGAGCCGCGACGAGGCCGAGGGTTCGAGAAAGACGGGTTTATATGGCGTGTGGGCGCTGGTATAGCTTGTCTGTATTGAAATTGTCGACGTATTGCGACGAAGATCTTCGAGGAGGACTTAGAAAGATGAATTTCGAAGGTATTCCGTCGGGGATGGAGCACGTTGAGTTCTGCCTCTATCGTACGGGGTAAATTGAAGATATTGAAGTTATATGGAGTTGGTAATTAAAGTTACACATAGTTGGATGTAAGATGGTCCCCACTACATGTAGTTTATAAGTCATATTGGTTAATAGTAGCAATACCTTTTAGTTAGAGGACTTTATCCAAGTAACACCTACAAATGTCTTTATTTTTTTTTTAATAAGATAATCATGGAGAATACAAGGAAATTGTTGTATGAGTAACTAAGAATTTTCTTGTGTAGTGCAAAGTGCATGTATTTTATTTTTTGCATATCTTTAATTCTAGTCTATATGTAGACGTATTACACTAATTCGAGTTGATTAACTCTAATTAGTGATTGCATATATTGCATATTTAGGCAATTCTATGCATATTTTTACAAAAGTTGCATATATTGTATATTTAGTCTTTTTGCTATCCCTACTATTACTAAAAAATCTTAGTAATTCCTAATGTAGATCGACAACGGACAATTCTCAGAACGATAAATCTTTTACATTGGTTTCTCTTATACTTTTTTCCAAGAATGTTTTTAATTTCGCCTGGCAGAAAGGATGTGGTAAATATGTTTTATTATTAATAGTACATACAATGAGTATAGCGAACAAAATTTCTTTCTGGATTAAGCCGTATCCTGAACTGGTAAAGGATGCCGAGAAAATATTTTGTCGAGCCTGCAGTACTCTGCTAAGTTTAATTTTACTAAAAGCTTTACAATTGTTTCCAAATTCTTTCACTTTTGATATAAAATCACAATTGTTGTAGGTGTCTTGTGAAAGAAAATACCTGATTGATCAACACGCTAAAACTCCACATCACATATTGGAAAAAGTGAACAACTTAAGCGATCCGCATGTGTGCAGCAATCTATATACCAATGTGTAGCATCAACTCCACGAAACTCAGAACAAGAAGAATATAATACGGATCTGTGTAACGCGTTAATTTCGTCTAACATACCATTAGCAAGATTAAACAATGATAATTTGAAATCATTTCTGCAAAAATATGGCAAACATAATATACCTGATGTAAGTACGTTACGAAAACATTATGTCATATCTTGTTACCAACAAACAATGGCAGAACTTCAACAATTGGTAGGGAATAATTTTATTTATATCATGGTAGATTAAATTACGAATAAGTGTGGCCGTTATATTGCCCATTTGTTAATAGGAATTCTTCATGAAGATATTGTAGGTAAATCATATTTAATTTATTGTAAAGAACGTCAAAAAACAAATAATGTGACAATTGCCCAATTCGGTCAAGAAGGTTTATAAAATTTCTCTTTACCTGGAAGTATACTTTGTGAAAAAAATTTACTAATGTTGTCCGACGCTGCACCATACATGATAAAAGCCGTGCAAAAGAATTTTACAGATTTTTGTATACCAGAACTTCTTGTGGAGGTCTTATCGGAAGATATAGAAACTTATAACCATTGATAAGCATTAGTAATAGTGATAAAAATATAAATGAGCTGTGAAAATTATAATTTATTGTATTATTCCAGCTTCCAAGTCAAAAGCTGAATTTGGAACTAAAGAATTGAAACTTTCCATGTTCCCCCACGCTTTTCCTGAATCGTCCGTAGCTCCGACCCTCTCTAAATTATACCCCATTCTGCTAACCCCTACACTATATCCTTTTACTTATCATGGAGTCTATATCACATGTTGTATGTTCCACTCAACGCAACAGAGTAAGACATACACCATCTCTTTTTTAAAACTATATCACCGACAAGCTCTTAATTCAAATACGGTATCACCCGCCCCTCTGAGTAGGATGCCATGATGGTTATACGGGGGTGAAAACGAAAGTTTAGGTATCATGACATATTTATTTGTCTATTTCTATTTAACTCTGTTAGTCCAATAGTAGTGATAGTCAATTGCAAGACAAGTTAATAAAATATTTAATAAAGTTAATAAAGGATGTATCTTATAATATAAGTGAAGCCTTAATTCTGTCTGAGTTTTTAACGCTCTATTTAAAAAAAATTGTAAGCAAAAATAAAGTAATCGAGAAAAGTTATTATCGTTCTAAATAGTTTGTATACACGTTATGTACACTGAAGATTTTATTATAACGTTTTGCCTTAGCTCTTGGTATACTAACTATAGCACAATATATTCTTCTGCGGGCTGATGCAGATTAAAACTAACAGACAAAGCAAAGAATCCGTTTTATTTTGTAACAATTTAAAGATAAATGTCGTACTACATCATTTAGATTGGTAGGATAACGTTTCACAATTATACAGATTTAAGTAGTATTTCTTCCAGGGTATATATCAGTAATATTAAAAGATATAATCAAGTGTTATTGACCGATATAAAGGAAAACCAGTATAATACACAATCCTAATTGCAAATAACACATGGGCTGAAAAGTCCCGGGCCTAACAAAGAAAACACGGTTTTTTTGGTTCAAAATTAGCTTTATTCATCAACGTAATCTCCATCAAGAGCAACGCAATCATTCCAGCGCCGCTCTAACATTTCAATACCACTTTTGTAGAACGATTTATCTTTCGCCTGAAAATAGGCCTCAGTTTCAGCGATAACCTCTTCATTCGTGCGAAATTTCTTACCGGCGAGCATTTTTTTGAGGTCTGCGAACAGCCAGTAGTCGCTGGCAGCCAAATCTGGCGGATACGGTGGATGTGGGAGCAATTCGAAGTTCAATTCATGTAGTTTTGCCATTGTTTTGATTGACTTGTGATACAGTGTGTTGTCTTGATGAAACGACATTTTTTTTTTGCCATATGCGGTCGTTTCTTTGCAATTTCGGCCTTCAAACGCTCCAATAACGCTATATAATATTCACTGTTGACGGTATTTCCTTTCTCAAGATAGTCTATGAGTATTACACCACGCACATCCCAAAATACCGAGGCCATAACCTTGCCAGCCGATTGTTGTGCTTTCGGGCGCTTTGGACGAGGTTCATCAGTTGCTGTCCACTCAGATGACGATCGTTTTGATTCCGGAGTGAAGTGATGGATGTGTTTCATCCATTGTCACATATCGACGCAAAAATTCCGGTTTCTTACGTTTAAACATGGCCAAACACTGCTCAGAATCATCAACACG
The DNA here is from genome assembly GCA_023509865.1 of Trypoxylus dichotomus. Taxonomy (NCBI): domain Eukaryota; kingdom Metazoa; phylum Arthropoda; class Insecta; order Coleoptera; family Scarabaeidae; genus Trypoxylus; species Trypoxylus dichotomus. The sequence goes on along the minus strand of CM042082.1, from coordinate 31,850,935 downwards.
TTCTTGTTTTTGCTCAACAGTGAGCAAACGCGGCACCCACTTTGAACTGAGCTTTCTCATAGTCAAATGCTCATGCAATATAAAGCGAATACGTTCCTTTGATATCTTTACGATGTCAGCTAACTTACGCAACTTCACTTTTCGATCATTCAAAACGATTTTGTGGATTTGTTTGATGGTTTCTGGTGTTACCGCCTCATTTGAATGTCCACTGTGTTCCTCATCATCGGTGTCTTTACGACCACGTTTGAAGTCAGCAAACCAACGTTTTATTGTTGTTTCTGATGGAGCGGAGTCCCCATAAGACTTTTCAAGCCATTGCTTCGCTTGAACGGTATTTTTTCCCATCAAGAAGCAGTGTAAAATTAAAATACGAAATTGTTTTTGATCCATTGTTTTGAAAATAACAAAAGTAGCGTGACTATTAGGACAATAACTCACAAACTAATGAATAGAATATCATGAAATTTTAACAGCTGTGTTTTGAAGGTTAGTACTAACTGAGAGAAAGGTGACTGCAATAAAACTAGCATCATCTATGTGTTAGGCCCGGGACTTTTCAGCCCATGTGTTACATTATTGAAAAACCTGCAGGATCGTATAGGAAAACTTGAAGATCTAGATCTTGGCAGGCAGAGAAAATTAGGGTTTACGTTTTTTGAGATATCTAAAATATGTCAAAATGCGTATGCAACTGAAGATTTTGATGATTAGATTGTAGGAAAAAAAATTACGGCGATATACTTAATATTTTAAAATTAGAGAAGTATTTAGCAGTAGTTATTAGACCTTTCACATGTTTTCAAATCTTTAGAAACGAATAGGGTCTAGGTCAGTCCTCTTGTGTCGATTTTGGTTTTAGAATCGTATTCTGTATGATTGGAGGTAGCATTCGGTGAGCCCTGAACCAAATCCAAGACGAGCGAAATTTCGATTTCCCCTACGTTTCTTGCGAAAAATGAAAGTCATCTAAAATATGTCAAAATGGGTATTCGACTGAAGATTTTGATGATTAGAATGTAGAAGAATTATCCATCATGACGAAATGTATGATTGGAAAAATTAATACAAACACACTCAGCAAAATACACAGTCTAAACATCAATCAGCTATTGTAACAATATGGCTGCCGGCAATTTTAATTTTGGCCGAAAACTGACTAACAGTTAGCCTTCTTCTTGGCACCTCAATTTAAAAGCACTCGCCCGCATTAAAAATGGAATATAGACGTATAACAATAACTTGCTTAATAGCCTTAAATGCCTTCAATTTCACACTTAAGTTTGATAGATTTATTACCATAATACATAAGCCGTGCTAAAAGATATGAATTTTATTGGTAATTTAAGATCAGTTAAAACCTCCGAAGGGAATGTTGCAAGCTGATGTATTTTTACAATTGACAATGAGGGTCTAGGTGCTCTTCAAAAGTCTGCGTTACAAATAAATAATTACTTTGGTGTATAGTTTACTACGATATCTGCAAAACAAGCTTTCCAATAGTCTCTGTACCCTATGCATTGTTAATTTACAACACTTATTAAAAGTTAATAACATTGCTACCCCATTATGACTTGATACGAGCAAACGTGGACTTCAAGAGGTAGCTACCTTCAAGTTTTGCAAGCTATTATCAAACTCAGTGCTAATACAATAATAATATCGTAATCAATTTGTTTTTATTATCATGTAATTAAATGCATTATTTTCCAGATACAAATACTCAGAATTAAATAATTCATCCTGTACACCGCGCATTAAACCATTATATTTGCCTTTTCGCTGGAGAAGCGGCTGCTAAAAAGAGAAAAAACTACGTCCACCCGTGCATACACCACGGGGGATAGCTGTCCCAACTCCCCCGGATGGCCAAGAAAGAATCACCATGACGATGGCGCATGTGTAGAGCCGTAAAAACGAAAATGGGGGCGAACGAATTTTTGTTTTGACCGAAGCCGCGGTGTTTTTTTTCACCGACCGACTGGGTCCGTATCTTCCCCACGCGTTGACCAAAAGAGCCGCGCCTCAGTTGATGAATTGACGCAGAAAAACGCGAAGCTTTCATTCTATCGCTTCCCAAAATCGAGAACGTCGCATTTAATATCTTATCGGTGTCGGTTTTTATATTGATAAGATCGATGAAGACGTTTAAATACTATTTGTACATTTTTTTTTATTTTTTCGTTTTTCCTTTCGGTTATTTTTTTTTAATTTAAACTCGTAATAAATTTTATGATCTACGTTATTTTTATTTTCATTATCATTATTTTATTTCTTCTAGTTTTAAGCTCTTAAACTTTATGGTGTATAAATATTATTTAAGCATTTTTTACTCATCCGCAATCGGAATTAATTTTATTTATTTTTAATTTTTAAAATACATTTTATTTTCTTTATATTCAGTTAAATCTTTAAAGCAAAAAAGAAAAATATTAAAATTTCATAGTGTTCGTCCAGCTCCACACAGGGTGATACAGAGGTAACTCAATTTCATCAATTCCTTTACTTCTTATGTAAGTATTTTCCCCAAAATAAAAAGGAAACTCCTTGTATTAATACATTTTAATCCGTTAAATTTGAAACTAATTCTATTGCAAAAAAAATAAAATAAAACAACAATAAAATGATGATAATATTATTCACTGACGAAATATTCATGTACTAATACATTATTTCCTTCCTTCTTATCAATAAACTGTGCAATTAATTTAACAAGTACCAAAACAATATTAATTTTGACACGACGAATTAGCAAACGTTTCGAACGTATAATTTCCTTGAAAACCCACACCTTTTCGTTAAAAAAATCTCAAAAATATGTACGCGAAACTAGTTATTAGATTTAAATAATCATCCCAATCAAATGTGTTTCATCCTGTTACTGTATTGGATACCTCTCAATTGAAATGTGCATTTCAAATATTTAAATTCCATTTGCAAATATCATAAAATTTAAGTTGGAAGGTTGGTCAAATGTTTTTTTCGGAGCGGAAGATCTAAATTGGAATAGAAAATACGTTGGTACAAGCTATCGTGTAATCTGCGTAACACGGAGGAGTTTGCATGATAATATTCGAATGTTTTCCTATCAATAGTAAGAATTGAAGGAATATTAAAGCAATTATTATCTCTTCAACACTCTTCGAACTCGTGGAATTTTTTTATAGCCGAAAAAGGATGAGAGTGTGATCAAAAATACTGTGTGTTTACCATAATCACACCTCGATTCTAAACGTGAAATTGTAGAACGAACTATGGGACAAACTAATACGTCAATGGAGTCCCAAGTTTAACGTAGAATTTATGGGAGTGCTTCCATTCTTTTTGCAAAAGATGAGATAATATTCCTATTTCCCGTAAGAATTTCAAGCATATTTATCGAAACCCTGTAGATTTTGCCTCCTATGATAAAATATAAATACAAATAAATATATACAATGGCAATCATTTGATCACATAATAATTCGCAAATTGCATAAATATTGAAGACCCTGTTGAAATTGTAAATATTAAGAGTATTTCATCAACTTCAGTAAGAATCGTAAGTCCTCTTGAGTAACAAGAAAAGATGTTAAAGGTTATAATTTTTGCACTACCCAATTGAGTGTTGACTGCTCATGACTAACCGATAATTGGAAAGTCGAATATTTCCAGTTATATTGGAAACAGCTAAGGTCGTTCCAGTTTTTAAGGTAGATGATCTAAAGCAAGTAGCTGACTAGTAAAATAGACCAATTCCTATTCTAAATGGGACGTCAAAATCTTAAATTCACACATTCAACATTAATTTACGACAAAACTATATGAATATTTAAACGACAACAAAAACATCGTTTGTTTATTTATCGATCGTTCTATAGCATTTCGATTTTCTCAACAATTTGATTCCACAGAAATTTCAATGCTACACATACCTTAAAAGGATCTACACATAAATGGTGACGCTCATATTTATCAGAGAAAAAGCAAGCTGTAGTTTGAAATAAAAATGCAGTAATACTGAACTCTAGTGCGTTCAGTATTACTGCTGAAGATGAAGATTTTAATGAAATGTTGTGGTTAGGGAAGTAGTGATATATTTCAGTGTGCCAACGCAACAGCGTTCGAGTTTTGTGACTTCGCTTTTTCTAAGTTTACACCTTGAAGAAAAAGAAACAATAACATCAAATTATTTGGAGTACACGTTGAAAATGTTAAATGCATTTTTTATAGTGGGATAGCACATCCCCAACTAGTCTTGAAACATTTGGGTTGTAGAACGGGGGTATATACATCTACAATGCTTAATGGTCTAGGTCATTGTTCTTGCCAAAATTTGTTAATTTAGTTGGGAATATTCATCCTGCCATCTCTATTTATATACTAAGTAAAAACTATTAATGTTCTACAATTATACAATGAGGGACGCTGATATATTTATTATCTTGCAAGTTATGAAAATAATTCTGTATATACCATTATTATTATTAAAATTAACACAGAAAATTGAAATGAACTAGTAACAGAAATGTTAGAATTGTGACAAACCATGAAAACATCTCTAATAACCTACAGTGACACAGTGACGCAGTGAAAATGATGCAGTGGTATATAATTTGGTAGGAAGCTGAAAATGTTAGATACCTTATATTTACTATTCTTGAAATATATTACAAAAATAAAACAAAACTAATTCGAAGAGGTATTATGAATTCTAATCGGATAACATTACAGCGGGTTGCATATTTAACATCATAATGAAAATGATGCACCTACAATAATAATGAGTTAATTATTTTTTGAAAGTTAAAAAAGAAAGAATTAATACTAGTTGAGTTTCTTCTAGATTTTATAATCTATTTGGATTAACAGATTCCACCAACTTATAGGTTTAATATGGCAAAATACTATTCAATTCTTGTAACAAAGCATTTTTTCATCATTCGTATTGGATATTCGATGATTACGGACTTTTTTTTTCAAGAATAAACCACAAATTTTCGATAATGTTTATTGGCAGGTGACTAAGTACCGCGGGAGTTAATATATAACAACCATTCTTGGACCACACGCGAATAATGTTGTGGGTCATTGTCGTGCTAAAATCTGAAATCATCTTCTATGTTAAGGTTCCTGGCACTCAACACTAAATTCTGTTTAAGAATATTTGAGTATCTATCAGTAGTACCTTCAATAAAATTAAGGTTTCTACTGTACATATTTTTTATAATGCAAATTCTTATATTTTGATATCAAAAAATACCTAACAAACACATTTTAGTAAAAAAATGATTTCGTGTTTCAGCTATTAATCTTTAAATCAGAAGTTAGATGTTTCGATACATTTATCCAAGCCTGTATTTTTTCTATCAAAATGTTTGTCATCATTTTCAAATAAAATTCCATAAGCAAAATCAAATTTCCATTTAATTTTTTCCCGAACAAAACCCAACAGAATTACTCAAATTTCAACGAAACATATCACAACATTCTAATCAAATTATCGCACCATCGGACGTACAAGGTGCGAACTAGGTCCGTCCCCGCAGAGCTATCTAATCCCACCCGGCCAGCACCTCGTCCTGCCTCGTCCTGTCCGCTTTCCGACCTAACAGGTTGTCCGAGTTTCGAAATTCTGTTGCGTTCAAACTGGACACTGGCCAGCGATACTCTTTGATATCCTGTAACGAGCCCCTTCTGAACGAAATCGTAAAATTCGTGAGAATGGAAAGGTCGCAGTTGATTTCGAGTCGAGAAAGAAGTGGTAAGGGTGCATATTTCTGGAAAAACGAGTTGGCCGTGTAGATATTGTAATTTTTCGATATGTAATGGGAATAAAAATAAGGGCATACAGTGTATTATTTGTGCAAAGAAATGGTTAGAGACTTCGTAGGGATATAACGGGAATTTTCGAGGTGTTACACGAGTTTTGTTGAGTTCTTTTTAGTTGATATATAGACAAGCAAGTTTTTGGAATTTGAAATGATGGATACCTTAATGTAATATATATACAGTCTACAACAAAAGTATCGGACACTAAATTTATTAAAGAAATTTCATTGTTTTGTTAAGCACATCAAGTTTGGACATTTTTTTCTATACATTATAAATAAATTTCACTATCTCTATCAGTACTTGGGACAAAACGACACGATACAAGGATAATTTGGGGTTATTGATGAAAAAGGTGCATCAAAAGTATAGGACATGATTTAATTAAACTTTATGAACATGTAAAATAATAATTTACTTATTTATAATTTCTCATACCACCTCGCTTCTCTACTACTTTAAGCATTCTCTTTGACAAAGTGTCAAGCAACTGTTGTATAAATTCTATTCGAATACTGGTTGTTAATTCCTGAATTGTATTGAACTGTCTTCCGCCGCTGTATATACGATGTGTTAAGATACTCCAGAGATCTTGGATCATATTCACTTTAGGCGAACGGGCCGGCCACACAAGAACTGATATTTTGTTATCGTCGCAGCGTTATCTTCCTGGAACACAAAGTCCCGGCATGTAATTTGTCCAGCATGTCATGATATTTGATCAACGATACGATTTATATGACTATCCATTTTGCCATAGTGTCAGTTTTTCCGTTACACCCTATACATGTCCGTATCATTACAGTACCACCACCCATCTGCCTACGACTCAGAACTACTTCTTCCTTCCATAGATCATGGCAATAACATTGATAACCGTCAGGATCATCTAAATTAAACTTTTTCTCGTCAGTAGAAACAATTTTTCGCCAGCGTTTACGCCAATGTAAACGCGCAGTTGCAAATGCTAACCCGATGCGTTCAAGTAAGCTCTTTACAATCGTGTTCGTTTTGAGTGAGCTGTTACTTTCAAAGGCAGATTGGTGTTTGCACCTGCTGCTTGTGTTATTTGTCTAGCGGTCATTGCTGAGTTTGATGCAAACCTTAAAATTGTGCGAAGTTCACGTTTGATTATCGCATTGAGTCTTTTAGATTTACGTGCTTTTCCGTCTTTACTTAAGAAACTGTGTATTACAAGAGAAGTTCTGCTCAAATTTAATTGTTTATTATTTAATTAAAACCATTTCAGTGTTACTTAATTGTTGTCCAGATGGCATCTTGATATGCAGAAAACAGAATAATGCACTAACATTTAATACGCCATGCAAAGTCTTTATTAAAAAATATTTTCCTTATTTGCACTGTACCAATTGAGGACAAAACTAAAACTTGGATGTGTGTTTCTTCCCGAATATTTTTGCTCATCACATCTTTCGTAATGCTAATACCTATCAACGTTATACGTTTGCAATACGGGTTGCCTACTAGAATTTTTCAACATAATCCTTATTTTCCTTAAAATTTATGGGTGGCATCTTTCACTTTTACAACATTATATTTTTTTATAGCAGTTTTAAATCTCAGCTTATAGAGTGTCAAATATAGGAGAAAAACAGTCAAGGATTTAGTATATTTGTATTTAATATTCGTGGTATCCGTAGTAAGACCAATGCTTTATTAACAATGGGGCATGGGTCTGTTCTTCGATATCTAATAATGAATTTCTTTCTCTGTTGTTTAACTACTGGCAGGACAGTGGGATGTAAGGTCTTGATGGCATTTCTAATGCCATCGTTTACGATATCGTTGAAACTTTGATATTCAAAACATCAGCACCCTTATAGTTATTATTATTTAATATTAATACGATAAACTGATGATTTTACAGGCTTAACCATGTTTTAAAAGCAACCAGAACCTTCTAAATTGCACTTCTTCCCAAAAGCACCAACTTTACAGCTTAAAATCTCATTAAAACTAACACCCTAACTTCCAAAACAAATGATTAATAACATCCGCTTTAACTGAGCTATGCGAGGTAGCGGAAACTCCCCTCAAAAAATTTCACTTGCCTTGTCGTTCCACTAGAATTTGCGTAGACGTTATCCACCTTCCCTAAACGAGCCTTCCGGAGCCTTACGACGTTATACCTTCCCTACTAATCGATACTAGAGCGCGTTAGAGGAAGTTGGAAGATCCTTTTTACGTAGTGCAAACACCTTGTCCCTCTCTCTACCCGTCTCCCCCCGAATACGTCTCTTGGTATCGCGAGAGGATGGTTTCTAAGAGAGTAGACCAAAAACGCGTAGGTGTATTAGAAGTTGGTTGAGGTCTAACAGGTGTGGACTAAATTATTGGGACGTGGTGCCTGTAAAATTTGCTATATGAACGTAGGTACTTTAATGATCTTGTCCTGTTTAAATTCTATTTATGTCCAGAGAATTTATGGACAGCCCTTTTTAGTGTGCTGATAGTATATTTTGTCTCAACCTTAAATGTTAGTGCATTTGTCGTGGTTTAAAGGTACTTGTTTGATAATTGGTTTCTAACTACTAAAATGAGTGGCCAGAATTATATTGATGTTGGTGTAAAACAGTTGCATAAATGTTTTTCGTTTAATGCTATATTGATGGACGCAAATTCTTTCTGTATAAATACTCTTAGGTTTGTCCTGTATAAGTGCTGTTAGAATTATTACAATTAATTTTGTAGATGACGTGTATCTTCCTTAAATGTTCTATATTCTATCGCTGTTTTTAAGTGGCTTATGGACAACTGTTATATAAATTAGTTTTAAAAGATTTCGGATTGTTTCATATGATAATAAGTGCAATAATAATCTAGACGCTTCTTCCATCGTACATTGTCTTTCATATTGTAAATTCTTTTGTTGATAAAATTTATTTCATAGTTGTTTTTCGATTTTTGTGAAACGTCTTTCAGGATACATGAATTTGGTATATACAGGATGTTGCATTTAAGCACCACCTTCTTATACTAGAACTGATTATTATATTTAATATGGAAATGAAATTAACGCAAGTTGTTAATTTTATCCACTATTATACATATACAGGATGTTCTAAAATGTACAACAAGTCATACTTTATGCGTCTCTAAGAGAGACCATCATTAATTACTAAAATTGCATCAGTTATTATACTCTACTGTTCATAATTCATACAAATGTAAACGTGGCATTACACGTGATAACAAATAGTTAATATTATTAATAATGAATAAAGAATTTATTTAGTGCGTATTTAAATTATCTATTTATGATGTGGTATGGTAATGAAAGTCCTCAAGAAAATGCTTACAGCATAAAATGTTATCGCACTAAAAACAACGAATGCAAAAGCATTAGATCGAAAGCAACGGTGGTGGAAACGGAAAATCTCGGTTTGAAAAGGTAAAATTCGGGGTATGTTCGAATGGCCCTGGTCGTTTCTTTATAATGGAACTTGTACCAGGCACATACGAACAATTGATTATATTCAATATTCAATGATTACAATCTTATGACATTATTTCGTAAAGAAAAAAATTGAATCCCTTCCATATTCAAAATTTATATACGTCTAGTTGTTAAGCAACAACTGCTGTTTTCTTTGGTATTGTCAGTATTTGAACATCTTTGTTGGATGCGAACTCTTTCTTGAAAGAATCTGGACAGTGACCTTTCCATGAGTCTAAAAGTATAAGACTTTTTGGCCCAATGCTTGATAGTAAAGCGGCAATGTGTGAATTTTGTCGGGTTTTACTTACATCCAGTTAGACTAAGAACAACTGCATCTGATACCATATCAATTGGCGATTGCAGTTATGAACTTCAGTCAAATTTAATTAAAAGATTTAAATTAATTAATACGAAGCAAATTGAGCTACCCAAACTGTGTGAAGTAGGATTACTTATATAGAGAACTCTTATGATGTATGTATATGTAGTACGTGCGTAGCATAAGATATAACTTCTTATGTTAATATCACCTTTGTAACACCTTGTATAATTAAAAATGTTTTAAAATCAATAAAGGATGTAAAAGACACAACAACTAGCGTTAATTGCTTTTCCATATTACTATAATCACCTGTAGCATAAAAGAATGGCTATTAAATGCAACACCTTGTATATACCACAGTCATGTGCCCTGAAACATCTTTCGATAAGGTACAATATTTGCATTTAAATTTCTATCTATTTCCGTTCAAGGATTAAATCAGTAGAACTGAAAATTTGTGAATTTTCCAAGAGGTCTTACATTTCCTCTACGCCTTCATTATTACTTAAGCTTTAATCCATAACAATTTCAAAACAATCTAACTCTACCTTCCCCCAGAAAAAAGAAACGTCCCCAAACTTTCCTCCTCCAAAAACCGTCTCTCAAATCAGTCTTACCCGGAACTGTACGTTTGCCATCACCGCCACAACTTCGTCGAAAGGCGGCCGTATGACGCAAGATCCAGGAAGTTCAATTTAATTAATATTACCTAGAGCTTGCGGTGTAAGCGATGAGAAGTTCGTAAGATGCGCCAGCGGAAGGTAGGAGCTTCGCGGTTTCGAAGGGAGACGGCGAAACGGGGGGGTGCGAGAGGTTACGGAAGGCGGTATCGGCGGCGGAGGTGATATAAGGAACAACATGAAAGCCGCCACCAGCTAACGTCGTTCGTAGGCAACGGTATAATTAATCATAATACTCTACGAATATTCGGGAATGGAGGCTGTGATGCCTATCCTGTGTGTACGTATATTCGAAGAAAGATTTTAGGGGTGGAAAAGGTGGAGGAAAGATGAAGTTGATAGAATGGGGATGACGCGTATCGTATTATAATGGAAAATTGTGAATCCATAATAGCGCACAGAGAACACTAACACCATAATATTCTTGACTTCTGATGCATCAACACCCATCTGTGTATGGATTATAACTAGAGACTGGAGTTACACATGGGCTGAAAAGTCCCGGGCCTAACAAAGAAAACACGGTTTTTTTGGTTCAAAATTAGCTTTATTCATCAACGTAATCTCCATCAAGAGCAACGCAATCATTCCAGCGCCGCTCTAACATTTCAATACCGCTTTTGTAGAACGATTTATCTTTTGCCTCAAAATAGGTCTCAGTTTCAGCGATAGCCTCTTCATTCGTGCGAAATTTCTTACCGGCGAGCATTTTTTTGAGGTCTGCGAACAGCCAGTAGTCGTTGGGAGCCAAATCTGGCGAATACGGGGGATGTGGGAGCAATTCGAAGTTCAATTCATGTAGTTTTGCCATTGTTTTGATTGACTTGTGACACGGTGCGTTTTGTCTTGATGAAACAAAATTTTTTTCTTTGCCATATGCGGTCGTTTATTTGCAATTTCGGCCTTCGAACGCTCCAATAACGCTATATAATATTCACTGTTGATGGTATTTCCTTTCTCAAGATAGTCGATGAATATTACACCATGCAACTTTTCAGCCCATGTGTTATTTCACCAAATGCTCCAATTTGGCTTCCTCATTTAACAATTCCTTCCACTAAACTTACTGAAATTCCAATAGTTTTAATTACTACTGCTCCAGCACCCTTCGAACACACATTGACGTTAAACCTGCGGTTAATACATTAACTAATCGATTCATTATTGTACTTCTACTTTTTCGTGTGAGTGTACCCATCGAAGCATACTCCACAAGGCCTGCGACCCGGTAAAGTAGGGATCTCGTAGATTTCGCAGCAGCGGTAGGTCTTCGATTACTTTGTTTATTTTACCTTTCCCGCAGATATAATGGGATATCGCGTAATTACAGCACGAAAACGGATCTCGCAGAACAAGTCGGGGAATTCTTATGACCGTTCCGGTGTTTGCTTGGAATATTATACGACGCCGTATAGGTTTCGTTTGGGTTAATTGAAAATTAATGTTTGGAATGAAGTTATGCAATATACTATATCTACGCGAAACTAAGCGGGGTAGCGGGGCGAATGTGGGAAATGGTTTGGATACGTTATAAATAAACCGAACGATGGAGAAATTAATACTTTACGATACCCAAAACCAATTCGATAATTCTGAAACTGTTTTGTACTAATGAGGAATCGCGAGGTGATTTAGGTTAAGTGACAATTTTCTAAAAGTATTTTTTTATTATGTATAGAATTATTATGTTAAATCATTGAAACAATTTTGAAATCCACAAGCTAGAGAAGGTGTCTACAAGAAAAATTGTCAACTCTTTCTCTGAGTATTGCTGTGAAATGAAACTCATCTCTGTACGAGGTAGGCACCATAAGTTCTCTTGATTGAACAACTTTCGCCCTTCTGGGACCAGGTTTATCAAGTCGCCGCCATTTCATGGACTTCCTTTTCGATAGAGGGTCGTAAAACAGAACCATGTTTCATCTCCTGTGACAATTGACTCCGAAATCGGTTTTGAATCGTCTCAATATCTTTCTAAATGATCTTTTTAGTCTACTTGATTGCAGAATCTTGGCTTACGATGATGATCAGAAAATATATTGTAATATTTCTACCACTCCCCATCAAATAATATTCGGCTGAATATCGAAAGGTGTGCTACAGTTTATATTTGCTCCTCATATTACTAACTCGTCGTTTTCCGCTTCGAAGTCGTTGAGCTACGTTATAACCTCTTGTAAGCATTTTACTGACGTCTCTACAATAAAAGTCTTATTTTTTACATTCGTTAGATCCAAAATTGAATAAGCACTTGCTGTTTGGCATCCTACATATTTATATCAACCGGCAACTGCCTACTATCTACTATTAACACATGGGTTGAAAAGTCTCGGGCCTAACAAAGAAAACACGGTTTTTTTGGTTCAAAATTAGCTTTATTCATCAAGAGCAACGCAATCATTCCAGCGCCGCTCTAACATTTCAATACCACTTTTGTAGAACGATTTAACTTTTGCCTCAAAATAGGCCTCAGTTTCAGCGATAACCTCTTCATTCCTGCGAAATTTCTTACCGGCGAGCATATTTTTGAGGTCTGCGAACAGCCAGTAGTCGCTGGGTGCCAAATCTGGCGAATACGGTGGATGTGGGAGCAATTCGAAGTTCAATTCATGTAGTTTTGCCATTGTTTTGATTGACTTGTGACACGGTGCGTTTTGTCTTGATGAAACAAAATTTTTTTCTTTGCCATATGCGGTCGTTTCTTTCCAATTTCGACCTTCAAACGCTCCAATAACGCTATATAATATTCACTGTTGATGGTATTTCCTTTCTCAAGATAGTCGATGAATATTACACCACGCACATCCCAAAATACCGAGGCCATAACCTTTCCAGCCGATTGTTGTGCTTTCGGGCGCTTTGGACGAGATTCACCAGTTGCTGTCCACTCAGATGACGATCGTTTTGATTCCGGAGTGAAGTGATGGATCCATGTTTCATCCATTGTCACATATCGACGCAAAAATTCCGGTTTGTTACGTTTAAACATGGCCAAACAGTGCTCAGAATCATCAACACGTTCTTGTTTTTGGTCAACAGTGAGCAAACGCGGCACCCACTTTGAACAGAGCTTTCTCATAGTCAAATGCTCATGCAATATAAAGCCAATACGTTCTTTTGATATCTTTACGATGTCAGCTAACTCACGCAACTTCACTTTTCGATCATTCAAAACGATTTTGTGGATTTTTTCGATGTTTTCTGGTGTTACCGCCTCATTTGGACGTCCACTGCGTTCTGCATCATCGGTATCTCTACGACCACGTTTGAAGTCAGCAAACCAACGTTTTATTGTTGTTTGTGGTGGAGCGGAGACCCCATAACAGTTTTCAAGCCATTGCTTCGCTTGAACGGTATTTTTTCCCATCAAGAAGCAGTGTAAAATTAAAACACGAAATTGTTTTTGATCCATTGTTTTGAAAATAACAAAAGTAGCGTGACTCTTAGCACAATAACTCACAAACTAATGAATAGAATATCATGAAATTTTAACAGCTGTCTTTTGAAGGTTAGTACTAACTGAGAGAGAGGTAACTGCAATAAAACTAGCGTCATCTATGTGTTAGGCCAGGACTTTTCAGCCCATGTGTTATTATTCTTAAAAAGTTCAAAAAGAATGTAATAAAATATGTATATCACAATCTTTTATACCCCATGAAGTGCTGTTTTCACATACACTATTTTACGTACCTTTATGCTGACATATAGCTTGTATAAAATTATCATTTTAAATTAAGGTGAAATATTAATGCAACCCAAGACCTTTGTAGCATGATATTAACTTTTGATATGATGGAAAATAATAGTAAATAGGAAGCGACTTATTAAACATACTACGTAATTTTGATTAACAGATATTGATTGGATCAACACACCGAGAGTTAACTTCTACCGAAATACCAATGCCGAAAGATTGGTTTAATAATTGCTTGATTGTAATATAAAACTACAAAAGTATTCGATTTATTACCTATTCTAATTCGCACAACATACTATTGCTAATTGATGAATATGTCCTAAAGTTCGTCTCAAAAGGACTACCTCCTTCAGGGAATACTCAAAAGATCATTAGATGAACTAGTATTATAGCTTGATTGAACAATAATTAATTTAAATATTCGAATAGCTTAAGCATATTCAAATGTAAAGGCTAGTTGACTGCAGTTATCAAATCTCTTTTCCTAATGTACATATATCCTTACATTTCACCTTACATTCTTTTTTATTATCTAAGTAATTTTTTTCCCAACACGTAAGAGGTAACTTTTTAACAATTCTTTTTGCAATAATAACCTTCATTTTCGATTGACCACGTCTTATATGCACTATTGTCCATAAGTTTGGAAGCAAGGTGGAATTTCTTTAAAATAATGCAACTGATAGGCATATCGTGAAATCTTTAATCTCTATTATAAATCATGCAAATATAAAATTGTTATACGTAATTCGTAAAGTTCAAACATTCACGTATAAATTTCACCCGAATACATTTTATTGCTCCTTCCCAAGAATACCACTATTTTTGCAGTAATTACGAACTAAATAATACATAAATATTATTATATTTGAATTAATAATCACAGTAAAATTTTACTGCATATGTTTGCTGCTTCCAAACTTTTAGACGGCAGTGTATCTTCCATAATCACGAAAACAATTACATAAATATCAATAGCAAATATAACAGTAAATTTTAACGGTAAATGCTGAAAGCAAATATGATATTCAATCGACAAAATAAATACGGGTGGCCATGATTGAGTTAATTTACGATTTCAAAATTCATCTCCTAATTAAAAAAAAAAGGAAACAAAAACAGGACCGTACACTTTTTCTTCTGACACCTACTAATTTATCCTCAATAAGTAACATTAATTAATCAAAGCACCACCTATCGAAAGTCTTCAATCAATTCCACCAGAGTTCAGGCGTCCATATAGCAGCGCAAAACCGGTGTAGAGGGCGTTCGTTGCGATATTTGCTACTATAACGCATAGCGGCGTTCATGTACCAGCTAGACGCCCAGATATTGTCGATTTTTCTTCGCCAACTCTTGGCACATGACAGATTAAATTATCAAACTTTATAATGAAATTAATTTCAAACTTCCTCCGCAATTCCGGGCTCCATATCTTCGTCCTCCACGTCTCGAACCTCTTCGGGGGCCTTCGCTTGAATAACTTCGAGCCCTCCGCGACCGTCGCTGCTACACGAGCTCCCGGATAAGGCGAAAGGCTCTTCGTTACGAAGGCGTCTCGTATCGATGTTGAATTGTTGCCGTTCATTCCTATGGTATCCTGGAGGATGGGTGAGGTCCGTATAGCTTAAGATTGACGATAAATCGATTTGGGATTTGATTACAGGTGGAGATTATATATCAATATTATAACTCTTTAGAACATACGGTGTAGAGAGCTGGTAGATGACAAAGAGCGATAAAAAGAATGTATACACAATCGAAATGGACATGCTGAGAAAAGCCTGCGGAATAGCAAAATTGGAACATGTAAGAAATAAAGAGATATGACGAAGAACAGGAAGAATTATTACAAGTACGGATCGAATCTAAACAAGACACCTTATATGGAATGGACATGTACAAAGAATGAGTGAAGATAGATGGCCAGAGAGGGCACTAAATTATACACCATAAAATAGAAGGCCAGCGACATCATGGAAACATGGGATCGAGGGAGCCATGAAAGACAGTTTGGAAAAATAGAGACAAGTCGAAATTGAAATGCGAGATGCGGCAAAAGTCGTAGGACCCTCGTTATAATAATCGAAATAATAACAGCATACTCAGAAAAGAAGAATCTTGGATTGATATACTTGCGTCTTCAAAGTGTTTGAGGTTGATGATTTAATTTTCGCGAAGGCAAAAGGTTTGGAGATTCGCATAGAAATGTAGCATTGCTAAAGTTTCAAAAATGATTGGATTCATATTAACAATTCCTTTTTCCTCATTAAAAGTGGACGAAATCGATTTAGATGATGTTGTGGTCCTAATACAAAACAGTACTACATATCACACGTACACCTAACATTACCACCGACGTATTGCAAAAGAATTTGGTACAACAGCATCGTTAATAAATACAACTAAAACTCATCCTTCAATAAATTTAATCAATACGAACTTTGCGAAGGGAAAATCTATTCATGCTTCAATCCTAAACATTCCAGAATTTAACTTTCAACATCCAACACACAAACGACAGCGTCTTTGTCTCCTTCACTTTCATGCGAAGTAAACGCGACGCCTCCCATCTTCACGTTACATCTTCTCGAAGGAGATGTCAGGTTACGGTGTTCGATAAAGTCAGCGATGCTTTTAAAATGGAGGCAGACGTTGAAACAAAGAAAGGAAGTGGTGGTGTGAGGGAATTCTGTTACAACCGTTTTCTATTTAAGCATTCGCTTGGAAGGTGGAAGCAAACATCGTAGTGATCGGTCTATTATTGACGTATGTATTTGTGTGATTTGCATTTAGGAAAAGTCTTTCGAGCATTTGAGATGTGGTTATATCGCAGGATACTACAAATAACAAACGTCGAAGTTATGAGAAGGATTACATAGTTGGACCCGTATGAGGGGAATATAAAACCCCACGTTGAATTTGTATAATTGTCATGTAATTGCCTTGAAAATTTTTTGAAGCCGAAAATTGCTTGGATATATTCCATTGAGATATTCTTAGATTCGCTCCAAATACTAATAATAATAATATTTTTATTGCCCAACAGACGAGTTTAATTACAGGACAATTATAAACTAAAAATACAATAAAACAACGTACATTAAAAGTTAATTTGAACTAAACTATAGATTGATTAATTTTACTACCAAAGGGGAAAAGTGTATATCAAGATCAGCATTCGTTTCATTAACGGTGCTACATATTCTGTATATCGGTGACTTGATTAAGACGTTTGTATTGGAGCAGTAGAAGACAGGAGACAGGCGAGTATGTAGTGTGCGCTGGGACAACATAGCGAACTCGTTCGAGTAGTGAGGGAGTGTCTATCTTATTATTTACCAGATTTCAAGGAGAGGTACAGATGACGCATATAAAGGCGGCCGCACTATGGATGCATACTCAAATTTAAAACGCACAAATGCGAAATATACTGCCACTAATACATGGGCTGAAAAGTCCCGGGCCTAACACATAGATGACGCCAATTTTGCTGCAGTCACCTTTCCCTCAGTTAGTACTAACCTTCAAAAGACAGCTGTTAAAATTTCATGATATTCTATACATTAGTTTGTGAGTTATTGTGCTAAGAGTCACGCTACTTTTGTTATTTTCAAAACAATGGATCAAAAACAATTTCGTGTTTTAATTTTACACTGCTTCTTGATGGGAAAAAATACCGTTCAAGCGAAGCAATCGCTTGAAAAGTGTTATGGGGACTCCGCTCCATCAGAAACAACAATAAAACGTTGGTTTGCTGACTTCAAACGTGGTCGTAGAGACACCGATGATGCAGAACGCAGTGGACGTCCAAATGAGGCGGTAACACCAGAAAACATCAAAAAAATCCACAAAATCGTTTTGAATGATCGAAAAGTGAAGTTGCGTGAGTTAGTTGATATCGTAAAGATATCAAAAGAACGTGTTGGCTTTATATTACATGAGCATTTGACTATGAGAAAGCTCTGTTCAAAGTGGGTGCCGCGTTTGCCCACTGTTGTCCAAAAACAAGAACGTGTTGATGATTCTGAGCAGTGTTTGGCCATCTTTAAACGTAACAAACCGGAATTCTTGCGTCGATATGTGAAAATGGATGAAACAATGATCCATCACTTCACTCCGGAATCAAAACGATCGTCATCTGAGTGGACAGCAACTGGTGAACCTAGTCCAAAGCGGCCAAAAGCACAACAATCGGCTGGAAAGGTTATGGCCTCGGTATTTTGAGATGTGCGTGGTGTAATATTCATCGACTATCTTGAGAAAGGAAATACCATCAACAGTGAATATTATATAGCGTTATTGGAGCATTTGAAGGCCGAAATTGCAAAGAAACGACCGCATATGGCAAAGAAAAAAAAATTGTTTCATCAAGACAACGCACCGTGTCACAAGTCAATCAAAACAATGGCAAAACTATATGAATTGAACTTCGAACTGCTCCCACATCCACCGTATTCGCCAGATTTGGCTCCCAGCGACTACTGGCTGTTCGCAGACCTCAAAAAAATGCTCGCCGGTAAGAGATTTCGCACGAATGAAGAGGTTATCACTGAAACTGAGGCCTATTTTGAGGCAAAAGATAAATCGTTCTACAAAAGTGGTATTGAAATGTCAGAGCGGCGCTGGAATGATTGCGTTGCTCTTGATGGAAATTACGTTGATGAATAAAGCTAATTTTGAATCAAAAAAACCGTGTTTTCTTTTCAGCCCATGTGTTATTTCATGAAGAGAACTAAGCTGCGTCGATACTCTTAGTATAAATCGAAGAGCCCTCAGTGCAGATGATGAGACACTACTGATGTGGTCGCTAAAACTTGGTGTCAAATAAAACACCTAGGTCCTTTAAGGAGGAACTACAATGTAAAAAAACACCGTTATATCGATAATGATATATAAGTAGACATAACTTACGTGAGCAAGTTAAAACATTACACTTTTTGATGTTCATCCTAAGATTATTATTAACACCAGGATTCTAGTTTACTCAGATTCTGCTGCATCAGATGGCAATCCGAAATGGAACTTATCCTGGTATAGAACTTGACGTCATCGGCAAATAATAACTTCTCACAATCCAACTGACTGTATAAATCGTTAACGAATACCACGAAAATGAGGGGACCAAAGTTACTTCCCTGTGCAACTCCAGAGAAAGCAGAAAACCTTATCAGGTGTATACCCAAGATATGCGACGTACTGCGTTCTCTCTAGTAAATATGTTCGAAGTAGTGATCAACTCGATCAAAGGCTTTCGGCTTTATAAATCACATGAACTTGTTTATAATCATCTAATGGTTCAGCTATGAGCAGGTTTCATTTCCCTCAGAATAATTCTACAGGGAAAAGTAATGGGAATGATTATTATTATTACTATTACAAGTATTTTTAATACTTCATTTTTTATTGAATTTAACTGGTCAACACAATAGTTATTGCAATCATCGACCTTCTCTACAAAAATATATATGGATAGCATCTTGTTCAGTGATAAAGCTAATACCCTAAACAGTAATTTAGAAATGGACACTTCTTGTACAAATAATCGTTAAAAAAGGAATTGAAACGATATTACATCCAATTCCCAATTAAAATAAGCCAATTTTCGTTCTTCAACTCCAATTCTATCTAATACGCTGAAGTAATTCTAGTAACCGAAACTGTTATATACTATAACCTCGAACACACCTTTCCCTTAACCCTACCGTCGTTCCAATGGCCCTTCCGCCATTTCTCCTAGCTGTTATTTATCTTAATTCCCACCCTAGTTTGCTAATAGCCGATATTTATTCCTACTGTCGATTCAAATGCGATTTATCAAAATCTCCCCTCGTTTCAGCCCGGCCAATACCTTCCAGATGTATCTCTTAAAGTTTATGGACGTGTTTCACGCTAAATCCAACCGCCGCCACCCTTTCCCCCTCCCCTTTCGCCCAGCATATCGTGCTATTTCCAACACAACGAGTCCTAATGTCAGTTATGCTTTCAGGGAAATTCCTAGATGATAGCTTGAACAAATATAGATATCGCAAACTACACGAAAACTGTAGTACTTGGGAATATTTATTAAATTTATTAAAAATAGAAATAATTGTGATGGTTTGATGAATAAATTTAGCTGCGTTCTGTGTGAAATTAAGGAAAGTGGTAAAGGGATTAAATCAGGTATGCACTGCTTAAAACAATTTATAATTAAAGGTAATACAACATCCAGAAGAATCGCAGGTCGAATTTGGGGTTACCATTTTGGACTTACAATATTTTTATTTTAATTGGTAGTGTAAAAGGCGCGACTCAGTAACGAAAAATAATATCTTATAGGCCTTTGAATTGATATTTTTGTACAAAATTCTGAACATGGTGGTTTTGGGAATATTTAATTTCTGAGAGCGTTTACAAATTTACAATGATTGAACGCATGTGATCCGACATGACTGGGTTTAAAACCTTTGACACGTCCAATCATTTCCCATTTCCATAAAAATACATATCTCATTCCGTTTCGTATATCTTGCATTATAAAGCTTAAACTCTGGCGAATGCACCAGCACGATCCCAGATTTAATAGCCGGAACTTCATCTGCGCTAAGGGGAAACCTAAGGCAAAATCTTGGATAATTTATAGCGATACGACGCTCCGAAATGCACCCCATACAAACATCGTCGGTATCCTACCTTTTGCCGTTAGCTTGGTATACGTAGAATAACCGGCGATGAGGGAATATTAGGCAGTTAGAGCGTATATGGCGTCCTATTTACCGAATCTAGAACTCTAATTGTCCCATTTTATCATTTTAAGTAGCGAAGTTCGCCGGTTAAAGATCATAGAAGCTGTCGTAGAAATTTAGGTGCGTGGAAGGGAAATATATCGTCCGGTAGATAGTTTATACTCTTTGTTTAATGGGTTATGAGATTCAAAGCAAATTTTAGGGAGAAATTAACAACAATATGTTTGTTTTATTTTCGCAAAGATTTTTAAACAATTGATATCGTTTCTAGATATGAAATATCTTATGAGACTGTTACGAACATGGACCACCAAGTCCTTAGATCTAATTATAGTAATTTTTTTTGTAGATGAGGGCATACCAAAACATTGAATTATTGTACTCTTATTGATTTCTGAGAAATTTTGGAAGGAAGGGTTGGGAAAACTTCAGATAATCGTCGAATATTTAGGGAAATAATTCATTTTTCCTTTGAATTGGATCTAATGCTTAGAAGCAACTTCCAATACAGTCCAAAATAAAATTTTAGGTTTTATACTTACTGTTGGGAGAAAAGAAATTACAAACCAAATCAAAAATTATTTTTTCGCCTTGTAAGAACTTTTGGGAACTCAAACGACCCCAGGGAAAAGCGTCACACGTTATAAGATAGCATATTGGAGAATATATCAATCTTCTGTAGCAGTTACATAGCCTATCTACCTCTTGTGGCTGCAGAAAATTTTGAGCAAATGGTAAGAACAAAGATGAATTCAAAATTTTCTCCATTTTTATAAATCTCTTTGTTTCATCTCGCCTTTTCTCTTTACCAATCCTCAAGTCAATCTATTAAGGACATACGAGGGTGAGCTGAAAGATTCGGTAACTAACTATGAGATGACGCTATGTGAAAACAATCTTTGACGCTATTGTATAGCTTGATCTTTCAATGATATATGTATTAATCTTCAGATCGATCTCTCAAGTAGTTTGTTATGTACACTCGTTCAAAGCAGAGCATTTTTGGCGCTATTTAAAAATGGACAATATTGAAATGCAATGAATAAATACCAGGGGAAAAAGTATTTTTCCCCCAAAGAAATTCATGCTGATATGGTAAATGTGTCAGGCGAGGATGTTCCTTCTTTTAAGACTGTCTGCAAATGGGTGAATATATTTAAATTTAAAATTTCTAGACGCCCAAAAACAGACAGTTCCCCGAAAAGTGTGCAAAAGGTTTCGAAATATGTGGAAGCTGATCGCCGATCAACATTGAAAGATATTGCTAAAGCTACAGGCATCTCGAAAGAATGGATTACGTACAATTTAAATGTTAAATTAAACACGCTTAAGCGGTGTGCAAGATGGATGCCGTATTCGCTATCACCTTAAAAACTCAAATGCATAGAATGTTCTACAGCCATTTTGGTGCGGCTTCGGCAAAATCCAACAGATTTTTTGCGGCAATTAGTGACTTGCAATGAAACTTGAATCCACCACACCTCAGAAAGTAAGCGATAATCAAAACCGTGGACTAAACGTGTCGAATCGACAGCAAAGAAACTCAAAAGTAATTCTATTGGCAGGGAAGGTGATGGCTTCCGTGTTTTGGGATGCGAATAGAATTTTGCGTATCGATTACCTTCCAAAGGGACAAATGATTACTGGGCAATACTATTAAAAAAGTCCTTTTCCGTCAAGACAATACGACAGTTTACAAGAGCGGAAGTGTCAAAGCAAAATTGGCCATAATTAAAGTTCGAAGCGCTTGGGCATCACCCTTATTCACTGGATTCTGACGGACTAGCATCTCTTCCCCATGCTTAAGAAGCATCTCGGGCCGTATGAGATTTGCTTCAGATGATGACCTGATACCTACCGTGGACCACTATTTTGAGTAACTCAAGCAAAATGAGTACTGCAAAGGTATGAAGAAACTTGAGCATCGACTAGATAAATGTATTGACCTTGGGGAATATTATATCGGAAGATGAGGCACATTTCATTGAAATATTCCTATTTGCTATGCTGTTTCTTCTAACTAAATAGCATAAACATTTCTTAGATGCGCTTATTCCAGAATTGTTAGGTAGATTGCA
Organism: Trypoxylus dichotomus; assembly: GCA_023509865.1. Classification (NCBI taxonomy): domain Eukaryota; kingdom Metazoa; phylum Arthropoda; class Insecta; order Coleoptera; family Scarabaeidae; genus Trypoxylus; species Trypoxylus dichotomus. Next base: position 31,828,159 of record CM042082.1, on the reverse strand, counting down.
GTAACGAACCCAGAACGACCTATTTTTTGCTTCTTACACTGGCAAGAACTCTTCTCAATTACATATGTGCCTTTCTATTATATCCGGTAGACTCACGCCATTGAAACTAGTATTATCTGAAGGATATTTTCCTGTATTGAAATTTACTGAAAAGTTGTGCATTTCAGGTTCGGTCTTCCATATTGAAGAGCAATGGTTCTCTAATATATCTACTATATAGTGTCTGGTGTCTGTATTTCAATCGAAGCATCTTCGAACTGGGTTGACTGGTATCTCGATTTTGCCTTTGGGGTTGCTTAAAGCAGAAATAATTGACGATCTCAAGGAAAACATTATTAATAATATTCGTGAAAGTGGGTTCCGAACGTTGCCATTGAACTTAGCACGTGACAGTGAATATAATCCTTGAGGAGATCCCAGGAGGTATTAATTTATACCTTGAATTTTATGAGGTAGCTTCCGCCATAAACATATTTAAATAGAAGTCGACTCGATTTATCACGTAGAGTTTTAATCGCAAGGTATATGAGCATAATAAAATATATCTGCACCTTATTAATATTAATTAATTTATACTGACATTGATCGGGATTTCCCCATCTAAATTTTCTTATACAAAGCTCCTTCTTCAAGCTATTAAGTGAGACACAACCGAACAGGTTCAAGGAACCTGTTATATAACCTACATATATAGTTATTCTTGCAAGTTGTTTCTACCTCCCAGAATAAAAGGGATCTTGATGGCAATCTGGACTTGGCTCTCGAATGACCCCGTTACCCCCCGTTCTCGCTTTTAACACGTTCATTTAACAAGTTATACGTTGGACGGCTACAAGTGACCTTATTTCTGGACAGTGGTCAGCTGAACTGGATTTTGAAATTTTCGAACGTGAGAATTCCTCATACACGATAGCCTCTTTAAATGGGTTTTACGTAATGTATTTATACGCTGCTAACATCGGGAGAGTCGCTGCAGGGGAAGCGAATACCTTGCATTTCGAGATTTGGAAACTTGTTATTTCTCCTGTGGCAATCAGAATAAGTGACCCTTAGATTTTGTGTGAATATTATTAAAATTGGAACTGGATTCTTTAAATTCGAAAGGTTCTGGTATACGGGTTGTGTTATATTTTTCTAACGTAGTGAATTTAAATTTAGTTACTTGCGGAACTTGTTGAACTTGACGTTGTGTTGATCAAAAATATCTGCTTGCTAACGTGTGAAAATAGTTATCTATGCGATAATGCTGATCCTGACACACATGGTAGTAAAATCTATTAAGAAATAGAGTTGTCACTTTCACCAAATCACTTAAAAACTTAAAATAAGAAATGTACCAAATGACAATATTTCCTTTGAATATCAGACGTTATTAAGTCAAATTATATTCCCTCTGAATTTACTTTAACTAAGTTAATAATTTCATAATTGGGGTAAGTAAAACATGGATACACAGTCCATGTTTATCCTGAGATTATCGATATCTCTGAATGCCAATTTTTAAGGTGGCAGAGAACAAATGCGTGCAGTGGAGGTGTAGATTTGAATATTCGAAATATTTTAACAACTACCTATTTGTAGACTATCACCTCCGCAGAACATATTTGAGTTTGCATTAACAGAAATAATAACATATACAAGATCCAATGCAATTTCGAAAATATAATCTTTATCTACTTATTTCTTATGGAAACGCACCATGTTATTTGTGTGTGTGATTTTATTATTAACTTGCCGTCCGCTAGTAATTATTTGGACACCTTCTTATCCCTCCTGCAATCAGTATAGAGTTCGAAGGTTGATGTCTTCTATAATATTCTTAAATTAAAAGAATTTTACTTCAAGAAGTGGAAAAGAACAAAAGCGATATACTATTTTAATGAATTCAAACGATTGAGATCTCTCACTAAGAATGAAATTAGAGACGCATACAAGGCTTACTTGGCAGATGCTGAAATTAATATCAACAGAGATCCTAAGTTGTTCTGGCGCTTCATTAACAACAAGAAAACTTCTTGCAGAATTCCGGGAAGTATGCAGTATGACGGCAGAGAATTTACCCAGCCAAACGAAATCGTGGATGCCTTTTCCAGTGTCTTTGCGAGTGTGTATAAACCTAGTGTTCAAAATGTATCTTTCAACTATTTCTCAATTATAATAATTTTTGTGTTCATGCCTTCTCTGAATTGGATGTGGAGAACAGTATCAAGAGACTTAAATCTAATATGACAACTGGAGATGATGGAATACCGAGCTTCTTTGTACGTGATTGTGCTCCTGTTCTGTCCTATCCACTGTCAACTATATTCCACCTAGCGATAAGCACGTCAACTTTTCCAAAGGTTTGGAAAATTAGCAGAATTACCCCCGTATTTAAGAAAGGAAACCGATCTAACATTGCTGATTATAGGCCTATAAGTATACTACCCAATTTCGCTAAGGTATTTGAACATTTGCTTTACAAAGAAATATCTACCTGCATAACTCCTTTCATATCTGAGCATCAGCACGGTTTTGTTGCAGGTAGGTCGACGATCACTAATTTAGCATGCATTGGCCAATATCTTGGTGAAGCGCTTGATAGGCGAAAGCAGGTGGATGTTATTTACATAGTTTTTTCTAAAGCTTTCGACTGCATTAACCACGAGATGCTACTACAAAAAATGGACAAATTTGGTTTTGGTGTGGGTTTCCTGACGTTGATTGAGTCGTACCTTACTGGAAGGAAGTGTTATGTCTGCTACAATGGTTATTCCTCTACGCCGTTTTCTCCAACATCAGGTGTTCCTCAAGGTTCAAATCTTGGACCACTTCTCTTCAATTTTTATATAAATGATTTACTATCTCTGTTTACGTGTCACGTCTTAGCATACGCAGATGACGTAAAGATATTTAATACTGTTGGTAGCATTTTCGATTGTAAACATTTACAAGACAATCTTCTTCGCATTAATACTTGGAGCAAGGTCAATTATCTCCCTCTGAACATCAACAAGTGTACTGTGGTTTCCTACAATAACACTCACACTACTTTATACTATAACTACCAAATTAATGATGCAGCCATACCACGCAATATCAAAACTTTGGATCTTGGTGTTTTGTTTGATAATAGACTGTCATTTACGGAACATATTTCGTCCATGTGTTCATCTGCTTCCAAAACTCTCGGTTTTGTCATGCGTTCTTGCAGGCATTTCTCAGACTTAGGTGTAATGAAACGTTTATATTATGCCTACGTTCGTTCTAAGCTTGAATACGCCTCCATTGTTTGGTATCCCCGTTATTTACACCAAGAGCTTATGATCGAACGCGTTCAAAAGAAATTTCTAAAATATCTCTCCTTTCGAATGGACAACATGTATCCTGCAAGAGGTATCGAGTATTATAGCTTACTTGTTGAGCATGGTTTTCTATCTCTTGCTGACCGCCGCGAGCGTAACAGTGTGGAGTTTCTTTGCAGGATCCTGAAAAATACTATCGACTCGCCAGCCCTTCTGGCGCAAATAAACTTTACCGTACCTACTCATCATACTCGCTACTTTAATACATTTCAAGTACCTAGAGCTAATACCAACATTTTGCTTAAGGCACCTCTCAGTCACATGGTGAGGAACGCAAACAAACGGGATCTACAGCCATTTTTGTGAGTCTTTCTTTTTTTTTTTTTGTTTCATTATTATTGTATTATTATTGTAGGCAACACGATTTGAATTATTTTATTTTATTTTAAATAAGAATTGTATTGTAATTTGTCCTGTAATTGGCCCCTGGGCTGTTGGGCAATAAAGGATTATTATTATTATTATTAATAATAGATTCCGTTTTAACTTTTGTCGGTTTTTCCTTAGGTCATTTAAATACCCAGATGTTGTTATTATATTCTCTTTTTGGCATTTCGATAAAATTAAATATTTCATAAGGAAATTAAGAGATATTCTAAGTTATAAAATTTTAAACAATGATAATTTACAAAACTGTGGTATTGGTAAGTCACTGTGATAAATTAAAAAAATTATGTGCTAGAAGAGTGAATTGAATTGAATAATAAAGATACTTCAAAAACTAAGTTTAGATATAGACAAGTCTCATGCAAGTTGTTCGCAAATGATACGAGAAGTTAAGAAAGTTGATATCAGCACCCTATAGGCCGCAATACTGTTAAGCTAAAACAATTTTTTTTTCAAATGGACTAGTTCACCGTGGCTAAACTACAAATTTTTAAATCAAATGCCCACAAGAAGTTCGAAAAATTCTAATAAGACAGTTTGGTGGGACACCTGTATAGTTAGTTATATAATACGTAGTTATATTATAAACATCGTAACACCAATGGAAAATATTATTCTTTTGAGATAAGTTCGACTAAATGACCAGAATTTCTAAATAGGCAAATATAGGCATCTGATAATTTAGAATTGTTTGCAGTAGTACAAAGTGATTCTAATTTAATCGATACAGATATAAACCAGGATAAAGTTTTTTTTTATCAAATTATACGTAGTATTTATAGCGCAAATTAGTTTATTCACTTGATATGTACAGTCCCTGTCCATTTTATTAGGACCGCCTTATAAATTTGGGCTTTTGTGTGTTTCGAATGCGATAATTTACAAGTACAAATATAAAATGAATAGGATTTACAATACCAATCTAAATATGAATATTGTACTGTATTGAAGATGAGTAGAGGCAAGATTAATAGACACAATATGTTTTTCATTATATATTTTAACGAAATCGCAAGTGGTCCTAAAAAATTGGGCTTGTATATGGATGTTCATACCTAATTGATATTCACTATTTTAAAACTGGAAATCGGAGTATTTCTGATGGAAAGATGATTTTGTCAGCCGTAATTATTTTCGCCGTTGCCCCACTATGCGCCACCCCTGCTCTGATTTACTGTTTGTAACAAAATCTCCACTCTTGCGTATAATAACACATAGGCTGAAAAGTCCCGGGCCTAACACATAGATGACGCTAGTTTTATCGCAGTCACCTTTCTCTCAGTTAGTACTAACCTTCAAAAGACAGCCGTTAAAATTTCATGATATTCTATTCATTAGTTTGTGAGTTATTGTGCTAAGAGTCACGCTACTTTTGTTATTTTCAAAACAATGGATCAAAAGTAATTTCGTGTTTTAATTTTACACTGTTTCTTGATGGGAAAAAATACCGTTCAAGCGAAGCAACGACTCGAAAAGTGTTATGGCGACTCCGCTCCATCAGAAACAACAATAAAACGTTGGTTTGCTGACTTCAAACGTGGTCGTGGAGACACCGATGATGCAGAACGCAGTGGACGTCCAAATGAGGCGGTAACACCAGAAAACATCGAAAAAATCCACAAAATCGTTTTGAATGATCGGAAAGTGAAGTTGCGTGAGTTAGCTGATATCGTAAAGATATCAAAAGTACGTATTGGCTTTATATCGCATGAGCATTTGACTATGAGAAAGCTCTGTTCAAAGTGGGTGCCGCGTTTGCTCACTGTTGACCAAAAACAAGAACGTGTTGATGATTCCGAGCAGTGTTTGGCCATGTTTAAACGTAGCAAACCGGAATTTTTGCGTCGATATGTGACAATGGATGAAACATGGATCTATCACTTCACTCCGGAATCAAAACGATCGTCATCTGAGTGGACAGCAACTGGTGAATCTCGTCCAAAGCGCCCGAAAGCACAACAATCGACTGGAAAGGTTATGGCCTCGGTATTTTGGGATGTGCGTGGTGTAATATTCATCGACTATCTTGAGAAAGGAAATACCATCAACAGTGAATATTATATAGCGTTATTGGAGCGTTTGAAGCTCGAGAACGCAAAGGAACGGCCGCATATGGCAAAGAAAAAAATTTCGTTTCATCAAGACAACGCACCGTGTCACAAGTCAATCAAAACAATGGCAAAACTACATGAATTGAACTTCGAATTGCTCCCACATCCACCGTATTCGCCAGATTTGGTTCTCAGCGACTACTGGCTGTTCGCAGACCTCAAAAAAATGCCCGTCGGTAAGAAATTTCGCACGAATGAAGAGGTTATCGCTGAAACTGAGGCCTATTTTGAGGCAAAAGATAAATCGTTCTACAAAAGTGGTATTGAAATATTAGAGCGGCGCTGGAATGATTGCGTTGCTCTTGATGGAGATTACGTTGATGAATAAAGCTAATTTTGAACCAAAAAAAACGTGTTTTCTTTGTTGACTTTTCAGCCCATGTGTTATTGTAATTTTTTGGAAAAAGTTAAATTATTATAAAGCGTATCGAAACGTATACAACGAAAGAAATACGCTTTTTTTGTATAAAATTCCAGGTGCCGGATTTTTCTCGCCGAATTTCGTCCTTTTCCCACCATCAGAGACGCACATTCCGAAAGTTCCACCTACGCGAAACGTCAGATGCGCAATACCAGCTCCTTCCAAGACGCGTACGTCTGAAAAGGGAGTCTCCGCCCCCCCTTCCCCGCGCGCCCGACATTTTGTCCACGCCTTTAGTTACCAAGGGTAACAGTCGCAGCGACCAATAGGGCACTAAGTATAGCGACTCCGTCTTAGGTATAACACCCGAAGAGAAATTTTTGGGCCTCCGTCTCGACCCTAAGCGCTACTCCGGTAAGGGCCCGAATCGCTCGAGATACGCGACTAAATTCCCAGCTGAAGGGATGTATTTTTACTAGGTGTCCCTCCCACCCCTAAAATCTAAAAGGGTGGCGAGTAAAAGGAGGTACAACCCGCTTCCTACGGTGGTATGAGGCGGGAAGCTGGCTAGAGGGAGTGGTAGAGATCCAGGACGAGCAAGCACGGGCAGCGAGAGTAACTAAAATGGGGTAGTTTTAAGCTCTTATCCGTTACTAGTCCGAGATTGAATTTCTAATTTCTGTTTTTGATTAAATTTATGTTTTGTAGTTCCTGCACGCCGCAAGATGTAAGGTTTCGCTTTGGAGAAGGGATCTTATGTGCGGAGGATAAGGGTGGGTCCGGTTTAAGGGGTAATTTTGTGCGGAATGACGCGCTGGAGCCTGGACGAGTTCCTCGAAATATTCCTTATTACTCGAGAGCACCTTTAAACTCGATTAAAATTAAAATTTAAATGATATAAATCTAAAAGTAAAGTTACCTTTTACATCTTTCACATTTATCCAAATTATCTTCTATCATTTATGAAAGATACATTGAAATAAAACTTATAAACAGGTAATTGGCGCAGTCAGTAGGATATCGATTAGGTTTTTGACAAGAAACAAGTAGCTTTCTCCCCCAAAGATAAGCTAATAATTACTTTCCTTCCTTAAAATTTTAAAAAAGAGCATTCCGCGTAACAAATATTAAGCATCACATTAAGGTAAGTTGCTTTCTTGAGGTGTTAATAATAATAATTTATTTCCTGCAGGTACATACTTACCTAGTTACAGGAAACAGTAAAATTGACATTGAATGACTACAAAATACAAAAATACAAACAAAGTTCAGAGATTCTGTTGAAGTTAATATACATTAGCTATACTAAGGACTTTATGAAGACATTAGCTCGAATACGACCGCAAACAAAAAGGCAAATGACGACCTGGAACTAACTCTGGAAATAAGAAAATTATACTTATTTAAGAGGCACGTACAATCAATCTTGTTATGTACTAAACAAAATAAAAATTTTAACGAAGAAGTCGTTCTCCTGGTAGAAAGAGAAACAAAATGTTCATAGCCTCTACATATATGGATAACAACAGAAAATAAAAGAACTTCAGAAATCTTCTCTGCACCCCCTTAATAGACTTTGTGTGTTTCATAAACTGGGATCGAATTAGATAAAAGTATAATGAATATAGAGCTTGTATATTGCGGAAGTCTCCACAATTACGATAAATAAATCTACATATTTTATAGCATCTTGATACCAACTGAGTTATGTGATTAGAAAAAGATAGAGTGGAATCCAGAAGCACCCCCAAATCTTTGAGTGTTGTTGATATCTGCAGTGGTGTTCCTTCAACATTACAATTAAACAAGGAAATAAATTTCAGACAAAATTATTCCAAATTTTCCTCCTGCAAAATCAAATAAACTAAGCAGAAGATATTGCCCTTTTTTTTCTAAAAAACAATCCATTTCAAAGTTTGCAGTCAAGAATTTTCCTTGTTATCACATTCTTGATATTTAAAATTATGTTACTAACAGCCGAACACTTACAACCAGAAAATTCGTATTTGAATGAAATTTCACACTCATAGAATACCGGCGTGTAACAACAACGTATAGTTCTAGTGGCCAAATTGTTCACCTATTAGGACTTTAGACTGTTCCAGCGTTTACACATTTTATAAATTGTTGCAATACCTCGAAAATTGTAACGACTATAAACTTTTTTCAAATATATTTTAAGGCGTATTACATAACCTCAAAGGTGATGCGAAATAACAAATTTCGTGTATATATTAAGCTGAACGAAAGCAATCTCGAACTTTACATTTACAAAAAAATCTACAATAGATTACAGAATTAGTTTGAAGACCAACTTGCTTGTATTTTCAGAAAATTTACGTTGATTAAGAACTCTCTGAGAACCTCACATTATTGTGGCGGTGGGACTTAGTACTTTCGGATGGAGGTTCTTTTTATCTCCACCGAGTGTAAAACATCGTTTTTAATTGAAACTTTAGAAAAATTGTGTAGGATTTATTTTATATTTTTGTAAGCATAGTTTAAATCTAATTGGTTGAAACCAATATCGACATTAAGATTTTGGCAGTCCTTTTGGTAATAGACTTAAAATTTCTGCCTTAATTTTATATAATCAAAATGAAAGCACTCACATAAACGTTTTGAGGAATTTAAACACCGCTAACGTATACCATTTTCTGTCTAAAATTTCTCTATAGAACTGAGGTGTAATGATTATGGTGATGACATTGTATTATTTTACGATTCCCCCTCCTTTTTTTCTGTTGCAATAAAGTTTTTACTTCGAAAAATGTACAGTGTGGTCCAAAATAAATATTACTTAGACTTTATTAGATGTTCCACATGTACACCTCCTTATTCAAGACAGACTTCACAACGAAGTTTTAAGTTGGTCGTCATGTTATCGAATAAGGGTTGCCCCAATTGTACAAAGAAGGCTCCAATGGTATCTTTTAATTCATCGATGGTTTGTGACGACCTTTTGAACACGGCGTCTTTAGTTATGCCCCAAATGTATGCGTCTGGAGAGGTAAGGTCTAGCGAATGTGAAGGATAGGGGAAGTAAATCGTGAAATGATTTTGGTTTTAAAATGTCCCTGAAGAAATTGACGAATTGCGTTAGCAGTATGACAAGTTACCAGGTCCTGCTAAAATACTCGGTCTCAAAATGCTAAATTACATTCACGACAAAATCGACGTAGGTCAGGGATAAAGTGTCTTAGAATTTGTATGTACCGCTGTTAATTAAATGTGACTTGTCTACTATTTTCTTCGAACCAATAATTCCATATCCTGAAACTGCACTGTCTTCACTATATACAGGCGTTTTTTGAACCTCCTCGGGTCTAGCAAATCTCATAAATTAATTTGTACGCCGATTTACAAGTGAAAATATGCGTCCTTTGAAAACCATTTATTTTTAAGAAATTATCGTTGACCTCCAACAAACCTTATCGAACCATCTAATGCCCTAAAACCTACTTATATCATTCCTTTCTATTTACTCCTTCAATACCCACAAAATTCCCTTATCATCATTACACCTTCTCCATAGACTATAGCAAGGTTTTACTTTGGATCTCCCTTTTGGATTTGGATTTTCAACTCCAAACAACATTTATCCACTTTTTGAATTTATTAATCGAAAATAAGAAATGAATGCAACTTATACCGTGGTATCGAAAATATGAATTTTATTAAAAATTACGAAATAAAATTTAACATCAAATTTTGCTCAAATTTAAAATGACAAATTGTATTTTTAACAGTGTAAGAATGTATGGTATAAAAAAGACCCTACGGTAACCCTAGTCAATATCCCTTTTTTAATCCTGAAAAAAAAAAGGATCAGGGGTGACTGTAGGTGCCATCTGTTGTTGTCAAATTTAGAATCAGGGTTTAGAACTCATCTAGAGGTCACGTTCAGTAGATTAGGTAGAACGTGAATTGTCAAGGGTAGGGTAAGTGACTATAGTTTCACTAGTGAAGTGTAGATGTCTCTGCATTTAAGCGATTATTTTTTTTTTAATTTAATTATACGGAAATTAATTTTATTAAACGCATTTCAATCTAAATTAACAAAACAGGAATATATAAAGTCTTTTTTTGTTCCTTTAAAATCGTCATAATATGCACAAAAGTTTACTCTAACATTAGCCAAATTTTACTATTAATATTATACTTTTAACTACGTCTTTTTATTTCCTATAAATTGTAAATTTATATATTCCAAACCTATTTGTAAATTAGCTTATAGATATTCGTTAATACTTTTTGTATATACACTCAAATTTAACGCAGAGATATTATATAAATTGTTTTTTACTTACTGTATGGTAAATCACCCTTGAAAAGTACCACGATTTTAACAAGTTCAATACGTAATTTATATTTTTATTAAAATACGATCTCTAAAGAGGCAAATTTATAAGACATAACGTGAAGGATATAGACAAGAAATTCGCAAAAAATGAGATTCCTCTCGAGTTGTTGGAAGAAGAATTATTAAAGTCAGATAAGGATGTAGCAGGAATATTGCAAACAACAATACGATAAAGTATTAGGTTATATTTTAAGGTCTTCTGACAAAAAGTTTAACAAAGTATCAAAAATGTCTACATTGTTTATTATAGAAAAGCCTCATTAAATTCAACTATTGATAATATCGGAAGCAAATCTGAAGAATTAAAACATTTAAGAGATTTACAAGCCCTGTGTCAATTGAAGGGAAAATAAGAACTGGCCCTGATAACGTTCCAGATTTTCTTGTTAGGGACTACAGATTTGTTCCTTGCGGGCCTTTCCTTCACATTTACAATCTAATACTTAAACCAGAAGTTTTTCCAAGTTATTGGAAAGTGACTCGTGTTACTCCTATTTTTAAGTCCGAGTCAAGGAATAACTTTTCTAAAGTTTTCGAAATTATCTTGTATAAATATATTTATTTACAGGTTGCTGCTATATTGTCTTCGGTACAACATGGTTTTATTAATGGCAGATCAACGGTGTTCAACTTGGGCGCATTTTCCCATGATGAATCTTTGACTTTATTATAGAAAGGCCTCATTAAATTCAACTATTGTTAATATCAAAAGCAAATCGAAAGAATTAAATATTTAAAAGATAAGAGAGAATAGGATAGATTTGACATAGGTTACGACAAAATTTCATTCAATTCCCCGCTCCGAGTCAATGGGGATACCTGAAGGGCAAGGTTTTTAACGTCGACCTCCATCGCTTGAGACTTTGAAAGAAAAGATCCGAAATTGACGCTATTCTACTTCGATTAAAGCGTAGAATTACGTTAAACTTCCGGGAACATCTTCAGTAATGTATTGATAACGACGGCCGCCATTTGTCTGATAAAATTTTTAAAAAACATTAAAGAAACTATATTTTATTTTCTCTTCAAAAGTATATTCAGTTACCTTTCTAGTTAAATCTCGTCATTTTTTATACCTCTTTAGAAATGTGGGAGATCTTTATGTTTCACCCTGTATTGGGGGATGATTACAGATTTAAGTATAAAATGAAAATCCCACGCTTGTTTACTGAAACAACTTTATTGGAATGTTTCGAAAATGAATTATAGGACCCAATTTCTTTCAAAAAACTATTACTATTGCTGAAACAAATAATTTTGGACCCTATTCTAAATCAGAAAACTCTAGGGGATATGGTATATTTGGACATGTTCTATGATATAAAAAAATCTTTTCCTAGTTTACTACATTCATATTTTATCAATATTCATCTCCAGTAGTTTCTTTTCCGTTTGTAGTTTAATTTCAAAATAAAACATAAAAGTACCCTACACTTATAAAACACTAGCTCACCCGCAACGTGTTGTAATATAAAAGATATATTCAAGTAATAAATTGCAGTAAAGTAATATAAGCATCAATATTGGGTAGTATTACTTTCATACAAATTAGGTATTGCGCCAAAATATCGTTCAAGTTTTAACCCAAATTTTAGTTTTGAAAAATGAATTCATTTTTGCATGTCTATTGAAATACAAAGCACAAGCTTATCCAAGAATAAATCCTCCTTTTCTTAGAACAAACACAACACCCGTAAAAGAAAGGGGTAATCTCGCCTATTCTACTTCCGCTTCCACTACCTGGACCCATGCTCACGTACATTTCTATTAAACATTCTGCGAGTTGACCTCGTATCTCGTGCATGCAGACAATAAATGTATAAACGAAAGGACTACCATCACCCGGGCAACCCTTTCCGGAACCGGTCTGACCAAAAACTTAAAAGGGGTTAGTTTAGAAGTGATTTTTTTAAAAACGCTGACCCCTCATTTGCATACCCGTTTGACCAGTGTGAGAAAATGCCGAAGATCCAAAGATCACCGGTGTATAAGGGTGGATTTCGATTGTCTGAATTAGACGGTCATTTCTAACGGCTTTTTCGGATTCCTATTGTCCAGCAGATGTTCCTCATAAAGGTATGGGGTTAGGATCGTTCGGGATAATTAGGTGTTTATTTTATGCGATGGATGTAGAATCTCGGAGATTCTCGATGCTTTCGCCTTTGTTCCTTTCGGAAGAAAGGAATGATTTAGACGAGCAACAGTTGTGCTGAAATATAGAAGATCATCTTCTATTATTGCAGCGACATCATTCTAAAAATGTATCGATATTTTGCAACCATTTTACAGGTTACATGTTGCCGGGTGAATAGTAATTTCTATGAATCCTATTTATATGTCATCATATACCTGAAGCTCTTGGATCAAACATCTTTTAGGATGCTAGAAATCTTAATTGTTGAAATCTGGTGGCAGAAGCAAATTTCTTGTCAGTAGATTTTCAAATTATACAATTTACTTGAGAGTATGAGAATGGACTACTTTCAAATTGAAGATAAATCTATTCACGTTAATACAATGACCTTAATGATAATTCTTCATCAATACGATTTAAGTGATGTAAGTAAGCCTGAGAGAAACTCGATAGAAGATACTCAACATGGATTTAGAAAAGGAAGAAGCGCCCAGGACTTAATATTTGTAATCAGACAATTAGGACAGAAACTAATAGGGAAAGGAAAGGAAATACATATATGTTTTATAGATCTTAAAAAGCTTTTGATAGGGTAACAAGAGAAGATGTATGGCAGAGCCTGGAAAGGAGAGGTTTAGAGAAAGGAATGATAGAGATGATTAAGGCATTGTATAAAAGCAATAAGAATAAGGTGAGAACTTCCAATGCAGAATCAGCTGAATTCGAATCGCAAATTGGATTAAAACAGGGATGCGTATTAAGCCCATTGTTATTCTCTATATTAATAGACGACGCTGTTAAAAAAGCTAAACAAAAAGCAAAAATTTTAAGGGACACTGGAAAATGAATGCAATTAACGTACAGGAACTAATGTTTGCAGATGATATGGTGCTGATAGCACACTCGGAAACATTACAGCAAAACTTGAAGATATACCAAGAAGAACTAACAAAGATAAACATGGAGATAAACACGAGGAAAACAAACACAATGATAATAGCAGCAGAAGAAAGAAAACATAGCATCAAAATCGGGGAAAAAGCATTGGAACAAGTTAAAAGTTACAACTACTTAGGAACAATCATTGAAGACAATGGGACAATAGAGAAAGAGGTAAATGAGAGGATAGGGAAATCCGCAAAAATGTATAACATATTGAGAAATTCGTTTCTGGATAAAAAAGAAATACTAAAACAAATAAATAACCACGAATAGAATCAAAAGCTAAAACTAGAAGTTTTTCCAAGTTACTGGAAAGTGACTCGTGTTACTCCTATTTTTAAGTCCGAGTCAAGGAATAACATTCGGAATTATCGTCCGATACCTATATTATGTAACTTTTCTAAAGTTTTCGAAATTATCTTGTATAAATATACTTATTTGCAGGTTGCTGCTATACTGTCTTCGGTACAACATGGTTTTATTAATGGCAGATCAACGGTGTTCAACTTGGGCGCATTTTCCCATGATGAATCTGAGACTTTAGATCTATGTCTTCAAGCAGATGTCACTTATACAGATATCACTAAGGCTTTCGATAGGGTTGAACATCATACCCTATTACGTAAACTGAATGTATGGGATATATCTGACGATCTGATATTGTTGTTTTAATTCTATTTGAACGGGCGTACCAACTATGTTGAATATCGTGTGCCCGAGGGCTCTGTTCTTATACCACTCCTATTTATTCTTTTCATTAATGACCTACACTAAAATTTTTCGTACAACATAGTTCACTGCAAATTGTCATTTTGCTGGGTGACTTGCTATCTATTCATCTTTGGTGTCTGGACAACCACTCAACGGTAAATATAGCTGAGTGTAGAACGAAGACGTTTGTCCGTAGAACGAACTGATGCAGCGAGATATGCGTACAATCTTGGCGGTGAATTTTTAACGCGTTCTGAGGAGTACAAAGATATTTTTTGATACTAAGTTAACATTTAATAAGTATATTGTAAATAAATGTCAACGGTCAAAAAATAATTAAGGTTTCTGTTTCGTAAAACTAAACACTTGAGTGGAGATGCCCACGTTGCTGCATATAATGCACTTACTCGATTGAGATTAGAGTATGGTTTAACTATATGGAATCCGGGATATCACGAATATATGAATTTAGTCCTAAAAGAAATTGCATTTACTTCTTTGGCGGATCATCGTGTTGCATCACAAATAATTTTTGCACATAAGGTTTTAAATGATAACCCACAAGTTCCGAATTTGCGATCCCTTTTGAATTTTTACGTGCCGAGGCATGACAGTAGGAATCGATTAACTTTTTTAGCTTCTCGTTGCTAACACGCACCACCATTCTCACTAATTATGTCAATATGCAACAGTGTTAACATTACTATCAATGCTTTGAGGCAACTTTTGTTTCAGCAATTTTCTATTGCTTAAGAAATTTTTGCAAACTACACATTCACTCCTGTTTGGTAATAGTTATCATGGTACGATTTATCCTGTAATAAGCTGTATGTTGTTGGATAACAAATTCCTTAAACCTCGCTTACTTATCCACCAGGATCTCGACACCTTTGAGACAGCGCGAGATCTCCAGCCTTACAGATGGACCACCTCCTCTCAACCTTTCGCCTCCCAATATTTTAATTACGTCGAAGGAACTTTTTGTCGAGGCCAAAGCGAGGGGGTAGCCTTCTTTTTCTTCTTCAAGCGAGAGCAACACGGCCTAAGTCGATGGCTTTCTGAATTCTACACCCTTCCGCGCGCCCCGCCGCCTACCCCCAGCTGTATAGTAGCACCTCGACATCGTTCAAGTGTTCGGGATTGAGTTTTCCTAATTAAAAGTTTACAAAAGATCCGCCGTTCGGATGGGCGAGGGTTGGCCAGGCCGCTAGAGAGGGAGGAGGGTGTGTAGAAATGGCGGGGAAAAGAAAGGGCTAGATGAAATGAGATATTTGTCTTTTTTCGGATACAATTTTTTTTCCGTTATTTTTTTAACTGTAAAATTTATACGGTTAGTAGGAAGCAAGGACAAAATTGTTTGTGAAAATGATCGCGTTGATAGAAGAAAATATAAGTTAATTTCGCTTGTACTTATGTTGTTCTGCGCCACGTTTTTAGCTTCAATGCTTTCCAGGTATTTCGGGGTCTAGCGATTCTGTTTTGCCCTCTGTTTTGGCTTCCAAAATCTTCTTTATTATTCGATCTTCTTCCATTTTGTGTATATATCCAAGACATCTCAGCTGTGTCTTCGCTATGATTATTTCTATTGGCTTGATATTTAGATTACTAGTGAGTGTCATGTTTCTGATTCTATCTCTCCTTGTTACTCCTTCCATTATTCATAATAAGCACTTATTACTTGTGTAGTTGCAGATGTCTCTATGCCTAAATTTCGTATTTGTTATAATCATGTCGTTTTCAATGCATACATTTATTATTCTTCTCCCGCTATCATTTATGGCCTCCTCACCTTCCCATCCCATAAGTTTCTCCACTCCATCATCGTCTATTCTAACTAGTCAATTCATATCTCCCATTTCTATAATGTTTCTTTCGGCAACATCTATTTCAGCGTATATTCGAAGAATTCGTCTTCATACAAAATTCAGTTACCCAAAGGATTCAAAAATTGAAGAATCCTATCACCGTGCAGTTTTAAATAACCAAATCCTCGAGAAACGGCAACACCGTGACCGTGACCCTTTTTTCCCCGAACCTCTCCTTCTTTCGTAGCACCATTTTATCCTGGACGTCGCCTCCTACCCCCATCCCTTTCCGTCCACGGCCTTCTCGACTCGAACTTCTACGCTTAACCATTTCCAATTATATATAAAATTAAAATTCATCTCGATGAATGAAAAAGCGAATAAAGACGTGCCTAGGAGCAAAGAAGAAACGAACTCGGTCGAGAGTTTCTATTAAAAGTTTTTAAAAGATTTCCGGAGACTCACGGGTGTCGGGTGGGGGCCGAGGGGGACGAAGGATCTTTTTCTTCGTCTATACGCGATCCCCCCGGGGGCTTCTCGAAGGCGTCGGTTCGGAAGTCCAGGGAAGCGAAGCACCGGATAACGGGGGGGTATTTGGGGGGGATGCGGAGGGAGATCGGGCGGACACGGCGCCATCTAAAAGGCCCGGCTGGATGGATGGAAAAGAAATAAAACGACGCAGCCGCCCCGGATTCATTAAAAACTTAAATTAGAATAAGTGGACACGGTTTCTTTCCAGCAATTTATCGGAGGGGAGCCTCGGGCGTCGCTGAGATGGAGGAAATTCGTTTTTGGAACGGAGTTTTTTTTTGCGTTCAATGTTGCTACTACAAAAAATGGAATCTGCCATTTTGCAGACCTTTTTGTGTAAATTTACGTAGTAATAATCTGTCTCGGCAAAGAGGGGTAAGTACCCGTATCAAAGCACCCCTGTTCAATATTATTCGACTGGTTAAAGGCTGAGTTTTAACTATTGTGAACATTTTGATTATGTAAAGAAGGTAGTTTTACAATACGATCCGAGACGGGCCTGAAAAGGTTTCAAGATAGTATGATATATATATCATAGTAGCTCTAACATTCTAGTGTCAAAAGGAATGTCTTTCTAACGCTAACCATCCCATGATTTCATTTTTCTTACTATTCCTTCTTGGAGCATGATCCGTTTGTGTATTGTGATACGACGCATTATCAATTACAACAACGGAGTTTGAGTGCTAGTCCAGTATAGGCTTTTGTTCTATCAACGATAGTGTTTTATTTTATATAAATTGGTAAAAATATCTCAAACGGCTTCCATTAAGTATCTACGGATCTTCCAAGTATCTTAAGCTAATTTAGACAACTCCTAACACTCCAAATTCGCCTGTTCGACTAACGAAAAGCATCGTAAAAAATCCATCCCAAAACTAACCGCCCCCATTCCTCCCGAAATGTCGAGATAACGACTTCAAGAAAGCATTCATTTGTCACTGAAAACGATATTTTTCAAACCGCCGCATCCCCCTCTCCGATCCCCGAAAGCTCCGAGGAGCCACCGTTATAAATTGTCCATTCGACGAAAAAAAGCGCCTTGCTCCAGACCGAGGTACCGAGAAGGCCATGGAAAGACGAACGAAGAACAAAACGCGGAAAAGAGACAATTAAGTTGTGATAAATGATTTTCGCAAAGCATCGCGGAGGAGGGCCGGCGGGGCGGGAGGGTGCCGGTGGATTGAAGAGAAAACGTTTTTAAGAGGGACAGAAAGATCGGGTCGGCGATGCGGGGACGGTTGTCTCGGGTGGTGGTCGGGAGAATCGTCTTCTTGCTTTAAAAATTTGAGGAGTTGGAATAATGACGCGTTGTTTTTAAGTATAGGCCTGTACAGGATGTTTCGGAATTTCAGCTGATGCTTTAGACTAGTATACATATATATACTACTATACGTATATTTAGGTATTTTGCATATCTAAAAGTACAGCGTGTCACACGTTCTGGTGTATCATGGACAGGGGAACCGCTGGAAGGGGGGAAAGACAATGAAAGTAGTAAGTAGTTAGATAATTAACAAGTAAGGCATTATATTATAAGGAAATAGATGTACACTACCGCTCAAAAGGGTTTAGGCACTCTCACTGACAGCAAAAATGTATAAAAACTCAGCAAAAATGTTAATAATATTTATTTTTTATGTACAGATACACGTACATGAATAAAAATATATTAAATAAATGTGAAAATTAAAACGTTTAATTTAAATTTTGCTTTCATCTATGTGACCTCCTCTTGATTTAATAATTGCAGCACACAATCGAGGCATTCTCGCAATAAGTTTTGCCAGAGTTTCTTGTGTTATTGAAGTCCAACTCGATTGCAATTTGTTCCACACGTCAGTAGCTGATGTCGGAGCCGATTTCCGTACTTCCCGATCTAGTTCTTCCCATAGTAACTCGATTGGATTCAAGTCGGGGCTCTGGGGAGGCCATTCCATAATTTTGAAAGTTCCTTCCTCTTCTAAATGGCGTAAATAGTCTTTACATAATTTAGAGGAATATTTTGGGTCATTATCTTGCTGGAAGATAAAATTTTGACCCAAAATTCGAATTCCGGAAGGTATTGCGTGGTTCTCCAAAATTTCGCGGTAGCCTTCTTTTTTTAATATACCGTCAATTTTCACAATGTCCCCTACACTAGTGCCAGCAAAACAGCCCCAAATGATGATAGAAGCTCCACCATGCTTCACGGTAGCAGCAATACACTCTTCTCTGGCACGTTCACCCACAGATCTTCTTCGCGAATATGCGTCTTCGGGTTCCGAACAGCTCAAATTTGGACTCATCCGTCCATAGGACGTTGTTCCACTCTTCTATGGTACAGTGTTGGTGTTCACGAGCCCATTTAAGTCGCTGTTGCTTGTTTTGTTTGCGTAGTAATGGCTTTTTCATAGAAATACGTCCATGGAGCCCGGCTCTCTGTAGGCGACGTTTGACTGTAGAAACACTGACTAGTTTTTGGCGACCAACATTTAATTCTGCGGTGATTTCCGGGGCTGTTTTGCGTCTATTTAACTTGCTGGTAACCACTATTCTGCGATCATCTGCAGATGTTGTCGCTTTTGGCCTTCCACTCCGTCTTTTATTAAGAAAACTGCCAGTTTTCCGATATTTTTTTACGTTATAGTCAACCGTGGTGTATTTTCATTTTTTTGGCAATTTGTCGATTATTTATGCCACTTTTATGGTAAGCTATTATAAGCGCACGTGTTTCCATAGTAATTTCTCTTCGCGGAGGGATTTTAAAAAATTGTCACACGATATTTCGCTCACGACGTGAATAGAGTAACCATTACCAAACTGCAACTGACCATAGGTTTACAGATTTCACTATAATCTTCTAGGAAGGCAATTTAAACATTATCACCTACAAATACGTATTTCATTTTACTATAATGTTTTTTTGGTAAACATAATACTATATGAATAATCCACGAAAACAGGGGTGCCTAAAAACTTTTGAGCGGTAGTGTAGCTGTAAAATACATAATGTAAACTCGTTAAGTTTTTCCATTCATTAAAACAGCTCCCTAACCCCCAGCTACATCGCAATATATATCATTGTTAAATAATCTTTATTATTTTTCCTCAATATAGGCTAATCTAACACCACAATCAAACTAAACGAATGTAATTATTAATTATTTTAATACTGATAGTAACCGTGTCGTACGGTACCCCAAGAGCAATTCT
Organism: Trypoxylus dichotomus; assembly: GCA_023509865.1. Classification (NCBI taxonomy): domain Eukaryota; kingdom Metazoa; phylum Arthropoda; class Insecta; order Coleoptera; family Scarabaeidae; genus Trypoxylus; species Trypoxylus dichotomus. The sequence continues at coordinate 31,808,275 of CM042082.1, read as the reverse complement.
AGTCTTATCTCTTATATTTGCAAGCGCATTTTCCCAAAAAAAAAAAAACTACCACACCCAGCAGATGCACGCTGTTTTCAGTGCTAATACGTGAAGTATCTAATGTCCGTTTAATAATAATAGTGACCGTAGCGAAACATGTCCCTTTTCCTACCCTTTTTTCCTATTATCCTGCTAATCATTTGCATACTGGCCTGACCAGTTCTTGGGAGAACACTAACTGTACCACACATTTATATCTAGGTATATATGTATATGCATTGTCCTTCGATCGAAAAGAAAGGGTGCCTATGGACTCCAATTATGTTTGACCCCTAGTTCGGCAATAGGTGCGATAGAAGTTGACCCTTAGGGCCTTGTGCCTTCTGCGTGATGAATATTATAGTATAATTCCTTTAGTTTAGAACTAGAATTCGTTCTTCGTAGTATGTTCGGCGATAATATTAAAGAATTTTTGGTGATATCTAGAGTAAAACTGAAGTATTTCGAGGAATTGCATTTATTTAATAAAAGAAAAAAAACTTATAAAGCGGTAAAAATGTTGTTTGTAAAATTAGTAGCGTTTATAGAGTTGAGTGGGTGTAGTGTTTTTGAATTGGAAACTAGGATTCGAAGTGATTTTGAAATGTTAATGAAGTTAAATTGCAATGGTAAGTACGGCCGACGTTTCTGTCTATGTACTAGTTGAACGTAATACCTGTAATTATAGTAATAATAATAACAATAAGTTACTTGTATCTGTACAATAGATACAGCAATGAAAAACCTCAGACGATTTTCGCAAATGAATAGATTCCTTGATTTGAAGCTGTTCAAAATAATCCAATTTGTTTTTTTTTAAGAAACAAAATTAAATAATTTACTGTAGATATTTCCAAAATATAATCAGTTTTTAGGGCATCATATATAAGTAAATACACTCCTATCTCAATCCTTAACTAATTAAATGAATATATGAGCGTTATTGGGAATTTCGAGTATTTTATTTTATAAAATTTTGAATTAATACTCCGCTCATACGCACACAGTAGTCCTTAAGTCACTCTAGAATCTTCACTAAGCCTCACAAATTTAAGATTAGCAGCAACAACCTTCCATGTTTCGAGACAAGCTATAATTTGATCAAGAACTATGCTTTCGAAAAAATAATTTATCACCAATTTTAAATAGACAAAAAATTTATACAAGCTAATTTTAACAATATTATTATTAATACAATTTGTACTATGTTTACCTTGTTATTAGACCTACACTACAGACATGTGTATAAATGTTTTTTTTTTCTATACAAACTAAAAGTTACAGCAACATGTAAATTCTAACAAATATCTGGGACAGACGGTTTAAATAATATATTAGTTCTTGTTCTCGGAATTCTAAGAATTACGTTACAAACAGGGTTACATGCCAACAAATCAGGGCTGTCAATCTTCTTACGTAATAAATTCAACGAGAAACTTGTACCATATTGATTCCTTCTATCAAATAAAGCTTACAGCGGAGAAATGTCGAACAATACTGAAGCAACGTGGTATTCCTTCTGGGCATTGTCTAATTGGTAATAATTTGCTCCTACAGCAAGATAACGATACCAAACACACTTCTCGATTGGTCAAGAATTATTTAAGTAAACTACAAAAGGACAAAGTAGTACAAACTATAACCTAGCCGCCACATAGCCCAGACATCGAACATTATCGAACATGTGTTGGATTATTTTTACAGTAGAAAGATTGAAAAGGTACCAAAAATTTTAAATAAGTTTTCAAACATATTCATAAAGACTGGTATCGTATTCCGGACAATTACATCAGAAGACTGCATGATAGCCTCCAGGCTCACGAAAGAGACTCTATCAAAACTAAGGGTAGCCATACAAAATATTAAAAAACTAAAAGTTCGGAAGATATTCAGCATACTATTTACTGATATAAATATTGTATTAGTAGCAAATCTTTATCGGATAATTTCCTTTCTATAAAATTTATTTAGGTGTCACTTTCTTTTGCACAGTAGTGTATTAATTTGATTTCCCATATATCCATACAAATTTTTAATTCTCGTAAAAAAGGGAAATTTTCAACGCATACATAATTATGAAACTAGCGGCAGTAACACTTGCTAGCAAAAATAATTAGTCATTGCAACATTAGGGTCTCGACTACTGTCTATTTTCAATCTCGTCTTCCTTTATTTATTATGGATTTCTTACACAATTATTAATTTTCGTTTGGTTATTATATTTCCACACTACCCTACTTGTTTTTGAAACAACTAAAGAGACACCAAATATAAAAACGCTGTTAAATACAACCGCTCATTGTATTGGTCAAATCATTCACGAGAAAGACGATGTGAAGAGACGCACAGACATGTTTCTGCCTATCCGAAGTCATCAACGCTATTTCGAGCAGTTTTTTCTTACTCGACACATTGCATCTCTGCTACTATCACCGTATGTAATGCTACAACTCAAGTGATTATTCTTGGCGCTAACTAGTGCCAAAAAAATGAAACACTTGTCTGCAAAGTCAGACATAGCGAAAGCCAAGCATTTCTAGACGTGAACCAAAGAGACAATAAATTCTCTTTTTATGTATCTATTTGTAGAGACTTGAAAGGGTCCCTTTCGTAACATATTTGCTATCATTTCACGAGACGCCTACTAATAATCCATACAAAAAGACAATAAAAGTCGATTGAGTTTTTACATCATTAGTCATGGCATGAAATTACGAAGCCTTTGTAATATAAATATATATATACATATATATTTTTTTCAGTGTAGATTAATACGATTTGGAAAAGTCTCAATATCTTACGATTCTTTTAACGAAAACTGGCAAAAACAGCAAACAAATAAAGCAGAATGAACCGCTTTGATAAAAATTAAATGTAACAGAAGTTATCGTTGAAATACTACAGACTACATCGGATGTGAAAAGCTCTCTCTCTATCCATATCCCGTCGGCGATGGTGGATGTATGTATATTTCATAGTTGAAGCGTATTTTAGGCAAGCGAAATGAGATCTTGCTGCCATCATATCTTCAAAGAGCTATACTTTTGTCTGGGTTGGTTTGTAGTTTGGCTGTTACTCTCATGTGTATAAGGATTACCAGTTTATTTGTATTAGTTATTACATTGTTATTAATTTTATTATTATTATTTTTATTTTATTATATTTTCATTTTTATTATTATTCATTACATTTATAATATTACAATATAACCTAAATATAATGATTATTATATATACTACATATATATATATATATATATATATATTATAACACATAGGCTGAAAAGTCCCGGGCCTAACACATAGATGACGCTAGTTTTATTGCAGTCACCTTTCTCTCAGTTAGTACTAACCTTCAAAAGATAGCTGTTAAAATTTCATGATATTCTATTGATTAGTTTGTGAGTTATTGTGCTAAGAGTCAAGCTACTTTTGTTATTTTCAAAACAATAGATCAAAAACGATTTCGTGTTTTAATTTTACACTGCTTCTTGATGGGAAAAATACCGTTCAAGCGAAGCAATGGCTTGAAAAGTGTTATGGGGATTCCGCTCCATCAGAAACAACAATAAAACGTTGGTTTGCTGACTTCAAACGTGGTCGTAGAGACACCGATGATGCAGAACGCAGTGGACGTCCAAATGAGGCGGTAACACCAGAAAACATCAAAAAAATCCACAAAATCGTTTTGAATGATCGAAAAGTGAAGTTGCGTGAGTTAGCTGACATCGTAAAGATATCAAAAGAACGTATTGGCTTTATATTGCATGAGCATTTGACTATGAGAAAGCTTTGTTCAAAATGGGTGCCGCGTTTGCTCACTGTTGACCAAAAACAAGAAGGTGTTGATGAATATCTGAGCAGTGTTTGGCCATGTTTAAACGTAACAAACCGGAATTTTTGCGTCGATATGTGACAATGGATGAAACATGGATCCATTACTTCACTGTGGAATCAAAACGATCGTCATCTGAGTGGACAGCAACTGGTGAACCTCGTTCAAAGCGCCCGAAAGCACAACAATCGGCTGGAAAGGTTATGGACTCGGTATTTTGGGATGTACGTGGTGTAATATTCATCGACTATCTTGAGAAAGTAAATACCATCAACAGTGAATATTATATAGCGTTTTTGGAGCGTTTGACGGGCGAAATTGAAAAGAAACGACCGCATATGGCAAAGAAAAAAATGTTGTTTCATCAAGACAACGCACCGTATCACAAGTCAATCAAAACAATGGCAAAACTGTATGAATTGAACTTCGAATTGCACCCACATCCACCGTATTCGCCAGATTTGGCTCCCGGCGACTACTGGCTGTTCGCAGACCTCAAAAGAATGCTCGCCGGTAAGAAATTTCGCACGAATGAAGAGGTTATCGCTGAAACTGAGGCCTATTTTGAGGCAAAAGATAAATCGTTCTACAAAAGTGGTATTGAAATGTTAGAGCGGCGCTGGAATGATTGCGTTGCTCTTGATGGAGATTACGTTGATGAATAAAGCTAATTTTGAACCAAAAAAAGCGTGTTTTCTTTGTTAGGCCCGGGACTTTTCAGCCCATGTGTTATATATAATACATATTATATTATTATATACCTCAGTGTTTTTGCGCAGATCGAGCCAATAACATTTGAAACCATCAGGCACGTCCAAGTTAAATTTCTTCTCGTCAGAAAATATAACACGATCCCATCTCATTTGATCTTGTGCAAGTTTCAGTATTGTATGTGTATACGTCTCTGTTAGGGGTGGTTTTGAAACCTTTTTTAGCCACCGAAAACGTCTATTGCTTGTGGCTATGTCTAACATCGAACATTTTTTCGCTTTCTTTATAGGTTATATTAGTTTCATGGGGTTAGAGCACCTGTATCACGTAGATTTTCTTTTGTAGAAAATCCAGGATCATCAGATCTAGCTTATTGAGTACTAGCTGAGTTATGGTGCTAAAGGAGAGATTCCAGAACATCTCACATCCTCATACGCTCTGCACGCCATGTTTAACCACGCCAAAGCTTTCAGTGCTGATGTAGCGCTTTCAATTTTTATACAGGCTAAACTATCCAGATTTCGGTATGAAATAATTAGAGCTGCTACAAAGAAAAGTTGGCCACAATATGTTTTCCAACTAGAAAGATTATTACTCCAGCGGTGTGAAAGTCGGAGAAACTTTAGCGGAAATTTCCCTACAAGGTTTGGTTGACTTGACCATACTGCGAAAAGAATATTTGAAACAAAAGATAAAGTGGAACGGAGATATTGAAAGGTCGTTAACTAATTTTGCGCACAAAATAGGGTTTTGACGGCTCCTCCGGTCAGAACCAGTTCTCTGAACCATTTTTTAATGTTATTTTCAAAGGGCCAATTGAAGTGATTCGCATTTATTTATGACTTCGATTGGACCTTTGAAAATAACTGCAAATGAAGATGAGGATGAGACGATATTGTAGAGTTATCAGGTTCCAATTTATAAAAGAAACTGCTGACCTAATTAAAGCTCAAAAGGAACGCGTGGAAAGTGAAATAAACAATTTGCATCCAACTATTATACGACAAGGAAATAACTCTATCATAGTGGGAGATGTCCTATATTTTACAATGTTAGATGAAAAACTGGCATCGCATATTACCGACTCAACTGCAGCAAGCAACTGCTTCATTTCTGAAGCTCGTCAAGCTGAGATGAACGACTTGTCCAAGCTTGAAAGTAAACTTTCTAATGAAGAAACAATTCAGCTAGTTTCCCCACTTCATGCGGGAATAAAATTAATGAGGTATATACTTCACCTTGGGTACAATCTAGAATTTAAGAAATTGTAATAAAGGAAGCTACAAAAGGGCGTATCTGAAGACGCTTTATGGCTAAATTAGGGATATGGTTCCACTAACACCGGAAATACCTCTAAAATATTTTTCCGATACCCTTCTTTGACACACTCTGTCAGAAGAAGCCCAAGAAATCAAACATAGAGAAACAAATGTTCCCGTACAGCAGCATGTTACTCTGTGTAGAAATTAATTTTTGAGGCATTGGCACATTGTTTGGTTAAGTAGGTCTCTTAATTTCTTTATTGAATAATAATTTCTCTTTGGATTTTTCAAGGACATTGTTTTCCTTTCGGCTAGTAGAGTCAACGTCCAATGGTAATTTTAGTATTTCGCATACTCTTGACGCTGGTTCAAATAGAAAGCTTCCTTTCAGCCTTGCAAACCTTAGCAACTATTATTATTAATACAACAATATTTTTAAATAAACATTTCCCAAGAAACATTCCTTTCTCAAAACCATCTCGCAGAATTCCCCGAACTCGTAGCAGTCGAACTCTAAAAAGAAACAACGCTCCAGATCTCCGGGGGAACGAAAAGAGAAAAAACGGCGGACGGGGGGATCGGCGGGGGTGGACGCAGTGGTCCTTAAGAAATGGTAAAAGCCGTACCGTAGCGGCGGCACCATTTTAAAATTCAAACAAAGAAATCAATAGAACCCGGCCCGAGATAACAGAAGAAAACTCGAGAAGAAAATTCCGCTGGCTCTGTACAATCGGACATTAAAATCTAGCGTCTCGCTTCAACCTTTCCAACTTAGAACTCGTCCGATCCTTATCGCACCCGTTCCGTAGCCCGGTCGGAATAAACGACCCTTTCGCGAAGTGTAAAAGTAGGGTGAAAGAATAAAATAGGGGGTATCTAAATAGGGTGGGTGGCGAATTTACATCGGAAAGAGTTGATTGCTTTGAGTTTCGAGAGCGGGGGCGGCTCGGATGTGGTAGGGGGCGCCCCGGTCGGCCATCTTAGTTCTTTATTATTGGCCGTTTCTTTTTTTTTGCAGCTTCTAGAACGCTGTATCTCTTTCTATTGCGCGATTTCGAATTAAAAATGAAGCGAAATTAACCCTTTTAGAAATGGGGGAGACCTCACACCAACATGTTATTCCCGTTGGAAATTAGAGAAGCGACGATCTTTTATTGCTTGCATCTATTGCTGGCGAAAAATAGAGTTTGGATCGATTTTCTGTTTTTAACTTTCTTCTCTTACAACGATTCTTTTACGTTAAATGAGATAAAGGAAATAAACCGTACATAGAATTAAGGAAAAATCTCCTACCTTCGACTATTAAAGTCACTAAAGATACTATTAAGAATTGACCAAACTTAATCAATAATTATCTGAAACTTAAAGTAACAAGCTCAAACCCCACCATTCCAAAAATGTATTGTCTTCTAAAAATTCACAAACTAGGTACTTTCATGAGGCTAATAACCGCCGGTATTGATTCCCCAACATGGCTAGTGAATCAAAACAGGAATTTTCCCCACAAAGTAGATAGCCTAAGTGTAGAAAATTTCTAAGTAAGATTGAAAAGATTGAACTGGCAGAAGGGGAAATCCTAGTATCGCTTGTACACTTTTCCCAATCGTACCAATTTCAGAAACTATGAAGCGAAGTATTTGGCCTTCTTTAAATTTATTATTCAAACCGGATTCCACGCCTCAAAAATGATCCTTTTTAATAAGTATGTATCTGCTGATGATGAATTTACACCCATACAACTGACCGTCCCAATGTGAACGACGTAATAAATGCGCCAGAAAGACCATCACATGCTCATTGGCAAGACCCAGATATTTATATTCCAAATAATTCTCAAGCAATAGATGATGAAATCAATACAACTGCCTCCAGTACCAGCGGTTCTTGAAACCTATCCGGAAGTTTTCTACTTTTAATGCATAAATTCAGAACATAAGCTAAAGTTATCAGACAATGCATGGAAATAAAATATGTTGGTACTGAAGTAGTTTGTTTAGTGCATGATGCACCAGAACAAAGAGGACTGTTTTAGACACGAATCTGTGTTCGATTTTGTATTAAAGAAGTCAGGAAGGAAATTATTTATTTTTATTTTATATATATATATATATATATATATATATATATATATATATATTATCATTTCAGTGCAAAGAACTGAGACTAATATTAATTAATTAAAGTTGCTTTAAAGAAGTAAAAAGGTACAGAGATTTTTCTCGTACTAAATAATTTTTAAAACGAAAATAAAAAAAGAAATAATTGAAGCACATATTTATACGTTTCGTTGAAACCCTTCCGGAGAATTGTTCATCCATTTCCGGGGCCTTTTTGCTCGCTTAAAAAACCGCCCTCGCCGTCTCCTCCCTCAGCGCAAGAGACAGAAAATGTAAATTAACCATTTTCATCTATTCCCGGTATTCTCTTGCTCCACTCAAGCCTTCCACGCGTTTTCCTTTAAGCGCAATCCTAGTTACTGCGCCACTTTTTTTTCCCTTTTCCACGTTAGAGACCTTTTCGCGATAGCGGCCGGAAGGTAGGGGACGCAGGGGGATCGCACAAAGTCCAAAAGATCCCTTTTTCCCCCCGTCCAACCCCCCAGTTTCGCAGTAAGAAGACTAATGGACCGCCATTCAGAGGGAATAATATATCTAGTAAGTGCAATTTGTATATTTTGTCGGAGGATTATTCTTTCTTTAGGCCCGAATCTGCGCGGGAGCCTTTTCTGGTAGAAGAAGACAAGGCAGTCCCTTCTCACCCTCGCTCCGGATTGCGTTTCTATAGAAAACGCGATGGCTATGGAGATATGTTAGTTAGGGTGTTTTAAGGTTTCTTTGTATCGTTGCGCTCGTTATCATCTTTTGATGATGGAGTAAAGTAGCTGTTGATGTTGTTTAGCGAGAACGACGAGGTTGATGGTAATAATAGGGTCGTTTTGCGAATTTATGGCTTCGTATTGGTTGTTTTCTTTAGGATTTAATACAGTTTCCGTTAAGTGCTAGCGCTTGACTAGCATTCGTCGCAAAAGTGTTGTTTAATTTGTTCGAATAGAAGAGACAATATCGACGCCTCTTTCGCTAGTATGCTTTTAATAGGAAACATAATGCTAAATTAATTATAAAAATTAATCTATCCCTTCATATAGAACTGCACAAAAATAAAGAAACGATAACCAAAAGCTGCGAACTACGACTTAAAATGTATTGCTTCCAATTCACCTGTAGACTTTAATTTTTTCGTTCAATTTCATTCAATGAAGGAGTAATTGCAACTTCCTTCGTTTGTCTGAAAAAATCTTAAAATCAAAATGACCGCGTCATATTAATAAATATTCCATATTTCCTTTTAATGCTTGTCTGTACGTAAATTGTTCGGATTTGGGGGTCAGAGGCATATCTGTTTCTGTACCTGTATATGCGTTTAACTTTTCAAATAGTACTTGAAGTGGGAAACTTTGTCCCCTACCGTTTGCCAGATATATCCTATAGAACGAAAATTATTTAAAAAACAAATGGCAACATAAAGGCAAGAATTGGTTCGTCTGGGGGTATTTTACGTTTTAAGAATTATGTGTTTCGTTAGAATTCTTATTAGTAGAGCTGATGTGAAAATAGATCAATTTATTTTAATATGTTCGAACACTAATAATGCTAGAGAAACATATATTTAATTTCGTATTTTTTAAATTTTTGTTACACTAACAAAGAAAGGTTCCCAGGTGTCACATTCAGATCGTAATGAAACTTGGTAGAGAACTATATTATCTTTTTTTTGTACTCAAATTCACTCGTAGTTAAGGCATTATTATATTTCATTAAAATTTTATGGATATACATATTTTGATAATATACCACCAAACTGTTTTTTTTGTTAAGGTATAGAAAAACAAATACAGTGAAATTCCCCTTCGCGGACACCCCTCTTACACGGACACCTCCCTTAAACGGACAGTTTCTCATGGTCCCGACCGGCTCTCATATAATTTCCGTTGTATTAACTCTTTCTTGGACGGACATTCTCTTGAACGGACGCGGACACGAGAAAATGTTCTCTTAACCGGACAAAAAATAAAATAAGAAGGAACGCCTTATCTTATTTTTATATCGGGAGTATTGCTATTGCATTTCTCAATCGCGCCCCACATTCATTGTAGAAATGGCTCCAAATAGAAAAATTCTCACGCTTAAACAAAAAATTGAGATTGTTGAAGTTTACAATAAGGAGAAATTAAGTGTGGGAAACTTATCTAAGGGTTTTGATATTGGAAAAACACAAGCTGTAGATATAATTAAATATAAAGAAATCCTTCTAAACAAATGGATGTCGAATAGCAATTTGAATGAAAAAATAAGCTTTTTGACGGGTGATGGTACTAAAATTGACAAATTGTGTTATGACTGGTTTACAGCAGCTCGGCATAAGGGGATTCCTTTAACAGGTATGCATATAATTTTTTTAGATAAGGTTTTCTTGTATTAATGCGTTGATTTTCTTTTCATATTAAATTCTAAAATAGATAAAAAAGTGGGATTACCAATAGGTTTGTCGTGACAAAAACGCGAAAAACTTATCTTATTTTAGGTACGCTAATACGATGTAAAGCAAGAGAAATAGCCGCTTCTTTGGGACATTCTACATTCAGTGCTTCTTCTGGTTGGCTCAATAAATTTAGAATCCGTCACAATATAAGTTTTAAAGCGATTTCGGGAGAAGGAGCTTCGGTTAATGCTGAAGATGTTTCATCGTTTTTAAAAGAATGTTCTTCTATGATTAAGGGATATTTACCGAGAGACATTTATAATGCCGATGAGGCAGGCCTGTATTTTAGGGCTCTACCCGACAAAACGCTCACATTAAAGAAGGAAAAATGTGTTGGGGGTAAGTATCCCAAAGAGAGGTTTACAATTTTGCATTGTTCAAATATGGCGGGTGAAAAAGAAAAACTCCTAGTCATTGGTAGGGCAGCTAAACCAAGAACTTTTAATAACATTAATATAAATAACCTGCCTGTAACTTGGAAATACAATAAGAGAGCTTGGATGACGGAACAAATTATGGCAGAGTGGTTGCAAGACCTAGATTGGAAAATGGCTAAAGAAAAAAAAAACATTTTGTTATTTTTAGACAATGCGGGATCTCATCCGAAAGACGTTCGCTTAAATAATATAAAAATATTACTTTTACCCCCTAATTGTACATCAGCTTGTTAATCACTTGACCAGGGGATTATAAAGAATTTTAAAACTTATTACCGAAGTCTAATACTCAAACATCTGCTAGTAAACATTGAAACTGCTGGTACAGCTTTTGAGTTAATAAAGAAAATTACACCACTGGAAGCAGTTTATTTGCCAAAAACCGCTTGGGACCAAATAACCAAAGGGACAGTTCAAAATTACTTCCGCAAAGCAGGATTTAATCATGTAAATATGCAAAGTGAAGACCAGTTAACTGAGGCTGATACATCTGACCTAGAAGATGATTTGCCTCTTAGTGTACCTTCAGATATCCTCAAAAATAAGAATTTATCGAATTTGACGGATAATGAAAACCTTAATGATTTTTTGAACGTAGATGAAGATTTGCATGTTGAAGATCCAGATTCAGAACAAGAAATTGCAAATCCAGTTGAAATACAAGAACTTTCAGAAGATTCTGATGTCGATGAGGTTCCAATGCCAACAGAAGGTATCCCAAATTATGCTATTACCCTGACCAAGCAGCTCAAAATAGAAATACGATTTCAAGACGCCATTTTAAAGAAAAAGAGAAGACAACCAACAATATATGAATTTTTGCGTCCTTAAAGTGACTATTCATTTCATTGTTTTGTATTACATACTACATCTATATATCTATGTATATATATTATACTTTGTATGTACATATATATCTAAAGGAAATAAACTTTTTTTCTTAAGTTTAAAGTTTCTTATTTATTTTAAAAAAAATTAGATACATATACGATTTAAATGTGCCAGTTTCTTTAATATATTCATTTTTCGTTAAAACACGATTTTTGTTGTATCTACCACATATTTCTGTTATGCGGACACCCCTCCTCAACGGACGTCAGTTGGTCCCGTTGGTGTCCGTTCGAGGGAGATTTCACTGTATATAATACAGATAACGCTGTAGTTTTATAATACAACATTTATATACCTATTCGACGAATTCAAAAATAAGCAGAAATCGTATATAAAGGCAGTGTTACAAGTGCATCTAACACAGTCCTATAATATACGATATAATAATATCTGTATCTGATAAACTTATGTCTTCACTACTGATAGTACTAAAAGAACATGTTGGCAAGTTTAGGTGCCAAGTACAACAAACCCTATTTCGACCTGCAAACGTTGTCATTCAAACCTCATCTTCCAGTAAATTAACCAGTGATTTCTTTAACAATTGGTGTCTTAGTATTTACTTATCAAGCATTGGGTTAAAAAGTCTTACACCTTTAGATTCATGGATAGGTCACTGTCCAGAGTCTTTCAACAAAGATGTTCAAGTATTAACAACACCAAGGACGTCTATGGATTTCGAATGCGGGAGGGATTTAATCGAAGATCTTCTAACCTGGTTCTTAACTCAAATTATGATGTTAATCTCCATTTAAATAATAATAATGTCATAAAATTGTAATCATTAATACACAAAATCAATTATTGTCCTCTAAATATATAAATTTGTTTCCATCTACCTGGTACAATTATTACTTGCTTATAATTGCTTATTAATGCATTAGCATTATTGGCAGCAAGAATCAACCACTAAAATTGCATGGTGTACGAATATTCTTCTTTTCTGACCACTGTATAACATCATATTTAAATTGGAACTATGATGAAAACCAAAGAGACCAAGAAGATCGTTTTCTTTTCCTGATAAAAGGAGACGGTATACATCGCTTTGGTTAGACAGAGAAAGGATCGCGTCTCTACCGGGCGCTTCTCCCTCGGGAAAACGGGGGAAAAATTGCAATAAGGGAAAAATTCTTGCCAGCGTCCGAACGACTGTTGGAAAATGAAATACTATTTACCATCTCCTTCTCTCGTAAAGCAGAAATATTCCTTTTTCGGACGCTTTATTATTTGCAAAATTTACGTTTCGTATTGTTAGCTGGAGGATATTGAAATGCCTTTCTTATAAATATACGTTTCTGATAATGGTACTCGTACAAATGTTGCGGCTTTGAAAATTATGAAGAGGTAAGTACGTCTAGCGATGAAATGAGTCTACTACTAACAATGAGATAAGATAAATTGAATAAGGCTTCCAATAATAATAATATAAATTAAAAAAAGGAGGATTACATTTAATTTTCCATTTGATAAGGCATATATTTGTTCTTAAACAAAGATTCATTAACGCTGTCGATGGTCCAACTAATTCAGAAGTTTTTAATAAATATATATGTTAATTAGTTGTCATCAGCATGGATTTCTTAGGGGTAGAGATATTGAAACCGCCGTTTTCGATTCCATGAATTGTATTCTGCTTCGACAGCATAGACGATTCCAAATTAACCTATACGCTGGAGCGCTGTAGTGTTCAAGGCATATATTTATCATGGTTCAATTCTTACTTGAGTCATAGACAGCAGACAGTTGAGATCAACTCTAATGGTGTTCGTATTTACTGATATCCCGTTTATATTTGTAAGGGGATACCTCAAGGGAGTATCCTGGGGCCATTACTATTTGTTATTTATTTTAATGATGTCTATGCTGTCGAATGTTCTTTGATGGAGAATACACCCATGTTGATGAACTATGCCGATAACACTTCCTCGGTAGTTGTGGGATCTTCATCGACAATAGCTCCAGGTACTTGACGTTACTTGAACGATAGCTTAATTCTTAATCGCAGTAAAACCAATGTTATGCTCTTAAAAGCGAAGGAAATTAATTATCCCGAGCTTCTATCTCTCAATTACTACGACTATGATGTACAAACATTCTGCACGACTTTTAAACCTTGCTGTGGAAGACTGTCTCAAATGGAATAGCCATATAGATCTAGTTTGTAAGAAAGCAAGTACTTTCAGTTATTGTATACGAATATAGCGTGATGTGGTTAGCGTTGATGTACTACGACTAGTTGATTCTTCTGTCTGTTATCCGCATTTAAAGTTTGCGGTCGTCTTTTGGCTCATACTACGTCACTTTTCATCGATATATTTCTATAGACCAGATGTATCTGTCTTAATCACGTGTCGGATGATGGTCAGATATGTTTGATATGCTGTCAATACCTGTTCCATTACCTTAAACTCCTCATTGACGTAGGCTTACATCCGGGTAGCGGACCACTTTTTCTAGTACCTCCCAGTGCGAATATTACAATTTTTTCGGGAGTAAACCAAATTGGGAATGCATCATCACATTGTGGTGCTTTTCGTTTTTTTTTAGAAATACACAAATGAAAGATCGAATTCAATTTCAAAAGGAAATGGTCAATCATTAAAATTTGAAAGAAAAGGACAATCTACAGACCAAAGTAAGTTATGAGGTGTATCATAATTAGCAGAAAAGAGGAGGAAAATTGGAGTCAGCAGTATGCGTAAGACTGATTTCCAAGGCTGGGCACGTCGTGCTATGGAAATCTTGAAAACTAGTCTATTTTCAGAGATTAACACAGAGTTATTTTATTTCATCTCTAAGTTTTTAAAAGTCCAAGAAGGACAGTCACGTGTAAAACTAAGTAAATTTAAATACCCCTTTCTTCCCCAAAGAAAAAAGATTGCATTATTCATTTTTTAAATTCAAGCCGAGCGTGAATTAGAACTGATTTATCAGATTTCCAAGTTTCATAAAAACCAAAGAATTTATTCGTTCTCTTTCTAACCCATTCTACATTCGTAACATCGTGTTTCCACCACCCGATTCCCCCCATTTCGGGCAAAAACTGTTCGCCGCCTCCTCAAGCCGACGTCCACCCACTTTCCGTAAAAGCATCCACATCCTTTCCTATACAGAACCATTTGAAAAGAAGGGCATAATTTATCTTTAAGTTCGCGAATTAAAGGCGCTATCACTCTTAGGGAATATTTAAAAGATAACTAGACCGGAGTGGAAGAGCGAGACGATAGTCGTACCTCGCGAACCGTACCGATCGAGATAGAAACTTGTCGAGGACGAGGATCCTCACGGTTACTTGGCGAGGTGGCAGCCGAGTGTACCCGAGAAGAAACAATTTTGAAAAACGACTTTCCTTGTGTTTAGGCCATTAACGACTAATTGCGACGTTTTAATTTTGAAAGGTCTACGTTGGGAGATGACGCGACGGGGTGGGTAGGTTGTCGCAAGGGTTTGCTGTAGGGTTGTCGCCAACACCTAGCGGCGAGGCTGTGAAAGAGATAACTTTCGACGATCTTTCGGGGATGAATAGAGTACGTGGTATCTAGCACGAAGAGTGTTGAAAATTTACTAAATGCCTGGTGGAAAGGTGATATCCGCAAGCTCCCATAGCGTCTTATATCTTACATAAATAAAGCAAAAGAGGAACATTCTTCTTTAACGAAATTGATGAAGTACAAAAATGAAGGTTGTTCTGATCGTTGTAGGTATATGCGATGTACACTATCGTCCACATTTATATTGTCGTCCATATAAACGTAAAAGAAGCAAGAACTCTTTAAACATTCCGTTCATCAAAGAAATTCCCTTTTGCGCGAAGAACAGCTTTAAAAATCCGAGGCATCGACTCCACTAGTTTTCCAAGGACTCTCTTTGGCACATTAACCCATTACTCTTGTAAAATGTCCCACAGATGGCCAACGGAGGTAGGGCATACTCCTCGGGCCCTCATGTCCAATTTATCCCATAACAACTCGATGCGGTTTAGACCGGGGCTTTGCGGTGGCCATGTCATTATTTGTAAAGTGCCATTATCTTCGAAATTTTGCTCATCCTGGATTTAGATCAAGGCTTACCGAATGCTATCTTCAGTCATACAGAATACGATTCTAAAACCAAAGTTACCACCGGAGGACTAATCTAGACGATATTCATTTCTAAAGATTTGAAAACATGTGAAAAGTATAACAACTAGAAACCGGATTATATGCAAAGAAAAACTGGAATATATACGCGCGTATACACTACCGCTCAAAAGTGTTTAGGCACCCCCGTTTTCATGGATTATTCATATAGTATTATGTTTACCAAAAAAAAAACATAATAAAATGAAATACGTATTTAAAATGTAGTTCAGTAAGATAAACACCCATTATATCGCATAAGGTTTACTATCATTTACCTGCACTTGGTCGGATTACCATAAACTGTTTATTGCGGTGCAATTACAATAACAATCTCTCCGAATTTACTGGGTAAATTTCGTTATCTGTTAGATTGTAAATAATAATGTTTAAATTATCTTCCTAGAAGATTATAGTGAAATCTGTAACCTATGGTCAGTTGCAGTGTGGTACTGGTTACTCTACTCACGTCGTGAGCGAAATATCGTGTGACAATTTTTTAAAATGCCTCCGTGAAGAGAAATTAGAACGGAAACACGTGCGCTTATAATAGCTTACCATAAAAGTGGCATAAGTAATCGACAAATTGCCAAAAAAATTAAAATACACCACGCTACGGTTGACTATAACGTAAAAAAATATCGGGAAAACGGCAGTTTTCTTAATAAAAGACGGAGTGGAAGGCCAACATCTGCAGATGATCGCAGAATAGTGGTTACCAGCAAGTTAAATAGACGCAAAACAGCCCCGGAAATCACCGCAGAATTAAATGTCGGTCGCCAAAAACTAGTCAGTGTTTCTACAGTCAAACGTCACCTACAGAAAGCCGGGCTCCATGGACATATTGCGATGAAAAAGCCATTACTACGCAAACAAAACAAGCAAAAGCGACTTAAATGGGCTCGTGAACACCAACACTGGACCATACAAGAGTGGAACAACGTCCTGTGGACGGATGAGTTCAAATTTGAGCTGTTCGGAACCCGAAGACGCATATTCGTAAGAAGATCTGTGGGTGAACGTGCCAGAGAAGAGTGTATTGCTGCTACCGTGAAGCATGGTGGAGGTTCTATCATCATTAGTGTAAGGGACATTGTAAAAATTTACGGTATATTAAAAAAAGTAGGCTACCGCGAAATTTTGGAAAACCAAAATTTTATCTTCCAGCAAGATAATGACCCAAAACATTCCTCTAAATTATGTAAAGACTATTTACGCGATTTAGAAGAGGAAGGGACTCTCAAAATTATGGAATGACCTCCCCAGAGCCCCGACTTGAATCCAATCGAGTTACTATGGGAAGAACTAGATCGGGAAGTATGGAAATCAGCTCCGGCATCAGCTACTGACGTGTGGAACAAATTGCAATCGAGTTGGACCTCAATAACACAAGAAACTCTGGCAAAACTTATTGCGAGAATGCCTCGATTGTGTGCTGCAATTATTAAATCAAGAGGAGGTCACATAGATGAAAGCAAAATTTAAATTAAACGTTTTAATTTTCACATTTATTTAATATATTTTTATTCCTGTACGTATAGCTGTACATAAAAAGTAAATATTATTAACATTTTTGCTGAGTTGTTATACATTTTTGCTGTCAGTGAGAGTGCCTAAACACTTTTGAGCGGTAGTGTATATACATCGATTTTTTCCTTGATTAATTGTGAAAAATATTGCTATTACTGGACCACGCGCTCTTCCGAACTTTTATATTACCATCCTGTATAGCTGAAAGCTGGACTCGATTAAACACTGCGTGACAGAGATAGTAAATTCTCTGAAACATTTTTTATCATCGTGGGTATTCAATTTGAGATACTTTAAAAAATTTTAAAATGAAAAGAAAACACGTTAAAATCTGGAACGCGTATATCATTCAAAAATTAATAGACGCTCAAGCTAGAAACGCGTTTAAACCTCTTTTTACATCCCAAATTCAGAATAAACACCATTATCACCTGTCACGAACAAAACTTTCCTCGGTTAAAACGAATTAGCGATAGTTCTTATCCAACAGCCTCCCCCAGTCTCCCTCCTTTATCCAGCAGTACTCCTACGCCCAAGCAGATAGTATTCGACCCCGTAAAACTTTCGAAAACTTTCCTTCTTCCAGACCATTCTTTTTCCGACGCTAAACCGTCGCTTGCGCCTCCACTTCCGCGAAAGTTTCCAAAGCTAAAACTCCATTTTTCCGATCCGTAAAACCTCGGCCCGACCGAAGAACGTATTAATAAATTGGGGGGATCTCTCGGCCGGGCAGGTAAACGCGCCGCGAACAAAGAAAATCGGAAGAAGACGAAGGGGAAAAAAAAAGGTGGAAAGGTAAAATTAAGGAAGCCGATCGACTAAGATGCTGCCTTCTCGTGTTTTTGTTCGTTTTAGATACGGAAAAGTTTTAGCTCTCTTTCGAACGCGATTTCCTTCGAGTAGTCTGCTTAATTTACCGGGGAATATCGCGAGAGAAAGGGAGATGTTGGAATCGTGGACGTGGCTGGGCTGAGATAGTTTTTTTTCTGTGTGTGGGGAGAGGGTGGGGGTAGGCTGTAAATATTTTGAAAGTTAAATTTTGTGTTATTGTTATAAGTAGAATTTGGATTTTGATACGTCGAAAATGTTACGCATAAATTGGGCTCAGGTTCTTTTTCAAAGAATATCCTGAAAATGCACCTCTGATTTACATTTCATCATGAATATTGTACTTATTTTCAATTGATGTTTTTCTTGTATATTATGCGAATGAACATAACACATATTAATATGAAATTATTTAAGCCAGATTTTACAACAAATTAACTTCCAATAGAGGGTAAACAATTTTCACTCTAACTGCATATCGCTTTAAGAAATTATTTTAAAAAATATGGGTAAAGGATACTCAATCCTTCGTTACTTAATATTTTTACTACACAAGAAATTTCGACGACAGTATCTTTTCCTCAGAAGAATTTGAGAATCTCTTCGATCCATCTCCCTAACAAAACTACGTTACGAATTAAGGAGGGTTGCATTACGCAAACTTCTTCGCAGATCCGTGATTTAAGGTACGTAATCTAATGCAGATCGGTTTTTCCTCGTGCTGGGGACTGTAGCGCTCCCTTTCCGCTAGTTTTTAATCTTCCTCTTACCAAATGCATCCAGCGAGTTTCCCTCTGTTCCGTTCTGCAGGCAACAGACGCGATGAAAAACGCCAATCATTATTCTACCGGCGTGGAATGGACAGAAGATGGAAGTGGGGTGGCCGTAAGATGAAAGGGATTAAAGAAATGTAACGATATTATGTTCTTTGTAGCGGTACGAACTCGGAATATATCGATTTTTGGGCATTTGATGGACGGTGGGGTGTCGTATTCTTTTTAGGGCGAAAGACGAGGATGGAATTGTCGAAAGAAGAAGCCGTCTTTGTTTTAGGAAATATTGTCCGGGAAAGATTTAGCATTTCTGTGGTGTAGGGTGTCATTTTTTACTATTTTCTTGGGAGATGTCTCCGTTTTTCAGCTGTAATTTCGATACATTTGGCAAATAATGTTGTATTGATATTCTAATTCTTACGTAATATATTTTGGGGACAAATTCTTATTGCCCAACAATCAACATGAACCATATTAAGGACAATATAAGAATATAACAAAATAAAAGTAATGAATTAACAAAAAATAACATAAGAACAAAGAAATAGTGCACAAAACTAAACTAGAACCGCATTTGCACGCAAAAATTATTCCAGCGAGCAGTTAAACACACACAGTTTGAGGCGATCTGGTTGCATTTATTGCTCATACGTTGACATGTGCTGTGACCAATGCTGTTTTTTCAAGAAAGATGACGTGTTCAGTAGATAGATGGAATCGATCTTGTTATGCAGTAACTTGTATAGAAATAAAGGATGAGCATTACAACATCTCGATTCCAAGGTGGTCAAAATCAAGCTATTTAAGGGAAACCTCGGTATGGATAGATGTTATTTGTTTTATACCATAGGTATTTAAGAAAACGCCTTTGTATATTTTCTATGCACACTATAATATGGCCACAAATTATCGCTGCATATTCGAGTTTAGCATGTACAAAGGAACATAATAGTACTTTGAGTGAAGAAATTCTAGTGAATATTCTTGTGTTTCGCAAAATATAGCCCATACATCTTGATGTAGAAGAAACAACTTCTGTTACATGATCGATAAAGGCATGATGTTCATCAAATACAATCCCAAGGTACCCAAAATGTCTTGACAAATAACAGAAACAGTAAGGGACCCAGATTCGAACCCCGTGGTACTCCCGATGTCATAGCTGCGGTAACAAAACGAAAGCCTTTGTAAGACACATAAAATTTGCGGTGGGTACGGTAAAAGTCAAATAAATTTACAAACTTTACTTCTGCAATGGAATACCATGTATCCTACTACATCGTCCTGTGCTTGAGCAATTCATATATCTGTAGCAATACAATTTGCTAAGTTCGTCATGGTAAGCCTCCTTTCGTCAAGGGAACTTAACTGTCTCAATACTCTTAGTATAAATCCAAGACCCCTCAGTGCAGATGATGAGACGCTACTGATGTGGTCGTTAAAACTTAATTCGGTATTAAATAAAACACCCAGGCCCTTTAAGGAGAAACAACGATGTAAAAGGACACCGCTATATCGATAAATATATGTAGGTGGACATAACTTACGTGAGTAAGTTAAAACATTACACTTTTCGATGTTCACCCTAAGATTATTATTGACACACCAGGATTCTAGTTTACTCAGATTCTACTGCATTAGATGGCAATCCGAAATGGTGCTTTCTGAGATAGATCTGGAGGTCATCAGTAAACAATAACTTCTCACAATCCAACTGACTGCATAAATCGTTGACAAATACCAGAAAAAGGAGGGGACCAAGGTTACTTCCCTGTGCAACTACAGAGGAAGGAGAAAACCCATATGACCAAGATATGCGATGTAGTACTGCGTTCTCCCTAGTAAATATGTTCGAAATAATGACACAAGTCTGGGTGAAAACCCGTTCTGCGCAAATTTCAATAAAAAGTGATCAACTCGGTCAAAGGGTTTCTCGTTCTTTCAAGTCCTTAATATGTAATACGCAGTTTTAGATCGATTCGATAGTTCGCTACATTTTTGGCTATTAGGCTATAGATTTCTGTATATGTATATACATATGTAGCCATTCCTCTTAGATTTATAGCTGAAGAAGTAGATCCAGCCATCGATTTTACATGTAACTTTACTAGATCTCTTTTTTAGAGTATACTCAAAATCACGACCTACAAGCCCAGAAATATGCACTGCCAATAACAAAATATTTTTTAATAATTTTTTTTGTATTAAAAAGTTGACAAAATAATGTTTACTATTGTAAACAAAAGGAACCTCTTCTACTTCAAATTTCAAACATTTCGTCCAACTTACTGGCATCATCAGTGCAAACTGTATTCGTTAGACACCCATATTTGCACATGGTGCATGTTTCTGTATTGCTTTCTATTAACCTTCACCTAAATAAATGCCAAATTGTATTCTACTTTGGAACTTTAATCGTAGGTTTAACGAAATTCCAATTTAACAAGTTTTTAATCCAAATCCCACTATACATTACAAAACCACGCATTAATTTTAGCTTTAACTTTTTCATAAAATTCTATTATACTTTTAATATCGCCAAGTCGAAATTCAATACGAACCTACTCAAATAGAATATAACACAAAAAGTAGTAACAAAATTCGTCCCATTTTAATGCAAATACGACAATTAGCTTTTGGTTAGACTCCATGTGATGTCCGAAGCGCGTCATCTAACGTAACCCCGTCGCGATACCACGCGATGCCTGCGGTCAGCATGTAGAGCTAGCCTTTAATAACACGTACATGAAGTTATGTCCCTTTCGAAACGCTATTGAACTAAGAGAAAAGTAAAAGAAATATTTATTAGCATAAAAACGGACGGCGAAATAATGAAATCTCTGCGTCTCTGAACTATGAATGACCGTTATATTAAAATATGCGTTGCCTAGAAGGGTACCGACTTCATTGAAGGGACATTTTTGTAAGTGAAGAAAGTTACGATGATTTCGAAAGGTTTAATCCAGTTAATAAGTGTAACTTAGGTGTGAATTATGGATTTGAGAAATAATGTATATTTGAAATGGGTTTAAGAATCTCCTGTCAATGAAGTTATGGTCCTAGAAATTCGATATATTTGCATGGCATTACCGCGTTTCCAGTTGTGCAAGACTCAATAATGAAATAATTATATTCAAAAAAATTGAAGGAAAAAACATAAAGTTAATTGTAACAATCTCTACAATTATTGCAAAATCAATAAACATGCTGTATACAGGATGTACATGAAGTAAACTAAAGAAGTATGTTAAATGGAGAGATCGAATTTTAATAGACTCAAATCCAAAATATTTTACGAAAAGAAATGATGAAGATATTTAAAATAAAAATTTGAAAGGGTAGACAATGTTATGTTGTAGTTTCTATAATATCAACAGCTGTTTCATTAAAGTATATGTAATCTGCGTGTATGTATGCAAGTTTGACTGGGTGATGTATTATATATACACATACTATATACATAAGCGACACATATTACAATTCTCTAGGGTTTCTTTTTTGATTGTGACCACGAACGTATTTAGATACTAAAGTTTGGCCCACAACAAGTCAAAGGTTGCCCATACTTGTTCTATATAATACCACCTTTTCATTTTCCGTACTTTTTTTTTTATTTTATTTCAAAAACACCCAGTATAATAAACATATCCCTTTCAAATTAGTTCTTTAGCATTATATTTTAAAATCATTATTTATACGAAAAAAAAACTAACTTACAAAGGATAGGTATTCCATTTAACACATAATTTAATAACATCAGAAAAAAAAAATTGCCACTAGGATCTGTACAATGATCTGCATTGCTTGGCTTTCGTATCTAAACCTTCTTCATGTGCATCATTACGAAATCTTTTAAACAAAACACATAAAAAAACTATCAGATTCTCCGTCAGACTACTTTTTGTTTCTTTAACCTCAGATGTCTTTCTCTTTTCAGCATCTTCATTTTCAAATCTTTTTTTAGGTTGTCGGTTAATATAGCAGTTTTCTTCTTCCGTCCACCAACCCCAACGCTTTTAACAAACCTTGAGCTTGTCTTAAGAAAGAATCGAATACTAATAATCCTTCAAAGTTACTTAAATCCTATCTTTCGTCATTTTCTTTAGATGTTGAAAGTGTGACAAACTCATTGGCGTTTGATGTTAACATCTTTATCTAACTGACGTACCACTATACACCGGAAAGTAAACAGCAATCAAAACAGTAAACTAAACGTAGTGAACTGGCTCCAAACGAGTTAAAAGTCATTCTATAGGCAGGAAACGTGATGGCTTCCGTTTCTTGGAATGCAAAGGGAATCTTCTTTATCAATTATCTTCCACAGTGACAATTACTGGACTAGTATTCTAAACTTTTAGATCGATTGAAGGCAGCTATCGTCAAAGAAAGACCCGAAAGAAAGCAAAAAGAAGTCAGACAATGCGCCAATTTACAAGAGCGGAATTTCTTGTGGAAAATAGGTACTGTGAAGGCATAAAGAAACTTGAGCAATGATTAAATAAATGTATTAATCTTGAGGGAGACTACGTCGAAACGCATTTCGTTCTAATGTTGCTCTTAGCTATGCTTTAGTTACCGAAGTTTTCAGTCTGATCACATAACATCAGTGATAATTCAACATTTGCATTTACTGAAACAAAGTTTTGAAAATTACTTTTTCGAAGGTGAAATGGTGCGAACATTAGATGTGGATAATTAATTTCAGACTAATCCCAGTAGTGGCACTCCAATAGAGACCGATGAGGAAATTGAGCCGGTGATGGCTGGCTAAAAAGGTTTAAAAGGAGGTATGGAATTCGACTGCTGTCCATATCTGGTGAAAAATTATAGGCACCATCACAACTAGTGCAACCGTTTAAGGAAAAGTTAATGAACAAAATCAAAGAGCTACGTTTAAATGAGGAGCAAATATACAATGCAGATGAAACCAGTCAGAAAGTGTTGGAAAAATTTGCTGATGGGGTGAGTGAAGATGACGACCCTCTGATCGAAATAAAAAATACAGTGAGTGACGTGCAAGCTGTAGGAATTTTTAATCAAGCGTTAGATTGGGCTGAAAAAAAGACAAATTATATTCCGATATTTTAGTGCTCTGTAAACTACGCGCAATGGCATTAGAAAATACCAAGCGTACATTTACGCAAACAGAAATAGGACATTTATCTTTCAAAATAATGTAAAATTTATTTTTTAATATTATATGTATTATGTTATTCATTGTTCATAAATAAAAAACTTTCAGTAATCTGAACAGTACTTGGCTGATATCGTTCACATAATCGTGTGTCTACTGTAAAAGTTGAAAGCAACAAAATTTACTGATCCTTGATTTACCTCCTTTTTTTCTACATCCAACACATCGCGAAGAAGTAAATCCCCTAAAGCATCAGCGTCCCTCGCCACCTCTAACCCCCCTTTCGAGTCCCGCAATCCTTCACTAATGAAGACATTAAAGCAATTATGCTAAACTGCAACGTGTTATCTCGAACTGACTCTATTTCCTAAAACCGTAGGGGTGGACAAAAAGGGAAAGAAGCGCTCGACTTTCTACTTCTTCTTCTTCCTCCTCGTCCTAAAGCGATGGAAAAAGCACGCGATGACATCGACGCATTTCCCCGGAGAAACGGACCTCCAATCTACAGCGCGCTTAAAGATTGTAACTCGAGGGTAGCGCGGAGTAGGAAAAAAACACGTTGCTAATTCCGCAGATTCGCCCCGGGTCGCCTCGCCTACCCTTCACCCCCGCGATCCCCCGACTCGTCCGAATTCGCGTTCATTTTTCATCCCTCTGAATCTGACAGACCCCTTTTTGAGCGTCTGGCGAAGAAAAATCTTCGTCCTGTGACGGTCAGGGGCCGAGAGAAGATTGGCTATGGGAGGGTGGGAGAAATCAGGGGAGTGAAACGAAATGGTGGGAGTTGGGGATGAAAAAAGGAGAAGTTCGATTGTGGTAGGGGTTAATTTAAATGTTAGAATGGTTTTTAGGAGCCAACGCTGATTACAAAAATTGTAATCAGCAACATATTCAAGGAAAAATAACATTCCAATATATATACTGGAGTATTCTTGTAGTTTACTATAGATACTAGCCTGTCTAAAGTGTAATTCCAACTGAATATATACGTTTTCTTAAGTATAACCCTAGAGTCGAATTTACGTTTCGTATTCCACTGTAAAAAAGTGGGTAAAATCTTCCCGTTTGTAGCAAGAATCTCTGGAAGATGCTGAACGGTCTTAATTAATGAAGATTTAGGCTAGAAGATCGCCGTTTGAAGAGAAGGAATTAGAAGTGATAACAAACATATCCGAAAGAAATATTCGCCGATTCCTCCACGACCATTCGGGTATGAATAAAATTACTGCAAGATGGGGACCGCGCTCTCCAAAGTGAACGTCGAGTCGAACATGCACAATCGTTTCTAACCATGTGCGGAGACGACCCAAAACCGATTCTGAAGTCCATTGTCACAGGGGATGAAACAATGATTCTGTTTTAGGGTCCTCTATCGAAAAGGCAGTCCATGGAATGGCGGCGACCTGATGAACCTCGTCCCAGAAAGGCGAAAGTCGTTCAATCCACGAAAAAGGTGATGGCCGCAATATTCTGGCATTGTGAAGGTATTTTGCTAATTGACTTTAAACAGCGCAACAACAACTAACACATGGGCTGAAAAGCCCCGGGCCTAACAAAGGAAACACGGTTTTTTTTGGTTCAAAATTAGCTTTATTCATCAACGTAATCTCCGTCAAGAGCAACGCAATCATTCCAGCACCGCTCTAGCATTTCAATACCATTTTTGTAGAACGATTTATCTTTTGCCTCAAAATAGACGTCAGTTTCAGCGATAACCTCTTCATTCGTGCGAAATTTCTTACCGGCGAGCATTTTTTTTAGGTTTGCGAACAGCCAGTAGTCGCTGGGAGCCAAATCTGGCGAATACGGTGGATGTGGGAGCAATTCGAAGTTCAATTCATGTAGTTTTGCCATTGTTTTGATTGACTTGTGACACGGTGCATTGTCTTGATGAAACAACATTTTTTTCTTTGCCATATGCGGTCGTTTCTTTGCAATTTCGGCTTTCAATAACGCTATATAATATTCACTGTTGATGGTATTTCCTTTCTCAAGATAGTCGATGAATATTACATCACGTACATCCCAAAATACCTAGGCCATAACCTTTCCAGCCGATTGTTGTGCTTTCGGGCGCTTTGGACGAGATTCACCAGTTGCTGTCCATTCAGATGACGATCGTTTTGATTCCGGAGTGAAGTGATGGATCCATGTTTCATCTATTGTCACATATCGTTGCAAAAATTCCGGTTTGTTACGTTTAAACATGGCCAAACACTGCTCAGAATCATCAACACGTTCTTGTTTTTGGTCAACAGTGAGCAAACGCGACACCCACTTTGAACAGAGCTTTCTCATAGTCAAATGCTCATGCAATATAAAGCCAATACGTTCTTTTGATATCTTTACGATGTCAGCTAACTCACGCAACTTCACTTTTCGATCATTCAAAACGATTTTGTGGATTTTTTTGATGTTTTCTGGTGTTACCGCCTCATTTGGACGTCCACTGCGTTCTGCATCATCGGTGTCTCTACGACCACGTGTGAAGTCAGCAAAGCAATGTTTTATTGTTGTTTCTGATGGAGCGGAGTCCCCATAATACTTTCCAAGCCATTGCTTCGCTTGAACGGTATTTTTTCCCATCAAGAAGCGGTGTAAAATTAAAACACGAAATTGTTTTTGATCCATTGTTTTGAAAATAACAAAAGTAGCGTGACTCTTAGCACAATAACTCACAAACTAATGAATAGAATATCATGAAATTTTAACAGCTGTCTTTTGAAGGTTAGTACTAACTGAGAGAAAGGTGACTGCAATAAAACTAGCGTCATCTATGTGTTAGGCCCGGGACTTTTCAGCCCATGTGTTATGAAGGGGACATATTATAAGTCTTTATTGCATAAGTTAAGAGACAGTATTAGAAGAAGTTAGGGAAGATTACATTGAAAAATAAAATTTCTTATATTCTTATACGTGATCTGCATATTCCCAAAGTTCTATAAGTTTTGAATTTCCTGCTTCGGAATCATCCCATGTTAATGGTATCATATCACACACATTAGTAATACAAATTGTTTACAGATTTACAATTTCAAACTTCCTCACCACGAAATTACCTTTTAACACAAAATCTCAACATTCAAAGTGAACGTATACGTTTATTTCCAGTTCAACATTCAACGTCGTCTACCAAAAAACAAACTTTCGAGCTGTTTAAAATCTGTTGCACTTACTTAACCTTGAACATCTCTATGTACATATGTATGTAATAGGTAACTATGCAAATAGATTATTTGCCAAACAAAATTTATACCTGCACAACTTAGCAAGCAATTGTTAGTTTCGATCTCAGTCTATATTTATCTAAGTTTTGCCAAAAGATAACCAACATAAAATGTTTGCGTGGAATTTTAAAGAGAGACTTATTCATTAACAATTTATTTTGCTATTAGGTTCGTGTTTGCATTATCAATACCTCAGTAATTGTGATAATATTGAAAAGTATGCTGAAGGTATTATTTAAATGAGCAATAAAGCATATTTTTTTCTATAAAGTTTTTTGGACACATCTTCAGTGTATTCTAAATATTATACGTTTGTAATCAAACGATCTAAATTTTTTGTTTCTTTTCCCCAATCTATTATTGTGTGTGAGTATTTAAAATTCCACAGCACGTTTTGCAATGCCAATTATCACTGTGGAAACCGACTATTTCATTTTAGTCCTTATCTTGGCCACCGCAAAATCGCTGCAGAATAGATTCCACAACTACTTGCTAATAATCGAAAGAATTTGCATCTAACCCAAAAAGAAAGGTAATGTATTTTTTACTTTTATATAATCTAAACCAGAATCCAAAATGTTAGAATTTTTAATATCGATTGAGTCGACCGCTACTTGTTGAAAATTCATATTGAATAATGGTCGAAGAAGTAAAACTCAAATATTTTATAAAAATTTCCAATATATTTTTAGCACAATGTTACTATAACATGTTTCGCTATCACTGTAGCTTCATCAGATTAGAATTTTTAATGGATGAAGGAGTATCTCAACGGGAAAATTCTAATTCTAAAGAATTAGTGACCATACCAAAGCTGAATACGTATTACTATGAGGATAATCGTGTTGGGAACGACATGGCAGATTCTGATCGCAAATTGATTCATTAACCGACCTATAAAAGGTTGTATTTTTGCTGTGGATTGTTCACATTCATCGCATCCATAAACGTCTGTATTAGTCTGTAATGCGCAACGCTGAACGACCATATCATTATGTGGTTGCAAAAATTCTAGGATTGTATCAGTTTGCAGTGAAAACGATGTTTCACATTGACCATGAAGGAGGAAGGATATGTTTTATTAGTCGTGCAATTCGATGCAGGTGCTCATTGGTATCGGCAACTCGAATCGTTAACCATCACCAAGCGAATTACATTTATAATATTTCTAACGACAATTTTCAATACTACAGGTCTTCTGTACAACCAACCGATATCTATGTATTATTAATCTCAAGTGTGATGAACTGGGTATGGATACTACTTCCTTATCACATTTTACTTTATCTTCTTTTTACAAAAAATGTGGAAAATATTTGCCCATCAAATATAGCTTCCTTCGACTTAATATTAATAAAGTGCATAATCATGGGAATGGAGCAAATGTTATAGCAGTAGATGTGAGTGACGCTATTGGGAACCTACGAAATGCTGCAGATATATCATCTTCTTCTAATACTTCCTACCCGCTTCGGATGTTGGCTCTTTTGACTTTGCTTGCTGTTGATCGGAATAATTTAGTCGTATTCATACCAAACCAGATTAAGGGGTTTTTTCAATCTAGAAATTCGTCTTGTACCAATATTCTGCAATAAATGAAATCTGTTCTCATTTCTCATTACGTGTCCTTGCTTCTTTCATAGATTTTATTGCTTCCACGACTTCACCAACCAGGATATTTTGCTCCCGTACCACATCAACTACTTCAGGTCACTCAGGTCTTGCGTCGTAAAACAGTTGTACAAAATATGTTTTTTCACGCATCCACAAATTCAACTATATTAATTATCGTATTTCCTTCGTTGTTGGTTAGATTGGTAAAGTGCCTACGTCTGTATGTACCAGTTATTTCTTCGACTTTTCGGATTAAGCTGAAAACAGTTGGAAAACCCCTCCTTTTTTGAAATAATCATCCATGGATATCTTATCAATGGATTCCTTTTCCGAAACTCATCTTCCAAAGGTTTCATAATTTTTAGAGTCTAATGAAGAATCGTTTTCATTACTTTTTTTAAAATTTCATTGCACCTGCACGCCTTTCCACTTCCTCATAGCAATTAGAAAACCGCTCCTTTTTTCTAAATAATCATCCACCACCATCCCCATTTACAATCTTTAGCCACCCTATCAACCCACAGTCACGTTCCGATTGCTTAGATAGGGCCGAATCAAGATCAGTATACAGTGGAAGAACGTAGAGAATTAGCTAGGAAAGGGGTAGCGAAGGGACGGCTGTCGAGGACGTCGAAATAAAATCAATAAAAACAAGAAAGTCATTAATTTTTTGCGGGCGACGTCCGACTCACGACTGCCTTCTTTTTCTATACTTCGGGGCGAAATTCAACCCCCTCGTCCACCTTCCCCGACCCCCTCCCGCGTCCCGCGGGACCGTTTCGCGTTTGCGTCGTCGTTCAACCTTGTCCGAATCGTCCCGCTCCCCCCTCGCCAATTTGCCCGGGCGCTTTTTCTTTTTTCGCGTCGAAGAGGGCTATTTTTCCACGGCCAAAGATGCTGCGAGGGTGGGAGGGGGGCGACGCGCCGGGAAATCGAGGGGAGCGCAACGTCGGAGTGGCAGAAATAAAGAAGTAAAAGAAGACGGGAATAGAATACCCCGCGCGCTACGACTGCTTTTCGATTAGTGTTTTAATTTTAACTTTCTAGATTCGCGAGGGAGGTATACCCTTGAAGAACGGGGCGAAACGGGGGGAGAGGGGTAGGACTCGAGGAAAGCAGGGGCTTTGCGGGTGGTTAGGGGGGAGTTTTACTTCGTTTTACTTCATCGGTTGACGAGAGACAAGTGTAGTTTTTCTTGTAGGTTCGAATCTTGCGGACGAGACAGGGAAATGGACGGTAGCATAAACGAAATTACGATTGGACTTTGTGAGAAGCTCGTAGGTGATTCTTTTGACTATAAATTTTCTGAGACATGGCAATGAATTTGTGTACGTTTTGTAATATTTTTTTTCACGAAAATTTTATTTCAAAATTAGAAAAAAAAAGATGAATACGTAAGCTTCCACGGCCAGAGACAGTAATAAACGTACTCTTTCCTAAATTGGACTGTGTAATGATAAGGTATAAGAAGAGAAAATGAAACAAATGAAAGAGTAAAAACAAAGAAATAAAAAGAAAGAAAAAAGGGTGAAAAAAGCAAAAGAAAAGGAGAAAGAGAAAAGGAGAAAGAGAAAAGGAGAGACAGAAACAAAGGAAAAAAAGAAAGAGGAAGAGAAAAAAGATTCCGCCTTTCTTAATGTGGACAACAGCAAACTTTGGACATGAATAAATATAAAAAAAGGGATCAAAAGGAAGGAAATAAAAGCAGTAAAAGATAAGAATAATCGACAGCATACAGGAACAAAAAATATACTAGGGATATGGAAGGAATACTATGAAGACAAATTTAACGCAATAAATACAAACAACAAAGGATGAGCAGAAAATAACTGAACCAGCAACAAGAAGTAACAGAAGAAGAAGCGAAAGAAGCCATATAAAGAAATCAAGATAGGGAAAGCAGGCGGAGCTGATGGCATATTACCAGAAATAATCAACTGGCTGGGACACGAATGAAAAAGTGGATGTGGAAGATGATAATCTTTTAGTTCCAACAGCTATGCAAAGAAGAATGTAGATTTTCACGGCCGGTATCGTATGACGAGGATACTTCCGGACTATTTAGCCATGAACGAAATTCCAACGGACCACGGCTAAATAGCCCGGAAGAATCCTCTTCATCAGATATACACCTAGTTGCAGGAAATATACATACACAACAGCAACATGAACAGAAATAAGCTAGAATTGCATAAGTGGAATTCATTTCTAACGCTACTAATAAACTTAAATTCAATAAAATATCCCAGACGTCACTAAAACATTTGTTCTCTTAGTGTTGCAGTAGGAAGTAAAAGATGATCCGGTGTTCGCTCTAGGTACAAGAAAATTACACTGACATAGTAGCCGTGGACAATAAATTTGATTATGCAACAGTGAAAAGAAGCACTTAAGTAGAGACATAATTATCCTCATCAATATGTTCAGCAGAGCGTCGTATTCGATATTTCGTTCGGGATAAGATACTTCCAGCAAAATAATATAAACATTCCAGGAACCTCCTGTGAACCGACTCTACCGAATTTGCATGAGTTATATAAATGGGAAACTAGATCAATGAGCCGTATTCCAGTCGGGACCGAATGTTCATGTTATGGAAATTCTTGTAGTTGCTATAAATGAGTTCGTAGGTTTTATAGCTTTCGCAAACAATTTCCGAAATGTGGTCAGAAAAAGACAGAGAAGAATCAAAACGCACTCCCCAGAGCGACCTTCAACACTGTCTCCCCAAAAGTATATTGAAAAGATACTGGCTGTTCGCGTATGATAAATGTTACATATAAACATTTAGAAACGTCTAGAAATAACCTATTTACTCTGCACCAGTCAGAGGTGCCACAGATATCCCTCTGAAGCAGAACATGGTCAGTAAGAGTGTCAACAGAGAGAGAGAGAGCAGTTTAACGTCGTCAGCATACATAAGGATTCCACCTCTCACATTAACAACGATATCATTAATAAATAGAAAAAAAATAAGGAGGCCGAGATTGCAACCCTGAACTGTACCTGATACAGCAATATGTTTGGAAGGTATAAAGTTTCTGTAGCATGCTTGAAATTGCCTATTGGTAGTGTAAGATTCAAACGATGAACATAGAGACTGGGAAAGTACGAATCATTGCGACTTTTGAAGGAGAACATAGGGATGAATCTGATCGAAAGCTTATTGAAAATCCAAATAGATTAGATCCAGTTGACCTTGGTACAAAAAAAAACAGGAATCCTCATCCAACACCTGACTCGGTATAACGATATGAGAAGAAGAAAGAGAAGATTTTAAACTCTCCACTTTAACTAAAAAAATTTCATGATTCTTCAAATTTCTTACTTCGAGATCGTCACTTTTGAGAACCATACAACCACATTGCAAATAAAAATACACTTCGATTACGTGGTTCACGAAAAAAGGACAACCACAAATGCAATGCATTTGATTCCATTCTTACCAAGAGCCCCCACACCGATCCACCCTCTT
The DNA here is from genome assembly GCA_023509865.1 of Trypoxylus dichotomus. Classification (NCBI taxonomy): domain Eukaryota; kingdom Metazoa; phylum Arthropoda; class Insecta; order Coleoptera; family Scarabaeidae; genus Trypoxylus; species Trypoxylus dichotomus. Next base: position 31,775,878 of record CM042082.1, on the reverse strand, counting down.
CCATCCTCCCCATTCTTTCGACGCCGTCAAGGAGCACTTTGTTTCCCGTTAAACAAAAGACTACGACGAATGTAAATAGTGTTTTTGTGATATCTTTTTAACGTTAGAGCGAAGAAGGGAGGCCCCAACGGTGGCCGGGCGAAGGAAACGGAAGGATGGGGAAGGAAGAGCGGGCGATAGCGACCCCCACCCTCGCATATTTTCGTTTCGCTCGGGGTATCCCGTTATCCACCTCGGCATTCATTTATTTCTTTGCGAGCGCGTCCGTCTTTTGTCTTCGCGCTTTCCCCCCCAAACAAAACAGGGCCTTAACTACCTTTTGTCCAAGTGTCACTTTCTTTTGTTTTCTTCTGTTGTCGTAAAAGTTTAATGTTTAAGTATAAGGAGAGGAGTATCTTTCGTTTTCCTTGTTCGAAACGGGTCGCCTACCTACGACACAGAAAGGGTGGAAGGGGATCGAGCACCCCGTGAAATCTTTGTATCTGCTCCTCGGTCGTACCACCTTTTCGTCCTTTTTAGCGTTGCGAAGTCGTTACAAGGGGATGGACGAAAATTGAAAGGATCTGTGGATCTTCTTCTAGTTTTTTTTTTTAACAGAGTTTATTCGCAACGTTCAAATCTGGAAAAAATTGACAAGGAACCTTGGTAGAAATGTAGAAATTAAACTACCAGGACTGTTGTTGTTTAAATCTCGTATAGATCATAAAGACGAGTATAAATAACAAAGTGAATTTATTACCAAAAGTTATGTACAAACCTGGTTACTTTTCTACATAATTAACTTGAAAATTGATGATGAAAAATTATCGGCACCATCACAACTAGTTCCAATTAGCGCTGAATTAATTAAAGACAGAGCAAAATTATTGAATGAAAACCTAAAAGAGACAGAAAATTTTGTAGCCGGTAATGGCTGGCTAAAAAGATTTAAAAGGAGGTATGGAATTCGACTGCTGTCGATATCTAGTGAAAAATTATAGGCACCATCACAACTAGTGCAATCGTTGACTCTTCAGAGGATACCCTGAAAAGGGTAGAGTAGTGTGTGGTATAATTTATAGCAGTACTTTGTAGCACTTTCTTTCTAAAAAATTACACACAAAAGTTGTAGTAGCCCTTGCTATGTTATCTACTGGATATTCCAAGATTTATTGTTGAAACTAGTACTCCTTTCTATGAACATTTTTATTAAGTATTAAACAAAATATGTATTCACATGTTATTAAACGCAAAGCAACGTTTCTATTCGAAAGTTTGGAAACCCCGGAACTAGAGTATCACTGTTTAGCAATATCAAGCATGTTTAAAGCAATAAACTCGCTCATGTAAATCGCAGAACTTTAAAAAATGTCCAAGCACGTTTCTATTCGAAAGTTTGGAAACCCCGGAACTAGAGTATCACTGTTTAGCAATATCAAGCATGTTTAAAGCAATAAACTCGCTCATGTAAATCGCAGAACTTTAAAAAATGTCCAAGCACCTAGAATGAAAAATCGTATGTATAAATGGTTTTTAAAACAAAGCGATAATCATGTTCCAATTAGCGTTGAATTAATTAAAGAGAGAGCAAAATCATTGAATGAAAACCTAAAAGAGGCAGAAAATTTTGTAGCCGGTGATGGCTGGCTAAAACGATTTAAAAGGAGGTATGGAATTTGACTGCTGTCGACATCTGGTGTAAAATTATAGGCACCATCACAACTAGTGCAATCCTTTAAGGAAAAGTTAATGAACAAAATCAAAGAGCTACATTTAAGTGAGGAGCAAATATAACACATGGGCTGAAAAGTCCCGGGCCTAACAAAGAAAACACGTTTTTTTTTTGGTTCAAATTAGCTTTATTCATCAAGAGCAACGCAATTATTCCAGCGCCGCTCTAACATTTCAATACCACTTTTGTAGAACGCTTTATCTTTTGCCTCAAAATAGGCGTCAGTTGCAGCGATAACCTCTTCATTCGTGCGAAATTTCTTACCGGCGAGCATTTTTTTGAGGTCTGCGAACAGCCAGTAGTCGCTGGGAGCCAAATCTGGCGAATACGGTGGATGTGGGAGCAATGCGAAGTTCAATTCATGTAGTTTTGCCATTGTTTTGATTGACTTGTGACACGGTTCAAAATTTTTTTCTTTGCCATATGCGGTCGTTTCTTTACAATTTCGGTCTTCAAACGCTCCAATAACGCTATATAATATTCACTGTTGATGGTATCTCCTTTCTCAAGATAGTCGATGAATATTACACCACGCACATCCCAAAATACCGAGGCCATAACCTTTCCAGCCGATTGTTGTGCTTTCGGGCGCTTTGGACGAGGTTGCTGTCCACTCAGATGACGATCGTTTTGATTCCGGAGTGAAGTGATGGATCCATGTTCCATCCATTGTCACATATCGACGCAAAAATTCCGGTTTGTTACGTTTAAACATGGCCAAACACTGCTCAGAATCATCAACACGTTCTTGTTTTTGGTTAACAGTGAGCAAACGCGGCACCCACTTTGAACAGAGCTTTCTCATAGTCAAATGCTCATGCAATATAAAGCCAATACGTTCTTTTGATACCTTTACGATGTCAGCTAACTCACGCAATTTCACTTTTCGATCATTCAAAACGATTTTGTGGATTTTTTTGATGTTTTCTGGTGTTACCGCCTCATTTGGACGTCCACTGCGTTCTGCATCATCGGTGTCTCTACGACCACGTTTGAAGTCAGCAAACCAACGTTTTATTGTTGTTTCTGATGGAGCGGAGTCCCCATAATACTTTTCAAGCCATTGCTTCGCTTCAACGGTATTTTTCCTTCAAGAAGCAGTGTAAAATTAAAACACGAAATTGTTTTTGATCCATTGTTTTGAAAATAACAAAAGTAGCGTGACTCTTAGCACAATAACTCACAAACTAATGAATAGAATATCATGAAATTTTAACAGCTGTCTTTTGAAGGTTAGTACTAACTGAGAGAAAGATGACTGCAGCCCATGTGTTACAATGCAGACGAAACCAGCCACAAAGTGTTGGAAAAATTTGCTTTACTCCAGTGATGATTATGACGATGAAGACAATGTACCGCTAACCATCATTAGAAAACAGTTACTATCTGATGCTGAAGTTATTGACAGTGCATCATCGGACGTTCTCAAATTATTAAAGGCAATAAATCCCGATATTGTTTGCACAATTACCGATGTTAGTTTATGGAATGGCGATAAAGAGATGGATGATACAGATGAAGAGGAAGATGGGGTGAGTGAAGATGACGACCCTCCGATCGAAATGAAAAATACAGTAAGTGACGCGTAAGCTGTAGGAATTTGTAATCAAGCGTTAGATCGGGCTGAAGAAAAACACATATTATATTCCGATATCTTAGTGTTCCGTAAACTACGGGCAATGGCAATAGAAAATAGCAAGCGTAAATTTACGCAAACAAAACTAAGACATGCATATTTTCTTCAATGGAATTTCTTTATAAATAAAATAAGGCTCGCTAATGTAAACTTTCAGTAATGTAAACACTGCTTGTTGATATCGTTTACATAATTGAGCGTCTACTGTACCTCACAATACACTCTAAAACATTACTTCTTCGTATACAGGGTGTGTACGTTTCAAAAAGGTGTCAAAATATCATCAGTTTCTTACATATTATACTCCTGTTTTCTATCACTTATACTGTCTATCCTCGTACACAAAACAATCAAACAAACGTTCTTATGTCTTTTAATTTCGTTCGTCCCATCTCTCAGCAACACAGCGATCTTTTTCTCTTTTTCCTCCTTTCTCCCCGCCTTCCCTATTTACCATTTTCCATCCACAGCGTCTCCCTCAACCTCTTCCGCCTCCTCAGACGACTTCGGCCGGGCAGCAGCCCATCTCTCGACTCGAGGCTTTTATTTCAGCCCAGATATAGCCGCGTTCCTATTTTCTTTTTCAAGTGTCCGTTTCCGAGGAAATTAATTTTAAAAGCATGTCTCCCCCGTCACTCCGTCGGTTGGCCGTGGAAAGAACGCGACGCAAGAAACAAGCGGTACGATGAAAGGTGGTGTAGGGCCACCGACGGGTGTATTAGTGGGATGGGAACGGGACGAGTTCGGACGCCACTGGGAAGAATGCTGCGCGCCGAACGAAGATGGGAAGTTGGGTAGGTGAAAATTAGAATATGAAGAAGTTCTGGGGTAATTTTTAAGGTGACTTATTGGAATTGCTGCATGGTGGTCACGTTGTGGTTGGTTTGTCAGGATTGTAGATTTTCGCCGTAAATCTTTAAAGCTGCTAAGTTGGGCAGTATGGTACACTGCCCAACTTAGCCGCCTGCGTCTTCATTAAGTAATACGTTATACGTAGTAACAACCTATGTATTTAAATAATGAAATTAAGTCGATGTCAGGCCTGAGGTACGAAGATCAACTGAGTAAATTCAGCACAACAATTCAAACTATTACAACCTAACACACAACTAAAAATAAATCTTGGATGATCAACGAGATTTTAGAATTAATGGAACAAAGAGGTAAAAAGAAGAATGACATCATCGGATACAAGAACTTAAACCGAATCATTAAGAGAGAAATCAGAGAAACTAAGTAATCTGGTATTAAAAAAGGACTGCACTGAAATCGAGACATTACAAGCAAAACACGACAACCTCAACGTACACCGAAAACTTGAAGAAATTGCTGGGATATAAAGACGTAGGCACTTAACCAGATGCACCAATAATGAAGGAAATACGATCATTAACACAGCTGAATTGAAGGACACAACTGGTTTACAATACAAGTAGCTGATGACACGGGGCCATATATCCTCGTTGATATTGACCGAACCAATAAAATCTATGAAAGAAGGAAAATTGCCAGTAGATGGATGAAGAAAGAGAAGAACCTAGGGTGCAATTTAAATATCAACATTAGAGACAATTTCAGTGTAAATTATCTTTCAATAAATAGGTACATATTAGTATAACGGATTCATTTCTCATATTTCTATGTTACGTCTATGATACATACACTAGGGTGGCAGAATAAAATAGACACCAGGTAAAGCGGTATAAATATGTAAACAGCTAAATTCTAAGAACGAATTAAGAACTTTCTCTTGTCATTAGGGTAGGGGTAGATGTATCGGAAGGAATTCGTCATAGTTTAGTATCGTTACAACTATGCCTCACTTACAAGATTCGAGTGATATTAGCGACTTCAACCGGGGTCGCATCGTTGGCCAGAGTGAATGCGCCGCTTCGCAACGTGAAATAAGTAAATTTTTAAATATTCCGTTGTCCACAGTTAACCGTGTGATTACACAATTTAAACGCAAGGAAAAAACAACAGTGGAGCCGAGACCAGGTCGTGCCAGACCTTCTGAAAAAAGTAAAAGGGTGCTTGTGCGCGAAGTGTTAAGAGAACCGCGAAAAAGTACAGCTGAGCTTGCGGCAACTTCACAGAAAAGTCAGCGCACCGTTCTGCGATACCTCCACAGTGTGGGGATGTATAAAAGGGTGGCAAAGAAAAAACCTCTCCTTACGGTGTTTCAAAAACGGCGCCGAATGGCTTGGGCAATCGAAATGCGAGCAAAGGCCGAAGAGTTTTGGCGGTCTGTCATTTTTCAGACGAAAGCAGATACCGTCAATTCAGTGATAGTGGTTGTACGTGGGTATGGAGACGTTCGTCACAGCAACTGGACGACAAATTTTTGCATCAGACGGTGAAATACGGCGGTGTGAACATCATGGTGAGGGGCGCGATATGGTATGGTGAAAGATCGCAATTGGTAATCTGAAATCGGAAATATAAATGCGGCAAAATATATCCAAATATTAACAGAAGGACTACTACCGATATTCGACAACGCCATTTTATCTAAAGAAGACGCCACTTTTATGGAGGACGGAGCACCCTGCCACAAAGCAAGAACAACAACCGCATGGAAAGAGGAGCAGGGGATTCGGATTTTACCATGGCCAGGCCAATCACCAGACATGAATCCGATAGAGAATGTTTGGCACATAATCCAGACAAATATCGCGAAACGACCCCGAAAACCTAGCAATAAGAAAAAACTCGTGGCAGCTGTTACAGAAGAGTGGTGAAATATTCCAGAAGACACATTTAATAGATTCTATGCCACGACGACTCGCAGCACTTCACGCAAGTAAAGGTGGATCGACAAAATATTAGTCTAATTTAAAAATTTTAAAATATTTTGTATATATAACGAGAATAGTATCTTGTTTTTTAATTAGTAGGTGTCTATTTTATTCTGTCACCCTAGTGTAGTGTACTTGGCACCAACGTAAAACCAAAAAAAAAAAAATAGAAAGAGGAAAACTCAAACGCCTTCCAATTATTTATATACACCCTTTGTTATAGAAGAAGTATACGAAGCGATAGCAGCACGTAAGAAGTTTTGAAAGTACAAAAAAATATGTTCTCGTAAACCTACAATTCATATGATAATTAATAAGCAAATGAACCTCTGTTTTAAACCAGTGACTTCTTATTAACCTTTATAATTTATTATCTGAACCATCACCTCAACAACAATATTGTGTTCATAACGTCACACTCATCGAAAATCCTCTTTTCAATTTGAAATTCAATCAACTTGTTTCATTGCGTAAGTCACCTTTGAATGACGTCTGAAAAAGGTGCATGTATAGGCTGGCCCTGGATATTTGTTACTCATTTCGTGTAATATATTTTAAAATGCTCTTTGTATATTAAAAAAAAAACGCCTTCAATATTCTATTACGTTGCAGAAAATTATATGCAACAATATCTCAAAACAGGAACAAGATTGTTTTATAGATATCCCGTAATAGCCGATTTGATGATACGCCTCAGATTATATTGACCTCGTACAACCTAACCGAGACTTTGTAAATTATTCCGATTTATTTAGCAACAATAAAATTCCAGCCTTGGTGAATAATACGAGGTGTCCCGCGGATTTTCGTAAATCACCGGAGAAAGTTCAAATGTATATCGCCTACATATGTATGTATATTAAACGATATATAAAGCTAAGAAAGCAGTTGGTGATGTAATGGAATCAATGATAAATTATAAAGACATTAAAATTGTTTGGTTCAAATTTTCGAGAAGTATTTACAATAACTAATATTGTTAATTCCTATCACAAAACTGGGTATATGTAGGTATAGTTTTTCGTCCTTTCTTTGTTATACCATGAATTTGGATATTGGACAAATATGAATTTCAGTAGATTTCATTGTTATATACACCCCTCCACGAAAAGACGTTTGGAGACTAAGAGATTTTGTATACGTCCACAATATGTTTGGCGTATTGTGGTCGTTGTGGACGACTAGAAGTATACAAAGAAAACCATATAACACATGGGCTGAAAAGTCCTGGGCCTAACAAATTAAACACGGTTTTTTTGGTTCAATATTAGCTTTATTCATCAAGAGCAACGCAATTATTCCAGCGCACTTTTGTAGAACGATTTATCTTTTGCCTCAAAATAGGCCTCAGTTTCAGCGATAACCTCTTCATTCGTGCGAAATTTCTTACCGGCGAGCATTTTTTTGAGGACTGCGAACAGCCAGTAGTCGCCGGGAGCCAAATCTGGCGAATACGGTGGATGTGGGGGCAATTCGAAGTTTAATTCATGTAGTTTTGCCATTGTTTTGATTGACTTGTGACACGGTGCGTTGTCTTGTTGAAACACAATTTTTTTCTTTGCCATATGCGGTCGTTTCTTTGCAATTTCGGCCCTCAAACGCTCCAATAACGTTATATAATATTCACTGTTGACGGTATTTCCTTTCTCAAGATAGTCGATGAATATTACACCACGCACATCCCAAAATACCGAGGCCATAACCTTTCCAGCCGATTGTTGTGCTTTCGGGCGCTTTGGACGAGGTTCACCAGTTGCTGTCCACTCAGATGACGATCGTTTTGATTCCGGAGTGAAATGATGGATCCATGTTTCATCCATTGTCACAAAAATTCCGGTTTGTTACGTTTAAACATGGCCAGACACTGCTCAGAATCATCAACACGTTCTTGTTTTTGGTCAACAGTGAGAAAACGCGGCACCCACTTTGAACAGAGCTTTCTCATAGTCAAATGCTCATGCAATATAAAGCCAATACGTTCTTTTGATATCTTTACGATGTTAGCTAACTCACGCAACTTCACTTTTCGATCATTCAAAACGATTTTGTGGATTTTTTTGATGTTTTCTGGTGTTACCGCCTCATTTGGACGTCCACTGCGTTCTGCATCATCGGTGTCTCTACGACCACGTTTGTAGTCAGCAAACCAACGTTTTATTGTTGTTTCTGATGGAGCAGAGTCCCCATAACACTTTTCAAGCCATTGCTTCGCTTGAACGGTACTTTTTCCCATCAAGAAGCAGTGTAAAATTAAAACACGAAATTGTTTTTGATCCATTGTTTTGAAAATAACAAAAGTAGCGTGACTCTTAGCACAATAACTCACAAACTAATGAATAGAATATCATGAAATTTTAACAGCTGTCTTTAAAATTAAGTGACAAGGTGTGACTCACTTGGAAAAAAATATGGAATATCTTAAGCCACAATCTGTAAAATTAAACGATTCAAGTCACAAATTTTACAATGTGAATCATACGGAGACCCGGGAAATCGCAGAACTTTAAAAAATGCCCAAGCGTCTAGAATGGAAAATCATCTGCATAAGTGGTTTTTAAAACAAAGAGATAATCATGTTCCAATTAGCGGTCAATTAATTAAAGAAAGAGCAAAATTATCGAATGAAAACCTAAAAGAGATCGAAAATTTTATAGCCGGTGATGGCTGGCTGAAAAGATTTAAAAGGAGGTATGGAATTCGACTGCTGTCGATAGCTGGTGAAAAATTATAGGCACCATCACAACTAGTGCAATCGTTTAAGGAAACGTTAATGAACAAAATCAAAATGAGGAGCAAATATACAAAGCAGATGAAACCAGTCTTTATTGGAAATTATTACTTACGAAAACCTCTGTTGCATTACATGAAAAATCTGCTCCGTGTAGAAAGGCGGAAAGACAACGCATAACTTTTCTAGCATGCAGTAATGCTAGTGGTACACACAAAATAATGCCACTAATAATAGGCAAAAAATCCACGTTCATTTAAAAATGTGAAGAGTCCCATTGGTCATAACCATTCACCAACCAGCTTGGATGACCAAAGGCATATTTCTGAATTGGTTCCAGAAGCAATTTGTCGCTCAGATATGGCAATAAAGCTGTAATAATAAGTAATGTAATTTAATGACACATATTCAAAATCTTCTCCTAAAGACGGTATTAATCTTGGATAACGCACCAGGTCATCCTCCAGAGGAACAATTAAGAAGCAACGATGTCTCAATTTTTTTTTATGTTCATGCCGACCATTTCATCGTTGGTAGCGGTTTTTGGGCGTCCACCGCGTGATTCGTCACTTGTGCTTATGCGGCGATATTTGAACTCGCTCACCCATTAACCTCTAGCAAAATATTTCGAAATTCCGTGGCCGTTTTCCCAGCCGTCTAGAAGTATTTTACCACTGCACGAAATTCGATTTTATCCATTTTTGCTACACAAAATACACTCTTAAACAATAACTATTGACAATAGACGTCTGAAATTTTGACAGTTGCCATAAAAAAGGTTACCCTGCCGATCAATGAATCCACTTCAAGCTTCCTACGCCACCTCTTGCTGATTCCAGAAACATTTCAGGTCGCCTTCGTAACAAGATAACCAAGGGTATTTCATTTTTATCTCTAAATCCAACAAAGTTGTTGCACAACTGTACTGCGGCCTGAAATCAGACTGTCAAATATGAAATATACCTGAAGATTCCAAGTATTCCTGCAATTGTGATGCTACAACTTTCTCAAAAAGTTTAGATAAAAGAGGTGAAGCACTTATTGGTTGCAACTCGGGACTACTTCCAGCTTATTAGAAAAGACACCATCATTTATACATCCATATCCACATCTATATTAAGTTACTTTTAATAGAATCAACAACTGCAAGAACCTCATTCTCAGAAACCGTTTCGTTTATACAATTATTTTGGTTGAAATTTTGGAAGTATGATATAGTTCAATATGATCCGATAAAATAATAACTGTTGTTAATATTTTACAATATATATTCGCAATATTTAAAAATTTACGCGTGGGAAATACAATATTGATCTTATTTGTTTTAAACAGGAAACGTGAATACCGCAGCAATGAAACTCTTTAAGTCAGATGCGTCTCGACTTTTAGTTCTTCCTTTTCTGAATTAAATCGGTCGACCACGGGAGTGTCCCTGTTTTGCAAGGTCGAAGATAAAAGAGTCGTGCGAGAATTGCGTATCGCGTTCGCGAAAAACGTTTTCAGTACACGGTGGGTGGGTTTTTTTTTTCTTATAAATGAATTACAGCGCGGCCTTGAACAAAGAAAGACCGAGCATATTATTTCTTCTTGGAATTTAAAACTTTAAATGAAGCTTATTTATAATACGTATTGCATTTGGAAATTTTATACAGGGTCATTAATATTTTGAGGGACGATGTTGTGTGTGTATGTATCTTTAGTTACATGGTAAACTCGATTAATCCTCAGTCTACCTTCGACTTTCCCTTGAATTATTAAACCTTAGCATACGAAGTATATCTTCAAATCTGTTTGCACTAAATATTTTCTCCCATTATTTTTGCTCCAAAGTTGCATCCAGTTACAAAATCCGACGTGACATTTGCATACAGCTAACACTATATATCAAAACTTCAAAAAAATCCTTCAGCTCTTGAAAGTTGTTTGGGGTCCATTGGACCCGATCGATAGACGTAGCTTTAAACAAGGACCTCGTATGAACTTTCTTATTTCAAATAGAACATCTTGTATATTGTAGGTTCTGTAGGTAGCTATTACAAAGACAAATTCAGGGGTATTACACATCATAAGGACAATAAGTTAATTATTCCACCCAGCGTATATACGAGGGCGACCTGAAATGTTACCGGAATCGACACGAAAATTGAAGTGAATTCATTGGTCGGTAAAAACAACCTTTTTTATGGCGACTGTCAAAATTTCAGACGTCTACTGTCAATAGTTATTGCTGTGTAGCAAGTCGCAAGGTGGTTTCGCAAAAATCGAATTTCGTGCAGTGATAAAGGTTCATGGCGGATGATGATTCCACCATCAACTTCTGCATGAGCGAGTTCAAACGTGGCCGCACAAATACGCGGTGGGTGCCCTAAAACCCCCTTCCAACGATGAAATGGCCTACAAGATTCATGATGTCGCGTTTGCCGATCGCCGATTGAAGCTGAAAGAGATAACAGAGACAACAAGGATCTCGGAAGAACGCGTTGGCCATATCCTACATGGAGTTTATGGTATGAAAAAGCTTTCGTAGCAGAAACGAAATCGGGTGATCGTTTCGGCGAAATGTCTGGCCAGGATCCAACTCTCAAGAGATTTCTTCATGCGTCTCATTACCATGGATGATACCTCGATCTACCATTACATACTGGAGACCAAGAAACAGTCGAAGCAGTGGACTTTAGAAAAAAGCAAAGACCGTTCCATCGGCCGGAAAATTCATGGCGACCATTTATTGGATTCTCAAATACTACAGCAATTTATTAACCCGATTCGAAGGAGAAACAACCCGTTTGCAGCGGAAGGAAGCGACTTTATCCTATTCCTAAAGCTGAAGAAAATCACTGGGAAGAAAGAGGTTTGCCTCAAATGAAGTATATTGATCTTTGAGTAGAAGAGAAAAATAAAAATCAGAAACCAAACCAATACCGTATTTTTCTTGTCGATTCCGAAAACATTTCAAGTCGCCCTCGTACATCCAAAACAGTCCTATAAATAAAATAAAAACTAATCTTACGTCATAGCTACAAAGTAAAACACCCAGTAAAAGCATCGATTACAGCCAGTGAAAATCCCCTGTATATCCCAATTTTAACGTGTTGCATAAAAAAAGAGCGCAAAACATGCGCGAAGTGCAGCCGAAAAACAAACTAGATCTCACCTAGAGAAGAAGTTCCCAAAGTTCCCGAAACTTCGTCGAAATTAAACTTCTAAAACGCGTAATTTACTTCAACTTTGCAAGTTGAGAGTTATACGATATGTAAGTTGGGTAAGTCGCGGTAATTTTTTGTTTAATCCTTCGCCTATATAAGGGAGGAAGTTAAAAGAGCGCCCTCTAACGACCGACATCCAACTGGTAGATGCAATTCCCTATACGTCAAATCTGTTGAAATCTTAAGGGTGGTATTGATTTACTTTACGTGTCTTAGAAGCTGTAATAGAGGGAGCTAGTTGCTGGGTGGAGGTTTTGTTTTATTAGGGAGTGTTTTAATTTATAAAATTATTCTGTATTAAAGAAAGATTTTCAAAGAAATATTAAACTTTACTCATTTATTTAAACTTGTTCACTTTTATGCTCGCTGTGCACACATATATTTGTGTTATTTGTGATACTTTGATAACAAATATAAAGAATTATTATTATTATTATTAGTATTATTTACTATTTGTAAAATAGTGTCAATGAAAGGAAATTAATCTTAGCGACATCTGACGATATTTTGAGGAACAACGCTTCTAGTTAGTTAAATTTTCCGCCACACTACCCTTGAGGGAGCCACATGTTAGGTGATACCTTCTAATGTAAGTGTTCTTTAACAAGGACATTTAATAAAGTTGTAATATTATATTGAAAACTTTATTTCTCATCATAATACTCAAATGAAAACTATAGCATAAACCTTTTCTTTTATTTTAATATAAAATAAATTCTCCAAAATTCTATTCAAAGCATGGTATAATGTAATCTTTATAATTCGCACAAGCTTCAGTAAAAATTCCCATTTTATTAACCCGATTAATTTCGAAAATCCGAACTGATTATCAACAAAGTTGACAGTGAAAAAAAAGTTCCCAAAGACTGGAACCTGAGCTATATCAGTTCAATATACAACAAGGGAGACAAAAGTAATTGCCAGAATTACAAAGGAATAAGTATAATCAGCGCAATGGGAAGTGTAATGGTTTAATTCCCTTTATTCTGCAACCTTGTTATACATTTGTTAATACAACAAACAACGTGCGTACATGACATAAACACTACTACTACTACTACTACTGATGTGTACACTATGTACACTACCGTTCAAAAGTGTTTAGGCACCCCTGTTTTCGCGGATTATTCATATAGTATTATGTTTACCAAAAAAACATTATAATAAAATGAAATACGTATTTAAAATGTAGTTCAGTAAGATAAACAGCTATTATATCGCATAAGGTTTACTATCGTTTACCTACACTTGGTCGGATTACCATAAACTGTTTATTCCGGTGCAATTACAATAACAATCCCTCTGAATTTACTGGGTAAATTTAGTCATCTGTTAGATTGTAGGTAATAATGTTTAAATTACCTTCCTAGAAGATCATAGTGAAATCTGTAAACTGTGGTCAGTTGCAGTGTGGTATTTACTCTATTCACGTCGTGAGCGAAATATCGTGTGACAATTTTTTAAAATGCCTCCGCGAAGAGAAATTAGTACGGAAACACATGCGTTTATAATAGCTTACCATAAAAGTGGCATAAGTAATCGACAAATTGCCAAAAAAATTAAAATACACCACGCTACGGTTGACTATAGTGTAAAAAAATATCGGGAAACTGGCAGTTTTCTTAATAAAAGACGGAGTGGAAGGCCAAAAGCGACAACATCTGCAGATGATCGCAGGATAGTGGTTACCAGCAAGTTAAATAGACGCCAAACAACCCCGGAAATCACCGCAGAATTAAATGTTGGTCGCCAAAAACTAGTCAGTGTTTCTACAGTCAAATGTCGCCTACAGAAAACCGGGCTCCATGGACGTATTGCGATGAAAAAGCCATTACTACGCAAACAAAACAAGCAAAAGCGACTTAAATGGGCTCATGAACATCAACACAGGACCATAGAAGAGTGGAACAACGTCCTATGGACGGATGAGTCCAAATTTGAGCTGTTCGGAACCCGAAGACGCATATTCGTAAGAAGATCTGTGGGTGAACGTGCCAGAGAACAGTGTACTGCTGCTACCGTGAAGCATGGTGGAGGTTCTATCATCATTAGTGTAGGGGACATTGTAAAAATTGACGGTATATTAAAAAAGAAGGCTATCGCGAAATTTTGGAGAACCACGCAATACCTTCCGGAATTCGAATTTTGGGTCAAAATTTTATCTTCCAGCAAGATAATGACCCAAAACATTCCTCTAAATTATGTAAAGACTATTTACGCCATTTAGAAGAGGAAGGAACTCTCAAAATTATGGAATGGCCTCCCCAGAGCCCCGACTTGAATCCAATCGGGTTACTATGGGAAAAACTAGATCGGGAAGTACGGAAATCGGCTCCGATATCAGCTACTGACGTGTGGAACAAATTGCAATCGAGTTGCACCTCAATAACACAAGAAACTCTGGCAAAACTTATTGCGAGAATGCCTCGATTGTGCGCTGCAATTATTAAATCAAGAGGAGGTCACATAGATGAAAGCAAAATCTAAATTAAACGTTTTAATTTTCACATTTATTTAATATATTTTTATTCATGCACGTGTATCTGTACATAAAAAATAAATATTATTAACATTTTTGCTGAGTTTTTATACATTTTTGCTGTCAGTGAGAGTGCCTAAACCCTTTAGTATTACACGGTAGTGTATGTGTCCCTGGACACAGCTGCACTCTCTAGGGGTGTGAGGCAGGATCTCAGGTATATGTCGGCAACAACCGGCCCGTAGTAAGATTTGATTCTCTGTATTTGTTATACACTGTTGTCTTTTACATGAAAGCGACTTTTTTGAAAAATAAAAAAGAGAAATTATTAAAAAATTCAAGGTGGGAGAGGGGTACTCCGTGTTAAAAAAATCGTTATTACTACAACTAACTTATGACTTTTCTAAAACTGTAAATAACCTTTCTCCTCACATCAAACAGTTGTATTAAACCACGCTGTATATGAAATAAAATAATAATAACATAATAAGTTCATCATTCTAGAATCTACTATACCTTTTACGATAGGTTTGATGCAAGAAAAAAATCATTCTACCAGTTTCCCCACCAATCATACGCTTGCCAATGAGACCTCACAAGTATGTATATTAAACAGTAACTATTACGAGTATTCAAAACAACGATAGCGTTTTCACGAGTAAGTACGCAGCGGTCCACGTAGATCCCGCAACGAAACCCGCGTTTAAAACTTTTATCTCCCTCTTTCGTTCAAAGAAAAGCCTTAGTCAAAAAGAAAAAAAATGAAATACACGTATAGCAAAGACGACCTTGCGGCTGACTTGATTCTGAAAAAATTCCAATCGGACGGGATTTGTTACGAGACCGAAGCGAGCGAGATCTCGAAATTCTATGCGGGGAAAAATGTTTTCGTGACCGGGGGCACGGGGTTCCTAGGAAAATTGGTGTTGGAAAAACTGCTTAGAGCCTGTCCCGATGTCGCTACGGTCTACATGCTGGTGCGGCCCAAAAAAGGGAAAGACGCCCATACGAGAGTCGACGAGATATTCGGCGAAGTGGTGAGTGTTATTTTTTGAAGGGGGGTTTTGGTTAAAAAAATTAAAAATTAGGTTAAAAATAGGTTTAAAAAATTCAAAAAATTACGTTCTATTGGAATATATTTCGAATATATTTTTTAAATTTTTTTTTAACTGGAAAATCGAGGATATCAAGTAAATAAAACGTCCTGTCATTAAATAACAAGTGTTAGAAAATTATAAAGTTGAAACAGGGCGATGGATATAATTGTTTCCCTGTTAATGGTTCATTAATAAATTTTTAAATTAGAATTGGACTCCTTCAACCGAAAAATGTTTTGTAAATGGGACCGTTTTAAACTATTTTAGAAAAGAACTGATCGCGTTACTAATGAAACTACGACTTTAATAATTGAAAGTTGCTAATGATATCAACATTACTACAACGATGCTAAGCATTCTAAAAAACTAACCGGAATTAGCACCCACAGAAAAGGTGCTAACCTAGTTACATAACGTCACCCAAATTTGTGTTAAATTAAATTAATTAAAAAAATGAATGAAATACTGATGTTAGCAAACAGATTTCGACTACAGGAAAGTTATGGTAATATACATAATAAGTGGAAAAAAAAACAAAAAAATTAATAAATTACATTTAAATTGCTTAATATTTAATATGAACTCGTATTGATTTAACAACAGCAGCTATTCTCTTAGGGCCAATGTTGCCAACTTAGGGGGTACCCCCCTAAATTCAGGATTTTTATTTTTAAACAAAGGGGAGATTTGGGGTTTTCAATTTTTTTTAGAGAAATTTCTGCGAGGGATTCTGAAAATTATTGTACTTGAGTATTGCAAACTTTAATGCCCCCAATGAAATTAATAATCAGTACATCAATATTATTATTAATAATATAATAGATTTCATCATCATAATAATAAGAGAAAAAGAACTGCTAACACTTTGGAGAATAATGACAAAAAAATCTTATTATAAATTCATTATAAAGAAAATAAACTTTTCGAAGAAACGTTTAGTGTAGACATTTTCAAGATCTTCTCAGTAAACGATTGTTAGACATAATAGAATTTTTCTTTTATCCTATGTCCTTTATACCTTGCGGTGTCGGACTATTTATTTCTTATTTTTATATTCCACAAGTTCCTGTTCTGAGCCAGTTGTTTGGCTTCAATCCATCCCATACTTCTCTTTTCCAATGTTCTATACACCTGCTCCTTCCAGGTGTTTCGGGGTCTACCTATTCTGTTTTTGCCCTCTGTTTTGGCTTCAAATATCCTCTTTGTGATTCGATCTTCTTCCATTCTGTGTAGGTGTCCAAGCCATCCCAGTTGTCTCTCTTCTATGACCACTTCTACTGGTTTGATACACAGACTATTAGTGATTGTCGTGTTTCTGATTCTGTGTCTTCTAGTTACTCCTTCTATTCTTCTTAGGAATCTCATTTCCATGGACGTAACTCTGCGTTTGATTCTATTCGTGGTTATCCATGACTCACTACCATATGTTAATGTTGGTCTGACCACTCTTTTATACACCTCTGTCTTTATTTTTTTTGGTATTTCTTTTTTATCCAGAAACAAATTTCTCAATATGTTATATATTTTTGCGGATTTCCCTATCCTCTCATTTACCTCTTTCTCTATTCTCCCATTGTCTTCAATGATTGTTCCTAAGTAGTTGTAACTTTTAACTTGTTCCAATGCTTTTTCCCCGATTTTGATGCTATGTTTTCTTTCTTCTGCTGCTATTATCATTGTGTTTGTTTTCCTCGTGTTTATCTCCATGTTTATCTTTGTTAGTTCTTCTTGGTATATCTTCAAGTTTTGCTCTAATGTCTCTTCCGAGTGTACTATCAGTACCATATCATCTGCAAACATTAGTTCCTTTACGTTAATTGCATTCATTTTCCAGTTTCCTACTTTCATATTTTTTCCTTTTTGTTTAGCTTTTTTAACAGCGACGTCTATTAATATAGAGAATAACAATGGGCTCAATACGCATCCCTGTTTTAATCCAATTTGCGATTCGAATTCAGCTGATTCTGCATTGGAGGTTCTCACCTTATTCTTATTGCTTTCATACAATTCCTTAATCATCTCTATCATTCCTTTCTGTAAACCTCTCCTTTCCAGGCTCTGCCATACACCTTCTCTTCGTACCCTATCAAAAGCTTTTTTAAGATCTATAAAACATATGTATTTCCTTTCCTTTCCCTATTAATTTTTCTCCGAATTGTCTGATTACAAATATTAAGTCCTGGGATGCTTCTTCCTTTTCTAAATCCATGTTGAGTATCTTCTAGTGTTGTTTCCAGTTTCTCTTGGAGTCTTTTTTCTAGTATTTTTGTCAATACTTTTCCTGGGATGCTAGTTAATGTTATTCCTCTATAGTTTGAGCATTCCTTAGAGTCTCCCTTTTTGTATATGGGCATAATTATTCCCATATTCCATTCCTTAGATATTTCTTTTTTTATTATAATGTCGTTTAAGAGGTCAAGTAGTTCTTCGTTACCTTTGTCTCCCATATATTTTATCATTTCAGCTGTGATTCCATCCTCCCCGCCCGCCTTTCCTAGTTTTAGTTTCTTAACTGCTTCTGTGACTTATTCGTCGCTTATTGGTGTGGTACGTTCATCGTCGTTTTTTGCTTTTTATGCTCTTTTTCTCTTATGTATTCGTCTTGTTTTATTTTTGTGAGTTTTTCAAAGTACTGTTTCCATCTTTCCATTATCTCTTTTTCCTAAGTTAGTATATTTCCTTTGTCATCCTTTATATTTTTAGAAAAAATTTTTACGTAATAAAATATGATTATAAATACAGCGAATTTTCACTTCACAATACTTTCAAAACTAAGTTGAAATTAGAATAAAATTTGCTTTAAAAATGGTACAATCTATTACGGAAGTAAAATATTATTCAAAAGTAGGCGATATAAACTGTAGAAGAATTTCACCCTATCAGTAATATGTAGAAAAATTTAACATTCCAATGTACAATCATGAAAGTGATTTAAGTAGATAGTGATTGTGATGTAATGGTATCATTAACGAAATTATCTAATTTTGCGATGTGTATTTTACTTTTATAAGGATCTTAGTTGCGTTCAAACAGTGTCTTTCAAGTTTTCCAGCTTTTGCTGTGCTGCCTCTGAAAACTACTGAAGAAATTGACAGTATATTTAACGAAACACCAAGCGATCTATTAAGTACACAAATAACAATTGTAATACACTAAGACGTTTTAGAGCTTTTATTCTATAGCCTTATTTTGGACCTGTATTATATTGTCACGTGAATTCTAGGACACGCTATGTAATCTCTCTGTTATAAAGCGTACATATTTTCCATTGTAATTGATTAAACATTGCAGAATTTCAAAATCATGACAAACCATCTTAATTAAAGCTCTTGTTTGTTGAATAAAATTCAATTTACTTGCTCAAAAACATCCATTAACACTTATTTCGATACTTCCGGTTTACGTATACATATATGTGCGCAAACACAAGAGGTTGTATAATAATAAATAATATTAAAGTAAATATTTTTTCTGTTCAAGTAAATAAAATGTACAATACTTCCTATTTAACTAACTAAATTCGAAAACGTTTCCAATAAACAAGGAAAAATGAAAGGCCGACAGGAACCGGTGTTATACTTGAAATTATCTAAATTACTAAAACTTACAAATAAACTATTAATAAAAACACGTTTTTGTTGCAATATACATATATATATATATATATGGTCAAAATGCTCGAGTTTGTAATGTATGTTTTGAGTATATTGACAATTAAAATAGTGATGATTTGAAATACTACAAAATGAAACAGGAAACAACTTTCTCTTCGGATATGAATTTCGCTTTCTTGTAATGTTAAAATGTATTTGGGATGTCTAAAAAAATCTATTTATATAGATACTATAGTATAGTATATATCGATCGCGATATTACACGTACCTTTCTTTTTGTATATCTGAATAAATATAGTTCATCTCTCGAGGCATGAAGATATCGAAAGTTATGCTACATAGGTAATGTGTGTATTAGGACTGAAAATCTATGAAAGCTAGCGTAGGATGTGAAATATCTAACCTGTGCCCCCTATATAACCTGAAAATGACAAAGATTTTGATAGATTTTTATAAATTGTACTAAAAATAGATTTGAGATTTCAGTTCTATTTTTGAGCCTGGTTTTAAAGAGAGGTCATTTAGACGATAGAAAAAGATTTGTCGTTTGCTAAATTTATGTGGTTTTATAATAATAATAATAATAGAATTTATTGTCCAACAAAGTACCAATTACAGGACCAAAAATAATACAAAGCCATATACACTACCGCTCAAAAGTGTTTAGGCACTCTCACTGACAGCAAAAATGTATAAAAACTCAGCAAAAATGTTAATAATATTTATTTTTTATGTACAGATACACGTACGTGAATAAAAATAATTTAAATAAATGTAAAAATTAAAACGTTTAATTTAAATTTTGCTTTCATCTATGTGACCTCCTCTTGATTTAATAATTGCAGCACACAATCGAGGCATTCTCACAATAAGTTTTGCCAGAGTTTCTTGTGTTACTGAGGTCCAACTCAATTGCAATTTGTTCCACACGTCAGTAGCTGATGTCGGAGCCGATTTCCGTACTTCCCGATCTAGTTCTTCCCATAGTAACTCGATTGGATTCAAGTCGGGGCTCTGGGGAGCCCATTCCATAATTTTGAGAGTTCCCTCCTCTTCTAAATGGCGTAAATAGTCTTTACATAATTTAGAGGAATGTTTTGGGTCATTATCTTGCTGGAAGATAAAATTTTGACCCAAAAGTCGAATTCCGGAAGGTATTGCGTGGTTCTTCAAAATTTCGCGGTAGCCTTCTCTTTTTAATATACCGTCAATTTTCACAATGTCCCCTACACTAGTGCCAGCAAAACAGCCCCAAATGATGATAGAACCTCCACCGTGCTTCACGGTAGCAGCAATACACTCTTCTCTGGCACATTCACCCACAAATCTCCTTACGAATATGCGTCTTCAGGTCCCGAACAGCTCAAATTTGGACTCATCCGTCCATAGGACGTTGTTCCGCTCTCCTATGCTCCAGCGTTGGTGTTCACGAATCCATTTAAGTCGCTTTTGCTTGTTTTGTTTGCGTAGTAATGGCTTTTTCATCGCAATATGTCCATGGAGACCGGCTTTCTGTAAGCGATGTTTGACTGTAGAAACACTGACTAGTTTTTACCAACATTTAATTCTGCGGTGATTTCCGGGTCTGTTTTGCGTCTATTTAACTTGTTGGTAACCACTATTCTGCGATCATCTGCATATATTGTCGCTTTTGGCTTTCCACTCCGTCTTTTATTAAGAAAACTGCCAGTTTCCCGATATTTTTACGTTATAGTCAACCGTAGCGTGGTGTATTTTTCATTTTTGACAATTTGTCGATTACTTATGCCACTTTTATGGTAAGCTATTATAAGCGCACGTGTTTCCGTACTAATTTCTCTTCGCGGAGGCATTTCAAAAAATTACCACACGATATTTCACTCACGACATGAATAGAGTAAATACCACACTGCAACTGACCATAGGTTACAGATTTCACTATAATCTTCTAGGAAGGTAATTTAAACATTATTACCTACAATCTAACAGATGACTAAATTTACCCAGTAAATTCAGTGGGATTGTTATTGTAATTGCACCGCAATAAACAGTTTATGGTAATCCGACCAAGTGCAGGTAAATGATGGTAAACCTTATGCGATACAATGGGTGTTTATCTTACTGAACTACATTTTAAATGCGTATTTCATTTTATTATAATGTTTTTTTGGTAAACATAATACTATATGAATAATCCATGAAAACAGGAGTGCCTAAACACTTTTGAGCGGTAGTGTACATTGTGAAAACTTAGAAATTAAAGACCTAAGAATAACTAGCGTAAAAAATAAGTATGTATAAGGTGCTTACAAATTGTGCCAAACAAAATAAAATTAGTGAAAATTTATCTAGATTCAAAAAAAATATCATTATAATACTTATTTGCTAAGCTACACATTTATATGGGAGCATTATGCAAAATATTGGTTTTTGACAGAATCTAGACGAAAAACGAGGTGCATGAAAGTGCAACTTAGATAATAAATCGCAGCAACCAACAAATCCACTTATTAACTTCCAGACAAATTGAGAGCAATAAGCTTCTCTGCGTTCTTTAAGGCTCCAGCGTGACGCTTCAGCAAAGAATGGTAATAAGTTCCTCGGGGAGGGTATTTACCATCAAATTTGTACGAAGGAAATTTAAGGAAACGACGTTGAACTCATTCTAATGTAAGCTGATAGTAGGTGTAATAAGGGTACCAAATAATAGAAGCGTATTCCAGACAACAGACTACAAAGGCAAAATACAAGGAGTTTAACATATTTACATCACTAAATTGCGGGTACTGTGCACCACGAAGCCAATGAAGGATTAATTGATGGAATTAGCAAGTGACTCCAATTTCAACATGAAAACCTAAATTCTTTAAAAGAAAGTCAGTGGAATATGTTTTACAAGTCTTTATATTATTCATTCCAAACCTATAATAATTTCCAATCCCCCAGTAAACAAAAACGTTAACAAAGCAGAAGAACTAAGGAATGCGTGGAAAGAAAATTACAAAATCCTGAAATTCCCTACAATTACGATTAAAAAATCCGGAAGCCCATTGAAATCAACATCCCAATAGATTAAACTAAAACAAAAAAGAACTCTTCATCTCTATCCATAAGATCACCCGTCTAAATTTCAAAGCGATAGTTTTATTACTTTTTAAGATATCTATATATATTCCAACAAGGGTCTATTGAGTATTACTCTGTATATATTCCAATCGAAAACCTTTAAAATCGTTCCATATTTCCATAAAGCGACGATAAGACAGTTATAGAAGCAATATCATAGTAGCGACAAACAAACGAGCAAACAATAGACTATTCAAAACAAATGAAAAACAAATTATGGAAAGGTACGTCTCGGTTATGGAAGAATTTTATAATCACTTGCGATATACGCCCTTGTGTCTTAACAATAAGCAAGTTCACGTTGCTGCAATGCGTAATGAACTTGAACCAGTTTGACAAGAACTTCACCGTGCCTGTGAAATTTTCGTGTGCGTGTAAGTACACTGCCACTCATAGCATAGAATACTATTATGTAAATAAATTATTTAATTTAAAAAATTTCTTACTCCTGCGTACTTAGTATTGTAAAATATTCAAATTTCTTTTGGTTAAGGTAATGACGATTTACATTTGCAATTCCTGTTGCTAACTAGGGCTATTTTGAACGATGAAATACGTAAATTAAACAATCTGGTAATCGTACGAATTTAGTTTACAATGAGTGGTATTATCTCAAAAAAATGCTACGTGGAAACTCGTTGTATTCAACAAATTAGTCAAAAATTTGAAATAATACAAGTTTCTTTTCGAAAAAAAATCCAATTGCCCCAACTTTTATGAGCTGCAGTGTATGCATATGTAGATCAATGAATATAGCAGTATTGTATGCAATAAATCGCATGAGGAATGGAAATTTTCATATGGAGTAAGGTGTTATTTTAAAATTAAAGTGGGCACACATTAACAAACAATGGTCGCATTGGTCATTGTCCTTATAAGGTTAACTCATGAAATATATTTTTTTTTGATGTGAACAGTCAATTTTTTATGAAATTATACTGTTGCACGACTGTAGCATCTGTTGAATTTCCCAACTTGGCCGCCAACCTCATTTTATACCAAAATACAGTCTAGATTGTATGTAGGGCATTGGAGTACTTGACTAGTGTAATTTAGATCTTTTTCTTTATTGGTTTGATATTTAAATCAAAAAAAAATATTATTATTACTATTGAAGGTTATTTTCGAAGTGGAAGATTAGAACACAAACAATGGGTTTATTATTTTACATATTGTATACAAAATAAAATACAACTGCAATCTGCTAGACCATAGCCGTCAAAATTCTATTAAGAAAATATTACTATTTCTCAATGTGACCAACTTTATTTTGAAATACCAACTCACTCCACATAAAAACTGAATTGAAGGCACGGTATATGTATATTATTAACCATCTGGTAGTTCACAAGCATCGGAGTAAAGTCCACACCACAGAAATGAATCATTTATTTTGAACACTGCATTTCAAGATCACACGGAGCCTATAAGCAAAGTTACCGAGTCAATCGGTTACAATGAGAGTCCGTATGCTCTTGAAACGCTGCGTTAACAATAAATTACTAATTTGTGTGCTGTAGAGTTTATTGCAATATACAACCATACAAGCTTTGCAATCATCTGAAACATGCAGGTTCAAATCTGTTGTATCCAATTTTCTTTGGTTTTCAAACAATAACAAATGATGAAACCATCATAATTTCTCTTCCCTCTTTTGCAGATCTTCCAGAAACTCTCCAAATTGCAACCAAAATTTCGACATAAAATAGTACTGGTTGGAGGTGACGTCAGCTTGCCAGGATTGGGAATGTCCATTGAAGATAGGAAAATGATTATTGAAAAGGTAAGACGGCTCATAAAGAAAGGCCAATATTGAGATACAGGTCCCTTTCAAAAATTGTGCGCGATTTTTAAATTTCGGTAAAAATCTTTGAAACTACAAATTACTCAACGTAAATCCATGAGCTTTAAAAGAATAAAACACACATCGCCAGTATATCTGAAAAAGCCACTATATGAAGAAATTTTTATATTGGGTTATTAAAATGTAAATCGTAAAATTTCTGTTCTATTGTATTATATAGGCTCTGTACTCATGCAAAATTATTGTCAGAAAAGAAATATATGATCGAGGGAACAAAATATGCAAAGTATACCCATTTTTTAATCAATTATTTTCTTTTATTTATCAAAAATAAAGTCTCTTTTATATAGAAAATGTTGGCGTGTAAAAAATTAATGAAATTAATACTAAGGAAATTAAGTATACAATTAAAATAGTAATTTATCATATATTTCACGTGCCGTGCACATTCACAATTCGTTATTCCATAAAAAAGCATTAATATAGCTAATGTGGTTATAACAATAACAACTTTAAAAAAATAGCTATTATACATCAACTATATTTATTATTATATACCATTGCGTCAAACTATAAATGTTTCTGAAATACGTCAGAACTGTGTACGTGTCCATAATTCGAATAGAAAATAACTTTACTTGATAAAAAAATGTATTCTTCTTATATGAATTATATATCTTTGATAAAGTTTTATTTTTGGAGTGGATAGGGATACATTTTGAAAATTATTTTCATACTATACAGGATGTAAGTTTAAAAGGGCTCTACCAAGATAGATTGAACAAAAGATTAGAATACACAGAAACAAAAGAAGATATAAACAAAGAAGAAACTGCATCTGAAGTCTTGGGTAAAAAGAAGAAACTCAGAAAGAAGAAAGGATTAAAAATATACTCAGATGAGATGGAAGAAGAAGTTAATCATTTACAAGCATAGTAGAAAGAAATATCCAGGAAGATCAGCGAAGGGTTCTGGCCTAGATTTATAAGTAATGTCCAAAATGACATACATGGAAGACAAAACCTGGCTTATAAATTAATGAAATAAGGAAAACTGGAAAATAAGGAGAACTGGGTTAAACATTATGAAGAGCTCTAGTACAAGAAAGATATTGGCAAAATAATAATAAAAGAAATAGGCAGGAAAGATTTGGATGATATAGATCTAACAGAACTGACAGAAGTCTCTGTCCTACTCCCCCCCTCCCACTCCACAACAAATTACAGAAAATCACAGGGAATTCAACAGACACACACATAGGATTTATAGACTGCGAGAAGGCTTTATTATTATTATAATTATTATTATATATCCCCACGAAGTAATAAGAGCTATACTGAGTTTATACACAGAGACCAGAACTGTGGTAGATATAGGCAGAAGATTAACTGGGAAAATACCAACAAACAAAAGAAGTTAAATAAGGCTGCTGTGTGTCGCCAATATTATTTAATATGTAAGGGATATAAGGGAACACGTTTAGACCAGAACACCAACCTAAACTCTATCTTATACGCTGATGACTTATTACTCCTAATAGAAACAGAGGATGATCTACAGAAAGATATATATAGACCACGGCTTTCTTGGGTAAATATCGAATTAAGACGACAATAGTCATAGACGGTACTGTAGTAGAACAGATGAAACACTTTAAGTATTTAGACTGCGATGTATCTTATGATCAAAACAAAGAAATAAAAGAAAAACTGAATAAATTTATATATATTTGTGGAAAAATCAGAAGAACGTTAAAGAACATCCTGTATACATGAATAAATTTTTCTAAGGTATAACATAAAACTTAATCAATCAGTAGACTCTACTGTGAATTTGCTCTAAAAGAAAGGAAATACATGCTGAGAATTTACATATTAAAACTAATACTACATTTTCATAAATTACAAAATGTGTCAAGAATCGTAAAGTTTGGGAAAAAGCAAATCTTACTGAAATGACCTATGAACCGGATGTTCCATTTAAATAAATGCAACTTTGATATGTTTTGTATTTTTTGGAACATCCTGTATACAACGAAAACAATCTTAAAATGAAACAGATCCTTATCTATTCTAAAAAAGTAACCTCATCAAATCAATCTCAACTCAGAAACCTTAAATAACAGATACTCGAAAAAGAACGTTCACCAAACACGGTCTCTTCAATTTAACCTTTCACCATAAAATATTGTTCCTACGACACTGACAATGAATACTTCCTTTAATATGAAGTAGACCCATGTGCAATGGCACTAATTCTACCGCAGGCCTTTCGAATGTCAATAATAAAACGGAACTTTCTACGCAACATCTAACATCTATTACGCACCTTCTTTTTTTTTTCTTTAAGGCGCGACTTTTAAGAACCTACTTTCTACACATCGCTAATATTTCGGATAGTATAATTTCACAGCCTATAAACCCTTGACTGATGATGGTGGGTAAGTATCACATCGTTGGTGAAATTAACCGCTAACCGGGGACAAGGATATCCTACAGAGAAATGCTTGTACTGTAAAGTAGTAGTAAAAAATCGTACATTCTTCCTAGTGAAATTCTTCTATCTATTAACAGCATAGTGACAGGTACCGTTGACGCGTTATAATCGGATGATCAACGACGCATACGTTTTAAGTAGCGAGCGTGAAAGCACTTCGATAGAGTTATTAATTTGAATTAGAAGTTGTAGTGGTATCTATAACCTTAGGTGCAAATTTCTCGCAAAACTTTTTAAGATTTTATAACATCGATTACAATGGTTTGGAATGCATTCTAAAATATTGATTCTTACAGGTGGTGTGTAAAATAAACCTTAGGGAAATTTGATTTATTTTTAAGACGCATTAAATTCTGCAATTAGTTTCAAAATTTTCCAATTACGGAATGGATATTTCTCATAATTAAAAACAAATGAATCTAGACATTTTTCAATTCCAATACTTTGCTTTTAGTATTCTAAGCAACTATCTAAAGCGTCATCTTACTAGTATTTCAAACTTAAACCAGTTCTAATTTGATGTTGATTGAGACCGTACAGGAGGAAACTAAAAATGCTTGACATCTAAATGGCATGGACTTGTGTTAAAATATTCTGTCTTCCCAAAGCAGTGTAAACCATGTTCCATTAGATTATCATCTTGAGAATTGGTTAGCCACTTCGTTTTCTCGACACCAATTTCATGAGACCGCTTATTCATTATGTTGACTTGATGGAAACCATCCTGAATGTTAATAAAGATAAACTGTACTTCCATTGTTACTAAAGATTGAAGAACAATACGTCATAGAATCTCATCCAGATATTTCCATGAAACAAAACTCAATGCGTCTTCCACTAATTATCCTGACCCATACCATGATACCACTATCTATATCCTGAGCACTTCCCCGAAGAACCTGAGGAATATTTCGTAAATCTTGAGAATTGGTTGGTCACTTTCTTTCCTCCACACCAACTTCATGAGGCCGCTTATTCATAATATTGACACGATGGGGACCATCTTCTTTGTTAAGAAAATGAACTGTATTCCTATTAGTGTTGCATACTAAAGAACAATAGGTCATAGACTCTCATCCAGATATCTCTATGAAACAAAAATCGATGTGTCTTCCAGTAATTATCTTGACCCATACAATGATACCTCTTTCTTGTTACTGAGGACCTCTCCGAAGAAACTGATGATTATATCGTAAATCTTCAGAATTGGTTGACCACTTCCTTTCCTCCACATCAACTTCATGAGACTGCTTATTCATGTTGTTGACTCGCTGAGGACCATCGTTATTGTTAATAAAAACTTCCACTGCTGCTGAATTCTGAAGAACAATAGGTCATAGAATCTCATCTAGATATCTCTATGAAACAAAGGTCGATGTGTCCTCCAGGTTTTATGTTGTACTAAAGACTTCCCCGAAGAAACTGAAT
The DNA here is from genome assembly GCA_023509865.1 of Trypoxylus dichotomus. Lineage (NCBI taxonomy): Eukaryota > Metazoa > Arthropoda > Insecta > Coleoptera > Scarabaeidae > Trypoxylus > Trypoxylus dichotomus. The sequence goes on along the minus strand of CM042082.1, from coordinate 31,747,776 downwards.
AATACTCATGTTCATTCTTTATCACCCTTGTTTGATATCCTTATCCTCCTTTTTATGTTCAACAATAAGAGGAACACAAATCAACAATTTTTGGGCATGTCATCAAACCATTTCCTATTATTTGCGTTCACGCCAGCCTTCCAGTGACAGTGCCAGACATAGTTCCAAACTGAGTTGCATTCAGAATGGAATTTGCACATACCAGCTGCAACAGGTTCTATTAATCTTGAGCAACCCTGACTTTGTACTCATTCATTTTCCAGCCCGAAAGAAGCGATTCTAAAATCCAAAAATTACTTTTGATCTCCAATAAAAAAGATAAAAGTTCGAGAAGCCAATTCAGTTCAATTGGGAAATGGAAGACCACATCGAAGTATTGCTGAAAACTTTGAAGCGAGTCAAAATGCAATTTCTAAATTTTCGAGTCGCTTCTTGGCAACTGGGAAGCAATGGGTAGAAAGTCAAGATTGCCCAAAACCAATAGCACTAAAGAACGATCAAAATTATAGCATCTAGCTTTTGCGTACACTAATCTGAATGCAACCCAGCTTTGATCATGGTAACATCTAGACCAGTACCTCATTCGGAAGCCTATCCCAACACCAATGGATTCCAATCAAGAAAAGCTGTTACAGAAGTAGAACCAGTAACTTTGAAACCATCGAACATCGAGGAGGAATATTTAAATGACTTAATTCGAAACCTGAAATACCAGGATCTAAACTGCGAAGATGGAAGTTCTTAATTCCAAGAATACGTATTTCCAGATTCACCTTTAAATTTCCCACCTCGTTTCTCTCAATCAACCGCAAATTGTTTATATGAATAAAACTGCTACTTGTAATTGTCAAAAATTCTAACACTTCATCAATAGTTTACGCAACCATTTAATATCGAATTCCAGCTAATTATTCAAGCATCTATTATCGCATCAACATTTCCCTTTAAAAATCAACAGCATTAATTAATTGAATATGACTATGATAATTTCGCCTTAATGTTAGTAAGCTACGTAAATACGTTTACACACGTTCTCCGCTTAATTTTGGCCTTCCAATAGACGTTGACCACCACACAGAAATTTCTACGTACGTCAAACCCGGTGTTTACTCAAAGACAGTTTAGATGAGAAAATCAAACAGAAAAGCTTTACTAAAACTACCTGTTTATTCTGTCATTAACGTTAAGTAGCGTTCTTGAGAGGTATGCGTTTTAATACTTTTAATTTAAAGATTGTCCTTTAATGTATTTGAGTAGATAACACTATTAAGCAATTTAATTTTAAATTACACTTCGCAGAAAAGGTGTAATTGCAAAGACCTTCAGTTTTTCTATTTGACTTTTTAATTCGACATCTTTCAAGAGGATTATTGTAAATTGTATCAAAGGATATAAATTAGATTATCAATATGGTGTTAGGTAATCTTGTTTGCGAACACCTTTTCTTGATAATAGGTGCTCTAGAGCAGGGGTCTCCAAACTTTCCAGCCTTAGAGCCATACTGATTACTCCAGTAAGTTCCAAGTGCTAAAACACGTTTTAATTCTCCCCCCATTATCTATACTGTAACCAGTGAATACAGAGCACTTAAAGATAAATGGAACTTTCAATATTGCATGATTGAGTCCAGCAATAAGGTGTAGCCGTTCTCAAAGAATATAACATCAAACGTCATTATGAAACGAAACATTTTCGAAATTACTCAAAACATACAGGAAATTTGCGGACAAGAAAATTTGACGCTTTGAAGTACGGATTGAAATCCCGACAATCTTTGTTTACGAAAGTCAATAACTAGACAAGAGGCTGCAATTCGTTCTTTCCTGTGGTCATTGAAAGCTGAAAACGTGGAAAACCATTCACCGATGGAGAAATGATCAAAGAATCCGTAGTTATAGTAGCCGAAAAAATGTACCCCGAAAAAGTAATCTCTCATCTCAATCTGTCTGACGAAAATGGACATCTTGGGTCTTCTCTCTAGCCTAGTATGAGTCAACGGATGTGTCAGACACTGCTCAGGTGTTGATTTTTATACGAAGAGTGGATAAAAGCTGTAAACTACATGAAGAACTTCTTGATATTGATAGTATTAATGGTAACAATAATAATAATTAGTCATTAGCTGTCGCGGGCCGGATTGATGACATTGGCGGGCCGTAGTTTGCAGACCTCTCTTCTAAAGCATTTTCCTAATAATTTAGTTCGAATAGAAAAGATCCTAATTCCTTATCTTTAATAGTTTTCAAGTTAAACCCCTTACAGAAGATGGAAACATTTTAAATTACTTATTTTGTCTTTCCGATGACGTAACATAAAAATTAAAAGATTTATCGATACGCTGACGACGGCAATCGATTCTATAGGATAGTTTTCATCAAGAAACACATCATCATTATTCCTTAAGTCTCGAAATCATACCATGGACACTAACATCCAATAAAATTCTTATTTTCCAATTTTGGAGTAAAAGTTATTTAGTCAGAAGCCTTAAAATGAGTTCACTTACTTCCAATCAAGTCCTAATTATTTTCTTTTATCGGTAAAAGTGAAGAATTTCCTTCCAGAGAGCTTCTTCATTAAATCAAACATAAATTATTCACAATCACTCCCAATCGATTCTATAGGATAGTTTTCGTCAAGAAAAACTTCATTAATACTTCGCAGGTCTTGCAATGATAATATGGAGATTAAATTTGAATTATTATATAGAAAGTTTTTGATTTTCAATGTTGGATGTCTCCAAAGGAGTTCGATTAGTTTAAACAAGCTTCTAATTAAATATAATTTATTTAGATTAATATCAGTCCACAGTCACCCGTAAACAACTTTAACTCTTGTCCAAAATATTCGCTTTTATCCCAAAAACATTTAAAATAACAGGCAAATACTATATTTCTTAATCTAAACGTGTGGAATTTCATTTCCAGTACCTAATTATTTTGCAATTGTAGCATTTTTCTGGCCTACTCCGGCATTATTTACATTCATAAAAATTGTCCCGAACTAGGTTGAATTAGAAGGTGCCAAAGTGTATTAAACACAAGCATTAAATTAAGCAAGAATTTGCAATGCTCGTAAATTTGCTCCAGAATCTACTGAAAAAAATTCACCAATTTCGTCATCTACAACGCCCGCATTTTCATCTTTTCTATCTACGCGAGCTCGTAACGTTATTCGCAAACAAATAGCGAAAGTAAAATCCAAATCGTATTCTTTCTACTCAATATTGTTATATCATTACGCCTAAAATCGATAGAATGAGAATGTTTACTCAATCACCTCATTAAAACACGTAATGTTTGGTGTTAAAGCACCTATTATATATGTGTAACTGACGTAATGGTTTGATGAGCCTATTACTACGGCGAAATAGTATTTATTGTCAAAGCAAGAAAGTTAAACTCTTAGGTAAGTCCGAGACTGTAACGCAAGACAATTCCAATCGTACGGACGTTGAATACAGATGTTAGAATTAACTGTAACAAGAGTTGGTGGTATTTTGACCTTGCACGGTGTAATTGTGCGGCTATTGTTTACATAGTTGAACCCGAAAAAGATCGTTGATGATTAGATATTTTTAGTAGGAGAAGAATATAAAACTCCACGTTCAATTTGTATAATTGTCACGTTATTGCCTTGATAATTTTGAAGCCAAAAATGCAAGATTTTTGCTTGGATGCATTTCATTGAGAAATTCTTAGATTTGCTCCAAATACTAATAATAAAAATATCTTTATGGCCCAACAGGCGAATCTAATTACAGGACAATTATAAACTGAAAGATAATTTGAAGTAAAGTTAAAATTATAGATTGATTAATTTTACCAAAGGGGAAAAGTGAATATCAAGATCAGCATTAGCTTCATTAACGGTGCTACACATTCTGTACATCGGTGACTTGATTAAGACGTTTGTATTAGCATTGGGACAGTAGAAGACAGTATGTATATGCCGTCCGTGTATATGCAAGCATATGTAGATCTACAGTAATAATACCGTACTTCTTTTCTTCGAAATACTTTCATTATTTGAGTTGCAGATGTATTTAAGATAGATGTTTTGTTAAGATATCATCGTAGAATACAATAAAGCTTACTAATTTAAAGTATTGTAAAACTTTCTCCCTTGGCTCAACTTCCATGGACGCTAGTGTATATATCGTTATTCGAAGCATGCTCCAAACCGAGGTAAAGTATCGTAACCACTCGGTTTAATTTATATAGAAAATACGTTCGTCTTTGAGGTCAATGTGAGAGAAAATATAAATGTCTTTTGTAATCAGTGGATTCGGACATTCAGTCTAGATTTATTCGGTGTCAATTTCGCAGCGACAGAAGTCAAAGCAATTAGCGCCTGGTATTCCTCGTAATGTGCTAATTAAAACGTCAAATATTATTCCTCCTAGGTGCAAAAATGAAAAATCAACACGGTGACACGACATGTCGCGAGACTAAATAGTGTCTAATTTGCAATTTTCAGGCGACCATCTTCATCCACAGCGCCGCCACGGTGAAATTCCAGGAGAAGCTCCATCTGGCGGTCGATATCAACATCAAAGGCACCAGGGAAATGCTCAACTTAGCTAGAGAATGTCAACGCATCGACTGCTTCGTCCATATCAGCACGGCGTTCACGCATTGCTATAGGAAGGATATAGACGAGCAGGTGTACGATGTCGTATACGACGCGGATAAGATAACCCAGATTTGTAACGCCGTACCTCAACAAATGCTTGAAAAAATTACTCCGGAGTAAGTTCGGAAGCTTGGGGTTTTGTAGTTTTAATTCTTACGGATTAATTTTGCTCTAAACCGAAGACCTGCGGGTTTTGGCCTTTAATCTTTTAAATTGGTCATTGAAATAGTAAAATTCTTCCTCCCTATTAACGGCAGATTCCGTTTTACAGCATAATCGGCCAGTGGCCGAATACCTACGTGTTTACCAAAGCTATAGCTGAAGACTGTGTTAAGAAAGCGGTTCAACAATTTCCGGTGTGCATCGTTCGTCCTGCTATTGGTAAGTATAGATGCTATCGATGAATCGGCCCACCTAAATATTCTGAACGTTTTCAGTTATTGCCACCTACAAAGAACCAATTAGGAGCTGGATCGATAACGTCTATGGTGCTACAGGTATTGTGGTTGGTTCGGGGGTTGGAATTCTCCATGTGGTAAATATCAAAGCGGACGCAAATGCCGAAATTGTTCCAGCCGATATGGTTGTTAATTTGGTATTGGCAGGTAGTTATAAGACGGCCATGGAAAGGTAAGGAATAACACGTTCGTAGTTGTCTATGCTTTGGACATGTTCCTTCACCAAATTGAAACGTCACACAGCTTGAAACAAAACATTTTCTTCACCTTTGTAGAAAAACCGAAGTCTCGCTGTACAACTACACGCCATCGCCGCAAAACCCCCTTACCTGGGAGACGTTCATGGAATTGAACTCGAATTTCGGCACGGCGACCCCGCCTATCAGATCCATGTGGATCTACTCCCTTATGCTTATCACCAACAGGACACTCTACAAATTCTACATGACGTTCCTTCACCTGATTCCAGGATACCTGATGGATCTAGGCTTGCTGGTCACAGGGAAGAAACCGCAGTAAGTAATTTGCGTTTACTGACGAAAAATCTACTCATCACTACTTTCATTTTGCAGAATGGTGAGCGTGTACAAGAAAATACACAAGTTCGGCGATACCATTCAATATTTCGGTACCAGAAACTGGACCTTCAGGACAAAGAATACCCAGAAATTGTTCGAGAGCCTACCGGAAGCTGACAAGAAGCTATTCTTCTTCGACCTATCGAAATTGGACTGGAAAGATTACTTTAGCACCCATTGCTTGGGTTTGAGGACGTATATCGTCAAGGACGATTTGTCGACCATACCGCAAGCTAAGGCGAGATATTTCAAGTATGTTTCAACTATAAGATGAACATTTTCGTGTGTAGCTAATTTCTCACTGTTCAATTTTGCAGGTTACGAGTAGCACATACTATTTTGATGGTAGTGTTCTACGGCGTGCTGTTACGACTTGTATTTTGGCTATTATCATTCCTATTCCTTTAGAATTAGGTTACTTGTAGCATAATCCCAACTAATTTATTTATTCTTAAGCTTATTTTTTTGCCGTTTATTGTTGATATTGCACTTTTAGTGTGTAAACTATGAATAATATATATAAAGAGAATTATGAAATGTTTTTCTTGTTTTGTTTACCATCAATTTTGACAGTTATCAGTAGAGACAGGATTATATGCAAAGTGCATATATTTTATTTATTTAATATACTTTACGTCTATTTGTAGATGTCTTACACTGATTAAAGTGTAATACATCTACATATAGACGTAAAATATAATAAATAAATAAAATATATGCACTTTGCATATAATCCTGTCTCTAGTTATCAATAACTTGCAGGTATACCAACCTAAGGATATTATTAACAATAGATTTGTTTCATTCAGAGTTTTGGCAGTTAATATTTAAAATTAAAATGCCTTTTTCGCGATTTAAAATAAAATACGCCCCTCTTGTATATTGCATACTGTTTAATAAAGAATAAACTACCAGATAATAAACTGTTTAATCATTTACACTTTTCAAAGTTACTTACTGAACATCACAAATGTAATAGGTTATTTTTAGATGCCATTCCGTGAAAGAAAGTAACTCTACGTTCTGTTCCATAAATACATTTCACTTTAGGTAAAATAAAGTTAAACATATTAAAAATTTAGCAAACATTGGTGCCAACTTTAGAATATAAATTAGCATCTACTTTTAAGATATTTACTGGTTATTTGATTTATTCTTTTGGACATACTTTACATTAGTAAAAAAGGATTAAATTAAATGTTTTTTTTTTGTATACCAAGCCTATTTCTTCTGCTGATTTTTGACAGTTACTTTCTGACTTACAAATGTGAAATCTCTGATAATTGTGAGCTAAAATATACAACTGTATTTTCAAGGACACAAATCTCAATTTCCACTTCTTTCTAATGTTTTGTTTGCGATTTCAAAGACAATATGAAATATTAGGCAACCTTTACGGGTACGTAAGAATAAAGAGATAACCTCAAGACAATTCATAATATATAGGAGACACATAATTATAAACATACAAAATATAAACGATACCGCTGCTAGTTTAATACTAAACAAGGTGTGACATCTAGTGGTTGATATCTCGTAACAAAAAATTAATTACATTATATGACGATTGCAAGGACTGTGTGGATGTACAATTCACAGGTATAGCAGTAAACTCCACTCACACAAATTAATTAATTATGCGGAACGCAGGGTTTCGAGAGCACGTGGGCTCCCATTGTCAACCGTGTTACCGACTGAAAGTATATTACATTATACATTCTTTTATATGCAGATTATGCTGTTTAAATACTTAAAATAAGCTTTCGCACTTACTATTACTACCAGGTTTAAAATATTAGTTGGCACACATTGGTTTCAAGGTCGTCTCATATATTTATTAGGTGCACAATTTCACCTAGAATTTACTTTTCTCCATTCATTATTGATTGTAAATAGTCGATAGTTTGTAAATGACATTCAAAAAACGTTTTCCCTTTTAAATTAAATCTACTTTAAATCTCTATATTGACGGTTACAGTAATTTAGTTATACCAACACGAAATCTCTAATAATTGTGAGCTAACATCACATCTGTCTCAGTACCAATTTTGGCAGTACTTCAAGGACATCAACCCGAGATTTCCATTATCATCTCATATTTAATATTTTATTCCTTCATATTACAATAGAAATTCTATGGAAAAAAAATACAGAAATGTCTTAAAACTTCAAAAAATTAAATACGTACGTAAAGCATACAAAGGTGAGTGACATCTAGTGATAAGCATTCTAACTTCACGAAATGTCATACGTTGTTTTTGAAATGTTCCTATATAAATTCCATAAGGAAAAATAATTATATCATACTCTGTTTAATAAATACAACACCCCGTGGGAATTTAAAGTAATATTCGATATTTTTCGAACCTACCACTGGTACCAACTTCAGAATATTAGCTGGTATTGGTGTATTGCTTTCAAGGTCGTCAGTTTACTAGTATTGTCTCATCTAATTTATATATTATTTTCAACTTCATTAATACATTCAAAAAAAACCCTATTATATCATTTTTCTAGAAAAATTAAAGGCCTTTTTGTCAATATTGACAGTCATAGTAATTTACAGTTACACCAACCCAAGTTTGCTTTAGTAACACTTTCGACAGTTATGGGGTTTTTATTTTTAACAGTTGGGGAAACAAACAAAATGCCAAAATAATCAATTATTTAACAGTTTATTCACTTAAGATTAGATCTTATCCTCTATGTTACAATAAATTCTATAAAAATATCTCAAAATACTTTAAAAGTGTAAAAATGATTAAAGAACTAGATAAAATGGACGGATAAATGCTGCTTCAAGAAAAAGAGTAACACGTTACATAAGCACTAGCCCGAAATTGTTCACAATACACGGAAAATGACGTAACAAGTATAAATATATATAGAAAATAATCAATAGCGTTGCTATATTCGAGTTAAAGAATGAGTGAATTAGGTGAGACATCTGCCGATAAATATTCCTAACTTTAAAGAATGCTATACGTCATGTCTAAGATCATTTTAATGAGTTTTCGAACTTACCAGACATTGTGACCAACTTTAGAATATCAAAAATTACTATCAAACATTACAACGAACCTTAGAACGATAAAAATTACCATTTGTACTCAGATAAATCGATTTTAAAGAGATATTCATCAACGGTTTAGCTTATCCTTAAAGAGATTCTTATAAAATATTTTCTTAAGAGTAATTAAGGCACTAAGTGATTGGTATTGTCGAGACTGTACTATATTTAGTAGCTAGGCTATCCTCGGTGACGTCTGTAAAGAACGATATCGACCTGGAGGGTCCAGCAACAGGTGCTGTGGACTCCGGAGTGGGGTCCGTGATGCTTTTTAGCTCACCGGCATAGTCGAGACGGTACTGTGAGGTGTCGTCGGGCGAGAACCCGCCAGGGAAGGCACAGTCGATGCATTCAGGGACTGCATGGTGCCCATCTGGTGGCAGAAATGCCGACTAAGTTAGTTTGACTACGTTTACTGGTTGTAGAAATTAATTTAGCAACACTGAATGAAGCGTCACGCAATAATCATTTATTTTTTCCCTTATCATACAATAAAACGATAAAATTTGCTTTACGAAGCTTTAATAGCAGATTTCGAAAGCTAAAGGTAGCATGGCGAAAAGGTTCTTCCATCCTCAACTTTCTTTTTGACAAATTTCTCAAAGATATCAAGGATGGAACAACATTTGATCCATATCATTTATGGCTTTCAAAATTCGCTACAAAAACATGAAAATTTACTCATGCCGAACACATAGTAAAAGCCGACACAAAATATTACAACAAAAGTGCTTTCATCATAGCAAAGCAAGTGCCGAAAGCTCTTACTATTACAATAAGCACTCCCAGGTGTGTCGCAATGGCCTTCGCAAAGTGAAGAATGATTATATCTCTTTTATAAAATCGAAAATCTTACCGAGCTGTTTCTTTTCATGGAACTGCATAATGAAAACGTATAAAATTAGAAAGACCCGACTCGAATAAATGGCAGGAAATACCAAAACCTGGCATCGTGCATTTTAAATATCAAGTTAACTAAGTAGAAAAACAGTGTGTTGCAATGAAATTACCAAAACTAAATGAAATCATAGTAAATTTAATGTCGCGATAACAGATTCTAAAAGAAAAGATAACGAAATCAAGGTTAATTTTAGTTCCAAAACTAATTTAACCATCGTAATTACTAGGGACTTACCCTGAGATGTGCCAGGTCCTCCAACCTCGATAAATCACTAAGTTCTATGTATAACGAATACACTAGGATCCATCCGTAGACGCAGATCACCAAGAACGCGATCCATAGGAGTACCATTAAGATATTGTAAGCGAATATTAGATCGTTGACAAAGGCGAAGAATAAAAACGATAAGAATCTTAAAATTGTAAAGACAGCGAATGCAAATAGCCATGGGATCATCCGCTTTTCATATTCCTAAGTGGAGAAAGCATTTATCACATCATCAAATTATCACCTTAAAAAAAGAAATTACCTGTCGTAATGCTGTGATTAACATTATACTAGTTACGAAAACGGCTAATGCGGTTAGAACTGAGAAACCGGCAAACATCACTAAAGCATTTCGCACTGTAAATTCAAATAAGGCATGTATAAATAATGTTAATGCTTGAAGGAGGAACTTACCATGTCTATTTCCAACGTAAACAAAATCATACGATATCACATAATACCCGTAATGTACGGAACCAGGCGCAGCCATCGCGTAACAGTATAAATCGAAGCAACCAGTTACAATGGTGAATATCGAAAGAAGCTGGAATTAAAACCCTTGAAATTATCCATTCGTAACATTATCAAAGGTAATAATTACCAGGGAAAATACTCCTATACACAAAGAAGATCTCTGCACGTCCATGAAGAAGGATGTTTGTATGATCGGCCGGTGATACCATGGCGTTTTCAGAGATTTAATACTTCGGCTACTTCTTAAATTAGCCGTTGATCTCGAGGTAACATGGGAATAAACTGAGGGTGTTCCGTGGCTTGGCGATTTCTTGCCGTAATTCATTCTAAAAGTATATTTCGGTGAATACTAGAAGGTTGGAAGATTTCTTTTTTTGATGAAATGTTTGGCCAGATAGAACTACAATAACTAATCGCAAAGAATTCTAACGAATTAATGCTTGATGACACATTTTCAATTGGTAAACAATAAGGTGTGTCATTGATTGAAAGTTAAATGGGCGGTGCCAACTGTATTTAAGAGAAATCACTAAATTTGAAATTTGGGTTGGCATTACTTAAATGAAGTTATTTTGTATATAGTGAAGGTATAAAAAGTAACTTTCAATATCATTGCGTAAGTTAAAAAATTGATTCGAATATCAAAAGGTTTAAATAAAATGCATTACTTTATTCAAGAGAAAGTCGTAAATTTGAATTTAGATTGGTAGCACTTAAATGAAGCGACGAAAAGTAATTCTAATACAAAAATCGAGCAGACAGGATTAAAAGATTGAAATGAAACACAATTACTTTTAAGCTATTGTTTTATAATGAATAATACTTATTTTTTTTACAAATATATTACAACTTTACACTGACATACGCAATTTTCATTTTTTAAAAGTATTAAAACACGACAACCTTCATTTATTTTCCGTTTTATTCTTACCAGTTTCAAAAGAATGAAGAAAATAGAACAAAAAAAGCCTATTATAAGGATAATTACAGCTATTTTCAGTCGGGTATATTGTAAATACTTGTTATCGTTTTTACTTGTGCAAACCGAAAACAAATGAAGATCGTCTCTCATGTACGTTGTTATCCAATATGGCATTTTCAAACTCACACATCCATCAATCTCACTATCAACCAGGCATACACACGTAATTAGTACATTTAGGCTTTTTTTCATTTCATATTCTTAGACAATCAAGTAGGTAGGTTTTTTTTTTCGGGGTTGTCAAAGAATTTATTCAAACAATAGAAACGCTAATAAAACAATCTCAACGAAAGGCTATCGATCAGGTTTACAGTTTGGGCTTGTATTTTCTCTAATAATTAATTGAATTATATGATGGAAATTCTCAGGTGGGGGGGTGGGAGGAGCTTTAGAGACAATATTATCCATCTTCAGGGTTCGTTTTTTTTATATATATGTAACATATTTCTTTAATATAATATATTCTTTCTCTCTTGTCTTTTTTTACATATAACTTATATATCACTTTGCATACACGTTTGCATCGCCATTTTGTTTCCTTTTATTTTTTTTTTTGGAATTTGGTGTTTTGCTATCTACGAATGTATTGTTTGGAAAACAAAATAAAAACGAATTAAAAGAGAAATAACCCACCTACGGTTCGAAACTTATAAAACACTATTGAAATGTACAATATATAATAGGTTTCCGTTTTAATAATAGGATAAAGATAAGAAAATAAATGGAATGTTGCTTCTTTTTTCTCTTTATAACGTTTACTACTCAAAGAGAGCTTGGTTTAACTGAAATTCGTGAATGTTAATTCAAATAAATACGTTATACAGCATAAATATTACCGAGCGAGATCCTTTTAACGTAATCTAAGATAGCCATGGATGTCACATCGTATTAAACCGATTTCACCGCGGAAATATTCAAATTTCTACATACGGCTTAATTAATTAGACCGGGGACGTATGTTAAGGGTAACAGTAGTATACAGTCATGTTTAAAATCATTTCGCCGTATATAGAATTTCTTTTCATGGCCAACTAGATTTTAAACGCGTAAAAGAATCGCTTTTGGCATATTCGAAATTATCAGTCGAAAATATACATCCACTAATTATAATTATAATAAAAAATAAAGGGGATAAATCGTAATAACTTATATATTTAAATATGTATAGAAAAGAATTACATCCACATCTAAAATGAATTCGAAACATTTCCTGGAAAATTTAAACAATCTATTTGATTTTAACTTTTTTCTTATATACAGGTCCGTCCAAAACTTTCATCGTATAAAATCGAAAGTAAAAAATATATCTTCGAAAAGATTCTTTCATAGTGATTGTCGAACAGTATTTTGAAATGCTTTAATGTAGTAGGCAGTGAAAAAAAGCGACATATATATAGGGAGATGTTTCAAATTCATGGATTTACATTTCTTTTTTTTTTTTGTTTGTATATATAGGCGTAACATATATCTATTTATAAACACTGTTTGAGCATCGCGATGTAACATTTTCTTTTTCTAAGTAAATAAAAAATAAAACGAATTTATATCTTCTCTTTAAGTACATAGATCTAATGAAATAAGGGTTAATATAGCAGCGATAAAGACCACAGATCGTATTATATCGTTTTGACGTAATATTTTATTTATTTATATTATATTCTGCATTCTTTTTATATATAAATATCGTATAAAACAAAACAAATAGCTAATCATAGAAGACTTTTACAATTATTGCTATTTTACTTATTTTTTTCCATCTCTCTTGGTATTTTCACCGTTTCTCTGTTGTATTTCGAAGATTCAAATGTCTCTTTGTTATTCGAATAATCTTATTGTTATCGTTATTATTATTATTACAATTACAGTAACACATTTCTTTAGAGTTATATAAATAGTGTACTTAATATTAAAACATCATACAGTCTTTGTTTCACATGTAATTCTTCGTATTTGCTTTGTTTCTTTTTCTTTATTATTAATAATTAATTAATAGTACTAACGGACATTTTGTTTTTTGTTTTTGTTTTACATACTCACAATATGTAATTACATACATTTATAATATATTATTCTTCTATAAAATATGAATGTAAAAAATGTGGCGCACTTTAATAGAATCTATATATATAGAATAGAATAAAAGTATTACGACAATAAATAATTTTTGATATGTCAAAAAATGCGTTATTATAAACCTTTTCTTTTCTCATTTATTTACCTTTTTTTTTTTTTTGATTTCATCGCGTTGAAAATGAATACTACACAATATACATATATATTCGTTTTGTTCGTTGGCAACCCTTGCACTCTGTTTCAAAACAAAATAGGTTATAATAGGTTAAAATTTGATTTTAATATTAAAAGTGCATTTGCTAAAAAGTGTTCATTTTTTTTTCTTTAATTAAAAACAAAGGAAAACTCGTTGCGACAAACTTAAATCACAGTTATAATATACAGGATGTCCCGCGATTAATGCTGCATATTTTGCTATGTTATACTACCGTTAATTTTGAGCAAGAAGTTTTATATAAATATATATTCTATTGTCAATGGTTACTGAGATGTAGTAATTTTAATTTGGAGTGTATGATAGGGGGAGTAAGCAGTATTTCGACTAAAATAGCGAAGACTTTTATTTCAAATCAAATATCGGTTGGCCATGATTGACTACTTTTGTTTTAATACGAACTGTCAAATTGACAGTTTAGATTTTGCGGCCATATGAATCGATTTAATTAAACTTCAATCGTCGCGGAGGAATTGTTTATACAAAAAGTGCTAAATTCGATAAAATTCTCTCAAAAAACAAAACATATTATCATGAGAAATAAGTGTTTCTCAAATTAATTTCTCATATAATGAACGACTTGGAACTGGGAGCTTGCAACAGATCAATGTATCATTAACTAAGTAATAAATTAATTGAATAAGCGAAATGGTCGAATTAATCTTTTTAAATTTAGAAAAAGCACAGGAATTTATTAGAAAACTTCAATCATAGGCTATTAGTTATACTGTTGCTTCCAAGTTGCCTTGTTCTAAAAAGAAACGCATTAAAATTTTCAACAAATAGGCACCAAGAAACTGCTTTGGAAGAAGCAAAATCATTAGATATAATCCCCACCACTGTAGCTATTGTGATTAATCCATTGGAGTACATAAAAGAAAAGGCACGTTTAGAAGAGATCGTCAAAGAGACTGAATCAATGAATTAAAACCAAAGAGGGGTCATTTCAAGTGAAGTTTGCTTTTTTTGAAGAAAATTTGAAATCTTTCTGCAATAGTATTTATAATTAGACTAACATATACTATCATATTAGATGTTTGTTGTAAAAATTAATAAAACTACAAATTGTCTATAATCTCAGTAACCTTTGATAATTCGATACACACTTATATGAACTTTTTCGCTTAAAACCAACAGCACTACACTATACCAAAACGCGTAATATTTTTTCTGAAACACCCTGTATCTTCACATAAATGTAAGGATTTAAATACACCTTTCTTTTTAAAGGAGCTAGGCGGTATATCTACGTAAACATTATAGGATGCTCCAACCTGTTAAAACGTAATTTCCAGCGATCTCAAAAAGAAAACACAATCGACTCTCATCGAAACACCCTGTATAATATACGCAACGAGCAGCAACAATAAAATTTTTTTAATTCCAGTTAAGTGAAACGAAACAGTATCTCGCTATATACAATTTATTAAGTAGTATTGGTGTTCTTTTCCGTGTTTTGTTTTAGGTAGAGAAATAATATACAGGTATGGCGAATACATCGAAAAAAGACGAAATATCAAGTCGTTGTTCTGAAAGTTGGTAGTCCTTTAAAGTTTCGCGATTACGTCGCTTTAAAGGAAAAATATTATTAAAAAGATTTAAAAGATACAGAATACAGGGTGATAAAGAAAGATGTTTACGAATCATATGGCAAGTTATAGGTGAGACATTGAGCGTCCTTGGCAAGAAATAGAAAGTAGTTTTGCTTAGATAAGTTCTATAACCCCTCTATTTTGCATCCCTATTTCTGCATTTAAAATAGACATGGTTTATAAACATACAGAAACCGGAGAGTATCATATAAAATAAAAATTACACAATAATGTTCATCATAAAAACTATAAAGATCACAATAATTCTCATTGTATAAAACGTATTACAGTATAATTAAGTTGGCGTTGAATTTTCCCGTACTGTCAGGTTTTCTTCTCCTGTCAACTGTCAGATGTCACCGCGAAAACGCTTCAGGATATCGATGTATCGAAGTAGAAAAAGCTGCACTAAAGGAATATACAGTTCGTCTTTAATGTTATTCGTTTACTTATAAATTATTTAAAACGATATAGAAACAAAGAGTTTAATTAATATTAATAAAATTAAAATATTCAAGATCAAGGAGGCTATCTATGTATAATATGTATATATATATATATAAGTATTTATAGATGCATTTTGTATATAATACGATGAAATTTTAAGTATCTTGGGGTCCAGAGGACGTTTACTTTCGAACGTTCGTTTTTCTTTTGTTTCTCTTACTGTCAATGGACACGATTTATTAACAAAAGAATATTGGGAATTAAAGTAATCAAGGCCATCTGATTATTATTCGTATCTTCTCCGCCACTGTTTCATCGATCACGTTAATTTAAAAAAGAAATCACATTCCCCGCGCTACATAATCACGCACGTCGAACATAGATGGCGCTTCGGATCTCAAACGAGGAAACCTTCCGAACCGTTCACGCGAATCTGCGCCCGGATACTTTGCACGCTGTTCATGATCTTCTTCTGGTGTCCGACGAGGGTGATACCCAGCTCGGTCAGCTCCTTGACGGTGAGATTGACAACTGCGTCCATCGTATTGATGCCGCCGGCGTGGAAATTCTCCAGGTATCGCGCCATCTTGATTGAGTTCAGCCATTCCTCGACGGACGCGAAGTTCGTCAGGTCAGGTGCGTCCGCGGCGAGGGGGTTCGTTGACCTATAATTTCCCGGTTTAGATTTCGGGTTTCTGTATCCCCAAAAAGAATATTAAGAATACAAAACGATTAAACATTATTTCTTTCAAAATAATAATAATAATAATAAGATATGGTCTTATGGAGACGGTAAAAATGTTTGAAAACGTTTAAATATTCCGTGGAAAATGCTTTAAATTAAATGAAGAAATAAAAGAAAATCGGTAATTAAAGCGATCAAAATCTATTACTAAACATTATTAGAATGTACTACAGTAGAACTCCCCCAACTCGAACTCCCCTAACTCAAAAATTTCTCTAACTCGAATATTTTTTTATCCCGTGCGTTATCTATTAAATTTATATGCGTATGAGTGTCCTTAACTCGAATTTATCCCTAACTCGAAAAAAATTTAACCAAATTTAAGACGTAGAATCTCTGTAACTCGAAATTTTCACTAAAGGTACGTGATACGCCATCCGTTAGCGGATATAACGTAATATCTATCGAAGGAATTCGGGGAAGTACCAATGACAACGGGTTTTATCATTCTTCTTCATCTGCGTGTTGCGCTATATATTCAGTCGTATTCGTTAGTGTTTGTCATCAACATGCCCCAGCAACGAAAACTTAAAAGTTTAACAGTGCAACAGAAATTAGGAATATTAAAAAAAGTAGACAATGGAATAAAAAAGAAGGTAATAGCTGCGGAATATGACATACCAGCGAGTACATTGTCAACTATAATTAAGAACAAGGAACATATTCGAAGTTTCGCGAGTAAACTTACAAAACCTGCCAATTTCAAGCGAAACCGAGTTTCAAACAAAAATGTAAACAGTGCGGTGTTTAAGTGGTTTGTGTCTACTAGAGAAAAAAACATTCCGGTGTCGGAGTCACTTCTACAGGAGAAAGCACTGGAATACAGTCAACAGTTAGGAACAACAAATTTTAAGGCCAGCACCGGCTGGCTTCATAAATTTAAGAAAAGGTAAAATTTACGTTATTGTATTAGACATACGTATACACATATGAAATTTATATTTTATTTTTTAAATTTAGACATGACATATCGCATAAGAATATCTGTGGTGAAAGTGTCACAGTAGATGATCGTCAGGTTAGTGATTGGATTCGAAATGTATTACCGGGGATTTTGGGGCGGTATAGCGAAGATGATACTTTCAATGCTGACGAGACAGCGTTATTTTTCAAATGTCTACCTAAGAAAACTTTAGCCATTAGAGACGACAAATGCTATGGTGGAAAACTTAGTAAAGATCGGGACACATGCCTTCTAGCAACGAATATGAGTGGCACTGAAAAACTAAAACCTCTCATAATTAACAGAAGTGCAAAGCCACGATGTTTTAAAGGGGTAAAATGGCTTCCTGTAGATTACGAGAACAACGTAAAGGCATGGATGACCTCTGAAATTTTTGAAAAATGGTTGGTTAAATTGGACAAGCAATTTTCACACGAGAATCGAAAAATAACAATGTTTATAGACAACTGCCCTCCTCATCCTGCAATACAACAGAAGCTGAAGGCCATCAAATTGCAATATTTGCCACCAAACGGAACTTCCAAACTGCAACCTTTTAGTTTCAAAGATCATTACAAAGGAAGAATCCTTAAAAAAACTTTATATGCATTAGAGAATAACGGTTCTCCTAGCATATCACTTCTCGACTGTGTGAGAGAGGTTGCCATGACATGGCATGTGGATGTTAAACAAAAAACCATTCAAAACTGTTTTAAAAAGGCTGGTTTTGGTAAAGAAGACGAGGACGAAGACGAAATTCCCCTTGCTCAACTAAAAGAACCACTGCAAAATTCAAAAGAAAAAGAATTTCCTGTTGAAGTAAGGCAAGATTTTGAAAAGTATGTTGAGTTGCTAAATGTCGAGAATGTATCTCTTGACACTTATCTTGAAATTGATAGTAACCTCTTAACTACTGACTATCCGACAGACGAAGACATTCTAAGGAGTGTATCAAGCATTACAGATGAAGAAACCTCCGAAGAAAGCGATGAAGAAATTGTGGAGCAACCATCACACAAACAAGTTTTACAAGCATTCGAGACACTAAAGAATTATTTTATGTCTCATGAACAAACATCCGATAAGACATAATGTTCATTAATAAAATTCAAAAATCGTATGAACACATACAAGCGGCCAATGTTCGGCAACAGTTGATAACGGATTTCTTTAAAAAAAACAATTTAATTATGCAATTGTTTTATGTTCCCATGTACAAGTACACATTTAATACCTATGTATATAGGACAATTTTTGTTTAATTTCATACATATACATATAGTACGTATATATATATCCTAATGCATGTAGTTCGTATTTTCAGTTTGTTTTTAAATCATTTTTTTATTTATTTTATATAATATTGTTATTATATATTATGCTTTATAAATATATACATATAATGAAAAGTAAATTGTGAATTTTCTGTAACTCAAATTTTCTCTAACTCGAATTTTATTTAGGGATTTAGGTGGTTCGAGTTAGGGGAGTTCCACTGTACTTTGTAAATAAATTAAGCGAATGAATAAATTTTGTATATTTAATAAATTTCCCGCAAACTGTCTAGTTTATTTTGCTATTTTATATAGTACGATGAAACTTATGAACGATAGTGTATGTGACGTCACAAGTTTTGACAGTTAACAGCCTGCAATAAACTTAATAAACTAAAAATATCTATATTCCGAATATTACCAGCTTGAATCAGCCATTTTCAATAACATCGGAACTTTCCAAAGTGAAACAGAAACATGTGTTTCGATACAAAGAAAAAAGATGGCGCTAAACCTAAAGAATCTTGCACCTACATAGATTTTGATCGCGATTTCGGCAAAAAAAAAACAAATGCAACAAAATTCGAAAATCGCCTTTACTATTTTTGTAAGTACATCACTATATTCCTGTCAAAAACAAAGAAACCAAACGCAATTTCACCTTCATCGGCTCAAGTATGCAAAAATCAAGATACTATAGGTGCAACGTAAGCAAAACAAAGCAAACGAAAATTGTTAGTTATCATTTTCGCAATGCAGAAGCTAAATTAATGTTGAAAGAACAAAATATATATAAAAAAAGGGTGAATAGGAATTACATTTGTTAGCCAACAAAAATAGCAAAGTTATAGAAGAGAATCAACTGGTAAGAACGCTTTAGATGGCGCTGGGGACGTTGGATCTGTCAAAACTAACCACAAAAACGTTCTTGATTGATTCGATTCTTTTTAAATAATAAAAAAAACGATAAAAAGCAAAAACAAAATACCTTCACAGCAACCAATAGCAAGCAAGAAGCAATATTTTACGCGTTTTGAAAAGTAACCCAAGCATCAGCGTTTCTAAACCTGTGGTTTGTATCTCGGGGTGGTGACCATCTGTTCAAACCATTTTTCGTCTGCCACCTGTCGGCGTTGCCGTCGTTTCTTTCAAAATTCGCCTCGTTTCGCGTTTGAGATTCGTGCGCTTTATTAGAAACCTCAACGCCGCCAAAGAAACCGTAACGACTATCCGTATCTTCGAAATTTTGACATTTATCGTACGCCAAATCGCTATACGAATTTATACACTTATAAATCGACGAATTTTCCTTCATATCCTCCGCGCAGACGGCGTTCTCCATTTCGAAATCGTTCTGCACCCAGTTCTGATCGTTCCTATCGCGACACCGATCCAAATCGTTCAAGAACTGATTATCCCTGGACAGATTCAGCAAGCTATTGAACCGCTGGCGGACTTCCTCGTCGTTTTGCGACAGATTCTCGAAAATATCGCGTTCGTACGCGAAATCTGGTTCGAAACCGTTTGGTAACCGCTGTTCGGGTGCCAGCGATATCGGCTGAACGTCACGGCGCAAGCTGTTGTAGCTGAACGCGTTCGTCTGCGGCGAATTTTGAAAGGACGCGACGGCCGCCTCCGACAGGCGCAAATCTTCTCCGCGATCTGTTAGGTGGTTTCTAGTATGCCAGAAATAAGGGTTAAAAGGTGGCTGGCGTCTACAAGTTTAAAAAAAATGCGTTAAAACATCTAAAAGAACGATTCGAAGCGACGATCGGTAAAAAAGATTGTATATTAATTATGATCGAAGATTAGCACCATCGGTGGAAACTAGATGGCGTTATTAGTTTAAATGTAATTGACCAAGACTCCCACCCAAGGAGTAATATTGAAATTCCACTTAAAAAAACACGACCTATTTGGAGTTTACCTTGTATATAATATAAAACAACCGAGACATCTATAGCTGGCGCTGATATGCGTGGAGTGGCTGAATAGTTCTTAAAAGGTCTCTAACAGTCAGACATTTCTTTTTGATATGAAATATGAATGTAGCAGGCCGATAACTTTTCAGACCATCTACGTAATATTAAAGCCTAGTAAGCATCTTGTCGTACTTTGACTGTCGCCGAAATTGGAAAAATATAATCTCAAAAACACTTTCATTCGAATTCGTGGGGTGTTAGGTCTTTCTAAATTCGAGAAGTTTGCAATACTAACAAAGAAAGGTTCCGGGATGTCAAATTCAGATCTGAATGAAACTTGGTATGTAACACATGGGCTGAAAAGTCCCGGGTCTAACAAAGAAAACACGTTTTTTTTGGTTCAAAATTAGCTTTATTCATCAACGTAATCTCCATCAAGAGCAACGCAATCATTCCTTTTATAAAACGATTTATTTTTTGCCTCAAAATAGGCCTCAGTTTCAGCGATAACCTCTTCATTCGTACGAAATTTCTTACCGGCGAGCATTTTTTTGAGGTCTGCGAACAGCCAGTAGCCGCTGGGAGCCAAATCTGGCGAATACGGTGGATGTGGGAGCAATTCGAAGTTCAATTCATGTAGTTTTGCCATTGTTTTGATTAACTTGTGACACGGTGCATTGTCTTGATGAAACAAATTTTTTTTCTTTGCTATATGCGGTCGTTTCTTTGCAATTTTGGCCTTCGAACGCTCCAATAACGCTATATAATATTCACTGTTGATGGTATTTCCTTTCTCAAGATAGCCGATGAATATTACACCACCCACATCCCAAAATACCGAGGCAATAACCTTTCCAGCCAATTGTGCTTTCGGCCACTTTGGATTATTATTGTTTCTGATGGAGCGGAGTCCCCATAACACTTTTCAAGCCATTGCTTCGCTTGAACGATATTTTTTCCCATCAAGAAGCAGTGTAAAATTAAAACACGAAATTGTTTTTGATCCATTGTTTTGAAAATAACAAAAGTAGCGTGACTCTCAGCACAATAACTCACAAACTAATGAATAGAATATCATGAAATTTTAACAGCTGTCTTTTGAAGGTTAGTACTAACTGAGAGAAAGGTGACTGCAATAAAACTAGCGTCATCTATGTGTTAGGTCCGGTACTTTTCAGGCCATGTGTTAAGTAAAGTATATTGAGACTTGAAAATAACAACTTTTTTGTTTGTTTTGGAATTCACTCTGAGGGGGTGGAACACTCCTTTGAAAATTCACAGATTATCAGTTTTCTTGATTTAATTCTCGAACGGAAATAGATAGAACAGAAATTTAAATGCAAATATTGTACCTTATCGAAAGGTCTTTCAGGACACATGACTGGGTGTTGCATTTGAGCGCAACCCTCTTATGCTAGAGCTGATTATAGTAATATGGAAAAAAATGTTCATCTTTAACATCTTTTATTGATTTTAAACCATTTTCAATTTACACAGGGTGTTCCAGAAGCGATATTAACATAAGAACTGATATCTTATTGATTATTATCTTTTCTGATGTATGTATATGCAGGTGCTCAAGTTCTTATGTTAATATCACCTCTGGAACACCCTGTATAATTGAAAGTGGTTAAAAATCAATAAAGAATATCAGTTTTAGCACAAGAGGGTGGCGCTTAAATCCAACACCCTGTATGTACAACATTCATGTGTTCTGAAAGATCTTTCCAAAAGGTACAACATTTGCATTTAAATTTTTATTTTATCTATTTCCGTTCAAGAATTAAATCCGTGAATTTTCACACCTTTCAGAGTGAATTTCAGCACAAACGAAAAAAATGTATTCTCAAGTCTCAACATACCCTACTTACCTACCAAGTTTCATTAGAATCTGAATTTGACAATTGGGCACCTTTCCATGTAAGACATTAACGTCGTGTGGTCCAAAAAGGTTCTGACGGAATTAGATTTAGCCCCGGATAAATCATGAAAAACGAGATACAAGGAATTTAGTTCAAAAAT
The DNA here is from genome assembly GCA_023509865.1 of Trypoxylus dichotomus. NCBI lineage: Eukaryota > Metazoa > Arthropoda > Insecta > Coleoptera > Scarabaeidae > Trypoxylus > Trypoxylus dichotomus. The sequence goes on along the minus strand of CM042082.1, from coordinate 31,725,179 downwards.
TTAAGCATGCAGAATTTCATCTGAAAGGTGCAAAAGATCAAAAGTCTGGAGAAGATCGCTCGACTACCATTTGAAGGAAATTGAAGAAATTTGTGCTTAATCTTTTCGATGAAGGGAGAGAAAATACGTACTATTAAGTTGATACGGAGAAAATTAAAAGGATTTGGAAGGGGACCTACCTGTTTTGAGCAATTTTTCTAAGTGTATCTGGTACGCGAATTAGTTTATCTAAAGTCTTAACTATCGATTGGAATGTAGGTCGATGGGTCCGCTCCTTCTGCCAACAATCTAGCATCAATTGGTATATTGCTTCTGGACAGTCCATTGGTGCAGGTAATCTGAATGAAACCCAAAAGGAAATTCATTAAAATTCTGTTTGAGGAAGAGGTTAGGAGGTGATATACCTGTATCCTTTCTCTATACTCTTGATGACGTCTTGATTCGACCAATTCCAATATGGCCGCTCACCATAAGACATCACCTCCCAGCACACGATGCCCATGGACCATACGTCACTGGCGGAAGTGAATTTCCTAAATGCTATCGCTTCCGGGGCCGTCCATCTTACTGGAATCTTACCACCCTGCAAGGACCAATTTCGATGAGTGTACGGATATCGTAATAGTTTGGAGCAAAACTCACCCTAGTGGTATATGCACCTTCAGTTGCACTCTCGATCTCGCGACTTAGGCCGAAATCAGCGATCTTGCAGACCAGCTGCGAGTTGACGAGGACATTCCTCGCCGCAAGGTCCCTATGGACGTAGTTCATATCGCTTAGGTACTGCATACCGGCGGCTATACCCCGCAGCATCCCGACCAATTGGATAATTTGGAATTTGCCGTCGTTCGCCTGCAATGCGGAACGTTTCTAATCAACTGGGGTGAACTGAGAAGTCCAATTTAGTGATATACCCTTAGAAAAGTGTCTAGCGATCCATTCTCCATGTATTCGGTGATGATCATCACGGGATTCGATTTGGTGACGACTCCTTGAAGGAAGATGACGTTCGGATGCTCGAATTGACCCATTATCGATGCCTCCGTGAGGAAATCATTTCTGGCTTTCTCTAGAGATCCAGCTTTTAGAGTCTTGATGGCGACGTCTATGTCGATTCCGTTCATTTTGAGTTTACCTTTGCAGACGTCCCCAAACTCACCACCTCCTAGGATATCGAAAAGATTGCGGTAGATTCACCAAATTTCTCGAAGATAAACGAATTTTACCTATAATCGCTTCAATTGTTATACAACCAGCGTCAATTTCCCTGGCAAATTCCCTAACTGCCTGGTTAGGATCCTCGTAGGTATGGGGATCGATATACGTCCTTGAGGAACCCCCGATTCCAGTGAATAAGGGGGTAGTCACTGTAGATAAAGTTAAATATAATTCACTTGATCATAGTTTCCTTTTTTTTCTTTTAATATATCAACAAGCAACGCCTTCTTATCGCAATGAGGAATCTGCATGTTCTGAATATGTCGAATAATTTTGGCAACTTACGTGTAAATAAAAGAAATTGAAAGAAACAAATAAAAAGCACCCATACGTCAGGTAATCGGATATTTTTGATTAAAGAAGGAGATAACCTAAACTAGTCTCTTTTTAAAGTAAAAAATCATGCAGATTCCTCATTATCTATCGAAAGGAACAGGTTGTGTTTTATTTTGTTTTCTAAGGATTTACTAATGGTGAAAAATTGCATTTTCTTGAAAATAAAATGTATGGAAATAAACACAAACTGTTCATTTCTTTTTTTTTGGGTTTCCATGGGGTGCCCCCCGTTAGAAAATAAAAATAAGAATGAAAAGCTTGTGGCGTTATCGTTTAGATTAACAAACAGCCAATGAAATTTAAAAAAAAATTATACTTAAACAAAGGAGTGACTAAAACAAAAGCAATTACCATTCGTATGGGTAGCCACAATAGGTGGATTGTCCAAATTATGGTGAACTAAAAAAATAAAAATAAAGAAAAAAGATGGAAAACAAATGTAATCGACTAGTACTTTAATATTAATACTAATAATAGCAAATAAAGATACTTTCAAGCAATACATTCCTCAGACCTAAACTACGTAGATTGATTAAAACAAATATAAATTAATTTTAAAAATAATTGTAAGGGGGGCCATGCAAACAAGTAAATAATCGAACAAAAAATCGACAAAAATAGACAATATTGTGCACACTTACTGTAGGTCACTACCAATCCTGTTTTGATACATTAGTTTGTATTATTGTTTTTTTTTTTCGAAGAGGGGGTTTGCGAGAAAAGAAATTGAAAAAAATTAAATGAAAAACGTGTGGTTATTAGAAAATTAGGTTTAAAAAAAAAGATTGAAGAGTAGAAACAAAGAAAATGTAGCAGCTAAGTTAACTATGTGTCCCTATTTAATCTCTAGTGCGTTTTCTTTAGTTGTACAAAAGTGTGTGTGATTAATTTACATTGCTACATGTTCAAATCTAAAGATGCCTATACTATTTTCGCTCATTTTATTCCTATACAAAATCGAAAATTTATGCAGCTTTAGTAAAAGAAAAATAAAATGGAGCACCTTGTATAAATATTTCTCTCAAGGTGCTGCATTATTTTATCGATTCATGAGTATTTAATAATTAATAAATTAATTAATCATCAACATTATGCAGAAACTAAGGAAGTCTAATGATGAACCTACCTTCTCCATTTCTATATTCCAAAGTGTCACAATCACTGGGCTGTTTCTTGTTGCATTCATCGTTCGATCTGGATTTTAGGAATACCACTGTAAGAACTATGGCGGCTGCTATGACGACGACAATTGCTACGATGCCCCCGGCTACTAGTTGCAGTCTAAAACCGTCGTCGTCGCCAACGTAAGCTGGAAGAGGAATTTTTGAATATTTTGGGGGGCGTTGTGAATTTATGTAAAAACAAAGATTTGATCTTAAATAAAAAAGAATAATTTATTGAAATAGTTAAATTAAAGATAATATATTGGACCCCCTTTTTGGGTAAAAAAAATTAGAAAAATCAAAGTGTATGTATAAAAAAATAAGGAATTCTTGGATAAATTGAAGACGAAAAATAATTTTTATACTGTAAAAAGGAGTGACCCCCAGTTTTCGTAGGGATAATTTGAAAAAAAAGGAGGAAATACAGGATGTCAAGTTTATTTTCATCTTTAGAAAACTAATTTAGCGTAGTAATTACAATCAATTAAATGTTGAAAAAATTAGAGGGGAGTCTCCGCCCCCTTTTTTAGGTAAAAATTTACAAAATATGTTTAAAGTCGCATAAAAAATTGTAATTCTCAGATGAATTGAAAACAAAGAAAATAATTTTTCTATTACAAAAATAGAATGACTTATTTCTTTCAAAGAATTGGAAAATATATATATATATATATAATTTTTTAATGCCCACAAAAACAACGATTGATTTGCATGAGTTAAAACTTCGACATCCCCCGTCCTAGTAGATATAAAAAAAAATTAAAAATCGTGACGAAATATCTTATATTATTTTATTTCAGAATCAAAGATCGGCTTTAATTTAATATTCAGATCAATGAAAGACAATAGAATTAATTTTTATATTAAAAAAATTAACCAATCCCATTTTTTTTTTTCATTAAGAAAATTGGAAACAACAAATATAGGTAGAATTTTTTAATTCGTACAAACAGCGCTTAATTTTCATGATTTAAAACCACCCCATTTGTACTAACACATGGGCTGAAAAGTCCCGGGCCTAACAAAGAAAATACGGTTTTTTTGGTTCAAAATTAGCTTTATTCATCAACGTAATCTCCATCAAGAGCAACGCAATCGTTCCAGCGCCTCTCTAACATTTCAATACCACTTTTGTAGAACGATTTATCTTTTGCCTCAAAATAGCCCTCGGTTTCAGCGATAACCTCTTCATTCGTGCGAAATTTCTTACCGGCGAGCATTTTTTTGAGGTCTGCGAACAGCCAGTAGTCGCTGGGAGCCAAATCTGGCGAATACGGTGGATGTGGGAGCAATTCCAAGTTCAATTCATGTAGTTTTGCCATTGCTTTGATTGATTTGTGACACGGTGCGTTCTCTTGATGAAACAACATTTTTTTCTTTGCCATATGCGGTCGTTTCCTTGTAATTTCGGCCTTAAAACGCTCCAATAACGCTATATAATATTCACTGTTGATGGTATTTCCTTTCTCAAGATAGTCGATGAATATTACACCACGCACATCCCAAAATACCGAGGCCATAACCTTTCCAGCCGATTGTTGTGCTTTCGGGCGCTTTGGACGAGGTTCACCAGTTGCTGTCCACTCAGATGACGATCGTTTTGATTCCGGAGTGAAGTGATGGATCCATGTTTCATACATTGTCACATATCGACGCAAAAATTCCGGTTTGTTACGTTTAAACATGGCCAAACACTGCTCAGAATCATCAACACGTTCTTGTTTTTGGTCAACAGTGAGCAAACGCGGCACCCACTTTGAACAGAGCTTTCTCATAGTCAAATGCTCATGCAATATAAAGCCAACACGTTCTTTTGATATCTTTACGATGTCAGCTAACTCACGCAACTTCACTTTTCGATCATTCAAAACGATTTTGTGGATTTTTTTTATGTTTTCTGGTGTTACCGCCTCATTCGGACGTCCACTGCGTTCTGCATCATCGGTGTCTCTACGACCACGTTTGAAGTCAGCAAACCAACCTTTTATTGTTGTTTCTGATGGAGTGGAGTCCCCATAACACTTTTCAAGCCATTGCTTCGCTTGAGCGGTAAGAAGCAGTGTAAAATTAAAATACGAAATTGTTTTTGATCCATTGTTTTGAAAATAACAAAAGTAGCGTGACTCTCAGCACAATAACTCACAAACTAATGAATAGAATATCATGAAATTTTAACAGCTGTCTTTTGAAGGTTAGTACTAACTGAGAGAAAGGTGAATGCAATAAAACTAGCGTCATCTACGTGTTAGGCCCGGGACTTTTCAGGCCATGTGTTAGATATTAAAAAAATAATTGAAAATCCTGACAAAAAAATTTAGTTTCTATTTTAGGAACAGAAAATCAACTTTTCTAATTTAAAAAAGGGATGAGCCCCTTTTTCGATAATTGTTAAAAAAATATTGGTGAAAAAATAGAATCAGATTAATTAAAAATAAAGAGATATATTTCAAAATCAGGGTGACCCCCTTTAAGATTTTGAAAGCGTCGAAAAGTGTAATAGAGAAAAGATAATTTTCGTTTTAAAATCGGATTGTCCCTAATTTTTCGAATAATTTTTGAATACCATAAAAATATATGCGTAAAAATTAAAAAAACAATAAAACTATAGATTAATGAATCTGATAAAAATTATTTTTATATTTTACAATCAGGGTGGCGGCACTTTTTGAGAGCAGTTTCGACATACAAAAGAAAAAAACGCATAATTTTATATAATTAATTAATTATAATAATTAATGGAATATATTGAGTGACCCCCTTTTTACTAAATATTAAAAAAATAACAAAAATTATAATAAAAAAAAAATAAAAAAAATAATACATACATAGCTCTTTGTTACCTGTCTTGAAAACTTGACCAGTCGTCTTGAAAATCACCGGGGAGTAAGCTCCCCACCCCCTTTTACTCTTAGCCCTGACCTGCAACCCGTATTCGGTCCTTTGCATCAACCCTGTGAATGTCGCCGTTAGGTCTTTGGTTAGGATTGATGATGAGTTACTGTAATCCATGTCGCCCCTTGGGAAGCATCGTACCTAGAGGAAATTAAATGAATTAAAATAAATTATAATAATAATCTATAAAATTATTCGAACGACATTTAATATTTCAAGCGCATTACTTGCGACCTTAATGCCTTTCCAATGACTAGCACACCCCGCGTAATTGCAGAGTAAAATGCAGCAATCTTAATCCGTTCCATCAAATGTGCATTGCTTATAATAAAATGTCAATAAAAGACGATCGATGTTAATTTTCGTTGATGTTATTTGATTACCTTTGCGCTGTGAGGAAATTATTAATGCGTAATACTTTGGAATTTATTCTACAATACATGCAGAGAGTCTTATGGTTTCAATCCTGTACAGTATATTGCACTTCATATCGTCCTATGTTCTAAAACTTTATTTAATTTAAATTTGCGATACATTGCTATGTCTAGAAAAATATCCAATTCATTACTCACCCTCTGTATAATAAAAGATAAAGAAACAAGGTTGAAATTATTGATATACAAAGCGCATACCTTAAGTAAATGTACTTAATTTGAATTTAATTGTATTGAAACGTACGCAATGCCAACTTGATCAAATTCTCTCGCTATTTAAACAGCATAATAACCATTTGATTTATCAACAAGATCTTTAAAAAAATCTCCTTATTGAGCAAGAGCTGGCTCCGCTCCGCGACATAAAAGAACAAATCGCGCGACTATGTCACTTATTAGAAAGTCATTTATCATTGAAAGAATGGACGTATAGAGAAATAGAACAGATCGTAAAAGATAACGAGCGCGTAATCAGGTAGAAACGGAAATATTTCTTTCGATTGAGAAAATACTCGAGCTCGTACTCACCTCGTAAGTCTCGATCTCGTTCTCCAGATCCCCGTCAACTACCGGAGCCTCCCAAGTCAACGTTATCTCGCTGCTCTTCACCGACGTTATCCTAACGTTCGTAATGCTGCTGACGATCGACGCTTCCGTAGTGACGGTGATGTCCGCGTATTCCGGTGCGATCTTCGTGCTCAGATGCGAGACCCCGTTCTCGGCGAATACTTGAAACCTATACGTCGTGACGGCGTTTAATCCGGTGATGGTTACTTTGGTGTCGTTGAAAATTTCCTGTGAATAAATTTGGAGTTCCTCAGGGTATGGTTTTTGGACCTTTTATTTTATTATTTTGAAGACTTACAGCGTTCGGAGTGTATTGCACTATTCCAGCGGTACATGCATCGCACTTTACTCGGTACACGGTGTCTATGCGTCCTCCTAGACGATCTGGAGGAGTCCAACTTAACATGACGGTTGACTGGTCGACGAAATTCAACGACAAGTTTTGCGGTGCGGATGGAGGCTCTGTAAGACGAGTTTGTAGAGATTTTATCGCTTTAATTGTTGGATATAGAAGAGTCTTCCTAATTCGATCAAGTTTTTTCATCAAATATTTCGAAAGAGCGTACACTTTATTTGATCCAAGCGAAGCCTTATTTGAAATAATGTATTTTTGTTCTGATATTACGTACAAAATCTTGTTCAACCCAAGATGTTTCAAACACATTAAAAAGCTAGCTTATGCTGCTAATCGTCGGGCATGGATGAGATCTAAAATTTTTGAAGACGAAATAAGAATTTGGGATAAAGACCTAACAAAAGAGAAAAGAAAAATTTTATTATTGGTCGACAACTGTCCAGTTCATCGCGGTATAAGTGATCTTAAAAATATTCGTCTGGAATCTCTACCACCGAATTCCACCTCCGTGAAGCAGCCAATGGACCAAGGAATTATTCATCTTAAAATCCTATTATCAACAGCTGTTAATAACGAAACAGATTACGAATTTGGATGCTGGAACTTCTAATGAAGTAAATTTGCTAGAAGCGATGGAAATGTTAGCCAAAGCTTGGCAACAAATTTCGCAAGAAACCATGCCTGGAAAATTGGTTTTGATGAAGACGACGATTTACCATTGTCTCAATGGCTTGTCAAATATAATGATAACATCGATGACGATAATTTCCCTTTAAAGTGTATGGTTACAAAATAATTTGCAGGATACTAAATATCGTGAATCTAAAGGCAATAGATGAATTTGTGTCACTGGATAATAATGAAGTAACCGAAGAAGAAAGGGTAGTTGAAATTGTAAAAACCAGGTATGAAGATGTGCTTACCGGAATAAGAACACTTACACGACATTTAGAACCTGAAGAAGCAATATAATTTCAAATAATGCATTAGATATCGAACACTTTTTAGAATCTATTTGTTTCAAAGAAACAAACCGGCGGAATCTTGTTACCGACTGTTTTACTAATTAAATTTTTATTTCCTTCTATTATTATTTATTATTATTGTGTATCCATGACATACTTCTTTCTTAATGTAGAACTCGTATATAACGACAAGTACGTTATATGCGAGTTCTACTGCAGAAGAATTAGAAGACTCTTCTAAGGTATACAGTTGATTCAAAAAAAATAAATATATCAATACTAACGTGTGCATGACATATTCTTAGGATCGTTGGGCGCCCTGTAATAATCCGTATCGCAGATGCATTCGGAAAACCCGGAACTTGGTGCCTTAGAATGTTCCGGACAGGGTTGGCATAAATCATCCCCGACATCAGACTTAAATTTTCCGCTGGGACATACTGAAACGGTTGAAGCTACGATAGTTCATCAATTTCTTTATTTTTTTTACCAAAGCAATTCCATTTCCAAAATTTGAACAAAAGAAAATCCTTACCATTACAAGTCTGCTTATCAAAATCTGGCTCGAAACCAGCCTTGCATTTGCAAGCCCCCGTTGGAAGGGTCCATTTTCCATCACCTTTACACAGATAAGTTGGCGGCTCGACCACTTCGGCGTTTTTAACGCATTTTCCGGTAGCCTGCTCGATCAAGGTGACTTCTCTTCCGGTCGGTGTGACCGGAAAATGGGCGAAATTGATCGTTACTTCCGGACAAGTGATGTAATATACCTAATTGTTTTTTTTTTTTTAGGGAAAAGAGATCCAAGTTAGAAGTCGATTACTTTATTGGTCCGCTAAATTAAGCTAACCTTTATTGCTAGTAAGGATATGCAAGCTCCTTGGTCCCTAAACGCGAAATAAACTCCCTTTTTCGTGACGGGGATGCTTTTTACTTCGATGTTGATGTTGACTTCGCTGTTAGCGTTGAATCTACCGTCACCAGCAGCGATCCTGCCTAGAATTTCAGTTCTGACGGTTAGAATTGCATCGGAAGAGTCAAAATATTATTTTTGAAAGTACTAATTGATTGCAAAACGGAGAAAATGTTCCCCAAACGAGTTTGAATATTTATAAAAGTGTACTGTCGTCGAAATATTTTGAAAATCTGAATTTTACATGGGTTTTCGTTCCCAAAAATAATATTTATACGGGGTTATTGTTTAATAACGTTATTGTAATTTATTATTCAATTTGTCTCTCAAAAGTAGAAGAAAAAAATGAAGAACTTGGCCACATCTCCTACAAAACTTTGACAAAAGGGACTTCATACTTTTAATAGGAAAAAGTATTGTTAAATTCTTATAAAAAGTACAAGGATTGAGGTTAATTAGGCAGAAAAAGTTATATTTTCAAATCGGGGAGACCCCCTCATTTTTTCAATTTTTTAAAGGAATTAATTTTTTTAATAATTAAAAAGATATAAGTAATCGTCCTATTTGCCCCCTTTTAAGAAGTGAAAATAGGGTATAGAAAACCTTCGATTAATTTAGAAACATTTTATTTTATTTTAAAATCGGGGTGGACACCTTTTTTTCTAAGTTAATTTAAGGGAAAAAAATTAAAATAAAAAAATATAACAGATTTTAAAAGATACCTTGAAAGTTCTTGCACAATAAGAATTAAAAAATATGGACTACAGAAAACGTATATAACAGTCTGACCCCCATTCACTTGAACAGTCACTCATTAAAAATAGGAGTACAAATAAATATATTGTAAAAATCAAGCTGATTTGAATTTCGAGAAAAGTAGTTTTAAAAATACGAGACACATCAAATAATTACAAAGATAGAGATTCATTTTGATTTAAAATCGTCAAGGCTCACTTACTTTACTCACAGTAAAAATTTAAATAACACGGAAAATTAATGCAAAAATTATTTTATTTTAATAACAAGGTTGATTCTTCTGGTTGAAAAGTGGGATGGAGATTTAAAAAAAGGAAAATGTAAGCAGAGAAAAATAATAAAAATTCTCAAATACAAGAAAGTATATATAATTCAAAATATAAAGGAATAATAATTAAACCTAAAATGGTTTTAAAACTGGAGTAATGTCTCATTTTTCGCCAATTTTTAATTAAAAAAAATGCGTGCAATTATTTTTAATAATCGAAAGAAAACGCGAGCAATTGTCCTAATTTAAAATCTGGACGACCTCCTTTTTTTCACTACATATTACAATACATGCAAAATTACTGCAAAAAATAATAAAAGTCAATATTAAATTGGAAAAAAACTGAATTTCTCTTACGCCGAAAATTATTTCATTTTAAAAACACGATTGTTCTGGCTAAAAATTGGGGTGGATCCCCTTATTCGATGGAGATTTAAAAGAAGGAAAACATAAACAGATATAATAAAAATTCTCAAATACAAAAAAGTATAAAATATTCAAATATGATTGTAACACATGGACTGAAAAGTCCCGGGCCTAACACATAGATGACGCTAGTTTTATTGCAGTCACCTTTCTCTCAGTTAGTACTAACCTTCAAAAGACAGCCGTTAAAATTTCATGATGTTCTATTCATTAGTTTGTGAGTTATTGTGCTAAGAGTCACGCTACTTTTGTTATTTTCAAAACAATGGATCAAAAGCAATTTCGTGTTTTAATTTTACACTGCTTCTTGATGGGAAAAAATACCGTTCAAGCGAAGCAATGGCTTGAAAAGTATTATGGGGACTCCGCTTCAACAGAAACAACAATAAAACGTTGGTTTGCTGACTTAAAACGTGGTCGTAGAGACACCGATGATGTAGAACGCAGTGGACGTCCAAATGAGGCGGTAACACCAGAAAACATCAAAAAAATCCACAAAATCGTTTTGAATGATCGAAAAGTGAAGTTGTGTGAGTTAGCTGACATCGTAAAGATATCAAAAGAACGTATTGGTTTTATATTGCATGAGCATTTGACTATGAGAAAGCTCTGTTCAAAGTGGGTACCGCGTTTGCTCACTGTTGACCAAAAACAAGAACGTGTTGATGATTCTGAGCAGTATTTGGCCATGTTTAAACGTAACAAACCGGAATTTTTGCGTCGATATGTGACAATGGATGAAACATGGATCCATCACTTCACCCCGGAATCAAAACGATCGTCATCTGAGTGGACAGCAACTGGTGAACCTCGTCCAAAGCGCCCGAAAGCGCAACAATCGTCTGGAAAGGTTATGGCCTCGGAATTTTGGGATGTGCGTGGTGTGATATTCATCGACTATCTTGAGAAAGGAAATACCATCAACAGTGAATAGCAGTAAACTCAGTAAGCTATACCTGTGAATTGTACATCCACACAGTCATTGCAATCGTCATCAACAGTGAATATTCTATAGCGTTATTGGAGCGTTTGAAGGCCGAAATTGCAAAGAAACAACCGCATATGGCAAAGAAAAAAATTTTGTTTCATCAAGACAACGCACCGTGTCACAAGTCAATCAAAACAATGGCAAAACTACATGAATTGAACTTCGAATTACTCCCACATCCACCGTATTCGCCAGATTTGGCTCCCAGCGACTACTGGCTGTTCGCAGACCTCAAAAACATGCTCGCCGGTAAGAAATTTCGCACGAATGAAGAGGTTATCGCTGAATCTGAGGCCTATTTTGAGGCAAAAGATAAATCGTTCTACAAAAGTGGTATTGAAATGCTAGAGCGGCGCTGGAATGATTGCTTTGCTCTTGATGGAGATTACGTTGATGAATAAAGCTAATTTTGAACTAAAAAAACCGTGTTTTCTTTGTTAGGCCCGGAACTTTTCAGCCCATGTGTTATTTCATAACGTTTAATAATAACGTAATAGTAAAAAATGTACATTTATTAAACTCAAAAGATTGTAATCCGGAGTAACATGTCATTTTTAGTGTCAATTTTGAATTACAAACAAAAAATAATGCAATTATTTTTAATTATCGTAATTTAAAATCCGGACGACCCCCCATTTTACTGCATATTAAAATATATCGAAAATTATTGCAATAAATTTAATAAAAATCCAGATTAAATTGGAAAACATCGAATTTCTCTTTTATTTTTTGAAAATAGCGTATAATACTAATAAAAATTAATTCTTGCGATTTAAAAACCGAGAAAAACCTTGGTCCTTGGCGATAAAAAGAAGTGCAATTACTCTTGCATACAACCAACTCAAAGAATAATTTCGCGCTTTTCCTTTTTATTTAAATACTTATTTTAGCTTTAGGTATAGCAGTTCCTCTATAACTTGACTGCCTCGTTTTAAATGGCATGTCGTATGTGTATGTAACTGTAGCGTTGTGACTATTAAAGAAAGACATGCGTATAAAAAAAACGTACCTTTACGCATTACCAACGTTAAACCAGATAATAACAAGAATGAAAACGTCCTTTTAAAACGACCTAATTTATATTATTATAGTGAAGATGTTCCCAATTCTGGATCGCAAGTAGTCGTAAATTACATTTTATGGTCGATAATAATAAGTGGAACATGTCAGTCATAAACGGAGCGAAGTATATGGTCCATAAAATTTGTAAGACAATAAAGAGACCTGATTTGTGTGTGATGCCGAAGGTTCGTCGTAACGTACAATGCAGCACAATTGTTTACGATGTTTAAGGAAGACGATCCTAGTATAACTTAGTCTTAGTAAGTATTAAAAGTTTTCGAAAACTCAATGGAGATGCAAGTCTCGATAAAGCAATGGAGTTTTTGCTAATCTATCATGTACCTTTGGAAGAAATATTCTGAGTAACAAGTTTCAAGAAGTTTAAAGACGGATTATTTAGATGAGTCTCGGTATGATAGCAATTAACACATGGGCTGAAAAGTCCCGGGCCTAACACATACATGACGCTAGTTTTATTGCAGTCACCTTTCTCTCAGTTAATACTAACCTTCAAAAGACAGCTGTTCAAATTTCATGATATTCTATTCATTAGTTTGTGAGTTATTGTGCTAAGAGTCACATGGATCAAAAACAATTTCATGTTTTAATTTTACACTGCTTCTTGATGGGAACAAATACCGTTCAAGCGAAGCAATGGCTTGAAAAGTGTTATGGGGACTCCGCTCCATCAGAAACAACAATAAAACGTTGGTTTGCTGACTTCAAACGTGGTCGTAGAGACACCGATGATGCAGAACGCAGTGGACGTCCAACTGAGGCGGTAACACCAGAAAATATCAAAAAATTCACAAAATCGTTTTGAATGATCGAAAAGTGAAGTTGCGTGAGTTAGCTGACATCGTAAAGATATCAAAAGAACGTATTGGCTTTATATTGCATGAGCATTTGACTATGAGAAAGCTCTGTTCAAAGTGGGTGCCGCGTTTGCTCACTGTTAACCAAAAACAAGAACGTGTTGATGATTCTGAGCAGTGTTTGGCCATGTTTAAACGTAACAAACCGGAATTTTTGCGTCGATATGTGACAATGAATGAAACATGGTTCCATCATTTCACTCCGGAATCAAAACGATCGTCATCTGAGTGGACAGCAACTGGTGAACCTCGTCCAAAGCGCCCGAAAGCACAACAATCGGCTGGAAAGGTTATGGCCTCGGTATTTTGAGATGTGCGTGGTGTAATATTCATCGACTATCTTGAGAAAGGAAATACCATCAACAGTGAATATTATATAGCGTTATTGGAGCGTTTGAAGGCCGAAATTGCAAAGAAACGACCGCATATGGCAAAGAAAAAACATTTGTTTCATCAAGACAACGCGCCGTGTCACGAGTCAATCAAAACAATGGCAAAACTACATGAATTGAACTTCGAATTGCTCCCACATCCACCGCATTCGCCAGATGGCTGTTCGCAGACTTCAAAAAAATGCTCGCCGGTAAGAAATTTCGCACGAATGAAGAGGTTATCGGTGAAACTGAGGCCTATTTTGAGGCATAAGATAAATCGTTCTACAAAAGTGGTATTGAAATGTTAGAGCGGCGCTGGAATGATTGCGTTGCTCTTGATGGAGATTACGTTGATGAATAAAGCTAATTTTGAACCAAAAAAACCGTGTTTTCTTTGTTAGGCCCGGAACTTCTTAGCCCATGTGTTACATTGTCATGAAAGGTTGGAATTAGTCTTAGATGTGTTTCCAGAAGAAAACGAATCATCATTGCATATGCAGGATCTGAAAGTGATTGGATTAGTGCACCATTATACCGTCCAAGAAAATAATTTTTTTTTGTCGTGGTGCCTGTAAAATACGAACTAACTTAGGGTATATCTGATGTGATGGTTCCAAAAATAACTGGCATTTCTTCCTAGCAGCTCTAGTTTTTCAGATACACCACGGTGAAATTTATTACTCCTACAGAGAAATAGCAAAATCACAATAATCAAGTTAGGGCACCTAAACTGTCAGTTTTTATCTAAAATGTGTATTATAATGTAATTACAATTCCCAGTATTCCCCATTACTGGAAAGATCTAACGGTCTAACCCAACCCAACCCTAATTCCCACTACTTCATTCACCTCTAACATAGGATTCCCCGTATCTCTGTCTTCATCTCACAATTCAGTTTAGTATTGTGCTTTCGTGTGATAACTGTGTCAGTGTGTACTAAATATTTGCTTTAAATTGTTACATGAAAATTGTTTGCACAGCCCATAATCAACTTCACAAATTTAGATATATAATTCTGACAACGGTGTTTCAACAATTTAATATGCATTCCTTTTATAATTGCAATTACACATACATGCACTACCGTCCATATACATATATGGGAACGACTACATATAAACAATTATTAAAAATGAATTACCTATTTCTAATTTCTTACCTATCAGCTTGTAACTGTCCGTTTCCCAAGGTGGCGGTTCCCTGGTAGCGGCATCGAACTCGTAGTATAGCAAGCTAAACGTCTCCTTGCACGAAAGAGCATTTCCTACACGGAGAAACGAGAAATACATAGTAGTTAGATGGCTAAATGAAACGAAATGTACGGCTAGCGCGGAAAAACAAATAAAAACAATAGACAGCCTAGTGCAGTGGACTGTCACGTCAACGGAATGCGCAAAAGAAATCAAGCAATAAAACCATCGTCAATGGCAGCTCCAGTAAATACCAGTAATTTCAATAACAGTTCTATATGATTGCTGGACAACGCGAGATTGACGTGGTCGTGTTATTAGTCGTTAGAAAGACGTGTGGACTTTCTTCGGATACCACTTGTCTCGTTTCCTCTTATTAGGAACGAGAACGAAGTTGGTATAAGATTTTTTTTGATTACCTCGCAAATAGGAGGTTATTTTATAGGCTTCAACCAGCTAAAAACGACTAAAAAATAATTCAATTTATCATCTCCTACATTTGACGAGCTTCTAGGTCTTTGAAAGATGTTTCTTTTCCTTGTATAGGCTTTGAACGTTACGGAAATCGATTCTACAGATACGATTTTACCTACACAAAGATGCTAATTATCTTCAGGAGATCATATAACAGTTGTTAGACCTTCATAAAGCTTGAGATTTGAAAAGTCACTGCTTTGCTTCCGTTCTATTAACAATAAAAACGAAGTTAATGCAAGATTCACGGTTGACAAGGTGAAGACTTTAGAATTTTAATTGAAAGGAATTTCTTGGATTGTCTAAGGATGTAGGATAAGAATAAAAGGATATAATCATTTAAATATTACGGAAATCGATTCTACAAGTGCGATTCTACCTACACAAGGATGCTAATTATCTTCTCGAGATCATACACCAGTTGCTGGAACTTCATAAAGCTTGAGATTTGAAGTCACTGTTTTATATCCATTTTATGAACAATAAGAACGAAGTTAACGCAAGATTATGAATGTTACGGAAATCGATTCTACAGATACGATTTTATCTAGAAACTTGCTGTTTAATTGCCTGGAGATCATTTAAGCATGAGACTTGAAAAACGAATTTTGACTTTATGAATTACTAGTTTTTATTATATTGAAAATTATCTAGAGGTAGTTAATGACGTTTGATAAATATGAATCGATCTTTTGTTTTGCCTAAAAAGTTCCTCAACTTGCTCAAAAAAAATCTAATGAAAATTGAAGACGAATCTTCTTTTTTCAGTAACTTTTTATTGCCAATAAAATTTTAAGCAATCGTATTTTGGAGATTTCGGTATATCTAGGTCTATTTTATGTAAGTCCTTCTTTGAAGGAGCTTATGACAATTTTTTTTCTTTGAACAAAAGAAGGAAATTTAACGAGATCTATTATTTTTGCTGGTATTCTGCATACCCCATAAATTTCCACAAACTAAATGTATAAAAAATAACAATTCAATATATCGCCTCTTACGGTTGATAAGTTTAAAATCTTTAGAACCTTGAATTTCTTTGCTTCTCTAAGGATGTGGGATAAAAACAAGAGAATGTCGTCGTTTTCGAGTTGCGGAAATCGATTCTACAGATACGATTTTATCTAGAAACCTGCTATTTAATCTCCTGGAGATAATATAAAAGTTGCCACAGCTTCCTAAAGTTTTATATTTGAAAAAGTGAGTTACGGTTTGGGACAGAATTAGTGCTTCAAATCTTCAAGCCCTAAGTGAAAATTATCCAATCTAATCAGTAATGTTTAATAAATATAAATCAATCATTTGTTTTGCCTAAAAAGGTTCCTCAGTTCGTTCAAAGAATCTAACGAGATTTAATTGGAACAAAGTTAATTTGACCAACCTTATTTTTTTATTACCAACCAAATTTTAGGTAAAAAAACACGTAACATCCTGCGGATTTACGTAAATGTAGGTCTATTTGTGTACTTTGCCATTTTAGTTTTTGGTTTATATCGCTGCATACCTCACAGATTTCCACAAAGTAAATGATACAAAAGAAAGTAGTTCAACATATCATCTCTTACAGTTGACAAATTAATATCCTTACAAGTTCAAAAGGAATTTCTTTGCCTCCCCAATGATGTAGCAAAACAAACAAAAGGATATCCTCGTTTTCGAGTTATGGAAATCGATTCTACGGGTACGATTTTATCTAGAAACTTGCTAATTAATCTTCTGGGAATGATTTAAAAATTGCTACAGCTTCCTAAAGCCTGAGACTTGAAAAATGAATTTTGATTTTGAGCAGGGTTATTTAGATGTTTCATAATCTCCAATACCTATGCGAAAATTATCTAATCTAATCGGTGATGTTTAATAAATATGAATCGATCATTTGTTTTGCCCAAAAAGAGGTCCTCAAATAATCAAACGAAAATTAATTGGAACGAAGTTATTATATTATTTGGCCAACCTTATTTTTGAGTAACTTTATATTACCAATTAAATTTAAGAAAATGAAACGGAACATCCTACAGGTTTTCGTAAATTTAGGGGTCTATTTGTATACTTTGCCATTTTATTTTTTGGATTATATCGCTGCATGCCTCACATATTTCCACAAACTAAATAATACAAAAGAAAATAGTTTCACATATCATCTCTTACAGTTGGCAAATTAAAGTCTTTACACGTTTAAAATGAATTTCTTGGTCTCACTAATGATGTAGCAAAAGAAACAAAAGGATATCCTCATTTTCGAGTTATGGAAATCGATTCTATGGAATCGATTTTATCTAGAAACCTACTATTTAATCGTCCGGAGATCATAAAAATTCCTACACCTTCCTTCTTAAGTTTGAGACTAGAAAAATGAATTTCGATTTTGGGTGTTTCATAATTTTTAATATCTAAGAGAAAATTATATAAAACAGATGGTCTTTGAAGTTAAATAAATGTAAATGAATCGTTCGTTTTCGATAATCGCAAGGCTGCACATTTTACAATTCTAGTTATCTCGTTTACACCTCATTATTCTAGCTGATATTCTACCTACCTGGAAATAAGCTGCAATCTCTAATGGTGAACTTAATTTCAATGTAAATTCTATTCGCGACTCCCCTATCGATGAAAGGCGTCCACAGCCAGTTATTAACATTATTATAGGCCACGTCGCACACGACATACGATCTCCAGTTGATGCCTTTCTGGAAGTTTGTAAAGGACTCCTCCACCCACTGCAAAGAAAAGAAAAAAAAATAAGCTGAAACAATATTTTAATTGATCCATAAGACTCAAAAACTCCTAATTATTTTCTTATTTCATTTTCCAAACAGTTTACGTCACAAAAACATATCTTTAACGTTTTCCTAAAATACTTTTACGTCATAAACAACCACCCCCAAACAATACGGGTCAAAAACAATATCTGTAGGGGAGTAAACATTTTCGTCTGGTCCGGACAGTAACCTTTCCGGAAAATACCGCTTGAAAAGGCTCGAACGGTCCAAGACGGAAGATGACAAGCTATGACGGTCAAACAACGTATATAACATGACGTCATTCTTTCCACAACTTCTCCGGTTCCCGTTTTCACCCCTACCACACCTTCGATCACAAATTTGCCGACCATCGGGCCACAGTGGAAGTAGACGACGATGAAAATATTGACGTTAGGTGATTCTTTCGTTTTCCGACGGAGGAAAACAGTAGCGTAACTTCCTTTTAAGTATTTTCGTTTCTTTTGGAGAATCTGCGGATTGAATTTCGTCTTTTTTCCTGTATCTAGCGAGGTGGAAGGGATAACTGGATTTGTCGTACGTTCGATGAGGAATTTCTTTTGTTACTTGTGTTTTCAAAGGATGATGTTCGAATGGGTACTTTATTTGTGGTATTGTATCATTACTTAGGGCGAGGAGGGGTATGCTTTTGAGGGTGGAGGAGGTATTTCGCGAAAAATATTCCTTTAACTGCGAATTTTGATGGAGGCTATTGATACGCATCGAGAATTTATTCGTACACAACTCTGTAGTGTATTAGACTGTAAGAAACGAAATGGACGTCAGAAATGCTAATTTAATATTTTTAGCATTTAATGAATATAATATTTTGTTCGTCTGTTTGTAATTTTCAACGAAAGTAAGTATTTGGATGCAAAAGAACTTTTTTATTTAGTTAGTATTATTCCTTAAAACACCTTAAAACTTTGTCTATAAAAAGAGATTGGTGTTTACATTTATACTGACTGGGCGATTGGAAAATGAATCGAACACCGGCTTCATTTCAAACGAATAACGTATGCCTAACGATATACGCACATCACCAGACACTAATACGGAATGAGGACTTCAACGAATCGTTTCAAATTGAAAAGATTAATGTGATTTTGTAGTTGTACTTAAACGTGCGCAGAGAATATCACTAGACAGAGCTAGCATACAGATACACAATCCCCCTGCAGAATAGCACATGCAAACTTTGTCCCTACCGGAAAGTGGCCATATATGGATGTATTACGTCTGAGAAATTACAGCCCCCTTGGCCCAACCATTTAGGAAATATGGACGTTTGAAAGTTGAGGGGGTGCAAAACTCAATTCCTTAAAGGAATGGGTTCGAGTGAGATATCAAAAGACGCGTATTTTCGCGTAGATTACGATAAAAAAAGTTTGCCTCGCTATCTCCAACCGTTAAGGAGAAAATCGCGTTTGAAGTTTCGAAATTTCCAAAAATGCTTAACTTCGAAACTTTGAAGCGCTGTAGCTCCTAAACGGTTAGAGATAGAGGATTCCGGTTTGCGCGGTTCGAAAGTACTCGTCGAGATCTTTAAAGTAAGCACCGAACGCATAACCGAAATACGGAGATTCGGTCGAGAAATTTCGGTGAAATATCGAAGTCCGAAAATTATCGTTTTTATTATCCTAAATGCTGTAGATTTTCACGCGCCAAACAAGAATTTTTTTAGCACGCTTCGATATCTCTAACCGTTTAAGAGATACGGGCGTTTGAAGTTTCGGGACTTTCGAAAATACGCGAAAAAATCGACCCCGAAAGCGACATCTTTCGACATTTTCTCGAGTCGCGCGTTAACGACGCCGTTCAGACGGACGAAATAGACGGTTTCCGATAGAAAAATGTCCGCGGAATCGATTGCGACCGTTTAGCAGCTACGGTCCGTCAAAGTTTTTAGCACGCTTCGATATCTCTAACCGTTTAGGAGAGGCGTTTGAAGTTTCGGGACTTTCAAAAAAATGCGACAAATTTCGGTTTGTTTTCGCCCTCGTTTGTAGTCACTTCTGTTTATGTGAAATGAGAAGGTTTTAATTAAATCCATGAATTCTTTTAATACATTCATATTTGAATCGGAGGAATCGAGGAAGGAGTGGAATTTTTCAAAAACATCAAATTTCAAACCAAACCTATAATCGTCAGCATTTGCGTAAATTTATCGCAATCGAATTCATCCGCAAAAAGCATAACCATCAATAAATTGCACGCTGTACCGTTGCGAAATCGAATTTCTATCCTGTTAATTTTTAAACTGTCCCCTTTACCATACGCTACAGCGCGTTGGGCGAGGTACAGAGGGTGGAAAAAAAAGGTCCTACATCCGGGACGGGGTCGTTATAGAGTTACGTGTAGTAATGCAGTTGGCTGCTAGCGATAAAATAATGCCGATTGTCAACGTGTAGGATTGGAGAGTCCGCACGGGCAACAGAGAGAATATAAAAAAAAATCCATCGATTGCCTTCATCAATATGCGATGCGATCCTGATTAACTCCCGGCGACAACGATGATGTTCGACTGTTGTTCAGACGCGGTTAGAACGCCCCCACATAGAACGGTGGCGAGCAATTAAACTACATACAGTCTCCGATCAAAATACGTCACAAGGAAACTCGGTTACATCCTCTACAATTTCACTTGCGAATTTAACGTCTAATGTTTTTGTTTATAGTTGTATCTGTTCTTATTTCAAACCGACCATCCAATTTCGGTGTTAACACATGAAACTATACATTTCCTGGTTGAAAGATATTCACTAAATCTTTCGCAATCATTAGAATTACAGCGTTTGCGAACTAGATGGATTTCTATTTTATTACTAGCGCATAAATTAGCGCCAAATCGTGCATCCTTTTTTCTAAAGAGCTACATACTTCTTTCGCATGCAGCGACAGGCCAAGCTAACTCGGCTAAATTACCGGCCTTTATAACGTCGACCACTACGAGTGATTATTACCCTAAGAATGCGATTAGTGTTATTTGTACGAACGCCAAATAGGAGGGAACGGGGCTGCAATATCCGCTCTTGCACAAACTCTGCTTCAATATAGATTAATAGACTTGTTATCGGTGGTTTTGAATGAGTAAAAGTCTTGAGAGATTTCGCGTGGGTTGAATTAAACGTGCCAAGGATTTGAATGTTTGAAGATGTGGTTCTCATGACGTTTTTTTTTGAAGCTCCAGTGTATCAGAGAAGTTGCTTTTGTTTTGGTTTATTTAGGAGTGAGTAAGGATTAATTGCAGTCATTAACTAAGTTATAGGAATAAATTTCGTTGTCAATTTTTTCTCCGAAAACTTGCAAAATGTTAGGAATAAGACGTAATACATACTACGAGGTAGGTGCTATAAATTCTCCGCCTGGCCGGCTTATATAGGTTCAAGCGTGTTTAAACTCCATCACGGCATGCATGCACATACGCAAAGTCTACGCTATAAATATGACGGTTCCAAGAGTAATAACTTTTAGTAGCCAGCCAGCCAACGTGAATACAGGACCAGATATAGGATCAGGTAATTTCTTAGTAGTAGAAACGGCAGAAACATATATAAAAAATGGAAAAAAATATAACCAATTAAAATGAAGAAGTCTTTAAGTTATCGAATTCAAGTCACAAATTTTACAACGTGTGTTAGATACATACGGAGGCCCGGGAAATCGTAGAACTTTAAAAAATACCCAAGCACCTAGATCGGAAAATCGTCTGTATAAATGGTTTTTAAAACAAAGGGATAATCATGCTCCAATTCGCGGTGAATTAATTAAAGAGAGAGTAAAATTATTGAACGAAAACCTAAAAGAGACCGAAAATTTTGTATTCAATGATGGCTAGATAAAGATTTAAAAGGAGGTATGGAATTCGACTGCTGCCGATGTCTGGTGAAAAAGTTATCGGCTCTATCACAACTAGTGCAACCGCTTAAGGAAGTTTATGAACAAAATTAATTGGAATACAGTGAGTGACGCGCAAGCTGTAGGAATTTTGAATCAAGCGTTAGATTGGGCTGAAGAAAAAGACATATTATATTCCGATAATATAGTGCTCCGTAGATAACGGACAATGGTATTAGAAAATACCAAGCGTAAATTTACGCAAACAAATATAGGGGATTATTTTTCAAAATAACGTAATTTTTTTTTTAATTCTACATGTATTACGAGGGGAGGTCCAGAAGTTCGTGGAATGAAAGGGTTTTAAATAAAATAGAACAATAAATCTATTTTTCCTTTTCAATATAATCACCCTTAAGCACATACATTTATTAAATCTATGAATTCAGTTTTCTAAACCATCATAAACATATTTTTTATCTTTCGTCTCAAAATGGGCCAAAATTGCCTCCTTTACCTCATTGTCGTCGGAAAACTTTCTTCCACGTAAGTCTTTTTTAAATTGAGGAACAAATAAAAATCACTAGGTGTCAGGTCTGGACTGTAGGATGGATGGACTATTGATTGAAAGAGCAGCCATTGCAACTTTGCTCTTGTGAACCGGCACATTGTCTTGCAAGAGCAACACACCCTTGGTCAATTTTCCTCGACGTTTTTCCTTGGTGGCCTCCTTTAATTCTTCTAATATCGCTGCGTAATATTCTCCGGTTATGCTCCTACCTTTTCCTTTGTAATCAATCAATATCCCCTCACAATCCCAAAAAACAGTAGCCATCAACTTTCCAGCCGATCCTGACACTTTGAATTTCTTTGGCGGTGGCGTCCCCTTTTTATGTCATTGCATGGACTCCTGTTTGAACTCAGGCTCAAATTGATGAACCCGTGTTTCATCTCCGGTAACAATCCGCTCCAAAATCTGTGCAGGTTTGTCTCCACACAGCTCCAAAAATTGTTTGGACGCACAGACGCGCTGCTGTTTCTGCAGCGGCGTGAGCATTCTCGGTACCCATCTTGCACTGACTTTTGTCATATCCAGGTGGTCATGTAGGATACGCAAAGTGGTGGTATCTGATACTCCGACTAATGCGGATAATTGTTTTTTCTTCAAATGGGCATCTTGCAGTAGAAATTTTTGCACTTTTTCGACGATGTCTGATGTGGTAGCCTCAACTGGCCGTCCTGAGCGGGGGTCGTCTTCAACTCCCGACCATGTTTAAAAAGATCATGGCACTTATAAATCATTGATTTACCTAGGGCACTGTTCCCCATAAATGGTTTCCATTTCATTCAATATGATTCGAGCGTTCTTTCCTTGCTTTGTAAGGAACTTTATCACAGCACGGTGTTCAATTTCCTCCATAGGTTCAGTTTTCTTCCGGATTGACTTGTTTAGCAGGCAACTATGTATTCGTAAACGACTGACGCTATATGGCTGCAACTTAACTTATATACTAATGATGAGTCGCTAATCAGAATGACACCTAGCAAGCGCCCCTATCCCCACTCCATCCCCTCCATTCCACGAACTTCTGGACCTCCCCTCGTATGTTATTTATTGTCCAAAATTTATTTTTTAATAAAAATACATATTTTCTTTTAAGCAATTTCTTTATAAATAAAATAGGTCTCGCTAATGTAAACTTTCAGTACTGTGAACTGTATAAGAACAGAACTAAACATCTCCGACATGAATGGAAGAATAAAAGAAAACAAAAATAAATAGAAGGAACACGTAGAACAAATGCAAGTAACCAGGTTGCCAGGCAGAGAGAGATTTTATTGGTGTTTATGAAGAAAAAGTGTAGGCAGACCAAGTAAAAGATAGGAGGAAGAAGATCTTAACCCTTAATTAATCCAAATTCAACAATATACCTTTATCGCCCCCTGTATCATCTACAACGAAAATATTTATCGAAATTCATCTTAAACACGAAGCAATGTAGCGATATGAGGACCGGGTTTCCCCCGGTGATTATCAGCACAAAACTTGATTTATGTCCACCTTCATGTACACGTTGAGATTTCAAAAAGGCGTTTCATCGCTATGCAATCACCGTACGGTCTCCCTACGTCTCTTATCTTCACCCGTCCCAGAAAGCCTACCATACATGCATCTTATTCGGCGCGATGAAGATAGCGATAGAGACCTACGTGGATAACGAAAGCTGCGCACAATAAACAAGAAACGTTGTTTGTTTGTCCGCGCGAAAATTGATTAGCGCTGCAAATTTAATGCTGTCCCTAAGAGGAATGATTTACAATACGAAAACGTTGTGTAATTAAATCTGCATGCGTTTATTGTATTGTTATTCTTTCTCGAAGATGAGAATTTAAACGATATCGGGCTAATTTAACGTTGTATTTCCTGGGAAAATGTCGTCAATGTACAGACCCTGTCCATTTTATTAGGGCAACCTTATAAATTTAAGCTTTCATGTGTTTCCAACGCGATAATTTACAAATACTAGTATAAAATTCATGAATAGGGTTTACAATACCTATCTAAATACGTTCCCTAAATATCTTTCTAAGAAATTGAGAAAGCGCCACTTAATGACCTGTTGCCTATTGTTGTCCCCCTCATGAATCATTCTGTACTGTATTATACAAGATGGGTATAGAAACCAGATTGAAAGACGCAGTAATTCGTAGAATATTGTTTGGAAAGCTTACTACTGTAGAAGGAATATTTATCTGTTTATGTAACAACGTCTTATCCGTGTTTACGTGTTAGTGTTGCACTTCAAGTTATTGCTTATATGCTTTATATTTATTCGTTATGGATAAAAAAGCCATTACCAAAAGAGCTCAATTTGTTAGACGACGTCTATCTGAACGGTTTGGTGAAGCGAGTGTACTAAAAACTTTTTTGAAAAATTCTTTGGAAAATTTAGATTGCCTATGGCTTTTTATTTTCAAGTTTCTATCGTCAAAAGTTTCCCGAAAAAGAGATCTGGTGACCTCCTATAAAAGTATCGAAATTTAGAAAAGAAAATTTAGCCTGCTTAAGCTGGCACTATTAGTAAGGAGATTACAAGCCTTCATTCCTCGACTTGTAGAGAATTTTGACTAAACTGAACCAACATTAATCCATTAATACTCATACACAATTCTTCCAACATATTCCTTTCACTTTCATCTTTAGACTCTACAATTGCACATATAAGCAAATTCTAATCATTCCAATCACGTCAGCTGCAATCTATCCATCCACCTATCCACCCTATACCGTTCAATTTCTTCCCTCTCCCTCACCCCAAGACCTACACCGAAAAGAAAACATGTGTAATCAGTGCCAATTATTAGTATCCAAGACAACCTTAGTTTTTGAGGGTTCCTTTTTATCACGTTCCATCTTCCATCCCTCTTCAATACGATTCCAGCACTCTAGGACTATAGGGGATGCGAAAAAGATCCTTCCTTTCGATATCGTCCAGGAATACCAATGGGGATTTGAAGTTTTAACCGAAAAAGGGAATTTTTTATCGTGAAATATTGTCTGTCTGTGAGGGGTGGTGCTGGACTAGCGAAAGGTTTCGTTTAGGGAGTGGTTAGATAAGTTTTCCTTTCCTTCGAAGGGCGTGGTAGGAAAGTGAAGCATTTAAAAGTAAGTGGTGTTTTGAATTTAATTTTTTTTTTTTTGGTGGTTTTGGATAAATACTTCAAAATAAATCACATGTAGGGGTGTCGTTATTGTTTTTAAAAGACGTGTGATTTTTAAACAATTAACTAATTCATTTTATTAAGATTATTAAGTTAAAATGCAGAATTTTGGATCGAGATTCAGAGCAATGATATCAAGAATTTTGTCCGTTACCAGCGTCAAATCTTAATTTTGAAATGGCAAAAGGTAATTTGTTTCTTTGCGGATCTCTTTACTAAAATAACTCACCAACAAAATCGATACCAGCATCCTATTTTGTTTACAAAACATAACATCTTCAGAAATTCAGTGGATACAAGAGAAGCCATATATAGCATACGCATATTATTTCAATAGTGCAGGGACATGAACTGTGGGATGTATGCATGTTTAGGCGTTTAATAAAGTAAAACACCAAAAAATTGTATAAATTCTGAAAAACGTGGGCCTACATGGGATAGACATCAGGACAAGAGTTGACCTATACTGGAATCAAGCTGCTTTTGCCAGAGACAAACATACTACGAGGTGTGAGTCAAAGATACATTCTCTTTCCATTACTGTTTAATATATACTCAGAGTACATATACAGGGAAGCTTTAGAAGACGCAGAATCTGGAATTCTTCTGAATGTCATCATACAGACGATACGGAAGAATTACAAGAGCTTGTGGATAGAATAACATATTACAACCAATTGTGTGGTCTGGATATAAAAACAAACTTAATGGTCATTAGCAAAGAAAAAAAATAGACAACTGTCATCCAACAATAAATCAAAAACGGGTAGAACGAGTGAGTAGCTTTACCTATTTCGGAACTATTGCAAATCAAAAATGCGACCACTCACAAGAAATACACTACCGCTCAAAAGTGTTTAGGCACCCCTGTTTTCATGGATTATTCAGATAGTATTATGTTTATCAAAAAAACATTATAATAAAATGAAATACGTATTTAAAATGTAGTTCAGTAAGATAAACACCCATTATAACGCATAAGGTTTACTATCATTTACCTGCACTTGGTCGGATTACCATAAACTGTTTATTGCGGTGCAATTACAATAACAATCCCTCTGAATTTACTGAGTAAATTTAGTCATCTGTTAGATTGTAGGTAATAATGTTTAAATTACCTTCCTAGAAGATTATAGTGAAATCTGTAACCTATGGTCAGTTGCAGTGTGGTACTGGTTACTCTATTCACGTCGTGAGCGAAATATCGTGTGACAATTTTTTAAAATGCCTGGGCGAAGAGAAATTAGTACGAAAACACGTGCGCTTATAATAGCATATCATAAAAGTGGCATACGTAATCGACAAATTGCCAAAAAATGAAAATACAGCACGCTACGGTTGACTATAACGTAAAAAAATATCGGGAAACTGGCAGTTTTCTTAATAAAACTCGGAGTGGAAGGCCAAAAGCGGCAACATCTGCAGATGATCGCAGAATAGTGGTTAACAGCAAGTTAAATAGACGCAAAATAGCCCCGGAAATCACCGCAGAATTAAATATTGGTCGCCAAAAACTAGTCAGTGTTTCTACAGTCAAACGTCGCCTACAGAAAGCCGAGAAAGCCTCCATTGACGTATTGCGATGAAAAAGCCATTACAACGCAAACAAAACAAGCAAAAGCGACTTAAATGGGCTCATGAACACCAACACTGAACCATAGAAGAGTGGAACAACGTCCTATGGACGGATGAGTCCAAATTTGAGCTGTTCAGAACCCGAAGACGCATATTCGTAAGATGATCTGTGGGTGAACGTGCCAGAGAAGACTGTATTGCTACTACCGTGAAGTATGGTGGAGGTTCTATCATCATTTGAGGCTGTTTTGCTGGCACTAGTGTAGGGGATATTGTGAAAATTGACGGTATATTAAAAAAAGAAGGCTACCGCGAAATTTTAGAGAACCACGCAATACCTTCCGGAATTCGACTTTTGGGTCAAAATATTATCTTCTAGCAAGATAATGACCCAAAACATTCCTCTAAATTATGTAAAGACTATTTACGCCACTTAGAAGAGGAAGGAACTCTCAAAATTATGGAATGGCGTCCCCAGAGTGCCGACTTGAATCCAATCGGGTTACTATGGGAAGAACTAGATCGGGAAGTACGGAAATCGGCACCGACATCAGCTACTGACGTGTGGAACAAATTGCAATCGAGTTGGACCTCAATAACACAAGAAACTCTGGCAAAATTTATTGCGAGAATGCCTCGATTGTGTGCTGCAATTATTAAATCAAGAAAAAGTCACATAGATGAAAGCAAAATTTAAATTAAACGTTTTAATTTTCACATTTATTTAATATATTTCTATTCATGTACGTGTATCTGTACATAAAAAATAAATATTATTAACATTTTTGCTGAGTTTTTATACATTTTGCTGTCAGTGAGAGCGCCTAGACACGTTTGAGCGGTAGTTTACGTAACAGAATCGAAAAGGCCAAGTCTACTTAATAATGAAATGAAAAATCTGTTCATAGGCCAGGACATAATACTAAATACCAATATAAGACTCCTGCGCTGTTATATGTTCTGAGTTTGTGCGCTTGCTCAAGCCACAACGAAATTGCAAGCATTTGAAATGAAGTTATATCGCAGGATATTAAAAATACCATGGACGAAAGACATAACAAACATCGAAGTTGTGAAAAGTATAGGAAAAGAAAAGCAAGTGGTTAATATAGTGAAAATACTTACTACTTAAGACACACAATGAGAAATGTGAATAGATTCCCTCTATTGGAGAATATTCTGAACTAACACGACTGAATAATTCCAAATAGCAGCAAACAAGGATAACATATTATGGTGGCCAATATCCGAAATTAGAAAAAGGAAAAGAACATCTTCAAATACAACAATTTAGCAGCCCAGAAGAAACTCTATGCAACCAAAAGCAAACTTCGACAGACTCATACAATTACAAGGCGATTTTGAATTAACCTAAATTCTTTGGAAGTTGTTTGAAAAGTTTATTTGTCGCGATTGCTCTTGCTCAAGAATAATTTAGATCGACGTATCAGTAGTAAATTAAAACGTAGAATATGGCAAAATTTCTCCAGAGAATCTAAATTGTGTGGTTTCAAAAGTAAAATAAAACAAAAAAATGCATAATCAATTCGTCCTTGTATATTTGTCGCGAGCTTAGAAAGTGCCACGAGGTTGCATTATACATTTAAATCAAGGGGAGCCGTTCTTATTTGAGCTTGAGATGAAGCCTGAAAAATTTAGAAGCTCCACATAAAAAACGAGGTTTTAAAAATAGCACGAGAACTGTATCGACGTAATCCCTTATAAATATGAGATTAGTAGAACGACATCCACGTATAGTCTTCTTTAATAAGTTAGTGCTAACCAGGATAACTTTTCCAATGATTGAAATTAGACGTACGTTGAATTATTTAAACATAGTGAGTGTTCTGAGGAATAAGTTTATTCTCGATTACTGCTTTATTTTGTATGTTTATTTATATGAGCGAAAAGTTTGTGATAGAGAGCATCCCTTAAAAGTGGTCCTGTTTATTATACAGGCATATTTTTCTAAATATTATGGTCGCTTTTTTTTTTTATTTTAAAAAACAGTCTTGCATTTTTGTTTAAGAAGATTCGAAATACTAGGGAAAATTAGTAAGTACAGTGGCGGCCATAGAAATAACACAGGTAAACCGATATGAATGAATTGATAAATTCGAAATGTTAACAAGTGATTTATTGAATTTAGCTTAACAAAAATGTAATAGATGGCATGCAGTTTATAATAAACACATATTTTATAGACTTCAATAAATAAATTAAACAAATAAATGTATTATTTTTTAAGTGGGTATAGAAATAGTACACATAATAACAATAATGAAATACTCTACTTTTTACTTTTACATTTAATATTTTGTTGAAAACCCTCTACAAACCAATTCTACTGTACTTCTCGCCACACTTTCAACTAATTTTTACATCTCTCCACTAAAATCTTATGCCAGGCCTTTTCAATAGCCTTTCCATAATTCGTCTAATGTCGCTGGAGATTTTCCATTTTTCCTACAATTCTGAATATAGACTCTACACCACGTCATGACATAGAAGCCTACGATAACACTTCCTCCATCTCTGATTGATGGGGCATACATTTTTCCGTCAGATCCAAGTCAATTGTATTTGATCTTATCTGTCCAAAGTATAGATTTCCAGAAAGAAAGCGGTTTTTCTTTGTGCAAACTACAATTTTCTTTGACGGTTTTTATTTGACACCCATGTAAGTTAAATTCCTTCAGCCGACTTCGTATTGTTATTCTCGATATTTCAATATCGAATTGTTTATAAAATTCGGTTTTTATTTGTGTAGCTGTGCGAAAAGGATCTTCTAGACGACGAATAAGGTTGTCATGCGGTAACGTTGTTTTACGAGGCCTAATCTTCCGTTTCTAAAGTTGCAAGGTTAAAGAGGTGTTCTAAGGACAAGACCAATGTGTGTTCTTCGGTTAGTTGTCTAGATACCCACCGAAAATTTAAACGATCGTGTATCAATTCGTACGTTAAACCATGAGATCTCAGTGGAAGAGATGTCAGTTCAAATCACATCTTCCATTCGTCAAAGTGTTGCATCTGATGCAATCTGAACAATTCTCGGTCCAATTATACACTGCTACGACCAATACTGTTCACCTTAAAGAGGAGACATTTCCTTATGGAAATCTTTTACAGGAAGTCCTTTTGCTCAGGAAAAACGCACAACAGCACGCTACCCTTCCACATTACCCACTTGGAGCACAATCGCAATTTTAAAACTGTCTATGTTCTCGTACTGCAATTGTCATTTGAATATCACAAAGCTAGATTGTGATGACACCTAGTGGTAGATAGAGAAATAACTCACCGCTATTTTCAGCTTTCCTATAGCAGTTTGTGACTTACTTAATGACCTTTCCTCGTATCCTCGATAATCCGATAATCCTGAAAGGGTCCATGCGATATTGTGGAGCTTATTGGTATTTGAAAGTTTCTATATTGAGGAATACGCATTCACCAATCCAAATCTCCCCGGTCATTTTAGTTTAAATATTGAAATTATAAAATCTAGTTATTCCTTTTTTTCGAAAACAAAGGCACTTAGGTAAATCAATATCTTTAAAGAAGTATCTTAAAATATCATTTAGGATCTACAATTCGAATTCTCTAACCGTTATAAAGAGGATGCCACAGAGCCGATGCATTATTTGA
The DNA here is from genome assembly GCA_023509865.1 of Trypoxylus dichotomus. NCBI lineage: Eukaryota > Metazoa > Arthropoda > Insecta > Coleoptera > Scarabaeidae > Trypoxylus > Trypoxylus dichotomus. The sequence goes on along the minus strand of CM042082.1, from coordinate 31,694,386 downwards.
GTTTACTGACGATATAAAGACGTAGTACAGAGTTTTTTCCAGTATCATATTATCGAAAGATTCAGACGTAATAAATAATGAAGCCTAACTTTTGCAATACAGCATATAAATGGAATCTTTATACCTATGCATATGAAAGTAAATATTATGAATTAAATGCACGTATATAAGATTCAGGTCACATATCAGCTCAACGGGTGTCCGACCTAAAAAAAAAAGTTGCAACGTCAATCGCCTTTATTGCAGGGTTTCAAAAATCGAGAGAAAGGTTTCAGTTTCATAACCTATGCTATCTAATTTAGAGGTTGGCCGTTGTTGTTATAATAATATAGTAATTAATTTTTAACTGGTTTAATATCGATTGCCTAATTCTTATATTTATTGGATCTATCGCATGTTGTAAATGCAGACTCGTATGATGTGATACGTTTAGTAGGGTTCTTTATTGAATGAAACATTTTCATCGATCAATTTTCTTTTATTTCTTATATATTCGTCGGAATAATATTATGCATATCTGCACGGTCCCATCTGATTTTTTTTAGACAAAGAATATGGGGTTTGATCAATTATTTCTTCATAAAACACAACAGTATGCAGATAAACGGAACTTCTCCATTCTCTAGATTTGTTTGATGCTGATAACATCGAGACAAGGACAAATAGTTATCATACTTTATTAAACTTTAATATAGAGTGTTCTATAAAAACAAATTGGTATGGATGCCAAGCACGTATCTTCTTGGAAATAAAATTTTAAACAGAAGTTGACATTTTAACTACAGAAGAAATATGTGTCCCAAAACGAAATGTACACTCAAGTATTGTACCAGAATCTTAAGCATATAAATAATATAAATGCCACGTCGAACACGCTGCTATATATTATATACACTACCACCCATTATAGTATGGACAGATCCTATTTCATGCGAAATTTCATGCTTGTTTCAAAACTTTAAACAAAGCAATTATAACAAACAGGAAGTAAGTTATACTTTCTTCTCACAATTCATGGCATTCTTTCAACCAATTTTCTCAGTGTATCTTGAAGAATATTTGTTCCACTTCCTCTACAATATCGTCCAGAGATGGGTTTTGGACGTTAGAACATTCTCTTCTAATTCGTCTATCTAGTTCGTCCCACAGAAGCTCTATTGGATTAAGACAACGAATCTAGGGAGGCCAAATCATTATTCTTAATATTCCTTTATTATCTGCAACAGCGAGGTAGTTTTTGTATAATAACGCATTTTCTTCTAATATCTCGCGATAATTCACCTTCTTCATTATTCCATTAATTTTCACAAGGTCCACTGTTTCGGTTAATGAAGAAGAATTCCATACAAGAATGGAACCACCAACTTTCCTTATTGTAGATGTAATACACTACAGAAGCATTTTCTCGGCTTTTAGGCACCTGACAAATGTTCTGCGGTTTTGACCAAACACTTTATATTTAGACTCATCAATCCATAGTACGTTTCTCCATTGTTCTATTGTCCAGTCTTTGTAAGTGTTGGCTCACTGTCTATTCTATTATGAGCGGTGGTGTAAATAATTTCTTAAGAAAGATAATCCTAACACATCTAAGCTAATGTAATAGAAAATTGGTGGTGGGTAAATCCTTGAAGAAATAATGAGCAAAATATATTCACCACTGCATTCTATAAAAAGCCTCTGTTCCATATTATCTAATTATGCCCAATTAATTTTGTACCGTACTGTATATCTCTTTTAATAAACCCTATACATCTTATGTTTCGCTTCTTAGAATCGAAATTACGTAGCATACCAAATTATACCCAAAGAAAATTGTCTCCTCCTCTAGAAGATCGTCTAATTCTTTTCGGAAATATAAAACAATGAAACATCGTATTACTAACCGCGACAAAGCTGAACCCCTCTTCAAAGAGGTACCTATCTTTGTAGAAACAATTATCTAGGTTACAATGCGTTAAATGGAACCGAAGATTATCTGAAATTAGAAGAGAAAAATTCCTACTCGTATTCACATGTTTAAAACGCGATTATAACAACAAAGGAGGTACCCTTTTTTTGTTTGGAAAATTACGTTATTAAACGAGATTGCACTGGTCAACAAATAAACATTTTTTTCTGCTGACTAAGATGTGATACTTGTTTTCAACTAATGTAGATAAGCTAATGCCAAATAAAAAACCGATTTCTCCTTATGACCTCATATTCGTTACCTATGGCATTTCTTGTTTGCCGAAAGCAATATGTTAAAACTCCAGATTGGCAAAGCCACTGTTTCAAATGCATATGTTCAAAATTTCCACCATTAAGTTACGAAAAATTAAAGCTGGGGTATTTGATGGACCTCAAATTAGAACTTTAGAGACGCATCCAAATTCCACCAACTCCTATGAACGAAGCTAAGAAAGAAGTCCGGACTTCAGTCAATATGGCCACGAAAACTTTTCTTCAAAATAGAGTCAAATGGAGTCATCTTAATAAGGTTCACGAAAAATTAGGTGCTGTAAGCGATTAACAAGAGAAGAGATTTCACCAAGATTCAAAAACCATGCAAACTCGCTACCAAGGTGGATTGGATCCACATATGATGGCCGACTATTGTTGGAGTGTTCAAAGGACTTCCAAACCAAAGTACACAGCAGAAAGTGAGCAAACGAAAATTTATTCCCCAATTGTTTGCGTTTTTGCAAGTATGTGCTTATATTTTTTTAATGATTATTAAAATTTTATACTTGTTTCCATCTTATCAGTTCCTGAGTAATAACTTAGCTGTATTAGTCATCTTCATTTTAGAATTGTGTACAATTCAAGCCAAAACAAGCAGTAGCTAAAATTAAAGAACGTCAGATAAAAATTTAAGACGCTTGAATTTTTACGAATACAAAGCAATAAGCAAACCAATAAAAAAAATTGAGAATCGAAAGCATTATCGGACGGCTATGGCAATCCCGACCAACTTGGCAGCTCTAACAATAACGCCAAAAACATCGAATCCACATCGTACGAAAAACAAAGCATCTAACTGCGAACTAAAGGACGCGAGACGACCGTAGGGGTGTAGAGGGGTATCAGAAAGGACTAAGGTACGGGACGAGGAACGCGTAATGTCATTTCGACATTTACTTTTCGTAGGAAATCCCGAAAAGGGAAGGTGAAGTGCTCCTAACACAATTAGGGCACCCTATTAGGGTCCCTGATTTAAATTCCGTACACACTAGCGACGGCGCGGGGGGTGGACCGGCGTGGGATGGGAACCGAAAGATGAGGAAAGGAGATGGGGAATTTGTAGAAGGAAAACGATGAAATTGTCGATGAAATTTTTATTTTGATACTGGCGACAATTTGTTTTTTTTTTTAGAAGAAATTGCCAACAATAATTTCCTTAAACAACCAGATCGTAATCGTGAAGAAATCACATCAAATTGGAACTGGTTCGAATTAATTTTTACTCGATTTTCGTAGTTAGAACATTTCTCATGGATCATAAGGAACATAGGAAATTTGAGTTGAAACTAGAGTGCCTCTTATGGTGGGAAAGTCACATTAAAAAGCTAAGTTCAATTATTAACACCATATGCTAATGAAATTAGTGCAGGACGCCACTGGAAATAGGTATCTACCCCCTAATTATCTGGGGGCAACCCCCACTTGCGCCTTGTCTATGACCGTCAATAGCTATTAGCTTGAAAAACATTCTGATGTATATATATACATATATCACGAACAAAAGTGGACCTTAGTTACTCCCTTGAGGAACTCCAGAAATTGGCGTGAAATGATGATAATCTCTAACAAAAAAGGCCGATATGTTATCACTATCTAAATTCTTTTAAGGATTTCATAGCGTACAATACGTCTAAGTCAACTATAGTGTCACACGGTGTAATTAGAGCAGTAGACATTGGAATTAATGTACGAAAAGGAAACGAAGGTACATCCACTGGAAAAAGTTTAGACTTTATACGATCACCGTCTTGATGCTTTAGATTTATGAATATGTATGGTGTATGGATGCGTGCAAAAACAACTATAGCTCAAAATGTGGCACAAAGTAATTATAGAACTCCACGAAGGAAATTTAACTCTGACAATGATCGAATGCGCGAATATGGATAATATGCCTCCAACTGGTGGTGCTTTTCCAAATCGAGGGATTCAGAGGACACCATATTAATAGTAATCAAAACAAGAGGTCACATAAAACTCTGCAGAATGAAAAGAAAAAAGAAAAGAAATGAAAAAAAATGTTAGTGGTGGATTACTAGAAAAGGGCTGGATGGATACGAAAGATATGGGCAAAGCTTCATAAAGAATAGAATCAATCGACAAACTTCTAAAACAAATAAATATAGAAATAAGTGTCATTTCTAAAGGCCTTCACAGGTCAATTACATCCCTTGGTTTATTGGTCTGCATAAGTTTAATTAATTAATTATTGTAACCTATTTTATCTGCTGTTTTACTATTGCTAATTCCATTCTATTCTATAAACAACAAAGTAAAATTCTAATATTTCCCAACCCAAGAACCACAATTATAAATTTAATAAGAGAGACCAAAACTTCTCGGGTCAACACTACCATTACACCTCATATCAGTCAGACCTCGACCCCACGCGTCTATCTAGGAAGCGTAGAATTTAAACTATAATTGACTATCCGGGATTTAGTCCGTCCGAAAGAACTTCGCCGAGCCTTTGAGAAATGAGATCTGCGACTTTCCCGACCGCCAACAAAGGACTCGCATCCCCATTTCACCCCGAGATCACGTACCTACAGCGCGAAGTATGTCTATGTCGCGACCACCATGATAAATCAATTGGACACCTCGACCGCGCCGTTTCGCATCCCCTCGACGAGACTTTACGCCCCCTCGGCTTTTCCAATTCTACCTAAGCAAACTTGCCTTAGAATAGAACCCGTGAATTCTTTCTATACCAAAAACTATGAACACTGGACACGTACGGTGAAGTCAGTTAGTTTTCACCTCGTCTAAGGGTGTGTTGTAGGATGAGGGTGTCTGAAACGTGTAAGGTAGGCAAAGACATGTCTATTTACGTAAACGTTAATAGAAGGAATTGTGTGATATGATTAAAAGTAACGTTAAAATGTACATATGTAGTTGGAATGTGTGCTTCAAATAAGATAAGCACCATTGTTTATTTTTTTTTTGAAGGCGGATGGTTAAATGATCACATTACCGTTCCTGTAATCTTATCAACAATTCTATTAAATCGTTTGCATAATGCGGTAGGTAAAGTCTTACTTATTAATGTTGCAAGACAGCAAATAATACGGAATGTACAGGATATGCAGTGTTGCAGTTTCCTGCTACTTCAGGGATAAATTATAAACACTTAAAGAAAGATGATGTAATGTATTTAAATTAATCTATACCGGGTGCAAAATTTCCGGTCCTCTGGAATTTCTGCAATAATTTAATTATACATTACAATACAAAAACGTTTTAATACATTATTACTAGAGACCGGATTATATGCAAAGTGCATATTTTATTTTATTTATTTATTACATTTTACGCCTATTTGTAGATGTCTTACACTGAGCTAAAAGATAATTAACGCTAATTAACTTTAATCTATGCAATACATCTATATATAACACATGGGCTGAAAAGTCCCGGGCCTAACAAAGAAAACACGGTTTTTTTGGTTCAAAATTAGCTTTATTCATCAACATAATCTCCATCAAGAGCAACGCAATCATTCCAACCCCGCTCTAACATTTCAATACCACTTTTGTAGAACGATTTATCTTTTGCCTCAAAATAGGTCTCAGTTTCAGCGATAACCTCTTCATTCGTGCGAAATTTCCTACCGGCGAGCATTTTTTTGAGGTCTGTGAATAGCCACTAGTCGCTGGGAGCCAAATCTGGCGAATGCGGAGGATGTGGGAGCAATTCGAAGTTCAATTCATGTAGTTTTGCCATTGTTTTGATTGACTTGTGACACGGTGCGTTGTCTTGATGAAACAAGGTTTTTTTCTTTGCCATATGCGGTTGTTTCTTTGCAATTTCGGCCTTCAAACGCTCCAATAACGCTATATAATATTCACTGTTGATGGTATTTCCTTTCTCAAGATAGTCGATGAATATTACACCACGCACGTCCCAAAATATCGAGGCCATAACCTTTCCAGCCGATTGTTGTGCTATCGGGCGCTTTGGACGAGGTTCACCAGTTGCTGTCCACTCAGATGACGATCGTATTGATTCCGGAGTGAAGTGATGGATCCATGTTTCATCCATTGTCACATATCGACGCAAAAATTCCGGTTTGATACGTCTAAACATGGCCAGACACTGCTCAGAATCATCAACACGTTCTTGTTTTTGGTCAACAGTGAGCAAACGCGGCACCCACCTTGAACAGAGCTTTCTCATAGTCAAATGCTTATGCAATATAAAGCCAATACGTTCTTTTGATATCTTTACCATGTCGGCTAACTCACGCAACTTTACTTTTCGATCATTCAAGACGATTTTGTGGATGTTTTTGATGTTTTCTGGTGTTACCGCCTCATTTGGACGTCCACTGCGTTCTGCATCATCGGTGTCTCTACGACCACGTTTGAAGTCAACAAATTATTGTTGTTTCTGATGGAGCGGAGTACCCGTAACACTTCTCAAGCCATTGCTTCGCTTGAACGGTATTTGTTCCCATCAAGAAGCAGTGTAAAATTAAAGCACGAAATTGTTTTTGATCCATTGTTTTGAAAATAACAAAAGTAGCGTGACTCTTGAATGAATAGAATATCATGAAATTTTAACAGCTGCCTTTTGAAGGTTAGTACTAACTGAGGGAAAGGTGACTGCAATAAAACTAGCGTCATGTATGTGTTAGGCCCGGGACTTTTCAGCCCATGTGTTAGACGTAAAATATAATAAATAAATAAAATAAAATACACTTTGCATATAATCCGATCTTTAGTTATTACAAATTTATCTTTGCAATCTTAGCAATTTGCATGGCACTACAACACCCTGTATATACTGAATATTAAATTATACGTCGTTATATTAGAATTACAACAAAAAATATACATATTTTCCACTAAAAATTTTACGCTGTCGCATTCAATTTACCTCAACCACGATGCACACAAAAACCACCCTCCAAAATAACAAATTATCATCTGCACGCCGCATTTATCCCGCGATAGCCAACCTCCGCGTCCCCCCAGGATCCCTAAAACGGCGTTCCCCCTTTAAAATCGAAATAACGACAGATAAACTTCCGCGAACCACCCCCAAGGGTATTATTCCATCATCATAGTCCCTAACTAGCATCTTCCAGTTTCAAGACGAACTTGCGGCCGCAATTCGGATACTACGCTCCCTAGCTCCGCAAAAAAAAAGGAGAATAACACTAACTGCGGTTGCAGAAACGAACGCTAGGGGTTCGTCGTATTATTATTCAGAGAAAACAAAATGTACCCTGAAGAGGGAAACGAGCTGGTAAAGATAATTAAGTACGTAGACTTACCCCTGGTGTGCTGGCTTGGGGTCCGTAAGGGAACCTTGTCCATTCAAGACTAGCCTCCCCTGTGGTGTCCAGAAGTATTACTGTAATATAAACGAAATGTGGTTATTTTTTTATGGTATACAAAAGGGTGAATATTTAATAGAACGGTAAGAGAATGTAGGAATGTACACGTGGACCATCGAATGTTGTAGTTCACAGCGTAGCTTATTGAAAGATTCATCCTGGATGTTAGAATTTGTGAGTATAGCAAAGTACTAACACTAATGCGTTACGGTATTGTGTTACTAATGAAATGAATGATCTTGCAACGGTAAGTCAAAGACTAGAAAGGGAGCTTCTGGCTTTCAACTTTGCATGCTTAGATTAGGTTCATTGAATTAGTACTTCATATATCCTACAATCTATTGCTGCAAACATGGTCAGCTATCACCGAAGAAAATAAAAAAATGAAAAAAGGAAATATTCACATTCAACTTCCAACTATTTGCCACTAACCATATCAAATCTTTAAGTCAGTAGAGACAAAAATTACATTTCATTTGGTATCATAAAGCAACACTGCATTCTCCAAAAGAAAAAGATCCCCAATTCAAGGAACAAAAACGAAAGTAACAAGTTTAAATCGACTGCGAGAAACGAAGAAAGCTTATATAAACTTGAAATAACTCATCCGTGAGAGTGGGAGAGTCGGAGGATGGAATAAAAAGAAGCGAAAACGTATAATCCGTTGGTGCCGAAGACCAGAAAGCGTCTGACTAAAACGCGAATACCGTAAAGACGACGCTAGGCCAAACCGCACTCAGAAAACAAGACAATACGAAGATGCATCCAGCCGAAATTGTGAAATACAGAGGATAACGGTTTCTAGATGCGCTGGAGAAGGACAAAAATACATTGACGACTGTACGGCAAGAATACAGATATGATTTATCGGTAAAGACTTGTGTGCTTGTGCTTGTAAGTAAGTAATCGCTCTATGTACTCTGAGTGTCAAAAGTGAGTCAATAATTATGAAGTTTTATTACAAAAAGTGAAAGGTTTATTCATTTACAATCAAATACATCCAAAAAACCACGTCAAAATACGGCATACCTTTTCGTCACACACGTGAACAAAATAATTTCATACCGGGTGGAAAGGTGCGAGCTATAGATTGCATTCTGGGCGACTGGAAAATGAATCGAACACCCGGCTTCACTTGAAACGAATAACGCACGTCTACCTCGCGGTAATACGAGGGCGACCTGAAATGTTTCCGGAATCGGCAAGAGATAGGATCCAACGCAATCCAAGCGATTTCTTCATTCGTTTCGTAACCATGGATGAGACTTGGATCCACAACTACATACAGTGGACTTTTCCGGGCGAATCGGCTCCGAAGAAAGCAAAGACCGTTCCATCGATCGGAAAGGTCGTGGTATGTGATCCTCATCGTCTATCTACGGAGAAGGAAAGGACGATCACGGGGCAATACTATAGCGATTTATTGACCCGATTCGATTCAGTATTGACGGAGACACGACCTCGTTCGCAGCGAAGAAAAGTATTTTTCCACCACGACAATTCACCGGCTCATTCACCCCGTATCGTCGTGTCCGAATTGAATGAGTTGCTCCTTTAACTCACAATATAATATTTCCGGCTTTTTGACCGCGCATATATTGTTTTTATATCTACCAGCAGACAGTAATACACAGGATATCGCGGTTGCGACAATATCCACACCGAAATCTGGAGTGACCTATAGATTCATTCTAGGCCCAATACTCTTGTTAAGCTCTTATTAACGATATTACTAAAACTCTGCACTGCCAGAAGCCATTGGTTGTAGATGATATGAAGATATTCTATAAAATTGATTCCTTAAATGGCTTTGTTGTAGGAGGATTTTATCTATGTTGACTCTTTGTGTGAATGGAACCGTTTGTGCTTACCAACACCAACCCTACGGTTGATTTATCGGTTACCAACACTAAACACTAATGATTAAAATATTCTGCCATATACTCGATTCATTATAGAAAGTGACAAGTTCCAGTGCTAACCGTTAATTATGATTAAAAAATTTGAGTAGAAATATAATGTAAGTTTGCGTTTAATTCATTATGGCTCCTTCTTTTTCTTACGTTTTTTGTTACCCTTTGTTTATGCCCAAATTCGTTTCCTTTTTCATCTTTCCTATTTTTCCTTTAAAGAATGGTTATCCTTAAACCCATTGCTATTGCCTCTTTCCTTCTTCTTCATTTCTTTTCGATGAAGAGAAAAGAAGTGTTAATTTCCCTCCTAACTTCGAACTAAGATCGGTCGTGATTATCTAGTCAGCATGAAAATTTATAAGGCGGAACAAGATCTCCATCAAAAATTAAATTCGCATTAGATATTAACGTGTGTGGTTTTATTTAATTCCTCATTTCCCAGTCATTGGTTCAGCCTAATCAGTACAATACGAACAAAAATCATCGAATGTATGATGAATCTGGCAAGTAACAGCCCTTCTCAATGCTACTCTGAAGACGACAGTAGACAAACTGCCGAAACGTCGGACTACATAAGTTCAACAAACGATGGAAATAAACCAAACAAGAACTCTAATTATAATGGCACCTATCTTGGAATTCTCTATAAATTTCTTCTTTAATTTACTAAGCTTACTCACATAGTTGTTAATTACAATGTCATGTATTGTAACAACAGAATGTATTTTATTTTTCGTATTTTCTTTTTGTCGATTTCAGAAGGTTCTTTGTTTAATGTAATTATGTTCGGATTAGGTATTCCTTCTATAGCATTGCCAGGTCTTTTGGGGTCTTTCAAGGACCAGGTGATCAATATTGCCTATTTTGCACTCTTCTAGCAAGTTTGTGGTGCATTTGTTGGTGCTACGGGACCTCTCGCATTTAGCACATTTGACGAATGCATCACAATTCTCAGTTGGATAAGGAAATAAACTGCATCTGTTACATGGCATTGACATCGGACTTAGAGGTTTGCTACGGTATACTGCATAGTATCTATTTAATGGTTTCTGGAATGATTCAAACGCATCGTGTTATAATTCTGATGAAGGATGTAGGTGTGTTCATTATTTCCGAGATAATCCTTTTTATAGTGTTTATGCTCTATTGACGATTGCAAGGACTGTGTGGATGTACAATTCACAGGTATAGCAGTAAACTCCACTCACACAAATTAATTAATTATGCGGAACGCAGCGTTTCGAGAGCACGTGGGCTCCCATTGTCAACCGTGTTACCGACTGAAAGTAAAAACTGTATCACACATGCAAATTATTTTCTACGCAGGCTCTAAAATTTCCAACCATATGACTATTTACAATCTACTAGGTGGCCTCATGCCTTTTGCGGGGAAGGATGGACCGAAAGCGAACCGTATCATTTAACAGGGTCTATGGTAATAAATCCATCAAACTCGAGTGAAAAAAGAAACCAAATATTTCCCGAGAATTTGGCTTAGGTACGATTGTTCACTTCTTCTTCTTCTTCAATAGTAAACTTGATCGTGGTAAATTTTGAGTTCAGTTCTGCTAGAAAATCTTGTATGTTTCCTTTGTTGGTATCAAACACAGCGAAAATATCATCTACGTACCTAAGCCAAATTCTCGGGAAATATTTGGTTTCTTTTTTCACTCGAGTTTGATGGATTTATTACCATAGACCCTGTTAAATGATACGGTTCGCTTTCGGTCCATCCTTCCCCGTAAAAGGCATGAGGCCACCTAGTAGATTGTAAATAGTCATATGGTTAGAAATTTTAGAGCCTGCGTAGAAAATAATTTGCATGTGTGATACAGTTTTTACTTTCAGTCGGTAACACGGTTGACAATGGGAGCCCACGTGCTCTCGAAACGCTGCGTTCCGCATAATTAATTAATTTGTGTGAGTGGAGTTTACTGCTATACCTGTGAATTTATGCTCTATGTTTATTTGGTTTAAATATGCCCGGATTTGTTCGCTTGTGATATATTGCTTCACTAATAATATAATTGCTGAATAATGATTATTAATAGTGTTACATATGGAGTTCATTTCCTTTAAACTTATAAATGCTCCTTGTACAAAATTTTCTCCTTCAACTCCTTCCTCAATCTTTCTGATCTACATTTCTCTTTGGTCTTTTTCCCTATCTTCTCCTTTCCATTTTCTATTCACTTTCCGCCTTTTCTCCATCTTCTACCTTTCCTTTTTCTCCATATTTCCCATGTAATTTTCTCGCAACTTCTCCATGACGTTTCAATTTGAAATAATTTATAAGAATAAACTTATCACTTCCATCAACTATAAAACACTTGCTTCTTTCACCCCAATATGAAACAGCTGCAAGGGTCTTCCAAAAGAAACTCATAAATTCATCGTTTAAAATGACAAATCGACATGGAACATGCAGCCATAATAAAGTCGTTAAAATCAAAGGATCTGCATTTCCCCCGGCGACTAGATGGGTTTGATTAAGTTTTTGGTATCATGTCGCGTGATAGTTCTTTTAACGATTATTTTCCTTGCGAGGACAACAGAAGAAAAACAAGAACGTGTTGGTGATACCACGCCCATACGAGAGTGCCTCTTTAAATAAAAATAACATATAACCTCCCCCATGTCAGAACTATGTGAATAGCGATAAAATTGCAGCCATCACCGGGAAAAGAATCACATCTCCTAGCGTCAAATTTGCGTTTTAGAGCGTAAGCTCTAGCACCGTAATTTTTACGCAAAAAGGATTCGCGTGAACGTAGCTTTGTGGCGTTCTGGAAATGGTGACTCCTAATTCAATGAGGATGATTGGTAACGATTGTCTTTGAAGTCGGCGATCGCGTGCCTCAGACCCATGTATATTTTCAAAAACCCACCCTCGCAGGATAAGGATCGTCGAGGTAAGGGGATCTAGCCGTTCCAGCCATTGATATCTCGTATAAATACGTAAGAAACGACCAGATAAATTAGCCGTAAATAAGTCATTTATTACGAGTTAATGTGGCGAGAAAATGGTAGCCAGTTATAGGGAACAGGGACGTAGGATAGGGATGGAAATTGAAGGATCTTAATAGGGGATGTGGCGTTAGAAAAGGTGTTCTGATTTAAAGTTACTTTTTAAATTTGGAGGTGTATGCATAAGTTTCTACCGAAACACGTAATCTTCCACGTGAAATTATTTTTTTCTTAATCAAAACATTGGCCATTGGCTTCTACATATTTTACCCATCTTCCAGGTAATTTGTGGATAGCATGCTGGAAAAACTGCTTGTCTTTTGCGGCAAACCGTTTGTCAAGCCATTTTTCAATTTCAAAATATATTTAATCTGCGTTTTCACTCTCGTCTTCTGATCCATAATTAACCGTCACAACAAAGTTTTCTATGTTTGCTTTACGTTCGTACCACTCTTTAATTATTTTGTCTGTATGGTTTATGCAATTTTGCCAGATGTCTGGTCCACAGTTATCCAAAGTTTCTTGACACATATCTAATACTTGTGTAGCGCCATAACTATCTCGACCAATATGTTTATTATAATATGCTTTCGCATGCACCCATATCAGTTCAATATGATTGAAGTCGCAGTGATACGGAGGAATTCTTAAAATTTCATGTCTAAGCGCCCGAAGTAATTCGTGTTTTTTATGTCTCTTGGTTGTTTCTAAAAGTTCATTCTTATTCATGGCATTTTTGTAGGTAATGTTATTATTATTTGGCCACTCAATAATGTTTGATTTGGACCAACTTAGATTTGGTGACTTGTGAAGTAAAACACTATGATGCAGCGCAGATGTACACTAGGGTGACAGAATAAAATAGACACCTACTAATTAAAAAAAGATTCTATTCTCGTTATATATACAAAACATTTTAAAATTTTTAAATTAGACTAATATTTTGTCGATCCACTTTTACTTGCGTGAAGTGCTGCGAGTCGTCGTGTCATAGAATCTATTAAATGATTTATGGTGTCTTCTGGAATATTTAACCACTCTTCTGTAACAGCTGCCACGAGTTCTTCCTTATTGCTGGGTTTTCGGGGTCGTTTCGCCATATTTGTCTGGATTATATGCCAAACATTCTCTATCGGATTCATGTCTGGTGATTGGCCTGGCCATGGTAAAATCCGAATCCCCTGTTCCTCTTTCCATGTGATTGTTGTTCTTGCTTTGTGGCAGGGTGCTCCATCCTCCATAAAAGTGGCGTCTTCTTTAGATAAAATGGCGTTGTCGAATATCGGTAGTAGTCCTTCTGTTAATATTTGGATATATTTTGCCGCATTTATATTTCCGTCGCAGATTACTAATTGCGATCTTCCACCATACCATATCGCGCCCCACACCATGATGTTCGCACCGCCGTATTTCACCGTCTGATGCAAAAATTTATCGTCCAGTTGCTATGACGAACGTCTCCATACCCACGTACGACCACTATCACTGAATTGGCAGTATCTGCTTTCGTCTGAAAAAATGACAGACCGCCGAAACTCTTCGGGCTTCGTTCGCATTTCGATTGCCCAAGCCATTCGGCGCCGTTTTTGAAACGCCGTCAGGAGAGGTTTTTTCTTTGCCACCCTTTTATACATCTCCACACTGTGGAGGTATCGCAGAACGGTGCGCTGACTTTTCTGTGAAGTTGCCGCAAGCTCAGCTGTACTTTTTCGCGGTTCTCTTGACACTTCGCGCACAAGCACCCTTTTACTTCTTTCAGAAGGTCCGGCACGACCTGGTTCGGCTCACGGTTAACTGTGGACAACGGGATATTTAAAAATTTACTTATTTCACGTTGCGAAGCGCCGCGTTCACTCTAGCCAACGATGCGACACTATATCACTCGAACCTTCTAAGCGAGGCATAGTTGTAACGATACTAAACTATGACGAATTCCTTCCGATACATCTACCCCTACCCTAATGACAAGAGAAAGTTCTTAATTCGTTTTTAGAATTTAGCTGTTTACATATTCATACTGCTTTAGCTGGTGTCTATTTTATTCTGTCACCCTAGTGTAAATGAATCATTTTAATCCTCTGCGATACATCAAGTATTTTGGGCATCAATCTTGACTTGTACGGAGCTGTTAAAGTACTAGTTAAAGGAACAGCGGATGTACTTTCTCCCTTTTGTTTTACGTTGTAAACGGAACCAATCAAAATGCCCAAAGCACTTCCAACTCTCTCTGCAATAAGAGAGACAACTATAATTTACCTCATGTACCGCATCAATAGATACTAGAGGAGTTAGATTTCGTTTGTCATTCTCAAAATACATTAGTAAACGACAAATCTTTAACTACAACCTTTAAAAAATGTGTTAAGTCTTCGTATGTTTCTTTAACATCTCTAAACTTATTATAAACTAAATGATTTACTTTACTGCAGCTGTGAAAATAACTTTTAGCAAAAGAAATGGTGGAATTAAATAAAAATAAACGTTGAGAACAAAGGAAGTCCGAATAAACAGTAAAAAAAAGCAAATGTCAACGGAACGATATCTTCTTTTTAGGGTTGCATGCACTGTAGTAAACATTTTCCAGGCTCTTATTTACGCATTACTCTACAGTATTCTATCTCACTTCAACTAGTTCATTGATACTGAATGACGTATGGACGTATATTTTAAGTAGCTACGACCTATGTTATATACTTCTATCCTGCTTGTGTCTACACATGCTTCTGAGCTTTAGATATAGCGCTTTTCTTTACTCTATCGATGAAACAATGATGCAACTACCATACACATTTTCGTGATTTCATCTACCTACATAATTGAATATTGAAGTGTTAACTCATTTGAAATTGAGCAGTTTAAAACTGTTTAGTTACAGCTATAAATATAAATGCAAGAAAAAGATCGGATATAGTTATTTATTTGACATTTCGACTAACCTTCCCCAAAAAAACGAATCCCTACCCGTTCCCTAACAATCTAGATTAAATATCTTCGCCAAAACATTTCCCCGAAAAGTCCCAAATTTCGAATTCCCGCCAAAAATTCGGAATTTCAACCGCTTAAATTGCGATCAATTCGTAACATTTCCGTTTCGCCCCCTTTCCCTTCGCTCTACCATCTTCAAACGGAGAAAAAATCGCTTAAACGTGCCGAAGCATCCGCCAACTTCAAAGGAAGAGACAAAAAGGTACGGGGTGGCGCGCTGCAGCGTTTTAACACCATTCGCCCCCCTTTCCCGACCGCCTCCCTGTTTCGCCCCTCGTCCAGCGGGCGCCGAAAAATCGATACTAGACAGGGTTGCCAACCCCGAAAACACGACGCACCGCAAACGCGCGCCGTAGCTACGTCCTCTAGCGGGATACACGTCGAATTATAGCGCGTACGAAGGTGTCCAAGTCTTTTATCGGGAATATCGTAGAATTTTGACGCTGTTATGGAATAGGAGGCTGGTTTATGGTAGCGCCAATGTAATGTGGTATCCGCGTTTCTCAACTGTCATATTCGTAGGATTTGATGTAGTTGAAGAGAAATTTCTTAAGCATTGATCATCAACTCTATTTGACTTCTGGGGAAAAAGCAACGTCTAAAAGTATTTACAATTGATTTGTCAAACGTAAGAAAGTTAACTGTGCCTATTACCAGATGTATGCATAAGTTCTTTTCGGTTTTTTTACTAAAGAAACATGTAATTTTCAAGGGAAATTAATTGTTTTCATCGGCTTCTACACATTTCATCCATCTTTCAGATAATTTATAGAAACCAAAAGGTCCTTGCCTTTTGCGGCAAATCATTCGTCTAGCCATGTTCCAACTTCATCGAAATTGCTGAAGTGCTGCTCTGCAAGCACGTGCCCCATTGATGCGAAGAGGTGATAGTCAAATGGCGCCGAATCTGAGGAATACACCGGATGCGGATCCAAGCGATTTTAAGATGTCTTTCACTAGTTTTGCTGTGTGAGATAGCGCACGTTCATTCAAATCGTGCGGGACCCATTTACCGAGTTTATTAAACTTGCACTATGCATACACCTGGTAATGTTTGTTTGATTTCTGCTGCAGTTTGATAAAAAGTTGTACCAATTACCCATAAAATTATAAAAAATTATATATAAATATAAAACGTTATAAGACGTCGAAAATTTCATGTTAAATTCACGACGGCCCACATTAGAATTGACCAGTTTTACACTGTATAACAACGCGCTCACAGAAAATTTACATCTACGTTATTTCCGACATCTGACTTGAACCTCACTATACAAAGTAGCTGGAGAAACCAGAACACAAGACTTTAGCGAGATGCTGGAGTTCTTAGTTCAAGAATTTGCGATGATATAAGCTGGAAGGACGGGGAAAGGGAAAAACTAAGGGTGCGGGGTGAAGGGATGCCACGTAAATTTCGCATATTTACTCAATTTTGCAGGAGCGAGCGCGGGAGGGAGGAGGGGGGCAAGGGAAGGTAAGACGAAGCAAGAACAAGCATTGACTCGATACTACTCGCAAACTAGAACGAAGGGTGCCGTGGAATTTTCGCTCAGCAGTTGGTTTGGGCGCCCAAAGGTATATAGCGTTATTTTGGACAAGGCGGAAACCTTAGCCGCTTTAGATGGGAGACACCCAGCCTAACAATCTCGAACGCATACCGCTTCCCTAAGTAGAAAAGATGTGCAAACATATGAAGATGAAATAAGGCGTGTTAGTCGTTTGTTTTCCGCGATTTTCTTTTGTTTCTTCGGTGCGTACTTTCCGATAAGAGTTTGTCGAGATTATAGGGTGAACTCCCCCAGAAATCGAAGAGTCAGTAAAATTTCTAAATTGGCGTTTTACTGCGATTTTAGCATGTTGCCAAATTTAGGTTTTCCAAGGTGGGTTTTAGTCGTTGGAATTAATAAAGAGAAACTTTTGTAAGCTTGGAAATTCGGAAAAAGGTTCTTTCCAAATAAAATGTCCAATACGAAAAAAAAAAACAATAGCATTTGTTTTTTATTGGGGAGAAAGTTGTTACTTCTTCAATGTCTTTCATACAGGCATCAATAGAAGAGTTATAAAATAAAATAATAACTCTATAGATTTTAACGAGTTCAATATATTTAGAAAAAAACACAAAGCTGTTATCGTTTAAAGTTAGCTAATTATAATCCTTGAAAGCTGTTAGAAGGATTACGTCGTGGTTTCTTGCTTATTTTGAGACGTTGTAAAAAAAATAAAGGTGACATCGACTCGGAAATTGTAGAAACCGATTCTACGAATGTGGTTTTATCTTGAAATTCGCACGGAATCCTTTAGATTTTAGATGATTGAGCGTTTTTAGCTTTAGATCAAATTCCTGTAATATTTCATTTCATTTTTTTTTTAATTTCCTTCCACCATAATGTTGAAAAAAATGACTAAAACTATTAAATGTAGCTTTTAGAAGAGGATGAAGTAAATTTTATTGTTTAATATTTTAGCAAAGTATAGAAATATTATCCGCAAGTTTTGAACCCATCACATTTTTCAAAGGTAATCTTTTCGTCATTTCTTTCATACCTTCATAACTGAAAGAGTTAGAGTTAAATAAGGGATCGTTTTATAGATTTAAACAAACTAAATTTGTATATATAAAAAAAATGAAATCTCTGTTCTTTAAGCTTTGTCAGTTACGATAGCAAAACTTTCAGGTTCCACATTGATTCCTTTGCTTATTTCAAATTATAGTTCAGAAAATAAGGCAGAAATGGACTTGGAATTTACGGAAATCGATTCTTAAGCACGGATTTTATTGAGAAATGTGCAATGGAAGCGTTTATAAATGGCACACAATGTTTTAAATGATCTCGACACCCTGCTAGATGAAAGATGCTTTTCGATTTTGGATCAGGTTTTTTCAAAATTACACGATTTCTAATTTCGAAACAGAAACTATTTGGTGGGAGTATTTAGGAATGCTTCATAGGTTTTTAGTAGCGGTTATTAGTTCAAATAGTTTAATTCTTCCTTACTATTTTGTTTATTATTTTTCTTTTTCTTATTTTAGGTTATTGTTGCGAAAATAGTTAGAAATCAATTCGGGTGCTGTGGAATTCAATTCTCAAGCATAAATTTTCTCCAGAAAAGTAGAGACATTACGTATTTAACTAAGTTTTCCAAAAGATATTAGTTTTGGGCTAAATTAGCGGATTAACTTTTTTAAATATGAACAAGAAACAAATAAAGAATCAAGAAGACAAGACATTGAAAAAACATAATGGACCATAGAAGAGAGATGGATGGCATTTAAAGAAATATCAACAACAGCAGGAGACGAAATAACAGAAGAAGAAGTGGAAGAAGCCGTACAAAAGATCGAAATAGGTAAAGCAGGCGGAGATAATAGCATATTACCCGAAATGATCAAATGGCTAGGACAGGAAGGGAAAAAATTGATATAGGAGATCGCAAAAGATACCAAGGGAATACTAAAATAATCTGATAATCCCGATTTGCAACGAATTTTTACTCGAATCAACCTTTGATTCTATCCTGTTTGAGAACGATTTAAAAATTTGAAGGTTATTTTAAATCATAGTTGCAAAAATAAGACAGTAATTGAGTGGGGAGTCGCGGAAATCGATTCTCAAGCATAAATTTTATCAAGAAAAGTACCATAGAAACGTCTAAAAAGAGTTCCAATTGCTATTAAGTGAAAGATATGCTTTGATTTTGCATCAAAATGAAATTTTTTGCGATATTTTTTTGTCCAAATCAACTTGATTTTGTCGATGGTAAATTAAAATATGGGTTAATTGATGTTAGTACATACTACACTATCACCTCTAACTCTTAGAAAGGGAGCCAATAATTTCTTCTCGAAGACTATTTGATTTCGTAAGTAATATACGCTTCATTACAACGATGCTTGTCCAAAAAAAAAAAAATTAGCCCCTAATAATAATAGGATCGTAAATATACCGTTCTGACCTTAAACTGGCGTATAAGAAAATCTGTTCAGAACTTTAAAGCGAAGCTCGACTTTCGTCTAGAACCGCATCTAACATATACGACTTGCTATTGATTTTTTTCCCTACCGCTGCGAGGAATGAGAAGCTAGGCGGCTTTCCTGTTTTCGGTAAGAAAAGGCGAAGTAAAGGGATGTAGAGGAAGATAAAATGTTACTAGAGGATTCGGATCACGTGCATTGCTGAATCTAATTTGAAATTTCGCCTTTTTCCTTGAAGAGTGCACTTTCTATCAAACGTCTATTTGGCGAAAAGATACCGTGGAAAGCTAAGAGAAACAAGTTGGTATTGGTGATGGTTTTTCTTATATATATATATTTGAATTCAAGGTAAAAAATTTGTAATTTCTAAGGTTGTGAAGTCTAAAAGGTCCTTTAGGATGTATCTTATTGATAAGTGTTTATATGACACGTCTAATTTATCCTTTTGCTTTAATAATTGTCTGAGAAATACGTAGTATCTTTAGAACTAATCCCTCCGAATACGATTCCTCTATTGCATCCCACACTGCCTTCAGAGCATTCCGGAATACTGCTTTGGCAGTCGTTGATCCTAACGATCCAAGTGATCCCACAAAAGCTCAATGGGACTGCAATCAGAGCAATATGGCCGCTACTTCGTTAAGAATAGGACCCCTTCAGAAGACTTGTCTTGAGAATGAGCTTTAGCCAACTCCGCGGTGTATTTGGAGTCGTTATCTTCCTGATGGATGAGTACCAAGGTCAGTGGCAAGTCGGTGGTGGTGGAGGGAAGACGTGGTCACATATGAATACAAGACGTTCTTTATTTTCCGAATGGCTCTCGTACAATATGTAGTTGAATGCATTCTGTACTGTGACAATGTCATACAGGATTATTGATAAATGATGTATTATTATTATTATTAAATATTGGATGGCAATCTTTGCCATCTACAGCGCCAATACAATTAGGGACATTCCAACTACAACCCATTTTATGCCAGCAAAGCAACACACGCCTTCACATTTCCACCTCTCTGTTTCACCAAAGGTACTAAGCAAGCTTCTTTCCAACTGTAAAACTTAACGAAACACGAAAACTTTACATCTTTAAGTGGAAAATTTCAAATTAATTCACTTCCAGTTGGTATCCAGTAGGATTCTCAAATATACATCTTTTGTCATTCTATTATTTATTTGAACTAAGTTCTCAATACTTCCGCCTCCAAAACAGCCCCATACCATAATGTTTCCTCCTCCATGTTTTACTGTTTTTTTTTTTTTGAAATACACTCATCTAACATTCATTCTGCAGGGTTGCGACGAACAATTTTTGGCCCATAATAACTAGAGTTGTTGTTTGAGCTATTTTCATCGTTCCTTGAACTTGTATAGTTCGATGTTTCGGCAGTCCATCTACTACTGTCTTCTGGGTAGCCCTGAGAAGAGCGTTGCTTACTAGAACAATAATGCTTCGATGATTTCTATCTGACGTATTTGTCTTCCTTATTTGTAATAAATAGGGAAAACTAGTGAAGACAAATATGTCATCGAAGCATTATTGTTTTGGCATGCAACAGCCCTTCTTACGATTACCCTGAAACGTCGGACTATACAAGTTCAACTAAAGATGGAAATAACCCAAATAACAACACTAGTCATTATAAGAACCTACCGTCAACAGTATCACGTCAAGAATTTAGTCTTTTCCCGTTTGTGAATAGAACTTAACCGTGGTTTTCTTACAACTATACCACCTCTCAGACCGGCTTTTATTCCATTCTACTGGTTGACGACGTTGTAAATTGAACTCTAATTTGCGGTCGATTGTAACTGCCATTCTAAGAATTGTAGCATAAATTTTCCCTAAATATTTTTAAAACAGTTTTGAATGTAACACAATACATTAGGTGCGACTAAATTTATGAACGGTAATATAATTGGATCAAATATATTACTGTCTATTAATAGGGCACACTTTAAATTTCTCTAAAGTGAGGTGCCAAATCTCCTAGATCTAGATGATATTCCACTAACAGACTTTAATTTTCAAAACGTACAACGCATATGTGTGGTGGTGGCTTCGAACAGTCCAAGAACCCCGATACCAGCTTCGTCAGAAAGTACATCCATCCATTTCTTTTAATTTCAAATTATCCACAATACCAGCAGGCGATTTTCAATAGCGCAAACCGTATATGTAAAACCAATGCGTGATTATAATTAAAATGTTTATTCCACAATTTTCACCGTGTTCGCGATAAAGGTTTCAAGATAAAGAGACAGCGGACAATCCGAGAATTGGGTTGTAAAAATTCGAAAGATCTCGTAACGCGCATGCATCCAGCGCGCCTGCAAACAGGACCAGTACGATAATGAAGAAACGTCTTCTTTTTTCTTCTCCTCCGTTGATACCGAAGCGTTTAAAAGCGGATGGTAGAAGAGACATTTTTCGGCGAGTCAATCGGTAGGCGTAAGTGCTGTTTGCCGATAAGCGAAGTTTCGAAATGCAATAAAAGATTTGGACTGGTTAGGTGTAAGGTGTTAAAATCTCTGATTGTTGCAGTTGGGATTTTTATTCTATTTGTTGATTATTTAATTAGTAACGCTACAAAAATATCTAGAATATAATAACACATGGGCTGAAAAGTCCCGGGCCTAACACATAGATGACGCTAGTTTTATTGCAGTCACCTTTCTCTCAGTTAGTACTAACCTTCAAAAGACAGCTGTTAAAATTTCATGATATTCTATTCATTAGTTTGTGAGTTATTGTGCTAAGAGTCACGCTACTTTTGTTATTTTCAAAACAATGGATCAAAAACAATTTCGTGTTTTAATTTTACACTGCTTCTTGATGAGAAAAAATACCGTTCAAGCGAAGCAATGGCTTGAAAAGTGTTATGGGGACTCCGCTCCATCAGAAACAACAATAAAACGTTGGTTTGCTGACTTCAAACGTGGTCGTAGAGACACCGATGATGCAGAACGCAGTGGACGTCGAAATGAGGCGGTAACACCAGAAAACATAAAAAAAATCCACAAAATCGTTTTGAATCATCGAAAAGTGAAGTTGCGTGAGTTAGCTGACATCGTAAAGATATCAAAAGAACGTATTGGCTTTATATTGCATGAGCATTTGACTATGAGAAAGCTCTGTTCAAAGTGGGTATCGCGTTTGCTCACTGTTGACCAAAAACAAGAACGTGTTGATGATTCTGAGCAGTGTTTGGCCATGTTTAAACGTAAGAAACCGGAATTTCTGCGTCGATATGTGACAATGGATGAAACATGGATCCCTCACTTCACTCCGGAATCAAAACGATCGTCATCTGAGTGGACCGCAACTGGTGAACCTCGTCCAAAGCGCCGGATAGCACAACAATCGGCTGGAAAGGTTATGGCCTCGGTATTTTGGGATGTGCGTGGTGTAATATTCATCGACTATCTTGAGTAAGAAAATACCATCAACAGTGAATATTATATAGCGTTATTGGAGCGTTTGAAGGCCGAAATTGCAAAGAAACGACCGCATATGGCAAAGAAAAAAATGTTGTTTCATCAAGACAACGCACCGTGTCACAAGTCAATCAAAACAATGGCAAAACTACATGAATTGTACTTTGAATTGCTCCCACATCCACCGTATTCACCAGATTTAGCTCCCAGCGACTACTGGCTGTTCGCAGACCTCAAAAAAATGCTCGTCGGTAAGAAATGTTGCACGAATGAAGAGGTTATCGCTGAAACTGAGGCCTATTTTGAGGCAAAAGATAAATCGTTCTACAAAAGTGGTATTGAAATGTTGTGCTGGAATGATTGCGTTGCTCTTGATGGAGATTACGTTGATGAATAAAGCTAATTTTGAACCAAAAAACCGTGTTTTCTTTGTTAGGCCCGGGACTTTTCAGCCCCATGTGTTATTTTGGTAATCTGTTTTGGGCGTCCTTTCTATATAGTGAATTATGTTTTACTCTTTCTAGCTTGGAAAAGAAACAACAGTAAACAGTAATGGGACAAAGACGGTGGTCTTTTATAGAAGAAACCACTTGATTATAGGAAATAGAGTGTGGTATCAGAAATTAGAGGACAAATACTATACTATATATACTACAAATACTAAATATACTAAAAACGTAAAATCTAACAGGAACAATACAAAATATAGAAACAAGGAAAGAAGCGGAAGCCTTTATAAACCATTGATTAGCAGTAGTTATCTGTTAATAGAAATTGACTGGAAAGAAGAGACAAATACGGTAGAGCAATACGCAGACTTAAAATAAGAGAAAATGGGAATAAATACGAACAAGAAACAAACAAAGAATTCAGAAGACTAGACATTGAAAAAACAGAATGGCCCATAGAAGAGAGATGGATAGCCTTTAAAGAAAAAGTGTCAACAATAGCGAATTGGTGGAACAATAAAATAAAAAAGTAGTAAAAGAGAAAAGTACTTATAAAGTGGACAACAGAAAATTTTGGATAAGAATAAAAATAAGAAGAATAATAAGAAGACAAATTTAACGCAATAAATACAGAACAAAGCATAAGCAGAGAAGAACCGAACCAACAACAAGAAATAACAGAAGAAAAAGTGGAGGAAGCCAGGCAAAAATTATAGATAGACAAAGCAGGCGGAGATGATGGCATATTACCAGAAATGATCAAATTGCTAGGACAGGAAGAAGAAAAATGGATATGGGAGATGTTAAAAGAAATATGGAAGGGCCAGAAAATATCAACGGATTTACAAGAAAGCAGAGCTGACCTAATGCGAGAACTATAGACCTATATGTTTAGCACAAACAAGCTACAAACTATACACAAGAATACTGGAAAAACGGCTAAGAGTTTATGTGGAACAAAGACTAGAGGAAGAACAGGTAGCCTTCAAGCCACAAAGACAAACTAACGACAATATCTATATAACGAAGGACTTAATAGAAAGAAAAATTGAAGGACCCTTTAATATAGTAGATAGAAGAGAGATATGGGAAAGTGTAAAGGAAATGGAAATCCCTAAAACCCCGCTAGATATCATCAGTAGTACATACGAGACAGTAGGATTCAGGATACGAAAAAAGGAAAAAAACAACAATTATTAATAACCCAACAATAACGCATAAATAGACAGCAAACAATAGTAACATATCACGTTAATATTCAATCATTTAAATTATAAATAATTATGTCCTCATTCTCTTCACAATTACAAACAAGTTCTACGCCAATAGCCACTGCTACATCTGTGTGGGGGTCATAAGGTCCCCAGCCAGTTTAGATAATCCAGCAGTTCAAGTGAAACAAAAGAAATTCAAATAAGATTCCTATTGCGTGTGTATTTTATTCAAGGAAAAAAGTATGTGTATATACCCTTGTTGGAAATAACAATCAAACTTCTTCCGGGAGATTACTCCTTGCATCGTAAAAAAAAGAACCGTTCCTCCTAAATCAACGAAATAAACGACCAAAAAGGATGCTAACAATTAACTCCAGACTTGTTTATACCCCATCAATCGAGATAAAATATCAAATTCGTGCAATATATCTAAAGGGTAAACGGCTAGGAGATAAGGCCGATGCTTAAATTAAAGTACGCGGCATAAATTCGAGACGAAATCTTTTTTTTTCTTTTTCTGTATATATCTTCGTAAAGAGAGAAAAAAAAAGTACGTGTATTCCAAGCGCGTATACCAGCCTAATAAAGCTTCGTATATTGTGTGAGCATGATTTAATAGGCATTAATTGATTTTGTAGTCGTAGTGTTCCTTCACGGCGTCTACTTTACTGCCGCCCTTGCCATAAATTTCTCGAAAATGTCATAATAAAATCGCCGATTTTGGGGTAATTTGATCCTGGATGGATTATAAATTATTTTTAATTGCGGTTAAAATTGAATCGAACGGATAATCACACGAATAAGGGGAGGAACATACAATCCTGCTGCACTCTTGAATGCGTTATGTGATGATAGCAGCAATAGATCAAAAAATGTATTCTTATCTCTTATTTAAAGAAGAAATGTCTAGATAAAGGAAATTTTATCCTAATTTATATATTAATATGTACAGTCTGACATATAATTAACAAAGCGTTTAGCTCGCTCGTGTAAATACCAGGTAGTTGAGATGTCGCGGTTCATGTAAACAAAAAATTGTTACTATAGGATCAAATGGAACGCCCGGTAATGTAAACAAGATTGCACCACGCACAATTCGCTAATGTAAACAGTTTAGGGTACGGGTTATTTCCCGATTTACGTGGGTAATTGAATCGATCTAAAAAATGTTTACGTAAACGTTTTCAGGGCCGACACCGGCCCCGATTTATGTATGGGATTCCTCTAAGCGTTGGCTCTCTTGCCTCTCGTGAAATAAAGTAGTGTGCAGCTAAAATCACGCCAGAATAGACATGGCATCCACGTCCAATAAAAGAACATTTTTAAAATTAAGTGACAAGGTGTGACTCATTTGGAAAAAAATATGGAATATCTTAAGCCACAATCTGTACAATTAAACGATTCAAGTCACAAATTTTACAATGTGAATCAGATACATACGGAGACCCGGGAAATCGAAGAACTTTCTAATTTCTTTGTAGTAGAAACGGCAGAAACAAAATGAAGAAGTCTTTAAGTTATCGAATTCAAGTCACAAATTTTACAACGTGTGTCAGATATATACGGAGGCTCGGGAAATCGCAGAATGCCCAAGCGTCTAGAATGGAAAATCATCTGCATAAGTGGTTTTTAAAACAAAGGGATAATCATATTCCAATTAGCGGTCAATTAATTAAAGAAAGAGCAACATTATTGAATGAAAACCTAAAAGAGACAGAAAATTTTGTAGCCAGTGATGGCTGGCTAAAAAGATTTAAAAGGAGGTATGGAATTCGACTGCTGTCGATATCTGGTGAAAAATTATCGGCACCATCACAACTAGTGCAACCGTTTAAGGAAAAGGCAACAGAATGAAGGAGGTGCATTTAAATGAGGAGTAAATATACAATGCAGATGAAACCAGTCTTTATTAGAAATTATCACCTACGAAAACCTATGTTGCTTCACATGAAAAATCTGCTACGGGTAGAAAGGCGGAAAGACAACGCATAACTTTTCTAGCGTGCACTAATGCTAGTGGTACACACAAAATAAGGCCCGTTAATTGTAACTGTTCAAAATCCGTTTGGATGACTAAAGGCAAATTTCTGTAATAGTTCCAGAACCACTTTGTCCCTTAGGTATGGCAATAAAACTGTAATAATAAGTAAATAAAGATTTCTTAAGAAAGCAAAATCTTCAAATAAAGGCGGTATTGAAAGGGGAATTGGATAAGGCACCAAGTCATCCTCCAGAGGAACAATTAAGAAGCAACGATGGTTCAATTTTTGTTATGTTGATGCCGCCCAACGTAACTCCACTCATCCAAATTACTACATTGTATTATCGAAAATTATCAAAAAATCCTAAAAACATCTCCGAATCTTTAAAGCAAATATCTTTACGTGAAGCAATTTTAAATTGAATTGTCCAAATTGAATGAGTTACGCTACGAATTAGTCTTTCATCATCCATATTCAGTGGATCTAGTCCCAGACGATTTTTTGCTATTTTCAAGCCTGAAAGACAGCTTGAAGAGACGGGAGCACAGTTTGGAAAAGTGTATTGGTTTTCGAGGAGACCGAAAAATAAAAAACCACACCAATACCGTGATTTTCCTGTCGATTTCGGAAACATTTCAGGTCGCCCTCGTATCGATGTACTGACGTTGGTCCATTATATTACGCGGTAAATAGGTCCAACACCTCTCCAAGACGTGCATCCTCATACCATCAATTTTCTCCTACGTATTTGATGGTCCTTCTGGTGTAATTAGGTTTCCATTCGTTCTTTGAAGGTCCGCGAACATACAACTTTCCGTCAGAACCACAACGGTTTGCTTTTGTTTTATCCGTAAATAAAACATTTTTCCATTGATCCACTGCTTGAGCTAATATGTTCTTTGGCGAAATCAACTCAATGCAAACAATTTCGTTTGTAAACCATAAAGGAAAAGATATTCCAACGTCGAACTTCATCTCGTGAGAGTTTGAAGGGATGGATCCGACAGGAAATCGACGATACTCCGCCTCAATTAACGCGGAGCGAAATTGTGAACTTTCGAGAACATCTCCGGTAAAGTATTCCCAACGACGCCCGCTATTTTCCTGATATAATTTTTAAAACGGGTTCTTTTCAAGAATATATTCAGTTTCTTTTTCTAGTTATTTGTTTTTAATTTTTTATACCCTTTTAAAATGGGAGAGATCCTCATACCCCATCCTGTATAAACAAAAAATCTTGTCGACCAATGGTAGTCAATAACAGAAAAACAAGTGGGAAAAACAAGATTTATCTTGTTTCTGAAAGTGGTTTAGTTATACACGTTAAGTTTGTTGAAGTTTTAATAGAAAAGATAGCAGTTTTTCAAAACTTATATATGTTTCTGACACAAAGATTTATTGCTGTCAGTATTATCTAAATTGGTCTCATCTATTCTATGAATCCATGTAAGTATGTATATATGTGTATTACAAGTCAATACACTGAAAAAGTTTCTTCGCCAATTTTGTTAGAAACTCTTTCTGAGATATTTCCACTATTACATTGCATTTAGATTCTGTAAGCTTAGTAACCAGCGAGTAGCTAACGCCTGAAGATATAGATGAGACTCTACCGAAACGTACCACCGGTTCTTTTCAGCACAGAAAAGATATAAAACATGTAAAGAAATATTAGTACAATCACGGAGACGTAAAAATTGATGTTTTTACAAGCTATTAAACATTTAACAATGACATCACTTAATTCTAAATCCTTCATTGAAAAATTGCCAAATCTGATACTAATTTACCGCATCGTCCAAGAGAAAATCGCCACCGCCAAGAAACTACGTACACTACCGTTCAAAAGTGTTTACGCACTCTCACTGACAGCAAAAATGTTAATAATATTTATTTTTTATGTACAGATACACGTACATGAATAAAAATATATTGAATAAATGTGAAAATTAAAACGTTTAATTTAAATTTTGCTTTCATCTATGTGATCTCCTCTTGATTTAATAATTACAGCACACAATCGAGGCATTCTCGCAATAAGTTTTGCCAGAGTTTCTTGTGTTATTGAGGTCCAACTCGATCGCAATTTGTTCCACACGTCAGTAGCTGATGTCGGAGCCGATTTCCGTACTTCCCGATCTAGTTCTTCCCATAGTAACTCGATTGGATTCAAGTCGGGGCTCTGGGGAGGCCATTCCCTAATGTTGAGAGTTCCTTCCTCTTCTAAATGGCGTAAATAGTCTACATACTTTAGAGTAATGTTTTGGGTCATTATTTTGGTAGAAGATAAAATTTTGATCCAAAAGTCGAATTCCGGAAGGTATTACTTGGTTCTCCAAAATTTCGCGGTAGCCTTCCTTTTTTAATATTCCGTCTAATTTCACAATGTCCCCTACACTAGTGCCAGCAAAATAGCCCCAAATGATGATAGAACCTCCACCATGCTTCACGGTGGCAGCAATACACTCTTCTCTGGCACGTACACCAACAGATCTTCTTACGAATATGCGTCTTGGGGTTCCGAACAGCTCAAATTTGGAGTCATCCGTCCATGGGACGTTGTTCCACTCTACTATGGTTCAATGTTGGTGTTCATGAGCCCATTTAAGTCGCTTTTGCTTGTTTGGTTTGCATAGTAATGGCTTTTTCATCGTAATACGTCCATGGAGCCCGGCTTTCCGCAGGCGATGTTTGGCTGTAGAAACACTGACTAGTTTTTGGCGACCAACATTTAATTCTGCGGTGATTTCCGGGACTGTTTTGCGTCTATTTGCTGGTAACCAGTATTCTGCGATCATGTGCAGATGTTGCCGGTTTTGGCCTTCGACTCCGTCTTTTATTAAGAAAACTGCCAGTTTTCCGATATTCTTTTACGTTATAGTCAACCGTAGCGTGCTGTATTTTCATTGTTTTGGCAATTTGTCGATTACTTATGCCACTTTTATGGTACTATTATAAGCGCACGTGTTTCCGTACTAATTTCTCTTCGCGGAGGCATTTTAAAAAATTGTCACACGATATTTCGCTCTCGACGTGAATAGAGTAACCAGTACCACACTGCAACTGACCATAGGTTACAGATTTCACTATAATCTTCTAGGAAGGTAATTTAAACATTATTACCTACAATCTAACAGATGACTAAATTTACCCAGTAAATTCGGAGGGACTTTTATTGTAATTGCACCGCAATAAACAGTTTATGGTAATCCGACCAAGTGCAGGTAAATAATATTAAACCTTACGCGATATAATGGGTGTTTATCTTACTGAACTACATTTTAAATACGTATTTCATTTTATTATAATGTTTTTTTGTGGTAAACATAATACTATATGAATAATCCATGAAAACAGGGGTGCCTAAACACTTTTGACCGGTAGTGTAGGTATGTACATATACATACATCTATTGCCGCGACAACTGCAACAACAACAACCTGAAGATAACGATCTTAATACGCCATTCACTATTATAACAACCGCATGCGTGGCATGCCGCGATCTGTTACGAGTCGATTACGATACTCGGCCTAAACAAAATAGGATCTCCCGCAAAAACTCTCGCTGATGCGTCCGTTTTTTTTGCCATTCAACAGTCGCGTCGACGTCGTAGGAGAAGGAAAAAACAAACGGTATGGAGGAAGAAGCAAAAAAAAAACAAGATACGATCGAAAAACTTATTCGATACGATCGCTAACTCGTTAACGGCCTACTACGATCCTTGTTTTCGATATTGTCCGTTGAATGAGGACGGGGAGATCTAACTTTTCTTAATCCCCTCCCCCCTCCCCAAAAAAAGGAGAAAGGATGGTAGGGAAGAATAAATAATTCGAAAAGGGAATTAATTAATTTGCTTTAATTTGCTTTAATTTGTACAATATTGTTTATCGAAAGTGTGGACGGGATGCGTTTTCACTGGCCTACTGAGATCGTATCGTGCATAGAACTTCTTGTAATTAATTTATACGACGGTTCAAACAAACATTTTTTGCAAGGAATGCAAAGGGTATTAAAACGTAGATTTGGATTGTAGGCACGCCCAATTACTGAATTGATTTGAAATTTATTCAGGAACCTCTTATTAGCTTCCCAAAATGAAGATAGAATCTTTAGAAAATCTCTAAACCGCGAACAGTTTCTAATTCCAAATGTTATACCGCAATAATATACAGCATAAGTCTTCAATAGTTTATGTGTATGACTATTGTGCGGTAGCATGACTTATTAGCTTTATAAATGTCATAGATAAATCCCACATGCAACTAAGATAAATTTAAACAACAGAAGCTAAGTTATCTATTTATTAGTAAAATAGAGAGGGACAAAATTATAGCAACAGATGTAGAATCTATTACTCTTTATAATAATAACTAGAGACCGGGTTATATGCATTAAGTGCATATATTTGATTTTATTTATTTATGTATTATATTTTACGTCTATATGTAGATGTATTACACTGATTAAAATTAATCAGCGCAAATAACTTTAATCAGTGTAAGACATCTACAAGTAGACGTAAAATATAATAAATGAATAAAATCAAATATATACACTTTGCATATAATCCGATCTCTAATAATAACAAATGAAATGCTTCTTATTTTTTTATAGGAAAGTTAATATTTTGTAATCTGTAGCTGTACTTTGGCATAAAAGTCTTTCTATTATTGTACGGCCAATTTGATTTTAAACAGTGCTTAACGCTTCGGAAAGTTCATTCGAATTTTTATGTTTTATCACGAATTTTCCAACCCAGAAAATTTCCCCACAGGTTCTCTATAGGATTCAGGTTTTGGGACTGCGCCTGGTCGCGCCATAATAACAATTTTGTTGGTTCTAAGCCTGTCAGTTACAAGTTTTGACATGTACGTAGGGTCATTGTCGTGTTGAAATTGGTGCCTGCGAGTTATATCATCATACGGATACGGCTTCATTTTAGTTCCCAAAACGTCCTTATATACACACTTATCCATGATGCCATGAATTCTATGTAATGGACCCATTTTAAAGCGAGAAAATGAATGCATATTTAAGGTTTAGATCCGTCACTAAAGATTACTCTACGCCAGTCCTTAATAGTCCATGTAATATGCGAATTTGCAAAGTCTAATTGGGCTTTGATATTTTTCTTGGATCCTACAGGACGATGACTCATAAACCCGACATTAACTAATCTTCCTTTTATCGTTCGAGTAGCAGCGGAAACTTCACCGCATTGCCTCAAAGTAGTCAAAATTCAGAATAATGAAAGAAAACGATTTTCACGAACAACTAAATCTTTCTTTGTCTTCCAGAACTTCTAATTGCATCTGCATCTCACTTTTTCCTATAGACTTTAATAATCCGTAAAATTATCGAATTATTTAGGGAAAAACTTTTTGAAACTTCTAACTGTGTTTTACCTTTGCTATACAGCTTTACTATTTGTTTTCTAACTTCATTTGCAATAGCTTTTCCACTGCCCATTATTTTAAATTGTAGCGGTGTTATAGAGTAAGGTGGACTATTGTACTTATAGCCCCTCTCATAACTAACACGATGAGGCACAAATACGTTTGCAGTTGCTATAATTTTTTCCAGCATCAAAACAACTAGTAACAAACAGCTGCTAAACAAAACTGTATAGCAGATATGAAATGAAATGAGCGGTGTACGTTGTATAGAAGTTGCTATAATAATGGCCAACAGTCTATGCGTTAATAATGTTCTAATTTAACATAAATTTCGATCACCCCGTATAAAAACCATTCGATCAATCTTCCATCTCTTTTCCGTCGGTAAAAATTCGAATCTACATTCACAGCGTGTGTCGTACCGCATGCCGCAACCATTTAACTACTAATTACCTTTAAAAAGAACACTTACGACTCTTACTCTTATTAGCGGTGTGACGGGGAGAAGGGGATAAGTAAAAGGGAAACGGCGAATAAACCGGGCGACCCCAAGAACGAAAAGAAATTAAGCAATGATAATTATTTTTTAATTACCAGTTTTTTTCTGCGCGCACACATGTAAGGACGCTGTAGGCCTTGCATATCTGAACGATTGTGACTTGTCGTTTCGCCGTTTTTCTCGCGGGCCACTTCGATCTGCTCTTATTAACCGCGCAGCGCAGATAGCAGATCTAAAGTCATTATCGACCGGTATCGATAGCGCACCGACTCGATAGGGCGACAAGACATTTTTTGCAGCGTTTAAGCTCTAATGCGCGGGCGCCTTTGATCATTTACGCGCATACGTTCGGTGGCATGATTAAAAACAAACAATTCGACAGCGCTAATCGATATATTTTTTTAAGCTTGAAAAGGATAGGGCGTGATTTACATTAATGAAATTCAATTGGCATGCAATCTGCTAAATTTTATTGTTACGAATCACATCCTTTAGTTTGCATAAAAGGTATTCCGGTTAAATGTAAGTCGCAAATTATTTAAACTATAACATTTTGACACGCAAATAAATAAAGATTTTTAAATTGCCGTACGTATTATTGTTTACCAAAAAGACACTAACATGGGAATTTATATCATCAATAGTTCTTAACTCATGTACACACCACATGTACAGTATAATCCATTTATAAGTTTTTAAGTCCCGATTTCAATCCTATCGAAACATTAATTCCTCTTATAATGGGCTCGTTTGTAACGGACTTTCGGTTATAATGGACTATGAAATCAAAACAAATCCACCGTAAACGAAATGTTTTGCTAATTCCCCTATATATACATACACTAGGGTGACAGAATAAAATAGACACCAGGTAAAGCGGTATAAATATGTAAACAGCTAAATTCTAAGAACGAATTAAGAACTTTCTCTTGTCATTATGACAGGGGTAGATGCATCGGAAGGAATTCGTCATAGTTTAGTATCGTTACAACTATGCCTGATATTAGCGACTTCAACCGGGGTCGCAACGTTGGCTAGAGTGAACACGGCGCTTCGCAACGTCAAATAAGTAAATTTTTAAATATTCCGTTGTCCACAGTTAACCGTGTGATTACACAATTTAAACGCAAGGAGAAAACAACAGTGGAGCCGAGACCAGGTCGTGCCGGACCTTCTGAAAGAAGTAAAAGGGTGCTTGTGCGCGAAGTGTTAAGAGAACCGCGAAAATGTACAGCTAAGCTTGCGGCAACTTCACAGAAAAGTCAGCGCACCGTTCTGCGATATCTCCACAGTGTGGGGATGTATAAAGGGATGGCAAAGAAAAAAACCTCTCCTTACGACGTTTCAAAAACGGCGCCGAATGGCTTGGGCAATCGAAATGCGAACGAAGCCCGAAGAGTTTTGGCGGTCTGTCATTTTTTCAGACGAAAGCAGATACCGCCAATTCAGTGATAGTGGTCGTACGTGGGTATGGAGACGTTCGTCACAGCAACTGGACGACAAATTTTTGTATCCGACCGTGAAATACGGCGGTGTGAACATCATGGTGTGGGGCGCGATATGGTATGGTGGAAGATCGCAATTAGTAATGTGCGACGGAAATAACACATGGGCTGAAAAGTCCCGGGTCTAACATATAGATGACGCTAGTTTTATTGCAGTCACCTTTCTCTCAGTTAGTACTAACCTTGAAAAGACAACTGTTAAAATTTCATGATATTCTATTCATTAGTTTGTGAGTTATTGTGCTGTGTCATGCTACTTTTGTTATTTTCAAAACAATGAATCAAAAACAATTTCGTGATTTAATTTTACACTGCTTCTTGATGGGAAAAAATACCGTTCAAGCGAAGCAATGGCTTGAAAAGTGTTATGGGGACTCCGCTCCATCAGAAACAACAATAAAACGTTGGTTTGCTGACTTCAAACGTGATCGTAGAGACACCGACGATGCAGAACGCAGTGGACGTCCAAATGAGGCGGTAACACCAGAAAACATCAAAACAATCCACAAAATCGTTTTGAATGATCGAAAAGTGAAGTTGCGTGAGTTAACTGACATCGTAAAGATACCAAAAGAACGTATTGGCTTTATATTGCATGAGCATTTGACTATGAGAGAGCTCTGTTCAAAGTGGGTGCCGCGTTTGCTCACTGTTGACCAAAAACAAGAACGTGTTGATGATTCTGAGCAGTGTTTGGCCATGTTTAAACGTAACAAACTGGAATTTTTGCGTCGATACGTGACAATGGATGAAACATGGATCCATCACTTCACTCCGGAATCAAAACGATCGTCATCTGAGTGGACAGCAACTGGTGAACCTCGTTCAAAGCGCCCGAAAGCACAACAATCGGCTGGAAAGGTTATGGCCTCGGTGTTTTGGGATGTGCGTGGTGTAATATTCATCGACTATCTTGAGAAAGGAAATACCATCAACAGTGAATATTATATAGAGTTATTGGAGCGTTTGAAGGCCGAAATTGCAAAGAAACGACCGCATATGGCAAAGAAAAAAATTTTGTTTCATCAAGACAACGCACCGTGTCACAAGTCAATCAAAACAATGGCAAAACTACATGAATTGAACTTCGAATTGCTCCCACATCCACCGTATTCGCCAGATTTGGCTCCCAGCGACTACTGGCTGTTCGCAGACCTCAGAAAAATGCTCGCCGGTAAGAAATTTCGCACGAATGAAGAGGTTATCGCTGAAACTGAGGCCTATTTTGAGGCAAAAGATAAATCGTTCTACAAAAGTAGTATTGAAATGTTAGATCGGCGTTGGAATGATTGCGTTGCTCTTCATGGAGATTACGTTGATGAATAAAGCTAATTTTGAACCAAAAAAACCGTGTTTTCTTTGTTAGGCCCGGGACTTTTCAGCCCATGTGTTACATGCAATTATCGATGGCACCAAAACCCAACGCAAAATACCTTACCCGGATAAATAGAGTATATAATTGAGTCTCGGAAACAAACTCTAGTAATAACTTAATTATATCCGTTTTACGACCGTAAACGTACACAAAACGCGTAGAATCTTCATCTCGTACCAAAAAGGAAAATGGTTAGCGAAAAAAATCAGTTTCGAGACTTCCAAAGGCATCTGACTATTATTAGGATCGACCTCTCGAGAATAAGCTATTATACGCTTAATACTTATAGTACATACTTCGAGATTGCTTCGAGTAAAGATGTTAAACAATGCCCATCTTTCAAGAGAGCAACGGTGCGAAGGCCCGTTAGAGATGGTATAGCAAGCTTTCACCGCAATACCGGGCGCGAAGTTTTCTAGGTGTACCTAAATCCAGCTAAAGATTATTTACACAAGGATGACATAATATTGGTATCTTTCTTCTTTTTTGACAGCACGTTGTGATAATTATTGTCGATTGTTCGATTGTAAAAAAACATTCTCTCGTACATATACGGTGGGTGGAGCTTAAATAAGCGGAGTATGTATATGCATAACAGGGCTCTGTAATAAACGCCTACTCAAGTCTGAGATTGTATCGTATATACGATTATTTCGTTGATGTAATGCAATAAATTGTATTAGAGAATACGATGAATGTTTTACTTCTTTCTGAAGAATCCGTCTTTCTTATTATTTTTTATTATTATACTTGGAGTTATAAACAAAGATAGCACGAGAGTTAAAGGTATATATTGATTTAAATCGAAAAAGAGGAGGGATATTTGTTCTTTAAAAGAGGAGTTTTAACAATAATAAGATTTAAACTTTGAAAATATAACAAATAATGAGTCCCAAATTACTCTGCTATAAAATACAGAATTTGAAGAGATTTTAAGTGAAATACAACGTATGATAAACAAAAACCAAGTAGAAAACATAAAATGTGAAGATTACCAAAACATTTTTCATGAAATTATGAGTTTCTCATCTAAAGGATCTGTCCTGGTGACTAGATAGCTTGTGTTGGTAGTTACCTAACACATGGGCTGAAAAGTCCCGGGCCTAACAAAGAAACCACGTTTTTTTTTGGTTAAAAATTAGCTTCATTCATCAACGTAATCTCCATCAAGAGCAACGCAATCATTCCAGCGTCGCTCTAACATTTCAATACCACTTTTGTAGAACGGTTTATCTTTTGCCTCGAAATAGGCCTCAGTTTCAGCGATAACCTCTTCATTCGTGAAATTTCTTACCGGCGAGCATTTTTTTGAAGTCTGCGAACAGCCAGTAGTCGCTGGGAGTCAAATCTGGTGAATACGTGAATGTGGTAGCAATTCGAAGTTCAATTCATGTAGTTTTATCATTGTTTTGATTGACTTGTGACGCAGTGCGTTGTTTTGATGAAACAAATTTTTTTTCTTTGCCATCTGCGGTCGTTTCTTTGCAATTTCGGCCTTCAAACGCTCCAATAACGCTATATAATATTCACTGTTGATGGTATTTCCTTTCTCAAGATAGTCGATGAATATTACACCACGCACATCCCAAAACACCGAGGGCATAACCTTTCCAGCCGATTGTTGTGCTTTCGGACGCTTTGGACGAGGTTCATCAGTTGCTATCCACTCAAATGACGATCGTTTTGATTCCGGAGTGAAGTGATGGATCCATGTTTCATCCATTGTCACATATCGACGCAAAAATTCCGGTTTGTTACGTTTAAACATGGCCAAACACTGCTCAGAATCATCAACACGTTCTTGTTTTTGGTCAAGAGTGAGCAAACGCGGCACCCACTTTGAACAGAGCTCTCTCATAGTCAAATGCTCATGCAATATAAAGCCAATACATTCTTTTGATATCTTTACGATGTCAGCTAACTCACGCAACTTCACTTTTCGATCATTCAAAACGGTTTTGTGGATTTTTTTTTCATGTTTTCTGGTGTTACCGCCTCATTTGGACGTCCACTGCGTTCTGCATCATCGTTGTCTCTACGACCACGTTTGAAGTCAGCAAACCAACGTTTTATTGTTGTTTTTGATGGAGCGGAGTCCCCATAACACTTTTCAAGCCATTGCTTCTCTTGAACGGTATTTTTCTCATCAAGAAGCAGTGTAAAATTAAAACACGAAATTGTTTTTGATCCATAGTTTTGAAAATAACAAAAGTAGCGTGACTCTTAGGACAATAACTCACAAACTAATGAATAGAATACCATGAAATTTTAACAGCTGTATTTTGAAGGTTAGTACTAACTGAGAGAAAGGTGACTGCAATAAAACTAGCGTCATCTATGTGTTAGGCCCGGGACTTTTCAGCCCATGTGTTATACAAACAGAAACACGAAGAATTCGCCCAAATACTTTTAGATTGTCTAAAGAAATTAGATCGGCTAAAATATGGTTGGAATAACAAAAAGTAACAGTCCGTTATGGATCTTTTTTAGATCTAGATACCGAAATTTAGCACGTGATTGCAAATAAAGAAAGTATTAGAGTAAAATGACTAGAAAGAGGTATAATTCAGTATGGAAGATAAGGAATTTAAGCAACAAAGATCATATTAATAGTTGCCAATAAGATCTCAAATTGCCAATTAGGTTCCTTACTGCCCCACAGATCACACAACTACCCAACAAGAAGAACACCTCACACACCAATTAAGTGGAGACATCTCGCGGCGGGGCTAACAAGAATACTTGTGAAAAAAAACCATTTGCTCAAACAGGGAAATGAGAATAAGTAGACTGGAATAGACCAATCAATACAAGAATTAGACCATTGAGCAATGTTATGAAGTATTATGGATAGATGGTTCCAGATACTAAACCATTGATTCAAAACGCCGATTTGTGAGGTCGTAACCTGGAGAAAGAGTGACTGACCAACGTGTAGTTTCGGCCAGTGAAACATAGTGGAAGTAATGTGATGGTTTTTGGGTTGTATTCGTGATACAGCTGTAGGTGATTTGATAAGCGCGATTATCTGCAAATCCTACAGGAAAATGCCGTGGCAAGTGAGGACAGAGATTATGTTATCAAAGCTTATCTTCCGAGAAGATAACGACCCCAAACATTCATCTCATTTATGTAGAGCTTATTTGGTATCACTCGTGGAAGAAAGCAAGCTGATACGGGATGATTTGGCAACCCCAATCTCCATGGAACACGTGTGGGATAAACTGGAGCAAAGGATGCAAAAAGCAGAAGAACTGTAGGTAACATACACTGAAATTAAAGGCGATTATTGAATTTAAATTTTGCAATATTTTCTGTTATCAATAAATATTTCTACACACCAATTTCATATTTCGATTCAAATCAAAGAAAACGCCAACTTCATAATCTCTCCATATATGCATATAGATGTTGGTGGACATGTAAATTACACATACACAAAGAAGAACCATATACTCCGATAAATACAAATAAAAACCAAATTTTATTTCTAATCAACAGACTTTTAACACTCCTACAGCTTAAAGAAAGCTTTGCTTGAGAATTTGAGTTCACTTTCCAAATAATATAAAACAAATATGGGCAACCTTTGACAGGTTGTGGACCAAACTTTAGTGCGCGAATACGTTAGCGGCCCGCGTTTAAAAGTAGTGCATTTTAAAGTAGTGCTCATAATTTTTAGCGATAGATATCAGACATGAAATAATACGACAATGTTATTATAATGCAATTTATTAAAATAAGAAAATGTAATGAAAAAAATAGGTACAACATTATAATTATATCGTGAATTTTTTTAATTGGGGTTTTCAAAATATCTCGCGGGCCGGATCAAATCTTACAGGGGGTCGAATCCGGCCCGCGTGCCGGTTGTTGCCCACATATGATATAAAGAATGACAAAAAGACGGTATCAAAAATAGAAAGTAAACTTGACAAAAGGGAAATTGATATAGTTCACTATTCTGGTTTAAAAGACTCCCAATGAAACTATAGAAATATTGTAAAGTAATGCACAACAAAATTCGGCAAAATAAATTTGTACGAATCCTTTTAGAAAACGTTAACAGAATACAAGCTAATTTACAATCAGCAAAACCCAGGGATATAATTAGTAATACACCTCTGCACTATGGAGATACAGGACATCGCTTTAACATTGGGAATTCTATACGAAGTTTTGTCGTTTCCTCTGTATAACTTACGCCAATAAACAACAAATGTAATCGCTAATAATTTTTATTAACCGCACCCAGTATCGGCTCGAAATAACAAGTTAGTGTTATCTCGAATCGATACTGGGTGGTTAAACTTAATACGGTCCTGATATTACCAATATTTACAGACATACATAAGTCCCGTATTAAAACGAAGACTTTTCGGTCCAGAATTGATTTGTTTACTCCATCAGTTATAGAAAGGACGTAAATTTTCGCAATAACAAAACGTAAAACGAATTCAATCTTCGAAAATTAAAAATGAACATCACGATTAGTATGAAAGGGTGTTTATTGTCGAACGTAACTTGGTAGTCTTTCATACGGCACTTAAACACGTACTTAAACAAAATAGTCCCAGTCCTAATTGAAATAAATATCGCTGTTTACTGTTAAAGTTGTTAAGTATTTTGAAACGGTGTTGTCATAAAAAGTAGTGGGAAGATAACGGTTTGTTTATCTAGGGTTTAACTGAAGGAATTTGTGTTGACATATAAGAGAATTGCAACAATGAATCGTTTTTAAACGATATAATAATACAAGGAATATTTTTCAGGTAGCACGAATTGAAGTTACAGGCAATTATTTGGAATGTCGAGGTGCGTATATTGATCAAGATCTTTTTGAATTAAGATTTTGTAATATTTTCGTTGTTGAACATTCTTTTCGCGATTCAAATCAAAGAAAACGTCAATTTTATAATCACCCCCGTATACAGGGGGCGTAGGGGAACGGGAAATTGTGAAATAACGTCATTTCCACGAATAAATTCATAAAACTAGTAATTTATTAACGAAAGTGCATGTATGCAGCATGCCATTTATGTTTTTACAATCAAAATCTCCAAAAGTGTCTCTTTACTTTTTAAAGATGTCCTCCCATTCGGCGTTCACACTCTAACAGCCTGTTATAGAAACTCTGGAATGCGCGGTGTAGCAAATCTTGGGGAATGGCGGTGATTTCTTGTTGAATGTTCTTCTTCAGTTCATGGATTGTTGCAGGTCGTGTATGGTACACCTTGCCTTTAAGATACCCCCACGGGAAGAAGTCGCACACACTAAGATCAGGGGATGTCACCGTTACGTGAAATAATGCGTCTTCCAAACAATTGACGAACTGCTGCCATCGAATGTCGAGCACTATGTGACGTGGCTCCGTCCTGCGGAAACCACATGTTTTCCATGTTTAGATTAAGCTCGTACAGTCTCGGTGTAAAGAATGTTTGAAGCATTTCAACATATCGAGCGGATGTTACTGTCACTGCACTACCATCCTCACGTGCAAAAAAATAAGGGCCGATAACACCATGACATGATACAGCACACCATATTGTGACCTTGTCGCTATGTAGTGGTCGCTGGTGTAACTCACAAGGACTGTCCAGGGCCCAATAACGAAAATCCTGTTTATTTACGAAACCGTTCAGGTGGAAATGGGCTTCGTCTGATATCCATATGTTACCAACGAAATTCGCGTCCTCATTAATTTTAGCCAATATCTGCCTAGTAAACTGCATACGTGAGGCTGGGTCTCGTTCATGTAATTGTTGCACAATCTGCAACTTATAGGGATGGAAATGTAATTCGTGCAGTATTCTTTGTAAGCTTCGTCGCTTAATCCCAGCGCGTAGATGCATGCTGTCGAACGGAGCGGCGAGGACTTGTCTCCATTGCAGCTCTAACAGCCTCAATGTTCTCTGGGGTACGTACCGCTCGAATACCACCTGGAGCTTTCTTTTTCAAGACGGATCCTGTTTCTTCAAAATCACGCACCCACGTTGTAATCGCATGCGCAGATGGGACACGTCCATGACGTCCAAGCTGGTAATGCTGTCGAAATATTCTCTGCGCGGCAGTCGCACTATCACCATTTTTATAAAACGCTCTCACAGCTACGGCACGTTCCGCACCAGTCCAACGATCCATAATTACTAAATGGCAATGCGTTCACAACAATTGTGCGACGTTACGAACAACTGCCGGCTCTACAGTGCTGACAACTGTAACGTTCAAAATTTCCCCATTCCCTTGCGCCACCCTGTATATATGGACGTATATATTAAATGCAAATATTAATGCTCTTTTACAAAAGAAAATCAAGTAAAAGTGACGAATTTCACGAATTTGGGAAAATTTTAACACTTAAAATCCAGCTCACGATCGTATAGAACGTCAAAATAATTTAATCCTTATAAAACACACTTTCAAGTGGATACTCGAATCACTGTAAATCCCCCCTTTTAAACACACAATCATTCAAAAGATTAATTCCAACCCAGATTCCAAAATAAAGGGGATTAAAACGAGTACTCGAACGAATTAATTACAAAAAAAGAATTAATCCCCCTTTTTTCGAGTCCTCTAAGCGATTCTAGAATTACGAAATCTTATATTAATATTTACACGACTGCCCCACCCTTTCATTCTTACCCGAGCAAGCAACCCTCTGTCTGCGCTAACGCCCTACCCCAGTCAAAGCGCTGAAACCCCATCCTTCCGATTGTAATTGAAGCAGTGGAAAGTAGCTACTTACCATTGCGCGAGTACTGAAAAAAAAAAGAGGTTCCCGCCTACCCCCCACCACATCCCGCATTTTTTCACCCTCTTTTTACGCTTTTTAGAAAGGCGAAAGTGTATTAATTTTCGTTTTTCATCTCAAACATGCTAATCATTTGCTTTGCGTGCGTAGTTTTACAACCCCTAGGCTTCTTTTTGAAGCGTTGGGATAGACATTTTTTTGTGGTGTTTTACGCTGATTTATGCGTCAATCTTCTTTCTGCATATAGCTTCAATATTTTTATCCTTTAAAGTACTCTGATCGAAATGATCAAACTTTATGTGTTAGATTCGTTGTAGGAAGTTCATAAGAAGCTCGACAGTGCTGCTGATGGATATTGTTTTTCGAAAACGATAAGTACATCTTCCG
This sequence comes from Trypoxylus dichotomus, assembly GCA_023509865.1. NCBI lineage: Eukaryota > Metazoa > Arthropoda > Insecta > Coleoptera > Scarabaeidae > Trypoxylus > Trypoxylus dichotomus. Next base: position 31,651,979 of record CM042082.1, on the reverse strand, counting down.
GTGGGATATCATTTTGTTTTTGGATATGAAGAAAGAAGGCTGAAGTCTTTGGAATTTGGTTATTTTGGGATATGTACTCTTTGTAGTCTCAACCCATGCACGTTTTCAAATAAAAATAGTTTTACATTATAGTAAATATTGTTATATAAGATATGTTCAAATACTTTTGCAAAGTTCGCTAAAATCTTTATAGGTTTGTAATTCACAATATTAGCTCGATCACCTCCCTTAAACACAGTCACTATTTTACTAGTTTTCCAAATTGTTGGAAAAAATTATCAAAAAATATCTTAAATTTGATAGGCTTCAAATTGATGGTATGTAATATTGTTGAACCTGTCTCTAAGATATCTATCTAAAGAATCCATGGTATCAATTTCAAGTCTAATCGAGTATGCCCTGGGATTAAAAATCCTCTTATAGAACATATTCCTATTCATGAATATCCCAAATGAAAAACAGCAAGCAGATTTGATAAAACTTTTATCATAAACTAACCTAATTCAGCAAAGCAACTCAGCACTCATACCACCACCACCCCTGTATCCGTAGGCCCTCTTTCCTGACAAGTTACGCGTCCCAGACTCTTGACAAATAACCCACCCAATCCGATGTCAGTCAATTTGTACGCCAATCGCAAAATTATAGTTACAAACAACCTCAAGCTCGAAACGGCGACCGTTCTTATTTATGTACGTTTCACCCTAGTACGTTCAGGTATGGTAATATCACCGTGCTCATAACTGATGTCTTGTTCCCAACCAGGGCTAGTCGCCGAAGAACAAGAAGATCTCTCGGCTTCCATCTCTCTCTATGAAGTGTACTTTCTTTTCTTTGAGAGTTCGCGTCGTGTTGCTCGAGCGCTCCGAAATCGAAGGAGGGAAAAGGACAAAAAGGATAGAGACGGATACGTAAAGGTTGAGATGTGAAGGGATAGCGACTTACCTTGTTCGGCGTACGCAGTTGTCGCGGCGATGGCCAAAAACGGTAGGATGCGCGATATGAGGCCCATGACACGGCCTTCTCGAACAGCAAGGAGGCCGTTCTTCTACGTCGTGTTGGGTTTGTTTTAGTGGAACATTACGCCATCGATGGCGGACTCTCTTTTCTCTACAACGGCATGGTTTTACTTGGTTCTGAAAAGAAAAAGAAAGATAATAGTAATATCAAGAAATATGCTAATTATAATATAGTATCTTATAAAGACATATATTTATCTCCGTTGCAGTGGGCAATGCATTTTATAAAATCTGTTACATCGAAAAATAAAACTAGAAAAAACCACAGCAATACCGTGTTATATCAAATTAATATCACTGTTTTAGTAAATGCAATCACAGCCGTTGTTCATTCAGGGACGAATTTAAAACAGGTCGTCCAAAATCGATTGTTATGTCAGAAAACATCGATGCAATGCGTGAAATGATGTAGCAAGATCGTTATATGACGTACCGAGAGATTGAGGCAATCCTAGGCATTAGCATGACAAGCATGCACAAATCAAAAGTAGAGGAATTTTAAAAATATTTTAAGTTAAAAAAACCTAATCCAGAGCTACTACCTAATGCGGACGACTATGGTACTCCGAGAATTTTGGCAGCACTACTTTATATTACTACCAAGCCATTGCCCAAAGACGCGTCAATCTTATAGGATGTGACATCCTAATCTTTTTGAAGACATTTAATCCCTTAATGGCGTCTGATCTGTACTACATTTTTGTTTCGAAAAACTTTTGACATATCGTGAATATTTAATGTTTTAATAACAAAGTAAGTGCCGATTTTAAATATAGATGGGGGTAGTGGCTTTTCTAAATGACTTCTGTCAATGTTACAATTACATAGTTTTAGCATTTGTCAGTTATGAACTTTAGTTTTCCTAAAAACCAAATTAAGTATATTTTCTGTGAGATTTCTTTGGACCGGGTTCAAGTTTGATAAGGAGAATAAAATAATATTTAGCTACATTATTTCCCAAAAGGAAAGAACGCAACACAAATTGCTAAAGATTTCTTGAGCGATATGTATGGGGATGAAGCTTTGAAAGAAAGAGAGTGACGGAATTGGTTTGATAAATTGTGTCCTGGTGACTTTTCTAGTAGGCCAAATGAAGTTGTTGATGATCGAATCACAGCCATAATTGATTCGGATAATAAGAGATTCCAAAAAAAAATTAAATGTATCGCATACAACAATTGAAAATCATTTAAAACATATGGGATTCATTAAACAATTTGATATTTGCGTTCCTCATGAGTTAAAGGAAATTTAAGCATGTATTAACATCTGGCACTTGCATCTCGAATAAGATGCAATCGAATCATAATATCGGACGAAAGTAGTCATGATATAAAGAAAATAAACCAGCGCATACAACATCCAAAGAAGATTACGCAAAATGGAAAATATATTATTGGACAAGTTAAATAATAAGAAAAAATCGCAATTATTTTGTTGCCAATCCAATAGTTGTTTCAACAAATGGCTAAACCTGTATACCATCTGTACAAACTTACGTATAAATTAATCTAAAACGATTATCTTGGTAAATTATCCATTACTAATAATAGCTAAGATCGTTCCATGCTTGGAAGATTATTGAAAACCGTTGGTTTTCCATCTTCATCCTGTGTAAGACGTTCAACGTCCAAAGAGTCGTGATCAAAAAAAAAACGAAGAATGGTTGCCGTCGTATTGATACTAATGCAGATACGCTAATTATAACAGGAAATATCGACCGTTTCGAGGTTTTATGACATCAAAAACACAGCTGCATTGCAAATCGACTATTCGAGAGGTAATGACAAGATGCTAGGCATAGGTATACATAAGTATGTATAGTATCTCGAGTTAATATAACAGTTTGCCTGCATGGTATATAGGTGCGTGCCTATCATTGCTAATTATAATTCAATGAACTGTATATAAATAACTCGCGAAATGATACTGATACACACCTGAATATTATGGAATATATGTACATACACTACCATCCATGAGTTTGAAACCAAGGTGAAATTCCTTTAAAATAATACAACTGATAGACATATCGTGAAATCGATAATCCCTATTATAAATTATTGTATGCAAATATAAAATTGTTCAGTGTACAAATTTCAGCTGAATACAGTTTGTTGCTTTTCTCCAAGAATACGACTATTACTTGACGGAGATGGGATAAGATATCTGCAGTCATTACTTCCGGTCCAGTGGTTTAATATGTGGTGAAAGTAGTAATCCTTAGTACCTTATGGCTTTCCTGTGCGGGATCAGTTTTTTTTTTTTGAAACCACGGCGCAATTACAACAATTTAGTAAAATGCTGAGCGTAAAAATGCCAAAAACGCAGACAGTTGACTCTAGAAGAAGGTAGTAACCGAAAGCTATGCATTACACATTGGCCCGGAGAAGAGAGACAGGGCAAAATCTTTATAGAAGACGAAATGGGTGGCCGCCGCTGACTTCTGAAGCTGAAAATAGATTTATCGTGACGACTTCGAAACGAGATCGACATCTAACTGTACCGGATATCGCAACGTGCATTAATGCACAACGACGAAGAAATGTTGCTGTTACCCCCGTCTAGAGGCGATTATTATAAACTTATAACTCTTATGGAGCAACGAGTACAAATTTCAGTTATTGGTGAGAGTTTTTGTTCGTCGATGACCGGGGGAAAGAGCTAGTAAGGCCTATTTTTAGTGGAAATTAATGGTACAATGCAGAAAAAGTATTTCAATATTTTGCAAAATCAGACTATTCCTGGTGGAAGTCATCTTGTTGGTGAAAGGATTGTGTTCCAGTAAGACAATGACGCCTAACATACAGTGGCGGCCATATTAATAGCACAGTTAAACTGATATGTATGAATTGATGGATTTGTAAATGTTAACAAGTAATTCACTTGACTTTCCCTGAACAAAAATATTTTATAAACTTCAAGATAAACAAATTAAACAAATAAATGTATTATTTTTAAGTGGAAATAGAAATAGCACAACAATAACGAAATACTCTATTATTTCTTTTTTTAAATTTCTTTTTGCTTTTACAATTAATATTTTATTGGAATCCGTTTACAAGCCAACACTACTGCACATTTTCAACAAATTTTTGACATCTATCCACGAGAATGTTATGCCTATTGAAGAAGCCTCAATAGTATTCCATAATTCGTGTAATGTCACTAGAGATTTACACTTTATAACAACCTCAACATCTCTCCATAGATTTTCTATGGGGTTTAAATCAGAGCCATTCTAACACCCGAATCTGTGTCTCCTCTAGCCAATGTTTTACGGTCCTTGCCCTAAATTTGACATCATTGTCGTGCAATAAACTCCAGGTTACTGTAAGAAATTCATCAGCATACCATCACAGTTTCTAAAGTGTTGAGATATACATTTTTCCTGCAACTCTAAATGTAGGCCCTACACCACGCCATGACATAGAAGCCCATACCATAACACTCCCTCCACCGTGTTTCAATGTTTCTATAGTGTGCCTAGGATTGAATCTGTGATTGATGGGACGTAGCACATACATTTCTCCGTCAGACCCAAGTCGGTTGTGTTTGCTCTCTGTGCAAAGTACAGATGTCCAGAAAGAAAACGGCTTTTCTTTGTGCATTTTCGCAAACTGCAATCTTCTTTGGCGGTTTTAATTTGCCACGAGTGGCTTTCGTACTGCAATACACCCACATCAGTTAAATTCCTTTAGCCGATGTCGCATTGTTATTCTAGATTTATCAACGTCAAATTGTTTATAAAATTCGGTTTTTTTTGTGTAGTTGTGCGAAAAGGCTCTTCTTGCCTTAATCCACGAATAAAGTTGTCATGTTGTAAGATTGTTTTACGAGGCCTAATCTTTCGTTTCTTGTTTTCTAAAATTTGTTTCCGTCTGAATATATTTTATCGCATTTTATAGTAATTTACGTGAACAATTTAATGTTCGTGATATTTCTGAAATTGATATGCCCTTGTCTGTGATGGTGCAAAATAACTCTCTTGTCACCGGTGTGGAATGTAATAAGATTCCGTTACAGAACCGACAACTGTGCTACTTATATGCCTGCTAGAAAAGTGAAACTAACATTTTTTTTCATTGAATGTCTTATTATTATTGTGGAATACATAACACCGTCACCCAACACCTACGAAAATATTTACAAAACGAAAGATTGTCTCGAAAGATTTCTTCAAAAAATGTCCAAAATTTGTACAGCATGTTTGAGTTAATTTACTTTTATTTGACGACAGTTGTATAAATTCATTAATTATCACAATAAAATTTTACTGTATCTATACCCTTCTATGAATTCCTTTGTTGCTTCCAAACTTTTGTACGATAGTGTATGTATATATTAAAGTCAGAACATGTTCCATCTTCTAGCTTTCTGTGATCATCAATTTTGTTAAATGAAATATTTGAGGAGAGATCAAAATAACTTTGGCTTAAACCATGATTAACTAATATTAAACATAGCACATTCATTTCCTCATTTACTTGTAGCCTTTGTTTTTATGTGCCTTCCAGTATTTCGTTACTCTTTCTTTTGTTTTTTTTTCCTCTAAAAGAGAAATGAACTAACCGATAAATAACTTAAGTATTAGGTACACGTCTCTGTCTATCTCTATCTAACACCTATACCGAGAGAACGTGATATAATATCCAAGTTTGCAGTAGCAGATAAACTAACGACTGTGCCTATATTACGTAGTATACATATATACTGTTCGTATTTCTTTTCGAACTTCGAGCGATTACGTGGAGAACGAAAACCGTTACATCGCGTCATTTATCGATCCCATACCACAAATTGCGGTAATAATAGCGGCCATCATCATCTACTAATGTACCTCTAATAATAATGGAATTCCTTCTTATCTATAAATAGAAGGGTATACAGGATGTATTCGAAATACGAAGTGCTACGTTCGCATACGTATGCACTGTCGCTCATAAATCACCTTAAGAAATCTTTACTACAATTTCGAATGAAGAAAACAGTAACATCATTGTTGCCAATTCCGGATACAAAAATAGCAACCCTTGCATTATAAATATTAATATAAAATTAAGCCAGATTTAACAGCAAATTAACCTACAATAGTTCAAGTACCTTAGTCAACTTCAATATAAGCAGTTATCCCGTGCATAGTACAGTCCCTGTCCATTTTATTAGGGCCATCTTATAAATTTAAGCTTTTGTGTGTTTCCAATGCGATAATTTATAAATACAAGTATGGCAAAGAAATAGGAAATGTAATGTCACATCAAGGAGTGGCGAAAGGTAAGACAAAATAATTTAAATGAATATGTAAATTAAGCAACATTTTTTGTTTGAATAATGTTTCTTCGTTAAAGATCGTATTCAACGATGAGTCAAAACTAGAAGCTATGACCGAAAGAGCTCAATTTGTTAGACTACGTCCATCTGAATGGCTTGGTGAAGCTAGTGTATTCAAAACGGTAAAACACCCTCCGTCAGTGATGGTAGTCGAAGGTCCTGGACCACAGTATTTTTGCCAAGGCACCATGAATCAACACCAATATAAGCGTGTATTGGAAGATGTCTTGATGCAATATATCCGAATGAAGACCCTTACACATTCATGTACGATAAGGCAGCATGCCACATAGCCAAATCCATCCAAAGCTTTTTGAAAACGCACACTCTACCAGAGTTACCTTGGCCGGGAAATTCCCCCAACCTCAATGCAATGGAGAGGGTGTGGAGTGTTCTAAATTCATATCATTAATATGGGAAACAGCAATCTGCGCCTTTTCTCATTGAATTGGTGCAAAAAAAGAATGAAAAGTAGCGCTCAAAAACCGCAATTTTATGAAGAGAAGGAGTCAAAAAGTCTACGTATGTATATTACGTACAATACGTTTTTCATTACATATTTTAACAAAATCGGTATTTTAGCAAGTGGCCCTAATAAATTGGGCAGGGACTGTAATTTTAATTTGTTCGCGTGAATTATTGCAAGCTGGATGTTTCTGTAGGGAATCACGAAAACAATGGAAGATGTGGAAAAACAGTACATTCATGAAGACTTCTTTGGAAAGTGATGAACATTTAAATTGGCTCGATGGTCTCTAATTTTCAAGTTTTCATCATTAAAAGTTCCCTGAAAAAATAAATCTAGAGATCCCTCCAAAAGCATCGAAATTTAGAAAAAAAAATTAGCTTGTTTAAGTTGGTACTATCAGTGAGGAGATTAGAAGTCCACATTTCTCGAGTCGCAAAGAATTTTTGCTTAACTAAACCAACATAATTAATCCCCTAATAAATTGAAGAGGCACGTCGGCATTATACCTTCCCTACAGATCCTTACGTCCCGTAACTTTTGCACTCTACTGTACGTCCTCTCTATAAAAAAAATATCGCATCGATTTTACGAGCTCGCGAGCAAATAAACAAACGTTTTTAACGTGCGCTGTGAGAATCGGTATCGGGAACGCGGGCCGCGGCTAGATACTGCTACGGTAGCGTTGAGGTTTCAAGTAGACAGGGACAATAAACACATACTTAAATGTGAGCTAAGCGTAGATTACGTAGCGAGGCGGAATTTTGTCACAAAAGCCCGTCTAAAGGATTTTCTATACGCGTTTACGTAACAGTTCCCCACGTCTAGAGTGATTGAAATCCAATGATTTCCTTCCAACTTATACCAACTTGTTAGCCGTTTAAAATTACGAAATTACCCGGTTGAAATATGGTTTAACTTAAAGCGTTCCATTTTAATCTGGGGCATTTTCGATAGGCTAGAGTGGCTAATTTTGAATGGTTTAAAAATGAAAATCTATTCTTAATAGATTTTAATAGGTTTCGTTCTAGTTTTTCCATTGTTAAAACGGAATTTTTGGATCTTTTCGAGATATAATAATGATAATTTTTATTACCTAATAGATCAAGTCCAATTACAGGGCAAAAATAAAAAAGTTGTGTTCAATAACCTAAGTAAAGAACGCTTTCTTTAGAATTGAAGTATATTTTTATTACACGTCATCTATACATGAAATAGTTCCCAATGACATAGGTGACATAACACGTATACGATAAAGCTCTTTTATGAATAATTTCGGGGAAATCCCATGCTTTATCTAAACAATGGATGTAATCAATATTCAAGAAAATAGCAGTGCTATGAAGTATAGTCAGTAGTAGATAAGCTCTTAATCTAATTCAGGGGTCTTCAAATTATGGCTCATGGGCCAGTGTTTAGTTTTCTATTAGATTTTGAAATACATATATATATAATTTCCGTTAGTGGAAAACCCCCACTTATGTTTCCCCATCATGAGGATAGCAGTATTGTATTTACTTGGTAGGCAAAAGCAGGCAATGTTCAGCGAAAATGGTTACCAATGGCTTAAAATGGGAAAAGGAAGGTGAAAGACGTGGCCAAAAAAGGGAGACCACGAAGAGAAAGGACAATATGCAAAGAGGGTACCATTTACAACCTCCAGACAAATAAAAGACGATCTCCATTTGACTGTAAACACTGTTACAGTTAGAAGATGGTTAGAAGCCCACATACCTGCAACCGCGTTAAATTCGCCAAGGATCATTTGCAATGGTCTACTCGTAAATGAAAGAATATATTACGGAGTGATGAGGGTGATGCAGTACTTTTTGGTTCCTAAGGTTCACAAACCATCGATCTCAGAGTTACAAACCAGTACACACCACAAAAACCATCAAGCATGGGGGAGCAAAATTCATTGTATAGGGATGTTTCTCTTATTATGGTGTACGCCTTATTCGAATAGACGATATCATGGATTAACCTGAAATACATCCAAATACTCAGCGAATTCGTGTTTCCGTATATAGACGACAATATGCCCCTGAAATGAATCTTTGTACAGGATAGTGATCCTAAACATACGACCTAAGCGATAGTTTAAAGAAAATAAAGTTGAGGTTATGGACTGGCCTGCGTGACTTCAACCCTATCGAAAACTTGAAGGCAGACATTAAAAAAGCTGTTTTCGAGGCTAAAGCAAAAACTGTTACTGAATTATGGGTAATAATTCAAGTATCGTGGTTTGCAATGTCATTCGAATGTAGACAGTTAGTCAAACAATGCGACGTCACTGTTGAGCTGTTAAACTGTAAGAGGTAGATGACGATGGATTCTCATAACAACTAGAGTTGTTGTTGTCGTGCTCTGGGAAGCAACAGTCCTTCTCAGGGCGTCCCTGAAGACGGCAGTAGTCAGACTGTCGAAACGTCGGACTATACAAGTTCAACGATGGAAATGGCACCAAACCAACAACCAAATGTATTGTTCGGTTAATATTATTAGTTATTATATTTACTTATTACTATATTACTCATTTTACTAAGCCACTGAGGTACATTAAATGGCTTCTATTGTTTGTATTTCTAAGTATTTTGAGGTACTACTATTTTCTTGAATACAACTACGCTGTCTGTTTAAATCTATAAACAAACCCATCACTGATTTACTGCGATAATTTTCACATCAACCCTTGACAATAAACACAAACCTTCGAAGTTTCTGTGCCAGATTAAGAATATTCTGCCACTTTAAGTGTTTTGCATACCACCTGCCGTCCTCGTGATACTGTAGAAGCTTGCATTCCGCAGTATATCTTGAAACAGACAGTATACACGTATACAGTACAGTGAAAAATGTAAGTAGACATGAAAACTCAAGGTGGAGCTAATAATTTTTGCAATAATTTCTTAGCAGATCAAAGATTAACATGCTGTCTCTATATAAAATTCACCAATTTTTAATTAGCACCAGCATTGACTTCAATTTAAACACAATTTAACAACATAATGTTATAACAAAGAAGTGGGAAAAGAACAATTCATACATCTGAACAAGTCCTAGATAGGACATCTCGTCTAAACCCACCCCCTGTGATCGTCCTGCATTTCAAAAATAAAAGATCTCATCGACTTCACGCGTTCTAACAAGACGACGATCCTCGCCGAAGACATCGTCAACCCTACATGCGTAGAAATCAAGATGTTCGATCGCTTGAGGGTGAAATTAGGACAGCGTTCGAACGCTACAACAGCCCCTAACATGGCGCGGTTTAATTGAACAGGTTGGTCGATGACTAGCCGGTTGGAGCTAGGCGAATCACACTTGTCCGACAAGATAAAGTAGTACGGTAGGAATAAGAAGTGAGTAACGCCAATAAAGATGACGTTAGAGAAAGTTTAGTTTGTTCTGATGGCTTACGGGAAAGGTACCGTGTTATTTTTGGGGGTTGAGATGCTGTTAAAAACGATCATGGTATTATCTAGGGTGCTATCCTCTTGTGAAATTTTATTTGTGTATCCCTTCTTTGATTTATTTAACGTAGCTATAGTTACTATTTCTATCATCCAAGATAAACCGCCAAATCGACAAATCTTTTATTACATTACGTTGTGGACTACAATATTCGAGGACGACCTACGTCCATACCGTCCTACCGTCCATATTAGTTCGGACACCCAGTAAAATGTAAACTCTATTAAAAGATTAGATATTAGTCCTCTTATGCCAATTTTGGTTTTAGAATCGTATTCTGTAAGATTGGAGATAGCATCCGGTGAGCCTTTTAGAGACAATCTTTTCTTTCAATATGGACAATAGTATACTAAATACAGTCTACATAGAGGGTGTCGATGTATGTTGTAAAATTTGGAAAACTTGATAATGTATTATTAAAGATACGTTATTCACTCGCTGTGAGTTCATTACAAGAAGTAAATGTAATAAAGAGGACTAAAATCTGACAATATCTGATTTATTTTTTAAATTAATGGTGCCTGTGATCGGTTTCATGTAACAGATTTACACATCACGGGGACTAGATATTCTAGAAAAGACTATAAATTAAATAATATATAATAATTACAAAGAACATTACAGTCGTAAAGAAACAGTAATAGTACAGTTAAAATAATAGATTAAAATAATTGCAATGGGACAGAATAGAATAATTTAGAAGTTATCTCTCATTACAGACAAGACAATAAATAAATTTGTCTTGTCTGTACTACACTTTCCAAATCGACTTCTCCATTCTAACCTCATTATATTTAATAAAGATTTCATTTAAATCTCAAGACATTAAAACTAAATACCGTCGCAACGAATTGGAAAGGTTAGAACGTGTATGCTGTTTAATACTCGCAAGCTTTAGAATCATTGTTAAATCACGACATGTTGGAAATATCAAAAACGTAAATTGTACACCTTGAAATACTTTAAAAGTAAAGCGTTTGCATTGTATAGGTGCATAAAATCTGTCCTGCAACTACTAATGATGATAATAATAACGACGTAAGGGTAATGATTATCATATTTTATTCAATTTAATGTCTACCAATTAAATTCTACATCAATCTAGTCGGTGCACTCGTTTAAAACGAGCTTTCGTAGATTAGATCAATTAAAATCAAACCTTGCCGGTTAAGTAATCGATCTCTAGCGTAGATAAGATTAATATACAGGGCGTTACGGAACTAATAAACGTCGCATAGTTTCTCAATTCGAAATGCGAAATGAGCTTCGATTTAACGGTTTATCAGCGAGGCAAAGAAGGTAATAAATTTGCCGACACTAATATGGGAAGTTATTAGTTTCCACTAGACGAGAATTCTCGAGAAATATGCGTTAAAAACTTCGGTCTATGCTAGGGTATTATATAGGATAGGTGGTGACGCGGATTTACTGGAGCTTAAACTAGTAATGGTCTCTTTTTCAATATTCTCAGCAATTTATGCATTAAATTCACAGTTGGTAAAAACCATGGCCTTTTTGATTTACCTGCATAATTAAAAATTTATTAAATTGTAATGCTGACAGTGAAATTATGAATATATTCGAATTCTCGAGACAAGGAAAAGAAAATGTATGTCAAATAAAAATAGAAATTTAATGGAAACAATTTAATAACACAGCAAGAAATAAGGTTTGAAAGAGAAAATGCTATATTGATGGCCATCTATGCATCTGAAGAAGGAAAAATTGACGAATCCAAAGCCTTTTATGAACAGCTACACACTATAATGAATAAATTCAATAAAACTGACCAAGTAATTTTCACTGAGTGTCCGAACTAATATGGACGTTAGTGTAGAATAATCTTTGGTTATATTTTTTGTATGGTCCCGACGATTACGTTATAATCGAATTTTCCTGTATTTTGGTCCATATTCAACTCTATGGTATATAAGGCTATAGAACGGAGATTAGGAGACACAAATAATTTAACCGAATAAGAAAATATTTTAGGAAAACACTTCCAAACACCCCTCCAGATGTTTTTAACGCAAACAATCCAAACAAACCGCCCCGAATATGTTCTTAAAGGAACCCCGTCCTGGACAAAAGCAATAATAACAGATCTAGGAATACGACGGATTAGAACATTCAAGAAAACATTTTAAATAATTCCTACTTTGTTCACGTATAAAGCCGCTAGAATAGAAAAGAGAAAACAGGTAATAATAACGAAGAAGGGATTAGAAAGAGGTATGTGAGCCTATAACGTAGTTTAGAGCTTATAACACCCCTTAAAATCCCCATTATTTCGCTCAGAATCAACAAACATTGCTTTAGGATATCGAATTCGAGAAAAAAAACTATGAAAATATAAGCAAAGGTTTATGAGATGAAAGAGGAGGATCTAAATGCGATGTCGTGGCTGTAATCCCCTTTGTTGTTAGTAAATTCAATAATAATAGTCGTTTGAGGAATCTTAAAGGTTTTGTTTGAAAGAAAAAGATTGATAGGTGTAAGGGTTTAGGTAATGATAGAGCTAGATGGTGAGACTCATTTATCACGTCCTGGTATTTAATTATAGCGGTGAAAAAACTATAAGACAAAGCAGGATAGCAAAGAAACTTTATTTTCAAATAAATCAATTTTTATATATACACTACCATCCAAAAGTTTGGGAGCAGGAACGGATTTTACAAAAAAGTCACAGATATTTGATAATCACCTGTTTGTGCTAATATTTTCAGTAAGAAAAAGAAGTTAATTGATGATGTTCATTTTATTTCAAACAAATGCCGCACCTGTATGTAATATTCAAAGTTTATTAAAGCAAAATCATATTTAAGTCAAGTCCTGGTAAGATACGACAAAGAAGAAAAATTAAAACTTATAACTTCGATCCTTTGTCAAAAATGCATGAGATGAATGCTGAAAGTGTGTTCTTAAATATTATTGAATATTAATTACTTACACGTTTATGTAGAGAAACATATTCCAATTAAATTAATAAAACTTTCTTTGCCTTCTTTGATGATAAATAATATTTTATTATTATTATAATAAAATATAATAGTTAGAACACCACAATAAGTATTGTGGTAATTAGCAATGTATTTTTTTTATTTCCCGTAATAATATCGGCCTTGCTAGGACGTCTTCACCTTTCCGTGGTCTAGAGGTGGAGACGCTCGCTATGCTCATCCGATCCACTTACAAGTAGTCCATAGGGTAGAAAGTAAATACAATTAGTCAGAACAACAAATTGCTGACCATAGAACACTGTGTTATAAGTTGAAACAGCTATCCGATCGGATAAGATCCTTGGTGTAGGTATGTATTCATATGTATTACGTGTACAGTGTATTACTCACACCATAACCACATTTATAACTTTGTATTCCATAATTCGTTTCTTTCCTTATTTATTCGGCAATTGCGGTACTTTTAGTATCTGGTGAGCTGATTATTTTAAATAATTTTTTTCGAAATTCTGAACAGTGTTTTATTTTACTTGGTATTTTTGTTTTATTTTCTATAGTAACTGGACATATTGGAACAAAATTTATTATTATTATTGCATTTCTCATTGCAGTTTATTATAAGAGGTCAAAGTCGTAATTTCATTTTGATTTTTATTATGTATCCAACCAATATGAAGCATCGTTGTACCCGGAATGTAGCGGTAACAGTAGCTGAAGACGTCGATTTCTAAAGTTTGACGAAAGTCTTTAATATGTGGGTACAATAAGTTAAGTATTCACGTTTTCAAAGCCATTCAGTAGAGGAAATATATAGGATTTACGTGATATGTGAAAAACATTTTGAGAAAAACGGCATATTATTGGTAAAAAAAAGGGTTTAAGTCGTAATGCAGTTCCAACATTGTGTATGCCAGGTATTCATAAGTAATTATAGGTTATTTCAAAATTATGATCTCTTTTTGTATTTTATTATACAAGAAAATCATACACTAGGGTGACAGAATAAAATAGACACCAGGTAAAGCGGTATAAATATGTAAACAGCTAAATTCTAAGAACGAATTAAGAACTTTCTCTTGTCATTAGGGTAGGGGTAGATGTATCGGAAGGAATTCGTCATAGTTTAGTATCGTTACAACTATGCCTCGCTTACAAGGTTCGAGTGATATTAGCGACTTCACCCGGGGTGTCGCATCGTTGGCCAGAGTGAACGCGGCGCTTCGCAACGTGAAATAAGTAAATTTTTAAATATTCCGTTGTCCACAGTTAACCGTGTGATTACACAATTTAAACGCAAGGAAAAAACAACAGTGGAGATGAGACCAGGTCGTGCCGGACCTTCTGAAAGAAGTAAAAGGGTGGTTGTGCGCGAGGTGTTAAGAGAACCGCGAAAAAGTACACCTGAGCTTGCGATACCTCCACAATGTGGGGATGTATAAAAGGGTGACAAAGAAAAAAGCTCTCCTTACGGCGTTTCAAAAACGGCACCGAATGGCTTGGGCAATCGAAATGCGAACGAAGCCCGAAGAGTTTCGGCGGTTTGTCATTTTTTCAAGCGAAAGCAGATACTCAAATAACGATTGCAAGGACTGTGTGGATGTACAATTCACAGGTATAGCAGTAAACTCCACTCACACAAATTAATTAATTATGCGGAACGCAGGGTTTCGAGAGCACGTGGGCTCCCATTGTCAACCGTGTTACTCAGTCGGTAACAATATGGAAAGCAGATACTGCCAATTCAGTGATAGTGGTCGTACGTGGGTATGGAGACGTTCGTCACAGCAACTGGACGACAAATGTGATTTTGCATCAGACGGTGAAATACGGCGGTGTGAACATCATGGTGTGGGGCGCGATATGGTATGGTGGAAGATCGCAATTAGTAATCTGCGACGGAAATGTAAATGCGGCAAAATATATCCAAATATTAACAGAAGGACTACTACCGATATTCGACAACGCCATTTTATCTAAAGAACACGCCACTTTTATGCAGGATGGAGCACCCTGCCACAAAGCAGGAACAACAACCACATGGAAAGAGGAACAGGGGATTCGGATTTTACCATGGCCAGGCCAATCACCAGACATAAATCCGATAGAGAATGTTTGGCACATAATCCAGACAAATATGGCGAAACGACCCCGAAAACCCAGCAATAAGGAAGAACTCGTGGCAGCTGTTATAGAAGAGTGGTTAAATATTCCAGAAGACGCTATTAATCATTTAATAGATTTTATGCCACGACGACTCGCAGCACTTCACGCAAGTAAAGGTCGATCGACAAAATATTAGTCTAATTTAAAAATTTTAAAATATTTTGTATATATAACGAGAATAGAATCTATTTTTTAATTAGTAGATGCCTATTTTATTCTGTCACCCTAGTGTATGTTATTTTTCTTACTAAAATGTGTTTTTTGATGTATCACCCAGAGTAGCAGATAAAAGATATGGAATAAAATTATTGAAATATATATTAAAAGATGATGTAAATTACACTCGAATAAAATGTAGTCATCATGGGAACAATGTTGAAATATATTTAAAATATTTGTTAAATTGTGTAATACATTTTTGAGTGAAACAAGTAAATCTTATATTAAAGGGGAAAAAATAGTTATTATTATTATAAGACGATAAAAGATAAAACAAAAATAGAACCTCTCAAAGTAGCAGCCTATAAATATGTATATTAAAACAAATGAAGCATATTCATATAATTTATTTGTGGTTTTATTAAAAAAGAAATTAATTAGTTGTAAACGTATGCTTATACTTAATAGGAGTGTTACACTTTCATAAATGTATGGTTTGTATATTGTGTGAATTAAAAATACAAGTTGAATATTGTATTAAAAGCATTAGTATTTCACATTTATAAGACAATATACAAATGATTATTTATAAATCCAATTTCAAGTATGCATATTTATGAAAGTCACACTCATGACAATCAGTACCAAGGCCACATAGTTACAGATTTTTGCCAAAAAATCTTTATTTGGCCTCATAGTTCAGTCTATAGTTAGTACTCCTCCTGTATTTAAAACATTCGCATCTTCGTCTTACACGATTTTAAAAGATATTCATCATGTTATTTCATCTATTTTTATATTTAGTCATTTCAACAAGCTCTCTTTTGTTTTATATCAATAGCTTATTTATTCCGATAATAAACTGTAAAAAGTTAAAAGACTGAAGGATCAATATCAATTACACAAATTTCGGAGGCCTCAGATACTTTGCTATACTCTATTTTTTTAATTGGGAGGAATGTTTTTGAATTGCACCGCGAAAAAGAAGGCTAACTGTTGGTCAGTTTTCGGCCAAAATTGCACTTGCGATGTTCGATATATTGCCGGCCGTCATACTGTTACAACAGCTGATTGATATTCAGTTTTGTCTCTAAATTCGCGTTGTCGTAATAAAAAAAAAGTTCGTTTGAGAACTAATTGGCTGACATATTCTCCGTGTAAAACATTTTCACGGCGTTTTTCGTGGACATGGGGGAAGTAGCAACTACTACTGGAACCCAAATGTCTCCGGATGAAAGATAAAAAATATTTTTATGATGGTTTAGAAACATTAATTCATAGATCTAATAAATGTATTGTGCTTAAGGGTGATTATTATTGAAAAGGAAAAATTATTGTTTTATTTTATTTAAAACGAACTTCTGGACCTCCCCTCGTATATTGAATATTAGTCTAAATTGTTCGCTTGTAAATGAACATATCAAAATAAGAATTACTAGTAGAATCTAGCAACATTAAGAAAAGGTACGATGTATAAATGAAATCTAGTATGATGTGTATTTGGTCAATAGATAGTATTCTGAAGTGTTATTTTTGTAATGAGTAATAAAGATACATAACTAATTACGTAACTACTATTTATATAAAATCATAGCTAGTTTTAAAAGTGCCGCCAAGAAGTAACTTTCATCTTACTCCTTCGAATTAAAAAATTAACTATTTTAGGCGATTTATTTAAACTTTGTTTATAATTACACCCTATACATCGAGCCGTATAAGTATTCTTTATGCGCATGAGCATGTTACTCAAAAATAAAGTACTAAAAAGAAGCAAACGACAAAAAACCAGGGAGACCATAGCATGAAATTATAGAAGGCATTTTCGAATAAACCTTCCTTCACGTCTCTGTTTGTATCTCCGTCATTTTCTACCTCATCTCCGGGCTATATCCTTACGACGAACCCCTGAATCGACGAAACGGATACCTACGGTTTAAATACGTACGTATAACCCTGTTTAATACCTATAAAAACCGAGTTGGAGGCTCTCTAGCTGGCCAGTCTAGTTGGATGTAGTAACTTTAACGTCATTCATTAAAAGTACAAAAAAAAAACTACGTAATCTTCAACGGTGACTTGCTCGCTTTGTGGATGTGGAGACGTACGTATGTGATTTAGAATAGAAAATAAAATTTAGTATAGTAGCTCGGGATGAAAACACACTTTCAATAATTTGACGATCTGAATAAGCAGTATTAAACAAAGCTGGAACCTCCTTTTCAAAAGAATGTTGGGTGGTCACCAGATCCACACACGATCACAATGTCAGTTGGATCAGATTCTACAATGGTAATCACCAAAACCGAAAGATGGCATCAATAACTTGTGACAACAATGTGACAAGTTACAGTGTTTTCAAAAATATCTTGATTTTACGTTATTAAGTAACAATCTAGCAATATACTGGATGTTTCATTAAGAAGGGGTAAATAGGAAGCATTCCTTATCAAACCAAAACCAAAGACAAAATTGAAAATGTAATAAATTTGTTATTTTTAGCTGGATACAAAGAAAAACGATCGATTAATAAAATTTCTTTAATTATTTCGAGAATTTGTACTAATCCTGTATATTATTAAAATAAAATAGAGACAATATCTTAATTCCTATTTAAAACCCACTTTTAATAAACATTTAGATGGATTTTATTATTCTCCTGTTGTCGCCATTGTTAAATTGCATAGACGTCGAAAATAAAATCAACATTTGCATCAGAATTTTCCATATTTTCCTCTAAATTCCTCCAAAAAAAAAGGATAAAAACTACCTCCTCTTAAACGGTCGTCGACCTCAAAAACTCCGAAACACCACCTTCGCGCTAGAAAAAAAACGACAACCGAAAAAAAGAAAAACCAAAATCATCGACTAAATAGTGAAACGCAAAAAAAAAACGTTCCAACGCGAAAATCCGAAACGTACCGCCTTCAAAACCTATCCACTTGCCCTCCCACTACCCCCCACCCTCATCCCGCCATAATCTAGCCACCTCCCTCTCCCCACGTTCCTGCTCCAGTTTTTTCGCGAGCTTTCGAGCTTCTTTTGCGACGTCCAAGTCACCTTTGCATTGATTAAAATCTCCCGCAGCTCTAGCTGGATGCCGCCGCTACAGACGCTCAGGTAGCTTCCTCGGTGCAGGAAGGGGGGTGGAGAAGAGGGAGAAGGGGTGATGTACGGAGATGGAAGCAACTGAAAAAGTAAAAGAAAAAGAGGAAGGAGAACTCGCGGAACGTCCCGGGAAATGGAAGAAAGAAAGATAAACCTATATTCGGGGCGTAGGGAAGAAAGAGGGCTATGGAAGGGAATGTTGAAAGCGTAGGCGAAAAAAAAATGAAAATCGCGTAATAAAAGAAGCGAAGGCTGGATCCGCTAATGAGTCCCTAACTCTAGTGCCACGTAGATATACGTACGTAGATGCATCTATGCATGTGTACAGGCGCTGGCACCTACTAAAGAGGTCTCTGCCCTCACGTTCAGCTTTTTCGCGATCGTTTTCATTTGTTTTTTTTTTTATTTTTTTGCGTTGCACTGGTAGTTTAGATATTTTTTCCTTTTATAGCAGCAGGGTATTCTTGAAAGAAAAAAGTGTGTTGGTTACTGAAATAAGGTGAAATATGTTCTTAAAAGAAAGGAAAAAGGAATTTCGATTGTTTTTTGGGAGACCCTAAAATGATACAATTTTTCTTGGACGACCTAAGGAAAAATATCATCTTTTATGCCAGAAAAAAAAGAATAAGTGGGACAAATACATCGCCAATTTATGAGAGGTCTATAAAATGCGATATCTTTCACCATTTACTCCAAATTGATTGGTTAATCCAGCGATTCGCTATATCGCTATATCCCGCAGTACACGATTCTTTTTCTACAACCAAAGGCTTCTCATCAAATCGATGAAATATTTTTAAATAGCTTTTCTCTTCAATATTGCAATTTCACTCCCACGACTTTCTAGGCGAACCACAATTAATTAATTGTGGTTCCTTTTTTAGTCTGTCGATGAGTCAAGTTAGAAGTTCAATACCTTGGTATAACATTCCTAGTCGGTATGTGACCATGGATGAGCACCACTATGATCCGGAGACCAAAGTGCAAAATAGGGAGCGGAAACATTACGGTTCTTCTCCTCCACGTAAATTTAAGGTAGTGCCGTTTGCTGGAAAGATTTTGCTATCTGTGGTTTGGAATGCTCAAGAAATCATCCTGATTAACTATTTGCAAAATAAACAGAGCATTAGAATGAATTGATGTTCCATCAGGATAATGTTCGCAGGCGTACATCTGGTATTGCTATGGCTGCTATACACCAAGCAGGCATTGAATTAGTAGAACACCTGCCATATTCGCCGGATCTGGCCCCTAGTGATTACAGACTGTTCGCGAAATTAAAACAAATCCTCCAGTAATTATAAAATTCTGTAGAGAGGTGGTTTAGAGAGGTTGAACAAAAATTTTTTTCCAGAAGGCTGTTGAGATATTGGGACTCCGATGGACCAAGTGCATTAGAGTAGAGGGAGAATCGATAAGAAGAAATGAAATTTTATTCGGTTTAATTTGTTGGGGTAAAAAAAATTGAATCAATTACATAATAAATTTCATTGAGTAACACAGGTACACCAACTATACTACAGTATAACCACACTAAATGTAGTTTATTGCCAACTTTAACGCCTAAATAATCATCTCGTATATTGCAGCTGCCTTTAAAAATGGGATATTGCGTACGACGATCATAGCACACTACACGTTGATTAAAAAAGGAAACATGAAAATAAGAGAAGAAAAAAAACGATATACACACACAACCGCATGATGCCAGCGCAACAGCTCAAACAAAATTTAATTTATTAATTTTTAATGAATGCACAATACAACAGACTCTTTCCCTAACGCGGGTAGAAAACAATCGCTAGACTCTTTCCTCCCGTCATGTCTGCCGGTCGCACAGCCTACCTTGATCGCTATCGTCCCGTCCTTCTCTCCCCCTTTTACGTTCATCTCGTCATCTTCTCGTTCGGCTCCTCTCTTTTCGCTTTCTTTTTTTATATACTTTATTACGATTATTGTTCTTTCTCAATCGCCTTTGTTGGACGCAAATTACCGAATCAAAGACGGCCGTGGATCCCACAAAAAAAGAGACGAATTATTTCCCCCCCTCGGTGTACAGTTATATCGGTGCGCGGAGGTATATAGTAGGCCGTGAATGCGACGAGGACGGCCTGTTCGATACGCGAAGAAAAAAAATGAACGTCAAGACAAAAGACGAACGTGGTCGATTTCCATCGCAGCGTTATCATCTGCCCGAATTTCATTCTGGTCCCAGTCCCAGAGTAGGCTTTTATATCGCTCGGCGTCTCGCTTTTCGAACGTTCGGTTTCTTTCTAGTTGAATTCCTCGTTGTTCTTTTATTTTCTTCTTCTTTTTCTTTGGTTCTTCTCGTTGTTTTCGGCGTCTTCTCCCGGCTGGGTTGTGCGCTTCTTCTTGCGAGCTCGGTTAATTAACATTAGCGTTAATATACAGTTCTGATCAATAAAATGGAACACTATCAGATTTAATAAAATAATAATAACAATATCGTCTTCTAAGAGTTCCTGTTTGTTTCGGATATTGGCTACCATGTATGTTATTTTACACATACCATGACGCTCAAGCAAAGAATGGTAATAAGTTCCTCTAGGAGGGTATTGACCATCAAGTTTGTAAGAAAGAAACTCGATTGTATCGGATGCGCACGAAAAGTCTGTATATAGTACATCAACTTGGCCACGATTGCTCGCTCATAAGTACCTTGAGTATCCAAAAAGTACTAAAAGTCTTCCACAAACACAGTTGAGGGAATACACACCTCAATACCATGCTACTAAGATCAAATATCTTCGTCCCAACTATCTCAATAAAAGAGATAGCGCATGAAGTAGCAGTAATGTCCAAAAAAATCACCACGAGGCATTCAATAACCTTAGAACGAAGTCCACGTACTTCCTGATGCTTGCAACTGATTGAGAAGATTGAGTGAAAAATCTGGTTTAAACGATTTTCGGTAACCCACCAATATGTACACTACCGCTCAAAAGTGTTTAGGCACTCTCACTGACAGCAAAAATGTATAAAAACTCAGCAAAAATGTTAATAATATTTATTTTTTATGTACAGATACACGTACATGAATAAAAATATATTAAATAAATGTGAAAATTAAAACGTTTAATTTAAATTTTGCTTTCATCTATGTGACCTCCTCTTGATTTAATAATTGCAGCACACAATCGAGGCATTCACGCAATAAGTTTTGCCAGAGTTTCTTGTGTTATTGACGTCCAACTCGATTGCAATTTGTTCCGCACGTCAGTAGCTGATGTCGGAGCCGATTTCCGTACTTCCCAATCTAGTTCTTCCCATAGTAACTCGATTGGATTCAAGTCGGGGCTCTGGGGAGGCCATTCCATCATTTTGAGAGTTCCTTCTTCTTCTAAATGGCGTAAATAGTCTTTACATAATATAGAGGAATGTTTTGGGTCATTATCTTGCTGGAAGATAATATTTTGACCAAAAAGTCGAATTCCGGAAGGTTCTCCAAAATTTCCAGGTGGCCTTCTTTTTTTAATATACCGTCAATTTTCACTGTGTCCCCTACACTAGTGCCACCAAAACAGCCCCAAATGATGACAGAACCTCCACCATGCTTCACGGTAGCAACAATACACTATTCTCTGGCACGTTCACCCACAGATCTTCTTACGAATATGCGTCTTCGGGTTCCGAACAGCTCAAATTTAGACCCGTCCGTCCATAGCACGTTATTCCACTCTGCTATGGTCCAGTGTTGGTGTTCACGAGCCCATTTAAGTCGCTTTTGCTTGTTTTGTTTGCGTAGTAATGGCTTTTTCATCGCAATACGTCCATGGGGTCCGGCTTTCTGTAGGCGACGTTTGACTGTAGAAACACTGACTAGTTTTTGGCGACCAACATTTAATTCTGCGGTGATTTCGGGGTCTGTTTTACGTCTATTTAACATGCTGGTAACCGCTATTCTGCGATCATCTGCAGATGTTGTCGCTTTTGGCCTTCCATTCCGTCTTTTATTAAGAAAACTGCCAGTTTCCCGATACGATATTTTTACGTTATAGTCAACCGTAGTGCGGTGCATTTTCATTTTTTTGATAATTTGTCGTTTTATTTATGCCACTTTTATGGTAAGCAATTATAAGAGCACGTGTTTGCGTACTAATTTCTCTTCGCGGGACCATTTTAAAAACTTGTCACAAGATATTTCGCTCACGACGTGAATAGAGTAACCAGTACCACACTGCAACTGACCATAGGTTACAGATTTCACTATAATCTTCTAGGAAGGTAATTTAAACATTATTACCTACAATCTAACAGATGACTAAATTTACTCAGTAAATTCAGATTCAGAGGGATTGTTATTGTAATTACACCGCAATAAACAATTTATGGTAATCCAACCAAGTGCAGGTAAATGATAGTAAACCTTATGCGATATAATGGGTGTTTATCTTACTGAACTATATTTTAAATACGTATTTCATTTTATTATAATGTTTTTTTGGTAAACATAATACTATATGAATAATCCATGAAAACAGGGGTGCCTAAACACTTTTGACCGGTAGTGTACATCCAATTTCTAAGTTAGTTTCATTCTTAGTCAATTGACATGATTATTCGAATTATTATTATATTATTATAAATATTAATCCATGCCTTCGCATACTCCAATAGCTTTCGTAAATTACAGGGAGTATTGGCCGGCCATGAGTTATTGTTACGCCTGTGCCTGTGCCTGTGGTGGGTCTTAAGTTATTCATTAACAGCACCGAGGTTCGAACCCAGGACCCCGAGACTAATAGAAAAGCGCCACCAGTCTTAGTCTTATAGGGCGGAAGCGAACATTTAACTAACTACAACGTACCAATAGGTGCGATTATAATGTTTCAGTCTAGTCGAAATCCACTCAACATTAGTTCTTTCCACAACTGGCAAGTCCGACGGTTGCTTTGTCATCCCAAAAATAACTAAACTATTTCTTCTACACTGTTGATCCATAAATTCTTGGACAACACCCTTAAAGTCAGGAGTGTGGGACTGATGTGAATTTACGGTAGCTATCTACGCGTTTTTACTGGCATTGAGGTTAGTACAGAAATTTGAATAAAGTATCCAAAGGAATTAGATGAATTAAAAGAGAATATTTGGAGAAAATGGTGGCTATCATGGAGGATACGTATCCAGTAGTTCCCCAAAATTGTGCCTCACGTTTAGAAAAGTGCCAGGAAAATAAGGGAACATATTTAGAAGATATAAACATTTATTCATTAAACCTGGTCATTATTTTATTATATTCCTTTCATTTTGAAAAGAACTTATGGGACACCTTGTATATAATTTTGTCAAGAGTAACTGCACATATAGTTAGGCACCGATGCACCTAATGTTATATCATACAAAACCCCGCCCTCACGTGATTACACATATCATATCTTTACTTCCCTGCATTTCCTTGTTTGAACCTTACAATCCAACGCGCAGCCTAAATGTTGTCTACTGCATCTGCGTGTTGGTTTATTTTGTACGACATGCAGAGGCGGCAATCTGCACTTTACACCCTGCCTACCGGTTCCCGCACATCCTTCGCCATTACGTAACAGCGATAATGTCGTACTTTCTAAGTTAAATAGGGGCCGTGAAAATTAATTAAAACGCTCCACCCTCTTACAAAGTTATCTTCGCCGACGAACCTCCTTTAGTCTATTTCTAGTCGATTCCGCATGCACTGTACATTATTTTATTACAGCCGAATGTGGCAGCGTAGTCGTTGTGACGACGGTGGCGCCCCCTGCACGGTCCGTAAAGCGTTTTAGATACGGGCACCTGGCCTACCACGCTCCGACCACTTCTTGTTGAAGCGAAAAAGAGAAATTGGGATCGCGATGAAGAAGAACCGTCCCGTCTTTCTCTTGTAACAAGGAGGGAGTCAGCGTACAGCGAGCAGATCAAAGGAAATACTCTTCTGTTGCGTTCTGTCGGTTTATCGCGGGAAGTACTGATACCTGGAATTAGGGCGGACTTAGCCTCCGATGGGTGCTCATTTAGATTAACTCTTTAACAAATATTAATGGGTTTAAATTAGTCACTCTATCGGTGCCTTCGGTTTCGTGAGATAAGAGGTATTATTTTAAGAGAAATGTATAGGATTGGAGAGATTTGTTACCTTTGATGATATTCTTTTGGGGAACTTTTAATTTCTTAAGGATGGTTGCCGAAAAACGAATAAAACGAAGAATGAGAAAATATAAAACAAGCCGTAAAAAACGGCATCTAAAGTCTTGGGAGGACCACCGGCATTTTGGTTTTCCGCATTTAAAATTTCAACACCAGCGTTTGACAATATCATAAGAAACTGTAGACTCACCAGTAGTTCCCTTAATGTCTTTATGAATTCGAATTGGTGTCGTCCTTTTTCTGGAGGTATTTTATTAGGACTCTTTGCTCTACAGGATTTATTTGTATGAACAACAGAATACTTTGAGATACAAACTTGATATTTTGTAGATATGATATACAAATGTCAGTTAACTAAATGTCAAAAACATTAAACAAACAACCAGTAAGAACCCGCCCTCGTATTTAAAAAGTTGGCAGCTATAATTTGTTAAAAGAACTGGCATCTGTCGCTTGTTAAAGAATTTGGTGGCATATCAAAAAACTCATATCTATCATTCGCCACTTTCCATTTTAATACTGAAAAAATAGGAATTCATAAATCACCTCTCAAACAAGACATCTGACACCACATGCAAAAAATTTTACAGCATTTGTTATCAAAACAATTGACATCTCTACCACCTCTTAAAAATGGGTAACTTTCACTTATTATTGGCAACTATTACTTGTCAAAGAATCTAATCTTACCCATTAAAAATAATGCAGTATCGCTTTATCAGGAGGTTTGACATCTGTCGCCTAAGAAAGAATTAACATCAAAATGTGCTAAAGAAAATTGCTTTGCATTATAACTTTGACAGCTGTTATTTGTCCAAAAAATGTGCTATAGTTCAAAGTAACAAAGAAATGGTATTCCTCACCTGTCAAAACAAGCAACATTCACTTGTCATTGGTAACTAGTACTTGCCAAGGAATTTGAATTTACTATAAAAAAAATTGCAATCTCATCAAAAGGTTTGACATCTGTCACCTGGGAAAGATTTAACGTTAAAAACGTGCTAAAGGTAATTGATATCTACAAAGAGAGTGATGCTAAAGTAACCTGGAACTTGTCACAAATTTGTCATTGCTTGTCATTTTTCAAAGAAATTACCTGCTCTAAATAAGATTAGGTTTCTTCAAAAGTAATCGATTTCTTTTTAATTCAGTCGATAATGCATTTTGGAAAAATCGCAAAGAAACATAAAACTAAGATCTGCCTGGAATCTTTGAATCGCATATACACAATTACAAGTGTTCCGAGCGTCGATTGTTATCAAAAAATTAGACAGCAAGTGAAATGCTACCTACAGATGGCGTCCATGAGCAGCAATAACGATGTCCCAGAAGGTTTGACAATCATCAACAATACCAACGTCAAGTAATTTACGAAGGAGATGATAGCGGAATTTTACGCCTTGAAAGGGATGCTGTATCACTTAAACCGTAAGTTAGTCAACTCTTGTTAAATCTACGCGTAGTAGTAGGTGAGGGGAGGGGAGAGGCATGAGCATCCGCCCTTGTACATTACACAAAATTTGCCAAAACTATGAAATGAAAATATCACAGATAAAACCATGGCTTCCCTGGGTAAATATCCAATTAGGATAAAAATAGTTGTAAACAATACTGTACTGGGACAGATGAAACACCTTAAGTATTTAGACTGCGATGTATCTTACGATCGAAGCAAAGACACAGAAGAAAAACTGAATAAATTCACAATATCTGTGGAACAAGCAACAGAGCGTTAAAAAACAAAACAAGAAAGGATACACAAATAAAATTTTACAAGACGATAGCAGTACCAACCCTCTTACACGGTAGTGAAACTGGGCAACAACGAAAACAAAAAACAAGAAAACAGGATACAGACACAAAAGATGAAATTTTTAAGGAAAATGAAAGGTTGCACAAGATCTCATAAAATAAAAAATGTAGGTATAAAAACAGAACTAAACATCTTCGACAAAACTGAGAATAAAGGACAAAATGATGAGGTTACCAGGAAGAGGGAGATTTTGTGGATATTTAGGAAGAATAAGTGTAGGCAGACCAAATGAAAGAGGGGTATCGTAACAAAGTGCTTACAAGCCTAAGTGAAGAACGCACCTACGTTGTAATCGCATGCGCAGATGGGACACGTCCATGACGTCCAAGCTGGTAATGCTGTCGAAATATTCTCTGCGCGGTAGTCGCACTATCAGCATTTTTATAAAACGCTCTCACAGCTATTGCACGTTCCGCACCAGTCCAACGATCCACGATTACTAAATGGCAATGCGTTCACAACAATTGTGCGACGTTACGAACAACCGCCGGCTCTACGGTGCTGACAACTGTAACGTTCAAAATTTCCCGTTCCCCTGCGCCACCCTGTATTTGCGTCTTTGAAATGGTCTTGTAGTGAAGGATATGTTACTAAAGCAAATAGAAGCCAAACTAAATACTGAACAATCTAAAGTCCTAAATAAGTAGCTAACGACTTTCTGATGTATAACATTCACGTGATGCCCATTCTATCTAAATTAGCCAACCCTCTCCCTCTTAGCAATCCACACGATGTCAATGCTAGACATACTAACTGAGACACTCTGTATAATCCTCCTTGCATAAAAAAGAATACATCAAACTATGCAAAGATAAAGAACCCAAAGAAGATAAAATTACCAGAGGGTGATCACGGCAATTTTTATAAATTGCGTGAGCAGCCAACACAGCGGGTGGCAGCCACCGATCTAGAAAAGAAGGGGTGGATACGTCTCAAACTTTCAGCGGTGCAGGGGAGGAAAGGAAACGCGTTCAACGGAGATAGTAAGCTTTATTAGCAATCGTGGACAGGTGGCGGTGATAACGCTGTTTCAGTGGTGGAGGGTTCCATACGAAGGAACCATTTAAAGGACGATTCCCTACGCCTAATACGCCTGGAATTGTAGCAATTAACGTCGTCAGCAAATTGGTTCCATCGGAAGTAATTCGAAACGTTATGAAAGTGTTAGGTTAGGTACGACGCTGTTATTATTAAGTCGACGTTATTTGCTAGGGAGGGGATAAAATTGTTAGGGTATCGCTTGGAAGGTTGAATGAATTCGTTGTATTTTAAGATTGCAAATTGATGTAATTTCGTATTTCCTAAGATATCTGGTCTAATAATTTATGTACTTCATAAAAAAGGGAGTGTGCTGTTGAAGGACTACTACTTTAATTGCATGGGGAATCTGCAAATATTATTTAGGATTATTTGATATATCAAAAATAGAAACAACGAATTATATCTGCATCAATGGTAGGTGATGTTTAATATAAGGAATTGGCAACAAGGTAACTGAGTATTTTAATTGAGTGACTTCTGTAAATGGTGACGAGAAATGGATAGTTTATCGTAACGTCGAATGAAAGCGATCATGCAATCCATCAAAAGAAGGTTATGCTGTCAATTTGGTGCGATTACGAAGGTATTGTGCGTTTTGAGCTGCTTCTTGGGAACCAAACGATTAATTCGGATGTGTATTGCCGCCCAAATCGACAAATTAAACTCTTATCCCAAAGGTGTTCCACCATGACAACGCTGGGCAACACACCTCATTGCTCGTCTTCTTCTTATTCTTTCTCATTTAGCTGTCCACTACTGAGCATACGCCTTCTTTTTTTCCTTCCACCTAATTCAATCTTGTGCCATCTAACCAGTTCTTACCAGCCTTCTCGATTATGACGTATATCCATCTCCTAGGTGGTCTTTTTATTAGTCAAAAATTATCTACGCTTGATTGGGAAGTGATGTCACATCAACCGTGTAGCTCTGACTTAAAACTCTCAGATTACTATCTGTTCAGAGCCTCACAAAATTCCTTTAATGGTAAAAGCTTCAATGATGATAACGTTGTGAAACGGCATTTAATCCAATGTTTTGCTGATAAGGACCAGAAATCCTATGAGCGCCAGATAATATGGTTGATAGACAGATGGCAAAAGGTCATTGATCAAAATGGAAAATATATTATTGAATAACGTTTAATGATTAAAATTGGCAATTACTGTGTTACCAATCCAACGTAAGAATTATGGTTGTATTTTTTAATTTAATTTTTCAATTTTATTTTAAATGAGTTTTTTTATGAGGAAAATTTTTCTTATTTATTTTAATTATTTTGATGTAAAATGTAACATTTCCTTGAAGTAATGTACATACAACTTTTTCAATCTAATCTGCACTAGCTGTTATTCCGGTTTCTAACTAAAGAATACCTTTTGCCCAGGAAACGGACAAAGTTGGTCACCACACCATCGAAACCTCGTAATTTAAAACAAAATAAATGAAATAAACACGACCTACAAAATCCTGAAATGCATTTTCTCTAAATAAAAACAGACTCCAGGAATCGATTTCCATGACCCCCAACTCATAATACATGGCCTGAAAAGTCCCGGGCCTAACAAAGCAAACACGGTTTTTTTGGTTCAAAATTAGCTTTATCCATCAACGTAGTCTCCATCAAGAGCAACGCAATCATTCCAGCGCCGCTCTAACATTTCAATACCACTTTTGTAGAACGATTTATCTTTTGCCTCAAAATAGGCCTCAGTTTCAGCGATAACCTCTTCATTCGTGCGAAATTTCTTACCGGCGAGCATTTTTTTGAGGTCTGCGAATACGGTGGATGTGGGAGCAATTCGAAGTTCAATTCATGTAGTTTTGCCATTGTTTTGATTGACTTGTGACACGGTGCGTTGTCTTGATGAAACAACATTTTTTTCTTTGCCATATGCGGTCGTTTCTTTGCAATTTCGGCCTTCAACCGCTCTAATAACGCTATATAATATTCACTGTTGATGGTATTTCCTTTCTCAAGATAGTCGATGAATATTACACTACGCACATCCCAAAATACCGAGGCCGTAACCCTTCCAGCCGATTGTTGTGCTTTCGGGCGCTTTGGACGAGGTTCACCAGTTGCTGTCCACTCAGATGACGATCGTTTTGATTCCGGAGTGGAGTGATGGATCCATGTTTCATCCATTGTCACATATCGACGCAAAAATTCCGGTTTGTTACGTTTAAACATGGCCAAACACTGCTCAGAATCATCAACACGTTCTTGTTTTTGGTCAACAGTGAGCAAACGCGGCACCTACTTCGAACAGAGCTTTCTCATAGTCAAATGCTCATGCAATATAAAGCCAATACGTTCTTTTGATATCTTTACGATGTCAGCTAACTCACGCAACTTCACGTTTCGATCATTCAAAACGATTTTATGGATTTTTTTGATGTTTTCTGGTGTTACCGCCTCATTTGGACGTCCAGTGTTCTGCATCATCGGTGTCTCTACGACCACGTTTGAAGTCAGCAAACCAACGTTTTATTGTTGTTTCTGATGGAGCGGAGTCCCCATAACACTTTTCAAGCCATTGCTTCGCTTGAAGGGTATTTTTTCCCATCAAGAAGCAGTGTAAAATTAAAACACGAAATTTTTGATCCATTGTTTTGAAAATAACAAAAGTAGCGTGACTCTTAGCACAATAACTCACAAACTAATGAATAGAATATCATGAAATTTTAACAGCTGTGTTTTGAAGGTTAGTACTAACTGAGAGAAAGGTGACTGCAATAAAACTACCGTCATCTATGTGTTAGGCCCGAGACTTTTCAGCCCATGTGTTACTTATTTTGTAAGCCAAATCCCAAGAAAAGAATAATAAAAACATTAAGAACTGTAAAATCAAGCACTCTCCTACCTTTTGCACTTGTGGAGATAAGAAGAAATCGAAAAGATACCAGAAAATGTTTAACGATCATCCCTCTTAGTGAAATATGAATATTTCAAAGTTTTGCTTCAAAAGTATAGTTTCAAGTATCGATTATAAGAATCAACACATTATTCTGTGATATCTCTAAAAGTTTTCAAAATATGAAACAATGAAAAACCAATTCATTTCGTTTAAAATCACCCACAATAGTTTTGAGCATAGTTTTAGAAAAATTAAGAGTTGTTCCGAGTTAAGAATGCTAATTATAAAATTGTTGTATATATTCAAATATTCTTAGATAGGTAATATTGCAAAATTAGAAGTTAATGAGGTTTAAAAGGATCTGGCCCAAAATCACGACTTATTTTTCAAACAGTGTACTTCCAGAATCGTGTAGGAAATTCTATGGGTTCAAAGTAGCCTTTGAAGTTATAATCATGTCTTAGCTTATTACTGAAACCCATTACAATACAATTTGAACAAGTTCCTGTCAACTGTGCATCTGAACGAATACTCTATCAAATTAACAACTAACGCAAGTGAAAATAGTACAAATTACGACAAAAGTTACTATTGGAATGGACTACTAGAGATGAAATTTATTTAAAGGCTTTTTAGAAGGTTTCATGGTATATTTCTAAATAAAATCTAGCCTAGAGAATCGATTTCCTTAATTCCCTAATTCACATTATGTTTTTAAAGCTACGTTTCAAAATATCTTAAACTTTTGATTACATGCTTATAGGAACTGCAGGGACTCGATATAGTTCGTTAAAATCTATAATGCGATCTTTTATTCAATTCTATTGCCCTTCTAACTTGCGAAACATAGAATAGTACAGGAAAAAGTAATATCTAACTTAATACACCCCTGCTATTCCACCTCAAACATATCTCACCCTATTCCCAGCATCACCACCCCCACGCTTGCCCCACCTAATCCGATGACTTCTCATAGAAAAATCCTTTTATCTACGCTCCACGTTAGACATCACAGCATTTGCGAATACCCCACTCCCCGCCACTTATCGCTGCACGTCCTCGTCCAACTCCCATTATTGGCTTTAATTTTTCAGCCCATTGGAGATGTCGATTTTTGTCGCGCGGATTCTCGATTTCCTGCGCGTTTTCCGTAATCCGCCCCCTTCTTTACCCGTCCTCCCCCCCCCCTTCCGCGCCGCTGGAGTCCCGTAAACGGCGACAGATGTGAGATTTCAACTGCGTACGGTCCCATACAGGCGGCGCGGCCTATACCGAGGGCCATTGTTCGTTTGAAAATTAGCTGTTAGTAGCGTCGATGTGTATGTGGCGATGAAACGGCAAAGGTAGGGTTGAAAATGAAGAAAGGAAATGGCAAAAAGGAGGGCTAATGATAATGTAATAAAGCTGGTTAGGTTTGTTGGTAGGGGAATGCGATTATGGGACGATTTTAGATTGAGTAATTAGGTTATTATTGTTTATATGTTTTTGTTTCTTGCAGTAGTTCTCTTGATGTAAAAGCTATGTAGTATTAAGAGGTACTGTGGTTAAAATTCTGCAGAAAAATTACATCCGTATTATAAAGCTACCTATCGTCTTTAAGGAAATAATGCAGATTTCCAGATAGAAGTATTCCCAATCAAACTCGTCAAGTACCCCAATGGCCCACAT
This sequence comes from Trypoxylus dichotomus, assembly GCA_023509865.1. Lineage (NCBI taxonomy): Eukaryota > Metazoa > Arthropoda > Insecta > Coleoptera > Scarabaeidae > Trypoxylus > Trypoxylus dichotomus. Next base: position 31,619,784 of record CM042082.1, on the reverse strand, counting down.
AGAATCTAGACAGTATTTCGGATGAATCGACTGTATTTTGGTATAAAATGAGGTTGGCAAATTCACCAGATACTACAACTGCACAGATGGAAGATGGTTTTAGGGATAAAGCCTTTTGGAACAAATACAACAAAATAAATATTATTTGCAATACTTCCAAAATGAACTATAGTCACAGCATAAGGTCTCTCACCAAATCGCCATAAAATCTCTAGCTTTAAAGAAACAATAATATCAATATCATACACCTACCAGAATTTCAATCAAAGAGAGACAAAGAAACCATTTTTCGCCTACTCTTTACAACTTTTAACGACTAAGAGGTGCTACTGCGTGAAAAAGTCTATAACACGAGGGTGGTCCTCTTACTCCCTTCCCCTAAGAGAAAATCCGTGTATGCCGTCTCTTTCTACTGAAAAGACCTCTGCTGTCCGAGCTTTAACGATATTACCTCCTTTTGTGTGTTAAAGAAAAAAGAGGGTCACCCCCGAATATCCATTCAAACTTCGACGTATACAACAGAAATGAAAGAGATCAGGGGACATGCGATAGATCTCGCAACATTTTTTTGTCGGTGTTGGACGTCTTGGTTCTTGTTAAAATCGGGTGAAAAGAGAGATATCCTTTACTAACAGCAATAGTTGTATTTGTCTAGGATTACGGTGGATTTGTAAAGGGGTATACGGTATTTCATGTATTGGGAATGCAGGTAAAAATAGGAAATAATCATATTCTGAATTAGGTGGTAGTTATAGCACTGAAATGTTTAAGGGGACGCTCAAAAAAGGCTATTAGGTTGTCAAACCTTGAATTTTGATGACGTAATAATTATATATTTAGACCAATACAATTGTTCAACAAAGAAGAAAAGGTGAGGGAATTATACAACTCATACTTAAAAAAAAAACAAAGAGAAAATATTAAAGACAGGAGTTTGAGTTCCAATAGCAATTTTTGATTTCGGTGATGGTTATACCAACAACCATGATGACAACAGGTCACAACATAAAACAAGAATTAAACAAGCAGACAGCTAAGGCCATTAAGAAACTGGAAATTCAGGGCAATTGGACACAAAATCCAAATCCAAAGAGTAATCAAAATGGTCCAGGATATCTTCCAAATACCTGGTTTCAATTATCAATCTTTCTTTTAAATGAAATATTTGAAGTAGAGGAAGCAAAATATTTTAAAAACCTATCGGGCAATTCAGTTTATATGTCCCTTGCTAAGGAAAATATTGACCAGACAACAATACAAGAGCTATACGTAAAAGGTTTGGACTATATAGATCGAACAAAACTGACAGAAGTCTTGAGGTCTACTAAAAACACAAAAGCGACCGGTATGGATGGCATGAAGACTGTAGGCAAAGTAGTATTATCCCTGATGATTGGAAAAGAGCAAAAGTTGTGTCGTTGTTCAAAAAAGACTAAGAATAACCGAGGAATCAACTTATTGGAAACCGCTTATAAAATTTACGCCAGAATATACGAAATCATAGCAGAAGAACTAATAGAAGTGAAACATATGGGCTTTAGAAAAGGCAGATCAATCACAAATGGAATATTCACTCTATCACAAATTATAGGAAAGCACACAGACTTCGAAGACGCTTTTGATAATGTTAACAGAAGTTATGGGATATTATGAAAGAACAAGAATATTCACATAATTTAATAAGAGCTACACAAAATTTAGACACCAGGATTATGGCAGATATAGGCGGAAGATTAACTAGGGAAGAATTTAACATATATATTGATGCTATTGTAAAAGAATTATAAAGGAATGGAATGTTGTTAGAGGAATAGGAAAGTGCTTCAATGTACCAGTGCGACAATGTTTGAATTTCTTGATTTTTACTAATTAGTATTTACAAGAAATATCACAAAATACGTATAAGTGCAGTATACAATTGTGACAATCTCACAAGGACATTTTAGAAATGTATCAGGTATGGAACATTCTCATTTGAAACTATTCGATAAGTCATCTTAATCTTATGAGCTATAGTGTAGATACAACGCTTATTTCACTTTAAAAAAACCTGTCCCCTTGCGATTACCAAAGAATTTTTAACCACAACCGGAAGCTAGACGACAAATTTAACATTTGCAAGCATAGTCATGTCCCAAAAGGTAATTTATCTCCACCTAACACATGAGAAGACCTCTCCATAATACAACAAAACAAATTCTTCGTATTCTCGCAAGACTTTGTACCAATTCTATTTAGTTTCCTATTCCCTCACGTCCCATAAAAGCACGTCTACGGCCATGATATATTGGTTCTCTTTGTGCGGTTAATATCGTAATAGAATAGAGCGAAAAAAAAATAGAATAGAGAAGGTAGAAACTCGACGACCAGACGAAGAAAACGAACAGTGAAAAAGAGAGCTTCGTTTCGGGACTACCGGATTTACCTGAATTGACAAACATTAGGCGTCCGATCTCCAAAATAAACATACAACGGCCAAAACCTTGTGTATTTTGGATATGCGGGGTTTAATCGTGGGCTAGGGGATACATCGAGGAAAGAAATAAGCAAGAAACCGCTCTATAATTAGAAAAGGATAGGACTTACATCATTCTCCTGTAATTTTTGTCACGGCAAACGATTAGTGGAATAGAAAAAAATTGGTGTGATGAACGTGTTAGATTGGAATTCGGCGGTTTGTGTTGATTTTGAAAGTAAAAAGTATTTGAATAAATTTTAGCCGTGGTAGTCCATTTTAATAAAAGCTTTTGTCGTAACTAGTATTAGTTTCAATTGCATTAGTTGCTAGTTTTATAAGAGTATTCGTTCAGATGCATAGCTGATAGGATCTTGTTAAAATTGTTTCGGTAATAAGCAAAGACATAATTATAATGTCAACATTTATTTTAAGATCGCATTTGTTTGAGAAGGGAAATACTGGAACCTTTAATCGCGGATTTTAATGGAACTTTGCCAGTTTTTGGACCCCATTCTCCTGCAACTTTTGCCGTGGTAAATGATTAGTGGGATAGAACAAATGGATGTGGTGACGCTTTTGGAAGTACAGTAAACGCTCGCTCATGTAAATACTCCGTAATGGAAACGTCGCAGTGATGTAAACAGAAAATTCCTACTATAGGATCAAATGGAACGCCCGGTAATGTAAACAAGTTTGCACGACGTACAATTCGATAACGTAAACAGCTTAGGGCACCGGTTATTTCCCGATTTACGTGCGTAATTGATTCGATCAAAAGAATATTTACGTAAACGTTTTCAGCGTCGGCACCGGTTGTTCCCCGATTTATGAATGGGATTGCTCGTGAAATAAAGTAGTGTGCAGCTAAAATCACGTCAGAACAGATATGGCACCCACATCCAATAAAAGAACATTTTTAAAATCAAGTGACAAAGTGAAAATCATCAACAAGATTAAAAAAGGTACGGGGTGACTCAAAAATATTGAGTATCTAAAACCACAATCTGTAAAATTAAGCAATTCAAGTCACAAATTTTACAACGTGTGTCAGATATACACTAGGGTGACGGAATAAAATAGACACCTACTAATTAAAAAAAAGATTCTATTCTCGTTATATACACAAAATATTTGAAAATTTTTAAATTAGGCTAATATTTTGTCGATCCACCTGAAGTGTTGCGAGTCGTCGTGGCATAGAATCTATTAAATGATTAATGGTGTCTTCTGGAATATTTAACCACTCTTCTGTAACAGCTGCCACGAGTTCTTCCTTATTGCTGGGTTTTCGGGGTCGTTTCGCCATATTTGTCTGGATTATGTGCCAAACATTCTCTATCGGATTCATGTCTGGTGATTGGCCTGGCCATGGTAAAATCCGAATCCCCTGTTCCTCTCTCCATGCGGTTGTTGTTCTTGCTTTGTGGCAGGGTGCTCCATCCTCCATAAAAATGGCGTCTTCTTTAGATAAAATGGCGTTGTCAAATGTCGGTAGTAGTCCTTCTGTTAATATTTGGATATATTTTGCCGCATTTATATTTCCGTCGCAGATTACTAATTGCGATCTTCCACCATACCATATCGCGCCCCACACCATGATGTTCACACCGCCGTATTTCACCGTCTGATGCAAAAATTTGTCGTCCAGTTGCTGTGAGGAACGTCTCCATATCCACGTATGACCACTATCACTGAATTAGCAGTATCTGCTTTCGTCTGAAAAAATGACAGACCGCCAAAACTCTTCGGGCTTCGTTCGCATTTCGATTGCCCAAGCCATTCGGCGCCATTTTTGAAATGCCGTAAATAGAGATTTTTTCTTTGCCACCCTTTTATACATCCCCACACTGTGGAGGTATCGCAGGCTCAGCTGTACTTTGTCGCGGTTCTCTTAACACTTTGTGCACAAGCACTCTTCTACTTCTTTCAGAAGGTCCGGCACGACCTGGTCTCGGCTCCACTGTTGTTTCTTCCTTGCGTTTAAATTGTGTAATCACACGGTTAACTGTGGACAACGGAATATTTAAACATTTTCTTATTTCACGTTGCGAATCGCCGCGTTCACTCTGGCCAACGATGCGACCCCGGGTAAAGTCGCTAATATCACTCGAACCTTGTAAGCGAGGCATAGTTGTAAGGATACTAAACTATGACGAATTCCTTCCGATACATCTACCCCTACCCTAATGACAAGAGAAAGTTCTTAATTCGTTCTTAGAATTTAGCTGTTTACATATTTATACCGCTTTACCTGGTGTGTATTTTATTCTGTCACCCTAGTGTATTATATTCTGATATTTTAGTAGTATATTAGTAAATTTATTTTATTGCATTTATCTTTATTCCGTCTTTCTTCCGCAATGTCCACTTTTCACATGCATACGTTATTACTGGGATTGTTATAGTATTATATACTTTTAATTTTATCCCCATGTTAACATCTCTGTTTCCTATAATTATCTTATTTAGAAAGGAATATGCTCTTGTTTTATTTAATTGCTCTATTTTTCCGTAATCTGTCAATATGCTTCCCAAGTAGTTGTATGTCATTACCCTCTCCAATGTATTGCCTCTGCACTTAAAGTCCTTTGTTGACTCTATTGTCTCGGTTTTCATTTACAATCATTACCTTAGTTTTATTGAAGTTAACTTCCATGTTCACGTTTTCTACTTGTCTTCGTCCAGATTTTCGTTAGCTTTTGCATTTTATTTTTAGAGTTTGCAATCAGGATCATTTGCACATAGCTACTATTCCAAAATCCGGATTTAACTTGGACTAGTCATATGAATTACATAATACTATCGAATTGACTTCTAAATAAGTGTTTAATAACGACCATAACGTAAATTAACAATTATTTATTGAGGAACTCATGGCACGCCTATGGTATGTCACAGTTAGCTCTAATAATAAGCACAAGATTTGCTTTAAACCAGCGATTTCTTACAATGATTTATCTTGCCACATATGTACAGCAAATTTGTTTCAATTATATGTCCAACAAGTGAAGATCTTGACGATGATGGTGACGTGCAACGGCAGAAAAGAAAACATTTATTGTTAGCAGATGAAAAGGAGATTAGATTGAATGTGCATCACAATTTAATGTGAGGAACTTTGAAGTATAATGTTCATTAGAAGGATATATAAGATAATTAAAAACGATCTGTGATGGAATATTAGGAAAACTTAACAGCTAGGATATAACTTTTAATTATATTTGTTAATAACATAATTTCCAAGGTAAAACGTTGTTCAAAACAGCAATTTCGTATTTAAATATGATGTTGAAGAAATATTTATGTAAATTAAGCAATTTTATCTTAAACAGAAACGTGCATGATATGCATAATACATGCATCTTTTCTTCTTCCAAGTAATCAGCGGTAATGCGATGCATCACATCAACAACAACAATAACAAAAGATAATTTAGGAAAATGACGTTAGTGTGCTTTATCTATCAGGTAAACTTTGAAAAGAAAAAAAAACAAACGAAATAACAACAATGTCATTGGTTTGCTTCTTCTGTATACACTACCGGCCATAAGAGTTTACCCATTATCACAATTTTTTGTATTATTAAACTGTAAGTAGAAGATAGATTATAATTCCTCTGCAATGTTTTGTGTGGCTGTGTTGAGCAGACTGGGATCAAGATATTGAAAATGACTTTTTTGCGGAACAATGAGCAGATTTTCGGAAATATGTATCAAGGCTGTCATATAATATAAAAATCGACGACAAGGATATTTTAATATAATAAAAAAAATTGTTTGCATTCAGTTTTCGTACTGTAAGCAATGAATAGCGAAGAATTTATGTAAAGTGGTTTAAAACAGTGGGTAGCGGTAAAATAACTTTGACAAGAAATGCACCAAATGCGTGCTCAAATAGTAGCATATCACAGCATCGGTAAAAGTAACCGAGAAATTGGTAAATTACGGAAGTTAAACAGTTGAACTATGGATTATAGTGTTAAAAAGTATCGTAGGAGGGGCACCCAAGAAATTGCGGCCCGGATGGCCAAAAATAATAACACCAGCAGAAGATTGCGCAATTGCAATCACGAGCAGACCAAATGGACGAAAAACAGTTCCAAAAATTGCTGCCGAAGTGAATATTTCATGCCCAAAACCGGGATAATAAGGCGTTTGCGTCAACTAAACGGTTAGTTACAATCTAAATATCTCATCTTTGGTTCAAACAGAACAATATTTGTCTGTAGATCGAAACGGGAATAGGCACTTGAATCCTGTATTACACCAATAATAAAACACGGAGGAGAATCAGTCATTTGGGGTTATCTTGGGCGGTATCTCTATGGACGATTTGATCAAAATAAATGGTATCCTTAGAAGTGCCGTGTCATATGGAACACGATTAATTGATTAAAACTTCGTTTTAATGATCCAAAATACACTGAGTATTTGGAACAAATGGAACACAAAGAGAAAATTATTGTTATGAATTAACCACCCCAAAGTCCAGATCTCAATTATACCGAGTTCTTGTTGGAGGAACTCGAGCGACAGCTTCGAAAATCTGCTTCAAATCAGTTTGGGTGCAACTGGATACGTCGAGGAAAATAACCAAACCTGAAAAAATCACTGGGAAGGAAAGATTTGCCTCAAATGAGGAGGTCATCGCAGCTACAGACGGCTATTTTGACAGACCTCGAAACATTCTAGTTTCCCGACGGCTTGAAGTGACTGGAGCACCGTTTAAAAATGTGTATGGATTTCGGAAACATTTCAGGTCGCCTTCGTAAAAACAAAGGTGGATACACTGACGAATTGCAAATTTATAATTATCTTTGTTAGCAAATTCATAATCATATTGTTTCTACAACCGCTATAGTTCCTTGTATAAGTAGAGGGTAAAAGTTTATTTTATAATTAGGTTTTGACTTGGTCTTGTAATATTGTAAGGACGGGTAAAAACTTATATCCGGTAGTATATATATATATATATATCTTTCTACCAGGTATTTATCGTCATTTTAAAAACAAAAATATTAACATAAAAGTAATTTGATATACCGTGAGGTTTAACAAACAAAAAAGATACTACAAATAAAACGTTTTCTTTCAAATTTCGCTACATCTTACTCCGAAATTTTAAGATGACTCCCACTGAAGGATCCACTTACGAGCAAATATTATCTACCGAAGAAACCGTTAAGTGTGTTGACGGATATCTTCGCCTGTTTACTTCTTTAATGGGGAATATTTTGCACTCTTCGGGATCGTGTAAAAACGCAGAGGCGGTTCTGCAAAATATTTCCGTGTTTGTCGTGTTCGCTTTATCTATCTTGAAGTGGAACGACGCTCTTTACAAACATCGAAAACTACAGCTTTCCAGATCGCTGTTTTGACAGGCTTAAGTGTTTCGAACGAAGGGAATACATATATCCCGATAAACCTCGACTTTGTACATTGTCTATCGCAAGTAGGAGAAGTTGTAAATCGTGCAAGGTTATGATGGATTTATTATGCAGGTTAGTTAGTTTTGTTTGAAAGGAAGTTACCGGCGTGGAATAGCGACGTGTGTTGTTGAAGGGATATTGGGGTTATCGACGTGGAAATGAGAATGATTTCATGATTTTTTTTTGAAATAAATCTTGATACAATGGATTTTCTTCAGATGTCAATAGGAAAAGCGCCAATATAGTTGACTAAATTGCAATTCTTTCTAGTCTCATCTCTGGTTTATTACCAAAGTTGTACTTGTTTGAATTTATGTTCAACTTCTTATTATTGGACGCCTCAAGATGTCTATAATGCTAAGGAAACTGACTATATTTTATTGTATCTTGATCAAACAAAACTTTCGCTTTTAAGGGATAGTAGTGACGCATGTGATTGTATTAGGAAGACACTATTTTATACTGTTAGTTTATTTGATGGAAGATACCCAAAAGAAAGGAATTTGATATTATATTACATATTATATGTTGTTTAAAACAGAGGCCACCACAACCAGAAGTAATACGAACCTATAAATTAAGAAAAATATTGGGTGATTTTTACTAAATTGGTGGTAGTAAGACCATTGATAAAGCCATGCTGGTAAAGAAAAACGCAACTATATAATCTATCGCATAGAAGCTGTTGAAATCAGGACATGAATAATTAAAATTGGTAGAGATGTTGCGTGTGAAAACATCTGAAATAACATTAGCAAAGGCTTGCACAATATCAACAGGTGTATCAAGGAAAATATCACCAACTCTCAAGCAACCAGAAATCTTTGAAGTAGAGCGTTTAAAGTTTACAAATTGCCAGAATAGGTTTGAATCAGTAACGAAACCGTTGTCGATGTTTTTATGATAGTCAATATACGATGTACGAGGGGAGGTCCAGAAGTTCGTGCAATGGAGGGGATGGAGTGGGGATAGGGGCGCTCGCTAGATGTCATTATAATTGGCGACTCATCATTAGTATATAAGTTAAATTGCAGCCGGATAGCGTCAGTAGTTTACGAATAGTTGCCTGCTAAACAAGTCAATCTGAAAGAAAACTGAAACTATGGAGGAAATTCAACACCGTGCTGTGATAAAGTTCCTTACAAAGCAAGGAAAGAACGCTCGAATCATATTGAATGAAATGGAAACCGTTTATGGGGAACAGTGCCCTAGTAAATCAATGATTTATAAGTGGCATGGTCTTTTTAAACATGGTCCGGAATTGATTGAAGACGACCCCCGCTCAGGACGGCCAGTTGATGCCACCACATCAGACATCGTCGAAAAAGTGCAAAAAAAAAACAATTATCTGCATTAGTTGGGAGTATCAGATACCACCATTTTGCGTATCCTCCATGACCACCTGGGTATGACAAAAATCAGTGCAAGATGGGTACCGAGAATGCTCACGCCGCTGCAGAAACAGCAATGCGTCTGTGCGTCCAAACAATTTTTGGAGCTGTGTGGAGACAAACCTGCAGATTTTGGAGCGGATTATTACCGGAGATGAAACATGGGTTCATCACTTTGAGCCTGAGTCCAAACAGGAGTCCATGCAATGGCATAAAAAGGAGACACCACCGCCAAAGAAATTCAAAGTATCAGAATCGGCTGGAAAGTTAATGGCTACTGTTTTTTGGGATTGTGAGGGGATATTATTGATTGATTACAAAGAAAAAGGTAGGAGCATAACCAGGGAATATTACGCAGCGATATTAGAAAAATTAAAGGACGCCATCAAGGAAGAACGTCGAGGTGTGTTGCTATTACAAGACAAAGCGCCGGTTCACAAGAGCAAAGTTGCAATGGCTGCTCTGCACAAGCATGGCTTTCAATCAATAGTCCATCCACCCTACAGTCCAGACCTGGCACCTAGTGATTTTTATTTATTCCCCAATTTAAACAAAGACTTACGTGGAAGAAAGTTTCCCGACGACAATGAGGTAAAGGAGGCAACGTTGACCCATTTTGAGGCGAAAGATAAAAAATATTTTTTGGTATAGAAAAATTAATTCATAGATCTAATAAATGTATTGTGCTTAAGGGTGATTATATTGAAAAGTAGAAATAGATTTATTATTTTATTTTATTTAAAACCCTTTCATTCCACGAACTTCTGGACCTCCCTTCGTATATATACATATTACACGAAACAAATATTTCAAACAAATATAGAAATTGAGCTATTGTGCGTTAACTTGGATCGTGAGGTACTGACAAAGCAGTATTCTGGAATGTTCTGCAGGAAGCGTGGAATGCTATAGACTATAGACGAATCGTATTTGGAGCAATTAGAGCTAAGGAATTGCCAGGCAATTATTGATTTGAAAGAAAAAGACTATAACAGTTTGTACTTTATTAGAATGTACTAGTTTATCAATAAAATATTTCAAGCTAATGAGCTAATTGTTTCTTTAATGAATTTCTCGCAAACATTATCCGTCTAGTTTATCTTGTTATTTTATATAGCGCGATCATATTTATGGATGGTAGCGTATATACATTTTTCTCTCTTTTTATTTCATCCAAATAACTTGACCAATTCTGTTATACTTCAACGCACTTCCTTCTAACCAGGTAAATTTCAAGCGGCAAGAGAATAACAAACGATCCAGTAAACAGAATTTTTACAACCATATTCATCAGAAACAACCTCACAATTAGAACTAAATCCTTTGTAATGCAGATGTAACAGCATCACTAGCCCAACCTTCATATAATTCCTAGCAAATCTTTCTCATCCACTCCGTACTCCTTACGTACACCCTAAACAGAATCAGGTAGAAACGATTATTAAAGGAAATAATTGCAGGGATACCAACTTAGTGACTAAATGCGTACCTAATTTTTGCAACTTTACGACCGGTTTCTTCTGAAGAGTAACCCGCTATGCGAAAGCCGAACGCTCATAAAAACCGTCGAGGTCTCCCCCAGAATTTGCAAACTCCACCGCACGAATATACGGCATCGTATTATATAGAAGGTTTTCGGAATTGTGTACGAGCGAATGCGATAGTTTTATTTAAATTTATGGCGTTTCAGAAAATAGCAATAAAAACGTAAAAATGATTCTTGTTCTTGTAAACGATTGCTGTAAAACTTGTAAATATTTTAATACGTATGAGTCAAAGGAAATGGTCCCCTATAATCTAGAAACTATTAAAATTGTTTTACGGCCAGCGAATTTATCGAGACATTAAAATCGGATGAATGTAATACTGTATGACTCTTAACAAGAAAAAACTAACCATCGGACGATGATGTGCTTTCAGATGTTTTATTTTATTTTCTCTTTCGTTTTCTAATATTTCTAACAGAGTAAGTTTGAGTATAAATAACGTATTGTTCAGTAGGAGTAGAATATATGATGAAGCTACAGTGATAGCGAAACATATCACTGTATTGGAAATATTTGTAAAATTTAGTTTTACTTCTTCGCCCATGTTCAACATGGAGTTTCAACAAGTATCACCACGTGATACTTCAAATTACTACTCACACGTGTATTGTGTTCTCAAAACCGATGGTTCCTCGATTAATGTTTCAAGAATAATGTTTCCAAGGTATATGAAACTACACATTATTCTTAATTAAGTTTGAGTAAAAATAACGTATCGTTTTGTAGGAGTAGAATATCTGATGAAGCTACAGTGATAGCGAAACATGTCATATTAATACTGTGTTAAATATATTGGAAATATTTGTAAAATTGAGTTTTACTTCTTTCCCTATGTACAACAACAGGTGGCAGTAGCAATTTTGGTTTTCTTAAAGTTTGTTGCACACAAAAAGAGCGAGGCGGGAATAGTCAGGTTACAATTTGAACCTAACCGAATCTAATCACTAGATTCATTTTCTAGAATCTTGGGAAATGAAGAAACTTGAAAGAAATCTTAAGATTTAAACCTCGTTTTTCTTTAGCAACCATGTAGGTCTTTAGGAAACTTCGATATCGTAATGAAGGAAATAAATGATATTTTAGAAAGCTTGGACCGCAGTACCCTGAATGAGTTATTTCCCAAGGAATTCTGAGCGGTATATACGAGGTGTATGCATACATAAGTTTTTCGGGTTTAAGAGATGAAGCCATTTCGTTCGTCTGAGATTTAAACTAGAAACACACACAAGTTGAGCCCGTCAAAAACTGGCGTCTTTACTTTATTGTTCAGTGGTAATGTCGAGTTTTGTGGCTAAAAAAAACATTTGCGGCACGCATTATTTTTCTTATTTAATCAAAAGAAAAATCAAAGTCATCGTTTGGTGGTAGAAATAGCGTGGTGAACACGCTCCATCGACTAGAACGTGTGAAACATGGTTTCGACCATTTAGAAGTGGTGATTTTAATGTGGAAGGCACTAAACGCTTTAGTAGGCCAGAAAAGCCCGAAGATCCGAGAATTGCAAGAGTTATTGGATGATGACCCAGCGGGGAAGATCAATAAATTCGGTATTTATTATTTCCAATGAAAGACACCTTTAAAACGCTTGGATGGGACATTCTTCCGCACCCAATCTGAGACCTGGCGCCATCTGACTATCACCTCTTCGCATCAATTGGGCATGCGTTCGCACAGCAGCACTTCAGCACTTTCGAGGAAGTTGAGCAATGGCTCTATGAGTGGCTTGCCGTAATGGTCAAGCAGTTTTTCTAACATGGTATCGATGGCCTTGGAAATTGCGTAGTGCCTCTTAGCAAAAAACCGGAAAAGACTTATGCATACACCTGGAATATGTATCTATAAACTGGCAATTTAAAACAGAATTTCGTCAAATCCTTAGTTCTCTTCTTCAAATGTTAGCATCCCGCTGTTTATCTAAAATTTTTTAGAAGACTTACGCCTTTGCTCTTACAGATTTAAACATCGAGAAATAAACTAATCCTCGAGAAAACAAAACAGGAAGTCGATATGCAATTATTCAAGTAAAACCGAATAATTTTCTTTACACTAAATTCGGAGCCGTCATCGCAATAATTTTCATCAATTTCAACTGTTACTAACCAAGCTAATTTAATCTAATTCTTTTGCCATTACTTTTGCGAACACAAAGAATTCTCTAATACAACTATCAACATCGTCTACGCAAGCTCCGAAGGAGAACAATCCCACAAAATTACCTGTATACATCGTTCATTGTTATTCATCATCCTTAACGTAATTTTTGAACTCGTAAGACGTGCCGACATACTTGGAGAATTCCACGGCATATAAATACGCGTAGCATCTCGAATTCATAGCATCAGTTTGACCACCGTCACACCCGTAACTAATTGAAAAAATGCATACCAAATATATCGACGTTTTTCCAAGAACTGTCACGACTTGAAATATATATATATATATGTATATATCCATACATGAAAGGCGTGTATAATTGTCCCGGGAAAGGAAATATTCACGAACGAAAGAAAGTAGTGTGCACCGTACAAGTTGAATAAATAAGTAAAATTACGCCTGTCAGACGTTGACTGTGTATATATATATGTATGTAGGCAAGCTCCAAAGTGCTTGTATATCGTGTTTTGGTTTGTGCGTGTGCGATTGTACGAAGTTTTTTGCCATATCTGAAGCAAGATCATACAATCTAAAGAATATTTAGCAATTGAATGAGAAAAAACTCTAATAAAACTAGAAAAGTAATCACGCGCACAATTGGTGGTTCATACCTATTATCAGTCTATCTAAAATTAATGAAGATGAGTATTTAAAATTAGTGTATGAATTAAATTAGAATCAAAGTGACATTATTTTATTTAAAAACAAGAAAAAAAAATGTATTTTGCATAATTAAATAAAAAAAAATCGAATATCGTACAGTTTAAATTACATCTCGAACTTTTTCCTGTAAAACCGAGCTAAACCCACAATTTATTGCAAATATAACCGTAACTACCTGCTTATTAGGTCGAACAACAAAGGAACTTGAAACGTCAGCCACAGCTGCTACCATAATTTAAACAATTATTCTACGAGGCCCTGTATATTCGTTCCGACGTGTTTCTCGACGCATTTGTCGCCTTACTGACTTATTTCTTCAAATATTTACCACCCCAAATAGTAAAGCGACGTTCTAACGTAAACAAATAAAAATTTATGTTGCCGGTTGTTTCTGGGAGTAAATTTAGATCTAGTGGGTTTTCGTCGCCTGCTGTCTCTCTAGTTTTCCGTTTCTTTTCACCCGCCGAACGTCCTTAGAGCCGAAATACGTAAGATATATCGGCGTAGACGGTTACGGTTTACGTGAATAATATAAGTGAGATTAAAAGATGTTTGGCTCGCGTTTCATATATTTTACCGCGCCTAAAATAGCCCTAAATCGCGTATAATCTATATGAGGTCGTTTTATGTACTAGCTCCGAGAACAATTACCGTTAGAATTTATTCTGTCGCTTAGATTTTTGAATATCAATTACCCGTGACGTGTTAGCTTGACATTCTAATGTAGGGGAATGCCTTAATGCAATAACGTATTGATAAAATGGCAAGTAGTACGTTATCTTGTAATAGCAATGCGTATAGTTTAATAAAGTAGGTATGTGGTACGTTCCAAAGTTATTTTCTCGCCTAATTTTTACAGCAGCTGCGAACCTGGACTATCAGACACGAAGAAACCAATACTGATTGTGTATTTCCAATACATTTATAATAGTAATAATAGAATTCATTATCTAACAAAGCAAATGAGTAAAAAATCACAAATACATTGCGAAAATATATTCTAAATCTCTCTGCATTCTTTAAGAGAACGCATACTATGACAATCAAACAAAGAATGGTAGTCAATTTCTCTAGGTAGGTAATGGCCATCAAGTTTATATCCAATATTCTGGAAATATTTCAGGTCGTCTTCGTAAGCAAATATAATAAGTGAACCAAATAATGCACGAATATTCCAGATAAGTCACTACAGAGGAAAAATACAACCACTTTAATATATTTACATCATTAAATTCCACGGAGTTCCACACCATGGAGCCAAGCCTTTTAGAGCAAGTTAAGGAAGCTTAAGCAGCTATCAAAAGTAACTCTTAAGATCCTTAAATGATTCAGCCATAGGTACAAGCTTCCTTTTTATTGTATAAAACGTGTTTATTGACATTTAGCTCGAATTTATTGGTTATGGCACCAAATGATTGCTAAATCAATACTTTTTTGAAGAAGTACAATATCTTCTTGGTTGAAAACAGCAAAGCAAATCTTAATCTCACCAGCTGGATAAGAAAAGCTAACCAAAATCATTAATAAGTAATAGAAACAATAGTGGTTCTAAATGGGAGCCCTGCGGTACGCCAGATGTAGATACAAGTTCCGATGTGTGACTGATAACCATTATAATATGCATTTTATATAAAAGGCATATTGTAGAAATGTTTAAATTGATTATATTCCGACAACCCATGCAACGTAATTTAATTTTGCACAAAAACTTCCTCCAAAAACCAATACATGACTGGCACCATGTTAAGGATAAACAATTTGAAATAAAATCCAAAATTTATTGTAAGTACAATCCCTGGTACATAAATTAGTGCCATGGTTAGGTAACATCGAACAGCAACAGGTACTGGGAATCAGCATTTCTTTTGAAGAGACCAAGGAACTAAATATAATATAGAAGAAAATAATTGGAACAGTTTTTCTACCTTTCTCGGTTTCTACCACCAACCTGAAGAACAAGTTGGGATATCATTTTCGAAAATCTTTCGGGAATTTGCTCATCTGCGTGTAACACTTTTTTTTCTGGTCTGAAAGCTCATTGGACCTAAATTCGATCGTAAATGTATTAAGTCCAATATCAGAATCTAACAATTAAGAAATGGGAGAACCAATACTTTACCCATAAATGGGGAATTTACACTAAGATAGCAAAGACGTCCTCTCAAACACCTAAGGAATTAGGCAACTTTCTTAACTTTTTTTCCAAAACCGCATTTTTGGACTTACACCATTTACCAACTCAATACTCAATTTATATATTCCCAGCATGCCAGAAAGAATAAAATAGTAAATATAAAATGAGCTGGTGTTTCACATTTAGCTACCGTTCTCGGAGTCCCGGGTTCGAACCCCGAAATTGTTGCTCTTTAAGATTGAGCTTTCCTATGGTTTTTCTCACTTAATGACAAGTACTAAGACCGAATTATTATTATTATTATTATTATTATTATTATTATTATTATTATTATTATTACTATTATTATTATTATTATTATTATTATTATTATTATTATTATTATTATTATTATTATTATTATTATTATTATTATTATTATTATTATTATTATTATTATTATTATTATTATTATTATTATTATTATTATTATTATTATTATTATTATTATTACTATTATTATTATTATTATTATTATTAGTATTATTATTATTATTATTATTATTATTATTATTATTATTACTATTATTATTATTATTATTATTATTATTATTATTATTATTATTATTATTATTATTATTATTATTATTATTATAAATAATAATCATTGTATATTGAGAACATATATGCACGTTTCTGATATAGCAAAGTAGTTCTAACTCAATTCCCAGGCACTGTATATTCCGGGTAACATTCTTCAAGCCTTGGGTATTTCTCTTAATATCCACGCAGCATTTCAATATATCGGTTATCCTTGAGATTGTTTACAGTCTACCGTAAAGTAACAATACTATACTTGGTGAGCATTTATTTTAGTTGTAGTCGTAATAATGGTGATTAAATTAAATTAGCACTTGCAAGAATTTGCGGATATATTAAAAGAAAGATCTGGAAACGCCCGAGAGACCATTCTCTTGGGATTATTTTAACTCAATTACTTGAATAATTAACATAAAAACAACCAAATTGAAAGACATCTTCCTTTTTTTCCTATTTTTTTTCTTTGATATATTAATCAGGACTACTTTCTTAAACCACAAATACTTCTAACTAGTTTATTTGGGGATCTTTCAAATAATTTTTAAATGCGTCTAAAAAATCTCACTGCTAGATACTAAATGATATTGATCTTGGGAACTTCTAGCGATCTTTTTTGTACATCATATAATCTTCAAAATAAATATCTCCAGATAAAATCGAATCTGAAGAATCGATTTCCGTAATCCTGCAAATGCTATCTGCTTTGTTTTTTTCTTTTGTATATAATCGAGAAAATGCGAGAATCGCCAAGAAAATGTATAACTTCTAAAATAGCTTTTAACGTTTTTTAATTAATAAATCGGAAGGGATTAGAATCCTCTTTAATAATAATAATAATAATAGTAATCTTTATTGCCCAACAGATATTAATACATCCAATTATAGGACAATATACAACGTAAAGAAATAATATACAATGCAATCAATAATTACAATAACTAGCCATATAAAAAAAACAAAGAGAATAGCTATATTTAAAATTTAAGAAATGGATCCGGGTACATCATGTTTACATTTCTATACATGTGTGTTAAGGGTACTTTTAATAAAATGTTGGTATGTACGCTAGGCAAATATAAATTTGAATAGAAATTTCCCACTTGCTACATCTCTACGATAAGATAACGATTAAGTAAACTCGTATAATCAGTTCCACGTGCAGGATAACATACCCTTTCTGAAAACCTTCAATTAACAATTGTATATATTGAATAGAAGTAAGCCCAAGTTTGAGCCCTGAGGTACACCTGTAAATGCCATAAAAGATTTAAACTGAAATTCGTTGTAGTGGACATAGCATGAAAGGTTACTAAAATATGACTAGATTAGAGAAACAACAGCAGGACAGAAACCAATGGTAAAGAACTTCGATGTCAATATTACATGGTCAGTTGCGTAATTTCAACTAAATTGGTGGTAGTTGAACCATGCTGGAATTAAAACAACTATACAATATATCATAAAGAAGCTGTTCAAAAATCTTGCCACAATATCATGTTGATTTCCTTTCATTAAGTTGGATCTGCTCATTAACTGCATTAAAGCAAATTGTTGTAAGATAATTCTGTTCCTGTAATTAAGGGGGAATCATTGAAGACGCAGTTCTTTTCCAAACATCATGAAAAATTGAATATTTTAATTAGTCCGGAGATCCGTAAGATACTTTATTCGAAGTATTTAACTCACCAGACCATACAGAAGATATAATTTCTCTATCCACGTATTGTTTACTTATACAAACATAATTTTCTATTAGGATTGCCCAATAGGCACGAAGAAGACGTTGGTATTACGCAAACGATAACTTTCAAAGCGTTTTCAAACTCGTACCTAGTCAATTATCACATCTCATTAGAGCCTGGACGATTCTAAACGATCGCCAGACCACTCTCCATGCAGAGACGCGTCTAGATATCCGAGCACAAGAGGGCTGGGGATTTGAATATGAATGGCGTAAAGCTCTGCGGTGGGTAACGCGTTCAAATAGTCACTAACAAAAGCATGGTCAGCAAATAAATATGACCTAGAAAAGGATATACATTTTTTACAGGTTACGTGAGTGACAGGATAGATTTCCTTCAATGTAGATTCTAATTCTACAACAACGACGTACAAATTCTACTAATTGAACTAACGCGTTGCTGTACCACCGCGCAATAGTCTAACGTTCAGTAGAAAAGCTGTCGGACGTGTATTCGTAGGAAGGGGGACGTTAGGTTTCCTCTGCTAAAAGGTTAAATTTGTATGATTTATGTCCGCTGTTGAAAACGGTCTGTCATTTTTAGTGGTTGTTAACAAACCGAACTTTAGAGTCTTTTAATTATCGGTTAGTTAGCGAACAAAAAGCTGAACACGTTTGAAGTGAAACCATGCGATATTTATGAGCGTTAGACATGTTTTAGTTCTAGTAGAACAAAAGTAAGTACAGTAAGTACTATACAATTAATAGAGCAGTTAATAAAAACTTTTATTTTTTCATATTCTATTGATAGAATTTAGGAAAGAAGTTTTAAATTGTATTCGTCTTTGCCAAACATAGTAGTTGAGAACTCTAACTGTTTTTATTTTAATATTCCTACAACTATCTATGTTACACAATGGAGTATCTAACAATAACTGTGCCCCCACTTACTTACTTCACTTAACTCACGATAGCTACAGCTCCTGTTGCATACTATTACAACAGCATTAAAAAGAGTTAGCAATAATTTGCTAAGTTACTGAATCCCAACAGGTTTAAGCTTTAAGACGCACACGTTATAATGACCTTCCTCCAAATCAATATGTTTCCGTCGAGAAGTGATGGTTACGATTTTTATATAAACTACCAAGTCCAAACCATTAATAGATCGTACTAGACAAGCTGAAGAAAGCAATTTTTGAAAAGGAAACTGGAATGGCTCCCAGGAAGGTTTTCTTCCGTCACAGTTGGTGCCAAATTTGTTGGATTTGTGGACTAATACATTCTAAAACTTATTCACAACGAAGGCATCTTCATACTTTATCTGGAAGATTTATAATTGATGAAAAAGAGTTATTTCTGTCGTTTGTGAAATTTTGATACTCCAACGTTTCGGCATCAGGGTGGCCCTGAGACGAAGCTCGAACCTGGTTAGAAAACTTTTTGAATTTCTTTTAATCCTACACGCTAAACCATTAGACTAATCAAGGAGGTAGCAATTATTTTCCCAAAACTTGTAATTAGTTTCAAATTTTCTGCGTAAAAGAAGTTGCGCAGTAGGCTATATTTTTCATTATGCACGAAGGTGGTACACGTGCGTGTTTATTTCTTTTTGAACAAGTTTCTCAGACTACACAAAAAGACCATGATTAAACATCCAGTTAGAGGTATCCAGTTACGCAAAAAATTAACTCATCACCGATTCGTCAAAATCCGAACCAAAAGAGTATGCGGGAATATCAAAATATTTACCAATAAACAGGATTACACGTGCATTTGCACAATAGTACATAGTAATTACCAAAGAACGAACGCCCAATTGCAAAAAAAAAAAACATCGAGCATTGAGAAACCAACTCCATTGATTCTATAAAAACAGTGATTAGCCTATCTGGCAGGTGGTTGAACAACAATCAAAATGCTGAACAAATGCATGAAGTTCGTGGTAGCCCCCATACATGAGACAAAGATCAGTAGAGACTTAGAGTAACAATATAAAAGACCAAATCGAAGACAAATAAAACAATGGATCAAAACAATTTCGTGTTTTAATTTTACACTGCTTCTTGATGGGAAAAAATACCGTTCAAGCGAAGCAATGGCTTGAAAAGTGTTATGGGGACTCCGCTCCATCAGAAACAACAATAAAACGCTGACTTCAAACGTGGTCGTAGAGACACCGATGATGCAGAACGCAGTGGACGTCCAAATGAGGCGGTGACACCAGAAAACATCAAAAAAATCCACAAAATCGTTTTGAATGATCGAAAAGTGAAGTTGCGTGAGTTAGCTGACATCGTAAGGATATCAAAAGAACGTATTGGCTTTATATCGCATGAGCATTTGACAATAAGAAAGCTCTGTTCAAAGTGGGTGCCGCGTTTGCTCGCTGTTGATGAAAAACAAGAACGTGTTGATGATTCTGAGCAGTGTTTGGCCATGTTTAAACGTAACAAACCGGAATTTTTGCGTCGATATGCGACAATGGATGCAACATGGATCCATCACTTCACTCCGGAATCAAAACGATCGTCATCTGAGTGGACAGCAACTGGTGAACCTCGTCCAAAACGCCCGAAAGCACAACAATCGGCTGGAAAGGTTACGGCCTCGGTATTTTGGGATGTGCGTGGTGTAATATTCATCGACTATCTTGAGAAAGGAAATACCATCACCAGTGAATATTATATAGCGTTATTGGAGCGTTTGAAACGACCGCATATGGCAAAGAAAAAAAATTTGTTTCATCAAGACAACGCACCGTGTCACAAGTCAATCAAAACAATGGCAAAACTACATGAATTGAACTTCGAATTGCTCCCACATCCGCCGCATTCGCCAGATTTGGCTCCCAGCGACTACTGGCTGTTCGCAGACCTCCAAAAAATGCTCGCCGGTAAGAAATTTCGCACGAATGAAGAGGTTATCGCTGAAACTGAGGCCTATTTTGAGGCAAAAGATAAAGCGTTCTACAAAAGTGGTATTGAAATGTTAGACCGGCGCTGGAATGATTGCGTTACTCTTGATGGAGATTACGTTGATGAATAAAGCTAATTTTGAACCAAAAAAACCGTGTTTGCTTTGTTAGGCCCGGGACTTTTCAGCCCATGTGTTATGTTCTTTGCACTGTATTGTAAACCATATTTAAATTTATTCAAACTCGATGCTCAAACTTGCTCTCAACAATTCTAATGCATTAATTGATGATAGTCAATATCACTGTCAAAATAGTTTTCAAAACAGTTATTATAATACCTGGTTTATTTCAATACAATCTTCGTCATAGAAACTTTATGATATCATGGTATCTTCTAAACGCAAATTGCTAATATAATTTACAAGCACAAACCTAATATTGTGATGGAATAATAAAAACATTGATATTTATACCATAAAAGAAAAATATATACCGACAATAATAGTAATTCTGTTTGCTTTATCTAATCTATCAAATGTATATATTTGAACAAGGTTATCTCGAAAAAGACTGAAGTTTAATAAGTAAACACTCCCTACAATACTATATCTGAGTACTAAACATACTAAGAAACAAATGGCTTTATCGCTAAAGAAATATTTGCTTTAATATACGAATATGTTTGCATAACAAGCATGGGGATAAGGCACGAACAAATTAAAATGGATAATCTGCAACACACGCTAAATGTTTGATCTTCATAGGTAACAAAACAAAAGTATTTGAAAACATTATAATAGGAAGATATAATCAAACATATATAATCAGAAGATATTACAGTCGAAGCTTAATTTAACAAATATATATCTCCGATTTACTTAATGAAACAAAAATATTAGTTTTGGAAAATCTTCCTGAGACTGTGGAGCTCATATAAACATTGTTTAAAGCTTATTAGAATCCGTGAAACAATTATTAACAATGATAATCATACATACTCTCATCCCACAGTGTCTTTATGTTCTTAACATCTTTGTTAAGTACACACAATAGTATCTCCTCTTTTTTCCACTGCTCTTTTTCTCTAAACTTGGGTATATTGTGTAGACACACTTACTACTAAGTTCTACATGACACAATATTATTACATACATAGAATTTCCCAAAAACATTCCGTTCGAAACAAATCTCGACAAAGATAATTCTAGATTAAACAACAACAAAAAGGAGTAGATTCCAAAAAAAAGATGGTACTAGTCGATTACTAGGCAATAACACATGGGCTGAAAAGTCCCAGGCCTAACACATAGATGACGCTAGTTTTATTGCAGTCAACTTTCTCTCAGTTAGTACTAACCTTCAAAAGACAGCTGTTAAAATTTCATGATATTCTATTCATTAGTTTGTGAGTTATTGTGCTAAGAGTCACGCTACTTTTGTTATTTTCAAAACTATGGATCAAAAACAATTTCGTGTTTTAATTTTACACCGCTTCTTGATGGGAAAAAATACCGTTCAAGCGAAGCAATGGCTTGAAAAGTGTTATGGGGACTCCGCTCCATCAGAAACAACAATAAAACGTTGGTTTGCTGACTTCAAACGTGGTCGTAGAGACACCGATGATGCAGAACGCAGTGGACGTCCAAATGAGGCGGTGACACCAGAAAACATCAAAAAAATCCACAAAATCGTTTTGAATTATCGAAAAGTGAAGTTGCGTGAGTTAGCTGACATCGTAAAGATATCAAAAGAAGGTATTGGCTTTATATCGCATGAGCATTTGACTATGAGAAAGCTCTGTTCAAAGTGGGTGCCGCGTTTGCTCGCTGTTGACGAAAAACAAGAACGTGTTGATGATTCTGAGCAGTGTTTGGCCATGTTTAAACGTAACAAACCGGAATTTTTGCGTCGATATGTGACAATCGATGAAACATGGATCCATCACTTCACTCCGGAATCAAAACGATCGTCATCTGAGTCGACAGCAACTGGTGAACCTCGTCCAAAGCGCCCGAAAGCACAACAATCGGCTGGAAAGGTTATGGCCTCGGTATTTTGGGATGTGCGTGAAATACCATCAACAG
This sequence comes from Trypoxylus dichotomus, assembly GCA_023509865.1. Taxonomy (NCBI): domain Eukaryota; kingdom Metazoa; phylum Arthropoda; class Insecta; order Coleoptera; family Scarabaeidae; genus Trypoxylus; species Trypoxylus dichotomus. The sequence continues at coordinate 31,596,748 of CM042082.1, read as the reverse complement.
TGAATATTACATGTATAGCGTTATTGGAGCGTTTGAAGGCCGAAATTGCAAAGAAACGACCGCATATGGCAAAGAAAAAAAAATTGTTTCATCAAGACAACGCACCGTGTCACAAGTCAATCAAAACAATGGCGAAACTACATGAATTGAACTTCGAATTGCTCCCACATCCACCGTATTCGCCAGATTCGCAGACCTCAAAAAAATGCTCGCCGGTAAGGAATTTGGCACGAATGAAGAGGTTATCGCTGAAACTGAGGCCTATTTTGAGGCAAAAGATAAATCGTTCTACAAAAGTGGTATTGAAATGTCAGAGCGGCGCTGGAATGATTGCGTTGCTCTTGATGGAGATTACGTTGATGAATAAAGCTCATTTTGAGCCAGAAAAACCGTGTTTTCTTTGTTAGGCCCGGGACTTTTCAGCCCATGTGTTAGATACCAGTTTTAGTTAGTTCCGATTTACATAACAAAACTTAATTGTGCTCGAAGCAAAACCGAGGTAATTATAAAGAATACTTTTCCAAAAGAATCATGATTCCGCTATGGTTGAAAGTGACTACGCTGAAGACAAACTTTATTGTATAGCATTATTATTGACTCATCAAAACTTGGTGATGTAAAACTTTGCATCGCCTTCAATACTGAGAAAAGTATATACGATAAATTGGTATATTGACTTACACTATCTGCTGAAACATCTAACTAACTACACAGTTTTTTAAGCATTGGAAAAATGCAGTATCTCTAGAAAGCTTATTGGTTCAGCAGCAGATAGTAACATTAATGGGATGAAAAGAAAAAGTACAAATTTAAATTAAATATTGATCAAATTTAAAAGCTCGTATGTTAGTTATATAGCATACATTTTAAACAATTACCTTGAAGAAAATGATATTGAGGCTCTGCCGATAGACAATGAAATTATTGCAGTCAAAATATTTAAATAACTTTATACATATTTGCCCTGACTGAGTGGACAAGTTTAAGTAATTTTTTGATTCTGGGAACTGCGAATATAAATGGATTTTATCCTTTTCCAAAACAAGATATTTCAGTATGATAAACGAGTACGCTAAGCAAAATTTCTATAGTTCCATGTAATATAATTTTGTAATTCCTGTATAAACATTTAGCAACGGTATGAGTTGGGAATTACGTAACATTACATTTCTGAACGTAAAGAAATAACAGAGACATTATTATCTCGATATTATAACTGTTAATTTAAATTTATCAGTAACAAACAGATGCGTACAAGAAATTTTATCCAGCAGTAACGTTTTCAGTGGCTAAAAAAAGTTTCAAAACCACCCTTAAAAGAGACACATAACAGGCAGGATTGAAATTTGCGCAATTTGAGATGGGATCATGAGTGGAACAACGTTAACACATGGGTTGAAAAGTCCCGGGCCTAACAAAGAAAACACGTTTTTTTTGGTTCAAAATTAGCTTTATTCATCAACGTAATCTCCATCAAGAGCAACGCAATCATTCCAGCGCCGCTCTAACATTTCCATACCACTTTTGTAGAACGATTTATCTTTTGCTTCAAAATAGGCCTCCGTTTCAGCGATAACCTCTTCATTCGTGCGAAATTTCTTACCGGCGAGCATTTTTTTGAGCTCTGCGAACAGCCAGTAGTCGCTGGGAGCCAAATCTGGCGAATGCGGTGGATGTGGGAGCAATTCGAAGTTCAATTCATGTAGTTTTGCCATTGTTTTGATTGACTTGTGACACGGTGCGTTGTCTTGATGAAGCAACATTTTTTTCTTTGCCATATGCGGAGATTTCTTTGCAATTTCGGCCTTCAAACGCTCCAATAACGCTATATAATATTCACTGTTGATGGTATTTCCTTTCTCAAGATAGTCGATGAATATTACACCACGCACATCCCAAAATACCCAGGCAAGGTTATGGCCTTCAGCCGATTGTTGTGCTTTCGGGCGCTTTGGACGAGGTTCACCAGTTGCTGTCCACTCAGATGATGTTCGTTTTGATTCCGGAGTGAAGTGATGGATCCATTGTCACATATCGACGCAAAAATTCCGGTTTGTTACGTTTAAACATGGCCAAACACTGCTCAGAATCATCAGCACGTTCTTGTTTTTGGTCAACAGTGAGCAAACGCGGCACCCGCTTTGAACAGAGCTTTCTCATAGTCAAATGCTCATGCGATATAAAGCCAATACGTTCTTTTGATATCTTTACGATGTCAGCTAACTCACGCAACTTCACTTTTCGATCATTCAAAACGATATTGTGGATTTTTTTGATGTTTTCTGGTGTTACTGCCTCATTTGGACGTCCACTGAGTTCTGCATCATCGGTGTCTCTACGACCACGTTTGAAGTCAGCAAACCAACGTTTTATTGTTGTTTCTGATGGAGCGAAGTCCCCATAAAACTTTTCAAGTCATTGCTTCGCTTGAACGGTATTTTTTCCCATCAAGAAGCGGTGTAAAATTAAAACACGAAATTGTTTTTGATCCATTGTTTTGAAAATAACAAAAGTAGCGTGACTCTTAGCACAATAACTCACAAACTAATGAATAGAATATCATGAAATTTTAACAGCTGTCTTTTGAAGGTTAGTACTAACTGAGAGAAAGGTAACTGCAATAAAACTAGCGTCATCTATCTGTTAGGCCCGGGACTTTTCAGCCCATGTTATATATCTTATGACGAGAAGAAATTTAATTTGGGCGGGGGATCCTGATGGTTTTAAATATTATTCGTACGATCTGTGCAAGAACACTGAAGTTTTGGAAGTAGTATAATCGTTTGGGCGATTTTCAGCCATAGCAATGTTTTATTTTTGCGAGATTGAATTCTAATTCTTATATACAACATCTGAAAATGGGTCTAACAGACACTAGTGAGCAAATCCAGACAAAATCCATGGGGAATATTGGCAAGAGAGGTGTATACACATAATAAACAATGCGATAGTGTCAAGGAGCAAAAGTCCGCGAGAACGAGGAGTTGGAATAATATTCCTATTACAACATTGACCAAATTGATAGATAGTATGAAGACCCGGATATTTGAGGTTATTTTCAATAGAGGATCTAACACTCACTTCTAAGTTTAGAAAGATGCTCATGTAAATACTCAGTAGTGGAAACGTTGCGGTCGAGTAAAGAGAAAATTGTTACTGTAGGATCAAATGGAACGCCCGGTAATGTAAACAAGCTTACACCACGTACAATTCGATAATGTAAACAGTTTAGAGTACTGGTAAACTGTAATAAGTAATATAATTTAATGATGCATATTCAATTTGTAGGTGAAAAATTTCTTACGAAAGTAAAATCTTCTAATAAAAACTGAGTTAATCTTGGATAACGCACCAAGTCATCCTCCAGAGGAACAATTAAAAAGCAACGATGGCTCAATTTTCGTTATGTTCATGCCGCCCAACGTAACTCCACTTATCCAACCGATGGATCAAAATGTAATAAAAAATTATTAAATTGTATTATCGAAAATTTCTACTTTCGTCTGCGTTATCAAAAAATCCTTAAAACTTTTCCGAATCCTTAGAGCAAGTAACTTTACGTGAGGCAATTTTAAATATTAGATATGGCGTGGAATGCCCTTAGCCAACAATCAGAAAGTGTTGGAAAAATTTGTTTCCAGTGATGATAATGACGATGAAGACAATGTACTGCTAACCATCATTAGAAAACAGTTACTATCTTATGCTGAAGTTATTGACAGTGCATCATCGGCCGTTCTCGAATTATTAAAAGCAATAAAATCCTGATATTGTTCGGACAATTACCGATGTTAGTTTATGGAATGACGATAAAGAGATGGATGATGCAAGCTGTAGGAATTTTTAATCAAGCGTTAGATTACGCTGAAGCAAAAGACATATTATATTCCGATATTTTAGTGCGCCGTAAACTACGGACAATTGCATTAAAAAAAAAACCACACGGAAACTTTCGCAAACAAAAATAGGATATTATTACATGCATTATGTTATTCATTGATTATAATTTATTTTTTAATAAACACACATATTTACTTTTATGCAATTTCTCTATAAATAAAAATAAGCCTCGCTAATGTAAACTTTCAGTTATGTGAACAGTGCTTGGTTGAAATTGTTCACATAATCGAGGGTCTACGGTATTAATCCGTGTTAATGGACCTATAAAAATTTCGCTGTTTTGAGTTACCATGAGGAATGTAATAAACTTTTTTAATGTTATTTTCTCTTGCATTTCTATTTCTGTGTAATTCACCATTAACTTCAATGTATAATTTACCTAATATATTTTAAGAAAACCAAATATTCTGTAGAAAAGTTCATAAGGAACTATATAAATTTCGCTGAATGTATTTCAAATATACGAACCGCTGAAATCTTATCTTCAGACAATTGATAATTGGCCAGTAATTTTTTGATATTCCCAAGTGTGGATATGGCTCATACACAGGCTTCCCGGTTTGATCAAATAAGGATTTAAAATGCTACAGAACGTGGAAAACTGAGAAAATTACATTTGCTAAATTCTGTAATCTAGTTAGCCTCGTAAATTCACCTGTTTCTTTTTCATTTTACACTATCATGGTCGCGTTGCGATCACCGCCACCCCCGATTCGATTTTCGAATAAACGAACGTTAAGGTATTTTTGAATCCCTTTTTACACAGAATTTCCAACACAACGATCTCGATGCATCTTAAAAACGAATCTTATCTTCAGACAATTGATAATTGGCCAGTAATTTTTTGATATTCCCAAGTGTGGATATGGCTCATACACAGGCTTCCCAATTTGATCAAATAAGGATTTAAAATGCTACAGAACGTGGAAAACTGGGAAAATTACATTTGCTAAATTATCCAAAAAAAGGGAAATGAATATCTGCATCTACAAAGTGATCAAAACATAGAGAATGGTAAGCAATTTGATTCCAACACAGAAAGGAATAATTAAATAATAAATCCCTGTTAGTTTCTGATATTAATTTTGGGAAGTAGCAAGCAAGTTAATTAAGCTATGACCACTTTGCTTCGCATGTTAGAACAAGTTTCGTTTAAACTAATTGAAGTTGGTTAGAAAATCCCACCAACAATAAACCCATCAAAGGTTTCACCACATTATTATTTTCAGTAACATCTCCATCTCGCTCCAAATTATTTACGTTCCCAGCGAAATCATTTATTAGCCTTAGAGTAAAACTCGTTGGCCAAGGCCTACGCGATCTATATACACAAACGCAGCTTTACAAACACGTATACCGTATTCGCCTGATGTAACACGTGTTAATATAAAGATTATCCCTACAAAAGCGACTAGCTTTCAGCATCGCATCGGGATCGCATTCCCAATTTGTTTTTCTTAATTTTATAGGCTGCCTTTGATCTTTACGCGTACACCGTTTTTACGGGGAAGTTTGCGTCATGCAAACAAGGAGGTAGACGTGAGATGGAATTTTCGAAATAAAAAAGAAGAAACTTGCGTCAATAAGTTAAAAAGCGATTAAAAAAATTAGGTGAAGATAATGTTTATAATGGCCGAAAAGCATTTTTTTTTATATCTGCGGACGATAAAGTAGAAGAATATATTTGATGATGGTACAGTTGAAAGGTTGTTTGTTTAAATGATGATGTTTTCTTTTTATTTTTGGATTATTTTGACTGTTATGGTTGTTCTAGAATTAGGTTTTAAATATGTGAAGATGTGCTATGTTGCCATGAATATTATGGCATCGTAAATTTGATATAAACGAAAATTCTAGGACGTATCATGATGGGTGTTTAAGAAATTCAAATGTTGAAATATTTAAATTGGCACGAGGACAAATTATAGATAGTAAAGTATACCAATGCAAAATATAAACTCTAGAAACAGTTCTCAAAAGTATTTTGCAAAATTATCAATCTGAAAATGTCTTTATGGCGACAAAACTGGATTCTTCTTTAGGTGATTCGACATATAAAACATTGACTTTCAAAGATGATAAGTGTTTTTAGAAACCAACATGACAAAGAAAGGAATATTTTAAGCACCAATATACCGAGAAAAGGAAAAACTGCACCCACTGGTTATGGTAAAAAGGCGAAAATTCAAGATGCCAATACTAAAAATGAACTTCCAATTTTAATTAAACCAAATCCATGTAGATTTAGATCCGAATGATGCCACTATGCCGCATAACCAAATCCATTAAAGTCTAAGAATCACGCCCGTATTCAAGAAGAAACAATACAAAAAAAATATTGCGGGTGCGTGGTAAAATGATGCTAGAATTAGACATACCATTAATATTCGCATAGACAGTATGCCCAAAAACAATAGTTGTGACGACGTCTATAAACAGTTCTGAATATAGCTATACTTGTGCAATACGTTATTATTATTATATTTTAACAAAATCGCTATTTTAGCAAGTGGCCCAAATAAATTGAACAAGGACTGTAATACATTACTCATATCTTCCTCGATGTTTGTGGTCTTTGTTACAACTATCGAGGTCCCATCTGCAAACATAGTAACACTGTTCTGCGTTATACTTGGTAAATCATTTGCGTATAACAGAAAAAGGAATGGCCCTATGATGGAACCCTGCGGTATTTCTCTCTCGAATCTTCGTGGAGAATACAATAAAGTATTTAAAAGCTATCTACTGTTTAAGGCCAGCCTTATACGCAAAATTTCAACAACCTTTGTATTGCTGAATTAAGATATGCACCGATCATACCATTCGATGTGGAAGAAACTGATTGAAGGGCAAAATTCAAAATCTAGAATATTTAATTATTTTTTTGAAAAAAAAAAAAAACTAAATCAGGACACTAACAATAATATTGCAAAGAACAATTTCAATTTATAAACTGCAAAATCATTAAAAAAAACATGTAATTGTTAATAATTTCAAATTCAATAAACAAAAAATGAAAGGGTTTTATTAGCACGTTTAGAAAAGCTAACTTTCTTCACAATATCCCTATATACCTAAGGCATACATAGAGAAAACGCTTTTATAAATGAACTGGTATGTCGTGCACACCTAAAGTTTTTTTTTCTATACGGGTATAGTCAACTACATATATATATATATATATATATATAGTTAAACTCCATGGTATGTCTGCATCTGTGTAAGTATCGGCTGCAAGAGAGAACTCAGCTACAAGGAGCTACCATAGCCCCAGTCGAGTATATTGAATCGCCGCCATTTTGTCAAAAGGGAAACAGGTATATTCCGAACGTCATAAATGAAAATATCCAACAAATGCGCTTATCACCAGCTTCTAGATGAATAAAAAAGCGATCCCGTATAAATTTCCGAACCGATTCCTGACGAGAAACACGTTTTTTCAACGTAAAAACGAAAGAAATTTTATTAATACACTTATATATAATCTAGTTACCTGTGACGATGCGAATTCCTCAAACGTTACATTGTTTTTTTGCCTACTTGATCTTCTCCGATGAATTTCGATTTGTCGTTCGATGATAGCTTTTCAACGGAAACAAAAACGAAATAAAAAAACTTGCACGGCCTTCTAGATTAAATTATTTTCGTATGTATATATATAAAAAAAAATGTACCCTTTTCGATTGATTTATTTATTTTTTTTTTTATTATTGAATTAAACACAATTTAAGTTAATTATCACAGGACCAAGCACTTGTTTTTCTTCTTACCCTCTTCTAATTATATACGCACCAAAATCTAGTTAGCCGCGTAAATTCACTTGTTTCTTTTTCATTTTACACTATCATGGTCGCGTTGCGATCACCGCCACCCCCGATTCGATTTTCGAATAAACGAACGTTAAGGTATTTTTGAATCCCTTTTTACACAGAATTTCCAACACAACGATCTCGATGCATCTTAAAAACGAACGATTTCACGTCTTCCGGTGCGTAAAAACAACTGAATATCGACGAGCTGTTCCCGAGCAGACCACGGCACTCTTTGCTTTAATTTCTTGCATGTAGTTATTATTATTTCGATGCGTGTCCCTGCCTTGCCACCACAAACTCGCAACATCTACTAGTGCGCTGAACTCGCATCCACTAATCTTTAGAAAGCACGGAGCACACTGGGTTAATTCGAGCCTCGCGACATCCAGTATAACCGGCACCGTAAACTTCGTACGTTTCCGAACTAATGATTGACGTTTGTCTTCGTGTCGTTTAGTTTTTCGCTTGTTTTTTTAAATGCTCCGTCGTCTGTGTTAAAGTAGGCGGTGGCCTCTCGCTAGTACCTGCTACGTTTTAACGATAGTAAACGTACTATTCGATTTCGTAGGTTCGGAGGGGCTGTGAGGTGGTGCAGCCCTGTTTTAGCTGCGTGAAACGTTCTCTGAACCGATTCTAATGACATGCCGCCGGTCCTACCAACCTTCGAAGTGCGCTTCGTATCGCTTCGTTTAGATTGGCGGGTTGGTAGCCCTTTCTAGATGAAATTTCCTTATTTTCTCGTTTGGTCGTTCGATGATTTCGTGTTTTTGTGAGTGTGGAACAGAGATTTTTTTTATTGCTTAAGTATTCCTTAGCTAACAACATGAGAAATTTAGTTTTAGTATGAAATTATATACAATGTGATCCTATTTTGCTTTGCTATTCAGTGACTAAAATTGAAACACCTGATGTTGGTAATACTATGCAGCAATTGGTAAACCTGCGTTTCTAATTTTATTGGTTATGTTTAATTGGATGTTGCTATAACTGGTTGGGAATGAGAAGACGCATTGATGATTATAGTATGCTCAGAAAATTTGTGGATTGGGGTAGATAGTTTAAAAGTAATGGATCATAGGAAGGCCAAAATTTTAGCCTTTCCCCAGTTCTTCTCCTTTCTTCTTGGGGCATCCATTCGCGCCGAAAACTTTTTCATACCCAAAATTTCGTGTAGCATTCTTCTGAGATGCCCGTTGTCTCTGCTATCTCTTTCAGCTTCAAACGGCGATCGGCTAACGTGACATCATGAATCTCATTTCGACCATTTCAACGTTGGTAGTGGTTTTTGAGCGTCCACTGCGTGGTTTGTCACTTGGAGTACATCCGCCTTGAACCTCTAGCAAAATATTTCGTATTTCCGTGGCCGTTTTCCCAGCCATCCAGAAGCTGTTACGTAAAACACATTCTTAAACAACAACTATTGACAGTAGACGTCTGAAATTTTGCCGACCAATGAATCTACTTTAATCTTCGTGCACCAACTCTCCCCGATTCCGAACACATTTCAGGTTGCCCTCGTAATAATACAGACGTAGAAAAAATTCTGAAAATTCTGAATTGAAAGGTATGGACGTAGTCAGAAAAATTATGCAACAAAGAACAAGATGGTTGGAACATGTGGGGAAAACTGTAAGCAAAACTACAATCTACAATAACCTGGAGTGGCAACCTGAAAGAAGAAAAAGAGGTGGGCGATCCAGAACTACTTGGCTGTAGGAGGTGAAGGCGGATCTTAGTGGAGTTGGGGTCTATAGATGGTAGGAGAAGACCAAAGACAGAAAGAAATGGAGAGACATATGCGAGAAGATATAAACCGAAGAGAATTTGATTTGATCTACGCCTTAGAGTTGGGCAAAGAATTACTACGTTGCTGTCATGTTTCGGTTTGCTGTTTTAATTTTGAAATATGTTTGGCAATGCTGAGGCAAAAAATCCAAGGATCCTTACTGAAAAGTGTCTGATTTCTACCTGACACCTGTATTAATCTCGTAGCTGTTTGCAAAAGGTCAAGTCAATATCCAAAAGGATTATGTGTTCATCTTATTGACACATCACATTTAACACGAAGTGTTCCCTATGAATATTTTCGAACAGCACCTATACATCACACAAAAATCGATCCCTAAATCACTTAAATATTACTCATTTCATAACACGCAATATTATTTTCCGCCTAATCTAGATCTACCCGCTATTATATTTATACACCAGTACCACACTGCTCTTTCGCTTCTTCGGCGTTATCAGCTAATTGCCAGGCCGTTTATTAGAACACTCAACTTTATCTGGTCGCGGCCCGGTTCTTTTAAACCAGAAGTCTCCTTAAAGACCGTACAGCTTTGACTTCTTAGAAATCGGAAGCGGGCCTTTTTTTTTGGACGAAGGGAAAAGGAGGTACCGTACATTTCGATTAGTTATTAGCCGATAATATTTCTATTTTATTTACGTTTGATGTATTGGTTGGCTTATAAGTTCTTCTAAAGGCGTGTTCTAACACTTTATCGCAACTTCCGCTGGAGAGGTTTGTTTGGTGTTTTGCCGACGGTAAGTTTTAAGTGCGTGTACCATCGAAAACCCGTGCTTTTAAGAAGTTTCAGACGAACAGAAGCTTAAGATTAGAATATCTGTTACATTACGAGCATTTAAAGTGAATGCTAAATTTAAGTTCCACCAGATCCTTTTCAAATTTTTTGTTAATAAATAAGTGGCAAATGTTTTAGAACATGCCCAGATAAATTTTATCTGGAGATTAGACACTGAATCTTTTAATCACATCTCTGAGATGATTTAATTCCACATTTTAATAAAAACTTACCTAGAGAATCGATTGCTTCGGTTCCCTGTTCGTTATTTTTTTTATCTATTAACCTACGTCTTCAAAAAAGCAAAACGTGTACCTAAGATGATGTAACTTTTGTTGCATCATTCGTCATCGAAGCTAAAGGACAAACCTTCATTTCAACGTTTTTTTGAGCATTTCTATTCACCAATCAAATGTTTATGTAAAATCTCGTGTACGCTACCAGTGATACCTCAATCTCACGGTATGTCACATGACGATCTTGCTTTATTACTTCGCGCACAGCATCGATGTTTTCTGGCGCAACAATCGATTTTGGACGATCTTCTTTAAATTCGTCCCTGAGAGAACAACGGCCACGATTGAATTCCCGAAACTAGTGATATGCAAAAGCTTGAGTGAGTTGATCGATGGACTATTGCTGAGACAATCCACGTGGACATGTCATAGTATAATATACGAATGAAAATTTCCACGAGTTTGTTGCATCTTTTGATTGAAATTGTTAAGTCACTAAACAACACAAATAGCATCCGTACGACAAAACGTTCTAAGTACGTATATGGTCAACTAATGTCAAACTTTACGATGTATATCTTAGACTGTGTATTGTCACCAATTCCGGATATATAAATAGTAACTTTCGTATTAAGCTGTGTCTTCTAAAATGCGAGGGATGTGGGATAACTCATCTAATTGATGTAATTTTTGAACCTTAAATGTTACGGGAAGGCGATTTTCTGGTTTTCAACAGACTATGAGTGTCAAAAGTGTAGTGTAAGTATGTCTTTACTCTTTTGAAAACAGTGTTTGTAGTGAAGTGTAGTCAGTGATTTGGAGGAACAGTTTTTTACAAAAATACGAACGCAAATCTCTTTGGTGACTGAGAGAATAGTCATAGATTTGAGAAAAAAGGACAAATCTTTTCGCGAAATATCGAAAATTCTGCAAAGGTATCCAATTCCAAATTGAAAATTTCATATGAAGGGGAAGACCAAAACGGCCAAACGAAAGAGATGTGGGATAAATACTTTCCACAGTAAAGAAAAACCCTGGAACTAGTGCAGAGTAAATTGCTAAAGACGTAATGGTGGAGTCTCAGAAACAAGTAAGTTCCAACACTATTTTGAATAAATGGGTATTTCATACTAATAATAAAACAAACCTACTACATTACGCTTACAAATATACGACGAAAGCGAATTCGACATATTCGCCGGGCAAAACCATAGACGAAGCAAAATAGCGAGTTTCATGCCCAACATCTTCAACTTACAGTTAAGGATGGTGATGGCTCCATTATGGTTTAGGGATGTTTTGTAGCATCAGGGTTTGGAAAACTTGATTTTATTGAAACCACAGTGAACGCATAAGGAAACGTGAAAGTTTTGCAAAAGAATATCTTCCATTAAGACAATGACTGCAAACATACGTATAGCTAAGGAATGGCTGTTGCATAGGGCCCCAAAAGTATTGGATCATCTACAATCCCCGGAGCTCAATCCATTTGAGAATATTATGGATTTTAATTTTGGAAATGGACTCTTTTGTGATGACTGGCTGAGAAAATGTTTTATTATGTAATATACCTTTGATAGGTATTACGATTCTTGTTTTAGAAAATCCGTTTCTGCAGTTTTGTCACATATTTAACGGAATTTCTAAAGGAGATGCGGGTCTTAGAAACCTCAAAAATATCTTTTAGTTGACACCAATAAAAAGAATGTATAAGAAAATACCCCATCGAATTCCTCGTCCTTGCTACGATAAATTGGATACAGTATATCGTTTTTATTAAAATTTTTATCAAAAATTATTATTCATGAGATGACAATAGTTGAATAGTTCTAGTTTGAATTATTGAAAATGTTTATAATCAAAATTCTTTAGCAAATTTTTTTAACACTTTAGACTTAAAGAATTAAAATCAAAAAAAAATTAAATCATTTCTTGAAAGTACGTTCCTTGATTATTTGTAAATTACGAAGCTTTTTCTCAACAAATATTGCATCTGTACTACTATAATTGGTACACACTCTCATTATAAACCTAAAAACAATTGAAAACGCCGCAACAGTTGACTAGATTCCCGGAAATTGAGACCGCCACTACAACAACAATTTTTCTTTAATAGAAAATTGAATTTGATCATTATTACGATGGCCTTCGTGTTGTCTGATCTATAACGAAGAAGTTTACAAGTGTACACAGTAAAAACAATAGAAACTAAGTCGGTTCTTCTCCTTCGCCTCATTTTAGAATGTTTGCTTCTTCATCTCCCTCGCTAGACATACTTATTCGATCCTCTTCTTTCATCCGTAACCCAAGTAACCGATGAAATTAAATATTTTTGCTTCTGAAGCCGCATAGTTGGTAGAGAAAAAAAGGTGAAAGCTTTGTCGAGATGCTTCTTTGTTTTTCCTTTTTTTCTTTTCGTCTTATTCATTGTTTCACCGGGTAATTACTATTTTACGATATAATGAGGATGATGTTATTTTATGGTTCGAGTCAGGACATTGTATTTATTTTTAAATAGAAAATTCTTCACAAAAGAATATGTGATTGGAAGAAATACTTGTTCCCATAACTATATTTAATTAGGTTATCGCTTTTGGTAAATTAACAAACAATAAGGGTCCTTGAACAAGGGCATTGAGGGATACCATAAATAAGATCGTATTAATATATGTTTTTAAAGGCCAAAGAAGCAATGAGTAATATTTACTTTACTTAATACGAGGGCGACCTGAAATTGTTTTCGAAATCGGTAAGATATGGTCGGAAAAGGTAACCTTTTTAATGACAACTGTAAAAATTTTGGACGTCTACTATCAATAGTTGTTGTTTAAGAGTGCGATTTGTGTTCGGTTTCGAAAAATGGATAAAATCGAATTTCGTGCACCTCGCATTAAAGATTTCTGCAACAATATAGAACGTGTCCCCGCCTTAAATGCCCAGAATTAACGCACCCAATTCTACTATTTCTTTCTCTTACACGAGAGTCCTTTTTTACATTAATTTGCATAGGTCAAAATTACCTGGGAGGTTTTACTGAGGAACCTGATGTAGACGACTTATTCTTTTTAATTTAAAATTCTTTACCTAGCATTTTAAAGTATAAAACTGTATATACGTAGGATATATTGTGCTAATATCTAAATAGAATAAAGCAGTATTTACGAAACCACCAATTCCAGAAACAATCTATCACATTGGCAAGTATTTGCTTTTCTGATTCGTCACCAAACTTTATTGGAGTCATCAGGGTTCATAAACCTGCGATAAGAAGATAAGATACCTGGCGTGTTTAACGTCGTTTATTTTTGCAAAGACTGTGAAGTACTAAAACTGCGAATTCCGACGATAGAGCATATTTTAGATTTCTTCATATTTTCTCGTTTCTTTCGTGATAATTTTTTTTTTCAGTGTATGAATTTTTGTGTTTAAAATTCCACACCTATGTGAACTTAATTATTATACTTTGTCCCATGTAAAGACAAAGTAATACAAACATCGCGTGAAAATGCCTTCAATTCTTATTAGTTCCAAGGGTGAAAAGAATCTTTCTTTCAGTTTCTTGTACATGTTTATTCAAATGTTATTATGTCGTTCTGGCAAATTTATTAAAAGTTTCCGTATAGGTCATTGATACCTATAACGAACTCATTTAGTATAATTTACCATATGCAGTACCAACTTGTTATATGAAGTAACCCTTGTATTAGAAATCTAGCAACGTCTAGTACTATTTCCATAGGGGCAATACTTCGAAGTTTGGATGACACAGTCTATGTACAACATCGGGTATAAGTGCTTACCCATCCTTGAAATATTACAAAAACAAGTGAAACACTAGCTAGTTATAGAAATAATGGTTTTTATCAATTTGCTAACAAAAATAATCATAAATTAATGCTAGCAGCTTCGCCAGTGTTAATGTTACGACTCAATTTTCCTCCACGTATCCTGTAGTTGCACCCAAAGTACTGAATTTGGTGCAGATTTTCGAAAGTATTGGTCGAGCTCCTCCAAAAAAGCTTGATTGTATTGAAATCTGGACTATGGAACTGCCACTTTATAATGACAATTTTCTCTCTGAGCTACAGTTGTTTCAAATATTCTCTGCATCATATGACGATGTTTTCATCGATTAATTGTGTTCCAGATGAGATGGCATTCGTCTGCAAAATCTCCTTAATGTTTGAGGTTAGCATCTATTTTGATCAAATCACTCACAGTGGTGCTGCCCAAAACTACCCCAAATCATTACTGATCCCCCTCCATGTTTTGTTGTTGGTGTAATACAGGAGGAAGTACTCGTTCTTCTTTCGGTCTAAGGATAAATGTTATTTTCTTTGAAGCAAAGCTGAGATATTTAAATTCGTCGGTCCAGAGCACTTTCCTCCAACCTTTCCACGTCCAGTATTGTTAACTATTTAGCTTTGTTTGCTTTGTGTAATATTAAACCAGTAAACGCCAATTTACCGTGGTGACTTTACCTGGCTTTCGAAATATTCCCTTCGGTAGTAATTTGTGGCGCCATTTTTCGTCGATTTCGTTTGTCCGTGGTTAATATCGCGCAATTTTCTGCTGGTGTTGATATTTTTGGCCGTTCAGGTCACAGTTTATTGGATACACCGCCATTTCTTTGCTACTTTTTAAAATCATAATCCACAGTTCTACGGTTTCACTTCAGTAATTTAGCAATTTCTCGATTACAAGTGGGTAAACACTTAGAGCCGGTTGTGTATATACGAATACATTCTAAATTAGAAAAGGAAGAACATTGCACATTAATCTTTTATTAAATATGTGTTTGTTCTGGGACATAATTACATCAATTTACGTCTGTTGTTACTTTCTACGGGGAACTTTATTTTATTCAAAATATTTTTGTGCTGTGAAAAACTATTTCGTGTAATTACGGAGGTAAATAAAAAATAACGTTGCATCATATGTCAATTAAAAAACCAGCGGAATCTCATTATTAATATCGGCAAGTTATAATAGTTTGACATTAGGGGCTACCAACTTTTTGATATTTTACTATTAATTGCCAAAGTTGTAGAAGGATGTACAGCTTGTTTATATAGGCATATTTACCCCAAAAAAGGAGTGGTTAAAGATTTAATTTCCCAAAGGAGAAGAAAGACGCACCTCTTAATCTGGGATAAAGTTGATCACCCCTGAATTTTTGATAGACACCAGAATTATTTCAATCTTATTATAACTTACAAGGAAAGGTTCCTGGGTGTCAAATTCAGATTTTAATGAAACTTGTTAGGTAAGTAGAGTATGTTGAGACTTGAAAATAAAAATTTTTGGTATTGTCAGTATTTGAACATCTTTGTTGGATTCGACCTCTTTCTTAAAACACTCTGGACAGTGACCTGTCAATGAGTCTAAAAGTTTAAGACTTTTTGGTCCAATAAATCAGTGGTTAATTTATCTGAAGATGAGGCAGGTCGAAATAGTGTTTGTGTACTTGGGGCCTAAACTTGCCAGCAGATTCTTTTAGTATTATCAGTGGCAGAGACATAGATTTACCAGATACAGATGTTATTATATTATATGTTATAGAACTATGTTAGATGGATTTGTAACACCGTCTTTGCATACGATTTCCGCTTGTTTTTGAATTCGTCGAGTAGATATATAAATGTTGTATTATAAAACCACAACGTTATCTCTATTATACACATATTTGTTTTTCTATATCTTAACAGAAAACCCATGTTATGGTATATTATCGAAATATCTAGAATCGAAAAGATACCGCCAATATCAAAATATGTATATCCTTAAAATTGGTATTGGAAGACAATAACGCCTTAATTATGAGTTTTCAAGTAGTAGGATGTGGTTTGTAATTGTTTCGTTTTAGAGAAATGTAATATTTTTGAATATTTATGATAATGAATAACCACACATATTGGCAATGTGTTAATTTTGTCGGGTTTTACCCGTTAGATTAACAACAGCTGCATCTGTTCCCATATCAATTCGCGATTGCAGCTATGTACTTCAAGAAAATTTAATTAATTAATTTAATTTAATTAATGCGGAGCAAATTGAAGAACCTAAGCTGCTTGAAGTGGGATTATATAGAGTAAATGTTCCCCTTTTCTGATTTATGTATATGTAATACGTGCGTAGCGTAAGATACAAGTTTTTATGTTGATATTACCTTTGAAACACCCTGTATAATTGAAAATGCTGTAAAATTAATCAATTACTATAGTCAGCTCTAGCATAAGAAGGCGGCGCTTAAATGCAACACCCTGTATATACCACAATCATATGTCCTGAAAGACCATTCAATAAGGTACAATATTTATATTTAAATTTTTGTTCTATCTATTTATGTTCAAGAAATAAATCATTTCCGAATGGATGTTTCACTCCCTCACAGTGAATTTCAATACAAACAAAAAATTTTTAATTTTCAAATCTCAACATATTCTACTTTCATCGTTAATTAAATTCCCTGATTCCCCAATTATTATATACAGTTACAATTCTCTTTCTCGATCCAAAAACTCTCGTTACATCCAGAACTCCATCCCCATAAAAAACCAAATTTATCTAACTTAATCTTCAACACACCTACAATACAAAACCATCTCATTTTTTTTCCATTCCTACAACTTTCCGCAGTCCCCCCGAAATACATCCACAAACTCCCCCTAACCTCGCTAACATCCATTTCTCACTCTTTCACCCCCTTTCGGTAAACGCACTTACCTCCGATGTTAATCTCATTCGCGTCACGCGTCTGTCTGAGCCTGAAAGGGGGGTGATTCGACGCGTCGTGTCGTCAAAGCGTCCCCCCGCGACGCGGAATGCAATTTTGCGGGGTCGTCCGGCCCTGCGGAACCCCCGTTTCGCGACTGCAGTTATGTCGCCGGCGTCGGTACACCTGTACTGCCGTGTGAGGACGTTCAAAATAATCGTTGTCGGGAATTTGAGATATTTTAATATTCTAAAGTTCTTTGTCGGTGCAAAAACGGGGGTGGACGAATCGCCGGGGGGAGGGGCTGTTTCAAAGAGAGCGGAGAGTGTGGGGGGTGATTCGTGCGCGGAATGTTTAAAAAAAGTGACGGGGAAAATGGATTTTTTTTTGTCTAGACGTTGTTTGAAATTTTGCAATTTTTTGAGGGTTCCCCTCGGTGAAATTAAACGACCCCCCTTTAAAATACGATAATTTTACCTGCCACAATATAATTTTAACGTTGCTAAATACTTCCGGCGCAGTCGATAGGATCGATATCTAAATTTCCCGTTTCAAAAACAATTCGGCAATAATAAAAACATCATTCGGTAGTTATTACCGATAGCACAGATATAACCAACCCTAAAAATAACATTCAGACGACCCCCCATCCGGAGAAAATCCACTACCGTATAAACCGCCGGTAATAAACGCTGAAACAACAATATCGAATCGAACCAAACAAATTTATTACTTCATCTTCACAACAGTAGATTTTCCCTTCGCTATTGCACTGCGACTTATTGACGGGCTGGACGGCTGCAAGACGTATTTCCCAATAAGGGCTGACACCCCCTATATCTACTTTCCGAGCTTCCCGGTTTTTGCCAATAAAATTTCGTACGGAGAACGTGTTAGCGAAATATTTCGCAAGCAACTTTCGCCCCTGCAAATGCCACGTTGATCATGGAAGTTTGGAGATTAAGAAAAGGGTAGGAGGGGTGACGATATACCGAGAAAGGTAGTCATGATTCATCTTATTAATGCTATACTGGAATCGAATGGAACGTTAGATGTACAGCCTGTCCCGGAATACACTTCATCCGTATTGAATAATTATTTCTTTGGTTATTTATTATTTATTTTTCTAAAATTAGAAGACATTTTGTAAAATACTCTTTTTTTATCATTATAATTAGTCTCGGGAAAGAAGGGATGGTTACGGCAAATTTTTCCAACACTTTCTGATTGTTTGCTGGTTAATGGCATTCCACGCCATATCTAAACTTAAAATTGCTTCACGTAAAGTTACTTGCTTTAAGGATTCAGAAGATTTCGCTTCCTTAAGAATCCTATGTCCTTTATACCTTGCGGTGTCGGACTATTTATTTCTTATTTTTATCTTCCACAGGTTCCTGTTCTGAGCCAGTTGTTTGGCTTCAATCCATCCCACACTTCTCTTTTCCAATGTTCTATACACCTGCTCCTTCCAGGTGTTTCGGGGTCTACCTATTCTGTTTTTGCCCTCTGTTTTGGCTTCAAATATCCTCTTTGTGATTCGGTCTTCTTCCATTCTGTGTAGATGTCCAAGCCATCCCAGTTGTCTCTCTTCTATGACCAATTCTACTGGTTTGATACCCAGACTATTTGTGATTGTCGTGTTTCTGATTCTGTCTCCTATTCTTCTTAGGAATTTCATTTCCATGGCCGAAACTCTGCTTTTGATTCTATTCGTGGTTATCCATGACTCACTACCATATGTTAATGTTGGTCTGACCACTCTTTTATACACCTCTGACTTTATTTTTTTGGTATTTCTTTTTTATCCTGAAACGAATTTCTCAATATGTTATATATTTTTGCGGATTTCCCTATCCTCTCATTTAGCTCTTTCTCTATTCTCCCATTGTCTTCAATGATTGTTCCTAAGTAGTTGTAACTTTTAACTTATTCCCCGATTTTGATGCTATGTTTTCTTTCTTCCGCTGCTATTATCATTGTGTTTGTTTTCCTCGTGTTTATCTCCATGTTTATCTTTGTTAGTTCTTCTTGGTATATCTTTAAGTTTTGCTGTAATATCCCTTCCGAGTGTGCTATCAGTACCATATCATCTGCAAACATTAGTTCCTGTACGTTAATTGCATTCATTTTCCAGTTTCCTACTTTCATATTTTTCCTTTTTGTTTAGCTTTTTTAACAGCCTCGTCTATTAATATAGAGAATAACAATGGGCTCAATACGCATCCAATTTGCGATTCGAATTCAGCTGATTCTGCATTGGAAGTTCTCACCTTATTCTTATTGCTTTTATACAATGCCTTAATCATCTCTATCATCCCTTTCTCTAAACCTCTCCTTTCCAAGCTCGGCCATACATCTTCTCTTCTTACCCTATCAAAAGCTTTTTTAAGATCTATAAAACATATATGTATTTCCTTTCCTCTCCCTATTAGTTTTTCTCCTAATTGTCTGATTACAAATATTAAGTCCTGGGTGCTTCTTCCTTTTCTAAATCCATGTTGAGTATCTTCTAGTGTTGTTTCCAGTTTTTCTCGGAGACTTTTTTCTAGTATTCTTGTCAATACTTTTCCTGGGATGCTAGTTAATGTTATTCCTCTATAGTTTGAGCATTCCTTAGAGTCTCCCTTTTTGTATATGGGCATAATTATTCCCATATTCCATTCCTTAGGTATTTCTTTTTTTATTACAATGTTGTTTAAGAGGTCAAGTAGTTCTTCGTTACCTTTGTCTCCCATATATTTTATCATTTCAGCTGTGATTCCATCCTCCCCCTTAAGAAATCTTTCACCTACAAATTGAATATATATCATTAAATTACATGGAACATACATTTCTTCATGAATCTAGGAATTTATGCAACAAGAATTTCCCTTAAATACGGCCCTGTCCCAATAGACGCCATCCGAACAGGGCAAACTTGTCCCCGTACTTCAACATTTCCAATACCGAAAAGTGAGCAACTTCAATAAAACTGGACCCGACATGGCAAATGCTTTCCGTTAATTTTTATGCACCCCCATCTTCCTATCCCAGTCATCGGGCACACCCTCACGTATTCCCACCTTTCCCTTTGCCCGTCTCCTTTCAATAGTACTGGATGTTAGTTCATTTCGCCATACAGCCTAATTCTTGCTAATCTCCGCAACGAAAGGGGATGACGAAGGCTTCGGAAAGATGACAGAAATGTGTTTGCGACAAACAATACGGGAAGGGAAATAAGAGGAAAAGGAAGGTGGTGGATGTCGATCGTGACAATCGAAAAAGAGGTGGCGGTATTTGAAGGCTTAGAAGGCTGGGGTGGATTTTTTTTTTAATTGATGGTGGAATGGCCTGGTTTAAATACATTTGATTGTGCAATGTTTTATACAAGGAGTTTTAGAGATCCTAGTTTCAGTTTAAAGAAGTTTTTGGTCCTCTTCGAGTTAGAAGATTATTATATAGTCAATTCATAACAGATTGCAGTACAGTTTTCATGGGAGTAACCCAGTGTTGCCAAGAAATTTATCCTGGGGAAATTTTGTATTAAAATGTATAAAAGATTAATTACTTGACGCTTATTTACGTATTAAGAAAAATAATCACATTTTTTGAAATACCACAATAAAAACATACAACAATTCTTAATTTGAATATGTACTTAACTAAAACGGAAATATTTAACCGATCTAGAATTACTTAAAGTAATAGCGGTTTCGTAATATAATCTCTCCAACAGAGAATTAAGGATAATGTCATTTTTAATGGTCCGTTAAACATAGAAGGTTTCATAATAAGAAAGCGTCAATTAATGCCGTAGTTAAGGAAACAGCAGTTCTATTGATTACAGCAGAACGGTTATCCTCCAACTTTTAAGCCCGTAAAAGTATATACGAGGGTCACGCTATGTATTTTGAGATGCCATGAAACTAGAGAAGCTAGAGCTGGAAACACTGCATTTCGAACTACTACCATCCTTAAATAGAAAGCTCTAACTGTTAGTTGAGTCGCTGCTGTGATAGAGCAAAAGTGGTACATACGATTTTAAAGTCTTGAGCGATTGGAACTCGTATTTGGTGATGGAAGTCCTTCATGGGCAACTATGTTACGCTGGTATAGCGAATTTAAAAGGAGAATGTCGGTGGTGATGAGGTAAGTGCTGGTAGGCCCTGTTCTTTACTTACCGCTGGAAATATTGAGAGAACGAGACGAAAATCCAAGATGCACGTCTCAAGCGATTGAATTGATTAAGTAATGATGGGCATCATATTCCGCCAGGAAATCCATGTGTGGGTCCACGAAAATGACTATCAAGGAAGTTATGTATGCATTTTTTTCTTTGTAGTACAGGATTAGTAAAAGCAGTCAAGCTAGAAAATCAACGTACATTCGCAGCAAACTGGTACACCACAAAATGTTTACCTGGAGTTCCTGGGTCAGTTAACATGTGTGGATTAAAGTTACATCGCTATAATGCATTATCACACAGTGCACAGTAGATAGTTACATTTTTACGCGAAAATAAAGTAAAAGTTATTAAACATCCACCCTATTCGCCTGATTTGACCATGTGTGACTTCTGGTTGTTTTTTAAACCTAAACAAACATTTTTCGTAGTCCATGTTTCACGAGGCAGGAGCAATCCATTAATTTTTTGAGACCATTTCAGAAGATGGCTGACTTCAAGTTTTTACGTTGTGGAAGTTTCGATTACAAAAGTGTATTGATACAGTAGGAAATTATTTTGACCATAAATAAAATCATTTTCTTTTAAATTCTTGCAGTTTTCTTGTATCTTAAAATATATAGCGTGACCCTCGTATTTACATCTCTATTTTATTTCACATTGATATATGTTGCCGTTAGAATAAATTAGTAAATTAAAATGAACTTCAAGAAAAAGATACGAGCATTTAAGAGAGACATACCTAACTTACAAGCTTCTTCATTTGGTTTAGCAACGGATTCTGTCAAATCATTAAGCTCGGAAGAATTGCTCATTGAACAAGTGCTGGGCAAATATCGAGAGTTTAACTTGAAAATAGTATTTGAACACATCATCAACTGGATGTTTTTCTGGCTTTAATTCATTCAGGCATTTTGCAGTAGTTAGTCGGCGAAAGACGAAGATCTTTTCCCAAAAATAACGCACACTTCATCATAATGTCCCGTAGCAACCCCATTTCGTGTGCTGAACTTACTTTGGGTTCTGCTACACTTTTTATGTCGTATCAGTTTTGGTTTTAACAATTCGTTGGTAAATTTTGTAATGAAACTATCACAGGAATCTGGGTAATTTCCACATTTTCAAGATAGTACTGTTAATTTCATGAAGTACTCCATCCATTTGTAGATATATATCTTACTTCTTCGTTTGTTAGTTCTACAATATTCTCAAGGAATTCTGGCCTGGTTCTTTTCTTTTTTCTTATATTCCTACATTCTATCTAAGAAGTACCGAGTGATTTTAAATGTTTGGGGACGCCTTGGTAAATTTTTGTCACGTTGGCGATTTGGTTTTGAATTCGTAACCAGTAGCGTAGCAAATAGATTTTGGATGGGTGATAAAATATTGACAACAGATCTTCAAAAAATCAAATTCATATTGATTATCTAAGCAGAAAATTGATGTAAATGTGATAAAAAAATGGAATGAAATATGGATGATTTTAAATAGCTTTTGAATTAATACAAATATTTAAATTTGAGCACTACATATTTTAAAGCAAACGATTCCGTTTTTTGTATAATTTTATTGCAAAAAAACAATTACATTATAATGTATGTTCGAAATGGCCTCTATTTGATTCAAGACATAAATGTATTCGTCTCTTAATATTATCAAACAGTCGCTGTAATTGGTTTTGATCGATATTACGAATTTCCTGCTCTACGGCTGCTCGTAGTTCTTCCAAATTGTGAAGTCGATATCTTATTTTTTAAATGCTCAAACAGATAAAAATCTAAAGGGGTTAGGTCAGGTGACCGTGATGGCCAACGATTGCGACTAATAAGTCTGTCACCAAAATACTCTTCTAGATATTCCAATGTATCATGCGCTAAATGAGGTGGTGCTCCATCTTGTTGAAAATACCCCCTTTCCAATTCATCGTCATGTAATTGGTTTATAAACACTTCCAAAATTTGAGTGCGATATCTTTCCGCATTGATATTTTCATGGAAAAAATAGGAGCCAATTATGCGACGTCTAGACATTGCCACCCAGACCCCAATTTTTGTGGATGTAAAGAAGTCCCAACAAAATTATGAGGGTTTTCTGTAGCCCATGTCCTATAATTTTGGCTGTTAATATAGCATGACAAGTGAAACCAGGCCTCGTCTGACATGAATGTTAAATCTAAAATCATTATGAAGATTTTCATTAAACCACTGACAATATTGAATTCGTCGAATATCAATTGTAATAATTGCTGTGTTACGGTTACTCTATACGGTTGCATGTGCAGATTTTTAACCAATGCTTTTCTTGCAGTACTGAACGATAAACCTAAAATAACGAAAATGAAAAATACTACATCTTAGAAATAGAAAAGCATCATACCAGTTTGAGCTGCTAATTTGCGAATTGACTTTTAGGACTTGCATCTATCCGTTGTCTAACACCATCAACAGCTCTTCTGTTAACACTATTGGTCGTCCAGTTGATTTTCCTTTGCAAATGCAGTGTTTCCTTCGAATCGTTCAAGAATTCTGTCTCTGTGATTACAAAACACTTTGCATGGTAAAATGACAACATCCGGATAATTTTCACGGAATTGGTTCAGGCATGATTGCAATGAATAAGTCCATGATCCATCTTCGTGATGAGTGCCACTCAGATAATGCGCTTTTAAAATAAAAGTTGTCTTGCTCGGCAGTAAACGGCATCTTAAAACTAACAACAATTAAGTTCACTTAATTTAATAGAAATGCATAAAAACATACCTGGAAAATAACACTGATAAACAGTAGCTCTAAGAAGAACAGATTACAAGTAAAAATGAAACAAATAATAACGAATATAAATAACGAATAATAAATAACGCGTCGCACAGGCAGTTGACAGGACCGATACTCACAATGGCCACTCTTAACATGTCAAATCCCCTAGAATCCACCGTGCGAAATTTAAACGCTCCTCAAACAAATAAAAACACTCTGTATAATGCAATGGGTGCGTTGTGATGGTTATTGTTCTGAAGCAACGCTGACGTCAGGTGTTCCCCAAAGTTCTGTGCAAGGACCAACATTATTTCTCGTCCATATTAATGATTTCATCGATAAAGTTAGGTACCCTTTTAATATATTCAAAGTTGTTGATTATCCTTTTTCAAAGGATATGCTTATCTATGTAGGGCAATTAGTTAAAAAGGGAGTCGTCTTCTAATTAATGGTAGAACTACATGTATACTATAATTCAGAATTAAAGATAATGTCATTTTTAATACCAATGCCTAAAGATGTTTCAATCACATATTTGGATCCAACAAAACACTCGTAACACCCTAACACCAGCGCCAAATATTCTTTGGAAATCAAGGATATCTGCATTATCTTCTATAATTTCGCAGGAAATATACACAGGAATTCCTCTAACTATATTCCCATCGTTTCACGACAAACAAACTCCAAACACAGGTGTATCCTCAATGTACAGTTAGCATAATACTTGTACGCATACGAAAGCCTTCATCAATGTTCTTGTTGTTAAGATCACGTCACGCTATTGTTACGGGAATGCGGAGAAAAGAAACAATATTTAAATGCACGTATAAGCGGTGCAATTAATGTTATTACTTCATCTTCTAACGTGTGGATGTACGATTAGCTGATTGACCTCACGCTGGAATGAGGTAATCCTATTGTTGGATGTTCGCAATTTAACTCATCCGAAGAAGAAGTTTTTTATGTTTTACGCGGGAAAAAATAGCGAGGTATAAAAGTTATTGAAGCAAATTAACGTGTTGATGTGAAGGTTTTATTGAGAAGACGGACGAGGACGTTTTTATCAATTCGAAGGTTAATGAGTGAAATTAGAAAATTTGCTTGTAATATGTTCATTGTTATGGAAAAAATTTTACACACATTAAAACTGCACAATATAATTCCAAATGGAAATCGTAAAATGTGTTTTTGGTGCTGTCAGTCATATTTTAGATGACTTCGATTTCGATACATATTTGGCCTGATTGACATGGAAAGGTATTAACAACTATATTTCATGAAAGCTTCCTTCGAAATATCCGATCTTAACGATGCCGGATGCCAACATTCCATAACTACCGTCACCATTTAAAATAAACACCACAGTAAATCTGAGAGCTTATTCAGGACACGTTCTTTAATTGTCTCTAAACAATAACACACCGCGAAGTATTAAAATCAATTGTCCAAAAATCGATGACTAAAACAATTACTTAGAAACGGACGAATATAAATAAACATTCGAAAGTAACCGTTTTAGATAATTATCTGTACCTATTCTCATTCCCGCGAAATCACAAGTACCTCTTTGTAAACCAAGCTCCGATCGCATTAACCATGCATCCCACGACATCACCGCTGCTAACGGACTCATCCTAGGGGCAGTACGCTGTTCGAATACAGAAATTTCTCCTCATGCAGCAAGTTAATGCATCAAGACTCTCGTTACCTATGTTATGCCTGCTACCTTCCTACTATCTAGTAAGATCTAGTTACCTATAAAGTTTATGTACAGTTCGTTTCGATTTATAATGCGGGAACATAAAGAAATTCATCGTGGATTTATTGTGATAGTCCGGTAGTAAAGACAAAATTTGTTCCTACATCTAAGAGTAGAAACTCATGATATTGTATTGTGGGTCTACAAATAGTAGAAGCCAAGATGTTGCATAAAACCGCAGAAATTTGTTGCTTAAATTACCATCCTTATTCAAAGTTGGGTTTGAAAACAGTTCAATATCAAATTTAAGCACAAATAACATCATTGTTCTTGATAATGTTCCTTACATGATGCTCCCATGTGAGATTACTATCAATTATTATACCTAAGAGTTTAGAACAGTGAACAATAGCATCAGTATGAAAGTTAAAAGCATCCATGACATTAAATCTAACAAGTAATTCTATCATTAGTTAGAAGACGATTACTTTTTAACCAATTGCAAATTTCCTCGTGTACATATGGTAGTACGTATTAGTATGTTAGTGTATAAATCAGGGAGAAGCTGGTTTTCCCACGGCAACCTCAAAAAAGTCGATATAGAATGCTAACTGCCACTGCCATTCGTTATTTTGTAATTGGTTAAGAAGGCGAAGCTTTTCATTAAAAAAAATCTCTGCTCGAAGTTCAAAAAACAGCTAAAGAACTTTTCCACAACTAAGTCTGGGTGCGGCAGTATGATATGGTAAGTCATTTGCTCCAATCTCTTCAACAAACTCGTGAAATTGTAGGTCATTCACCCCAGTGGATCTGATGAAATTAACAACTGATATGACTGGCTTTAGAACAACAGACATATCCAAACATTTTCCTCAGAAGAACTTTTGATGAATGATGTACGATTAATGGTTTTGAACCACCATCATTTGTTTTTATCACATATGTTTTTGCCTCCATCGGTTGTAATAAATTTTAAGCTTTTCCATCGAAGGTTCTTTTTATTAATGGCACTTTACTAACTGTTTAAAAATATTCTCTCCAGTTATCGTGCCCTGAATGCTATCAATATCATGAACTTCTTCATACACTTCATAGCAAGTTAAAGCGGTTTTGGCACTTGGAACTTACTGGAGTAATCAGTATGGCCCTAAGGTTGGAAAGTTTGGAGATCCCCGATATAGATGATAAACAAAGTTGATTTTGGAAAAGAGCTTTGGGGAACATCAGTATCAACGTTCAGTGCTTCAGAACGATAATACCCAAATCCTTAACAATTCCTCTAACACCTGTATGGACACAATTTAAAGAAAAAAAGACAAATCGTCAAAATTTGAAAGTATTAGAGAATTAACCAAAAATGAACTGACATAGGAATCCGCAGATGTATGGAATAGTTCAGGAAACTGACGATAACAGAAGTGTCTTGAAAGCGTGGAAATTATCGAGGCTTCAGTGACAGTTCCATTACAAAATTTACTGGATTACACCGCCAAACGAATTATTGAAACCAAATCCGAATACGACAAGAAAATTGCAATAGACCCAAAGTTAATCCATCATACAAAATGTGGTTGCAATGCAAGATTCGGCCAAATTGAATATAAATATCATCACAAAACTATTGATACTTTTATCATTTATAATCACAATGGATTGATACTGCCGTAAAAGCCTACATTCCGCCCTATATCTTGAAACAAAGTATACGTACTACACACAGATAAGCTCCGCATTTAGCGTGACAAACAAGCAACGATCACAGATTCAATTTTCGTCGATATTTTTGTTTCAAAACTTCATACGGTGCACGTAATTTATCACCATTGCTCATGGAATGCTAATAGTTAAAGCCATAAAGGTGTAATGGTAAGAATTCGAAAACGAAGACGCTGGCTATGCGGAATATGGGTTATGAATCATGTTAGCCGTGTCGGGAATTTAAAACAAAAGAGCACATCTATCAGTTATTCACTTACTTTTTTCTGTCGTCATTTAAGTGGAATTTAGATTTTAGATTATGATATACATGGTGTTTTTATGGATTTTGTAGCGTGGACGTGATTTCATATATGGAATTCGTAAGATGTATAGTACGCGCATATATTAACATTTAATATATTTTAAGTAACTTGGCAGTTTTCGTAAAAGATGCTCGTGAGAACCTCGTATATTGACATGGTGTTGTTTTGTGTTGAAATTAATAATTAAGGTAATCAACAAAATGTTACTGTGAGTTATATTGCTAGGTTGTTCACAAATACTTATAAATTGAATGGAATTGATCAAAAAAAATAAACTAATTACTGAAAACTACGCACCACACAAATTAACCACCTATCCGAGACACATTGTTTCGAGAGCGCGGGGTTCCCATCCCCAACCTAGTTCCCTATAGTCGGTGTGTAGCTTACTGAAATACTTGTATATTTTACAACTCTACAGTTCTTCACAATCATCGTACTTACTGCGGTAAATCCAAAGTAACAATGAAATTGAAAAACCAATAGTTAGATCAAAGGCAATTTAAAAAAAGCAGCCCTTATAAGATGTAATTGCTGATATAAGAGACATATTAAAACTATCTATTATAAAGTAAAAAAAATTGAAGAAAATGAGACTATAAAACATAAATATAATCCTGTTTCTTAGGTTATATATGTTAGATTTGTCCATATCATGATACCTTGAAAGCCATTTTTGGAACAAAAAGTAATATCCACGTACCACATGTGAGAGGCATTCTACGAGGGCAATCCCAAAAAAAAGGTCTCCTATTTTTTGGGGACGTAGAGAAAGTTTTAATACGGTTGTTGGCAACACTGTTGTGAGTGGTGCCTTCTCCGCTACCACATAAGCACGCAGGCGCTTCGCTCGGATGCTCAGTCTTGGCTTGGTAGCCATTCGAAATGGAGCTACCGATAAACGTTACCGCCAAGTGCGAAGTGCGCGCAGTTATTCGATTTTTGAACGCAAAAGGGGTTAAACCGGTTGAAATTCACCGCCTATTGACGGAAGTGTATGGACAGTCATGCATGGATGTCAAAAACGTTCGCAAGTGGTGTAGAGAGTTTACAGCCGGTCGTACTGAAATTCATGACGAAGAAAGGAACGGGAGACCGTCAAACGACAAGGACAACTTCTTGGACTCGATTGTCACGGGTGACGAAACCTGGGCATTCCACTTTACACCTGAGACAAAACAACAGTCACGCGAGTGGCGGCATCCCTCTTCGCCCAAGCCACGAAAATTCAAGCAAACACAATCTGCCGGTAAAGTCATGGCAACTGTGTTTTGGGACAGGAAGGGGGTACTGTTGGTCGACTTTCTGCCTGCTGGGACAACAGTCAACGCTGACAGGTACTGTGAAACACTGAAGAAACTCAGAAGGGCAATTCAGAACCGGAGAAGAGGGATGTTGAGCAAGGGTGTAAGCATTCTCCACGACAACGCCCGTCAAACCGTCGATCTCCTGCAAAATTTTGGTTGGAACGTCATCACACACCCACCCTACAGTCCGGACTTGGCACCCAGCGATTTCCACCTGTTCCCTAAGTTGAAGGAACATTTGTCTGGACGGCGGTTCTGCTCCGATGATGAGGTGACAGATGAGGTTCAACACTTCCTAAAGGGCATGGCGGCAAGCTGGTATGACATGGGCATTGTAAAACTGCCACAGCGTCTACAAAAATGTATCGACCGAAATCGCGATTATGTTGAAAAATAAAGCATTATTCAATCTTTAAAGTGATGTAGCAATTATAGAAAATAAACGGTTCTTTATATATCTAAAAATATAGGAGACCTTTTTTTTGGGATTGCCCTCGTAGTTTCATCAACAAATAGCTGATGCTGCAATAAGATGATGGTAGTATGAGTACATAAAACATTGAACCTGTTATAATGCACTGGAATGCATAATTAATAAAAGTAACATCTAAGAAAGTATAGCAGAGCCTCCCACATCCAAGTCTAGAAAATTTTAGTTTACTATCAAAAGATATGTACCCAATGCGAACTAGAAACTGATTAATACACCTTGGTGTTGCGAATTATATGAATGCGAAGATACTATGCACACCACAACAAAAATTAAAAGTGTTACAGCGACTGAATAAGCGTGAATCAGCTCAAAAATTATCTTGTGGAAAGAACTGGAGAACGTATAAAAAACAGTTGATATTAACCTGTAAAACTTGAACTTTTGCACAATGCCTTATGGATTTAATTCTGTCAATAAATGCAAAAACGAAAAGAGAAACCATTAATCTTGCACCAAAAATTGGCAGGCGAAAGGGTAACGCTTAATTCAAAGTGAAAGGTGGTTAAGTCATGGTAGTCGACATGTTAGCTTTGCGGACAAAAGAATTTCTGCTAGCGATGATGCTGACGAATTTCATCAAAAAACACAATCCTCAATCAAGAGGAAGTCTATAACATTAACGAGACAGGATTTAATTATAAAATGCTACCTAAAGCAATATAGACTGCCAAAAGTTGGACAGAAGTAGAATATTTGTTTCTTATTTGAAAATCAAAAAACGCATTTAGAAATTTAGTCGTAACATCTCCTACTTATTGCATCAGTCGCAAATTTGCTTTGATGGATAGTACTTTATTTCAAATCTGTTTTCTTTGAAGACTTAATCCTGTCAATAGAAAATTATCTGTAATCAAAAATATCCACCTATGCGTATTGTTTTGGTCTGAGAAATAATGTTCGAAGTAATGCTTTTTCCTATGATATGTTACGTGAACCGTTTGACACAGCCCAATGATCAAGAAGCTATTGAATGAAAATATGTTTGGGACCTTATTTGTGGACCTTATGTGGTATCTTTAAGCATAAAAAATACAATCTAGTATATTGTTGATCAAATATGGGATGAGATCATGGAAAAACATTTGGTCCAAATATGCAGGAAACTGTAGGTGACGAATTTTTCCAATTCTGATAGAGCAGAAGTTATCCATGATTTATGGGGAAATTCAACCAGCTGATATGTAGAAAAGAAGATAGTTGCAGCTGTCGTTATTGAGACCATCCATAAATAAGAACTTGATGATGACCAAATTACTAGTTCTATTCTTCCACGGCATGCTGATGGTGATGATGCTACCGGATAAGAGGAAACGGTTAATTTCTTAGCCGAAAAAGTGTTTGATGTTGCAGTCGAAATATATCGAACTGCATTGAACATCAATATCCATGCACGTGTTGCTTGTTGTTCAATTTAAAACAATATATCAAATGAAATGCTTCAAACATTCTTTACACCGAGACTGTACGAGCTTAATCTTAACATGGAAAACATGTGGTTTCAGCAGGACGGAGCCACGTCACACACTGCTCGACATTCGATGGCAGCAGTTCGTCAATTGTTTGGAAGACGCATTATTTCACGTAACGGTGATATTGAATGGCCTGCGAGATCCCCTGGTCTTAGTGTGTGCGACTTCTTCCTGTGGGGGTATCTCAAAGGCAAGGTGTACCGTACACGACCTGCAATAATCCATGAACTGAAGGAGAACATTCAACAAGAAATCACTGCCATTCCCCAAGATTTGCTACACCGCGCATTCCAGAGTTTTCATAACAGGCTGTTAGAGTGTGGACGCCGAATGGGAGGACATCTTTCGGATGTCATCTTTAAAAAGTAAAGAGACACTTTTGGAAATTTTGATTGTAAAAACAGAAATGGCATGCTGTATACATGCACTTTCGTTAATAAATTACCAGTTTTATGAATTTATTCGTGGAAATGACGTTATATCAAAATTTCCCGTTCCCCTGCGCCACCCTGTATTCGACTGTGTGCTGCTCCAGTAAGTGAAATGTTTGTTCATTACCATTTTTCCGAAAAAATATCGGTCTCGATAGGATTTGAACTTACTCCCTCTTGCCCACGAGGTAAACGTCCTAATCATCTAGATCAAGGTTTTTGTGGTATGTCATTGTGGAAAGCAACTGAAGCTTCGTATTTACCTATTTATTGATAAGGCTGATGATTTTTAATAACCTTAAAACTGCGCATGAAACTAGAGACTTAAAAAATGGAAGCATATAAAAATATATCTTGTAATATCCCATTGGATATTCGACAAAATGAACTTAAAAATCTAAAACGATTATTTTAAATTATAAAAACTTATCATTGACTAGCACAAATTATTTCGAATCCTTACCTTTATATAAGGATGTTTAGATCGTTCTTATAAAATGTACAAAGAAAACATGAAGCAAAACCGTACACCAAATAAAAAAAAGGGACAATTTCAGATTAGCAACGCCTACTTTATTCTAGCTCATCGTTAAAGTATTTAACTGAAGTACATCTACATCTGCATTCAATCGCATTTTATTTGTTTACGACAACTACCTGAAACAGCCGGTTGTAATGCTTGCCGATTCATGAAGCATATCGATAAAGAAATTATCGAGTTGGCTCTGAAAGAACGAGTAAACACCAGGTGCATAATTAGACGAACTACTGAACGGTGGCGATTCTCTTTCTGGTTCCCGTTTCTTTGTGTCGATTTCTTCCTTTCTAAATATCTGTAAGGCGTAAGATCCTATATTTAGAAAATGACCAATTCAAACATAGAAGAAGAAGAGTTCTATCTTTATAAAGGAAAAATAACAATTGTACAAGCTCACAAAATAACCCCAACATCCAAAAATTAGAATTTTCATATTCTACTATATGATATCGGCATATTTCTAGGCGCAGACGAACCTGTAGAATCGACTCCCGTAAGTCTACCATTACTATTTTGTTTATTTTGCACGCTACATCTTCAGAAAGATGAGAAAAACCAAAATCAACAATAGAATGAATTTTTTCCAAGGTTAATTTAGAACATTTTAAAAATAAATTTAGATATGAATTTTCACCAGTTCCTTTTTTCCGGCATATTTTCAAAGATATTCCAATCAGAAAAACAGAAATAGTTACTACGATATTGTTTTGTTTCTTAGATTTCCTACATCATATAATTACACTACCGTAAGAAGAAGTAAATCAAAACTTGATTAATTAACCATCGATTAAGTAAAGTAAAAAAACAATTGCAATATTCTAACTTTGAGTAATTACCTATGAAATGGTTTTAATTACGGCAGTTTGTAATGCAGCAATTAGTTTCTAATTCAACGCGAATAAATTTAAATAACTTGCATAAGATTTTACGCTATTTAAAAGCAAGGAAGTTTTCACGGACCGTTAAACACGTAGAAAACGTAAATAGACACCGCGTGGTCAATACGCGCGACAAATGCTCTCTTATATCTCGCGTAATTTCTCTTTGACGATTTTGGGTATCGTTAAAGACCTAGAGGAACCATAATTTTATTGAAATAAGACTACGCTGCATCTAGGTACCTCTTCGGAAATGTCATCAACACCGTTCTTACATTCTTAGATGAGTCTCTTTGTCGTTTAACAGTTAGAGGAAATCGCAACTCGCGCCAACGAAACCTTTTCGTGTCACAATCATCTCGCTGCTTTTGGAAATGCTGCAGATTGCTACGGATTTGACGGCATTCTTCCGGAAAATGGTTTTAGCGAACTGTTTAGATCATTTTGCCAAATAAGCAACGCGAAGTACTTTGATTAAAAAAAACGATGTCAATTGTTGTTTGTGTGTTTCATGTTCCATGTTCCATGTCCCGTGTTCCGTGTTGCATACAAAAAATTATATATATTGAATATACATCCTGTTCCATATTCCATGTTCCATTTATAAAAATACTTTTAAGTATATTGCAACTCCGTGTTCCATCCATGTTTCATATTCTATTAAGAACTACTATTAACATATTTCGTGTTTCACAATCTACCACAAACTAAACCCTCTGCGTTCCATGCTCCATATGAAACTATTATTAATATAAATCATATTCCCTGTTCTGTGTTTCATATTTCATTAAAAGTTATTATTAATTATAGCGATAATACCTCCAAAGAGAAACTTAAAGAAAACATGGAAAAAGAAATGGGTAACAAATATCAAGTGTTAGATCCAAAATTGAGAAATCCACAAATTATTATAACTGAAACTGAAAAATAAATTATTGAGAAGGATAATGAAATTATATCAAAGACGCTACTAGATCAAAACGATCTGCGTCATGTAGACTCACGTATGGAAGACAACAACAAATTATGGAAACCTATGTGCAAATGTACAAATGTGCTAATGTGCAATTGCGCTAATGTGGAAATGCGCCAACCTGCAATTGCGCTAATGTGCTAAGGTGCAACTGCGCTAATGTGCAAATGCGCTAATGTGCAAATGTACTAGTGTGCAAATGCGCTAATGTGCAAATGTGCTAAGGTGCAATTGTGCTAATGTGGAAATGCGCTAGCGTGCTAGTGTGCAAATGTGCTAGTGTGCAAATGTGCTAGTGTGCAAATGCGCTAATGTGCAATTGTGCTAAGGTGCAAATGTGCAATTGTGCTAACGTGAAATTCTGCTAACGTGCAAATGTGCTGGTGTGCAAATGCGCTAATGTGCAAATGTGCCAATGCGCTTATGTGCAATTGTGCTAATGTGCTAATATGCTAATTAGCGATACCTCCAAATAGAAACTTAAAGAAAACATGGAAAAAGAAATGGGTAACAAATATCAAGTATTAGATCCAAAATTGAGAAATCTACAATTTTATTATAACTGGAACTGAAAAAGAGATTATTGAGAAGGATGATGAAACTATATTCAAGACGCTACTGTATACACTTAATATTTTCATTGGATTATTACTGAAATTGCAATTAAAATTAACTTAATTCTCGAACGAGACGGGGTTGTCTGGAATGTAAAGGTTATTAAAATATTAATTGGTATTAAAATTAATACCCTAGAAGGGGAATGGTTAGATCTGCAGCCCGCGTTATGAACATTCTTCACGGAGGAGATATAAAGTAATATCTTCCACTCTGTATAATTGTTGGTCGTTTCATTTTTAGTTTTTGAAATTAATTTCCAAAGACTTCCATGTAAACTATACGAGTAACCAGACAAAATCTCTGGAACAACGCTTAACCAAATTACGATTAAAAAATTTTAAATAACTTCCTAAGAAGTCTTCTTTGCAACAGTTTCAATTGAAATGGTAAATTTCGAAAAGGTTACTTCATACTTTTAGTTTCACACCTATCTTCTACCTTTCCTTTATTACATTAGACCTCGAAATGACAATGTGAACGCAGAAACAGAAATAGAAAAAAGAATGAAAGACGGAACGTATGGTACCTGTAGATCACAAAGAAACCTTTTATACTAGCTCACTAGATACAACTTGCGCAAGGTAATTTACCCACTTGTAAACGTACGTATTTGGAAGGAGATAACAAGAAGTTCGTACCAATATAAGTGCCGTGTATTATATTTGTATCATCGAGAATAATGATGAAAGTATGAAGCATGTTTCATGGTTCGATGATTTCTTCTTTTGTTCCACCATCGTCTTTTAAATACGAATGAGGTATTATCTTTTTTTGATTGTGTCCACATCTGGAATCTTACACTTTGATATTAAGAGGGGTATTATAAGAGCTAGAGGATGTGTAGAAAGTTTTTTCTTGTTCTAAATAATGTAATCTAAATGATTTGTTAATTTATATAAATTAGCATTTGATCTAGAACTAGTTTTAACACGCTGCATAAATCTACTTTTATCAGCTTGATTATACTTTCTGAAGTTATACTTTTAAATTAAAGATAGCGCCATTGTTTTTATTTCTGTTCAAACAAGAATAAAATTACTATATATAGTTTATGATTTCAATATCTCTTTCTTCTTATTTAAAAACTATACATTGACGATTTTATATTATTTTGTAAAACGTTAATATCTATTCATTAAAAGGCAGTTCTTCAACAGATCGACTATTAAAAGAAATGAATACAACAGCACTGAAGGAATGTACTTTATCTACAAGTCTACACTTCCTTTAATTAAGCTACTAAAAAGTAGATAGCGCGCAACGCAAATTAGAATTATAACTTCGATTATATACACCTTAAATTATTTCATTTTCAATTCAAATAAACTCAATTTGGCAACGATACAAAAAAAAAATTGGAATTTATTTTTTATATGAGATATGAACTTTACTAGCAATTGTAGTCAATTTAGAAATTATTTAATAGATGGCAATTGATGATAGGAAATTCAGCAATCTAATATTAAATTAAATTTTATTATATTACAAAAATCTTTTACCAAGTAGTTTATCCAACCTGTATTTAAACTACTAGACAATAGATGGCAATATTTATCTTCCGTTCACATACACTACTATGCGTAGAAATATCGCTAAATGACAAAACTTTAAAGAATCAAAAAGTAAGAGGAAATTAATACAAAAGAAATAAATGTATTTCTTTTAAAAATAACAACTACAAAAAAAATTTAATTTTTTCCTATTCATTGTTAACGAAATTTTTAAAGATTCTTTTCGTAAAAAAAAAACATCTTTTACATTGATTACAGTTGGAGCAACTCGCGGTATTCTTTCGCTTAAATTGATGGGTGTATTAGGCCTGAGAAATTTCAGCCCCCTAGCCCTAACCGTTTAGGAGATATGGACGTTTGAAAGTTGAGGGGGTGCAAAACTCAACTCCTTAAAGGAGCCCCGAATGGGGTCGAGTGATATATCAAAAGACACGTTTAAAGTTTCGAAATTTCCAAAAATGCTTAACTCTGAAACTTTGAAGCGCCGTAGCTCCTAAACGGTTATAGATAGAGGATCCCGGTTTGCGCCGTTCGAAAGTACGCGTCGAGATCTCTCAAATGAGCACCGAACGGTCGCGCTGCGACCACGCATAACCGAGATACGGAGATTCGGTCGAGAAATTTCGGTGAAATATCGAAGTCCGAAAATGACCGTTTTTATCATCCTATCCGGTAGATTTTTGCGCGCCGAACAAGAACTTTTTTAGCACGCTTCGATATCTCTAACCGTTTAAGAGATACGGGCGTTTGAAGTTTCGGGACTTCGAAAAACGCGAAAAATCGACCCCGAAAATGACATCTTTCGACGTTTTCTCGTGTCGCGCCTTAACGACGCCGTTCGGACGGACGAGTTAGACGGTTCCCGATAGGAAAATGTCCGCGGAATCGATTGCGACCACTCCGGACGCCCTATCTCTAACCGTTTAGCGGCTACGGCCCGTCAAAGTTGAAAAAGAGAGAAAAAATCCCAACTTTGAAGCGCTGTAGCGTCGGAACGCGTTGAGCTAGGGCGTCCTTCTTTCGCCTGTTTAGAACCCTCGTAGGGGTCCTTATGACGCGCCGATAAGCGAACGTCTAACTCTTCCCGTTAACGCGCAGCAGAAATGTCGCATTTTTTCTGACCAAAACGATGAAATTTTTTCGACCCGAAAAATCGAGCGTCGGAATTTCGGGGTTTTGACCCTACCGGAACGTGGCCATATATGGGTGTATTACGCCTGAGAAATTTCAGCCCCTAGCCCTAACCGTTTAGGAGATATGGACGTTTGAAAGTTGAGGGGTGCAAAACTCAACTCCTTAAAGGAGCCCTGAATGGGGTCGAGTGATATATCAAAAGACGCGTATTTTCGCGTAGATTACGATAAAAAGTTTGCCTCTCTATCTCTAACCGTTAAGGAGAAAATCGCGTTTAAAGTTTCGAAATTTCCAAAAATGCTTAACTCCGAAACTTTGAAGCGCCGTAGCTCCTAAACGGTTATAGATAGAGGATCCCGGTTTGCGCCGTTCGAAAGTACGCGTCGAGATCTTTCAAATGAGCACCGAACGGTCGCGCTGCGACCACGCATAACCGAGATACGGAGATTCGGTCGAGAAATTTCGGTGAAATATCGAAGTCCGAAAATGACCGTTTTATCATCCTATCCGGTAGATTTTTGCGCGCCGAACAAGAATTTTTTAGCACGCTTCAATATCTCTAACCGTTTAAGAGATACGGGCGTTTGAAGTTTCGGGACTTCGAAAAAACGCGAAAAATCGACCCCGAAAATGACATCTTTCGACGTTTTCTCGTGTCGCGCCTTAACGACGCCGTTCGGACGGACGAGTTAGACGGTTCCCGATAGAAAAATGTCCGCGGAATCGATTGCGACCACTCCGGACGCCCTATCTCTAACCGTTTAGCGGCTACGGCCCGTCAAAGTTGAAAAGAGAGAAAAAAATCCCAACTTTGAAGCGCTGTAGCGTCGGAACGCGTTGAGCTAGGGCGTCCTTCTTTCGCCTGTTTAGAACCCTCGTAGGGTCCTTACGACGCGCCGATAAGCGAACGTCTAACTCTTCCCGTTAACGCGCAGCAGAAATGTCGCATTTTTTCTGACCAAAACGATGAAATTTTTCGACCCGAAAAATCGAGGGTCGGAATTTCGGGGTTTTGACCCTATCGGAACGTGGCCATATATGGGTGTATTACGCCTGAGAAATTTCAGCCCCTAGCCCTAACCGTTTAGGAGATATGGACGTTTGAAAGTTGAGGGGTGCAAGACTCAACTCCTTAAAGGAGCCCCGAATGGGGTCGAGTGATATATCAAAAGACGCGTATTTTCGCGTAGATTACGATAAAAAAGTTTGCCTCTCTATCTCTAACCGTTAAGGAGAAAATCGCGTTTAAAGTTTCGAAATTTCCAAAAATGCTTAACTCCGAAACTTTGAAGCGCCGTAGCTCCTAAACGGTTATAGATAGAGGATCCCGGTTTGCGCCGTTCGAAAGTACGCGTCGAGATCTTTCAAATGAGCACCGAACGGTCGCGCTGCGACCACGCATAACCGAGATACGGAGATTCGGTCGAGAAATTTCGGTGAAATATCGAAGTCCGAAAATAACCGTTTTTATCATCCTATCCGGTAGATTTTTGCGCGCCGAACAAGACTTTTTTTAGCACGCTTCGATATCTCTAACCGTTTAAGAGATACGGGCGTTTGAAGTTTCAAGGTACCACGGTACTACGTTACCAAGGTACAATGGTACCACGGTACCACGTTACCAAGGTACCATGGTACCAGGGTACCACGGTACCGCGTTACCAATGTACCACGGTACCACGTTACCAAGGTACCACGGTACCACGTCACCAAGGTACCACGTTATCAAGGTACCACGGTACCACGGTACCACGTTATCAAGGTACCACGGTACCACGTTACCAAGGTACCACGGTACCACGGTACCACGTTATCAAGGTACCACGGTACCACGTTACCAAGGTACCGCGGTAACACGGTACCAAGGTACGACGGTACCAAGGTACGACGGTACCACGGTGCAACGGTACCACGGTACCAAGGTACAAAAGTACCACGCATAACCGAGATACCGAGATTCGGTCGAGAAATTTCGGTGAAATATCGAAGTCCGAAAATAACCGTTTTTATCATCCTATCCGATAGATTTTTGCGCGCCGAACAAGAATTTTTTAGCACGCTTCGATATCTCTAACCGTTTAAGAGATACGGGCGTTTGAAGTTTCGGGACTTCGAAAAAACGCGAAAAAATCGACCCCGAAAATGACATCTTTCGACGTTTTCTCGTGTCGCGCCTTAACGGCGCCGTTCGGACGGACGAGTTAGACGGTTCCCGATAGAAAAATGTCCGCGGAATCGATTGCGACCACTCCGGACGCCCTATCTCTAACCGTTTAGCGGCTACGGCCCGTCAAAGTTGAAAAAGAGAGAAAAAAAATCCCAACTTTGAAGCGCTGTAGCGTCGGAACGCGTTGAGCTAGGGCGTCCTTCTATCGCCTGTTTAGAACCCTCGTAGGGGTCCTTACGACGCGCCGATAAGCGAACGTCTAACTCTTCCCGTTAACGCGCAGCAGAAATGTCGCATTTTTTCTGACCAAAACGATGAATTTTTTTCGACCCGAAAAATCGAGGGTCGGAATTTCGGGGTTTTGACCCTACCGGAACGTGGCCATATATGGGTGTATTACGCCTGAGAAATTTCAGCCCCCTAGCCCTAACCGTTTAGGAGATATGGACGTTTGAAAGTTGAGGTGCAAAACTCAACTCCTTAAAGGAGCCCCGAATGGGGTCGAGTGATACATCAAAAGACGCGTATTTTCGCGTAGATTACGATAAAAAAAAGTTTGCCTCTCTATCTCTAACCGTTAAGGAGAAAATCGCGTTTAAAGTTTCGAAATTTCCAAAAATGCTTAACTCCGAAACTTTGAAGCGCCGTAGCTCCTAAACGGTTATAGATAGAGGATCCCGGTTTGCGCCGTTCGAAAGTACGCGTCGAGATCTTTCAAATGAGCACCGAACGGTCGCGCTGCGACCACGCATAACCGAGATACGGAGATTCGGTCGAGAAATTTCGGTGAAATATCGAAGTCCGAAAATGACCGTTTTTATCATCCTATCCGGTAGATTTTTGCGCGCCGAACAAGAATTTTTTTAGCACGCTTCGATATCTCTAACCGTTTAAGAGATACGGGCGTTTGAAGTTTCGGGACTTCGAAAAACGCGAAAAAATCGACCCCGAAAATGACATCTTTCGACGTTTTCTCGTGTCGCGCCTTAACGACGCCGTTCGGACGGACGTGTTAGACGGGTCCCGATAGAAAAATGTCCGCGGAATCGCTTGCGACCACTCCGGACGCCCTATCTCTAACCGTTTAGCGGCTACGGCCCGTCAAAGTTGAAAAGAGAGAAAAAATCCCAACTTTGAAGCGCTGTAGCGTCGGAACGCGTTGAGCTAGGGCGTCCTTCTTTCGCCTGTTTAGAACCCTCGTAGGGGTCCTTACGACGCGCCGATAAGCGAACGTCTAACTCTTCCCGTTAACGCGCAGCAGAAATGTCGCATTTTTTTCTGACCAAAACGATGAAATTTTTTCGACCCGAAAAATCGAGGGTCGGAATTTCGGGGTTTTGACCCTATCGGAACGTGGCCATATATGGGTGTATTACGCCTGAGAAATTTCAGCCCCCTAGCCTTAACCGTTTAGGAGATATGGACGTTTGAAAGTTGAGGGTGTGCAAAACTCATCTCATTAAAGGAGCCCCGAATGGGGTCGAGTGATATATCAAAAGACGCGTATTTTCGCGTAGATTACGATAAAAAAAAGTTTGCCTCTCTATCTCTAACCGTTAAGGAGAAAATCGCGTTTAAAGTTTCGAAATTTCCAAAAATGCTTAACTCCGAAACTTTGAAGCGCCGTAGCTCCTAAACGGTTATAGATAGAGGATCCCGGTTTGCGCCGTTCGAAAGTACGCGTCGAGATCTTTCAAATGAGCACCGAACGGTCGCGCTGCGACCACGCATAACCGAGATACGGAGATTCGGTCGAGAAATTTCGGTGAAATATCGAAGTCCGAAAATGACCGTTTTTATCATCCTATCCGGTAGATTTTTGCGCGCCGAACAAGAATTTTTTAGCACGCTTCGATATCTCTAACCGTTTAAGAGATACGGGCGTTTGAAGTTTCGGGACTTCGAAAAACGCGAAAAAATCGACCCCGAAAATGACATCTTTCGACGTTTTCTCGTGTCGCGCCTTAACGACGCCGTTCGGACGGACGAGTTAGACGGTTCCCGATAGAAAAATGTCCGCGGAATCGATTGCGACCACTCCGGACGCCCTATCTCTAACCGTTTAGCGGCTACGGCCCGTCAAAGTTGAAAAAGAGAAAAAAAAAATCCCAACTTTGAAGCGCTGTAGCGTCGGAACGCGTTGAGCTAGGGCGTCCTTCTTTCGCCTGTTTAGAACCCTCGTAGGGGTCCTTACGACGCGCCGATAAGCGAACGTCTAACTCTTCCCGTTAACGCGCAGCAGAAATGTCGCATTTTTTTCTGACCAAAACGATGAAATTTTTTCGACCCGAAAAATCGAGGGTCGGAATTTCGGGGTTTTGACCCTATCGGAACGTGGCCATATATGGGTGTATTACGCCTGAGAACTTTCAGCCCCTAGCCCTAACCGTTTAGGAGATATGGACGTTTGAAAGTTGAGGGTGCAAACTCAACTCCTTAAAGAAGCCCCGAATGGGGTCGAGTGATATATCAAAAGACGCGTATTTTCGCGTAGATTACGATAAAAAAAGTTTGCCTCTCTATCTCTAACCGTTAAGGAGAAAATCGCGTTTAAAGTTTCGAAATTTCCAAAAATGCTTAACTCCGAAACTTTGAAGCGCCGTAGCTCCTAAACGGTTATAGATAGAGGATCCCGGTTTGCGCCGTTCGAAAGTACGCGTCGAGATCTTTCAAATGAGCACCGAACGGTCGCGCTGCGACCACGCATAACCGAGATACGGAGATTCGGTCGAGAAATTTCGGTGAAATATCGAAGTCCGAAAATGACCGTTTTTATCATCCTATCCGGTAGATTTTTGCGCGCCGAACAAGAATTTTTTAGCACGCTTCGATATCTCTAACCGTTTAAGAGATACGGGCGTTTGAAGTTTCGGGACTTCGAAAACGCGAAAAATCGACCCCGAAAATGACATCTTTCGACGTTTTCTCGTGTCGCGCCTTAACGACGCCGTTCGGACGGACGAGTTAGACGGTTCCCGATAGAAAATGTCCGCGGAATCGATTGCGACCACTCCGGACGCCCTATCTCTAACCGTTTAGCGGCTACGGCCCGTCAAAGTTGAAAAAGAGAGAAAAAAAATCCCAACTTTGAAGCGCTGTAGCATCGGAACGCGTTGAGCTAGGGCGTCCTTCTTTCGCCTGTTTAGAACCCTCGTAGGGGTCCTTACGACGCGCCGATAAGCGAACGTCTAACTCTTCCCGTTAACGCGCAGCAGAAATGTCGCATTTTTTTCTGACCAAAACGATGAAATTTTTTCGACCCGAAAAATCGAGGGTCGGAATTTCGGGGTTTTGACCCTATCGGAACGTGGCCATACATGGGTGTATTACGCCTGAGAAATTTCAGCCCCCTAGTCCTAACCGTTTAGGAGATATGGACGTTTGAAAGTTGAGGGGGTGCAAAACTCAACTCCTTAAAGGAGCCCCGAATGGGGTCGAGTGATATATCAAAAGACGCGTATTTTCGCGTAGATTACGATAAAAAAAAGTTTGCCTCTCTATCTCTAACCGTTAAGGAGAAAATCGCGTTTAAAGTTTCGAAATTTCCAAAAATGCTTAACTCCGAAACTTTGAAGCGCCGTAGCTCCTAAACGGTTATAGATAGAGGATCCCGGTTTGCGCCGTTCGA
This sequence comes from Trypoxylus dichotomus, assembly GCA_023509865.1. NCBI lineage: Eukaryota > Metazoa > Arthropoda > Insecta > Coleoptera > Scarabaeidae > Trypoxylus > Trypoxylus dichotomus. The sequence goes on along the minus strand of CM042082.1, from coordinate 31,553,715 downwards.
AAGTACGCGTCGAGATCTTTCAAATGAGCACCGAACGGTCGCGCTGCGACCACGCATAACCGAGATACGGAGATTCGGTCGAGAAATTTCGGTGAAATATCGAAGTCCGAAAATAACCGTTTTATCATCCTATCCGGTAGATTTTTGCGCGCCGAACAAGACTTTTTTTAGCACGCTTCGATATCTCTAACCGTTTAAGAGATACGGGCGTTTGAAGTTTCAAGGTACCACGGTACCACGTTACCAAGGTACAATGGTACCACGGTACCACGTTACCAAGGTACCATGGTACCAGGGTACCACGGTACCGCGTTACCAATGTACCACGGTACCACGTTACCAAGGTACCACGGTACCACGGTACCACGTCACCAAGGTACCACGGTATCAAGGTACCACGGTACCACGGTACCACGGTATCAAGGTACCACGGTACCACGTTACCAAGGTACCACGGTACCACGGTACCAAGGTACGACGGTACCACGGTGCAACGGTACCGCGGTACCACGTTACCAAGGTACCACGGTACCAAGGTACCACGGTGCAACGGTACCACGGTACCAAGGTACAAAAGTACCACGCATAACCGAGATACGGAGATTCGGTCGAGAAATTTCGGTGAAATATCGAAGTCCGAAAATGACCGTTTTTATCATCCTATCCGGTAGATTTTTGCGCGCCGAACAAGAATTTTTTAGCACGCTTCGATATCTCTAACCGTTTAAGAGATACGGGCGTTTGAAGTTTCGGGACTTCGAAAAAACGCGAAAAAATCGACCCCGAAAATGACATCTTTCGACGTTTTCTCGTGTCGCGCCTTAACGGCGCCGTTCGGACGGACGAGTTAGACGGTTCCCGATAGAAAAATGTCCGCGGAATCGATTGCGACCACTCCGGACGCCCTATCTCTAACCGTTTAGCGGCTACGGCCCGTCAAAGTTGAAAAAGAGAGAAAAAAAATCCCAACTTTGAAGCGCTGTAGCGTCGGAACGCGTTGAGCTAGGGCGTCCTTCTTTCGCCTGTTTAGAACCCTCGTAGGGGTCCTTACGACGCGCCGATAAGCGAACGTCTAACTCTTCCCGTTAACGCGCAGCAGAAATGTCGCATTTTTTCTGACCAAAACGATGAAATTTTTTCGACCCGAAAAATCGAGGGTCGGAATTTCGGGGTTTTGACCCTACCGGAACGTGGCCATATATGGGTGTATTACGCCTGAGAAATTTCAGCCCCATAGCCCTAACCGTTTAGGAGATATGGACGTTTGAAAGTTGAGGGGGTGCAAAACTCAACTCCTTAAAGGAGCCCCGAATGGGGTCGAGTGATACATCAAAAGACGCGTATTTTCGCGTAGATTACGATAAAAAAAAGTTTGCCTCTCTATCTCTAACCGTTAAGGAGAAAATCGCGTTTAAAGTTTCGAAATTTCCAAAAATGCTTAACTCCGAAACTTTGAAGCGCCGTAGCTCCTAAACGGTTATAGATAGAGGATCCCGGTTTGCGCCGTTCGAAAGTACGCGTCGAGATCTTTCAAATGAGCACCGAACGGTCGCGCTGCGACCACGCATAACCGAGATACGGAGATTCGGTCGAGAAATTTCGGTGAAATATCGAAGTCCGAAAATGACCGTTTTTATCATCCTATCCGGTAGATTTTTGCGCGCCGAACAAGAATTTTTTAGCACGCTTCGATATCTCTAACCGTTTAAGAGATACGGGCGTTTGAAGTTTCGGGACTTCGAAAAAACGCGAAAAATCGACCCCGAAAATGACATCTTTCGACGTTTTCTCGTGTCGCGCCTTAACGGCGCCGTTCGGACGGACGAGTTAGACGGTTCCCGATAGAAAAATGTCCGCGGAATCGATTGCGACCACTCCGGACGCCCTATCTCTAACCGTTTAGCGGCTACGGCCCGTCAAAGTTGAAAAAGAGAAAAAAATCCCAACTTTGAAGCGCTGTAGCGTCGGAACGCGTTGAGCTAGGGCGTCCTTCTTTCGCCTGTTTAGAACCCTCGTAGGGTCCTTACGACGCGCCGATAAGCGAACGTCTAACTCTTCCCGTTAACGCGCAGCAGAAATGTCGCATTTTTTCTGACCAAAACGATGAAATTTTTCGACCCGAAAAATCGAGGGTCGGAATTTCGGGGTTTTGACCCTATCGGAACGTGGCCATACATGGGTGTATTACGCCTGAGAAATTTCAGCCCCTAGTCCTAACCGTTTAGGAGATATGGACGTTTGAAAGTTGAGGGGGTGCAAAACTCAACTCCTTAAAGGAGCCCCGAATGGGGTCGAGTGATATATCAAAAGACGCGTATTTTCGCGTAGATTACGATAAAAAAAAGTTTGCCTCTCTATCTCTAACCGTTAAGGAGAAAATCGCGTTTAAAGTTTCGAAATTTCCAAAAATGCTTAACTCCGAAACTTTGAAGCGCCGTAGCTCCTAAACGGTTATAGATAGAGGATCCCGGTTTGCGCCGTTCGAAAGTACGCGTCGAGATCTTTCAAATGAGCACCGAACGGTCGCGCTGCGACCACGCATAACCGAGATACGGAGATTCGGTCGAGAAATTTCGGTGAAATATCGAAGTCCGAAAATAACCGTTTTTATCATCCTATCCGGTAGATTTTTGCGCGCCGAACAAGACTTTTTTTAGCACGCTTCGATATCTCTAACCGTTTAAGAGATACGGGCGTTTGAAGTTTCAAGGTACCACGGTACCACGTTACCAAGGTACAATGGTACCACGGTACCACGTTACCAAGGTACCACGGTACCACGTTACCAAGGTACCACGTTACCAAGGTACCACGGTACCACGTTACCAAGGTACCACGTTACCAAGGTACCACGTTACCAAGGTACCACGTTATCAAGGTACCACGGTACCACGGTACCACGTTATCAAGGTACCACGGTACCACGTTACCAAGGTACCACGGTACCAAGGTACGACGGTACCACGGTGCAACGGTACCGCGGTACCACGTTACCAAGGTACCACGGTACCAAGGTACCACGGTGCAACGGTACCACGGTACCAAGGTACAAAAGTACCACGCATAACCGAGATACGGAGATTCGGTCGAGAAATTTCGGTGAAATATCGAAGTCCGAAAATGACCGTTTTTATCATCCTATCCGGTAGATTTTTGCGCGCCGAACAAGAATTTTTTTAGCACGCTTCGATATCTCTAACCGTTTAAGAGATACGGGCGTTTGAAGTTTCGGGACTTCGAAAAAACGCGAAAAAATCGACCCCGAAAATGACATCTTTCGACGTTTTCTCGTGTCGCGCCTTAACGGCGCCGTTCGGACGGACGAGTTAGACGGTTCCCGATAGAAAAATGTCCGCGGAATCGATTGCGACCACTCCGGACGCCCTATCTCTAACCGTTTAGCGGCTACGGCCCGTCAAAGTTGAAAAAGAGAGAAAAAAAATCCCAACTTTGAAGCGCTGTAGCGTCGGAACGCGTTGAGCTAGGGCGTCCTTCTTTCGCCTGTTTAGAACCCTCGTAGGGGTCCTTACGACGCGCCGATAAGCGAACGTCTAACTCTTCCCGTTAACGCGCAGCAGAAATGTCGCATTTTTTTCTGACCAAAACGATGAAATTTTTTCGACCCGAAAAATCGAGGGTCGGAATTTCGGGGTTTTGACCCTACCGGAACGTGGCCATATATGGGTGTATTACGCCTGAGAAATTTCAGCCCCTAGCCCTAACCGTTTAGGAGATATGGACGTTTGAAAGTTGAGGGGTGCAAACTCAACTCCTTAAAGGAGCCCCGAATGGGGTCGAGTGATATATCAAAAGACGCGTATTTTCGCGTAGATTACGATAAAAAAAAGTTTGCCTCTCTATCTCTAACCGTTAAGGAGAAAATCGCGTTTAAAGTTTCGAAATTTCCAAAAATGCTTAACTCCGAAACTTTGAAGCGCCGTAGCTCCTAAACGGTTATAGATAGAGGATCCCGGTTTGCGCCGTTCGAAAGTACGCGTCGAGATCTTTCAAATGAGCACCGAACGGTCGCGCTGCGACCACGCATAACCGAGATACGGAGATTCGGTCGAGAAATTTCGGTGAAATATCGAAGTCCGAAAATGACCGTTTTTATCATCCTATCCGGTAGATTTTTGCGCGCCGAACAAGAATTTTTTTAGCACGCTTCGATATCTCTAACCGTTTAAGAGATACGGGCGTTTGAAGTTTCGGGACTTCGAAAAAATCGACGCCGTAAATGACATCTTTCGACGTTTTCTCGTGTCGCGCCTTAACGGCGCCGTTCGACGGACGAGTTAGACGGTTCCCGATAGAAAAATGTCCGCGGACTCGATTGCGACCACTCCGGACGCCCTATCTCTAACCGTTTAGCGGCTACGGCCCGTCAAAGTTGAAAAAGAGAGAAAAAAAATCCCAACTTTGAAGCGCTGTAGCATCGGAACGCGTTGAGCTAGGGCGTCCTTCTTTCGCCTGTTTAGAACCCTCGTAGGGTCCTTACGACGCGCCGATAAGCGAACGTCTAACTCTTCCCGTTAACGCGCAGCAGAAATGTCGCATTTTTTCTGACCAAAACGATGAAATTTTTTCGACCCGAAAAATCGAGGGTCGGAATTTCGGGGTTTTGACCCTACCGGAACGTGGCCATATATGGGTGTATTACGCCTGAGAAATTTCAGCCCCTAGCCCTAACCGTTTAGGAGATATGGACGTTTGAAAGTTGAGGGGTGCAAAACTCAACTCCTTAAAGGAGCCCCGAATGGGGTCGAGTGATACATCAAAAGACGCGTATTTTCGCGTAGATTACGATAAAAAAAAGTTTGCCTCTCTATCTCTAACCGTTAAGGAGAAAATCGCGTTTAAAGTTTCGAAATTTCCAAAAATGCTTAACTCCGAAACTTTGAAGCGCCGTAGCTCCTAAACGGTTATAGATAGAGGATCCCGGTTTGCGCCGTTCGAAAGTACGCGTCGAGATCTTTCAAATGAGCACCGAACGGTCGCGCTGCGACCACGCATAACCGAGATACGGAGATTCGGTCGAGAAATTTCGGTGAAATATCGAAGTCCGAAAATGACCGTTTTTATCATCCTATCCGGTAGATTTTTGCGCGCCGAACAAGAATTTTGTTAGCACGCTTCGATATCTCTAACCGTTTAAGAGATACGGGCGTTTGAAGTTTCGGGACTTCGAAAAACGCGAAAAAATCGACCCCGAAAATGACATCTTTCGACGTTTTCTCGTGTCGCGCCTTAACGGCGCCGTTCGGACGGACGAGTTAGACGGTTCCCGATAGAAAAATGTCCGCGGAATCGATTGCGACCACTCCGGACGCCCTATCTCTAACCGTTTAGCGGCTACGGCCCGTCAAAGTTGAAAAGAGAGAAAAAATCCCAACTTTGAAGCGCTGTAGCGTCGGAACGCGTTGAGCTAGGGCGTCCTTCTTTCGCCTGTTTAGAACCCTCGTAGGGTCCTAACGACGCGCCGATAAGCGAACGTCTAACTCTTCCCGTTAACGCGCAGCAGAAATGTCGCATTTTTTTCTGACCAAAACGATGAAATTTTTTCGACCCGAAAAATCGAGGGTCGGAATTTCGGGGTTTTGACCCTATCGGAACGTGGCCATATATGGGTGTATTACGCCTGAGAAATTTCAGCCCCTAGCCCTAACCGTTTAGGAGATATGGACGTTTGAAAGTTGAGGGGTGCAAAACTCAACTCCTTAAAGGAGCCCCGAATGGGGTCGAGTGATATATCAAAAGACGCGTATTTTCGCGTAGATTACGATAAAAAAAAGTTTGCCTCTCTATCTCTAACCGTTAAGGAGAAAATCGCGTTTAAAGTTTCGAAATTTCCAAAAATGCTTAACTCCGAAACTTTGAAGCGCCGTAGCTCCTAAACGGTTATAGATAGAGGATCCCGGTTTGCGCCGTTCGAAAGTACGCGTCGAGATCTTTCAAATGAGCACCGAACGGTCGCGCTGCGACCACGCATAACCGAGATACGGAGATTCGGTCGAGAAATTTCGGTGAAATATCGAAGTCCGAAAATGACCGTTTTTATCATCCTATCCGGTAGATTTTTGCGCGCCGAACAAGAATTTTTTAGCACGCTTCGATATCTCTAACCGTTTAAGAGATACGGGCGTTTGAAGTTTCGGGACTTCGAAAAACGCGAAAAATCGACCCCGAAAATGACATCTTTCGACGTTTTCTCGTGTCGCGCCTTAACGGCGCCGTTCGGACGGACGAGTTAGACGGTTCCCGATAGAAAAATGTCCGCGGAATCGATTGCGACCACTCCGGACGCCCTATCTCTAACCGTTTAGCGGCTACGGCCCGTCAAAGTTGAAAAAGAGAGAAAAATCCCAACTTTGAAGCGCTGTAGCGTCGGAACGCGTTGAGCTAGGGCGTCCTTCTTTCGCCTGTTTAGAACCCTCGTAGGGGTCCTTACGACGCGCCGATAAGCGAACGTCTAACTCTTCCCGTTAACGCGCAGCAGAAATGTCGCATTTTTTTCTGACCAAAACGATGAAATTTTTTCGACCCGAAAAATCGAGGGTCGGAATTTCGGGGTTTTGACCCTATCGGAACGTGGCCATATATGGGTGTATTACGCCTGAGAAATTTCAGCCCCTAGCCCTAACCGTTTAGGAGATATGGACGTTTGAAAGTTGAGGGGTGCAAACTCAACTCCTTAAAGGAGCCCTGAATGGGGTCGAGTGATATATCAAAAGACGCGTATTTTCGCGTAGATTACGATAAAAAAGTTTGCCTCTCTATCTCTAACCGTTAAGGAGAAAATCGCGTTTAAAGTTTCGAAATTTCCAAAAATGCTTAACTCCGAAACTTTGAAGCGCCGTAGCTCCTAAACGGTTATAGATAGAGGATCCCGGTTTGCGCCGTTCGGAAAGTACGCGTCGAGATCTTTCAAATGAGCACCGAACGGTCGCGCTGCGACCACGCATAACCGAGATACGGAGATTCGGTCGAGAAATTTCGGTGAAATATCGAAGTCCGAAAATAACCGTTTTTATCATCCTATCCGGTAGATTTTTGCGCGCCGAACAAGACTTTTTAGCACGCTTCGATATCTCTAACCGTTTAAGAGATACGGGCGTTTGAAGTTTCAAGGTACCACGGTACCACGTTACCAAGGTACAATGGTACCACGGTACCACGTTACTAAGGTACCATGGTACCAGGGTACCACGGTACCGCGTTACCAAGGTACCACGGTACCACGTTACCAAGGTACCACGTTACCATGGTACCACGGTACCACGTTACCAAGGTACCACGGTACCAAGGTACCACGTTACCAAGGTACCACGTTACCAAGGTACCACGGTACCACGGTACCATGGTAAAACGGTACCATGGTACCACGGTACCAAGGTACCCTGGTGCAACGGTACCACGTTACCAAGGTACCACGGTGCAGTGGTACCACGGTACCAAGGTACAAAGGTACCACGCATAACCGAGATACGGAGATTCGGTCGAGAAATTTCGGTGAAATATAGAAGTCCGAAAATTACCGTTTTTATCATCCTATCCGGTAGATTTTTACGCGCCGATCAAGATTTTTTTTAGCACGCTTCGATATCTCTAACCGTTTAAGAGATACGGGCGTTTGAAGTTTCGGGACTTCGAAAAACGCGAAAAATCGACCCCGAAAATGACATCTTTCGACGTTTTCTCGTGTCGCGCCTTAACGGCGCCGTTCGGACGGACGAGTTAGACGGTTCCCGATAGAAAAATGTCCGCGGAATCGATTGCGACCACTCCGGACGCCCTATCTCTAACCGTTTAGCGGCTACGGCCCGTCAAAGTTGAAAAAGAGAGAAAAAAAATCCCAACTTTGAAGCGCTGTAGCGTCGGAACGCGTTGAGCTAGGGCGTCCTTCTTTCGCCTGTTTAGAACCCTCGTAGGGGTCCTTACGACGCGCCGATAAGCGAACGTCTAACTCTTCCCGTTAACGCGCAGCAGAAATGTCGCATTTTTTTCTGACCAAAACGATGAAATTTTTTCGACCCGAAAAATCGAGGGTCGGAATTTCGGGGTTTTGACCCTACCGGAACGTGGCCATATATGGGTGTATTACGCCTGAGAAATTTCAGCCCCCTAGCCCTAACCGTTTAGGAGATATGGACGTTTGAAAGTTGAGGGGGTGCAAAACTCAACTCCTTAAAGGAGCCCCGAATGGGGTCGAGTGATACATCAAAAGACGCGTATTTTCGCGTAGATTACGATAAAAAAAAGTTTGCCTCTCTATCTCTAACCGTTAAGGAGAAAATCGCGTTTAAAGTTTCGAAATTTCCAAAAATGCTTAACTCCGAAACTTTGAAGCGCCGTAGCTCCTAAACGGTTATAGATAGAGGATCCCGGTTTGCGCCGTTCGAAAGTACGCGTCGGGATCTTTCAAATGAGCACCGAAATCTGTCGCGCTGCGACCACGCATAACCGAGATACGGAGATTCGGTCGAGAAATTTCGGTGAAATATCGAAGTCCGAAAATGACCGTTTTTATCATCCTATCCGGTAGATTTTTGCGCGCCGAACAAGAATTTTTTAGCACGCTTCAATATCTCTAACCGTTTAAGAGATACGGGCGTTTGAAGTTTCGGGACTTCGAAAAAACGCGAAAAAATCGACCCCGAAAATGACATCTTTCGACGTTTTCTCGTGTCGCGCCTTAACGACGCCGTTCGGACGGACGAGTTAGACGGTTCCCGATAGAAAAATGTCCGCGGAATCGATTGCGACCACTCCGGACGCCCTATCTCTAACCGTTTAGCGGCTACGGCCCGTCCAAGTTGAAAAAGAGAGAAAAATCCCAACTTTGAAGCGCTGTAGCGTCGGAACGCGTTGAGCTAGGGCGTCCTTCTTTCGCCTGTTTAGAACCCTCGTAGGGGTCCTTACGACGCGCCGATAAGCGAACGTCTAACTCTTCCCGTTAACGCGCAGCAGAAATGTCGCATTTTTTTCTGACCAAAACGATGAAATTTTTTCGACCCGAAAAATCGAGGGTCGGAATTTCGGGGTTTTGACCCTATCGGAACGTGGCCATATATGGGTGTATTACGCCTGAGAAATTTCAGCCCCCTAGCCCTAACCGTTTAGGAGATATGGACGTTTGAAAGTTGAAGGGGTGCAAAACTCAACTCCTTAAAGGAGCCCCGAATGGGGTCGAGTGATATATCAAAAGACGCGTATTTTCGCGTAGATTACGATAAAAAAAAGTTTGCCTCTCTATCTCTAACCGTTAAGGAGAAAATCGCGTTTAAAGTTTCGAAATTTCCAAAAATGCTTAACTCCGAAACTTTGAAGCGCCGTAGCTCCTAAACGGTTATAGATAGAGGATCCCGGTTTGCGCCGTTCGAAAGTACGCGTCGAGATCTTTCAAATGAGCACCGAACGGTCGCGCTGCGACCACGCATAACCGAGATACGGAGATTCGGTCGAGAAATTTCGGTGAAATATCGAAGTCCGAAAATGACAGTTTTTATCATCCTATCCGGTAGATTTTTACGCGCCGAACAAGAATTTTTTTAGCACGATTCGATATCTCTAACCGTTTAAGAGATACGGGCGTTTGTAGTTTCGGGACTTCGAAAAAACGCGAAAAATCGACCCCGAAAATGACATCTTTCGACGTTTTCTCGTGTCGCGCCTTAACGGCGCCGTTCGGACGGACGAGTTAGACGGTTCCCGATAGAAAAATGTCCGCGGAATCGATTGCGACCACTCCGGACGCCCTATCTCTAACCGTTTAGCGGCTACGGCCCGTCAAAGTTGAAAAAGAGAGAAAAAAAATCCCAACTTTGAAGCGCTGTAGCGTCGGAACGCGTTGAGCTAGGGCGTCCTTCTTTCGCCTGTTTAGAACCCTCGTAGGGTCCTTACGACGCGCCGATAAGCGAACGTCTAACTCTTCCCGTTAACGCGCAGCAGAAATGTCGCATTTTTTTCTGACCAAAACGATGAAATTTTTTCGACCCGAAAAATCGAGGGTCGGAATTTCGGGGTTTTGACCCTATCGGAACGTGGCCATATATGGGTGTATTACGCCTGAGAAATTTCAGCCCCTAGCCCTAACCGTTTAGGAGATATGGACGTTTGAAAGTTGAGGGTGCAAAACTCAACTCCTTAAAGGAGCCCTGAATGGGGTCGAGTGATATATCAAAAGACGCGTATTTTCGCGTAGATTACGATAAAAAAGTTTGCCTCTCTATCTCTAACCGTTAAGGAGAAAATCGCGTTTAAAGTTTCGAAATTTCCAAAATGCTTAACTCCGAAACTTTGAAGCGCCGTAGCTCCTAAACGGTTATAGATAGAGGATCCCGGTTTGCGCCGTTCGAAAGTACGCGTCGAGATCTTTCAAATGAGCACCGAACGGTCGCGCTGCGACCACGCATAACCGAGATACGGAGATTCGGTCGAGAAATTTCGGTGAAATATCGAAGTCCGAAAATAACCGTTTTTATCATCCTATCCGGTAGATTTTTGCGCGCCGAACAAGACTTTTTTTAGCACGCTTCGATATCTCTAACCGTTTAAGAGATACGGGCGTTTGAAGTTTCAAGGTACCACGGTACCACGTTACCAAGGTACAATGGTACCACGGTACCACGTTACCAAGGTACCATGGTACCAGGGTACCACGGTACCGCGTTACCAATGTACCACGGTACCACGTTACCAAGGTACCACGGTACCACGTCACCAAGGTACCACGTTATCAAGGTACCACGGTACCACGGTACCACGTTATCAAGGTACCACGGTACCACGTTACAAAGGTACCACGGTACCAAGGTACGACGGTACCACGGTGCAACGGTACCGCGGTACCACGTTACCAAGGTACCACGGTACCAAGGTACCACGGTGCAACGGTACCACGGTACCAAGGTACAAAAGTACCACGCATAACCGAGATACGGAGATTCGGTCGAGAAATTTCGGTGAAATATCGAAGTCCGAAAATGACCGTTTTTATCATCCTATCCGGTAGATTTTTGCGCGCCGAACAAGAATTTTTTTAGCACGCTTCGATATCTCTAACCGTTTAAGAGATACGGGCGTTTGAAGTTTCGGGACTTCGAAAAAACGCGAAAAATCGACCCCGAAAATGACATCTTTCGACGTTTTCTCGTGTCGCGCCTTAACGGCGCCGTTCGGACGGACGAGTTAGACGGTTCCCGATAGAAAAATGTCCGCGGAATCGATTGCGACCACTCCGGACGCCCTATCTCTAACCGTTTAGCGGCTACGGCCCGTCAAAGTTGAAAAAGAGAGAAAAAAAATCCCAACTTTGAAGCGCTGTAGCGTCGGAACGCGTTGAGCTAGGGCGTCCTTCTTTCGCCTGTTTAGAACCCTCGTAGGGGTCCTTACGACGCGCCGATAAGCGAACGTCTAACTCTTCCCGTTAACGCGCAGCAGAAATGTCGCATTTTTTCTGACCAAAACGATGAAATTTTTTCGACCCGAAAAATCGAGGGTCGGAATTTCGGGGTTTTGACCCTACCGGAACGTGGCCATATATGGGTGTATTACGCCTGAGAAATTTCAGCCCCTAGCCCTAACCGTTTAGGAGATATGGACGTTTGAAAGTTGAGGGGTGCAAAACTCAACTCCTTAAAGGAGCCCCGAATGGGGTCGAGTGATACATCAAAAGACGCGTATTTTCGCGTAGATTACGATAAAAAAGTTTGCCTCTCTATCTCTAACCGTTAAGGAGAAAATCGCGTTTAAAGTTTCGAAATTTCCAAAATGCTTAACTCCGAAACTTTGAAGCGCCGTAGCTCCTAAACGGTTATAGATAGAGGATCCCGGTTTGCGCCGTTCGAAAGTACGCGTCGAGATCTTTCAAATGAGCACCGAACGGTCGCGCTGCGACCACGCATAACCGAGATACGGAGATTCGGTCGAGAAATTTCGGTGAAATATCGAAGTCCGAAAATGACCGTTTTTATCATCCTATCCGGTAGATTTTTGCGCGCCGAACAAGAATTTTTTTAGCACGCTTCGATATCTCTAACCGTTTAAGAGATACGGGCGTTTGAAGTTTCGGGACTTCGAAAAACGCGAAAAAATCGACTCCCGAAAATGACATCTTTCGACGTTTTCTCGTGTCGCGCCTTAACGACGCCGTTCGGACGGACGAGTTAGACGGTTCCCGATAGAAAATGTCCGCGGAATCGATTGCGACCACTCCGGACGCCCTATCTCTAACCGTTTAGCGGCTACGGCCCGTCAAAGTTGAAAAAGAGAGAAAAAAAATCCCAACTTTGAAGCGCTGTAGCGTCGGAACGCGTTGAGCTAGGGCGTCCTTCTTTCGCCTGTTTAGAACCCTCGTAGGGGTCCTTACGACGCGCCGATAAGCGAACGTCTAACTCTTCCCGTTAACGCGCAGCAGAAATGTCGCATTTTTTTCTGACCAAAACGATGAAATTTTTCGACCCGAAAAATCGAGGGTCGGAATTTCGGGGTTTTGACCCTATCGGAACGTGGCCATATATGGGTGTATTACGCCTGAGAAATTTCAGCCCCCTAGCCCTAACCGTTTAGGAGATATGGACGTTTGAAAGTTGAGGGGGTGCAAAACTCAACTCCTTAAAGGAGCCCCGAATGGGGTCGAGTGATACATCAAAAGACGCGTATTTTCGCGTAGATTACGATAAAAAGTTTGCCTCTCTATCTCTAACCGTTAAGGAGAAAATCGCGTTTAAAGTTTCGAAATTTCCAAAAATGCTTAACTCCGAAACTTTGAAGCGCCGTAGCTCCTAAACGGTTATAGATAGAGGATCCCGGTTTGCGCCGTTCGAAAGTACGCGTCGAGATCTTTCAAATGAGCACCGAACGGTCGCGCTGCGACCACGCATAACCGAGATACGGAGATTCGGTCGAGAAATTTCGGTGAAATATCGAAGTCCGAAAATGACCGTTTTTATCATCCTATCCGGTAGATTTTTGCGCGCCGAACAAGAATTTTTTAGCACGCTTCGATATCTCTAACCGTTTAAGAGATACGGGCGTTTGAAGTTTCGGGACTTCGAAAAAACGCGAAAAAATCGACCCCGAAAATGACATCTTTCGACGTTTTCTCGTGTCGCGCCTTAACGACGCCGTTCGGACGGACGAGTTAGACGGTTCCCGATAGAAAAATGTCCGCGGAATCGATTGCGACCACTCCGGACGCCCTATCTCTAACCGTTTAGCGGCTACGGCCCGTCAAAGTTGAAAAAGAGAGAAAAAAAATCCCAACTTTGAAGCGCTGTAGCGTCGGAACGCGTTGAGCTAGGGCGTCCTTCTTTCGCCTGTTTAGAACCCTCGTAGGGGTCCTTACGACGCGCCGATAAGCGAACGTCTAACTCTTCCCGTTAACGCGCAGCAGAAATGTCGCATTTTTTTCTGACCAAAACGATGAAATTTTTTCGACCCGAAAAATCGAGGGTCGGAATTTCGGGGTTTTGACCCTATCGGAACGTGGCCATATATGGGTGTATTACGCCTGAGAAATTTCAGCCCCCTAGCCCTAACCGTTTAGGAGATATGGACGTTTGAAAGTTGAGGGTGCAAAACTCAACTCCTTAAAGGAGCCCTGAATGGGGTCGAGTGATATATCAAAAGACGCGTATTTTCGCGTAGATTACGATAAAAAAGTTTGCCTCTCTATCTCTAACCGTTAAGGAGAAAATCGCGTTTAAAGTTTCGAAATTTCCAAAATGCTTAACTCCGAAACTTTGAAGCGCCGTAGCTCCTAAACGGTTATAGATAGAGGATCCCGGTTTGCGCCGTTCGAAAGTACGCGTCGAGATCTTTCAAATGAGCACCGAAATTCGTCGCGCTGCGACCACGCATAACCGAGATACGGAGATTCGGTCGAGAAATTTCGGTGAAATATCGAAGTCCGAAAATAACCGTTTTTATCATCCTATCCGGTAGATTTTTGCGCGCCGAACAAGACTTTTTTTAGCACGCTTCGATATCTCTAACCGTTTAAGAGATACGGGCGTTTGAAGTTTCAAGGTACCACGGTACCACGTTACCAAGGTACAATGGTACCACGGTACCACGTTACCAAGGTACCATGGTACCAGGGTACCACGGTACCGCGTTACCAATGTACCACGGTACCACGTTACCAAGGTACCACGGTACCACGTCACCAAGGTACCACGTTATCAAGGTACCACGGTACCACGGTACCACGTTATCAAGGTACCACGGTACCACGTTACCAAGGTACCACGGTACCACGGTACCAAGGTACGACGGTACCACGGTGCAACGGTACCGCGGTACCACGTTACCAAGGTACCACGGTACCAAGGTACCACGGTGCAACGGTACCACGGTACCAAGGTACAAAAGTACCACGCATAACCGAGATACGGAGATTCGGTCGAGAAATTTCGGTGAAATATCGAAGTCCGAAAATGACCGTTTTTATCATCCTATCCGGTAGATTTTTGCGCGCCGAACAAGAATTTTTTTAGCACGCTTCGATATCTCTAACCGTTTAAGAGATACGGGCGTTTGAAGTTTCGGGACTTCGAAAAACGCGAAAAAATCGACCCCGAAAATGACATCTTTCGACGTTTTTCTCGTGTCGCGCCTTAACGGCGCCGTTCGGACGGACGAGTTAGACGGTTCCCGATAGAAAAATGTCCGCGGAATCGATTGCGACCACTCCGGACGCCCTATCTCTAACCGTTTAGCGGCTACGGCCCGTCAAAGTTGAAAAAGAGAGAAAAAATCCCAACTTTGAAGCGCTGTAGCGTCGGAACGCGTTGAGCTAGGGCGTCCTTCTTTCGCCTGTTTAGAACCCTCGTAGGGTCCTTACGACGCGCCGATAAGCGAACGTCTAACTCTTCCCGTTAACGCGCAGCAGAAATGTCGCATTTTTTCTGACCAAAACGATGAAATTTTTTCGACCCGAAAAATCGAGGGTCGGAATTTCGGGGTTTTGACCCTACCGGAACGTGGCCATATATGGGTGTATTACGCCTGAGAAATTTCAGCCCCTAGCCCTAACCGTTTAGGAGATATGGACGTTTGAAAGTTGAGGGTGCAAAACTCAACTCCTTAAAGGAGCCCTGAATGGGGTCGAGTGATACATCAAAAGACGCGTATTTTCGCGTAGATTACGATAAAAAAGTTTGCCTCTCTATCTCTAACCGTTAAGGAGAAAATCGCGTTTAAAGTTTCGAAATTTCCAAAAATGCTTAACTCCGAAACTTTGAAGCGCCGTAGCTCCTAAACGGTTATAGATAGAGGATCCCGGTTTGCGCCGTTCGAAAGTACGCGTCGAGATCTTTCAAATGAGCACCGAACGGTCGCGCTGCGACCACGCATAACCGAGATACGGAGATTCGGTCGAGAAATTTCGGTGAAATATCGAAGTCCGAAAATGACCGTTTTTATCATCCTATCCGGTAGATTTTTGCGCGCCGAACAAGAATTTTTTAGCACGCTTCGATATCTCTAACCGTTTAAGAGATACGGGCGTTTGAAGTTTCGGGACTTCGAAAAAACGCGAAAAAATCGACCCCGAAAATGACATCTTTCGACGTTTTCTCGTGTCGCGCCTTAACGACGCCGTTCGGACGGACGAGTTAGACGGTTCCCGATAGAAAAATGTCCGCGGAATCGATTGCGACCACTCCGGACGCCCTATCTCTAACCGTTTAGCGGCTACGGCCCGTCAAAGTTGAAAAAGAGAGAAAAAAAATCCCAACTTTGAAGCGCTGTAGCGTCGGAACGCGTTGAGCTAGGGCGTCCTTCTTTCGCCTGTTTAGAACCCTCGTAGGGGTCCTTACGACGCGCCGATAAGCGAACGTCTAACTCTTCCCGTTAACGCGCAGCAGAAATGTCGCATTTTTTTCTGACCAAAACGATGAAATTTTTTCGACCCGAAAAATCGAGGGTCGGAATTTCGGGGTTTTGACCCTACCGGAACGTGGCCATATATGGGTGTATTACGCCTGAGAAATTTCAGCCCCCTAGCCCTAACCGTTTAGGAGATATGGACGTTTGAAAGTTGAGGGGGTGCAAAACTCAACTCCTTAAAGGAGCCCCGAATGGGGTCGAGTGATATATCAAAAGACGCGTATTTTCGCGTAGATTACGATAAAAAAAGTTTGCCTCTCTATCTCTAACCGTTAAGGAGAAAATCGCGTTTAAAGTTTCGAAATTTCCAAAAATGCTTAACTCCGAAACTTTGAAGCGCCGTAGCTCCTAAACGGTTATAGATAGAGGATCCCGGTTTGCGCCGTTCGAAAGTACGCGTCGAGATCTTTCAAATGAGCACCGAACGGTCGCGCTGCGACCACGCATAACCGAGATACGGAGATTCGGTCGAGAAATTTCGGTGAAATATCGAAGTCCGAAAATGACCGTTTTTATCATCCTATCCGGTAGATTTTTGCGCGCCGAACAAGAATTTTTTTAGCACGCTTCGATATCTCTAACCGTTTAAGAGATACGGGCATTTGAAGTTTCGGGACTTCGAAAAAACGCGAAAAATCGACCCCGAAAATGACATCTTTCGACGTTTTCTCGTGTCGCGCCTTAACGACGCCGTTCGGACGGACGAGTTAGACGGTTCCCGATAGAAAAATGTCCGCGGAATCGATTGCGACCACTCCGGACGCCCTATCTCTAACCGTTTAGCGGCTACGGCCCGTCAAAGTTGAAAAAGAGAGAAAAAAAATCCCAACTTTGAAGCGCTGTAGCGTCGGAACGCGTTGAGCTAGGGCGTCCTTCTTTCGCCTGTTTAGAACCCTCGTAGGGTCCTTATGACGCGCCGATAAGCGAACGTCTAACTCTTCCCGTTAACGCGCAGCAGAAATGTCGCATTTTTTTCTGACCAAAACGATGAAATTTTTTCGACCCGAAAAATCGAGGGTCGGAATTTCGGGGTTTTGACCCTATCGGAACGTGGCCATATATGGGTGTATTACGCCTGAGAAATTTCAGCCCCTAGCCCTAACCGTTTAGGAGATATGGACGTTTGAAAGTTGAGGGGTGCAAAACTCAACTCCTTAAAGGAGCCCCGAATGGGGTCGAGTGATATATCAAAAGACGCGTATTTTCGCGTAGATTACGATAAAAAAGTTTGCCTCTCTATCTCTAACCGTTAAGGAGAAAATCGCGTTTAAAGTTTCGAAATTTCCAAAAATGCTTAACTCCGAAACTTTGAAGCGCCGTAGCTCCTAAACGGTTATAGATAGAGGATCCCGGTTTGCGCCGTTCGAAAGTACGCGTCGAGATCTTTCAAATGAGTACCGAACGGTCGCGCTGCGACCACGCATAACCGAGATACGGAGATTCGGTCGAGAAATTTCGGTGAAATATCGAAGTCCGAAAATAACCGTTTTTATCATCCTATCCGGTAGATTTTTGCGCGCCGAACAAGAATTTTTTTAGCACGCTTCGATATCTCTAACCGTTTAAGAGATACGGGCGTTTGAAGTTTCGGGACTTCGAAAACGCGAAAAAATCGACCCCGAAAATGACATCTTTCGACGTTTTCTCGTGTCGCGCCTTAACGACGCCGTTCGACGGACGAGTTAGACGGTTCCCGATAGAAAAATGTCCGCGGAATCGATTGCGACCACTCCGGACGCCCTATCTCTAACCGTTTAGCGGCTACGGCCCGTCAAAGTTGAAAAAGAGAGAAAAAATCCCAACTTTGAAGCGCTGTAGCGTCGGAACGCGTTGAGCTAGGGCGTCCTTCTTTCGCCTGTTTAGAACCCTCGTAGGGTCCTTACGACGCGCCGATAAGCGAACGTCTAACTCTTCCCGTTAACGCGCAGCAGAAATGTCGCATTTTTTCTGACCAAAACGATGAAATTTTTTCGACCCGAAAAATCGAGGGTCGGAATTTCGGGGTTTTGACTCCTACCGGAACGTGGCCATATATGGGTGTATTACGCCTGAGAAATTTCAGCCCCTAGCCCTAACCGTTTAGGAGATATGGACGTTTGAAAGTTGAGGGGTGCAAAACTCAACTCCTTAAAGGAGCCCCGAATGGGGTCGAGTGATACATCAAAAGACGCGTATTTTCGCGTAGATTACGATAAAAAAGTTTGCCTCTCTATCTCTAACCGTTAAGGAGAAAATCGCGTTTAAAGTTTCGAAATTTCCAAAAATGCTTAACTCCGAAACTTTGAAGCGCCGTAGCTCCTAAACGGTTATAGATAGAGGATCCCGGTTTGCGCCGTTCGAAAGTACGCGTCGAGATCTTTCAAATGAGCACCGAACGGTCGCGCTGCGACCACGCATAACCGAGAGACGGAGATTCGGTCGAGAAATTTCGGTGAAATATCGAAGTCCGAAAATGACCGTTTTTATCATCCTATCCGGTAGATTTTTGCGCGCCGAACAAGAATTTTTAGCACGCTTCGATATCTCTAACCGTTTAAGAGATACGGGCGTTTGAAGTTTCGGGACTTCGAAAAACGCGAAAAATCGACCCCGAAAATGACATCTTTCGACGTTTTCTCGTGTCGCGCCTTAACGACGCCGTTCGGACGGACGAGTTAGACGGTTCCCGATAGAAAAATGTCCGCGGAATCGATTGCGACCACTCCGGACGCCCTATCTCTAACCGTTTAGCGGCTACGGCCCGTCAAAGTTGAAAAGAGAGAAAAAATCCCAACTTTGAAGCGCTGTAGCGTCGGAACGCGTTGAGCTAGGGCGTCCTTCTTTCGCCTGTTTAGAACCCTCGTAGGGTCCTTACGACGCGCCGATAAGCGAACGTCTAACTCTTCCCGTTAACGCGCAGCAGAAATGTCGCATTTTTTCTGACCAAAACGATGAAATTTTTCGACCCGAAAAATCGAGGGTCGGAATTTCGGGGTTTTGACCCTACCGGAACGTGGCCATATATGGGTGTATTACGCCTGAGAAATTTCAGCCCCTAGCCCTAACCGTTTAGGAGATATGGACGTTTGAAAGTTGAGGGGTGCAAAACTCAACTCCTTAAAGGAGCCCCGAATGGGGTCGAGTGATATATCAAAAGACGCGTATTTTCGCGTAGATTACGATAAAAAAAAGTTTGCCTCTCTATCTCTAACCGTTAAGGAGAAAATCGCGTTTAAAGTTTCGAAATTTCCAAAAATGCTTAACTCCGAAACTTTGAAGCGCCGTAGCTCCTAAACGGTTATAGATAGAGGATCCCGGTTTGCGCCGTTCGAAAGTACGCGTCGAGATCTTTCAAATGAGCACCGAACGGTCGCGCTGCGACCACGCATAACCGAGATACGGAGATTCGGTCGAGAAATTTCGGTGAAATATCGAAGTCCGAAAATGACCGTTTTTATCATCCTATCCGGTAGATTTTTGCGCGCCGAACAAGAATTTTTTTAGCACGCTTCGATATCTCTAACCGTTTAAGAGATACGGGCGTTTGAAGTTTCGGGACTTCGAAAAAACGCGAAAAAATCGACCCCGAAAATGACATCTTTCGACGTTTTCTCGTGTCGCGCCTTAACGACGCCGTTCGGACGGACGAGTTAGACGGTTCCCGATAGAAAAATGTCCGCGGAATCGATTGCGACCACTCCGGACGCCCTATCTCTAACCGTTTAGCGGCTACGGCCCGTCAAAGTTGAAAAAGAGAGAAAAAAAATCCCAACTTTGAAGCGCTGTAGCGTCGGAACGCGTTGAGCTAGGGCGTCCTTCTTTCGCCTGTTTAGAACCCTCGTAGGGGTCCTTACGACGCGCCGATAAGCGAACGTCTAACTCTTCCCGTTAACGCGCAGCAGAAATGTCGCATTTTTTCTGACCAAAACGATGAAATTTTTTCGACCCGAAAAATCGAGGGTCGGAATTTCGGGGTTTTGACCCTACCGGAACGTGGCCATATATGGGTGTATTACGCCTGAGAAATTTCAGCCCCCTAGCCCTAACCGTTTAGGAGATATGGACGTTTGAAAGTTGAGGGGGTGCAAAACTCAACTCCTTAAAGGAGCCCCGAATGGGGTCGAGTGATACATCAAAAGACGCGTATTTTCGCGTAGATTACGATAAAAAAAAGTTTGCCTCTCTATCTCTAACCGTTAAGGAGAAAATCGCGTTTAAAGTTTCGAAATTTCCAAAAATGCTTAACTCCGAAACTTTGAAGCGCCGTAGCTCCTAAACGGTTATAGATAGAGGATCCCGGTTTGCGCCGTTCGGAAAGCACGCGTCGAGATCTTTCAAATGAGCACCGAACGGTCGCGCTGCGACCACGCATAACCGAGATACGGAGATTCGGTCGAGAAATTTCGGTGAAATATCGAAGTCCGAAAATGACCGTTTTTATCATCCTATCCGGTAGATTTTTGCGCGCCGAACAAGAATTTTTTAGCACGCTTCGATATCTCTAACCGTTTAAGAGATACGGGCGTTTGAAGTTTCAAGGTACCACGGTACCACGTTACCAAGGTAACACGGTACCACGTTAAAATCGTACCACGGTACCATGCCATCTTATCGACGTACCACGTGTCGCGCCTTAACGACGCCGTTCGGACGGACGAGTAACACGGTACCCGATAGAAAAATGTCCGACGGTACCAAGGTACGACGGTACCACGGTGCAACAGGTACGCACGGTACCAAGGTACAAAAGTACCACGCATAACCGAGATACCGAGATTCGGTCGAGAAATTTCGGTGAAATATCGAGAGAAAAAATCCCAACTTTTATCATCCTGATAGCGTCGCCGAACAAGACTTGTGCTAGCACGCTTCGATATCTCTAACCGTTTAAGAGATACGGGCGTTTGACGCGCCGATAAGCGAACGTCTAACTCTTCCCGTTAACGCGCAGCAGAAATGTCGCATTCTTTTCTGACCAAAACGATGAAATTTTTCGACCCGAAAAATCGAGGGTCGGAATTTCGGGGTTTTGTGCCGGGTTACCATATAGGTACCACGGTGCCACGTTACCAAGGTACCACGGTACCACGTTTAGGAGATACCACGTTATCAAGGTACCACGGTACCACGGTACTCACGTTATCAAGGAGCCCCGGTACCATGGGGTACCACGTTACAAAAGACGCGTATTTTCGCGTAGATTACGATAAAAAGTTTGCCTCTCTATCTCTAACCGTTAAGGAGAAAATCGCGTTTAAAGTTTCGAAATTTCCAAAAATGCTTAACTCCGAAACTTTGAAGCGCCGTAGCTCCTAAACGGTTATAGATAGATGATCCCGGTTTGCGCCGTTCGAAAGTACGCGTCGAGATCTTTCAAATGAGCACTAAGTACCACGCATAACCGAGATACGGAGATTCGGTCGAGAAATTTCGGTGAAATATCGAAGTCCGAAAATGACCGTTTTATCATCCTATCCGGTAGATTTTTGCGCGCCGAACAAGAATTTTTAGCACGCTTCGATATCTCTAACCGTTTAAGAGATACGGGCGTTTGAAGTTTCGGGACTTCGAAAAACGCGAAAAAATCGACCCCGAAAATGACATCTTTCGACGTTTTCTCGTGTCGCGCCTTAACGACGCCGTTCGGACGGACGAGTTAGACGGTTCCCGATAGAAAAATGTCCGCGGAATCGATTGCGACCACTCCGGACGCCCTATCTCTAACCGTTTAGCGGCTACGGCCCGTCAAAGTTGAAAAAGAGAGAAAAAAAATCCCAACTTTGAAGCGCTGTAGCGTCGGAACGCGTTGAGCTAGGGCGTCCTTCTTTCGCCTGTTTAGAACCCTTGTAGGGGTCCTTACGATGCGCCGAAATTTTTAAAGATTCTTTTCATAAAAAAATTCATGTTTTGCATTGATTACAGTTGAAGCAACTCGCGGCATTCTTTCGCTTAATTTTTTTCGCATGATGCAGAACGCAGTGGACGTCCAAATGAGGCAGTAACACCAGAGAACATCAAAAAAATCCACAAAATCGTTTTGAATGATCGAAAAGTGAAGTTGCGTGTGTTAGCTGACATCGTAAAGATATCAAGAGAACGTATTGGCTTTATATTGCATGAGCATTTGACTATGAGAAAGCTCTGTTCAAAGTGGGTGCCGCGTTTGCTCTTGTTGACCAAAAACAAGAACGTGTTGATGATTCTGAGCAGTGTTTGGCCATGTTTAAACGTAACAAACCGGAATTTTTGCGTTGATATGTGACAGTGTATGAAACATGGATCCATCACTTCACTCCGGAATCAAAACGATCGTCATCTGAGTGGACAGCAACTGGTGAACCTCGTCCAAAGCGCCCGAAAGCACAACAATCGGCTGGAGGCTATAACCTTGCCTCGGTATTTTGGGATGTGCGTGGTGTAATATTCATCGACTATCTTGAGAAAGGAAATACCATCAACAGTGAATATTACATAGCGTTATTGGAGCGTTTGAAGGCCGAAATTGCAAAGAAACGATCGCATATGGCAAAGAAAAAAATGTTGTTTCATCAAGACAACGCACCGTGTCACAAGTCAATCAAAACAATGGCAAAACTACATGAATTGAACTTCGAATTGCTCCCACATCCACCGTATTCGCCAGATTTGGCTCCCAGCGACTACTGGCTCAAAAAAATGCTCGCCGGTAAGAAATTTCGCACGAATGAAGAGGTTATCGCTGAAACTGAGGCCTATTTTGAGGCAAAAGATAAATCGTTCTACAAAAGTAGTATCGAAATGTTAGAGCGGCGCTGGAATGATTACGTTGCTCTTGATGGAGATTACGTTGATGAATAAAGCTAATTCTGAACCAAACAAACCGTGTTTTCTTTGTTAGGCCCGGCACTTTTCAGCGCATGTGTTAAGGCAATAAGAAGCAATAAATTTCTTAAGTTAATACGTTTATTGTTTATTTAAACCTAACCAACACAGACGTATTTAAGAATGATGTTTATTGAGATTATCATTATTGAATGCAATAAAGCTTATTAAATTAAAATATTGTAAAACTTTCTCCCTTGGGCAAACTTATATGGATGGTAGTGTACATATTTAACATTTAGGTGTATCCCTGAATTGTTTTTTCTCCTATTTTTTTTTTATTATACGTGACTTTGTAAAATGAAAAGTAATTAAAAGAATGAGTTGCTTTTTCGTAGTATTAGAGATTTCCCAACGACAATTTATGCTTAAAAAATGTTAGGGTCACAAGGTCATTAAAAAAAAACTTCTTAATTTTTTTATTACACAATGTACAGCTCTTACAAAAGTAATAAATACGACTAGCAATGTAAAAACACATTGCTCTGCATCGAATATAAAAATAATTCAATTAAACATTAAATTTTGATAATATATCAAATTTTATATTTGGAATTAACATAAATAACTTTATATCATGCCATGTAATCGCCTTTTAAATCGATTTCTTGCATATTATCCTCGATTTCCGCCGATTTGCTGCTTCTCTTCATTCTAGGTGGCGCCACAGGAACCATATGCGAGAAATTATTATGATTGATGATGACTTTAGTCTCTTTCCTTTGGCTGCTGACGTTTTCAACCGGCTTCCTTTTAACCCAACCCTTAACCTGTCTACCAACTTGATAATAGTGAAAATATAAAAGGAATAAGAGTAAGGTGATCGCTAAAAGTGAGAAGATCGAGATGATGATCGCGGTGACAGGGCTGTAGGTCTCTTCGGGTTGCGGGAGGGAATCTGGCGTAGTACTAGTTGCAATTGTAGTCGTTGGCAGCTCTGGTAGTTCCGAGGTAGGCACGTAGGATGGTCCCTTGCCTGAAATGGAAATGTCCGCGCAAGCCCTGAATTCCTCTTGAGCTCCGCATCCAATGGCCTCGGTTCCGTTTTTGCAATCACCCCAGTTGTTCCCTGAATTAAAGCAATGGTGAACCATCCTGAACCAAACCGAAGGAATGCAAAACTAACCTGATATATACCTCCATTGCAACACACAATGAGAGCATATTATTTTAGGAAGGCGATACCTCATCTCATACACTTTATTACCATCTTTCGGAAAATATTTACTAGGACTTTTATCGACGTTGTCCTGCGGTTTTACCATTTTCAAGATATTCCGATCCAAGCATTCCTGGGTTGTATTTTTGTAATTTGGACACACACCAAACTCAAAATAACCCATATGGGACGCCGTCAGCTCGACTCGAATAGTGATAACGTTTCCAACGCTGTAATTTCGAACGATAACGCCTTGACCGTAGGTACCACCATATTCGTGAGCCCTCGGTACTCTAATACAGACACAAACCCGTTTAAACATAGTTATATTTCAAGTTTATTGCGTACGATGCCATACTTAGAATCCCATGGATCTCCACACACGCCACATTTCCCTCCATTTTTCACCCATTGCCTTGTGAATCCCCCGCAGAACAGTTCATGGTCGTTGTAGTTGTGAGGCGTGTCGAAACCGTATCTCCAAGCTGAGGCGCGACTTGGCGGCTCTATAAGCCTTCCGTGAGCTTCGGTGGGTGGTGGAGAGATGGCAAAAAGTATGACGAGGACATAGATTTTGACCATCCTATTTAAGAAAGTGAAAATTATGTTTAAAGTATTTTGGGGAGCATTCTAGTAGATATACGAAGGTCAATCCTCATACCCCATCCCTCACCTACTTCTACTTGTTTGATTAATGTCTTTGACATTTGTAGATCATATCTACATAATATCAAGTTTGTATCTAAAAGTGTCGTGCTGTGGTTAATTCTTGAACTGTATGATTGTTCATAAAAATCGATCTTGCAGAGCAAAGAGTCGTAATGAAATTTCTCCAGAAAAAGGGCACGACGCCAACTCAAATTCATAAAGACATTATGGCAACTATTAGTGAATGTGCAGTTATTTATGGTATAGTCAAACGCTGGTGTCGAGATTTTAAATGCGAAAGGACATCCTGCGAAAACCAACATGCCGGTGGTCCTCCCATAACAATAACAGCTGGCAGTAGTTATAAAATGATACAAATTGTAAAGAGGTGATTTGCAGAGGTCGGACAAAAATTTTTCCAGGGGGCTGTTGAGATGTTGGAGCACAGATGGACCAAGTGCATTAGTGTTAGAGGGAGACTATGTTGAAAAGTAAAGAAATATAATGCCACTGTAGTTTTACTATAAGGGGGTCAGTGGTACGTATTTAGCTAATTTATTAAAATAGATTCTTTAGAATTCGCTGACGTTAAGGTTCTTGGAATTTAGGTTCGAGCAATTAATAAAGAAGGTTAAAAGATCAAAATATAAGAGTTGCAGCGAGGTTTAAAGTCAGAATTACATTAATTTCTTTGAAACGTAACGCTTGCAGCCTTGCATATGATCGAGATAAGATATTTTAATAACCAAACGCTTGATTAAAGTGACTTTTTTAAATTCGTCTCGTTAACATTAAGGCGTAGTCTAATGTAGTAGGAATAACTAATTAGAATGTTATTATATGCACTACTTCCAGGATATCTTTCTCGGTGTGTAGAAGGAACAAGGTTGAATACCTTAAGTGGTTCTTTTTTTACACCATCTACATACATACCATACAGTATCTAACATAGAGTAAGCTATAACAACTCTGTACATATGTAAACTTTATAGAAAATTTGCATATAATTACATAGCTGTTCTAATACACATATACATATATGTATTAACAGAAAGAATAAAAGTATGTAGTTTCTGTGGGTCGAGTATTTTACGCAACACCAGCCCCAGTTAAACGCTAGCTTTACGCAAATTTCGCCTATTTCACACGATATACAAGATACGCTGTAAGATATTTACAGTTGCGTACGGTAAATAGATAATGTGGATAGCGAAAAAATGAATTTATATACATCCAAAGAGGTGTATCGTGAAAAATATGTACTAGAAAGTATTATTTCCTTGTTGTAATTGCTTTCTTTTTAATGATATTGATTTTAGTGGCCAGTAGGCGTTTTGCAAAGTAGGCTTTGACCTAGTATATGCTGTGGGAGTCAATATTGCTAGTACATTTAAAACAATTGCTTTAACGTTAAAAGAACAATCACGAACTGTAGTCCATTCACCTTAAGAATGTAGCGTTTGCCAAGATGTCGTTATATTATTATTTGTATAGTACGAAGGCGACCTGAAATGTTTCCGAAATCGACAAGAAAAACACGGTATTGGTGTGGTTTTTTATTTTTATTTTTCGATGTAGTCTCCTCGAAGATTAATAGACTTCTTCAAACGGTGCTTCAATCTCTCCAAGCCGTCGGAAAAGGGATGTTTCGAGGTCTACAAAATAGCCATCTGTATCGGCGATGACCTCGTCATTTCAGACAAATCTCTTTCTGTTGTCTCTCCTATCTCTTTCAGCTTGAATCGACGATCAGCTAACACATTATGAATCTTATTAACAACTGATATTCTAATTTCAAATCACCCGCTATTATTTAATCCAGTTAAGTTTTGGCAGTGTAATACTGACGCCAATTGCCGCGCCATCTAACACATGGGCTGAAAAGTCCCGGGCCTAACAAAGAAAACACGGTTTTTTTCGTTCAAAATTAGCTTTATTCATCTCCATCAAGAGCAACGCAATCATTCCAGCGCCGCTCTAACATTTCAATACCACTTTTGTAGAACGATTTATCTTTTGCCTCAAAATAGCCCTCAGTTTCAGCGATAACCTCTTCATTCGTGCGAAATTTCTTACCGGCGAGCATTTTTTTGAGGTCTGCGAACAGCCAGTAGTTGCTGGGAGCCAAATCTGGCGAATACGGTGGATGTGGGAGCAATTCGAAGTTCAATTCATGTAGTTTTGCCATTGTTTTGATTGACTTGTGACACGGTGCGTTGTCTTGATGAAACAAAATTTTTTTCTTTGCCATATGCGGTCGTTTCTTTGCAATTTCGGCCTTCAAACGCTCCAATAACGGTATATAATATTCACTGTTGATGGTATTTCCTTTCTCAAGATAGTCGATGAATATTACACCACGCACATCCCAAAATACCGAGGCCATAACCTTTCCAGCCGATTATTGTGCTTTCGGGCGCTTTGGACGAGGTTCACCAGTTGCTGTCCACTCAGATGACGATCGTTTTGATTCCGGAGTGAAGTGATGGATCCATGGTTCATCCATTGTCACATATCGACGCAAAAATTCCGGCTTGTTACGTTTAAACATGGCCAAACACTGCTCAGAATCATCAACACGTTCTTGTTTTTGGCCAACAGTGAGCAATCGCAGCACTCCACTTTGAACAGAGCTTTCTCATAGTCAAATGCTCATGCAATATAAAGCCAA
This sequence comes from Trypoxylus dichotomus, assembly GCA_023509865.1. Classification (NCBI taxonomy): domain Eukaryota; kingdom Metazoa; phylum Arthropoda; class Insecta; order Coleoptera; family Scarabaeidae; genus Trypoxylus; species Trypoxylus dichotomus. Next base: position 31,526,506 of record CM042082.1, on the reverse strand, counting down.
TACGTTCTTTTGATATCTTTACGATGTCAGCTAACTCACGCAACTTCACTTTTCGATCACTCAAAACGATTTTGTGGATTTTTTTGATGTTTTCTGGTATTACCGCCTCATTTGGACGTCCACTGCGTTCTGCATCATCGATGTCTCTACGACCACGTTTGAAGTCAGCAAACCAACGTTTTATTGTTGTTTCTGATGGAGCGGAGTCCCCATAACACTTTTCAAGCCATTGCTTCGCTTGAACGGTATTTTTCCCCATCAAGAAGCAGTGTAAAATTAAAACACGAAATTGTTTTTAATCCATTGTTTTGAAAATAACAAAAGTAGCGTAACTCTTAGCACAATAACTCACAAACTAATGAATAGAATATCATGAGATTTTAACAGCTGTCTTTTGAAGGTTAGTACTAACTGAGAGAGAGGTGACTGCAATAAAACTAGCGTCATCTATGTGTTAGGCCCGGAACTTTTCAGCACATCTGTTACTGCATTCTTAAAGTGAATGGACTATAGTCAATAGATTCTCTAAATTTTGATGTAGTTACGGATCGTATATTAACTAAAAATAGGTTAGTTTTGAAATGGATAAAATAGATCACCTTCTTTTAAATGTAATTGTAAATTTTTATATACAAGAATGTTAATATATTTCTTATAAGGCAATAAAAGCGATAAAGAAAAGTAAAACCATGTAAACTGTGTAATAATAACACATACAGTTCGAATACGCACTTCAATATTCAGTAAACATGTCTTCAACATTATTAACACCCACAAGACGTTCTTATTGTTGCTTACTACACTATAATTTATTGATTTCGATGAATGATTGTCAGTATTCTTTTCCTGTCGTTTTCAACGACGGTCCGCTTTCATATTCCAATAGTAACCCAAATGCATTTTAGAATACTTAAATTGACGTTTTCCTTTTTCCAGTAGGTGAAGGTGAAACACCATCGAACGTTGTCCAATAATAGTTCTTTGATTCATCATGAGAATTGTTTATGGATGAAATTTTCTAGATGTCTAGATATCTAGATCTGCAGAATCAAATCTCTGTAGCGCAACAAAATCTCCTTTTAAAACTGAAATATACACGATCTAATGATTAACTGTAACAGGCTACCGTAGAACGTATAAATAGTAATTTCGATCCAGATAAAGCGTTACTCTTGCGAAACCAGTTTCAAATCTTATGCAAGAGAATGTAACAGTACTTTTTTACAATTTCCTTATTTTAACTTGCTCTTTTTATTTTAGCATTTATACAATATTAATTATTACATAAATATTATATAGAGATATTAAAATATGCAAGTACGTGTAAACATGGGCAGGTTGTACTGTATTTTTTTTGCAAAAAGAGAATGTCAAGAAGTGGGTTGATTTGCAGTCAATGTATGTACATGTCGAAGGTGTGTAAACTTTCTGAATTTAAAACTTTACTGGTCCTTGATTAAGGTAAATTTTAAATCGATATATAATCGACTAACACGGCTACTAGTTATAGATCTGTGAATCAAACAAAATTATTGGGAATCTGAGAAGTTTATAATACAAAACGATATAGAATTCTATAACAATATCGTCACAATAGAGACATCAATTCCAACATTTATGCAGAAGTTTACATTATTTATACGTTGAAAATAACATAGTTGTCTATGAGAAAGCGGCTTTCTTTTTGTGTACACATTATTTAGTGTATTAGACACGATTTCCTTACACCTTGACAACTAAAATGGTCAAAGGGTACAATGGAACTCCTTTCTAAGATTTCAACAAATTGAATCCAATTAAAAAAACAATGCAATGGCTACTAAGTACAGTTTTACAACTAAAATCTTTATAAGCCTAATCTAATCTCAAAAATAAAAAGCGTAGTCGCGACAGAGTTAAGGAAATCGATTCTACAGATATGTTTTCACCTAGAAATCCTTCACCAAAAACTCTATACAATCTAGAACACTTCGTTTTCTTTTAGTATCTTGTCTAAATATTCATATATTTTGACAACCAGAAACGTTTAACAATTTTAACGAGCTTATTCTCTTATAATTTCGGAATTAGACATTTTGAATCGCTATTTGTATATTCGAATTATTATTAATTCGAATCTAATTTAAAACAGCCGCAAAAAATTAGAGAAATCGATTCTATAGATCCGTTTTTATCCAGAATTCGGCTATGAGAACCTCTGCACATCGATAAAAAGATTTTAGGAGCTTCTATTTAGTTGTTTTCTCAATTTTCTCATATTTTCCCAATTGAAAAGATCAAAGAATTAAATGGAGATTTCTTGTATAAATATTAACGAGCTGAATTAATCTAAAAAAAATCAATTCTCTTCCGCTCGTACAATTTTGGAGGTAGAACACGTTCAGAAATTTAGGCAATTTTGGGTTGCTTTTTCTACATCTTAAATTCGAATTCAATTAAAAAAAGGAAGTTGCAGAAATCGATTCTACAGATGCGATTCAATCTATAAATTATTAATCAGAAGCCTTGTTGAAGTTGTAGAATAAACATCAGAAGTTTCTCAAAGTAGACTTTTGAATTATTGTTTTTTCAATTTTCTGATATTCTGACACCAGAAAAGGTGGTTTCTTGAATGAATTTTAACAAAAATTAATTATCTGTCCCTTACAATTTTGGAACTAAAACGCTCAAAAGTTTGAGAAATTATTTGGAATTGAATTTAAAAAAAAAATTAAAGAAAATTACGGAAATCGATTCTACAGATCCGTTTCTATCTAGCAATCCCCTTCGAGAAGCTCTGTAGACGGCAGGAAGGATGTCACAAGCTTCACAAAGTAAACTATTCATTTGTTTTGTTTTCTCTATTTTCTTATATATCGACAATCGAAAATATTAAAGAACATAGCTAGAACGTTCATAAGTTTAGGATATTTTGTATTGCTGTTTCCACGTAGCAACTCAAATTTAATTAATAATAACAAGAGACGAGAAAGATACAGAAATCGATTCTACAGATTCGTTTCTATCTAGAAATTATTAAACAGGAACTTTATAAATTGTAAATTGTAGATGTTAGGAGTTTCTCAAAATAAATCTTTGAATTCCTTTAGTATTATCTTATTTGTTTTTAATATTTGGACAACCGAAAAAGTTAAAGGATTAATCGTGGAATTTGTGTAAAATTGGAGCGAGCTAAATTGTCATAAATAAAATCAATTCTCTATCCTTTACAATTTTGTAGCTAGAACATTCACAAATTTAGGAGATTTTGAGTTGCTATCACTATATCTTTCGTAATTTAATATTAATTTAAAAAACTGGAAGAAATTTTAAAGAAATCGATTCTACAGATTCATTTCCATCTAGAAATCTTCGATGAGAAACTCCCTAGACCGCCAAGAAGATGTTAGAAGCTTCCCAAAGTAAACCTTTTTTAATTTTTTCAATTTTCCGTATATTTTAATAATCAAAATGATTAAAGTATTAAATAAATCCCTTACAGTTTTAAAGCAACAGCATTTGGAAGTTTCAGAAATGCTTATTATTCGTCCTAATTTGAATTTATTTTAAAAAGAGCTTAAAACGGAGAAATCGATTCTATAGATACGTTTCAATTTACAAATTCTCATTAAGAAGGTCTATGGTCCAGACAAAACCAAACCATTGAGTTTTTGTTACTATTTCCTCGATTTTTGCATGCATCTAGACAACCGGAAGGGGTTTTAGGTTAAATGAAGATTCATTTTGTAAACTTACACAAATTGAATTGATCTAAAAAAATCCAATACTCTATCTCTTATGGTTTTTAAGTATAAACCTGAAAGGGAGTCGCGGAAATCGATTCTACGAATTCGATTCCGTCTAGAAACTCTGAATTGGAGGCTCTGTAGATTGCAGAAAATGTCATAGATGCTTCTTAAAGGTGACTATTTGAAAGTTAGACCTCATTTCTAAATTGATTTGTTTTCGAATCTAACTGCTTTTAATTGGTAGGTATAAAGGATATCCAAGGGTATTTAGAGATACTTAGCAACCATGTAACAACAATACCTAGCTTGAAGCAAACAAAAGTAAAAGATAAATTGCAAAAATAACTGCTTCTTTTACGACATTTCTTAACAATGTATATTTATTAACGGCTAGAGCTTTATGAAACACGTTAAATTGAAACTACCTTTCACTCACATTATAATACCGATAAAGAATAGTGAATTATGCGAGTATAAAAAGGAAGTTTGAAGTATCCACGCCTATTTCGTGTTGCACCTTTCATTTCCTTCGAAAAAGAGATTTGAATTCTCAAACTTTTTATCTAAATGGAAAGAACGATATTTTTATTTTGAGACTGTTTAATATAAATGTTGTAATGTATTAAAATACACCAGCAATCTGGATCCCGAAAAAGAAAGAAGACAATAGCCCTAGGTCTTGAGCAATAGACAAAAGCTGGTCTAAATGCATAATAAAGGAAGATTCACTTTCGATTTGCTGCTTGAATACCTCGTTAGCAGCTGTTGCAACATCACAAAGTACTCGGTTTTGTTAGACAGTATTTAATTGTGCACTTTAGTAATGTTGCACATTGCCTAATACACGTAAAGTGGAATGAATACATAATTAAACGTCTAGTTGCAATTACATAATTTATAGATTTCGAAGTTATTTCTGGTGCTTCAAAGACGTGATATGTTTTTCGTATTGATTTGATTAAGTAACCGTTAAATTTTGGACGTTGAAAACGAGTTGGGTAAAGCCAATTTAGATAAGATGAATTTGAATAGTGTTCTGCAGTAAATTTATGGATATTTCTTTAAAATAAATCTCGAATTTTTGAAAATATAGATTTGTAACGTCAATTATCTTATTTCCAAAACAATTTTTTACCTCAAAACTCTACAAGCTATCATTCCAATTAAATAAGTTAGCAGCAAAATTTTGAAATACTTCTATACCGTTTTGAGATGTCATTAATTGGAGCTAGAACGTTCACAAGTTTAAAAAATTTTGGGTTGCTATTTCTACATCCTCCGGAATTTCATTAAAAAAAAATCTGGAAAAAATTGCAGAAATCGATTCTATAGATCCGTTTCCGTCTAGAAATCTTCGATGAGAAACTCTGTAGATCACAAGAAGGTAACTCTTCATTTTATCGAAGAGATTAAAGAATTCTTTGTATACATTTTAACAAGCTGAATTGATCTCTAAAAGAAGAAACAATTCTCAACCAAACCAAGCATTTAGAAGAAATGTTGATTATATGTCTTAATTTGAATTTATTTAAAGGGGGTTGCAGAAATCGATTCTATAGATACGTTTCAATCTAGACATTCCCATTGAGAAGCTCTATGGACCATACAAAAGTAAACCATTGAAATTTTGTTACGATTATCTCTAGTTTTGCATGCACTTAGATGACCGGAAGGGGTATTAGGTTAAATGAGGATCCATTTTGTACACTTGCATGAATGAAATTGGTCCAAAAAAATGCAACGCTTTATCTCAACGTTTTTACTTCGTGTCTGAAAGGGAGTCGCGGAAATCGATTCTACGAATTCAATTCCATCTAGAAATTTTGAATTAGGGGCTCTATAGACTGCAGAAAATATTCTGTTTGAAAAGAAAAAGAACAAAATGAATAAACATTCCCTATAAATATGATGATTCTGCAATGAAATTACAAGGTAAATATTATCTAGAATATCCTCGAAACAAAAAAGAAACATATTACTCACCTATACTATAAAATAAAACCACAAATTCCATATAGAACTTCCTATTCCCCTACTTCTATCATAGATTTCAATGTGTATCAATCAAAAATTAAAAAGATTGATTAAATACACACGCACACAATTAAAACTTAAAAACTGGTTTCCCAAAATATTATTTCTTAATAAAAATAGAAGAAAAGAAAACACTTCGATAACTGATAAACGTTAAATCGATTTGTAATAAATTTTATGCACTGTTTTACTTGCTGGTAAGACTTTAGCCTACATTTCACGAGTCAAACAGATACAATAAAACCCGGTCATTGCTGCTGTAGTAAATGAAACCGACGCAACTCAATTCAATTAAGGAGGTGAACGATACCATGCAGCTTTCAATATACGTAGCTAGCATCAAATACACTTTTGAGGGACTGTTTTTAACAGCCAAACAATTCGGAGTTCGTTATTCTATGCAGTGGTGCATGTGGAAGGAGAATGTTAAAAGGAAGATGGAAAAAAACGCAACATACAGAGGAAAGGATTCTCTAACCGTAAAAATGTTCTACTGATTGCGTTATATATCACGTATATAAAAAAAACTAGAAGTTTCATTGAACAATTACGTTTCAGCAAGCTTCTGCATTTAAAATTAACAATATCATTGAGTTTCTAGCGTAATGGGGAATATTAATAATGAAATCGATAAGGTTACGCGTTTAAACGAGGCTTACAATCGATAAGAGAAATAAAAAAATAAAGCTATTCCTGAACGATGATTAAAATTCTCAACATTACAGACACGGTATGACTAACATATGAAATTTTTCGCTAGTGATTAATTCATTAATTGATCAATAAATTCAGGGTTGTAATTTAATTCCTTTCTCTATTTAAAATATCTGTTTGTAACTCAAAAAACACTCCTTTTAGCGAAGAGAAGTCTTCGTGTAAATTATTAAGCTAATATATGCTGTTAGATATTTAAATATTCCGCGTTTAATAGTTTTTAAAACTTTCCACAACCAATCAGAAAAAGAAGCTTTTCGCTCGTTGGGGCCCTCTCTGAGTGACAGCGCGAACTCGCCGTCGAATTCAAAAATGGCGGACTGACATTACTAATTGGTAAACAGGTACGGTTGCATTATCGCCTCCGCATTAATTTATTAAGTTTCCAAACAAAAATATTACGTTAATCTCGCCGAAATCAGCGATTTAGGTGTGCGATTTTGATGCGCTAGTCGATACGGAAAGCGAAACCAGTCGCCGGCTACTTACTTTATGTGTACGACAAGCACGAACCTAACATTTTCGAAAAGAGCAACACATTCGCAAGGATGGCATCGTCGAAAGCTTTCTCACACGTGCCCGACAATTCGGTGGTGGAAAGGCGTCTACGGCCCATTTACGGTGAATAAGTTAATCATTAAGCTATACTTAAGATAAACGCACGCACCATTGCGACCAAAAAAAAATCGCACGGCGCTTTTCTTTCTATGCCACGGTCGAGATTAATGAACGAGTTGAGTTTTGAGGTTATACTACTTACGATTACTTAAAATACGATCGCTGCTTCTCTTATCGATTGGATAACGTCGGGGTGAGTTCCGTAATCGCATTTTTATCGTTCCAGAGGGATTAGACAACGGTAATAATAAGAAGGCGCTACAGGAATGCGAGAAGGTGTTAAAAAAAACGCCAAACTTGCAATGCGCGAAAGCCCTCAAAGCTCTCGCACTGCTACGGTTAGGAAAGGAAGCTGAATGCAGTACGATACTAGATGCCTTAACATTGGAGAAACCTAGCGATGATGCCACATTGCAAGCGATGACTCTGTGCTATAGGGAATTGCAACAATGTAAGTATTACATTCATACTATACAGACGATTCTTGTATTTCTGTGAGATTTGCTCCAGTCAAGAGAATATCCAGACTATACGAGCAAGCTGTCAAAATTGATCCGACAAATGAGGAAATCCACACACATCTTTTCATGGCTTATGTTCGGCTATCAGATTTCAAATTGCAACAGCAAGCAGCCATGGCTCTTTATAGATTAAAACCTAGGAATCCATATTACTGCTGGGCAGTCATGAGTATAATTTTGCAAGCGACAAGAGGTCCTGATTCGACGAGTCCACAAAAGCGAAGTCTGTTGCTTAGTTTAGCCGAACGAATGATCAACAAATTCATAACAGATAATAAAATGGAAGCCGAACAGGAAGCGCAACTCTACATCATGGTATTAGAACTGCAGCAAAAGTATGAAGAGTTATTATCTGTGTTAGAGGGTCCGATCGGTGATAGGCTAAATAATTGCAGCATCTCGTATAGTAAATTGCCGTATATGGTGAAATTGAAACAATGGAGTAAGGTTAATTTGTATTGTAAAAGTATTCTTGTATATAGGTAAGGTTAGGATTGATCGTGAGACTTACGAAGGTAATTAAAAGTCTCTTCCATGCCCGTTTTAGTGTAGACAAATGGAATATATGGAAGGAATATATTAATTCCGTCTTCGAACTCATGCGATCCACTTCCGTTGTAAATAATCACGCTGAGCCTGCTGAAAATGGTCAGAATGACCTCGAAACTGTCGATGATACTCCTGAGAAGGCGCATGAATTCATTTGCCGTCTTGTTGAGAATGTAACGACTGATAACGGTGAGTAACCTCAATTTATTCCCTAACCTATAAACATGTATCGTGATTTCTAGGATACCTTTTGAGAGGCCCTTACCTAGCTAGATTCGAATTGTGTTCTAAATTAATGGAAAAGGGTATTGACACGGATCTATTGGGTGACACTATAGAATTATTTATAGAATACTTCCGGAAGTTCGGGCACAAACCGTGTTGCGTTTCGGATTTGAGGACATATCTAAGGTTGCTAGATGCCGAAAAGAAAAGCGAGTTAGGATCAAGACTGATAAAAGATGTAGGAATCAGCTCAACGAGCATACCCCAATCGGTAAATAGGTTATTTCAAGGTATATAGTCACCCTTACTTTATTGCTTTTTAAGGAGCAACAAATGCAGAGGCATATATGCGCTTTGCAATTGTCGAGGTTGTGCGGGAATCATAAAGATCTAACGGCTGAACATCTAAATACCCTTGTAACTGTATTATCCTTACATTATCAGCACGGTTATCAAACGTACGGGAAAAATCTGCTATCCACCGATCAGGGACCATCCGATCCATATGCCTTGCTGGCGGCTCATGTTTTATATGATCTGGCCCAACTTACACAATCCTCGGAACACATCGTCTTAGCCTTGATGCTCCTCGATAACTTGCTCAATAACAGTCCGAGTAATTTTCATGCCAAATTGTTGAGCATTAGATTGTATCATACGTTAGGTGAGTTAAATCCAGGTTTTCCAGCAAAGCATGTATCATTGATATTCGCTACTGTTTCAGGTGGTGGTATCGGAGCTCAAGCGATGTACGAAAGCTTGGAAGTGAAGCATTTACAACTAGACTCATTAGGTTATATACATTGCGGAAGACTGCCATGCACAGGGTTACTAAATTTGGCCACAAATTTGTACGATACAACGCTTAAGTTTTTTTCTTCAAATTATAAAGATGTAAATTCCACGATATTTTTTTTTTATTTATGCTAATTTAGTTTATGAAGACACTTTTTTGCATCGATATTTTGCTTAAACCGCAGTAGTTGGTATCATTTCAACTACATATTGTACCTACTGTGGTCAATTATATTCGATAGTTTTGATATTTTTCAAATTTAGGTAACATTTTGTGAGGCCACACCCAATATGTTTGAAATTATACACAATACGTATTAGATAAATTATGAACCAAATAAAGTTCATCATTATTAACTAATACAAGGCAAAAACTGAAAGATATTAAAATCGCACAAAACGTGGTTCGTACCATTTCAATCTAGTTAAACAGTTCGTTGCCTATACACATAGAATGATTTACAAAATTATTTGCAACATTATAAAGGTACTAACGTTTCTTACACCGGTCTCAGGTCTTTATTTGCGAATTTGGAACTGTTTTAATACAAACATTTTTAGTTATTTTTAACGCTTAAGTGTGACAAGAAAACTAGGTAGGCCGTGAACGTTTTAAAACCTCTGTCGACTATCTATGTAATACCTCAAAATTTTCTATTCATTCATTTAAAGAAAAATCAAATAATCAACCTTCATTTCCGCAGAGTTCGGACCATCTGACATTCTCCTACAAGTTCGGCTCATTTCAAAAGCTTGACGAATTCATGGACTTCAGGGAAAGGCTTAACAACAGCCTACATTACACCACGATAGCAGTAGATGGAATAATGTTGTGCCTGATGCAATGTACCACCTCAGAGGCCTTGTACAATCTCGATATCTCGCCGAAAGATAACAAAATTACATGGGAAACGCTAAGGTAACCGAAAATCCCATCGGAGAAGTTCTTAAGTTTAAAATATGAATTGTACCAATCGCAGAGACAATCACGATCTTAGCGTGTACCAATCCTGGGACCCGAAAAGGGCGTTAGCATCTCCGGAGGAGTGCGAAGAGGTGAAAAGTTTGTTCGTGCAAGACGTCTCGTTCTTGAAGTTGAGGGTATCAATAGTATGGGCGATGTCAGCCGCTCTGGACATCATAAAGTCAACGGATGGGACTAGAAACAAAAACATCGAGCAATTGAGAGGGGTTTTGAAGGATTGGGATGCTTTAGAGAAGGATATCAGGAACACGGATCATGTACCAATACCACAGGTATGTGGGACTTCTTCGAAATAGCTTTAACGAGATGTTGCATTCGATTGTTATCAATTTTCCAGAATCAAGTGACCTTGCCTTTACCGTCGAGACTGCATGGGTACTTGGATGTACCCTATTTAAAGATTCTAGGTACTTTATATCAATTCTACATTCATATAGCTGCGGAAGAGACAGAAACAAGCAATGGTATAGTGAATGACGTCAAGAACACCCTGGATGAGATGGTTAATGGTATCGAGAGTAGGATAACTGCAGATTGTCAGAGTTCTGATCCTCTGTGGCATCAAAGGGCGACCATGGAGAGAGTGGTGAATGTAATTGAGGTAAAATTACCTAAATAAGTCGTAACTTAGTTAACGCTCTGTAGGTATTAACATGCATGAAATTATACAACAGAAAAATGTTCAATCCAGACATATATTGTAATATTGAAGCTTGAAGCGGTATGTTCATAGGCAACTGTACTGCTACATGAAAATTATAACAATAAATACACTTAACTACATTATACTGGGTGTCTCATAAGTTATGTATATAACGAAAGGGTATGATAGAGAAAGTCATAACGAACAAAAAATATGCTAGGAAAGGTTATTTTGATTCCTTATGGTTTTCAAGTTTTGACAATTTTTGACAATAACCGGGACACCTGTATATAAAGTCTTTTTCTCATCCATTTTAATTTCACTCAATTTTATCTGGTTAGATCCCTTATACCAAAAGCACTCCTAAACCTTTGACTGTACATCGATAGTTTAGATTTGGTTCCATTCCAGCTGCTTTCGACCTCTTGCCTTCTCTGTCTTCTATGCCACAATGTAATGAGACCTTCGCAAGGGAAAAAGACTAAACGGAAATCGTCCGATTTAAAGAATAGGGAGCTGCTGAACGAGCTGGTGGCCGAACTAAAGAAGGTCGCGAACCGTATCGACGAGATGTTAGAGGACTGGAACTATCAGGGCGCGATCTTCGACCTATCGACTAGGCTCCAACTGCTCAACTTGAACGTTGACGGCCAGACTGTGTTAAATAACCTAAGGGAGAGCCGTGTGCAGGCTGTGAAATCGCTGAAGGGCATACTGAAGAGCAAGAGCAAATTCCTGTCCGGTCTGATAGTGTAGCACTTTTCTTCGGGGATTCTGTTAGTGCCATTTGTATCTCTTTTTCGATTGATAGATTTTTTCGTCCTTAATTCTTTTGTTTCGACTTCAGATTTTTGTTTCGATATATTATTAATTTTGTGTAAAATATAAATAGGATAAAAATAAAGATCAAGGTCAGTTTTATTGTTTTTTTGGCGTTTGCTTTGCTACACATCCAACCCTAATCAATTCGAACGAAAACTAAGAAATTTTACAGAAAAACAATGTTAGCAATTATGTTATGAGGAAGAAGTTTTCTACAGCCATCTAGTGTGGGAATAACGAAATTTGTATTAAAAGAAAACTTAGCCTACTAATTTTATTACAATTAAATCAATTCCTTAATTATAAAAAAAGTAAAATCTCAAAATTAAATAGTCTATTGAAAAGTTAAACACTTCAAACCAACTATTCTAACTTAAGGAAATACGCAAAACCAGTGTTGCCGGTGGCCGATTCAGAAATGATATTACAGTGTTGCCAAAATCACCATTTATGTGAAAATCTGATAAATACAATAGGTACATGCAACATTATATAATATAACCTCATGAAAATCACATAGACGATCTACTAGGGAATATACAGTGCTTACTTCATCAGAGAAAAGAGAATATCGATTTAATATCACCAAAACGATAAAAGATATGTAACAACCAAGGGAGACATGTAGTGTCGGTAAAGTAAATACCTTTATGGACTAAAAGTTTGAGAGACAACCCAATCAAACATTTTAAAATTTGGCGGTTAATTAAGTTTTCAAGCTAATAAAGCAAATATGGCGTTTATTACCAAAACTATCAACTTCAAATCACCCGCGAAATTTAAAAATGTCTGATTAAGCACCATCTGGGATGACATCTAGCGCAAGAACTGTTTACGCAAATACTATGTCCACACAAATATAGTCAGTATCGAGTCACACATTTTGTTCAATATTTCCTAACAAAATATTTTAGGTACTTTTAGTGAGGTTACGTTTCATTACTGTCACTATGTTTTGAAATTATTATGCTATTTTATAAACTTATATGACGTATATGCATTTTGTTTAAATACATTATTTCATTTCAAAATCATGCTTTTATTTTTATTAGAAAAGACATTATTCGATAATAAATTAAATAATAAAACTAAAACATAATCTCTCAACAACAATTTTGATATTTCCACGTCAGATGGCGCTAGAACATAATATTTTAGGAGAGCGTTTTATGCAGGGAAATATTCAAATTGGACGTTATTGTACAAAGATTAGTTTACCAAGTTGTAAGGGAATAAAAACCATGCATATTTGTCACTATTCCATATACAGGACGTTAGAAAATTTCAACTGAAAAAAAACTAATTGAAATTTTGAGCGCTTGTGAAATAAATTCAATTTAAAAATAATAAAATCCATAAACTATTTAAACAATACTTGTGCGTCTAGATTAGTAAATAATAATAAATTATACATCTTAAGGAAGATGGTTGCCCTAAAAAAAGTTTTATTTTTATTATTAAATCACTTATATCTTACTTTAATTATAATACTATTCCTGAGGTCGTTCTTCTTTCCTTCATCTGCGACTGAAAATTAACTCTAGATTACAATTTACTCCTAAAGTTGCGTGTTTTAGAGCATCCGGTATAATAACGCATTAAATAATAAGTTTAATGGAAAAATATTGATAGATTTCAATTTAAAATTTATTCGGCAACCCTTGTATATTTCCTATCTGTACAACTGTCATACTCAGCCGGTAATATAGATCGCAGCGTCGATCGTAACCTAAATTGCGCTTGCGCAATAAACAAATGGCAGCTATCATCGGCGCCAAGTATTTCTGTCAATTCTTCGACGAAACCTCAAAATAATCAAAAAATCGAAGAATGAATCGAACCAAGAAACGACCAGGCGGATGTAAGAGAGTCCCATTCGCGTATTAAGCGGACGAAATGCCGTCGTAACTTCGAGAAAAACGCCGCGTCAAGGAGAAAATTCCACTTCGAGATACCTATTTTCGTATTCCAGGAGCAAGATAAACGTAGCAAATTAACGAAGAAGAAGGCCCCACGGATTCCATCGACTAATCACCATGGCGAACGTTGAGTACGATCTAGACACGTCCGGAGGTCTAATGGCTGTAAGTATATCAGTATCAAAGTCAGCTATGCAATCCTTTCATAGCCAATCAACATGGGTAATAAGGGAAAAGTTGAACAAACGCACGTAATAAAATGGCGGAATTTGTGCATTTAAAGGGAACTTTACGCGATTTCTCAAGACGTTAGCCGACGTCTGAAGGAAATATTGTGCATTTTCCAGCAAGTGCAGGCCCTAATCGCACCACCAGCCAGCGAAGATGGCAACAAGGAGAAGACGAAGAAGGTCGAACATCCCTATTTCAGGAGACCGGGTAGGGGTCACAATCACGATAGCTGTGATGCTTGCGGGGAAGGCGGTGACTTGATCTGTTGCGATAAATGTCCTAGCAGTTTCCATTTGCAGTGTCAGTAAGTACAAGTTCGATCACCTCATTTTATAAGTAAAGCCTATTCTATAGTGAAGAAAAAAATATTTTTAAATCAGATTGTCAGTGAAGTTTGTTATTTCACTAACACTATCAACTATCAACTTTGATATGTAGTGGAAATTACTAGTTTCAGCTCCTTATTTAAATAAACTGATTATTCATGATGTGAAGTAGATATTTTGCATTACAAAAAAATTGAATGATATCAGTATTATATTTATGTAAAAAAACGAGATAAGGAAATCTATTATTTCGTTTGGTGTACTTCTCTTGAATCTCAGGAACCTTGATGGAAATAAACTTTTAATTCAAGTAATTTTTTGTTTATTTCCCGTTTTAAATGTACGACTTGTTATTACCTAATCCTCTCCATTAAGCATTTTATCACCGTACAACTGGAAAAACCAGTTGCACTTTCATTTGTTTCTAAAACAAAATGTTTCTCAAATAAAAACCGCGGCCTACTCTCTCTATCGATTTCCGGCATTATTTCTTACCGTTTTATGAATATTTAAATGCTAAAATTACGTACGATTTACTAAAATAATTGAAGCATTGATTTTCTTTAAGTAGACGCTAATTTTCGACGAAAAAAAATACGAAAGATATGAAACGGAGGAAAGATACGAGAGATCTTTTCTAAAGAATCAAGTGGGGCAGGACGAATACGTCAATTCGATTGTGTTTTGTTTTCGGTTACGGTTTTTTTGTTGTTATTATTGGGGAAGTTGAATTCTATTGTTTTGGAATTGTGCTCTGTTATTTCGATTTTTTCTTTATCCTTTTACGATGTAAAAGAGAATGTGATTGGAATTTCGTTGAATATGTAGAAAGTTATATTAACCATATTAAATTAATGACGTCAAATGCTATTAGTTTAAATATCTAGATTTCTTTTTGTCGGTAATAAAAATTAATACAATAATGAAAGATCTAAAAATTTTCTATCGGCCATTTTTAAAATATTTCCGATACTACAGACGCTAATAAAAAATGCTGAAATTATTTCTTTTGAAAGGAAAAATTGTAATAAAAAATACAGCAATTAACCTCCTACATCCGTTAAGAATCTCAGTAACAATTGTCGTCTATCTCTCTTTATGACTAGAAGCAGGAAAATTACAACTTGATTTGATCTCCATCATTTTCCCGTGATATTAAGACTAATCGACAAAAAAAATGAACCTCAAAAGCGTAAGGATTTCTCGCTCCATTTTCTAACTCGAAATGGCGCGAAATTTGAAATAACATTTTAATTTTCCAAAGTATCACGATTATTAATTAATATTGTAACGTGTTTAACCTGATCAATTAAATTAAATATTTAATCGAATATTCCTAAAATTAGTGATCCGCCATTAGAAGACACCGACATACCTTTAGGAGAATGGATATGTCATAGCTGCCGATATCGGTCGGAAAATGGGGAACCACAGGCTAGAACCAAGCGTTCAGCATCAACCTCTTCGTCGTCCACATCCTCCTCGTCGAAATCAATCAAGAAACCTCGACCTAATTCGATGGATCTGCTGATACAAGCTGCCTGCGCCATTAACCCCAGACAATTCGAATTGCCGCGCAATTTGACGGAGCCGTGCGTCTTTCCTGGAACGGATAAAGGTATTTCAGGCAACCTTACGAGGTCCGTTTACTAAATTTAATCGGGGAAAATTCTAGTTGGTAATCCGTTTGCAAGGAGCTTCCATAGGAAACATTACAAAGCGACTAATAGGCATCAAGAGAGGTTACCAAACGGCTTAATACCGTTACCGGCCCGGAAATGTTATATCTGCAGGAAATCGTGCCGTGTTGCTCCTTTACTCGCCTGTGATTATTGTCCGTTGAATTTCCATCTAGACTGCCTTGATCCTCCATTGGCGAGCTTTCCTTCTGGAAGATGGATGTGTCCTAATCACGTAGAACATTTCCTGGTAAGTTTTTGAGGTTTTGGAAGGTCTCTTGAGCGCAAACTCAGTTTAAAAGTATAGTTGGGTATCTTAATTCATAAGGTTTTATGTGGAATTCGATGTTAACGTATTCGGGATGGTGGCTCAGTGCCTAGCGCGCCGGAAGTCCCGGGTTCGAATCCCGGGGTTGTTTCTCAGGGATGATGTTTTTCTGTCATTTTCAATGGCGAATGCTGAGAACGAACATCACCCTAAGACGCTCCACAGGCGCAGGCGTAATAATAACTCATGGCCGGCCGATGCCCCCTGTAATTAGCGAAAAGCTGTTGGGGGATGCGAAGGCATGAATTATTATTATTTGTTTATCGATCTAGATTAAACAAATCGTGGTATTAAGGCTAATCAATATGAAATTCCTGATAATTTAGATGTACCATCCAGAAAATTTTCCGTAACCGACGATAGCCTTGAAAGCCTTTAAACAACTGGATGAATTCTAGTGACTAACCTCGGCTTCTACTTTACTAACTCTAGAAGATAGAGGATTAGTACTCAATAGGTACTCCATTATATTTGAACCTAATTAATATCAATATAATCTTAATTATGGGTCTGAAACATTTTGATCGATCTGTATGGTGAATTTTATAATTGAAATAAAAGAATTGCACTATCTAGAACTGCGATAATAAATTGTAGCCTTGAAAGCCTACAAATAATTATATTTATTATATTAGATAAATACAAATTTTAAAGATGTTTCTTCAATTCTCAGAGTTAAAAATAGTAACTTTAACTTTTCCATCTAAAATAAGATTTTTTTTTTGTAAGTTGCATTAGATCTTTCAAAGAAAATAGTATGAAAATTGATTTCATGCCTTCCAGGTAATAGACCGCGGATGTAAAAGCCTTTAATTAATCAAAATCATCCTTTTATATGGCTTTTAAGTTAAAACAAAACGTCTACAACAAAAATTAAAGATAGACAGCATCCGTGAAAACCTTTGAATGAGTCCATAACATTGAAAGTCTTTCGCAAAAATTCTACAATTAAGCGAAGTCGAATTTAAAGTTGTTTCTTCTATTCTAAGACTTATTTGGCTCTATAGTAGGTTATTTTAGCTTTTGAATGAAAGAAAATTCTTTTGTAAATGGTATTACACCAATCAACAACTTCCATTAAAGTTATATTTAAATTTTAATAATCAGAATAATATGTTTAAGTAGCTTATAAGTTAAAACAAAACGTCTAAGTCAATAATAAAGATAAACAGCAGCCGTGAAAGCCTTTATACAACTCAGTAGCTCCATAAATCTTTCAAATAACTATAGAATTAAACAAATTCGAACTTCAAAACTGTCTTTTTACAATTCTAGGACTTACTTGGTTTTACTGTTGATACCTGTAGCTTTTGCACTAAAAAAATGCTCTTGTATGTTATTTTACAATATACTATAGATGTGGAGTCCTTTAAATGACGAAATTCGTCTTTCCTAAGGACTTTTAAGTCAAAAGAAAATGTCTAAAACAAAAGCAAAGGTTTTCCACAGTAAACAGCAGCTGTGAAAGTCCTTAAACAACTCTATAGCTTCGCAAGCCCTTCAAGAAAAACCTGTATAATTGAACAAATTCGAACTTTAAAACTATTTCTTCAATTTTAGCATTTATTTGACTTCATAATTGGTAATTGTAACTTTTTTAGCTATTTTATTAAAGTTCTGTTTAGATTTTTCAACCAGTTCAGTATGAAAATCCACTTCGTTGACACTCTTCTTAAAATATTCTTGTTTTACAATACATTAAGGGTGTGAAAGCCCTTTAATAATCAAAATCACCTTTCTAGTGACTTTTGGATTAAAAGAAAATGTTTAAAATAAAGATAAAGGTTTCCCACGATAAACAGCAGCCGTGATAACCTTTAACAACTCTATAACTTCACTGACCCCAAAATTGCTAATTACGATCTCGGAAGGTCTAGATTTAACTTAACAGTAGGCGTAGACTATAGATGTGAGAGACTTTTAGGGACTTTTAAGTTAAAAGAAAATGTTTAAAACAAAAACAAAAGTTTTCCACAGTAAGCAGCAGCCGTGAAAGTCTTTAAACAATTCCATAACTTCGTAGACCCTTTAAAAACTAGACAATTGAACAAATTCGAACTTTAAAGCTGTTTAAAAGTGTGAAAATTGATTTCAGTCGCACTTTTTTCCTAAAATATTGTTGCCTTACAATAGACTAGGGGTGTGAATCATCTTTTTTAGTGACTTTGCATTAAAGGAAAATCTTTAAAACAAAAATAAAAATTTTCCACAATAAACAGTAGCCGTGATAACATTTAACAACTCCATAACTTCGTTGACACCAAAACTGAAGGTGGTTGTTTATATTTTAAGATTCAAAATTGCTAAATAAAATCTTGGAAGGTCTAGTTTTACCTTAACAATGGGCATGGAAATCTTTAAATATAAGAAATTCCTCCTTTTTAGTAACTGTTAAGTTAAAATGAAAAACTAAAGCAACCACAACCTAAATTCGAAGATTGAAGATGTTTGTTTCAATTTTAGGATTCAAAACTGCTAACCTCAGTGTCAGCATCCGAGAGGAACCGTCTTTGGGATAAATTCAACGGTCCCGTCGATCAGGACACCATTAAGTTAGAATTCTTCCGGAAAGTCAACCGCAAGAACCCGCCCTTTCGGGTAAAAGTCCGTTTAGGACCACCCAAGAAGGTCATCGTACCTCCCATGGTGAAACATCACTACAACAACCCGGTGCAACTCTTGCCTAGCCTCAGGGACGTTCTACGTTTGAACACGGTGCAGAATAGGGAGGATTATTACGATACCAACTATGATGAAACTATATACGAAGACCTCATATCAGAAAACAGTGAATCTCGCAGTGACAGTTCGAAGAAATCTCATGTCGAAAGTGGTTTCTACGCAGACAGTATGGCCGGTGCAAGATCTAACAATGCGAACGATAAACAGTGCGGAAAAGAGAAGGTTAATGGTATATTCGAACTGAACGGTGAAGCCGAAGAGTTCCTAGACAGCATTCTTAAAGAGACTGAAGTGAAAACTGTAAAGAGCGAGTGCAATAGTAGTTCGAGTGCTAGGTTAGAGATGAACGGTCTGAACAACGATGTCGAAGACACGAACTACCATCATAATCTAAACAATAAGTGCTACCGGGTATGGAGTAACCGATACAATAACACAGGTGATATTAATCATTGTGATAGAGATATTTTTCATTTAAGCGAAACTTCTACAAGGGACAGTGTGAAATACGTGTATAATAATGTGAACGCAAGTAAGTTTACAATGGATAAAGTAGTGAAATCGGAGAGTGATGACGAACAACAGCAGCACCACAACAATAGCATGCCCAACGGCTTGCATAATGGTTCCTATAACATAGAGATAAAACCGGAAATGAATGCGTGCTTTTCGAACTCGACAGAGATTGATATTGAAAGTAAGTACATCGGATCCTCAAGAATTCCTTTGCGAAGTCATTTTTTATATTTATTTCTATTACTTTTTGAAAGATAATAAAATTATTGCCTTACTATCTTACGTCTCTATATTTTTTTATTGTACGAAATATTATTTTTCTTTATTTTCTTTACATCGTCTTCTAGAAATCTCATCTTTGGTTTATTAGCTATTTAAACACCCCTTGTATAAATAAATTAAGCTTCTTCGGACTAATTACAATGATAAGATATCCATTGTAGAGCTGCGATAAAGGTAAAGTAACTGGAATAATGAATTGCGTTGGATTCTAATCATTTTGGTAACATTTAAGCGTGATTTCAAAGAAAATGATTCAAATTCATCATGCATTGGATTCGAATCATCGAAAAGAGAACTTTTGCTTTTTGCAATAACATTGTTTCGTGATGTTCAATGGTCTAAATTAAACAGTAGTTCATTCTCCGTTAGTACTTGCTACTAAAAATTGGTTCACCTCGAATAGGATTTATATCCAAAAAGCATTCCACTATCACTGAGATCTATGCCTTGAAGAATCAGACCGTTTCCATTAGAATTAGTCGTTGAAAAATGGTTCACTCCCTCATTAAAATTTATGCCAAAGCAGAGGGTCCATTTCGATTGGAATTTGTTACTAAAAAATTGCTCAACCCCCAATAAAATTTAAAAGTATCTCGTTTCTATTAGAATCCATGCCAATAAAAACCCTAACCTAAATTAAAAGGTGTATTCCAACTGGAATTTATTCCAAAAAGAAACTTAATTTATTTATTTCCATTAACATTTGTCCCCAAAAAGAATGGTATATTTTGACTAGAATTCATCAAAAAACTATTCATTTCGACTAGAATTTATCCTTGAGATATAGTGTACCTCCACCAAAATTTATTGCTAAGAAGGTGGTCCACCGTGACCGAAAATTCATCCCCCCAAAAGAGAGGTTAATTCATTTTTAAAGAATTTCCACGTCTGCTAAAGCATATCCTTTTAAAAATCCTTCAATATCGTGCTAATTAAGTAAACTTTGGAAGTTGCTGATTAACCCCAAATAGCGCAAAATTTCATCATCGGTTTAAATAAGTAAATTTCACAAATTAAAAGGGGAACTTACCTTTTTCTCGAGGCAGTTTTCCCATTAAGCACTAGCACATCTTTTTTATAGTCACACAGCACAAAAAGCACCACAATTTCTTTTAGAAACGATTGATTCAAGAGAACACATCAAGAATTCGTAAAAGACACAATTCAACGCCATTAACTTTTTGATCATCCGCGTTTATCTGACCAATAAAAATGCGTTCAGTAGATTCAAATCCCGAAGCTACGATTGGCCGAATTTCATCGCGCGAAATTTTTCAAATTAATTAACCAATTAGAGGAACGTAAATTATTTGCAGCTGATTACCTATTCCGTGTTACAAAATAGAAACGTCAAAAACCTATCCTTATTTCTTCAAGTGTTGCTATTGATATTGCGTTTGTTTGTAAACCTTTGTGTTGTTCGTCTTGATAGGAAAATAAGTTGATTCATTCGGCAGATTACCGAAGAATTTCAGCGCTGACTGTCTGAATTGACGGTACGTTAATAACATTGCTCGGTTCGTAATAAATTTTCTTATCAGTAAAATGCTGGCTACACAATATAGTTTGAACGTCGTCCACGCATAGTTTTTCTTTTTTTCGAATACAAATAAAGATAATCCTTGCTGAATCGGTTATATTAAATTACGCGACTTTCCGAGATACAGGGGCATCCATTGATACATCGTACGCGTAAACATACAGCGCAATTAAAAAGTCATCGAATTACAATTTACGTTTTTCTTTTTACAGTTGAACGTGACCTGAAACAATTAGACGATCGTTTAGTAAGACTGCTCGCTTTTCAACGAATACAACAGATTCTTTCACAATCGGAACCTTCGAACTGCCATCTAACGTCGTTCATATCGAATACGCTCCAGAGTAAGTTGAGACATATGCCATTGCCTAGCGAGTTGCTTACTCCGGCCGATATAGACCGGATATCGCGCGTGTTTTCGAGCCCGAAGCGGAAAAATCGAACGAAATCGAACCTGAGGGCACGCGCTATGCTGTGTCCGGTGATCTCGAAGTATTTCTACAACGTCAGGACGTCGGATGTCGACGCGGTTGACGTGAGACACGATGCGAGCTTCATGGGGTATCGCCCTACCGTTTCGGCTCGTTTTCCGGAGGCTACCGCGATGCGATATAGGAGTATAAGTATCGGCAGGGGTTCGTCGAATGATTTAGAACTGGATCGCTACGGGCATTGCAATTTCGTCTCGCCGAAGCATGCGGTGATCTTCTTTGATGAGGTAAGAATGTGTTAAAGTGTGTTAGTCCTTTTAATTCCAGTAAAACCACGTCAATACACCTCGCTTTGAGCAACCTCTTTTTTTCCCGCAGCACACTAAACACTACGAACTCATGAACTACTCCTGCTACGGTACCTACGTCAACAACGTCCTATATTCGAACAACGTCACGGATCGTCCTCAAAAGGTCCTCGAAACCCGTTCAGCTGAGCTGGACAAGCAGGTCCGAGAAATAGTCGACAAACGACGGAAGGTCAATAGACCTAGGAAGTCCTCCACGGACAACAAGATGATCGCTATAGAATGCTTGGATCGTATGGAGTGCTCCTGCGATAGTAGCAGCTTTGACGAGATCAAAGGCGGCTGGGAAGGCCCTGCTATCCTTAACCACGGCTCCTTGTTAAGATTTGGTTGCGTTTCGTTCGTGTTTTCGATCGTAGATTGCGCAACTATCTAAGAGGATGTCGATAATTAAATTAAAGAAGAAAAAAAGGAATATATACAGGGCGTTCGCGATTTTATCTTGGATATTAATTTTGAATTAATTAAATCCCTGACATTTATTAATTTAAATATTATGACATTTTGGAATTCAGTTCGTATTTAACGTCTATTAATTAACCTCAATAATCCGATACCCTGTATGTACTCTTAAGCATTTTTTTCCCCCCGTTAAAACGTTTTATCTCCCATGGAGGTCGCGCATTTCCTGTCATTTTCTCTTCCCCCCCTACTTCGTATTGTTGTACATTATTTGTGTTGTTGCATAAAAACAAAGAAAAAGAAGACGAAAGCAAAAGAATTTCGTAAAAAAAAGAAGGAGGTATTTGATCAATAATATAAATAAATAGTTTTTTTGTATATTTTATTTGGCGTTTAATTTCCCTTTGCATCAAGCGAACATGTTATCGAAAAGGATCGTTAAATATGGACACGATGTAGGTTGTATTGTCCACGCTTTACGCAATCTTTGTCTCGTAGAAGCACAATCTCTGAAAAATGAAGAATAAGTTTTGTAAATCCGTAAATATGCTGGTCTACTATTTAAGGGGTACGTTTACTTCTCACATTGAAAGATGGCGCTGTAAATATATTTGAAAATAAAATTGGTAGGAGCGCCATCTTATAAGTGTTGAACAAATTAATTAATTACAGTTTTCGTAAGTATTAATAATAGACTTCAATAATTACACTTGCTCATAATTACCTTGCAGATTTTATATTCAAATTTAAACAAAAAGATAAACGAGATATTAAAAAAAAAACGTATATTTGCTAGATATTATAATATTGTAACGGATGAGATTATATTATAAAAAATACGTAAGTTATTAGTTTTTCTCCTGAAGAAGGACGGAGGCTAAACATCGAGATCCCACATTTCTCTTTTTCTTTCCTCTTTTTTCTTTCTTTTTCTCTTTTCTGACTCCATTCCCCCTTTCCTTCTCTTACTCTTTAGTTTACCCTTTCAATAAAAATTTACCTACTAAAACTGCTTATGACGTATTGGTTATATCCATATTTAAAGCCCGATAAAGCTTTAAATTTGGAAATATAAATATTAACTTAGATTTAAAAAATCTATTTCGGTTTGACTCTTAACCGATAACAAACAAATCGAAGAACGGAATTATCTACATTGTTTCAATATTTATTTATACTAAATATTCCGTCAAATTTTACCAAATTTCCCATTACATTTATAAAAATATAACAGATGGCGCTATAGTTTGTGGCAATATTTCTTCGTTAGATGTATTTCGAATAAAAAATCGTCCTTTGTTACTATTATAGATACAATTTAAATTTTAAAATGGGCCGTGAAATGTAATAGTAACAGAACATTTTAACAGTTGGTTACAGGGCAAGGTCTGATGACTTATGAAACCTATGTAATGATGTTATATCTTATAAGTTTTACGTGTAAGAATTTCGTTCAGATTTAGTATAGCAATTAAACAAATATACAAGATGCCTTGGAAATAAAATAAAAGTACGGAAAATGAAAAGGTAGCTATACAGAACATAAATCCAAAAGAAATTTTGAGTCAATTACAGGGCGAACGCCAGAATTTAAAAAGGAACTAAGGAATTGCACTGTGTCCCCCCCTATGGATGCAGAATATGAATACATAATAGATTCATTCAATCAAGCTCGCATACAAACTTACAGACTGCCTGTAAATGCTATAGTACGGCTGTTGATTTCATAAAAACAACAAGGTAACGCTGTCTATCTTTCAAACGGCGTGCAATTTTTTTCGCGCCTGCGAAGGAATTTTCACAAAATACTTTGGATTTAAATCTAATAAAATTAGATCTTTTCATTTTTCATATTTTTTTATTTTATTTAATGGACATCCTCTATAGTGAACTGAATTTTCTTTACGTATTTACGAGTTAACTAGAAGAAACTATCAACAATACCAAGAACCGTTCCAAAATCCAATTAAATTATTTTATTTTGATAGAATATTTTCCGGCTTCTATTAATATCCTTGCAGATTTCGGGTGTCGTAACATTGTTACTCATGTTTTTATTATGAAGTGTAAGCTTTTCAATGTTAAACTTCTGACTTTTACCCATTTTACAAGCGTAAATCCAATATAAAAGGGTATAACACAAATTACTACTAAATGAAACCTAAATACCACGCAAGTGAAGAGGTTTTATAAAATTGATTAAAAACGTTTACGTTCAAATAAAAGGAAATCTCAGTTAATCATTTGCATATTATATCGGAACCATAATTATATTCCCATGCTATTGTAGATAGCTGATCTTAAGCTTATGGGCAACTTATATTGTGTATAAGTCAAAAGTCAATCCCTAAAAGAAAACACGCAGGAATATTTATTTTTCTTCAAGTTGCACGTTCTGTTTTTCTATAACCTGCCTGACGATTTTCAAATTTCACGCTATTTTAACCTTCTATATGTTTGATTTATTTATTTGTATATGAGAGTAATTTTAAAATATTGCTTATTTTATTGCATTGAGGATACCCTATATATTTCTATAGCATAAAATAAAGAGATGCTCGCTTTTAGTGACTTCTACTCAAAACTATGGTTATGTTGGTGTCCTTTTTAAACTAGTTCAAGCGGGAATTTATTTAGACTGTATTCTAAAAGAGCTCGTTTCGTTTTTAGTGATGTTTCTAAAGTGATTTGTTACCCTGTTTGCAATCGGAGATGGTTCTACAAATAAAACTGTAAGTATTGTTTAAAATCGATAAATATTCATAGAGCTTTACATATATATTATAAATGCTTGTTACTGTTCAAACTTCAGCTGCTATGAAGCATTTTATAATGTAATTTAAAGCTATTTCTCGAGAAGTAATGACATATTACAGCTATTATCGCTTTGTAACTTTCTTATTGCTGCTTTTATCTCGGATTAGTTCTAGTTTTTTATCTCTCGGTTTCTTTCCAATTCTTAAACAAAGTACTAGAAACTGCTATAGAAATACATGCAGGTAAATTAAAATTGATGCCAAAACAGCTTCCTTTTCTGTTAAGATGTTCTAGAAGTTACAATAGATACATAATACATGATAGAAGTTCATTAAGAGAATAGATATTGATACGAAGTTACACTCTACATTATAAAGTTACCTTCGTATGAAAATGCAAGGATTCAGGAAATGAAGTATTGTGACAGCCTAATAAGCTTGTTATTCGCAAAGAATAACCTTATAAATCGTATTATTTATTCTAACACGATATTAATTATTGATTTCTTATTAAATACATAACGTGTTAGAAAAGGACAACACTGGAGATGTCACGTATTAAAGCAGACGTCTCCAAACTTGTTGGCCCTAGGGCCGCATTGACTCCTTCACTAAGTTTCAACGGACAAGATTTAGTTTGATCGTCGTACTAACACACTTGAATTGAAGGAAGAAATGTTATTACATTCCAAACATTTGTATAAATAAACTTGTAATTTTAATTCCTCTCACCATAATAGGTGGCGCACATTACTTCAACAACTAGGTTCTATAATTCCAATGTAAATGTTACTGTTGAGATTTTTAATTTATCTACCAATGTTTATGTAATTTAATTACTTAAAAATTAAATACTTACGGTTATTTTCGCATTTCGCGATGGTATACAGGCAGAAATTCTGCAATATCATCAGCTTATTAGTAAAGGTATCGATCACGCAAACCGGTGATGGCGTATGCGGACACGGACGCATGCATCTCTTCGCGCGCTCTAGAAATTCCTGAGGAATTATCGGCAACGCGAATGCTGGAAATGAATAATGAAAATTAACCAACGTTGAAATTCAAATTTCCCGCCATTGTCTATCCAATTAAATTCTTCCGATATTTGACGTTCGATGGATTAGGTATTAACCTTTCTAAGTCGGTTTACATTTCGAAAATGAACAGATAAATACCTGTGACGAAGCACAATGACACGAGGATAAAATTTCTCATGATAATCAAGAAGCAGTAGTGATAAATGTGTACTAAAACGAATACAAAGAAAATAATTTAAATGGACATTAAAAAAGGCTTTTAATGTTGTCTTTTTATTGTTAATAAACGATAAAATAATTACATTGAGGCAAATCATTTAGGTAATAAAATATAGATAAAGTGATATCTGAAGGTTAGGTACCTACTTTATCGGTAGTGACATGTTGGCGCTTTAGAATATTTTGTGCAGATGGCAGCACATTGAATTTGATTAGTTTTGAATATATTTTTGCCGCGAAATATAAAAATAATTTTTTACGATTTGTCTAATGGAAATAAAAAAGTACAAAAGATTAACCCTTCCACAAAGAAATTTATTTCTGTAAAAACAAACTACACAACATTATTAAAAGATAACATTTATATAAATTATATTCATATAGCATAATACTTTTAACAAGAAAAAGACGTTTATGTAATAAATTCTATAGCACAAAAAAAAAATAAAATAGAAATAAAAATAATATCAAACATAATTTAATCTACAAAATTAGCGATAAAAATAAAAATGAATGCCCTTCTTCACAATTCATCTCCCGCCTTCTCGAATTCAATAAGAATCGTTTTCTTTTCTATACAAATAAAGTTAAAATATTTAATAATACAATAAAAAGTACTTATAATACAGGGTAAAACTCTTTACACAGTAGAGATCGTTAAAGTAGAGGGAATCTTCCTATATATTATGTTTGTGTTTTACTGGCCCCATTTTACTGGCTTAAGTTATATAATTACATATAAAAGAAGAGAAAACATTATCATTAAATGCGTTAAATATTAAAAGGAAATTAATAATAGTAATATATCGTACAAATATCGTAATATAACAAAGTAGGCGCCAACATCAACGCGTGACAAGGGAATGAAGTTAGTTTAATAAGTTTGACAGCTGTCAACAGAATCATTTCTTTTCTACAGGTGGAAAATGAAAAGATAAATATACAGCGTGTTCGGTAATAGAAAAAAAGGAAAATAAATTCTTATAACCTATAATTGCACTTATGTAGGGATATCGTATAATATTAAAAGAAAATATGTATATACCCTATTTATTTAATAATTATTAATAGGAAAAAAATCTGGTTTATTAAAATTAATTGGGCCTTAATTTAATTTTATTGGAAAATGGAAGACTGTTTAGAAGCAAAAGTTGTGACTAAGATTAAAATTGTTATGGAATGAGTATTTTAACAACTTTAACCCTAATCCGTACCTATAAACACCTATTAATCCTATTAAAGTTTGTTTCCTAACTTAATTATTTATTTATTTTTAATATAAAACTATTAATATATATTACTTGACCTTTTAAAACTGGCACAATGTTCCTTATGTTATAAACACTCTGTATTTATATATAAATAAATCTACACGGATGCTTACGCAAAGTATTTCAATAGATTCATGCTTATTTAACGATTTCTTTTAATCGTATTGATTTTTAATATATGTCTCTTTGTACTTGAATCTATTAAAATCACCCCAAATTCATCTAATGTCATCCCATTAATATCTTTATTTCCTAAAAAAAACTTGTCTAAACTTAAAAAAAAATGTACAAGGAATGTTTTTTTTTTCGACAATATATTAAAATATATTCATATACTTTGTTTTTAAGAAATCATAAGTTAAGTTATCTATATACAAAATTTTTCTAAAATTCCTTTAAAATATGTATATAAAAAATATCTCTATTTGTTTACTGGTAGTTGTAACTTTTCTGTTTTATTCGAGGCACATTTGTGGTTCATTTGTTTTGATTAACACAAATAATAAACTTTCTCTAGGATGAAATTGACGTTATTCCTCCGATATTTTAGCACCACTATATCTAGTAACAAATTTTTAAGAGAGAAACAAGTAAATTGTTGGAATTAACGGTGTAACTAGTATACATTACTGCGCAAAAGAAAGAGGTACATAGGTATATTTATACCTTATATGTTTATATAATGGTTGGAAGTATTTCTTAATATATTTTTAATTGTTTGTTTTACTTAAATCTGGTAAATGCTATACCAACACATAAATAGAAAAGAATACTTAGAAAACCTTATGTTATATTCCTAATAGAAGAAATAATAGTGTGGAAGAGAATATGCTGTGAAAGCTGGTGCTCCAAATTGTTGCATAGTGGTTACATTTGGAAAAAAATGCTGAAATTATTGTTATTAAACAGAAATGAAGTTGTTTTTTTACGTCAGGAAGGTTACAGCCAAACAGGAGTTAAAAATCTTTTAAGACTATCGAATTCAAATCACGTGATTCGCAGATATATCTTAGTAACGTCATTAAGGCTTTTATGATTGATATTTAACATTTTTTGCTTTGGGATTTTGGTAAATCACCTTAGAAGTATTAAATGAACTTAAATATTTAATGATTACTGGAAGAAATCCGGTAAAAACCCTTCAAAACCGTTAAAAAAGAGGTGATGACCCTCTGGTGATTCACACCGATATAAAGAGCTAATAATTTTATTTGATGCGAGTTACTGCGTTGTTAAAAGATTAGTAAAGTGTTCTTGGTGCAGTATACTAAAAATTCTTTAAATATATAATTGAAACAGGCAACGTGATGGATAAGTTGAAGCCTGGATGACCGAAAATACTTATCAGAGCGTACGTAGACTTGTTGAAAGTAATAGATCGAGGCAACAGAAAAAAAAGTAAGCGCGAAACTGGCATGAGAGTTAGAAGAAGTTACAGGCACGTCAGTAGGTGGTCAGGAAACCTATGCTAAAGTCCATCAAAATTAGACAGACGATGAATACAGACAAGTATTATGGAACCAACGAGTCTAAATTTCAATTACTTGGATCGAATAGGCGTCGGTATGTTCGACGACGTGTTGGAGAAGCTTTTGCAGAACCATGTTTAGAAGCTACTCTCAAACATGGGGTTGGTAATATCCAGGTTTGGGGCTGCATTTCATAGCAAGGATTTGGCGACATTATTAAAATTGAAGGAGCAATATGCTATTCCTTCTGAACATCGTCTAATTGGTAATAATTTCCTCCTGTAGCAAGGTAACGATCCCAAAGACACTTCTCCATTGATCAATAACTATTTAAATCAGCAACAAAGGGACGTAGTTCGCACTATGGTCTAATATTATCGAACATGTTTGTGAATATCTTGACCGTAAAAAGATTGAAAGGACACCAAAGAATTTAAATGAGTTTTGGCACATGTTGGAACAAGAGTGATATCGTATTCTGAACGATTACATTGGAATACTGCATGATAGTCTCCAGACTCGTTTAACAGACATTATCAAAAATAAGGGTTGCCATACAAAATCTGTAATATTGTATTAATAGCAAATATTTATCGTACTATTTACATTTTCCCTCAAATTTCCTTTATACAATATTTGTCTAGATGTCTCTTCCTTTTACACAGTAGTGTAGATAAATTGATACTACAGCGACATCTTTGACTAATAACTGTTAATTTTCTATTAAACCATGATTGGTTATTTAATTTTGAACGTAACCAAACGCAAATCTCACGAAAAAATTATCGAACCACCTTTCTCGACCCAACACAGAATTTTTCGTTCCCATATTCAAACGTCTCGTTTGTTTGTCTTCTAACGGAGACTTTGAATCTATTGCGACATGTAGCGCCGTTGCCGTTCTAAAAAAATGGTCCTTAAAAATGCTAGAATGTGCATACAATGTCTACTCAAATGTATGGAGAGGTTTTTGCTACGGACCACGTTGGTTGTTACCGCGAGTTTTTTTTTAAACGATGCATATCTCGAAACAGCTACGGCATCGCGGTTGACATGCGATTGATAGACGTCAATTGTTTCATTTTGACGGGTGAATGTGATTCACGACTAACTCTCGAGCGTTTTAGCGGTAAAAAGGACGCTGAACGACACGGTGAAGTCGTGAAAAGAACGTCGTTATAGGTATTCTGCATGAAGGCATTTGTGACTGATATTTTAAGACTTTTGTCTTTCGATTTTAGTAAAATAGGTTAAAAGTATTAAATGAATTTCAATATTTATTGATTAAAGAAAAAATCGTTGAAAACATTTTAAAATCGAATTCATTCTTGTCTCGTCGACTTTTATAGTTGATATTTAACATTTTTGTTTTGTGATTTTGGTAAATCACCTTAAAAGTATCAAATGAACTTAAATATTTAATAATTAATGGAAAAAATACGATAAAAATCCTTCGAAACCATTAAAAAGAAGCGATGACACCCTAGTAATTCACACAGGTATAAAGAGTTAATAATTTTATTTGATATGAGTTACTGGTAATGCATTGTTAAATGACGAGTAAAAATAAACAAAATTTGTTGAAGTCCAGTTATTAATTATAGTTTAGACGAATTAACTTTTCAACCGGGGTGACTAAGTGCCTATAGGGGTCACTCGGTGTCACGGAATGTCGTGGTAAATGTTATCCAGGTTTAATGTTGAGTAACTTTGATGTCAGCAGGGAAGCCAGTGTAGCTTGTTTGAGAAAAGAAGGGAAATTCTGGGAAAGACCTAAGTCTCCGGATATTCTTTGCTACAAAGAGCAACAAATTAAAAAGAAAATTGTGAGGCCGATTGAAATCAGCAGTTTCAAGTTTCAGGTGGGCTACTAATTTTCAATTTTGTTTTAATTAAATTTTTTAAAAAGTTCCCAAAACTCTGTACAGTGAAGTTTAAGACCTGTCCTCTTAACTTGAGCTTGGCTCAATATTTAGGGCAGATTTTTGTTATTCCCAGAGAAAATATAAAATTTTATTTGTTTCTCTCCTACCACGTATTAATAAACAATATAAAATAATAAAAAAAAAGGAAAATCAAAGAATGTAAAGATGGAAAACCACGGTGACTCACGCCATATTAAACTGTACCTTCTCCGTACTTTACAATAACAATAGAAATACCCAACGAAAAAGACAATAACGGCGTGAATCATCCGTGATACACGTGCGGTATTCATTTGTTTTTTTCGCGATTTGTACGTTTTAAACGGGAATAACGTCTTTTAACCTTACAACTAATGTCTCTTCATATGCAACGATAGATGATCCGATCTGCTGAACGCCCTAAAGCAGTGAAGGCACGTAAACGGTTTTTGGCCGGTGTGTTTCCGATAGTGTCTCGTCAGTTCGTCGGATCTGGCGAATTTCCAGGTACAACCGGGCCAGGAGCATTGGTAGGGTTTTTCTCCTGAAAAATATTGCGGATATTTTAGTTTAAATTGCTTCAATGTAAGGGGGAATCCTCGTAAGTGGATTCACGCTCTAACCTGTGTGAGTCCTTTTATGAGCTTTCAGATGGGAGCTTTTCGTGTAAACCTTGTGACAACCGGCAACGTCGCATCTGTGGACTTTCCTTCTTCTAACGTTTGATGTATTCGGTGGTGAGATAAGGCTTATGTGATTGTTGTTGTTGGTGTTATTGTTGTTGTTGTTGATTGTAATCGATTTCGTGTCCGGTTTTCTGTAATTTATAATAAATTTTGTAATGCTTTTAGATTTAAAATGAGTTCATATGTGCTTTTGCACATCGGTTCCTGCAACAATGAATTCTAAAATAGAAAGATGCTCACCTGGTTTCACACGGTAAATTAATCAAGATATCCGGTTTTATCACATTTAGTTTAGGATTATCTGAAACAAAGAACGTAGGATTAATAAATTTGAACAAAAACAGAGCGACATTTTCAATTTTTTCTAATTAAAATTGTGCCTTTCCTTTCATATCATCTTATCTCCACAATTAGAAGGCTAACTTGAACAAATGAGGATTGATGTTGTAGATTTCCGTGAAGTTAGTCAATTTTAAATAAGTTTGGTTGCCTACTTTTTTGCGGTTGGCGGATTAGAGCCTTTACAAGTTAAATTACCTTTGAATAGAATTTCGTTAGCAATCAGGGCATCTTAGTGTTCCCATAAATCAGTTATGGCAGGCAGTGAAGGACAACGGAGTAGAAGCAAACTACTCGGATGAATTCATTGTAAATAAACGGATGCTGCATATCACCAACGTTATTTAAAATATATGTGAAGATGCTACTGAGGGATTGGAGAAAGAAATGTAGGCCGATGAGGGTGCTAAGTAAAAATATGGAAAACAAAGTAATGTCAACGGAGATGATGTACTGGAGACGCTGCAACAAGAAGACATTATTAGATCACGAAAGAAATGAAATATAACGCAAACAACTATTATGATACGGCCACATGAGGAGAATAGACCAGGACAGACTACCATAAAAGATTTGGAAATGGAAGCCTGATAATAGAAGGAAAAAAGGAAGACCAAGAAGAAATTAGCCAAAAGGAATTAAAGAAGCTACGGGGAAGAGAGAAATGGGCGAAGATGGTTTTAGAGATAGAGCCTTTTGGAGTTTGAGATGCGGTAGATGGTAAAATTAGCTGTTGATAAACCGTCATAACAATAAAAATAAAATTTTTTGAACGTAGCTTCGAAAATAAACTAGATAGCAGCAAAAGAATTACGGAAATCGATTCTAGGGAATAGTTTCCATCCAGAAATATACAAATGGAAGCTCATGAAAGACTGTAAATGCTTTTTAATGACGAAGAAGAGTGTCCATACGAAAAAATTGTTCCTCAAAAAATACTGAAATAAAAAAGTGTCTGAAATCATTTTCTTTTAAATTTATAATTATGTCGAGTCTATTTAGGGATCCTTTTTAATACATTATTCCTAATACTTTAACGTAATTATATTCGCGAGCCTATAACATCGATTTCAAAGATTTATTACCATCCAAACGACCGCAGGCGCATCGTCCATATCCTTAACACAATCATCGATAAATATCGGCTTCCTAAGCGGCCGGTCGCTTTACTATCAGGCCTCACACCAAAGACGGCCGTAGGCAAGACCCAACAGTTTATTAATTCCAAACAATTAAGCGCTGGTGGCTTTTAATAATCATTTAAATATATCAAGGCCGTAATTGGACCACTATTAGCAGCCAATTAGGCGAATTAGAAGTTGAATATTTTTAAGTTCTCGTCGGGTTGGGCTGGACGTAGCTTCCGTACTTGTAATAGAGCTGATAAATCTAATATCGTTTGTTTTTCTAAGGTGGGAAAACTACTAATACGCTAGCTTTGATTAATGATTGTTGTTTATAAAAATCGTTCGGTTTGAATAATGGATCGCGTTTTGCTTGAGGGTAAAAACAGCGACGAAAAATGTATGAAAAAACCTGGCTAGAAATGTATTGTTAAATGGCAGTTTTAAGGTGGGATTTTTGATAGTCCGATAAAGACTTGTAACGTTGATGTTTTTATTTATTCAATACTTTTTTGTTTTATTAATTCAAGGTCCTACAATAGTGTTAGTTTAAATCTTTTAATTAATGAGGATGTTCTTGGTGAAAAAGAGATATTTCCGATGAAATATTGGCATTGTTACCAACCTATTATTTAAACTACAAAGTTTATACTTCATTCACGTTAAGAATGCAGTAAAAATTTAATAAACGTCAAAGTTTGGTTATCTAAATCTTGTATAATAAATAGCAGAGCTTTTCATATTTTATGTCCAATAAATTATGGTTATATGACCTGATACTATAATACCGCAATAATAATGTAGAAGTGACATCAATTGCAATATAACTGTAACCTTCAGTTGTTTCATTTACCGCAATAGTTGCAGTTTATTTAATTACGTTAGAAAGTAAATGAGATCGCATTTGGAGTTAATCAAAAGGAATATAAATGTCATATGACAAGCTTTAAAATAACAGTATTCCCATTGATAAACTTGAATCGAAAATCTGAAAGTATAACTTCGATATGAATGGTTATATACATAGTGTTATAGCAAGCTATTTGTCATGAAGTAAATTTCTCCGTTGGTAAAAATTTTGAAAAGAGAAAGTTTCAATGGTATAGTTGAAGGTAAACAAGACAAAGCCAAACAAGGAAGAATGTTGGTGATTATGAACGATACATAGGGCTGTATCCAAGTAAGTACATCGAATGGCTTCAGAGTACATGCCAACACACAACAAAATTCTTAAATCTTGCATAGAATCTGGTTATTGTCAATGATGAGGTTATATGAGCTATTTGATGAAGAAAAAAATAGCTCTGCAAGCTTATCTATTTCATCTATAGTACGTCGACTGCAGTAAAACATATGTATGTATATTTTTAACGACAGTACACCTAATAAATAATTGCATGCATATTAAAGACTACAATAAAATATCAACTATACTAATTAACGATCGCAATATCTTAACTAGGCATACTACAAATTTATATACAATACATCCGTCGTCCAAAAGTTACTAATACATCACCACTCTGATTTTGATTAATTGTAGCAGAATTCCTATCACTGCAGAAGAACGGTTCATTGACATATACTGAATCACTTTACCGAGTTTTTGTGACGAGTATTATTTCGGCAGAAAAGTAAATTATCAAAAAAAGCTATGCGGATTTCTAATATTTTGATGATAAATTTCAAATGGTATGGTTTTCTTACTGGAAGGAAGAGGCTGTTTCATCGGGATCTATTTTCAGTACGCCTTGCACTTTGAAAGTTTACGTGGTATTGAAAATTAAGAAAATCAACCGTTAGCCCAGTCTGTGTAGTGTAGCTTGCAAGTGGAAAGGGATGCAAAAAGTCAGTAACTAGTGATATTCATACTGATGAAGATTAGGCCCTTATAAAGTTATATATACGCCACTTGTGATGGTCTAGGTCTTTGGCATATTTTTCAGCGTCCCTACCTGGCATGAAGTTTTGGCTAGCCAATATTGTTAACAAAACCTTGCAATCAAAAACTATGAATATATTTTGGCGAGACAGTAGTTTAATTGTTAACACGAAGAAGAAAACGGCGCAACATTTTAGTTTTCAGTGTTATGGCGTCGACAAAAAACTAAACAGTTGGATTATGGATTTAAAGATGAACCAACTTCAGTATTTTACGAATTTATAAATTGGCCTAGTAAGAAATTTAGTTCAAGAAATTTTGGAAAGATTTGAATTAGGTGATAATCAACAGGTGTCTTTTCAGCAAAATACGACACCATCAGTTTGTAAAATGTTAGTCAATCTCGGACCATTTCTTTTCAGAATCACGGGATGAGTCAAAAATGAAGCTGAGAAGAACCATGAATGAAGATGGGTCATTGAGAACCAAACTCGGGGGCGGTGCTGATTTGGAACCTTGCTATGGTTACTACTTCCACTTCTTTAGCAGACATTCAGCTATTAAATGGTCAGTTGCTCCATATTCGTCACATTAATTGACTGCAATCGGTCCACTCCTCTTATAGTTGTAATGCTTTGAATGTTCTTAACTTGGCCAGCTAATCTTTCATTCCTCTGGATAGTATTAAACCTTTCGTTATATATCGATGTCCCCTCATTATTCTCCCTTCCAATTTTGGATCCCACTTTTTCTCTCGCCAGAATCGCAATTTGTCCATAGGTCATTGCGTATCGGTATAGCTTATCTATATCAGTATAGAATTTCGACATAACGAAACAAATCTCCCGATTACGAACTTATTGCTGCTTACTCTTTAAACCCTATCAAACTAAGTTCAAGTTCACAGGTATAGCAGTAAACTCCCACAGTACATCCACACAGTCCTTGCAATCGTCATTTAAGTTCAAATTCATTGCATGATGCTACCCTATTAATGGAAATTAATTCTGATGGTTTCTTTGTCACCCTGTGTATGGCGCTGTATTTTCTACCAACATTCTGTTTTACTTCTTTCAAGCCTTCCAAAACATTTACTCAAATTCTGTTCAACATTTTACCTTACTATTGTTTATTTTACCACTATCATATAGACAAGTCAAGCACCCACGTTTTTAAAAGCCTTTCAGCAGAACACATCTGTAGACTTATGTGGTATGTGAAATGCACTTTAAGAAAAAAATATCTGGTACAAAAAGGGGTTTAACTCGTGATGCAGTTCCAACATTGTATATGCCAGGTATTCATAAATAATTACAGGTTATTTCAAAATTCTGATCTCTTTT
Source organism: Trypoxylus dichotomus (assembly GCA_023509865.1). Classification (NCBI taxonomy): domain Eukaryota; kingdom Metazoa; phylum Arthropoda; class Insecta; order Coleoptera; family Scarabaeidae; genus Trypoxylus; species Trypoxylus dichotomus. The sequence goes on along the minus strand of CM042082.1, from coordinate 31,490,135 downwards.
TGTATTTTATAATACAAGGAAATGCTGTTGTCTCTGATTATAAAACTTGTACAGTGATGAGTTTGCACTGTGAAATACACTGCAGGTTACGTAACAAGGAAAATGTTAAATATAAGAAAGGGTTGTGAACAATGTAAAAATATATTTTTATATAGGGAAGGTATCGAAGGTGATAATGATTTCATTGAAGCAAGAAAGTATGCACGATCATATTTGACGAAGGCTGTTATATAACACATAGTCTGAAAAGTTCCGGGCCTAACAAAGAAAACTCGGTTTTTTTGGTTCAAAATTAGCTTTATTCATCAACGTAATCTCCATCAAGAGCAACGAAATCATTCCAGCGCCGCTCTAACATTTCAATACCACTTTTGTAGAACGATTTATCTTTTGCCTCAAAATAGGGCAGTTTCAGCGATAATCTCTTCATTCGTGCGAAATTTCTTACCGGCGAGCATTTTTTTGAGGTCTGCGAACAGCCAGTAGTCGCTGGGAGCCAAATCTGGCGAATACAGTCGATGTGGGAGCAATTCGAAGTTCAATTCATGTAGTTTTGCCATTGTTTTAATTGACTTGTGACATGGTGCGTTGCCTTGATGAAACAATTTTTTTTTCTGTGCCATATGCGGTCGTTTCAAACGCTCCAATAACGCTATATAATATTCACTGTTGATGGTATTTCCTTTCTCAAGATAGTCGACGAATATTACAACACGCACATCCCAAAATACCGAGGCCATAACCTTTCCAGCCGATTGTTGTGCTTTCAGGCGCTTTGGACGAGGTTCACCAGTTGCTGTCCACTCAGATGACGATCGTTTTGAACCCGGAGTGAAGTGATGGATCCATGTTTCATCCATTATCACATATCGACGCAAAAATTCCGGTTTGTTACGTTTAAACATGGTCAAACACTGCTCAGAATCATCAACACGTTTTTGTTTTTGGTCAACAGTGAGCAAACGCGGCACCCACTTTGAACAGAGCTTTCTCATAGTCAAATGCTCATGCAATATAAAGCTAATACGTTCTTTTGATATCTTTACGATGTCAGCTAACTCACGCAACTTCACTTTTCGATCATTCAAAACGATTTTGTGGATTTTTTTGATGTTTTCTGGTGTTACCGCCTCATTTGGACGTCCACTGTGTTGTGCGTCATCGGTGTCTCTACGACCACGTTTGAAGTCAGCAAACCAACGTTTTATTGTTGTTTCTGATGGAGCGGAGTCCCCATAACACTTTTCAAGCCATTGCTTCGCTTGAACGGTATTTTTTTCCCATCAAGAAGCAGTGTAAAATTAAAACACGAAATTGTTTTTGATCCATCTAATGAATAGAATATCATGAAATTTTAACAGCTGTCTTTTGAAGGTTAGTACTAACTGAGAGAAAGGTGACTGCAATAAAACTAGCGCCATCTATATGTTAGGCCCGGGACTTTTCAGCCCATGTGTTATGTTATCTTTCTTACAAAAAGGTGGTTAAAAACTGTCTTTTATGTATCACTTAGAGTAGCATATAAAAGAAGTGGAATAAAATTACTGAAATATGTATTGATAGAGGATGTAAATTACACCCCAATAAAATGTAGTCATTATGGAAACAATGATGAATAAGATTTATAATATTTGTTAAATTGTATAACACAATTTTGAATGAAACGAGTAAGCCTTATATTAAAGGGAAAGAATAGTAAATTTGTTGATTATTACGATAAGATAAAACAAAATTAGACCCTGTCAAAATAGCACTCTATAAATAATATTAAAAAAATAAGGCATTTATAAAATTTATTTGTAGTTTTATTAATATCGAATCCATTAGTTGTAAAAATATGTTTATACTCACTAGGAGTCTTATACTTTCATAAATGTGTATACCTGAAATTGGATTTATAAATACGTATCATTTGTATATTGTATTATAAGTGTGAAATATTAATGCTCTTATTTTAACACAATATTCGAGCTGCTTTGTATCTTTAATTCTAACTGTGTGCGTGAAAATATTATATAAAATATATTTTAGTTGTAATGTGCTAACAGTCCATCTGCTCTGGCGAATCGAAACAGTTTAGTCCCTTCCACTCTACTCCCCCCTCCCCCCAACCCATATCAAAACGTTACGCCACTCACTTTACCTGAGGGGGTTAAAAGGAAAAGTCCGATTCATATTTGATCCACCCCCGTATGTATTTGCTTTCTTTTCAAAATATGAAAAAATATGCTAGGTGGTCTATTACAAAAAAGGATTTATTTTTAAATATCTCAACAACTTGTTGTTTAACTGTTTGTTCCAATTCCACCATTGTTAATAGTAGGAAAAATGTTATTATTTGACAAGTTAATGAACTTTTTGGTTAGTAAGAGTGTCAAGTTCAATTTGAATTGAAATCTGGTTACAATACCGATTGAAAAATCATTTTCCTTACTCAGTTTTCTAGCTAAAACATCAAGTTTTCCTTAAAGCATCTTTAGTATTGAATACTTTGTCCTTTATTATTGGTATTGCCGTAGCAGAAACAAGGAAAACTTTAAAAAAAGGTCGAAGAGATGTTAAAAATTCGAATAGCATCATCGAGATTCTAAATCCATATTCAGTAAAACATTAAGATTAAAAACCAAGCTTAAACGACCTTTCTTTCGTAACGCGTTCTAATCGAAGACGATACTCCTTTTTTTTTCCGAGAAGGATGCGCGATTATTCAAGACGCGATAGGCCGGCACCCACAAGAGAAAGGCTGCATGCACTCCGCACCATCCGAGAGAGTCGCCGTACATTTACTTTATAATACTAATACGTATGCCGTAATATCTATAAGCGTAAACTGGTTCTGGTCTAGTTGAACGCGTACGGTTGGGACGGTACATCTTCACAGGCGTCCTTGGCCACTCCTTCAGCGCGTTCGCCGCTAAAACGGTGAGCGTCTTCATCTGCGTAATGTTTAAGACCTTTTCGACGGTATTTACGTTTCTCGATTCTAACGTGGAACGAGCTCGGTGATAAATTTCGATATCGAGCGTGCGAAGTGGATACGCGCTACCATTTAGGCTGAATCGCGTAATGTTCGATGCGAACGCCGCAGGAATATGGATGGATCGTTGCGAAGGTGTTGGGTAATTTTACTGCTGACGATCGAGCAATAAATTTTCACTCGATGAAATTCCTTTTTCTACCGTAAATGCTTCGAGTAACCTGAGTTATGGTTAGTAAGGCTTGTTCGTATTTCGGGAGGTTCGAATCTCAGGACTACCGTCACTACCGTCTATGGAAGATTAGCCAAGGGAGAAAGTTTTACATTACTTAATTTAATAAGCTTTATTGTACTCGGTAACGCTGACCTTAATAAACATCTATTTTAAATACACCTGTAACTCAAATAATGAATCTATTACGAAGAAAAGAAGTAATTAAGCACTTTATGTCCAGGATTATTCTAATCTACTTATTAGATAAGCTGCATCGATAAGATCGAGCAGGTAAAGATTTTATTGTCTTCCTTTTCTCTCTTGGGGCTCGTCCTTGTCCAACTCGAACGTTTACTGCGATTATCAAACCCACAACAGTTGAGTTTGGATATCATTGTGATCAGCGATGCAGTAAGTGAACAACACCTTTCGAAATGCCTCATGGTAAATCAATAGGTGTTGCCAAACGGTCCAGTATAATAACTTTGCATAAAAGAGGTTTTACCAGCAGGCAAATCGATGAGAATTTTATTTTTATGCAAGATAACGATCCGAAACACATTGCCAGAATGTGCAAACAGTATCTGAATGAGCAAAATCAAATAAAAGAATGACATAGCCACCACAGAGTCCAAATCACAACCCTATTGAATTACTATGGGATTAAGCGCATAGAAGGGTTCGAAGCTTCGGTCCTACTCCAAGGAAGAGCTTTGGAATATCTTTCAACAAGAATAGAACAATATCCCAGGCGAAAATCTCAAACAATTATTCGGAATAATGCTGTAGGTTGTTTGAACGGTAATCAATTTAAGAATTTTGTTAACACTGAATAGGTTGGGTTTTGATAGCTGTTATTTTTAAGAGTAATACATGTGTTTCTTTAATATTAACTGCCTTTTATTTTCTAATTTTTTCGATTTTTGTTACTTAGCCAAACTTCTATGGACAGTAACACATGGGCTGAAAAGTCCCGGGCCTAACACATAGATGACGCTAGTTTTATTGCAGTCACCTTTCTCTCAGTTAGTACTAACCTTCAAAAGACAGCTGTTAAAATTTAATGATATTCTATTCATTAGTTTGTGAGTTATTGTGCTAAGAGTCACGCTACTTTTGTTATTTTCAAAACAATGGATCAAAAACAATTTCGTGTTTTAATTTTATACTGCTTCTTGATGGGAAAAAATACCGTTCAAGCGAAGCAATGGCTTGAAAAGTGTTATGGGGACTCCGCTCCATCAGAAACAACAATAAAACGTTGGTTTGGTGACTTCAAACGTGGTAGTAGAGACACCGATGATGCAGAACGCAGTGGACGTCCAAATGAGGCGGTAACACCGGAAAACATAAAAAAAATCCACAAAATCGTTTTGAATGATCGAAAAGTGAAGTTGCGTGAGTTAGCTGACATCGTAAAGATATCATGCATGCATGAGCATTTGACTATGAGAAAGCTCTGTTCAAAGTGGGTGCCGCGTTTGCTCACTGTTGACCAAAAACAAGAACGTGTTGATGATTCTGAGCAGTGTTTGGCCATGTTTAAACGTAACAAGCCGGAATTTTTGCGTCGATATGTAACAATGGATGAAACATGGGTCCATCACTTCACTCCGGAATCAAAACGATCGTCATCTGAGTGGACAGCAACTGGTGAACCTCGTCCAAAGCGCCCGAAAGCACAACAATCGGCTGGAACGGTTATGGCCTGGGTAGTTTGGGATGTGCGTGGTGTAATATTCATCGAATATCTTGAGAAAGGAAATACCATCAACAGTGAATATTATATAGCGTTATTGGAGCGTTTGAAGGCCGAAATTGCAAAGAAACGACCGCATATATGGCAAAGAAAAATTTTGTTTCATCAAGACAACACACCGTGTCACAAGTCAATCAAAACAATGGCAAAACTACATGAATTGAGCTTCGAATTGCTCCCACATCCACCGTATTCGCCAGATTCGGCTCCCAGCGACTACTAGCTGTTCGCAGACCTCAAAAAATTGCTCGCCGGTAAGAACTTTCGCACGAATGAAGAGGTTATCGCTGAAACTGAGACCTATTTTGAGGCAAAAGATAAATCGTTCTACAAAAGTGGTATTGAAATGTTAGAGCGGCGCTGGAATGATTGCGTTGCTCTTGATGGAGATTACGTTGATGAATAAAGCTAATTTTGAACCAAAAAAAACGTGTTTTCTTTGTTAGACCCAGGACTTTTCAGCCTATGTGTTATTACAATAGTACCACAGAATTTTGTAAACATATAACTCTTGAACATTTGCCAGACGCATTTGAAAACCTGAAACGCAATGCATCGATACAAGCCGGCAATATTTCGAGCATCGTCTTTAACGTAGTTTTTTGTTTTTCGATAAACCAATTTCTGCAAATGCTTCCTTTTATCTAAAATGTTTCGCAATAAATAGGATTAACCTCACAACTAAATTATAATCAGTAAGACGATAGTTGTCAAAGTTTGATTTTCGAAAAGCATTACTGTTCCAATGTGTTCCCAAATTTAAATAAAAATCATAGGCTACTCTAAATCACGGTTTAGTTGAAGCATGGTATAAATATACAGTACGACTACTAGTAAAGATGATTTTAAAATAGTAACGACGAAAATATCAGTCATCAATAGATGCGATTGGAGGAATCTTTAAAAGATATTTCAGTATGACCTGTTTTTTTTTTACTACTGCAGATGTAACTTTCTCTAGATGCAGACAATTACCCTCCTTATATGTGTATAATTATATAATTCAAGCAAAAGAAAGATGATTTCCAATACTACAAGAAAAAAACTTAAATAATTCCTAATGGGAAGAAGCAACGTACATCAGCGTCCTTTTTTCATTGCTTTATATTGTGGTCTCTTTACAAATAACATCCTGCGAGCCTATAATCGTTGCCATCAACATACGCTAACGGCTCACTAATGGACTATCATTAGCATTAACGTACAAGAAGGTAAATTTTATAATAATCCTATGTTCGAGCGATCGAGAGACAGATGTTTGATTTGCCTATTCCGTTAGATGGCGTGTCTATATCTTCGTCTTCATTTTACTATTGTTCATTGTTTTTTCGCGTCCGGAAATCATGTCAGCACTGTTGCCAACCTAAGCGATGTTAGTTTGATTTTAGGTGCAGCTTTTATTTGGCGTTGCGATTATTTTAACAACTTCACACCTATTTGCAAATCGCTGAATGAAGATCAACAAATTCTCTGCCCAACTCATTTTTTGCTGACTTCTATGCGAGATTTGCCTTTTACTAATATGAGTGTGCTAATTCCGAAAATCGTATCTACATTTGAGAAAAATAGGTGCTGACAAGCAAATTTTTTAACAAATACAATCTCTTCTACGGCACTGGATTATTAAATGGTGCCAATATTATTCAAAATTTCAACAACCTTCGATAGTACAACCTGCAAAATAATCCCATTAACACGTTGACATTTTTTTTTCGTCATCCGATTAACAGTTCTAGATTAAATTATGCTCAAAAAACTTAATGTTCGTCATAAAACACCATATTTCTACGTAGCTGACACCTCACCATCGCCTCAAAATTTATAGCAACCGACCTTTTCTACAAAAGGCAAATTTAGTGCGGTCGATTTCTAGTTTGTTTTTTTTTTTTATTAAGAGAAAAAAAAACACGTAATTTGCATAGAAATTATAGATATTACACGCCCATAGGATTTTCAGATTTCTGGAACACGCAACGCATTAGTAAAATGAAACATCTGCATCTGTCATCCGATACGAGAAGGCTATATTTTTCGAAACGATCCGTTATAAACTCGAGTTCGATCGCTATCGCGATACGCTAGATGTAGAGGTTTATTTCGTTTTGGGTGTGTTGCGCGATATTTAATAAATTATAAAGTAATAATTGAGGCGGTGTCCTCATCTTTTACTAGGTATTTCGTGAAATCTCGCATAATTAAATCTTTATCTGATCTAATTCTTCACATTTCCGGCTTTGAAGATCACCACTTTCACGACGGAAAGAATTTAGATTAGGTAAGCTGTTTTTTTTTATGTTCAACTAACGTTGTCGATTAAGTAATTTCGATTGGAGTGGCAGAGTAAGTCACAGATAAATGTATTCCTTGCTGTTTCACAATAACACAGCACAAGCCCAACTATTTGGGGATATCGACGTTTGAATGTAGAGGCAGTAATGGCGGTAATGAATTTGGGCCAGAACCACGAAGATATCCGTTGGCACAGTGAAACGTCGTTTAAAACAAACAAACCTCCAGAGTCGTATTGTTATACGAAGACCGAAGACACAAAAACGTCAGTGGGCTAATATTCACAAAAACTGGACAATAGAACAATGGAGAAATGTACTATGGACTGATGAGTCTAAATATAAAGTGTTAGGTCAAAACCGCAGAACATTTTTCAAACGCCCAAAAGACTAGAAAATTCTTCCTGAGTGCATTTGAACCAATAATAAAGAAAGGTGGTGGTTCCATTCTTGTATGGGATTTTTGATATACAGGGTGGCGCAGGGGAACGGGAAATTTTGAACGTTACAGTTGTCAGCACTGTAGAGCCGGCAGTTGTTCGTAACGTCGCAGAATTGTTGTGAACGCATTGTCATTTAGTAATCATGGATCGTTGGACTGGTGCGGAACGTGCAGTAGTTGCGAGAGCGTTTTATAAAAATGGTGATAGTGCGACTGCCGCGCAGAGAATATTTCGACAGTATTACCAGTTTGGACGTCATGGACGTGTCCCATCTGCGCATGCGATTACAACGTGGGTGCGTAATTTTGAAGAAACAGGATCTGTCTTGAGAAAGAAAGGTCCAGGTGGCATTCGAACGGTACGTACCCCAGAGAACATTCAGGCTGTTAGAGCTGCAATCGAGAGAAGTCCTCGCCGCTCCGTTCGACAGCATGCATCTACGCTAGGGATTAAGCGACGAAGCTTACAAAGAATACTGCACGAATTACATTACCATCCCTATAGGTTGCAGATTGTGCAACAATTACATGAACGAGACGCAGCGTCACGTATGGAGTTTAGTAGGTAACGAGGACGCGAATTTCGTTGGTAACATATGGATATCAGACGAAGCCCATTTCCAGCTGAACGGTTTCGTAAACAAATAGAATTTTCGTTATTGGGCCCAGAACAATCCTTGTGAGTTACACCAGCGACCACTACATAGCGACAAGGTCACAATATGGTGTGCTGCATCATGTCTAGGTGTTATCGGCCCTTATTTTTTTGCACGTGAGGATGGTAGTGCAGCGACAGTAACATCCGCTCGATATGTTGAAATGCTTCAAACATTCTTTACATCGGGACTGTACGAGCTTAATCTTAACATGGAAAACATGTGGTTTCCGCAGGACGGAGCCACGACACACACTGCTAGACATTCGATGGCAGCAGTTCGTCAATTGTTTGGATGACGCATTATTTCACGTAATGGTGACATTGAATGGCCTGCGAGATCCCCTGATCTTAGTGTGTGCGACTTTTTCCTGTGGGGGTATCTTAAAGGCAAGGTGTACCGTACACGACCTGCAACAATCCATGAACTGAAGGAGAACATTCAACAAGAAATCACTGCCATTCACCAAGATTTGCTAAACCGCGCATTCCAGAGTTTTCATAACAGGCTGTTAGAGTGTGAACGCCGAATGGCCGGACATCTTTCCGATGTCATCTTTAAAAAGTAAAGACATTTTGATTGTAAAAACATAAATGGCTGCATACATGCACTTTCGTTAATAAATTACTAGTGTTATGAATTTATTCGTGGAAATGAGGTTATTTCAAAATTTCCTGTTCCCCTGCGCCACCCTGTATAAAAAGAGGATTATTTAACTAATACTAAAATGGGCGCGGAAAAGTTGACAAACGCTAGGAGAAAGATACCAGATGCATTAATGATAGATTCAAATGAACCAGCGTTGATATCACAAAGATCAGAGATTCTGTTGTTATAAGGACGTGTTCGAGTGCGACCTTAGTGGAAGGCAAATGACGACCTGGAGCTAATTCTGGGAATAAGAAAATTACACTTAGTCAAGAGCCAGGGACAATCAACCTTGTTATGTACTAAACAAAATAAATATTTTAACAAAGAAATCGTTCTCCTGGTGGGAAGAGAAACAAAATTAAATTTCTGCAGCAACACACTATGTTCAAAGCCTCTATGTGGATAAGATCCCTCCGACAGAAAATAGAGAAACTTCAAAAATCTTCTCTGCACCGTCTCAAACGAGTTTATGTGTGTTTCGTAAGTAGGAAACCAGACCAACGTGGCATACTCCAACCGAGATCGAATGAGAGAAAAGAATAATGCAGATAGAGCTTGTATATTGCGGAAGTCTCTACAATTACGATAAATAAATCCATATATTTTAGAGCATCGCGAAAAGAAAAAGATAGAGTAGTATCAAAAAGCATTCCCAAATTTTTGACAGATGTTGACACCTACAGTGGTGTTCCTTTAACGTTATAATTGTAGATAATAGCTGGCTACTGCTTAGTAAATGACATGGTAGTGCATTTAGATATATTTAAGGACAATTTATTAATTTTACACCAACTTAGTAACACAATCGATACTTCTCTGAAGCACAACACAATCTGCAGTGGAATCAATGCTTAGAAATGGTTTAATATCATGAGCGTACATTAACGTTTCGCATTCAACAATACTAGCAATCTCATTAATAAAGAGCAGGAATATTAGAGGTCCAAGATTAAATCCTTGCGGTATACCAGAGGTAGCCTATAGCATACTTGGAATTCTCTATTGATCGGGTACGATTGTAAGAGTGAGCTAATGGTCTTGAAAATCCGAACGAATTCAGTTTTCGTAGAAGAAGTAGAAGAATATCTGATCGAACGCTTTCTGGAAGTCCAAATAAATAGCGTCAACTTGGCTTCTGCTGTCTATTGCTTCAAACACATATTGCGTAAGAGAAGCAAGATTAGTGACGGTTGAACGCTGGGATATAAAACCATGTTGCTTCTGAGAGATCCATCCGCTCAACTCGAAAAAGTCAATAAGGCGTAGATTAATAAATACTTTTTTTCGTAATCGTTAGTGTCCATACTATTATGAGTGGTAGTGTATGTTTCCATATTTTTACTCACAAAAACAAATTTGTCAAGGTGATCTATACGTACGACGGGTACTATACGCTGGGTGTCATACTGTAACAATATTCTTGAATGCTTTGTATACTAGTCCCAAAACCGTCTTATCCAGTTCAGCGAATAAAAACCCATTGACCAATAAATACCAACCTAGAACCCATAAATAAATCCCATCACAACAATACGAATTCGCCAATTAACTTCTAAACCGATTCTACGCAGTATCGCCGTAATTGAGCGACAACTCTTTCGTAAAGAATGCTCACACAAATGATACAACGCAGCGGTTACGGACCGTAGGGACTCCTCTAGATATCGTGGAAGAATAAGAGCGCTAGGCAATTACGATCAATAGGCAATAAAGCGGTTGCTGGTAATTAGCGAAACGAGCTGCAGCGTAATCGATTTGCGGTTGCGAAAATTCTAGTCGCGGGTAATGAAAAAAGAAAAAAACCGGCGAGCTTGTGGCGCTTCGTCGTCGTAAAACGTAGACCGTTATCGTTAAGAAGGAGCTAGGTATTGGAAGTGATGGAGGAATGGTGTCGTAACGTTTAGAAAATGGGGAATGCGTTTTGTACGTTGTCTGTTAGAGTTTTGGATGTTATGGAAATGTGTAGAGAAAGAAAGGAAACAGAAGGTTCTGTAATATTCCTTTGGGTTTCTGTGAAATTAACGTATGTACACTACCGTCCATAGAAGTTTGGTCAAGTAACAAATGACGATTGCAAGGACTGTGTGGATGTACAATTCATAGGTATAGCAGTAAATTCCACTCACACAAATTAATTAATTATGCGGAACGCAGCGTTTCGAGAGCACGTGGGCTCTCATTGTCAACCGACTGTCGGTAACACGGTTAACAATGAGAGCTCACGTGCTCTCGAAACTCTGCGTTCCGCATAATTAATAAATTTGTGTGAGTGGAGTTTACTGCTATACTTGTGAAGTAACAAATATTTAAAAATCAAAAATCTAACGAAAACTTTTTGTTCTACTCATCGTTAACAAAATTCTTAAACATTCTTTTCGTAAAAAATCCACATTTTGCTTTGATTACCACTCGAATAACTAGCGGCATCGTTTCGATCAATTTTTGTCTGAGACGTTGTTCCATTCTTGTTGAAGGATATTCCAGTTTGAGGTGTTTGGACGATCAAGACGCGTTTCTGTAAGAAGAAGAGCGAAAGTCCAGAGTATGTTGCAGGATTGTGTAGTGACAACTGTCAAACATGTGCTTATTTGGGGTTGATTCTCCTACGCTGGTCCAGAAGACTTGAAGCGAATAGAAGGTATTCTGCGAAAAGAGAGTTATTAAGAAATACTGCAAGATAATGGAATACCATCGGGACAACGTCTAATCGGCGAAAATTTTGTATTCATGCAGGACAACGACCTCAAACACTCACCATTACACCTTTCCCATAGTTTCAAATCTTTAAAAACGAATACCGTCTATATTAGTCTTCTTGTGCCAAAATGGTATTATTTGACGCATATATATTGTTGAGATGACAAATTGCTGTTTGTACGCTTGCTAAAAGTGTTTGTACGATTTTAAAATGGGCACTGTTACATGCACACAATGGTACCTTGATACCTTCTACTTTCTTCTCTTAGTCGTATTCGACTTTTAGGGTCGCCGCTGTGTGATACGGTAACGTTTAGAGGTTGAACTAGGTAATTATGAACGTTTAAAGATCGTTAATTGATATTAATTAAATAATTTTCGAAGAAATGTTTGATTCCTCAAACATTTTCGAGGAAGATTTTAAACAATTTTGAAAGGAATCGTCCCAATTGAAGTCTTATTGATTAGTTCCAAGTTAAATTTAGCAAGAATAATCTTTAACGCGGAATATTTGACCTAGGTCTTTAATTTTTCGAGCATTCTGGAGCGAATTTTTAATAGAATTTAAACAGATTTATATCATAAGAAGTCCTATTAGCTGGTTTGAAGCCATTTTCATCAAAAATTACCTACAGAATGAAATCTTTTAAGCAGATCCTTAATTTCTCTACCATTTTTTGAGGAATTTCCTTTAGGGATACACACGCTACCGCTCAAACGTGTTTAGGCACTCTCACTGACAGCAAAAATGTATAAAAACTCAGCAAAAATGTTAATAATATTTATTTTTTATGTACAGATACACGTACATGAATAAAAATATATTAAATAAATGCGAAAATTAAAACGTTTAATTTAAATTTTGCTTTCATCTATGTGACCTCCTCTTGATTTAATAATTGCAGCACACAATCGAGGCATTCCCGCAATAAGTTTTGCCAGAGTTTCTTGTGTCATTGAGGTCCAACTCTTCTAAATGGCGTAAATAGTCTTTACATAATTTAGAGGAATGTTTTGGGTCATTATCTTGCTGGAAGATAAAATTTTGAACCAAAAGTCGAATTCCGGAAGGTATTGCGTGGTTTTCCAAAATTTCGCGGTAGCGTTCTTTTTTTAATATACCGTCAATTTTCACAATACTCCCTACACTGGTGCCAGCAAAACAGCCCCAAATGATGATAGAACCTCCACCACGCTTCACGGTAGCAGCAATACACTCTTCTCTGGCACGTTCACCCACAGATCTTCTTACGAATATGCGTCATCGGGTTCCGAACAGTTCAAATTTGGACTCATCCGTCCATAGGACGTTGTTCCACTCTTCTATGGTCCTGTGTTGGTGTTAATGAGCCCATTTAAGTCGCTCTTGCTGGTTTTGTTTGCGTAGTAATGGCTTTTTCATCGCAATACGTCCATGGAGCCCGGCTTTTTGTAGGCGACGTTTGACTGTAGAAACACTGACTAGTTTTTGGCGACCAACATTTAATTGTGCGGTGATTTCCGTGGCTGTTTTGCGTCTATTTAACTTGCTGGTAACCACTATTCTGCGATCATCTGCAGATGTTGTCGCTTTTGGCCTTCCACTCCGTCTTTTATTAAGAAAACTGCCAGTTTCCCGATATCTTTTTACGTTATAGTCAACCGTAGCGTGGTGTATTTTCATTTTTTTGGCAATTTTTCGATTACTTACGCCACTTTTATGGTAAGCTATTATAAGTGCACGTGTTTCCGTACTAATTTCTCTTCGCGGAGGCATTTTAAAAAATTGTCACACGATATTTCGCTCACGACGTGAATAGAGTAAATACCACACTGCAACTGACCATAGGTTACAGATTTTACTATAATCTTCTAGGAAGGTAATTTAAACATTATTACCTACAATCTAACAGATGACTAAATTCACCCAGTAAATTCAGAGGGATTGTTATTGTAATTGCACCGCAATAAACAGTTTATGGTAATCCGACCAAGTGCAGGTAAATGATAGTAAACCTTATGCCATATAATGGGTGTTTATCTCACTGAACTACATTTTAAATACGTATTTCATTTTATTATAATGTTTTTTTGGTAAACATAATACTATATGAATAATCCATGAAAACAGGGGTGCCTAAACACTTTTGAGCGATAGTATACTTCTAAAATATGTTGGTACGTAACATAACATGTACATCTTAACATAACACCTTAACAACAGCACATGTTAATGATACATACTTGGCCTGATTATATATTTTAATAAAATCGCTATTTTAGCAAGTGAGCTTACTAAATTGGACAGGCACTGTATTAGGGTGATATCGATATAAATAAGGGTAATAACTAGAGATCTCATTTTATGCAAAGTGTATATATTTGATTTTATTTATTTATTAAATTTTAGGTCTATTTGTAGATGTCTTACACTGATTAAAGTTAATGAACGCTAATTAACTAAATAAATAAAATAAAATATGTGCACTTTGCATATAATCCGATCTCTAGTAATAACCAACGTTCTGGAAGTTTAATATAATAGAATATAATGAAACATATCTACCAAGGAATTATTAATTTAATTCCTTCTACAAGAAAAGAAGAAACATCTCTTTAAAGAAGACGTTACTTTCTTCACCCAAACTCCACCACGCCCACTGTAACAACAGCGTGACACTTCTTCTCCGTCAAAGATATCATATACATACATCTATGTGACGAATATAGCAACACTTCATGTTCAATTCAGCGCTTACATTCAAGGCGTTACCGCCTTTCCATATCTTGCCGATACTTGTGTTCATCGGCGGTCTATTGCGCAACTATTGAGGCGTCAACAACCGTGTCTGGTTTTTTTTTTCTTTCTGGTTCCTTTCATCTTCGATCCTACGGCGTATTGGGCGTAACACCTATTTGCCCTGGCGCTCGATTGAAGACTCACCTTCGAGCGAAAGAGGTCTCTTCGATGAAGGAAGATGTCTTAGATGTAAGCGATGATGTAACAGTACTCACCATTTACACCGCCGTTCAAAGAAAAGTCGTCTAAATTATTCAATCTCGTGGAGATTTGATTGTACGATCGAACGAGATGAAATTGCGTTTTTTTTTGGCAATTCAGTCTTTAAATGATCTGAAAATTTGTTCCAAAGGATGTCGAAATTTTTCTAAAAAGTCTCTTAAATGATATAAACATTTTTTGATTGTGATTTCAGGTTATACTAAGGAAGATGACTGTATACTTTTAAGGTTAAAGTTGGATATAATTGCATGTTTTTGTACTGTCGCGAAATTTTGATGAATTCGGAAACTTCCTTTGACAGACATGAGATTTCTTCCAGAGCTGGCATCTACCCAATTTCCTCAAAATATGATTCCATATGCTAACCTTGAACCAGTGGCTGCTTTATAACTTGGAACTTTCGAACATATACCGTTCCAATGTTATGTGCAGTCCAATTGTATGCCTAAGACGTTCACACGTGCATTCTTATATTTTAATGTTACTTTCGCAGAGGTGTCATCTGTAAAATACACTAGGGTGACAGAATAAAATAGGCACCAAGTAAAGCGGTATAAATATGTAAACAGCTAAATTCTAAGAACGATTTAAGAACTTTCTTTTGTCATTAGGGTAGGGGTAGATGTATCGGAAGGTTCGAGTGATATTAGCGACTTCACCCGGGGTCGCATCGTTGGCCAGAGTGAACGCGGCGCTTCGCAACGTGAAATAAGTAAATTTTTAAATATTCCGTTATCCACAGTTAATCGTGTGATTACACAATTTAAACGTATGGAAAAAAACAACAGTGGAGACCAGACCAGGTCGTGCCGGACCTTCTGAAAGAAGTAAAAGGGTGCTTGTGCGCGAAGTGTTAAGAGAACCGCGCAACTTCACAGAAAAGTCAGCCCACCGTTCTGCGATATCTCCACAGTGTGGGGATGTATAAAAGGATGGCAAAGAAAAAACCTCTCCTTACGGCGTTTCAAAAACGGCGACGAATGGCTTGGGCAATCGAAATGCGAACGAAGCCCGAAGAGTTTTGGCGGTCTGTCATTTTTTCAGATGAAAGCAGATACTGCCAATTCAGTGATAGTGGTCGTACGTGGGTATGGAGACGTTCGTCACAGCAACTGGACGACAAATTTTTGCATCAGACGGTGAAATACGGCGGTGTGAACATCATGGTGTGGGGCGCGATATGGTATGGTGGAAGATCGCAATTAGTAATCTGCGACGGAAATATAAATGCGGCAAAATATATTCAAATATTAACAGAAGGACTACTACCGATATTCGACAACGCCATTTTATCTAAAGAAGACGCCACTTTTATGGAGGATGGAGCACCCTGCCACAAAGCAAGAACAACAACCACATGGAAAGAGGAACAGGGGATTCGGATTTTACCATGGCCAGCCAATCACCAGACTCCTTTGGTGTTTCAAGAATTGTTTAACTCTATTCAATTCGCTATAAATATAATTTTTAACACTTCTTGTAACTTTGCAATCTTTCAAGTTTCAAACTAATTTAGATTCAGTGAGGTTGTAATCAAATTCATTTACATTTCGCTGTATGACAGAATGTTTACACACCATAATGGTATTCCAAATGTACGCACAAACTTTTTGTTAAAAAGAAACCTATAATTTTCGACGTATTGGCTATCGCTCCTACTCATTCCAAAAAAATTGCTTGCATTTTGCAGCAAACCATTCGTCGAGCCATTTTCCAACTTCCTCGAAGAATAGATGCGAAGAGGTGATAGCCAGATGCACACGCCAAACGCGTATTTAACTTGTGAGCGTAAGTGTATATTTATATAAAAGCATAACAAAGGCTAGGCCTGCCATATTCTCTCAGGTGACTTTAAAAGAGACAGTAATTTAAGTCAAGCGCTAGCATCAAACAGCCACACCTTGTCGGTGTCATCCTTGCTATCTTCTCCGGCCTTTTTTGTATGCCACAACCGCAAAAGAGCAACACCTAGTCCATTGTAGACGCTACGTGGAACGGCGTAGCTTGCAGCTACGTTTCCTTTCCTTATCGTTGACATTGCCCATGCTTTTCAGTCGATTTTTATGGTGTAATAAAGTTTCTCTTATTTGCGCGAATATGGCGGATGGACTTATGTATATAAGCTAAAGATTCACATTGACCAAGTGCATACAAGTAAAAAAAAATATTAAAAATAATAGAAGCATCAGAATTCACAATAGAAAATAAATAAACATCTTTTTTAGCAAAAATTTCTTGAATCTCAAAATTCAAAGGTAGAAAAACTAAAACACAGTGAATGCTCGCTCATGTAATGGAAACGTTGCGGTCATGTAAACAATGTTACCATAGAATCAAATGGAACGCCCGCTAATGTAAACAAGCTTGCACGTAGAATTCGATAATGAAAACAGTTTAGGGTACCGATCAAAAGAATGTTTACGTAAACGTTTTCAGCGTCGGCACCGGTTGTTGTAGAACGTGTGTCAGATACATACAGAGGTCCGGGAAATCGTAGAACTTTAAAAAACGTCCAAGCACCTAGAATGGAAAATCGTCCGTATAAATGGTTTTTAATACAAAGGGATATTTTAATAAACATACATATTTTCTTTTATGCAATTCCTTTATAAATAAAATAAGACTGGCTAATGTAAATTTTCAGTAATGTGAACAATGCTTGGCTGATATCGTCCACATAATTGAGAGTCTGTTGTACTGCCCTCGTATGAGCTATTACAACATTTACTCGTGGATAACATTTTGGGATCAATTGCCCCACAAGGTTTAAAGTATAGATTTTACATGTTACGTGTAACAGATTGCCACTCCTTTCTTTAAGAGGAAAACATGTTAGCGGCACCGTCGCTGACAAACATTAAAAGTTAGGTTGTTGAAGCTTGAAATTTGTTCGATACCGTCAGCACTATTATTTAAAATTTCATTACTAGTACATTTTGCAATTCTGTTGGAAGCAAGTAAGATAGGGGATGACGTTTCAAACTCTCCCATTGTACGTACCATCACATTCACCACAGAATTGGTTTTTGGCGATTGGTTGTTTCGTCCACACATAAACGCAATTATTTATCTTTCAATTCTGCATTAATTCTTCTTACAACATGGTCACGAACAGATGGCATAAAGTTTCTTAACGATGTCCGACTTGGTAATGTATAATGCGAATATTGCCCCAGAAGGAGACAAATGCTTGTTGGTCTAGTGGTCTAGTAAAGTGAACGCCACTGAAACTTGCCCCTCTTTACCGAGATTTGTAATTAAGGTATCGTTTCTTAGTTTTTACGGGTGTATAAGAAGGGTCGCCGAATTCTAGAAAAATTAGTTAGAGTCGGTAAGAGTTGTAACGCTGTAACATAAAGACTAATCCTTTGTTAAGTTGTACCAGTCAAAATCGTAATAAAACAATTACACACAGATGTATATGTTCCTACTTTATGAACGAACATAAGCAATACATTACTACATTTTTCTACGTATACACAGGCTAATAAGTAAAGATATGGACAAGTATGTCAACAGACTGATCGGTTGGAACTCGTCGGAGTGATTAGCCCTAAGTCTAATTTGGATGAACTGATTGAGCAAATGCTTCGGTGTATAAAGGATCATATTTGGCATAGAACCACCTGCCCAAATGATGCCTAACAGCTTCTTTTGACAGTTCACCGGCGAATTATTAATGTCGACGTCTTCGTCGATTTCCGCGCAAAGATACTCGCTATATCTCCCGCAAGAAATGATTGTTGCTTCGTAAATATGCACCTTATCGCTTCTGTACTTGTAGGATGCGCCCGTCTTGTCGGTATTCTTACCCTGCCAAATAGCCTGACTGCTGTTAATCGCGTAGGGGTACGAGTACACTTCGCAAACGTCGCCAATCGATTTCAGCTTCCCCTTCTCGGTCGGATTTATCGCTTCGATGTCTTGGTTGATCGGAAACCCCTGGGAAAGGTGGAAGAAGGTCAGGTAGACTCTTTTCTCTGGTTTAGTGAAATGGATCTCCAGCGAGTCATCGACGAAGTTAGCACTTTTACAGAGCATCTTCATATTGCCAGCGTGGATACTGATTTTCTCACTCGTCATGTATTTAATCGAGCAATCCGGAGAGGCCACCACCCAGGTGTGTCTTATCAAAGCACCAAAGCAGAAGACCCTATTTCTCTGGTCGCAGATAGCCACTAAGAAAGGCGTCCTTTCTTGTAGTTTGACATATTCCACAAGCAGAATTAGCAGGGACAATACAAAGAAGTACTTGGATCCAGCGGGAGAAATTTTGATAGACATTATTTTGACATAACCCAGTCAATAAGTTCTTTCCGGTTTAACTCACAGATGGCGCCAGCGAAAAGTACACAGCGTATTAATTTGACACATACGTCGTTTTTGTTCATCTAATACTCAAACTACAAACACAAACAAGTTGAGTGCACCAAAAACTAGCATTTTTGCTTTATTGATCGGCGATCACGTCGAGTATTGTGCATGAAAAAGAACATTTACGGCACGCATTACTTTTCTCATTTAATCAAAAGAAAAGGGCTGTTGAAAGTTTGCTGGTAGAAACATATGGCGAACACGCTTCATCGATTAGAACACGTGGGACGTGGTTTCGACAATTTAAAAGGGGTGATTTCAATGTGAAGGACAATGAC
The DNA here is from genome assembly GCA_023509865.1 of Trypoxylus dichotomus. Taxonomy (NCBI): domain Eukaryota; kingdom Metazoa; phylum Arthropoda; class Insecta; order Coleoptera; family Scarabaeidae; genus Trypoxylus; species Trypoxylus dichotomus. The sequence continues at coordinate 31,470,798 of CM042082.1, read as the reverse complement.
CGCTTTGGTAGACCACAAAAATGCGAAGACGGGCAATTGCAGGAGTTATTTGGATGATGACCCAACTCATACTCAATGGCGAGTAGCGGAAGCATTACATGTGTCACGAGAAACCATCGTGCAATGGGGAAGATCAATAAACTCGGTAAATGGGTTCAACACGGTTTAAATGAAGGTCAAATAGAGAATCGCAAAGTCACCTGCGAGATGCTGCTTTAACACCGCCAAAGGAAATCATTTTTGTATCGAATTGTAGAGGGAGACGAAGAATCGATTTATTTTGAAAACCCGAAGCGGAAAAAATCGTGATCCTTCAACACCAAAGCCTAATCGCTTCGTCAAGAGGGCCCTATTCTGAGTTTGGTGGGACCAGAGCGGTTGTATGAATTCTTAAAGCCCGGCAAAACCATTAATACACAATGCTATCGCCAACAATGATTAATTCAAACCGCGTATTAATCGAAAGACCACCAGAATAAGCTAGAAGACATGGCAAAGTGATTTTGTTACACGATACAGCAAAACTAGTGAAGAACACCTTGAAATTGCTTGGATGGACCCGCCGTACTCCTGAGATCTAGCGCCATCTGACCATCACCTCTTCGCATCTATGGGGATATCCTCGCAGAGCAGTACTTCACAGCAATTTCGAGGAAGTTGGAAAACGGCTCGATGAATGGTTGGCCGCAAAAGGCAAGCAGTTTTTCTGGAAAGTGTAGAGGCCGATGGCCAATACTTTGCATAAAACAAATAATTTCCCTTGAAAATTACGTGTTCCTTTTCCGCAAAACTCCGGAAAAAATGTATGCATATACCTGATACACAAAACCAATTCTATTAATTAGTTACGTCATCCTCGATATAATTAGGCTCGTCCCAAGATGAAATATAAATTCTAACTAATGGTCGTGCCTAACGTCTGGACCTGCTGCAAGATCGTGGCGATCGAACTCGTGCTATGCAAAGGCGTGAGTCACAACCGGACCCGCTAGAGTACATCACAAACTATAGATCTCGGATTCGCCATTGCCCTTCCCGCCCCACCCTGTTCGAATCGCCTATGGTTCGAGGATAAAGCGTGACGGGCCGTGGGAATCGACGTTGAGGGTAAAGTACCTCTACTACTGGTGTTAACGTAGTCTGCAGGGACGTACTAGATGTAATTGCGTTTGTGGAAGTGTTATTATTGTTATAGTTATCTAACTGCTTCACTTTCTTCGTAGTAGTCATCGAAAAAACCATCCTGTTTTACGGAATTTTTAAATTCTTTCATTGATGATTCCTTACGTCTTTATCTAATTGAGGTACCTAACTTAGTTCTATCGACGTTGATGTATAGTTCGGCACATCTCAAATTAAGCAGTACCAAAAATTAAATCCTATTTATTTTTTAATTGATATAATTTACATACCACTGAAAAGCATTTGATGGAGTTGGTGAATATAATATATTATTGCTTGATGTAACTCCACAGTATTTGTTGGCGGATCTTCTATACGAAATATTGATTCATCCATCATGACCAAAATGTTTTTGGCAGTTACTGAATATATTACTAAAAAGTTCGTTAAGGTAGACAGGAAAATTTGCTGTTCACAAACCACCATAATAAAAAAATTAAATAATTTACTTATTGCTTTTGGTAATTCAATACAATATTCCTTGGCGGACCTTCTAAACAAAATATTAACTAATTCATGGTGGCATCAGATTAAGTGAATGTATATTTTGCTGCGACATCCTGTTGGACCCATTGTCCCTCTTTAGTATCTAGTAGATCATAAACTAACTGACCTCTTAGATTTGTCTTCAGATCGGTAAAATTATCTTTTTGTTACTATTGATGGCATTAGCTTTAAATAATTTACCATAATAATATTCATTTCAGAAACTTATTTGAAACATGGGCCATTGATTATTTGCCATGGCCCATTAACCATGGGCCATTTCTGCAATTTATCAGAACTGTTACTTATCAATCAAACAAATGAAGATCATATAAACAATTCGTCAACGATTTATATTCCAGTAACGTTACAGTACCAATTGGAACACCCCATACAATATTCTTTAATTCGATTACCATCTTCCTTTAAATAAAACAATATTAACCACAAAAACGTAGGCTTAACTTTATTACAAAAATAAACAATCGAAAATCGACGGTAAATCGACGTACTTCTTCATCAACCTTGATGGCTGAGTAGATGCGATTGAACTGTTGTTCGTTCACAACGCGAGTTGCATTAGTTTCAGTGCCTTCTACGTAGACCGTGGGAACGGGCCGTTTTCACAGGTCTCTTGGATGTTTTCGGCGTTAGTAATTGAGGTACGCGGACGCTAGGGGACGTCGTTGCACGTTCTCCTAATGAAATCGATCGTCATCATTAGTCCGTTTGTACGTAGACGTTTTGCAATGGGATCGTATTGTGGTTTATGAGATCGCAGCGATGAGGTAATTTATTTATTAGATCGTTCATCGATTGGGTCATTTATTTGCGATTGTGGATGGCGTAATCGTTAGGTGATTCGATACTTAGATAAATTAATCGATGATTAGGTCATGTCTGACGTCAGTAAGTATTATGGTAAAAAGTAATAACAATGTTCTTTCTAGCGTTTGTTTTGTGATCGTGGAAAATATTGTATTGCTTTCTTAATTGAAATTTCTCAGTGGTTTTGAAGTTCATTATAGTTTATTACAAAATCGCTATCCATTTATACATCTTTAGAATATTACCTAGGATTTATGGTTATGTGCCAAATTTCAATTCAATATGTTTATTGGATACATTTCTATGGTCTCTCAAGCAGAGACTGTTCATCTTGATCCAATGCATATTGGTATAAATAGTGCCATCTATGCGTAGGCTTTTTGAAAATTATATAACACACGCAGGTCTGTGCCTTCGAACTTCTAAACAATTTTTCCTGCTGAATTAGAATATATTACTGATTAGTCATTTAAACACATCTGTATATAGGTATGCTTCTTGAATGGAAACAAAAAAGAATTCGTAAGGGAATTCTGAAAGCCCAGTTTTGAAGTATCACAACTTTTTGTCGAATGTACAGATGCAACCAATAATTAATAGTGTCGTATTCACCTATGCTGTGTAGGTGTGGATTAAATTCAGCTGCCACTTTCCATCTACATTGAAAGATATATACACTACCGCTCAAAAGTGTTTAGGCACTCTCACTTACAGCAAAAAATGTATAAAAACTCAGCCAAATGTTAATAATATTTATTTTTTATGTACAGATACACGTACATGAATAAAAATATATTAAATAAATGTGAAAATTAAAACGTTTAATTCAAATTTTGCTTTCATCTATGTGACCTCCTCTTGATTTAATAATTGCAGCACACAATCGAGGCATTCTCGCAATAAGTTTTGCCAGAGTTTCTTGTGTTATTGAGGTCCAACTCGATTGCAATTTGTTCCACACGTCAGTAGCTTATGTCGGAGCCGATTTCCGTACTTCCCGATCTAGTTCTTCACCCGTAGTAACTCGATTGGATTCAATGCGGGGCTCCGTGGAGGCCATTCCATAATTTTGAGAGTTCCTTCCTCTTCTAAATGGCATAAATAGTCTTTACATAATTTAGAGGAATGTTTAGGGTCATTATCTTGCTGGAAGATAACATTTTGAACCAAAAATCGAATTCCGGAAGGTATTGCGTGGTTCTCCAAAATTTCGCGGTAGCCTTCTTCTTTTAATATACCGCCAATTTTCACAATGTCCCCTACACTAGTGCCAGCAAAACAGCCCCAAATGATGATAGAACCTCCACCATGCTTCACGGTAGCAGCAATACACTCTTCTCTGGCACGTTCACCCACAGATCTTCTTACGAATATGCGTCATCGTTTTCCCAACAGCTCAAATTTGGACTCATCCGTCCATAGGACGTTGTTCCACTCTTCTATGGTCCAGTGTTGGTATTCGCGAGCCCATTTAAGTCGCTTTTGCTTGTTTTGTTTGCGTAGTAATGGCTATTTCATCGCAATACGTCCATGGAGCCCGGCTTTCTGCAGGCGACGTTTGGCTGTAGAAACACTGACTAGCTTTTGGCGACCAACATTTAATTTTGCGGTGGTTTCCGGGATGTTTTGCGTCTATTTAATTTGCTGGTAACCACTATTCTGCGATCATCTGCAGATGTTGTCGCTTTTGGCGTTCCACTCCGTCTTTTATTAAGAAAACTGCCAGTTTCTCGATATTTTTTTACGTTATAGTCAACCGTAGCGTGGTGTATTTTCATTTTTTTGGCAATTTGTCGATTACTTATGCCACTTTTATGGTAAGCTATTATAAGTGCACGTGTTTCCGTACTAATTTCTCTTCGCGGAGGCATTTTAAAAAATTGTCACACGATATTTCGCTCACGACGTGAATAGAATAAATACCACACTGCAACTGACCATAAGTTACAGATTTCACTGTTATCTTCTAATTTAAACATTATTAACTACAATCTAACAGATGACTAAATTTACCCAGTAAATTCAGAGGGATTGTTATTGTAATTGCACCGCAATAAACAGTTTATGGTAATCCGACCAAGTGCAGGTAAATGATAGTAAACCTTATGCGATATGATGGGTGTTTATCTTACTGAACTACATTTTAAATACGTATTTCACTTTATTATAATGTTTTTTGGTAAACATAATACTATATGAATAATCCATGAAAACAGGGGTGCCTAAACACTTTTGAGCGGTAGTGTATTTGTTAAGTTGGTCAAATTTTTTCTCATGTAAATTTTTGTGGGCCATTGATAGAGCTTTAAAATTAAGCTGTACTGCTTTTATGGAATGAAGCATGCTCTTCCTATCTATAGCAAGGTAAAGAAAATTGGAAAAGTTATAGCAATTTAAATCTAGGTTTCCAGAAATACGGGAAGAAATTATTGCCTTCTTTTAAAAAGCATATCTATACATCTGGTCCCTTAGTTAGTTACAAGCTTACAAAATTTTCCAGTAATTATGAAGTGACTCAAGCTGCAAAGAGGTGGTTTGCAGAGGTCGAACAAAAATTTTTCGAGGAGGTTGTTGGGAAGTTGCAACATCGATAGCCCAAGTGCATTAGCGTATAGTGAGACTATAAAATATAAAAAATAAGGAGATCCACCCTCGTACATAAACGTATTAATACTCATACCATTTCTCATTCTTAAAAATTCATCAAGCTTCATTAAAAATCGAAATCGATATCCGGGAACCTTCTCTTACAAGCGCAAAACGACTCAAGAAAAATTCCATCCACCAAATATACGAAATCAATACCAGATTTAAATAAGGAATACATATACGAAAATAAAAACAGACACGCACGTCATACCTACGGCAAATTACGATTTTTACTGTTTTAATTCCGGTTAAATGCGACAGCATGTCTTACAATTAGTTAGAGTTACGATAATATCGGTCGTATTCGCGTTGGTGGTATTGAAAGTCGCACATACATTAATCGCTAGCAGTTAAAAGGCTTGCAACCTGCTTCGTACCCGTTCTATGTATGCATATATATGCAGTTTATACGTAGGAATGTCATTATTATCGCTATATTATTACGTATTACTATTATTATTATTTAAACCTGTGACATTTCATGCTGCTACCTGCTATATGCCGCTGGAGGGTCATTATTGCTTTAATTACATGCATTCTTGTATTTAATCGTATTTCATCGTTGTTTATATGTAGGTGTAGGCTCTCGTGGATGTAGTAAAATTAATCTGGAGGAAATTATAGCGGTTGTCGATTCTCTTATATTACGCGTGTTAATTGGGATAGCTGGATGCGATTTTTTAATGAAAGATATGATTTCTTCTAAAGAAATTTAAGAAAGATGAAATCAATTTTGAATTTCGTGCTGGTTGTTCTAGCATAGTTTACAATAAAACAGTATTATTTTAGAGATACTAGAACTTCAATAAATCGATAAAGACTATACCATTAAACATAAGATAAGAAAGTTGATATCAACACCCTATACGTCGCAATACTGTTAAGCTAAAACTATTTTTCTCAAATGGATTATAGTTCACCATGACTACATTGCAAGCTTTAAAATCAAATTCCCACACAGAAGTTCGAAAAATTCTAATAAGACAGTTTGGTGGGACACCCTGTATGGTTAGTGTAGTTACACACATCATAGCACCAATGGATATTTTTCTTTTGAGGTAAGTTCGATGATGTTAAAACATTGAAGCTGTTTTCACAGATTCAGAATTTTCGGTGAGATCCCAGTTAAATGACGAGAATTTCTAAATAGGCAAATATAGTCACCTGGTATTTGAGGATTGTTTGCGCTAATGTATTCTGATTCTAACTTAATCAATGCCGATTTAATGCAGGGTAAAGCTCTATTTTTGTGCTTGTGTCTAGATGTTCATGCCTAATTGATATTCACTATTTTAAAACTAGAAACCGGTGTATTTCTTGTGCGTTGTCCCACTGTCCGTCGTAGCTCTAATGAATGCATTATAGAGTTATGAGATGTCTTGTATTGTGTGTACCTACTATAGTACAGCATTTACCGTTTCTGCTTGATCACCGAGTATAGATATTACCCGTCTAGTACCGCCGATAGTTCGCTACCGTCCTTAAATATACTGCTGCGTGTAACAGCTTGATACCTTATCCGTCGAAGACATGAGAACCCACTGCTCCTGGGATAATACCTTCTTTGATGATTGACGTATACATGTTTTAATTGATTGTTACAACTTGTGAGTTCCCCCAAATAGTACTGTAGTAGCAGCAAGATAGCGTTTGATATGTGTTTGATGTTGTACAAGCTAGATGTAGCGTTTTTTTCGCTGTGTTCGTGTATACAGGATGTCCAGTTACATAGGTTTCGATACTACCATCTGCATTCAATATAAGAAATGTGACTTTACAATGAAATTGCTGTCTAACTATTTGTCATCAAGTTATTTTTTGTATCTGTCTTTGGCATAGTTTTCTTTTTTTTTACAAAAGTAAGATAAAACTATAGTTTAATAATATAATTTTGGGATTACTTTTTTGTTTTTTCTTGCGCATCTTTTAAATATTAAATAAATAACAGTAGGATTTCTGAACTTCGCTATGTACTAGCGTCATCTGTTGCTTTGTTATTACTTATGTATCTACATTTTTCATTGTATGTTATTAATGCTGCGATAATCTCGTTATTAGAAAAAAATGTAGACGTATTTCCCATTTTATCTCATTTAACTCTGAAGATGTGATTAACGACAAAGACATGCGGCTAAAGAAGTCATCAATACGATTTGAAGATGATGAATGGTTTCTTTGATCACAGAAAAATACATAAATATACCTGGTTTCAACCGACGAAGAAACCACAGTCTATCATAGGTTACATAATTGTTCGACCAAGCCGAACTCTTAAAGTCCAGCACGTGAGAGCAGCTTCCCGTGGATCTGAGCATTACCTCGTTAAAGCAAAGCTATTTTTCTTTTCACTTAAACATCAAACCAGTAAAGCAAAAGATGTAAAACAAATTAGTCAAGTACCTTAATGGCACACATACAATATAGAAAGTCTTCAACAGATGCTACAGTCGCAGAACATTTTTGGTAAATGAGAAGAAAATAACATATCAAAAGTGGCTGACAACAGAAGATCTGAAGAAGAGAAAAATCTATATGAGATACAATTATGTAGTGAAAAGAGAAAGCTATGAATAATTGGATTGGAGAAAGAAATGTACACCGATGGGGGTGCTTCTCGATGATCAGGATAGAGGGCTTTCCATTTCACACCGTTTACGAGATGCCATTGGTGAGCACATCTTTTGGGACACCTTGTATAGTTATAGAATCTTATTCCGTGAATTTCGATGAATTTGGCTACGTTCGTAACAAAATCATTTAAAGAAATTAGAAACAATATCGGTCCTAAGATATGTAGAACTTTTGCACTGAAAAATTCTACCGAGGGACTGAGATTTTAAGCGTATCTCAAGAGAGAAATGAAATACGTCCTTCCCGCCGTATTCTCGAGCATAATATTTGTAACCCGAATCGGCAGGTGTTTATATCTTTCTCGTTACTATCGCACACTAAACAACTAGTAATTGAATTCCACCTTGATTTTGTTTTATATACAAGTGGAATTGTCGAGTGTTGGCATTGAGTTGTGCGCGGTAATTGCACCTTACATATTAGTACTACAATTAGATCGTAAACGGCCTTATCTAGGCGAATACGCCCGTTCTACCAGCTCTGATTGACCGGAATCGAACGTGTTTCTGGTCGCTGGCAAGCGGTTTTTTTTGTCTCTTACCGATGGAGAAATTTGTATATGTGAATATACAGCGTGTTCGCTTACGTAATTTCTTCCGTTAAGTGCTTAGAAGTTTTCGAATAAAAGTTATTGGTAACCTAGTTCCGTGTAATGTAAAATAATATAACAGATATACTCGCTTTGTTACATTTGTTGTACTACTGTTGTCCGGTAGTCTGAAACGTTGGAGAACTGATACCACCAGGCTGATGATAAGTTTTAGAGACAGCGTAAACAAATGAATATAGGCCATTAAAGAGGAAAAAAGAGCTTATTTCCAATATAAATTTAAATGCGGGGATTTAAGGGCATTTCATATATGCTGATGATATTCAGTTTTACCATAGTTTCGATCAATCTAATAGAGAGTAGACGTTACATGATATTTCGTTTGGTTCAGCCACATTCTTTGATCCTAAAACCATCAAAATACATTGCTCAATTTTTTTTTCCTGACAGAAATAATTATCAGATCACCCACTTTTTGATTCTATCAAATTTTCTGTTGGTTATATCCGTTACCCGTAATGAGCAGAGCCAACAATCTAGATTTAATATTTAAATACTAAAATGTGTTAGAAATGCTTATTATTCTTAAAGTTAATGCATCCTCACCACCATCATTTGTCTTAAATAATAATAATAATAATAAAATAAGTCTTTTCATTGAAACATTCCCCTTTCAGGCGTTTAACGACATTGACTGACACATTTCTTCTTTAATTAACAAATAAAATTGTCTAATCGAAAAGAATAAAAAAATAGTACGACAGCATGATTCAGAGATTAAGAAAACCCTTCGACCAATTTCTTAATCGCTTAGAAGTCTTTTAATTTTTTACTTTTATCGTCGAATGTAAGCGACACTCTTTTAATTGGTGCAATAATTTTATTTGTGAAGCATCCTTCTCATTGAAGAAAATGATTTCTATCCTTTTCAAGGGCTGGCCACTATGAAATGACATAGTTCTTTTTTATTAGCAAACCAAGTTATATATTCGGAAATATTAGAAAATAAAACAGGTACTATGATTCGGGATTAACAAAATTCTTCGACCAATTTCCTAATCTCTTGGAAGTCTTCTAGTTTTGTACTTTCGTCATCACATGTAAGTAGCAACCTTTTAATTGGTATAGTAACTTTATTTCTAAAGCATTCCTCTCATTAAAAGAAAATGATTTTTTTCCTTTTTAGGCATTGAATACTATTAAATGATACAATTCTTTTTTATTGGCAAATTAAATTGTAAATTTAAAAAGAACGGAGACTGAAACTACATTATAGCTTAGAGTTGATAAAATCTTTCGAACAATTCCTTAGTTGGTTGGAACTCTTTTAGTTTCTTGATCAAATATAAAGGACAATCTTTTAGTTTCTCTAATAATTAATTTAATTTCTTGCGAATAAAGTTGGATATTTCGAAAAAATTCTTTGACCAAATTCTTAGTTGATTAGAAGTCTTCTAGTTTTCTACTTTTATCATCAAATGTAAGCAACAGCCTTTTAATTGGTGAAATAAGTTCCTTTGTGAAGCATCCTTCTCATTAAAAAGTTTCGATTTCCTTCTTTTTAGCATTAACTACTCCTCGAAACATACGTTTTTCTTCGTGTGATTAAATTAACTGAATCTACAGAATCTGCAGCAAATGATTACCACTTATTTCTAAACATTCTCAAAGCTCAAAATATCGAAGCGAATTTACAATAGTGAAAATTTATCCATTTCTTTCATAATTGCTTTGGGACTCGGACACTGCGTATATTTTAATGAACTCCAGTAGATTTTGTTCATTTCACCTTCTTGGAGGTTTTGGGGAAAATAAGGAAATTTAAATATTTAAACAGCAATTACAATACTTTTTTATCAGGTGAAGGTGATGATCACCAATAGGAAAAGTAGAGGACCTACAATTCTTTTACCGATTTGATCACACCCTATATAGTTGTGCTAGTATTATCAAAATTATCTTTGTCATCCCACAAAAACTAAAATGAAAAATTTGGATTGTGTCTAGCAATTGATAAAATGCCATCCATCTTCCTTGGTCATCAAGCAATAAAGCTTGTGTGTTGCTCTATACCTAGAGGGTACATATTTGTTCTCTCTTTAAATGTGATGAAGCATTTTGAAATATAGTTTAATAACACAAAGTATGCTATAACATCGATTTCTTTTCAATATCAATAGGTATTCTCCCATTTGACCGAAAAAATATCTTCAGTCAGGCAAGTATTTTCAACAAAACATTGTAATATTCAACAGCATGTCATATTTTTTTGGATGTGTGAGCATCATTTTCAAAGAATTACAACACAAAGCCTTTACAACGAGAAAATTAATAATAGCACCGATTTCAATCGGAACACACTATATATTCCTATATCTCCCTAGACGTTGGCTGCGAATAGGCCGCAAAAGAACTCGCAAAACCGTAAGTAATAGTGAGCCGGTTTTTTTGGGGTAAGCCGCTTCACGATCTGAACTATCGCACGCCCCCTGGTGTTGTTTTACTGCGTCTTCTTCATTTTCTCTTCCTCTTTCTCCGTCTTCTTCGTCTTGCTTGTGGTCCTCTCCGTTCGAGCGAAAGATGTTTCTTCCCGGGTATTAAACGTTATCCGTCTGTTCCTTTCGAGCAATGCAAATGCCTCGCCTTATACAATATACAAATAACAGGATCTAATGGTACAACTTCACATCAGCGGCGTAAGTCTGTAGACTCTCAGATTCTTGTAGAGGCAACGTTAGACATTGCCCGAACTACGTATATGTGTATATATATTCCGGGTGTATTATTTTGCAAAATATAGAACGTTATGGTAACAGATAGAATAATAAAAGTAAGAAATCGTCTATTATATACGTTTGAATATAATCTATGACGTGGCGTTGTTATATTGACATTAAGGAGCCGTTAAGTACCTACATATGTACATACATACAAACATACAGGTATCTAAAGCGATACATTTAACCTTGGTCAGTTCGCCATTCCAAATGGAACTGATTGTTTTTAAATTATTTCCGTGTGTTTAGCGAGTCTCAAACGTTGCGTGTAGGCTAACTCTAACTTGATTTTGCTTTTTTGCGAAGCGGTAGATATTTTACGTTTTAAACTGGTACAGGAATGTTTCTGGAATTTAATAGTTTAAGTGGTATACACCTATCCCAACTATCGTATTCGTAAAATTTGAGAATTTTAACCCGTAATCCATTTAAGAATTTGTATTTAAGTGCACTAACTGTAGTTTTCTTAACAGAGCATTTGCAAGGATATAATTTTGCGTATAAATCCATTGTTATACCGCAAATATTTAAAAAAGAGTCGGAAAATTTTGGCAAATAAAACTGATTGGGGATTAACGATTGGAGGTTAATAATTGTACAGTTGCGAATTGGGTCCACGTACAGAAAGCACTTGGAAGCCTTTTAGTTTTTTACTTTCACCACTAAATGCAAGTGACAATCTTTTAATTGGTGCAGTAACTCGAAAATTTTAGGTAATACAACTTTTTTTTTATAAGCAAATAGAATTTCACGATCGAAAATAATAAAAAGTAATACAAATACCATGGGTCAGGATAAAATCCTTCGGCCAATTTCTTAGTCGCTTAGAAGTCTCTTAGTTTTTTACTTTTATCATCAAATATAACTGGTAGCCTTTTAATTGGTGCAATAATTTTATTTCTAAAGCATCCTTCTCATCGAAACGTTTTGATTTCCTTCCTTTTTATGGGCTGAACATTATTGAGTAATGCAGCTCTTCTTTTGTTAACAAATAAGGTTGTATATACGAAAAGAATGAAAACTAGTACAAACATTATGTCTCAAGATTAATAAAATTCTCCGACTGAATTGCGTGTTTCCCTGGTAAAGCGATTTTGATAATAGAAATTGGTACTAAAGGAATAGAATATGGGAATAATAATGCCCATGTGCAAAAACGGAGACAGAAGAATGCTGAAATTACAAAGGAATAACGCTAATAAGCATCCCAGAAAAGTATAGGAAAGGTATGGACAGGAATATTAGAATTGGGAACATTTTCGGCCAAATTCTTAGTCGCATGGAAGCCTTTTAGGTTTTTACTTTTAACATCAAATATAAGTGACAGCCATTTAATTGGTGTAAGAATTTTATTTCTAAAGCATCCTTCTCATCGAAACGTTTTGATTTCCTTCCTTTTTATGGGCTGGACATTGTTGAGTAATACAGCTCTTCTTTTATTAGCAAATAAGGTTGTATATACGAAAAGAATGAAAACTAGTACAAACATTATGTCTCAAGATTCATAAAATTCTCCGACTGAATTGCGTGTTTCCCTGGTAAAGCGATTTTGATAATAGAAATTGGTACTAAAGGAATAGAATATGGGAATAATTATGCCCATGTGCAAAAACGGAGACACAAAAGAATGCTGAAATTACAAAGGAATAACGCTAACAAGCATCCCAGGAAAAGTATAGGAAAGGTATGGACAGGAATATTAGAATTGGGAAAATTTTCGACCAAATTCTTAGTCGCATGGAAGCCTTTTAGGTTTTTACTTTTAACATCAAATATAAGTGACAGCCATTTAATTGGTGTGATAATTTTATTTCCAAAGCATCCTTCTCGTCGAAAAAATTTGATTTCCTTCCTTTTTATTGGCGAATAAAATTATAGATTCCTAAAAAATAGAAACTAAAACAATACCATTATTAGGGAAATTTTTTTTTTTCTACTGAGTAGCATAATCATTTTTTGGCTGTATAGACTCCTAGCATTTCTGTAATAGCGGATCATGTAATTAACAGATTCAAACGCAGCTTCCAAATACGCGTTAAATAAGTCGAATACATCGTCGGGATTATTCATTTGCAACGGCTTCATTGTGGCGTGTTTGTTTACAAATCTGTAACAAGGAGAAGTTAACATTATTTATAACATTCGTTTGTCCCAACTGTAATCTTCATCGATTACCCTTTTTAAACGACGTCTTATTAAAGAGAATGTTTCTGGTTTACTCGGCGAGGATTTTTACCGTAAACTTTTCCTTTTAAAATTTAAAATAAACACGGAAAAATCTACGTTGAAGATTGGGTAGTATCGCAACACGTCTACACCTTCCTAAAGCAATCCATCGCTTCACACTATGCATACAAATTTATCCGTTTCTTCGGGCGATAATAAAGAAAAAAGTGACATCCGTAAATCAGCTTTTTTTTCTCTCCTTTTAAACGCGGTATTACAAATTATCTCGGATCGTGTGTTTTTAGCCTCCGAGCATCTTTAAAACGAACGTAATCCGTGTAAAACCTTGGTCGATCTCTCCGTCTCTTTTTATCGTCCGCTTTGCGACGTTCCATATAGCTTTAATTGCGGGCGGATTTATGTCTTCTGAACATGACCATCGATACGAAAAAGGTCCACCGGATGATGAGCTACGGTCTAGGCGAGGTCGTACGGCGATCGCATCATCTTCATCTCTAAAGTGAGAGCGGTTAGATGTCCGTTCGATCGCTAACACCAAGGTTGTTTGACTTTGTATATAAGTTATGGCACGTTTCGATATATGGTTCCGTGTAAATATTACTGGCCGTAATTTTCTGGTTATGGGAGATTGACGTTTTCCACTCGATGTTTTGTAAATTTTCTTTATCGCTTTTAAAGAAATTAAGGCTTAAAAGAGTACATGCAAAACTTCAACAACTGTTCCAAGTTGTTTTTTAGCAGCTTTCTCTAAGATATCAAATCATTTTTATGGGTTGCACCGCGTTTCTGAGTTTATCTCTGAGAATTGTGTACTATTTTAGGCACATATTCGTTTCTAAGCAATCTTTTTATATCCTTAACAACGATTATCATAAAATCAAACTACATTCACACAGCGTAGCAAAACTATAACTGTTTGTTCACTTATAATATAATTCCATGATCTATTATTCCCTATTCTACTGTTCCATGTTACAAACATAAAATTATTTCTAAAAACATAACTCCGAGTTTCGTGTAAAATTATTTATAAACTTATAATATGACTGGATACGAATCCATTATCAAGTGTTCCATTATTCCGTGTTACATCACTTCATGTTCCATTATTCCTTGTTCCATTATTCCGTGTTATATTATTCCGTATTTCATTATTCCGTGTTCCATTATTATTTGTTTCACTCATCCAAGTTTTTATTTATTTACAGTATAACTCCGTGTTGTATGTTCCATGTTGCACACAAATTGTTATAATATAGTTCCATGTTCCATTTTTCAGTGTTCCATAACAATTTATTACTAGTTCCATATACCATTAGAAACTATTATTCACATATGTCGTATTCATTGTACCATTTCAAATTATTATTAATACAAACCACAACCCATATCCCGTGTTCCATTTTCCATGTACCATTCATAAAAGTATTTATAAATATACTATAACTCTGTGTTTCATTGTTCCGCTCCGTGTTCCATATTCCATACAAAAAAAATATTATATATATATATATATATATATATATATATATATATATGGTGATCCATGTTCCACTTATAAAACTATTTAGTAATATATTATAACTTCGTGTTGAATGTTCCATGTTACACCTTCCATGTTGCACTCATAAACTTTGTTACAATGTCGTATTTCATTGTTCCATGCGCCATTTTAAACTATTATTCATTTAAACCATATTCCGTATTCCATATTCCATTAAAGACCATTAATAATATAAATCGTATTTCATGTTTCGTACTCAGTGTTCTATGTTACATTTCTGATATTATTAATGTATATTAATAATATCAGAAAGAAAACTGAAGATGTCCGTTCAGGAAGGGTGTCCGCATAGAAGAAATATGTAGTAGATACAACAAAAATCGTGTTTTAACGAAAAATGAATATATTAAAGAAACTGGGACATTTAAATCGTATATGTATATAAATGTTTTTAAAATAAATAAAAAACTTTAAACTTAAGAAAAAAAGTTTATTTCCTTTAGATATATACATACAAAGTATAGTATATGTACATAGATACATAGATGTAGTATGTAATACAAAACAACGAAATGAATAGTCACTTTAAGGACGCAAAAATTCATATATTGTTGTTTGTCTTCTCTTTTTCTTTAAAATGGCGTCTTGAAATTGTATTTCTAATTTAGAAAGAAGCTCTAAAGACTCTGTATCGCCGTGATTTTCGACAAAACTTTTGAGCTGCTTGGTCAGGGTAATAGCTTTACCATAATTTGGGATAGCTTCCGTTGGCACTAGAACCTCATCGACATCAGAATCTTCCGAAAGTTCTTGTATTTCAACTGGATTTGCAATTCATTGTTCTGAATCTGGATCTTCAACATACAAATCTTCATCTACGTTCAAAAAATAATTAAGGTTTCCATTAACCGTCAATTTCAATAAATTCTTATTTTTGAGGATATCTGAAAGTACACTAAGAGGCAAATCGTCTTCTAGGTCAGATGTATCAGCCTCAGTTAACTGGTCTTCACTTTGCATATTTACATTATTAAAACCTGATTTGCGGAAGCAATTTTGAACTGTCTCTTTGGTTACTTGCTCCCAAGCGGTTTTTGCCAAATAAACTGCATCCAGTGGGGTAATTTTTTTTACTAACTCAAAAGCTGTACCAGCAGTTTCAATGTTTACTAGCAGATGTTTGAGTATTAGACTTCGGTAATAAGTTTAATAATTCTTTATAATCCCCCGGTCAAGTGGTTGACAAGCTGATGTACAATTAGGGTCTAAAAATAATATTTTTATATTATTTAAGCGAACGCCTTTCGGATGAGATTCCGCATTGTCTAAAAATAACAAAATGTTTCTTTTTCTTTAGCCATTTTCCAATCTAGGTCTTGCACCCAATCTGTCATAATTTGTCCTGTCATCCAAGCTTTCTTATTGTATTTCCAAGTTATAGGCAGGTTATTTATATTAATGTTTTTAAAAGCTCTGGGTTTAGCTGCCCTACCAATGACTAGGAGTTTTTCTTTTTCACCTGTCACATTTGCACAATGCAAAATTGTAAACCTCTCTTTGGGATACTTACCCCCAACACATTTTTCCTTCTTTAATGTGAGCGTTTTGTCGGGTAGAGCCCTAAAATACAGGCCTGTCTCATCGGCATTATAGCTGTCTCTCGGTGAATATCCCTTAATCAAAGGATATTTTTTTAAAAACGATGATACATCTTCAGCATTAACCGAAGCTCCTTCTCCTGAAATCGCTTTAAAACTTATATTGTGGCGGATTCTATATTTATTGAGCCAACCAGAAGAAGCACATAACACAATTTGTCAATTTTAGTACCATCACCCCTCAAAAAGCTTCTTTTTTCATTCAAATTGCTGTTCGACATCCATTTATTTAGAACGATTTCTTTATGTTTAATTATATCTGCAGCTTGTGTTTTTCCAATATTAAAACGCTTGGATAAGTTCCTTACACTTAATTTCTCTTTATTGTAAACTTCAACAATCTCAATTTTTTGTTTAAGCGTGAGAATTTTTCTATTTGGTGCCATTTCTACAATGAATGTGTCGCCCACTGTTTCTTTTCCGCATAGACATCAGACTAATATTGAAAGCAGATTCAATCGAAAGCGTACACCCAAAGAATAAGAACGGTAAATCCCCGATCAACTTGGGGAAGTCAATAGCAATACTCTCGATATAAAAATAAGATAAGGCGTTTCTTTTTATTTTATGTTTTGTCCGGTTAAGAGAACATTTTCTCGTGTCCGCGTCCGTTCAAGAGAATGTCCGTCCAAGAAAGTGTTAATACAATGGAAATTATATGAGAGCCGGTCGGGACCATGAGAAACTGTCCGTTTAAGGGAGGTGTCCGTGTAAGAGGGGTGTCCGCGAAGGGGAATTTCACTGTATATACTTTTTTTTTCAATGTTTCATATTACATATTCAATTTACAAACTTAGAATAACGGTATTACAAAGTAGCATTATTTTTAAGGAAAAAAGAAACAAATTAACAGCATCTATAAGATTTAACATATATAAAGAATTTACTTTCCCATGATCGTTAACATAATATGTTGTTTAAACAAGGTATCCTTATTGTGAACGAGTCACATGCAAAATAGACCATATCGCGCTGCTACCAGACAATGGGAGCCTTATTGATTCGTTGTTTGCTCCCTACATCGTGATGGTCGTTAATTTTATAAACCGGAGACCACCTACTAGCTCCATTTGTTGGTAGCTGTAATGCTCGATGGGTAATGATTCTAACGAGAATCATAATACACAGTAGGACGGTTTTATAGCAGAAGAAATATTGGTGCTGCGTAATTCGAGTTTGATAAATCGATCTATTTTTTTTTGGTAAGCGATTTATGGATTGTATGTGTTTCTTTGTTAGAAAAGGTTTATACCTTGGTAATGATAAATTAAAAAAATTGGCACCTATCACAAAAGTAGATTTTAAAATATTAACAAGACAATATCGTGGCTTAAAATTAGGAAAATTTTCGACCAATTTCTTAGTCGTTTGGAAGTCTTTTAGTTTTCTACTTTTATCATTAAATGCAAGTGACAACCTTCTAATTGGTGAAATAGTCTTGTTTGGGAATCATCCTTCTCATTGAAAAATTTTGATTTTTTTTAAGTATTAAACACTATTGAGCGATACGATTCTTTTTTTATTAGCAAATAAAATCGTATACTTGGAAAGATTAAAAGGTGAAACAGGTACCATGGTGCAGGCTTAATAAAATTCTTCGACCAATTTCTTAATCGCTTGGAAGACTTTTAGTTTTGTACTTTCATCATCAAATGTAAGTGGCGACTTTTTAATTGGTACAGTAATTTTATTTCTAAAGCATCCTTCTCATTGAAAAGAAATGATATCTTTCTTTTTTAAGGGCTGTCCACTATTAAATGATACGCTCCTGTTCTGTCCTATCCACTGTCAACTATATTCCACCTAGCGATAAGCACGTCAACTTTTCCAAAGGTTTGGAAAATTAGCAGAATTACCCTCGTATTTAAGAAAGGAAACCGATCTAACATTGCTGATTATAGGCCTATAAGTATACTGCCCAATTTCGCTAAGGTATTTGAACATTTGCTTTACAAAGAAATATCTGCCTGCATAACTCCTTTCATATCTGAGCATCAGCACGGTTTTGTTGCAGGTAGGTCGACGATCACTAATTTAGCATGCATTGGCCAATATCTTGGTGAAGCGCTTGATAAGCGAAAGCAGGTGGATGTTATTTACGTAGATTTTTCTAAAGCTTTCGACTGCATTAACCACGAGATGCTACTACAAAAAATGGACAAATTTGGTTTTGGTGTGGGTTTCCTGACGTTGATTGAGTCTTACCTTACTGGAAGGAAGTGTTATGTCTGCTACAATGGTTATTCCTCTACGCCGTTTTCTCCAACATCCGGTGTTCCTCAAGGTTCAAATCTTGGACCACTTCTCTTCAATTTTTATATAAATGATTTACTATCTCTGTTTACGTGTCACGTCTTAGCATACGCAGATGACGTAAAGATATTTAATACTGTTGGTAGCATTTTCGATTGTAAACATTTACAAGACAATCTTCTTCGCATTAATACTTGGAGCAAGGTCAATTATCTCCCTCTGAACATCAACAAGTGTACTGTGGTTTCCTACAATAACACTCACACTACTTTATACTATAACTACCAAATTAATGATGCAGCCATACCACGCAATATCAAAACTTTGGATCTTGGTGTTTTGTTTGATAATAGACTGTCATTTACGGAGCATATTTCGTCCATGTGTTCATCTGCTTCCAAAACTCTCGGTTTTGTCATGCGTTCTTGCAGGCATTTCTCAGACTTAGGTGTAATGAAACGTTTATATTATGCCTACGTTCGTTCTAAGCTTGAATACGCCTCCATTGTTTGGTATCCCCGTTATTTACACCAAGAGCTTATGATCGAACGGGTTCAAAAGAAATTTCTAAAATATCTCTCCTTTCGAATGGACAACGTGTATCCTGCAAGAGGTATCGAGTATTATAGCTTACTTGTTGAGTATGGTTTTCTATCTCTTGCTGACCGCCGCAGGCGTAACAGTGTGGAGTTTCTTTGCAGGATCCTGAAATATACTGTCGACTCGCCAGCCCTTCTGGCGCAAATAAACTTTACCGTACCTACTCATCATACTCGCTACTTTAATACATTTCAAGTACCTAGAGCTAATACCAACATTTTGCTTAAGGCACCTCTCAGTCACATGGTGAGGAACGCAAACAAACGGGATCTGGAGCCATTTTTGTGAGTCTTTCTTTTTTTTTTGTTTCATTATTATTGTATTATTATTGTAGGCAACACGATTTGAATTATTTTATTTTATTTTATATAAGAAGTGTATTGTAATTTGTCCTGTAATTGGCCCCTGGGCTGTTGGGCAATAAAGGATTATTATTATTATTATTATTATACAATTATTTTCTATTAGCAAACCAAGTTATATATTTTGAAATATGAAAAAGTGAAACATGTACCATGGTTCAGAATTAACAAAATTCTTCTACCAATATTTGAATCGCTTGGAGGTCTTCTAGTTTTGTACTTTCATCATCAAATGTAAGTGGCACCCTTTTTTTCCTTTTGAAGGGCTGAACACTATTGAACGATACAGTTCTTTTTTATTGGCTAATAGAATTGTATATTGGAAAAGAATATAAACTGAAACTACATTATAGCTTAGAGTTGATAAAATTTTTCGACTTCTTTCGCTTTTATCATCAAATATAAATGACAATCTTTTAATTGCTCTAATAACTAATTTTGGTTTCTTGCGCTTTTTAAGCATTGCACGCTATTGAGTGATATAAATCATTTTTCTTCGACCAATTTCTTAATCGTTCGGAAGTCTTTTAATTTCCGGCCTCCATCATCAAATATAAGTAGCGGGCTCTTAATTGGTCGAATAACTTTATTTGTAAGACATCCCTCTCATCGAAAAATGTTGACCTTCCTTTTTTTTTTAAGCATTAAACACTATTGAGCGATACAATCCTTGTTTTATTGGCAAATAAAATTGTAAATTCGAATCGATAATCCATTAGAAACGTCACACCATCTGAAGCGATATCTTCACAAAAAACCCCAACTATCCCCTGAATTATTTCATTGCGGCGTTATCAGCGTAAAGCGATCACTTTCCAGCATCGACGCGAGTGCGGGTACCGTTGAATGCGACGACCATTAACGTCAGCGTCCGTAATGAGATGTATTTGTTATTGCAGCTGTTCGAAGGCGGTTGACAAGCGACCGACGAACATGGTGCTAACGTGACGCTTCAGAGATGCTGTTAAAGGTAACCGATTAAGATGTGTTCGAGATCGAGCGCTAATGATCGGGAGTCCCGCGAAAGATTTCGTTCGAAATGAAGTTTATAACGTAAAGAATCTACAAATCTCGACGTAGAAATTTTAATCGCGACTATTCAGGTCAGTTCAATAAATATGTGCGTACATACTTGCGCGGCGTTTTCATAGTCCATTCTACTAAGCGTTTGGTGACCGCCAAACGCTTTGAAGGGTCGAAATATTGTGAAAACTTCACGCATTGGCAAAAATTCTCTATGCATTTAAAGCGTATACGTATACCCGTAATAAGTACACACAGGCATATCCCTCTTACTAATAGAATGGGTCTCTTATAATGTATATCAAGGTCTACCTTAGATAGTAGCGATACCATAGTGTAGAACGTTTGAGATACATTTGTATGTCTTTAAAATTATCTTTCGAATGTATATATTACGATACATTCATATTTACTTACGTGCAAAATGGGAATGGTACGCTGTTTGCTATTCTACATAGAATGCTTGCGACGTTTTAACCAATGTAATAGACATTATAATAAACCTAATAAAACCAATAACTTGTCTTGACTTTATACGTTTCATCATTCTAGATGAAATTGCTTTAATCATGTACACTACCGCTCAAAAGTGTTTAGGCACTCTCACTGACACCAAAAATGTATAAAAACTCAGCAAGAATGTTAATAATATTTATTTTTTATGTACAGATACACGTACAAGAATGAAAATATATTAAATAAATGTGAAAATTAAAACGTTTAATTTAAATTTTGCTTTCGTCTATGTGACCTCCTCTTGATTTAATAATTGCAGCACACAATCGAGGCATTCTCGCAATAAGTTTTGCCAGAGTTTCTTGTGTTATTGAGGTCCAACTCTTCTAAATGGCGTAAATAGTCTTTAAATAATTTAGAGGAATGTTTTGGGTCATTATCTTGCTGGAAGATAAAATTTTTACCCAAAAGTCGAATTCCGGAAGGTATTGCGTGGTTCTCCAAAATTTCGCGGTAGCCTTCTTTTTTTAATATACCGTCAATTTTCGCAATGTCCCCTACACTAGTGCCAGCAAAACAGCCCCAAATGATGATAGAACCTCCACCACGCTTCACGGTAGCAGCAATACACTCTTCTCTGGCACGTTCACCCACAGATCTTCTTACGAATATGCGTCATCGGGTTCCGAACAGTTCAAATTTGGACTCATCCGTCCATAGGACGTTGTTCCACTCTTCTATGGTCCTGTGTTGGTGTTAATGAGCCCATTTAAGTCGTTCTTGCTTGTTTTGTTTGCGTAGTAATGGCTTTTTCATCGCAATACTTCCATGGCGCCCGGCTTTCTGTAGGCGACGTTTGACTGTAGAAACACTGACTAGTTTTTGGCGACCAACATTTAATTCTGCGGTGATTTCCGGGGCTGTTTTGCGTCTATTTAACTTGCTGGTAACCACTATTCTGCGATCATCTGCAGATGTTGTCGCTTTTGGCCTTCCACTCCGTCTTTTATTAAGAAAACCGCCAGTTTCCCGATATTTTTTTACGTTGTAGTCAACCGTAGCGTGGTGTATTTTCATTTTTTTGGCAATTTGTCGATTACTTATGCCAGTTTTATGGTAAGCTATTATAAGCGCACGTGTTTCCGTACTAATTTCTCTTCGCGGAGGCATTTTAAAAAATTGTCAAACGATATTTCGCTCACGACGTGAATAGAGTAAATACCACACTGCAACTGACCATAGGTTACAGATTTCACTATAATCTTCTAGGAAGGTAATTTAAACATTATTACCTACGATGTGACGGATGACTAAATTTACCCAGTAAATTCAGAGGGATTGTTATTGTAATTGCACCGCAATAAACAGTTTATGGTAATCCGACCAAGTGCAGGTAAATGATAGTAAGCCTTATGCGATATAATGGGTGTTTATCTTACTGAACTACAGTTTAAATACGTATTTCATTTTATTATAATGTTTTTTTTGGTAAACATAATACCATATGAATAATCCATGAAAACACAGGTGCCTAAACACTTTTGAGCGGTAGTGTATATGTATACCTATTTGCAGTCAGTAGTAAATGTTATACAGGAACGTTCCCAGTTACACTATATAAAAGTTACAATACATTTTGTTCCCTGTATATTTAAATTCATCCATTTCCAAATTACTTTGAAACTTATTAGACTTTATTTACACTCACAATATGCTGTTAGTGCGACTGTAATCGGGAAATAATAAATATATTTCCAGTTCGATTTGTGGAGATGGTGAAAGTCAACGAAACTGAGAATTTTCAATGAACAATATCTCGATTTGGCAAACCTCCTAAAACGAAGTTCTTGGCAATCATTTCTAGATTTCAAACAAACCAATATTCCTCCGCAATGATATAAAACAAAAATGATATACTTCTTAAAAGTGTAGCTAAACACCAAGGTTAAGATTTGATAGTTACAAGTTATTAGACTAAACCAAACGAAATCCACTTTATTAATAAAATTGTCTTTTTATTGGCTGATATTAACTTTAGCAACACTCTATATATTGGCTGTAAAAGGAATGAGATGGACATTTTTCGTATTGTTACAATCAACCCTTAAACTTAACACCCCGTATATACCGTAATGGAAAATCTTCTTTTTCGCAAATTTTCAAATTCATATATTTCAGGAAACCTGTAAACAACTTTAGTACAAACTTTGCATTCATCCTTTTCCTCTATTTCTCCTTGTTCCACAGTTAAATCCAAAATAAAACTAGAAAATTTTCACCAACTTTCATTCAAATCTGAAACACAAAATCACCCAGGTATTTCCAAAACTTGTCGAATTAAACATTTTCTAAACATTCCACGTTGTCACGATCGAGACTATTAATTTTCCTTTACCCTTTTCGCAAGTGGCGATTTGAAAGTAGTAAATTTTTTGGTATAAAATAGGAATAAAACCAAAAAAATAGCCATTGAAAATATATGTATTTGCGTATTTTTCTCTTACGAAGATCTATTCAGCTTTTGAGTATTATTTAGTTTCTCTACCTAGAAAAAAGTAAATATTTTCTGAATGAGAAGGATGCTATATTCAACGATTATAAGATCATGAACCAAAAAAATTCCAACTTACTAAAGAAATTGGTGAAATGATTTATTATCTTGGTTCATCTTAGAGATTTTAAATTCCGTCTTTTTAATGTCAATTAAAATATTCAACTCCTAACGCTAAAATGTCAAACAAACAATGTAGATTACAATTGTATTCTTCATATACAAAGCTTCCTAGTCAAAATTATTTTGGTCGGATTATAAATAGATTTTCTTCTCATGCTTGTGAATTTTATCGAGTATTATTTAGTCTTTATTCCAAGAGGAAATTAGTACATCAAATTAATAAAGTATCAGAAGAATTATATCGGGATTCATATGTGCGTAAGATATCATTGTTGAGACTTTTCTGGGAAAGTTATATGAAATTTAACGAGATACAATTGAATAGAAAACACGGTAGGACTGATTCAAACGCAGTTTGCTTTCAAAATACTTCGATTAGATTGGATATTTCTTATATTCCTCTTTTTGTACGAGTCTCTTACAAAACCGTATAATATCGAAGTTTTCGTAAGGAGAGGGCGAATTTACAAATTACATTACCACACCAATTAACGTCAACTTTTGTCCATTCCCCAATTCCAAGCAAAAAACATAAGCCTTACATCGAAATTAGAATTTGGTTCGTTCATTTCGAAATTCCCGCACTAGAAGTACCGCAACAAATCTAAATCGCCTCCTAGATGCCGTCGTATCTCGACGAAAAAAAAAAAAAGACCCACCTTTAGCAGCGAACTCGTAGAGTCGCTATTTGTATGCGTATAGCTCCTTAGAGGACTCATTATCTGCGGCAAATGGTAAATCGTTCTCTGTTCGTTGCGTTCTTTTCAGCGCTACGCAGTGATTTACGGGCGACGGTCTGCTAGCGGTGAATCTGTACGGTGGTAAGTCGGGTAGTTATCTACGGCGCGAATCTGAACCTTTTCGAATGGAGTGTTCGCAATGGCGATTGTTTAATATCCTTTCGATTACGATCTGATGCTAATTAAGATTTTCTATAAATGGTCGGGTCGCGATCGTGCTATATTAGGTAATTAATTTTTTTCTGCGCGGCGAGTTGCATTAGGTTTTCAATTGATCGGTACAGGTGAATAAAGAATAGTTGGAACGTTTCCTAATGTTGGGAAGTAAATGATTCTTTAATCATTTAAATGATTCCTTTCTTAATCGTAAGAAACATTTTAAAGTCATTCAAGAGAAGACCATAACAGAGAGATGACGTATAAAAAATTCATAGAATTATCAGCAGAGAAAAGAATCGAAGCAATTCACAAAATGTGTTTAAATCGCTTAAGATCGGGTCATCGCACTGCAGATTGCAAAAGTGTTTCTTCTTGCAAAACATGCAAGAAGAAGCATCATACTTTATTGCATCTTCGGCAATCAAATAGTCCCGAAGCATCAACCTCATCACCTAACGTTAGCGCAGAGATTAGTATCAAAAATTACGTATCTCATAGCACAAGTGAATTTCAAACGTTGCTATCTACCGCACTCATCTTAGTTATCGATGTAAAGGGCCATTATCATGAATGCAGGACATTACTAGATTTTGGCTCGCAATCATATTTCATTACTAAATCATTCTCAGCTCGGCTAGGTATCGAACAAGAAAACATTTCAATTCCTGTTGTTGGAATTAATTAATATTCAACAAATATCAATAAAACAAATTTGTGCTTAAAAACTAGAACTAGAACAAAATGAATTTATTACCAAAAATGTAGAACTTCACGACCTTATTCCCTTAATAAATTATCAACCATTAAACAATTTGGACAATCACTAACAAATGTAAACACAACACAATCCATCTGTAACGGGGTCAGAAGGAAGATTGTAAACCAGAGGGATACATGAGCATGCTCGATACTATGACAACAGCGCTGCGGTGACAACAGAACAAAACAGCACTTAGTTTTCGGACAAGCTTCATACCTTTACTTAAAACAACACATTTATAATAATCAAAAATATTATGAGACAAATGAACCCTAATACTACGAGGGGAGGTCCAGAAGTTCGTGGAATGAAAGGGTTTTAAATAAAATAAAACAATAAATCTATTTTTCCTTTTCAATATAATCACACAATACATTTATTAGAGCTATGAATTAATTTTTCTAAACCATCATAAAATTATTTTTTATCTTTCGCCTCAAAATGGGCCAAAATTGCCTCCTTTACCTCATTGTCGTCGGAAAACTTTCTTCCACGTAAGTCTTTTTTTTAAATTGGGGAACAAATAAAAATCACTAGGTGCCAGGTCTGGACTGTAGGGTGGATGGACTATTGATTGAAAGCCATGCTTGTGCAGAGCAGCCATTGCAACTTTGCTCTTGTGAACCGGCGCATTGTCTTGCAAGAGCAACACACCCTTGGTCAATTTTTCTCGACGTTTCTCCTCGATGGCCTCCTTTAATTTTTCTAATATAGCTGCGTAATATTCTCCAGTTATGCTTCTATCTTTTTCTTTGTAATCAATCAATAATATCCCCTCACAATCCCATTGGCGGTGGTGTCCCCTTTTTATGCCATTGCATGGACTCCTGTTTGGACTCAGGCTCAAAGTGATGAACCCATGTTTCATCTCCGGTAACAATCCGCTCCAAAATCTGTGCAGGTTTGTCTCCACACAGCTCCAAAAATTGTTTGGACGCACAGACGCGCTGCTGTTTCTGCAGCGGCGTGAGCATTCTCGGTACCCATCTTGCACTGACTTTTGTCATACCCAGTTGGTCATGCAATGTATGTAATGCAGATAATTGTTTTTCCTTCAAACGGGCATCTTGCAGTAGAAATTGTTGCTCTTTTTCGACGATGTCTGATGTGGTGGCCTCAACTGGCCGTCCTGAGCGGGGATCGTCTTCAATCGACTCCCGACCATGTTTAAAAAGACCATGCCACTTATAAATCATTGATTTGCTAGGGCACTGTTCCCCATAAACGGTTTCCATTTCATTCAATATGGTTTGAGCTTTCTTTCCATGCTTTGGAAGGAACTTTATCGCAGCACGGTGTTCAATTTCCTCCATAGTTTCAGTTTCGTAAACGACTGATGCTATAGGGCTGCAACTTAACTTATATACTAACGATGAGTCGCCAATCAGAATGACACCTAGCGAGCGCCCCTATCCCCACTCCATCCCCTCCATTCCGCGAACTTCTGGACCTCCCCTCGTAATAAAAAAAGTCACCAACGCCCAACAAAATGGAATTTATAATATACATAAGTACATAATAAAGTAGACTCTATCGAAACAATAACATTTAATAAAAAGAATTACATTTATTCGTCAAAATCGAGTACCACAAGCACTCAGCGTGCTACTTTTTAACCGGGCCGCGTATACCGGTATAGGATAAAACCGAAATAACGCCTGTGGTTATTATAAAACGCAAATGTAACGATGGAGATTACATCCTGTTCTTGAAAATCTACTTTTTATCCTCGAGTACCGCGTTGCAATTTACATAAGGCGTTGTCATACGTAAGTCGACAGCCAGCTCCGGTAGACAAATAACATGTAAATGGATACAGTCGATCGTAAAAGCGTATGTAGTACAATCATACAACCCTTAAGCTTAAGAAAAACGGTTTATTAGGTTGCGTCTTCTTCTAATTTAACAGAAATACGTCCCAATATCGTGGATGGTATGTTCGTATTTGACGTCGACATTCAAATTATTTAATAATTAAGAGGCACCTGTATGCAAGGCATTAACCTTTGAAAGCAAGAAAAAATAAAAACAAAAATTAAAAAATGTCTTTTCTAGCTAACCAACTTATTCTAACTAGATTTTTTGGATTGACTGTACACAGATCTTCACTGGCAGCATCTACATATATAATAAGCGTTCGAAAGTAAAGGTCACTACTTAGTCGATTTAATTGAATTATCACATCGACGACATTAAACTAGAATCACCGTAACAGCCATTATATTTTTATCTAACGTCATTAATATTCGGTCTGGATCACCTTCAAAGGTATTAGTAAGCGGCTGCATACACCTTAAATGCAGTTTTTTTTTTGCGGTGTGTCAATTCCAATTTAGTGAAGAGTTCATTATTTATAGACGAGTTAGTTTATTTTGTAGGCTATTAGTTGGTTGATCGAGAATATAAATCAAGTTAAAAGGCTTGCATGCGAATAAGAATTTGGTATGGATTGTTTTTATCAGCTCCCAGAGCAGGTTAGACTAACGGTTTGTGTTAATGTTAATTGATTATTTCAACTCGGTATAATTTATTTTTATAAGCGGCAATGTTTATTATAATTGCTTAATTTACTTCGGTATACAAAACAACTAACAGATACTTAATAATTGGTTAATAAAAACTAGTCCCAAAGATTGGCGCAAATTTAACAAATCTCACGTTCTTCGAAAGATACAAAACGCTCCAATACACTTGCAAATGAAGTTGATCGAGCTTCAAGAAAAGTCACTCCTAAAATCTAAATTTGAAGACGTGAAGTTGTGCGATTTCAACAAAAAAAATACCTCGAAGAAGACCATTTTCCAGGGCTTAGAAAATTCGCAAGAAGATTGATTTGTGCGTTTGGCGGTACTTATAAATGCGAGCAGTTCTTTTCGATGATGGAAGTTAATAAATCAAAACATCGTACAAGACTGACTGACGATAATTTAGGAAATTCTTTACGTCTTTGTACCAATGGGATTAATCCAAACATCGATGGATTAGTTTCCCGAATTCAAGCTCAAGTGTCTCATTGATTTCGTTGTGGCTATTTAACTTTCGTAGTTTGTAATAATTCAAAATTTCACGAATTTAATTCTAATAATGTTGTATCTAGTTTTTTTCATTTCATTTTCTTCTTTTAATAAATAGCATTATAATAACATTGTCGTATTATTTCATGTCTGATATCTATCGCTAAAAATTATGAACACTACTTTTAAACGCGGCCCACGAACGTATTTGCACGCTAAAGTTTGGCCCACAACATGTCAAAGGTTGCCCATACTTGGTGTACATAGACAACCTTTTTGTTGTATGTAATTTTGTCTTAGGTATTTCCCAATAGCAAACGTCGAAGATATTGGCCTATCTCACCAAACGCTAACACATGGGCTGAAAAGTCCCGGGCCTAACACATAGATGACGCTAGTTTTATTGCAGTCACCTTTCTCTCTGTTAGTACTAACCTTCAAAAGACAGCTGTTAAAATTTCATGATTTTCTATTCATTAGTTTGTGAGTTACTGTCCTAAGAGTCATGCTACTTTTGTTATTTTCAAAACAATGGATCAAAAACAATTTCGTGTTTTAATTTTACGCTGCTTCTTGATGGGAAAAAATACCGTTCAAGCGAAGCAATGGCTTGAAAAGTGTTATGGGGACTCCGCTCCATCGGAAACAACAATAAAACGTTGGTTTGCTGACTTCAAACGTGGTCGTAGAGACACCACCGATGATGCAGAACTCAGTGGACGTCCAAATGAGGCGGTAACACCAGAAAACATAAAAAAAAAACACAAAATCGTTTTGAATGATCGAAAAGTGAAGTTGCGTTAGTTAGCTGACATCGTAAAGATATCAAAAGAAAGTATTGGCTTTATATTGCGTGAGCATTTGACTATGAGAAAGCTCTGTTCAAAGTGGGTGCCGCGTTTGCTCACTGTTGACGAAAAACAAGAACATGTTGATGATTCTGAGCCATGTTTAAACGTAACAAACCGGAATGTTTGCGTCGATATGTGACAATGGATGAAACATGGATCCATTACTTCACTTCGGAATCAAAACGATCGTCATCTGAGTGGACAGCAACTGGTGAACCTCGTCCAAAGCGCCCGAAAGCACAACAATCGGCTGGACAGGTTATGGCCTCGGTATTTTGGGATGTGCGTGGTGTAATATCCATCGAACTTCTTTATAAAGTAAATACCATCAACAGTGAATATTATATAGCATTATTGGAGCGTTTGAAGGCCGAAATTACAAAGAAACGACCGTATATGGCAAAGAAAAAAAATTTGTATCATCAAGAGAACGCACCGTGTCACAAGTCAATCAAAGCAATGGCAAAATTACATGAATTAAACCTCGAATTGCTCCCATATCCACCGTATTCGCCAGATTTGGCTCCCAGCGACTACTGGCTGTTCGCAGACCTCAAAAAAATGCTCGCCGGTAAGGAATTTCGCACGAATGAAGAGGTTATCGCTGAAACTGAGGCCTGGTTTGAGGCAAAAGATAAATCGTTCTACAAAAGTGGTATTGAAATGTTAGAGCGGCGCTGGAATGATTGCGTTGCTCTTGATGGAGATTACGTTGATGAATAAAGCTAATTTTGAACCCAAAAAAAACGTATTTTCTTTGTTAGGCCCGGGACTTTTCAGCCCATGTGTTATAATAACATTGTCATATTATTTCATGTCTGATATCTATCGCTAAAAAATATGAACTCTACTTTTAAACGCGGCCCACGAACGTATTTGCACACTAAAGTTTGGCCCACAACATGTCAAAGGTTGCCCATACTAGGTGTACATAGACAACCTTTTTGTCGTATGTAATTTTGTCTTAGGTATTTGCCAATAGCAAACGTCAAAGATATTGGCCTATCTCACCAAACGCTACATCCTTAATGGACGTTAGCTTGATGTTTTCATCTTCCAAAAACAAATTCAAGCTCGTCGAGATGCAATACACCTTATTTTCTTCTTCTACGATTTCAAATTTCTCTGGAATGCTCTTACTTGCTCTGTTATGCTGAATTACAATATGATCGCGACCTTACAGGAAGATGTTCAGCTTTTTAATATATGTATAGCAGGAATCGTTCGTGAATGAATCTATATCTAGAGACTCTACACACCCTCCTTCATTTACAACGAAAATATCGCGGACGCATCTATTAAATACCCAGACAACTATCCTTCTAAATCATTTCAACGAGCGCATTACCTCACTAATTACACACTAATAAAGCTTTTTTTTCTTTGTGATTAATTGATCGGTTATTTGCTACTCATCGATCTGTAGCAGCGGCGAGAAGACCTTCGACGATGAATAGGAATTCGGCTGGCTGTATGCTAGCACCTAATTTCACTTGCCGTACAAGGAGATTGACTAATTAGACGTCTGACGGACCTCTGCATTTCATAATCGGTGATGTTCTACAGTTCTGGACGTATATTCTTGACACCTAACTGTCTTAATTTTCATTGAACGTCGAACACTTTGAATTTGGTGCTTTTAAGTTTGATTCATGGGGGGTTTCGATTTGAATTTACTTTTGATGGTGCCATTAACATCTTCTTGTCGGATATACAATTTTTTGTCATTTCTTTCTTCTCTAGGGATACTTAATTGACACACACATTCAATGCTCTATCTGTGTCCTTTTCCATTAGATTATTATAGGCATTCAAGGTGATCTCCTTTACGTCTGTGCATCAGCATCAACACTAACCAGAGTCATTTGAATTAAATCAGAATTTAAACCAAAGCTGTTTTCTCTTTCTCACAGGATGTTCGCCACATCTTGAACAACACATATTGTGTGATAAATATGCACTGTACTCGTATTGCAAATTGTACTGGAATCTATATATTCTTCCTTTAAGAGTTAAAATTGAGTCGATTAAATCTAAATGTCGGAAACATATTTTTTGGAGTCGCTGGGAGAACGGATAATTTATG
Source organism: Trypoxylus dichotomus (assembly GCA_023509865.1). Taxonomy (NCBI): domain Eukaryota; kingdom Metazoa; phylum Arthropoda; class Insecta; order Coleoptera; family Scarabaeidae; genus Trypoxylus; species Trypoxylus dichotomus. The sequence continues at coordinate 31,439,368 of CM042082.1, read as the reverse complement.
TCGACTTTTCTTCACCTTAGAACACCCTATAAATCCAAGATTTACCACTACTGACTATGTTTCCAATACTTTTAGAGTTCCTGGGATACAAATGGTTTAAAGTTTTTTGACACCAATTTATCCTAGCTGCTATCAGCTCTTGGGTGAAAAGATGCGGTATCTAACGGGAAGCAGAGAGATTTGCTTCGGATAGCTGCCATGCACCACTATTTTGAGGAGCTCGAGGAAAATGAGTCTTTTGAAGGCATAAAGAAACTTGAGCATCGAATAAATGAATGTATTGATCTTGAGGGAGATTGTATCGAAAAATAAGACACATTTCTTCGAAATATTGCTATTTGCTTTAGTTACCGAATTTTTCGACTTATCCTCGTATGTGCACGTATGTACATAACAATTTCTAGAGTCGCCCGACAACCGCATACGCGTATGTAAATAAATAGAATCAAAGTATGCCGTGGGGATGTCACGGGACTGGTAACTTTGACCCGTCGGGGTCAAGCGCGCCGAGGCAACGGGAAACAGCTCGTATGCGTGAGCGAGATGATAGAAAGCATTAACTCGGTTAAACTAGGGCCTCGAGGAAACGCCCATCCTCGCGTTTAAAGTCGCAACATCCAAGGCTCGCTTCGACCGAAACGGCGTAAAAGACCGGGGAAAAGGAAGATGGCGCTTTTGCTAAACCTACAATCATCTAAACTGTTATATTCCGTTTTTTCCGGCGCCTTTGACTTCTAGTCCGTTTATTTTCGGGTAAAGGAAATCGAAGCGACTATTATGCGGTTAGATGTCGGGTTAACAAGACCTTAATGGTCACGAAATTATATGTTCCGTAACCTGAAGGTGCGTCTTCATTGCTCGCAAAAAAAAAAATTAGCGTGGTCGCTGTAATAAAAATCAGTGGCGCGCGGAACTATTTTAATTTTTGATTATTTTATTGGAAATTATTAAGAATAAACATCTTCTTCGCTTGCTAAAAAAATTAATGTGTGCGTCAGTGGCGTGCGTAATTATTTAAATTCTGATTATTAGCACGCAGAAGGTGCGAAACGTCTTGACGACTTGTAAAAAAATTAGTGTGGTCGTTGTAAGAAACTCAGTGGCGTGCCTAACTATTTAAATTCTGGTTATTTTATTGTAAATTATTAGAAGTAAATCAGTACGTTGAAGATTATTCAACACGCTGTATGTGTGAAAAGTCTTCATCGTGTGGTCGCTGTAGCAAACTCAGTGGCGGCGTCATTATTTAGATCTAATTTAACTCGTCTTAAATTTGGTAATCATAATCATTCGACGTGCACAACCGCTAATAATAGAACAGGCACTTTAAATTTTTGCAACAATTTTGAGTTAATTCAAGTTAATGATGCAAATCTACTTCCCTGATGAAAAGAATAAAGGACTAAGAAAAATAATAACTTGGCCTCCTAAGAGTTTGGATCTTAATCCGATAGAGTCTCTGTGGGATGAACTGGACAGACGTAACAAACTCATCTCTGGATTGCAGAGGAAGTAGAACAATATTTCTAATGTTTATTGTTACTTTTTCTTTTGTGTATGTATGTGGAATAAGTTTTGTTTAAAGTTTTGACGCAAGCATCAAATTATCCATGAAATAGGAAGTGTCCATACTATTATGTGTATATAGTGTATATGAAGGAATAATTTATTTGGTTATGTATTATACCTTTTTACTCACACAACCTTCTACGGCAAATGCATAACAATAAATAAGCACGTTACCAACCTGTATGTGTAAAATTTATTATTACACTACAACACATCCCCTTAAGGTACAAGTTTTATTTGCAATTCTAATCTATGCAATAATTTTTAAACAAGATCATTCTTTTTACAGTAAACATGAAATAAAATTTCTCCCTGAGCTTTTGCCAACGTACCTATTATATGTTCACTAGTGCTTCTATACTGCAAATATATATATCACCACCTTATCCCTTATACACATCTAAAGTTAGCGGCAGGAATAATCACATGTATTGTAGGGTTAGATATGGCGATAGTAGTAAAGAGGGAATTACATGCGTTCAACATAAAATCGCTCGAAACCACGCTGATGACGCCGGGTAGGCAGAAACATGTCCGTGTGTTAGAGTTTTATGTCTCTTCACATGTCTTCTCGTGAATTATTTGACCAATACAATGCGAAAAGCTGTATTTACAGTGATTTTGTCATGTACAAATTCTTAAACAAATGACTGAACCACTGGTTGATAAACTCGATGCTAAGCACTTTGTTTCGGTTGAAGATAAAGCTATCGTTAGCTGCTTTTCAGCGACCCATAGCATCGCACATCTAAGAACTTTAAATACATAACCAGTGCTGGGTTTTCTATCCATATCATCTTCTACCCAATCTAAGTCAACATAATCTGTAATATGATCCTCGTCTTTTGACAAGGGAATGTCAACTTCACGTTAATATCTTTTATATATATCTAAGTACCCTTTTAAGAGATTTCTACATGCATTCATTAGCATATGACTGGTACCTATTTAAAATCCTGACAGATAAACATCTTGAGGTGTTCAGCATCGTATTTAAAATTTACACCCATGAGTGTTGATGCTGGCTTACACTGGTCCATGTTAAATTTTGCTAAAACATCGCCACCTAAAAAATCTTTTACCTTTCCCAAACCATTTACTTTAAGGTTTTGCTTTAATACCCCTTTTATCTCTCTAATCCATACGCCAACCACCACGACCATTAACGTATAATAAAACGTATAATTTAAATTTTTCCCTACGAACCTCGGCCAAAACATAGCAATCACAATTCAAATAGATCCCGTTTACCCTACACGAGATTCGAAAGCAATACGTCACGCTAAGACGTTAGCTTTCGCGTCCTCGCAAGATCCATAGCCGTCTTCGCGATGTAGGTTGTCGGCATAGGTGCATCTTTCGCCGTCGAACGAGGCCTAGAGAAGGCACGAACTCGATTGTTTCTCACACATCCATCTTGCGGTCTTCACGGTATTCACCGTTCTCTACTACGTTTGCGTCTATATGGAGATCCATGGGTCTCTAGCGTCGTACAAGCTTTGCGCAATGACATTGGGAACGGATCGGTCGTGCGGACAAGTATAATACCTTGCTAAAAGCTAAAAGGCGATCGTGCAGAAGATGATCCTGTTCCTCTAGTTGGATCGCAAGATGTTAGAGGTAGAAAATCCGTGAGATCGTGATGTAGGAGTTAATGATGGAAGTAGGTCAGCTTGTATGTTAGATATTGCTGTGCATTTGGATGTAATATGCACAGCATGTATTGGTTATTTTAGTAATACATTTATTTTATTAATTATAAATATTTTTCATCGAAAAGTGTATTCACGAGGCCGCAAACTAAGTGTTGAGGTTAACAGGCAAGAACATCAAGAAAACAAATGGTGTTTGGTGGAATGAGACTCTAAAGTTTTTAGTAAATGAGAAGAAAATAGTATATCAGAAGTGGCTGACAACATAAGATCTGGAGGACAGAAAAAACCTGTATGAAGCAAAGAAAGAAACCCATGAATAATTGTTGGGAGAGGAAAATGTGATGACTTCGACAGACTTATAGGAGAATCAAAATCTAGGCAAGCATGGACAATCTGAAATCTACAAATCCAATAGGAATTGGTAGCTGGAAGATGTACTATGAATCCTTATTAATTAAAGACAGAAATAATTTTGGGGAAGTTGATTACACAAATGAACCGGTCAACCAAATTGTAAGAGAAGTAACAATGAAGGAAATTATCGAGGCAATGAAAACAACGAAAAATAACAAAGCAGCGAATTCAGGAGGTATACCCATGGAATTTATTAAGAATTCCCCAGTCATAACATTAGAAGCAATTTCCAGGTTGTTTACATCCTGTTTACAGGGTAGTGCAGTCCTGGAAGAATTGAAAATAGCATATATAACACATGGGCTGAAAAGTCCCGGGCCTAACAAAGAAACTTTGACTCATCAATCCATAGCGCCTTCTTCCAATCATCCATTGTCCAATTTCTATGTCTTCCTGTCCACTACAGCCGTTTTTGTCTATTCTCTCGTCGAATTTATCCTCTTTTCACTGCAGCAACACACATTTTTCTTGCACAAGGATACATACTTCGCCAGATAATATATTTGCTATCCAAAATTGTATTAAATGAATAAGAAAAAAACATGACAAAGTTAATATCCCTTTTTTTATGTTAAGTTCTGTACCTAAGAAAGATAGCAAAATGAAATGCAAAAACTATAGAGGATTCAGAGGAACATGGCGGTTTCAGACCTGAAATATCTTGTATTGATAATATTAATAATAAACAGCTAACGGAAGAAAGTATAGCACACGAACGTGATGACGGTACCGAGGGATTAGAGAAAGAAACCTCCATTAGCGTCCAGCTAATGGAGGTGGTTCTCGATGAACAGCATACACATAGTTTGGAGTTCGCACTATACAGTACAGAATAAAATAATAAGGAAAAAATTATAATTAGATAACTGCACCCTGTGGTGTGGAATGGCAGTATTTCGAAGAAAACAAAAACCCTACAAATCCTCAAAAGGTTTAGAAATGGATGCCTGCTAATAGAAGAAAAAAGAGAAGACCAAGAAGGAGTTGGGACAAAGGAATTAAATAAGCTATGCAGAAGAGAGGACTGGGGGAAGAATGATTTAGGAATAGAGTCTTTTGAAGATTGGGATACGGTTCAAAGCCAATTTAGCTGTTTACAAACCACCATAAAGCATATACAGTAATACCTCGATAATCTGAAGGAACTAAACCGTTATTATTCGAGCTATCAAAAATTCAAATTACCGAATAATTGTTTGTTGCATAACTTTCTTGTGAATTAGAGAAAACCTTCGTCCTTTAATCCTTGTAATGTGACAATATCGGCTATTGGAACATTATTTTCTTCTGCCTAATTCTTCAGTTCTTCACCTGAATGTTCAATTGTCTGTTGAAAGTAACACTTTTTCTGATAAATATCATCAAGCGTCAAATTTTGCATAAAACAGAAAGTGTCCATACTATTATGGGCGGTAGTGCATATATATGTATAATAAATAGAATCAGATGTTCGCCGAACAATAAGCTATAAAGCTAATATAATCTTCTGGCAAATCAACTGAAGGGGTTAGTGAGTAGACGGTTCAGCACTAGGGTTAAAGAGTAATTACTCATTACGAAAGATTTTAATGAGTCTAAGTGTTTGTCCAATACACATAAATTTAACATCTCTTAATTATTTACCATATGTGTTTTTATTTGTTTATTTATTACAGCTTATCCATTTTATGACTCTATCAATGCCTAGCTGAATAAATTTAATCTAATCCAGTCCGAAAATTCAAGTGTCTCTATTATTGATGGTATTGGTGAAGTAAATAATCAGATTAAAGACGACATCGAAAATTTCAAATATTTCAGAAGCTCATAAAAGGTCAGCAGACCGTCTTTTTGACCTCTAGCAATATTCCAGGCTTCATTTGAATGTCAATCAGAAATATTCAACAGCAAAAACAGAAATGCTAGACAAATAAAAAAAAAATACTTTAAATCCCGCGTATTAAATATTTCACCCGTATACATTGCACGTAAATAACACCACAAGAGATTAGTTCCTCCACGGTTACGTTGCGAATTTACGACAATTTCGAAAGAATACAGAGGCAAGTAACGAAGACGAGCGGTCCGCAAGCAGTCGTACTGGTGAAGGTGGCTTCTACGGGACCTTACCTTCTCATCGACGATTTAAAAGTAACCGTAGAGATGTCGTTGTTTTAGACATACGCTTACAAGTGAGGTAACGTTCTGGCGATTCATCGCAAATAAGGCCAAAGGAATGTTAATAAATGTGGAGCAATGTGGATTGTCTTCGCCGTGTTGTCTTTGCGTATTTGCGCGTGTTGCTCTCTTAGTAGTAACGGTGGATTTGGAAATCGACCCTTGTTTATGGTCGAAGATATAGCTTGCGATGAAGATCGATTGGGCATTGGAGTAGTTTTAATGCAATGTCCGAAAGGCTTGTATTTGATGAGGAAATAAGACTGATGGAGGTTTTTAAACTGTCCTAAATTACCTCCTAGTGATATGGTGGTAGTATTTTCTTTTGTTGAGTGTTTCGTAGTGTTATACCCAGCTTACAGAATAAACATTACAATTGGTAAAGAATATTATTGATGATATCTAACCCTAGTTGTGCTAAAATGTTTTTTAGTAATTTTTGATTACTTTATTGGCTTTTTGAATAGCCCCATCTATTAATATAGAGAATAACAATGGACTTAATGCGCATCCTTGCTGTAATCCAATTTGTGTTTCGAATTCAGCTGATTCTGCGTTGGAGGTTCTTTATTCTTGTTATTTTTATACAATGCCTTGTCAATACTTTTCCTGCGATGCTTGTTAGCGTTATTCCTCTGCAATTGAAGGCCCGTAGGTTCTCACGAACCTAATTTAGGTTACATAACATTTTTTCAGCAAAGAAGATATATGCAAATTACTTTATTAGGTTTGCAAACTAACCTAAAATCAAACCCAAATCGAACTTCCTGATTCACACCAAATTAAATGGCCTTTCCTTGGAACAATCTCATTTTAAACTTCCACCGAAGTTCTAACGCCTTAGCTCTAACGATTTAAGCTTAACAAGCGCTATAAATATGCCTCTTTACAAGTAGCCCATTTATATATTCCCATTGACCAATTTACCACAGAGAATCCGGTGTCCAAGCTGCACATTTATGGTCTTACAAGGCCCGAGTTTCTTTATCGCTGCGTGGAAGTAATTGCTTATATATCGTACGAGTCGAATACAATATCGACGTGTAAATGGAAGCTCTATTGGATGTTAGAGGCACGACCTGGTGGGCTTTACAATAACGCGATTAGCCTGGTAGATTGTCCGGAAGATTTACGCTAGGGTTGGGAAGATTTACTTGCAGGATGACAAGTTCTCGCGGTGTACCAAAATAAATTACTTTGTTTGTTTTGTTTATGTCTATATTCCTTTACAAGATTAAATAAAGTAATCTCAAATCATTAGTTTAGTTGATAAAATTCAGTGTTTAGTTGTTAACCTGGCAATAATTACTAGTATTCAAGAAAAGAACATTAGGTTCACGCAGTTCTGTAGCGGAGGAAGGAGTGGAATTAGCTACTGCCTTCGAAATTTATAAAAACAGCATTTGCAGTTAAACCCTCTTTATTAAAATACAGTTTAAAGGAACTCAAATGGTGTGCAAAGTGACTTCAGGTTCTATTGAAAGAAAATTTAACACTCAAAGAAAAAAATTAAGGTTATTAAATATGTGCATTGATAAGATGAAGTGAATAAGTTATCAAAACTTAAGCACTAAAGAAGTTATACCTTTTGCACAACATTCAAGAAGAATATTCCTTAATTGAGGGATTTGAGGCCGAAATTTAGAAATTTGGTAAAGGGATATGCAGATGAAGAAGCTAGTGAATTCCCATTGTAGTTGTAGCTAAGAAGAATGGGAAGGGTATTAGACTGTGTTTAGATATGATCAAATGAAGCAGTGATCAGTTTATGGAAGAAAATTCTACAGCAATAACAACTTTCAGTACATATAATAGACATTATACATAGAAGCACTTAATGTTTGAAAGTTCTTGCCCACCAGAGATGTTTCAGCGAATTAGTCATTGGATATATACAAGCATTAATAAAGTCGCTAATTTTATAGATGATACAGCGTATGAGAAGAATGGAAGATTGAAACAGTGTTGAAAGACGATAGCAAAAATTGGTTTTATTTTAAGTTTTTAAGGCGTCCAAATTTATGTGAAAAGTTTATCATAAAGAACCTATGAATGAATCAAAGTATTAATCAAACACAATGCATCATTTGAGTGGATAGGACAAGATAAGAAGACATCTGAGCTATTAAAACGGAAATAAATTGCAATGTCTTGGTATTTTCTAAAAAGGAGCAAGGACACAAATTACAACCAATCCAAAATCCGAAGGATTACGATGTATGTTGGTTGAAATTCAAAAAGAGGAAAAAGCGTATTCGTTTCTAGTAGCAGAGACATACCGTGAAAAAGTGCTCACAGACTGCAAAAGAAGCATTGGATATTGGTTGGGATTTTAAGAGCTTTCAAATGTATTTGCTAGGGCTTATGCTTTATGATCTATAAAGCGTTAGAATTAGTCTTTTCTGAAAGATCGAAATCTTCCGCCAGGATCCAAACATAGATATTGAGAATTCAACCATATAAGTCTAAGATATGACATCGTAAATATTGTACCAAGACTTATAAAACTTGAAGATAAAGAGGATAATGATTACATTTGTAAATATATAACGACAAATTCGTCACCTAAAGCCGTATTATCTAGTGAAATTGAAAGAACATTATTTAAGACGTGCTTTGAGAATGAGAATCAGAATTTTGGAATTGACTCATGAAATACATTTAGAATCCGTTTAAATGAATGAAATTTCGAGGGAGACGATGTGGTGGCCCTAAATGGACGAAGACAAGGAGGAAAACTTAGAAGAAACGAAAGCAATAGCAAGATATAGAAGAGACTGGAAAAAATTGATACAAAAAAAAAACGGAATCCTCATCCGACGCCTGAGAATGTATAAGGATATGAGAAGAAGAAAAGAAGTTTCTTGTCCACGCATTTCTTCAGAAAACTGTGAAAATTAACAACTTAATATTACTGATTATTAATTTATCAAATTTTAGGGCATCTGTAATCCATTGTTATATGCGATCGCGATTGCTAGAAATATTACACGGGACAGCCTACGTATGTATACGATATACCATACTCTGTCTTCGCATATACACACATTCCCCATCTCTCTTCCTCCAAGCATCTAAGATTAATTAATCTCTAAATAATAGACTCCTTAGAGTTGCCGTGGTCGCGATTAAGGTGCCTGGTATAACAGCGGGAGGTCCCTCATTTCAATTTAAACTCTATAGCGATAATTAAAGTCTTACAGACAATCGACAAGACGGAAGTCGGCCCGCGTTTCACAGCTTGGACGAACCAATCCGGCAGCATTAGATTAGGCGCTCGGCTCTTAATAAATATAAAAGATAAAAGATTACTTTAGCATTTAAATGGTTACTACTGGTTTTGTTCTTTCGTTGTAGACCTTGCTTAACGCATTACCGTTCGTTTAAAACAGTCTATCGCGGACTTTAAGAACAAGATTTTTTTACTGAGCTTTTTTCTCTTCGGTAGCGTTTGAAAGGTGTTAATTTTTGTGTTTTTCGCAGATTTGTTCGCTTTAATCGATCATTTTGATTATTCGGGTTTTTTCGTTCGTAATTTAAGCGAGTCGGTTTCTTGAATTACACTCAAACAAGCATGAAAATGTATAGTCTAATCTGTCATATCGAAATATGACGTTTACACTTTAAATTGCACTACCAGTCATAAGTTTCGGATCAATTTTATAAGGCCTATAAGTTTACTTAGAGCTTTTTCAAACATTTTTGAGAAGGTTGCATTTCACCGACTGTATAACTGTTGTAATAAATATAATTTGATTAGTCGTCATCAGCATGGATTCCTTAGGGGTAGAGTTGAAACCGCCACTTTCGATCTCATGAATTTTATTATTACCGTCTTGGAGCGTAAGAGCTTACCATGTTGTATTCCGCTTATGGACCATTCTAAATTAATCTGTAGCTGGAGTACTGTGATGTTCGAGATACATCCTTATCCTGGTTCAAATCTTACTTCAGTCATAGACAGCAGACAGTTGAGGATCAACTCTAATGGTGTTCGTGTTTATTCAAATCACATTTAACACATGGGCTGAAAAGTCCCGGGCCTAGCACATAGATGACGCTAGTTTTATTGCAGTCACCTTTCTCTCAGTTAGTACTAACCTTCAAAAGACAGCTGTTAAAATTTCATGATATTCTATTCATTAGTTTGAAAGTTATTGTGCTAAGAGTCACGCTACTTTTCTTATTTTCAAAACAATGGATCAAAAACAATTTCGTGTTTTAATTTTACACTGCTTCTTGATGGGAAAAATACCGTTCAAGTGAAGCAATGGCTTGAAAAGTGTTATGGGGACTCCGCTCCATCAGAAACAACAATAAAACGTTGGTTTGCTGACTTCAAACGTGGTCGTAGAGACACCGATGATGCAGAACGCAGTGGACGTCCAAATGAGGCGGTAACACCAGAAAACATCAAGAAAATCCACAAAATCGTTTTGAATGATCGGAAAGTGAAGTTGCATGAGTTAGCTGACATCGTAAAGATATCAAAAGAAAGTATTGGCTTTATATTGCATGAGCATTTGACTATGAGAAAGCTCTCTTCAAAGTGGGTGCCGCGTTTGCTCACTGTTGGCCAAAAACAAGAACGTGTTGATGATTCTGAAACGTAACAAACCGGAATTTTTGCGTCGATATGTGACAATGGATGAAACATGGATCCATCACTTCACTTCGGAATCAAAATGATCGTCATCTGAGTGGACAGCAACTGGTAAACCTCGTCCAAAGCGCCCGAAAGCACAACAATCGGCTGGAAAGGTTATGGCCTCGGTGTTTTGGGATGTGCGTGGTGTAATATTCATCGGCTATCTTGAGAAAGAAAATACCATCAACAATGAATATTATATAGCGTTATTGGAGCGTTTGCAGGCTGAAATCGCAAAGAAACGACCGCATATGGCAAAGAAAAAAAATTTGCTTCATCAAGACAACGCACCGTGTCACAAGTCAATCAAAACAATGGCAAAACTACATGAATTGAACTTGGAATTGCTCCCACATCCACCGTATTCGCCAGATTTGGCTCCAAGCGACTACTGGCTGTTCGCAGACCTCAAAAAAATGCTTTGCCGGTAAGAAATTTCGCAGGAATGAAGAGGTTATCGCTGAGATAAATCGTTCTACAAAAGTGGTATTGAAATGTTAGAGCGGCGCTGGAATGATTGCGTTGCTCTTGATGGAGATTACGTTGATGAATAAAGCTAATTTTGAACCAAAGAAACCGTGTTTTCTTTGTTAGGCCCGGGACTTTTCAGCCCATGTGTTATACTTGTGATGGCGTACTTCAAGGTAGTATCTTACGGCCACTACCATTTGTTATTTATTTTAACTATGTCTATGCTGTATAACATATATATATATATATATATATATATATATATATATAATATATAATTACGCCGATGACAGTTCTTTGGTAGTTGTGGGATCTTCATTTGACACGGTGATCGACAACGGCTTCAGGTACTTGACCTTACTTGAACAATGGTTAACTGCAAATAGCTTAATCCTTAATCACAGTAAAACCAACGTTATGCTCTTAAAAGCGAGGGAAATGAATTATCCTGAGCTTCTATCTCTCAATAACTACGACTATGATATACAAGATTCAACGCATCTTTTGGGCCTTGGTGTAGATGACTCAAGTAGAATAGTTATATTGATCTAGTTCGTAAAGAAGTAGGTACTTTCCGTTATTGTATACAAATATTACCCGATGCGATGTACTACGATTGGTTTATTCTTCTGTCTGCTATTCGCATTTAAAGTTTGGGGTTGTCTTTTGGAGAAGCAGCAGAGAACCCGATCGTAATTTCGTAGTTCAAAACAAGTCCTGCGTTTAATGTTGCGCTTCAATTATAATCAATCTTGTAGAGGGCGTTTTAGAGTTAATAGGTATTTGATCATGTTTTATATTTCCTATTCAAACATAAAAAATTGTTTAGACGTAATACTTTCCTTGACACCCACCATACTAGGCACAAAATAAATTACCGCTACCCCGAACACAGGTTATAGTTGACTGAAAGAAGTTAGTTCTGTGAGTATATATTTTTTTAATATCTTGTCCCATGCAATACAACAAGTAAGAATTCATCTATTTAAAAAATCTATTCACGAATTGCCGTTAAATATTGAACCTAAAAGCGTAGATGAATTCCTATATTCCCGTCTACTAGGTGGATGAATTTTTCCGTATTCTTTTTAGCTGTATTTACTATATTATTTCACGCTCGACTTATTCTATACTTTCCATTTTGAGTCTTGAAATAAAGCTACTTATTACTATTAAATATTGAAACCGTTTTTTTTTCAATTATTTCATTTGGTCTCGAGGATTCAAGGTAACAAATTTCGTAAGCTCGAATATTTGAGTGTTTGATGATGGCTAAACAGAAATTTTAGGAAAGATAATGTTTTATCTATTTTAGAGGCTGTTATTCAGTTCTATGAGAAATGAAAGAAACCAAATTAATAACGCTATGAAATTTAGCAATTACGCAAAGATAAAAAAGGATCATGTTTTATTTGCATATGAAAATCAGTAATAACGTTGATTCTAACCAATATTTTGTTCTTAATTTGTTAAACTGTTTTTTCGTTGTTGAAGCCGTCCTTCTTTCCAATAATGAAAATGTAATCTAATTCTTTATTGAAGTTTTCAGGTGAAAAAGAGATGAAAAAGCTACTTTCTTTGTATTTACGACAAGTTTACACGTGCCTGTGTATATAATTTATCTGTAGGTGTTCTTTTTAAATCCATGAAGAGGAAATTACGATGAACACTTTTTGCTTTTTAATTCTTACGCAACTTCCCCTAAATTATATTTTTTTCTTTTAATAAAAACGCTTTATGCAGTATACAGCTGTGGCCACATGAATTCGCCACTCTCGTTTTGAACGTGTTACACGAATATTATTGTATTTCTAAGAAGCAGGGTCGATGACGGACTTAACTAGGTACCTGGTAATGAGGGTTTCATGGTTTATTGTAGGCCATTCTGAGTAAATTAGAAAATAGACGTAAAATTGTAATTTCTGAATATTTCTTCAGTCTTTCTTAAAAGTTGTAAGAGTAAGATTGAGCTAGTTAGAGTGAAGATATTTTGTCTGTGATTTTGTCTGTGTAATACGATAGTATACAATAAAAAGTAATGCCGAAAACACGCGAATTGACGGAGGTAGAGCGAGGACAAATTGTGGTGTTAGAAAAGCAAGGGTTGTCGGTGTCTGCTATTGCCCGACAAGTGAAATGTGCGCGATCGACAAGTAGAATGACGATAAAACGATACAAAGGGAGTGGATCTTTGACAAATAAACCGAAAACTGGTCGAAAAAGGAAGACAACTAGCAGAGATGAGCGATTCTTAGAGCGGATGTCTTTGCGAGACCGGAAAAAAGGGTCTAAACAGCTTTCCAGTGAGCTTTTCCGCCTACATAATGTTGCTATTTCTCCTCGCACGGTTAGAAGATGCCTTTGTGAATTAAATTTAGGTGGATACAAAGCTCGACATAAACCACGGTTGTCTCCACAACAAAAGAAAAAGAGACTGCTGTAGGCTAAAAGTCACCACGACTGGACCATTGACAATTGGGCCAATGTTATATGGATGGATGAGTCAAATATTGAGGTAAGTAATACATAATTATTGTATTTGCGGTATTCTGTATTCAATTCCTGGTATCTACAGTGTTTTTATTCTTTTTAATGGGTTCCAAAATGTAACAGTATTCATGTTTTTGTTGGTAGCTTTGTGGTAAACCTGGGCCTCAATACGTGCGACAAAGGCGAGGAGAGGCCATCCATCCAGACTGTATCATCCCGACTGTCAAGTTTGGGGATGCTAGCATAATGGTTTGGGGTTCCATGAGTGCAACAGGCGTCGGAGAACTGTTCGTCTGCGAGGGCCTAATGAACAGTCGGACGTACATCGACATGTTGGAAGAAGTTCTGGAACCGTGTGCGTTAAAATTATTCGATAATGATGAGCCGGAGTATTACTTCCAACAAGATAATGCACCGTGCCATAAATCTCGCGAAATAATGCGCTGGTTCGAGGAAAATAACGTGCGGGTCCTGGAATGGCCGGCACAATCCCCGGACTTATCGCCAATTGAGCATTTATGGTACATTTTAAAGCGAAATGTAGCTAAATACTCATCTACCACAAAGCAATGCTTAAAAACGAAAACATTCGAAGAGTGGAATAAAATCACCCCCGAACAGTGCTACAACTTAGTGAGCAGTATGCCCCGACGAATTCGTGCGGTGATAAAAGCCCAGGGAGGAGCTACCAAATATTAAGCAATAACTGTATATATCTGTATACACTCACAATGAAACATTTTCATCGATCAATTTTCTTTTATTTCTTATATATTCGTCGGAATAAAAAACAAAAGAGGGTGGCGAATAGATATGGCCGCAGCTGTATATAAATGGCGCTGAATTTAAGAATCTCATACAATTACATCGGTTCTAAGAATGAACAAAGACAAAACATATTCTCCAGGTGTTATTTCATGCAATGAAGAGCTTTTAAATTGCACCAGGCCCTCCGCGTATTACAAAGACCCTAAACATCCCTTGTAGGTCTAACACCTTTGACGTAATCGACGCGAAAATAAATAAAACTCATTACATTGGCTAAGCTTAACGTTAACAATCGGTATTTTCGAGCAATATACAAATTACTTACCTACGGGTGAGTTGGTAACCTTCGGCGTTGGCGGCGGGTTCTTTAGTCGAGGTGGCATGGGGTAGATGGGTACCTGTAACACCACCGGTGTCGTTTCCGTGCTTTTCTTGCTGAGATCTACCGGTTTCTCTTGTACTGGGGGTCCTTCGGCCTGTAGACAAGATTAGTTCATTGAGAAATCGATCACAAACCCTAAGTAAGTGTAAGAATGTTTTAATGTATCCGTTTAAATATTGGAAGATTGAGAAGAAATTTATAGAATTTGGCCGGAATAAATTCGGTAGGTTTTTCTTTTTTTTTTTCGTTTGGGGAGCCACAAATATTCCCTTTTTTTATTTTAGTATCGTTTATTCTGGAAAATTTGCTTTTCGGCATTTTTATTTGTCACCAACCCCAATTTATGTAATGTGAAGAGGTGAGAGAGGTATTTCTTCTTTTAGCCATACCTTTTTTACTGTCCTACTCAGACAAATCTTTTAAATCCGTACAAAATCGGCATTGAAATCCTTATAACTCTGTTTTATCTAGCAACAGTTGGTGCTAAATAGAGCTGCTCATAGTATAGTAGTATTATTATGTTAGATATTGTTTTCTTTATGATTTCCTAAGATTCCTATCTATCGACAGCATTAGCAATGCCAATATAAGTATCTCTACTTTTCTAGATCGTGGTGTTGCCCCACTATCTCTAGTGAAGCAAGAGACAAAGAACAAAAAAGTCTACAGGTAAACATTATTCAGAATCAAGCCCTACAGGGTGTTTCATTTTCATCACACATAATGCAAGTTTGGTTGTTTACACGTACATATATTCCCTTGAATATCATTTTCATATTACCGTTTCTGTTAATGTGTTAATGCCTGAAATATGGGTATTTTATAGGGATGAAATTTTGCTAATTAAAGTTCAATGTAAATAGAATAATAGTATAATGTTGTTATCTCTTCATATATTTCTATTTATCTAACAGGCACAGTTCTGTTGAATTCTGCCAGTTGTAACAGAATCGTTTCAATAATTTTAATAATAATAATAATAATAATAATTTTTTTTTTAACCCGCCCGTCATATAGGGCTTTCCTCCACCCAACTCGCCTCACAATCGCAATAAAGAAATGTGAAGCAGGCCTCCTTTCCAACAAAGATAATTTTAATTCTAATTTAAACTTAAACAATTACATAACCTGCCACTAAGCCAAAAGGCTTGTCAGCGGCAATTTGTTCCAAGTTGCATACTACAGTCTAATTAGAAAGCTAAGTACCTGTCTAGTAACGCTCTAAGCCTTAGTATTCTATGTGTAAAACTAGAACAAATTATACATTTCGATCATTCTTATATCCACTTAATCTCATCATCTAGGCTTACCAACCAGCTGCGAAGGTTTGCCTTTACTTGTGCAAGACTTTGTAGATTCAACATAGTTTCTGGTAAGTCATTAAGGATCTTCGGTAACTGCACACTAATCAGTCGATCACAATATTTGTTATTAGCCTTCGGAACCACGTACATGCCACGCTCTCTCGCTCTTGTAGCATGAGGGTGGTGAATAGTCGTCAGATCCGGAGATTTAAAATAGTTATTAATAACTACCCGAAAGATATACAAATGTTTGATACTTAGAATATTGTGTTTTCTATATATATTGCCAACAACAACACTTCGATCCATATTTCTTAGAATTCTACCCTGCGCAGATTTCAACCGATTAATGTGACTTATTGATGCCTGACCCCATATGGTTATTCCGTAAGAGAGAACCGATTCGACTAATGAGTGGTATATTATACGCAGTATATTCCATGGCACAAAATCACTCAGATAATAAAAACAGTTTGCAAAATAGCTCAATTTTTTGCCAATCTCTCCGATATGAACATCCCACAGAAATCGACTGTCTATATAAATGCCCAAATACTTTTGGCCGTGTACTAGCTCTATTATGTTATCACATTCACAGTTTCTGTTGTGATTCGTATCCTCCATATGCAGACAGTCTGTATCATGAACAGTTAATTTTAAGTAGCAATCAACCCCCGAATGTGGTGACGCAATATGCATCAGTTTCGTTTTTGAGGTGTTAATTAAATAATAATAACAATAATAATAATAATAATAATAATAATAATAACAGTAATAATAATGATAATAATAATAATTTTTCACCCTGTATAAACATAACTACATCGCACATGTATAGAAGTAATCATAGCAAAACAGTTTTGTACATCTCCATACGCCGCGAGTGAAAAAAAAAAACCGAGAGCGATTAGATTTTGCAATGAGACTCTTTAGCGAATGTGAGCTGCCTCGGAAAGGACGTGCGGTTTTCAGCGAATACGCGGCTGTCTGTGATGTAACAAAATAGGTCATGAGATGAACCGACTAGCAATAACGATAATTATTTAATCTTATGCGGGCTCGGGACGACACAAGGCTTTATATAATATAAAGCGATGTTGAATACGACGTTGCAATTAGGTTTTATAGCAATACGCATATTAGACTTTATGGTTTTCGCATCATTATCACTTCTAATGCGATAGGCATAGGATTAGTTGAGACAAATTTGCTTCGAAACGAGTTAGATGTTGAAATAAATGCATCTGGTGGTAATTCGAATTGTTTGAATGCTTTGGATTCTATACGGAGGGTTTAGCTTGAGAATTTTCGCAAGAAAGGTGCTTCAAATAGCACCTGGAGAAAACCATGTTTAATTTGGGGAATCCTCTTAGTTGAAGCTACGTAGATCTAAAGCGAATATAAATATCGGGTGAAATTAATCTTGAAACAGATATACTTGCCAAAAATTAACTGGTCTCAGTTTTGATTCAATAGCGATCAAACCATTTTGACCATAAAATGTTCATCAACTTGGCATTCTGAAGCGAATCCTTGGCAAATTCTAAATTCATAAAGACGGAATCTATTTTATCCTTACATAAATTATGCAGCGATAGACTTTGTCACTATTGCACTGTGTTTAATTATCTCTAACCAGGAAAGTATCTGTAAGCGTAAACCACCGATTGTAATGAAACTTTGTATAATATCCTCTTGAAATTCGCCTTAAATTCCCTTTTCTAAAGTAACCCCTGAATTATGAAAGATAGAAGATAAAAATTCAATGGCCAATTTGCGCTATTTAAAGAACTTTTTTGATTGATGTAAGTTTGCATATGTTGGGTGTTCCAATAAAGAGCGAACACTACTTATTCGAATTTCAGAAAACAGTTTTAATTACTGTATTTACTATAAAATACTATATTCAGTGCTAATTCTGATAATTACACAACATGTCTGTAAAATTATGAATTTTGGTGTATATATAAATTGGTAAGAAGCTGAAAATGTTAGGAAAAGTAAATTAAATATATTACATTTACTATTATTGAAATACATTACAAAAAATAAAACAAAACTAATTCGAAAAGGTATTCTCACCAGATAACATTACAGCGGTTACATATTTAACATCACAATGAAAATGATGCACCTACAATAATAATGAATTAATTCTTTTTGAAAGTTAAAAAAGGAACAATTAAAATTTAGTTGGGTTTCCTTTAGATTTTATAATTAATTATATATAATCTATTAGGAACTGATTTTACAAACTTATATATATGTAATAAAGTTGCATTATACAACAAGCTTTCTCATGCATGATTGTGCTCCGGTGTTATGCGATCCTCTTTGCTATATTTTCAACTTGGCTATTCGCACTTTTACCTTTCCATCTTACTGGAAGGTTAGTAGGATAACACCAGTTTACGAGAAGGACGATAAAGTTGATATTCTTAACTACAGACCAATTAGTATTCTCCCTAATTGCGCTAAAGTTTTCAAGCAATTTCTGTATACTAGGTTGTACAACTGTGTTAAGTCATACCTCTCTATTAATCAGCATGGCTTTGTTAGTAGACGGTCAACTGTTACTAATTTAGTTGAACTTACTCAGTATGTCAGCGAAGCACTTGACAATCGTCGACAAGTAGATGTTATCTACACGGATTTTACCAAAGCATTCGACACAATTGACCATTACATCCTAATACATAAACTATCTGCCATTGGTTTTTCTCCTAGCGTTATCTCTCTAATCCAATCCTACCTTCACAACCGATCATGCTATGTCCATTACAATGGGTTTGTGTCACACACATTCATTGCTTCTAGCGGCGTACCTCAGGGCTCCTCTTCAATATCTATATCAATGATCTTCTACTATCATTGGATTGTAATGCTCTTGCATACGCTGACGATCTTAAAGTTTATAGCACAATCAGCTCTTCCTCTGATTCTTTAAGGTTACAGAGAAACGTTGGTATCATTAACGATTGGTGTTATATAAACAAAATTCAGCTAAACATTAATAAATGTGCAATACTTACCTTTACTCGGTCATCCAACCCGCAAATATTTCACTATAGCATCTCTAACGCTTTCATCCCAAGAGTTGACGTTTTTAGGGATCTTGGAGTCTTATTTGATTCCCAACTCTCATTCACCCCATATATAGACGTAGTGACTTCTGCTGCATCTAGGTCGCTCGGATCCTTGTTCAGATCCTGCAAGAATTTTTATAACACCTTCGCCTTGAAGTCTGTTTACTACTCGCTTGTCCGCTCGAAACTTGAATATGGTGCCCATGTTATCACTACCACCAGTTATCAATTGAACGAGTTCAGAAGAGATTTCCTAAATATCTTTCGTATAAATCTGATGCCATTTATCCTCCTCGTGGTACTGATTACATCAATTTACTTTGTAGGCATGATTTCGAGTCGTTGTCGCGTCGCAGAGACGCAGCTAGCGCGAAATTTCTTATTAAATTGATACACCAGCGTATTGATTCCTCGTCTTTACTATTTCAAGCGGACTTTAGCATACCCCATTACAATCATAAATCTGTTGACACTTTTTTTATCCCCACGGCACGAACCAACGTACTATTAAAAGCACCACTAACTCATATGTCTAGAAACGCCAACGTGTTATGCAGTGACCCTTTTTTTTCTTTCGTGAGTATTTTTTTTGTTTAATTTTTATATACTGTTATACCATAGGGTAATAGCAATATTTAGTATGTTTGAGACGTTAAATACATGTAACTTAGCAATTATTTTATATACATATATATTGGTTTTTTTTTCTTTTTGTATTTTGCTATCATGCATATTAATTTTGGTGTTTCCTGTAACTGGGTAATGTAGCTATTGGAAATAAATTACTATTATTATTATGCGTTGAAACATTTAATTTCATTTCAAGCACTAATTGCCTATTTGCGATAGCTTCGAAATATTCGAAATTGATAGTGAATATTTGTTTCCAAGAACATGTAAAACAAAACGTTTATAAATTTGAAGAAAGTAGAGTGCTTAGATATTTATTATCTTATTACAGATACTGTAGTCTTTTTAAATGTAAAAGTCTTTATATTGCATACGTGGTTATTTTTTTATTTGATTTATTGAGATTATAAATACAGATTGATTCAATTCGACCAATTTTTCTTCCCTACTTTTTTTCATGCCAATCTTTTCAATATTTAAGGTAACACTGTTTTAGTATAAGTTCAGGTGGCTATATACTCTCGGCGATACTTGTATAGTTCAACAGAAGAATTTCAAATTTAATTAGGACCCTTTCTGTAGAGAAATCATGCCCTAATAGTATAAAAACATTTTTTTCAGCGGTGTACTTTACTATTTAAGATTAGATTAGCTTCCATTATATCGTTTCGAATCGGTTGTTCGCATAGATCGTATACGTTCGTACAATAAATACGTTACAGCTCTAAAAGAATGGCAGCTCCTAATACAAGAACGTTCATAAATATTTAACGTCTAGAAACGACCCTGTTTATTCTGACTAAGGTATCGCTAGTTACACGGTTATAAGAGATCGTAGTCAGGGTCGGATTAAGGAAGATTAATTTTCGATATCCTTTAATTTTTTCATGAACTTTTGAAGTGCTTCAAAATATAGCAAAGAGGATCGCATAACACCGGAGCACAATCATGCATGAGAAAGCTTGTTGTATAATACAACTTTATTACATATACATAATTTTGTAGAATCAGTTCCTAATAGATTATATTTAATTAATTATAAAATCTAAAGGAAACCCAACTAAATTTTAATTATTCCTTTTTTAACTTTCAAAAAGAATTAATTCATTATTATTGTAGGTGCATCATTTTCATTGTGATGTTAAATATGTAACCGCTGTAATGTTATCGGATGAGAATACCTCTTCGAATTAGTTTTGTTTTATTTTTTGTAATGTATTTCAATAATAGTAAATGTAATATATTTAATTTCCTTTTCCTAACATTTTCAGCTTCTTACCAAATTATATACCACCGCATCATTTTCATTGTGATCCGCTGTACATAGAATATCTCCCCAGAATAAAGAAATACGCCAAAATTCATCATTTTACAGACATGTTGTGTAATTATCAGAATTAGCACTGAATATAGTATTTTATAGTAAATACAGTAATTAAAACTGTGTTCTGAAATTCGAATAAGTAGCGTTCGCTCTTTATTAGAACACCCAACATATTCAAACTTACATCAATCAAAAAAATTCTTTAAATAGTGCAAATTGGCCATTGAATTTTTGTCTTCTATCTTTCATAGTCCAGGGGTTACTTTAGAAAAGGGAATTTAAGGCGAATTTCAAGAGGATATTATACAAAGTTTCATTACAATCGGTGGTTTACGCTTACAGATACTTTCCTCGAGATAATTAAACACAGTGCAATAGTGACAAAGTCTATCGCTGCATAATTTATGTAAGGATAAAATAGATTCCGTCTTTATGAATTTAGAATTTGCCAAGGATTCGCTTCAGAATGCCAAGTTGATGAACATTTTATGGTCAAAAGTTATATGTTCCTCTTCTTCAATCTCAACTTCGATTTGACCACTCCTTTCACCAATGCAATTAATACTGCAGAGATATTTGGATCCTCAGCTAGTCTAAATTGGTGGCATTAAAATTTGGAAATAAATATGCTTATGGTGTACTATCTTCTTTATCGCAATCACACGCGCATTAAATCAACATTTTACAAAAGTGTTCTTAGTGTGACACCCAATCTCCTTCATGAGGTTCGAAATTGAACCCTACTACCCAGAATAACTGGACAGGCAAAGGAATGAACGCTGTCGAATTTTACTTCTTTATTTTTTTCTAATGTTAAATTCTGCGCTTTGAATAAAGCCTTCTTCAGGACGCCTATTGAAGAGACAATCCATGACGATACATTTACAAGGAAAAATAGTTACTTACAAAAATATGGATTGAGTAATCCGAAAGTGTGACCGCATTGGCAAACAAGGACAAGCCCAAAATCAACCCTACTCTTAGCATAGCCAAGTAAGGAGTTTGCAACAATTTTTGTTGTGCATGGACTAATTACACCATCCCAATTGATTCAAATAAAAATGAAACAATATGGAATTTCGCAGACATTAAGAATTAATTGATACTTGTGATTGGTAGTGGGGAATACTAAAGTGAAAAGGGAGACTATGCTATGGCAAACTGGAAACTATCTTTCACTTTGAATTGATTATAGACCGTAAATGGGTTGGTTAAGACGTTAGCCATAAATTTGGTTAAATTTTGTGCAACTAAGTTGATATAAGAGATTGTGATGATTTGCTTTATGAATTTTGAGCAATTGGTGCTATATCAGTATTTCGCGATTTGATGGTTAGATCTGATATATCTTGCTCCAGTGTGTTTTGATATTGGGTCTTTGGTAATTTTCTGATAAATGTTAGGATTTTATCCTCTTTTGTAATAAAGATATTGGGATTGAATTTGAGAAATCATGTGGTCTTTCTTTCTCTATAGCATAACTAATAGGAAATATATTACATCTGAGGTCTGTAATAAAGTGGGTGGTTTCTTTAAATGAAATAAAGTTAGTTTAGGTAACGTTTTATTATTTTGTCCGTCAAGCTTTCTGGTTGATGGGAGGTCCAATTTCGTGGATCATTAAGTATAGTCACGAGTATCTCTGATACTTTCTTCTATTATTCCAGTGAGTCTTCAGCGTCTAGCAGTAGATTGGATTAGATTAATTAACGGTGATATTGCACTGCGACCTATTAAACTGTAGTGCTCCCTTACATGAGTTGAAACTGCTCGAGTTTGCCTGTATTTATGGCTCCACATCCAGAGCTTTAATAGACTGCAGCAGCTGTGATGGTATCAGAGAAGGTATTTCCCCCTCATCTATGACGTCTTTACCGAGAAGGTTGGCATAAGTCTCTATGATAGTAGTGCAGTTAGATGTTAGGTGTTTCCGGAAAATCTGCAGTCGCTACTCTGTTTCAGACCTATACTTGTCAAGTGCTCCCCAAGGTGACGGTGTCCTGCAAGAAAACCTGTGAGGACGCGTAGTCTGGTCTTTACTCTTTGCTGATTGAAGTTTACAAGGAATACCTTGGAATGTTTCAGATCGGGAAGATTCTTCTTGCTGTTTTTGAATTCTTTTTTATAAGTGCTCATCCTTATACCACAGAGCTTTCTCGTTGCCGCTGATTTCGGTGTGTCCTGGTACCCATCATAGTGCAACTCTGTTTACTCTGCCCAGGTTATTTAGTTCTTCGAGGTATTCCCACACTAATTTCGAGTTAATGGTATTAGAGCTTCAGCACCATTATGGCTGTTTGACTATCGGAGAAAATTTCAATGCTTTGTCTTCGATAGTTTCTGTCGAGGTTCTATTCTCTCCACGTAAGAGACGCTGGGGTTTGTTCCCATTGACTCTGAATATTTGGATCCTGGCCTGAATACCCCTGTACCTGTTCCTTTATCAGTTTTGGTACCATCCGCATATCGTTTAATGGTCATTGCTTTTAGAAAGTAGGTGAAGGATTCTACCTTCCGTACTTTCTTGTTACTTAGCTTTGTAAGAGAATCCTTTTCGAAGCTGTATTTCCTAACCATTTTATCATTCGACACACTTAGAATTGGGAAGAGTTCTGCTAGCGATGACCAAGCTTTCTGGCACACAATGTCGTTCCCTGTAGTCCTAGCCTTGGTTAGTCTGTACATCCCCGTATGGGCCACCCCCTTCATCACTATATGTAGGGATGTGAGGTCTAATATGACCTTCAGAGCCTCATAGCTCCGGTGATGCGCACACACGCAGCCGTAAGAAGATCTCTTAATTTCTCTAGCGAATACTCGAAATTCAAAGAAAATACAAACCTCCACGCTTATTTGCACCACATCAAACCTTTTGATTTTTTACCCAAAATTAACTGCAAAACAGCATCACGATTTCGCCTGATCCGTCTCTGGTTAATGCTCCATTACGGGGAAACGGCTACGTCACACAAAAGCGAGTCCTCTGCAGCATTAATACCACGTTTCCATTTATAGAAGCAATTACAACAACAATAAAACGAATAGTTCTCTTCTTGCCCGAGCTTCGAACCTATCGAAGTCGCAAGGTGTCGCGGATATTCAGCAGAAAACTGGCCGCTTAGAAAGGCGTTTAGTTGCGGTAAAGACCTTTTCGTCGGAGAAAATCGACTTGAGGAAGCAATATCTTCGAACTGGAAGCTTAGATATTGCTAAAATAACTCTATGTAAGGAGAAAACGTTCGTAGAAACTATTGCTAAACCGAAAAAGGTATTCTAGGCAGAGTGCGATGAATCCGCCTCGGGCATGAAGATGCGCTTCTCTTAACGTTCGGCTAGGAGAAAAAGAACTCTTTGCATCGAGAAGGACGCGAAATGCTCGCGGAAGAAGAAGCTCCCCGATCTTTTGCGCTGTTCGACCTCGATGTTAAAGAACGTGATTCGCTGCGCGGGGCGGTGAAAAGAGGTGTAACGGCTACGAATACTATTAGACCGCGTCTACAGTCGCTAGTAGAGATATTTGGCTTTTAATGCGTTGTATGCATTTAACGATGACTTAGTTAATTCACTATAAGAATATTGTAACATGTGGATTAAGGCTGGAAATGAAGTCCCGAGAGGGTGTCTGATGCCGAATAAGCACAATCTATGAAATCTTGGAAAATGTCTCCTGAACATGATCAGTTCTCCCAGCGAGCACGGCTTCCACTTCCACAAAGGCATGAGCAGCGTAATTCCTGGGCAATGCATGGCATGCAATGGGTGTGTGTCATGTAACACATGGGCTGAAAAGTCCCGGGCCTAACACATAGATGACGCTAGTTTTATTGCAGTCACCTTTCTCTCAGTTAGTACTAAACTTCAAAACACAGCTGTTAAAAGTTCATGATGTTCTATTCA
Source organism: Trypoxylus dichotomus (assembly GCA_023509865.1). Lineage (NCBI taxonomy): Eukaryota > Metazoa > Arthropoda > Insecta > Coleoptera > Scarabaeidae > Trypoxylus > Trypoxylus dichotomus. The sequence continues at coordinate 31,414,573 of CM042082.1, read as the reverse complement.
TTAGTTTGTGAGTTATTGTGCTAAGAGTCACGCTACTTTTGTTATTTTCAAAACAATGGATCAAAAACAATTTCGTGTTTTGATTTTACACTGCTTCTTGATGGGAAAAAATACCGTTCAAGCGAAGCAATGGCTTGAAAAGTGTTATGGGGACTCCGCTCCATCAGAAACAACAATAAAACGTTGGTTTGCTGACTTCAAACGTGGTCGTAGAGACACCGATGATGCAGAACGCAGTGGACGTCCAAATGAGGCGGTAACACCAGAAAACATAAAAAAAATCCACAAAATCGTTTTGAATGATCGAAAAGTGAAGTTGTGTGAGTTAGCTGACATCGTAAAGATACCAAAAGAACGCATTGGCTTTATATTGCATGAGCATTTGACTATGAGAAAGCTCTGTTCAAAGTGGGTGCCGCTTTTGCTCACTGTTGATCAAAAACAAGAACGTATTGATGATTTTGAGCAGTATTTGGCCATGTTTAAACGTAAGAAACCGGAATTTTTGCGTCGATATGTGACAATGGATGAAACATGGATCCACCACTTCACTCTGGAATCAACACGATCGTCATCTGAGTGGACAGCAACTGGTGAACCTCGTCCAAAGCGCCCGAAAGCACAACAATCGGCTGGAAAGGTTATGGCCTCGGTGTTTTGGGATGTGCGTGGTGTAATATTCATCGACTATCTTGAGAAAGGAAATACCATCAACAGTGAATATGATATAACGTTATTGGAGCGTTTGAAGGCCGAAATCGCAAAGAAACGACCGCATATAGCAAAGAAAAAAAATTGTTTCATCAAGACAACGCACCGTGTCACAAATCAATCAAAACAATGGCAAAACTACATGAATTGAACTTCGAATTGCTCCCACATCCACCGTATTCGCCAGATTTGGCTCCCACCGACTACCGGCTGTTCGCAGACCTCAAAAAAATGCTCGCCGGTAAGAGATTTCGCACGAATGAATAAATAAAAAGCAGCGGTCCTAAGATTGAACCTTATAGGACACCAATCTTATAGACTAGAAATTAAATGAATTGCAGTGGAATATTCGAATTCTTCTAAGGAGATATTATTATTCACTGTATTAAAGGTTTTGCTTTTATGCAGAACGTATCAAAGTACGAATCTAACATTCGCTAGTTATTTTTGAAACTAGCTGTATATCTCGCGTACATACAAACATTTATGTGTACGTGAAGATGCGGGAAGAAGATCCTAGCGTTAACTCCGCCAAGCTTCTCTCGCCGTAATACTTCGCGAACGATCAAAGGCGGCTGCGTATTGATTGCTAACGACACGACTTTCCGAAAGGACGATATAAATGCAATTAAAACCGTTAGACTTGGTATATTGTACACTGCACTGCGTGTAGATCCGAACGGTATTGCTCCTGCTTTAATATCGCTTCGCTACTAACGAAGATTGAAAGAGAACAACACTGGGAAGAATGTGTTAACCTTAATGAAGTCTATGTTGAAAAATAAGAGTAGAATATTTGCAAATTTTTTATTGTGAATAGGTTAGATCTGGAGTAAAGGGATCCATCTTCGTATAACATTTTTTTGTCCTTCCCCTACCTCCAGAAATACCTGTACAAATATATCTAAAGTTGCAGGTGTTTAACCGAGTTTGATAGAATGAATTTGGCCTTCTTCGGAGCTGGTTCATCGGTGTGTAGTGGTGGATCCAGGTTTCTTCGCAAGTCACAAATTAGCACAGAAATCTGTTGGAATTTGCCGAAACCGCTCCAAAATGGCTGTAGAATATTCGAAGCGTTTGAGTTTTTGCAGTGGTGTGAGTAAACGCGGCATCCATCTTGCATACCCCTTAGACATATTTAATTTGACATTCCAGTCTCTGGAGATGCCAGAATGGGGATCGTCATTTAAGCTCGTACGGACTTTTTTAAATTCATTCACTCATTTGTAAACAGTCTTAAAAGAAGGAGCATCATCACCTAATCGATTTACCACATCAGCATGAATTTCTTTGGGTGAAAAATTAATTTAATTACTGCACGAATTCCAATATTATTTCCATTTTATTCATTTTATTTATTAAAAAACGCCAAAAGTGCTCTTAAGCTTAACATTTATATATAATAGAGTCAAAGATTGCTTTCAAACAGCGCCATCTCATATAATTTTTCAGCTTACCCCCGTATTTTACTTTGAATTCAACATGCTTAAATAACACTTGTAACCCCAACTATTTGCTACCAAATCACGGCAAACGTTGATGGTTAACTCAATATAAACCATCCCAAGATCTAACATACGTCACCGTAAAATGGTTTTTAATTCCTAATGAAATAAATGTTCCTGCCTTTCATCGTTTGTCTAGTTGCGTCTTCTGAAAACCAAATATACGGACGCAGCATTTTCGTCACAACGCAATTAATATTTTCCATTCAAACATTTAATGCGTGCTATTCAAATGTCAAAAGTTAACCAAATTGTACCTGTCACCTTAAAAACGATAGCAAACATACACCTCATACGCTCGGTATACATCCTCTAAAACGAAACAGACATTTCATATCGATATTGTAACACGTCAGTACTAATATATGTATGCACTACTTCATAATGTAATCCAAGAGTGCCTGTATAGACGATATCGCGTTGTACGCCGATACAAATGAATAGGCGTTAATTGACCCGTCAAAAAAAAGCGTAGAATGTAATCGCGGTATCGCAGTAGGCGTTGTAAGGCGACGGTAAACAAAAGAAAAGAGAGATACTAAAGGACGGCGATAAGAAATAACAAAACCTATGTCTAGCGCACTTGATTAAAGCTTATTGTCATTTTTATTCGTATTCAGCGGGAGCATTGTAAGGTTATTTTTCGCTACGATTATCATTTGTTTTTTTTTCAAGTTCCATAGATAAAGAGAAATATATTCAGCTTTTTTCATTGCGTATATCTTTCGAACGTTAATTGGAGTGTATTTTGTTAACTGATTAGGTGGCTCTAAAATGTTATTCAATTGTTTTTTATTACTTTTTTTTTCTACTGGGAAACGTATTTGTAACAATAACACTACGTTATTGTCAGTTCCCCTTTTTTTTTTCTTTCTCGATTTATTGATTTGACCGGTTATTAAAGTTCGAATCTTGCAAGTCAGTCTAGGGGATTTTAATACTTGGAAATTTCCTTTTTTTTCCTCCATCGATACTATTTATAACCGTAATAAAATTTGTTTGGCGAATTTTACGCGTAGAATAACATACAGTAGAAAAAATATACTCGAATATAATGTTCTAAATGGAAGCGTAGTATTGGTAGGGAGAAAATTTTATTTTCACACTTACCTCTGGTGCGGTAGGGGAGGGAGGTATCCCAGGCCTTGGAGCACCGACCCACCTGTTGGCATCGGACCGCCATTCATCCTGAAATGAAAGAAGAGCTTTTAAAAGCGAAATCCTTAAGATTATAGAACGTAGTGGTCCTCTGAATTTGCCCTGAGGAACACCGGATTGAATCCGATAAAAATCGTAGCTAGTGAACTAGGGTTTACGAATATCGTTTAATAGCGACGAAATTAATTTATCAGCGAAACTACCGATCGGTTTTTCAAAAATTACTATAAGACTTTGAGTTATTTTTTAAAAAACATTGAAAAATCTGTTACTGAGATAGCAATACAGTTTAATATAGAGTCATCTTCTGTTGAAATTGATTATCTCAGATGTACATCTCAAAGCCACAGCATCTGATACAAAATTCTTTTATATCTGAGGATAAATATCCGAATCTAAAGCACATTGTCCTTCAGTTGATAAAAATATTTGGGTCAACTTATTTGTGCGAGTCTACATTTTCTGAAATGAAAATAATTAAATCAAAATATCGCCATCGATTAACTGACGAACATACGTCACCATGCTTGCGATGAAGACGTAGTGATTACGTACTATCTTACGAAAAGTACGCTGAAGATATGCAGAGCTATGTACCGACCTCCAAAGAGTTGTAATAAAATATCGTTTTGTCAAAACCAATAAAGACGCACTTTCGGATATCGGTTTTTTCCCTTAACTTTTTTAGAGGTGTGTCCTACGCCTATGACCTACCTATGCCATGATGCACCCCATCTATCTGCAGTAGAATCCTGCATCATACATATCGTACCTGCGGCATCTACAGAGTCGATGCCTTGTAGTCTAATAATCTTGAGGTAGATCGCTAGCAGTTCAAGTCTTAACACTCCTGATGCAAATTCTTTAAGGGATGTGTACGAAAACAGTAGGAAGAAAGGAAACAACCAATCGATGATGTTTTTTTCAAGAAGTTACATATTGTGGAAGTATTTAAGTCGCTTTTAAACCGAACCATGTGTTATATGCAGAATTCTGTATTACAGCAGCATAGTGCCCTAGCATTGATTCCACCAACTCTTGACTCCTGTTAATGAGAATTGAGTGTCACGCATTTCTTACATCTCCCCACAAATCTTCGCGTTCGAAGGGTCGACCTGATTTGATTTTTTACTTTGATTTTTGACATCACCCCATAGATTTTCGATAGAGTTCAGGTCTGGCGATTGAGCTGGCCACCCCATAACAGTCACCCCATGTGCCAAAAACCAAGCTTCTACTGCTTTGGACGTGTATTCAGGATCATTATCATGCTGAAACGTCCAGCGCAGCGGTATTTTCTTTTCAGAATAAGGAAGTATAACTTCTATTTCTACATAATGAGTTTGTGTCAACTTTTCTTTTATCCAAAGGAATAGGATCTAGACCAACCTCACATCATAATATTGCCATGTTTCATTGTGTATCGGGGAGAATGTTGTTTTTCTGCTGGTAGTCGCACATACGTTTTTACCCTATCCGAACCAAATAAACATGTATTTTTTGTTCTATATTACGGTGACTCAATAGTGGTACCTTTTTCGGTGCACGTGCGTGTTAATTTTGTTCCAACACACGCCTTTTTGTCGAGGTGTTAATATTAAGTTTCAAATCTTTTTTAATTTGTTTGGAGGTGGTAAAAGTATTTACTCTCACTAGCCTTGTTATCGCGTTATTTCTTCGATCGCTAGTTTTCCTTGAGTTTCCTCTTTTTTCGGGTTTTATTTGTCATTTCAACGCGTTTGTGATCACGTTTTCTGAACGCTCCGGCAATGTGCAATAAATCTGTATGTTCTATTCTGCTCTAGCATTTTTAAGATGATTCTTCGTTCTTCTGCGGTACAATGCTTAGCTCGACCATATAATGATCTATGATTTTAGCTGAATTTATAAATTTAGAATAGATTTTATAATATCTAAACTATGAAATACTTACTTATTACGACTAAATATAACGAAGAAATAATCTGTTTGTGGAATACTTATATTTCTATTTCTTTGGACAGCAATTGTTTACTGTTGATTGACACAAGGATATTCTCTGGAAATATGTGGTGAATACAGAAAACACTAGTGGAATTTATAAGAAAGAATGTTTACTCATCTTGAAGCGAGATCTAGCTAGCGCAACTATAGTAATATAGTATTAAAATGACCTATTATTTTGCACGGCAGTGTATATCAAAGAAATTAAAGTATTTTTCGGAGTCATTAGTGATGTGTACGAGCTTTTACTTTCAAGCACCGAATACTGAAAGTTAATCAACAATTGCTTTTAAAAACAAGTAAATTCTCAGTAGGCCATGATATATTCGTAAACAGATACACAAATGCCTATTCGAGCCATCTCGATGGACATTAATTGAAGCTCGCGCAATTACCCGCCCTGTCGCAATCGTCCTATAACGAGCGGTTAGATTTCCTTTGTTCCCCAACCAATTATAGTACTCGTATCGCCTCTGGATCGCTCGAAAAATCGCGATCTCGCAACCTTTTTACCATTTTCCGCGATTCCTCGCTACGGCGATCGCCGCGCGTTCAAATTCTAAGCGAAAAAAAAAAAACGCAAAGTAGACGAGCCGCCCGGAATCTAGTAGGCAGTGCGCGGTCGCCTTTGAAAACAACCGCCGTCGTCGCTAGGTAACGAATATTTGCGCAATTATCCAACGCCAATTATGATCGAATTACCAATTGCGAAGGCACGGGTTGATCATTTGTTTTTTTTTTTGTGCTGATTTCTTTAAATTTAAATAATAATGAATATATACACTATCGGACATAAGTGTTTATCCACCGTTAAAATATGATAGAAACAAGTCAGAAACTAATGATCAAAATAAAATAATTTGAGCACGCGTTTCCGTAAATAATTCATTTCTTGGCGACGTTATTTTAATATTACTCGTTATTTTAGAATACTTTACAAGGATTCGTCACTCTGCACGGGAGCTGAATCCAAACTAAATTTTTCCACTTCTACATATCCACCTATCAAACTCATTCGATCGACTTTTAAAAGACTCTGAGTTGTGTTTGCAGAAGAAGTAAAAAAATAAACTTTGTTGTAGAATTATTTTATTTTGAATTGGTGGGCTTAAATAATTTACAGTTACTCTGGGTCGCATAATTAACTCCTTCATAATAGAATCGTGTTTGGCAACATGTGTTAAAAGAAGATACCCACTACAAGTACCGGAGGAGCGTTTTGAGGCAAGAAAGGAATCACTAATCGAGATGATAGCCGTATCCTGCAGCTAGCGACTGAAAACCGAGGTTTATCCACCAAAGAAATAGGAAATGTAATGTCTCAACAAGGAGTGGAAATATCTCAAATTGTTAGACAACGTCTGTCTGAACGGTTTGGTGAAGCTAGTGCTGTAGAAGCGGTGAAACACACTTCCTCAGTTATGTTATGGTCCTGTATATCAGTCGAAGGTCCTGGACCACTATATTTTTGCCAAGGCACCATGAATCAATACCAATATAAGCGTGTATTGAAGGATGTTTTGATGCCATATATTAATGATTTGGTTCTTACACATTCATGCACGATAAGACGCCAGTTTTTTGGAACCGCACGCTCTGCCAGTGTTACTTGGCCAGAAAATTCTCCCTACCTCAATGCAATTGTGACCGTATGGACTGTTCTAAAATCACGAACGTAATCGAGAAGACACATTACAAAACACCAATTATTAAAAAATATTGAGGGTGTGTGGCAAAATGAGGTTACAATTAGATATACCATTAACGCTTGCATTGGCAGTATGTCAAAAAGAATAAGAGCAATTATAGAAGCCAAAGGAGGCATTACAAAATACTAATTATATAGTTGTGACGATGTCTATAAACAGTTCTGAATAAACTTATGCTTGTACAATACGTTTTGATACGTATACTTTAAGAAACCTGCCATTTTAGCAAGTGTTCCTAATAAATTGGACGGGTACTGTACTTTAATAAATAAATAAAGTCATTAGTATTACATTTACTTAATTTGACGTTGTTCTTATACACAAATTACCTTTTACAACGTTTGGAAATTAACATAAAGTATTAAAATCGATATCGACATGGTTGTAGTATAACGAATTATACACTAATAAATACCTACGTGTAAAGAATACCAAGTAAAACAGAAGCATAAATAAAAGTTGCACAAATAAAATTCATGCCGTTTTCCTAACTTTTCAAGACTTAAATCCTAAACGCGTTTCAATATCAAACGACCTAATAGTAAATATACAACGAGATAGCATCTAATTAACAAGCCCAGATACACGCTTCATTACCATATCGTTTACCCTACGTAATTTCACAAGATACAAGTCGCGCTTTCTTTTCGGGTGTTGTACGCCTAATATCTCGTTCGGATCTGTTATTCGGTCCCCTCTTTCATGCGTCTTAATTAATACGTTTCGGCCGAAGCGTTCGACTAGCGCGAACGTCGTATAATTCTCACGCTTCGGTTTTGCCAATCGCTCTGCACGTTTCGGTTCTAAAAAGAGCGAAAAAAATATCGTTTACGATTCGAGCTGCGACCTGGGCCGGCCTTACGTCATTATAAGTATTCGGATTTATGCATGCGTATACCGGTAAACGAATAGCGTTCCCTTTCTAGAGTAAGGTGGTGTTAGATGCTTTTTAATAGGGACGATAATCGTTCGGTTTCACTCTCTATGTACGCTACCGTCCATAAGTTTGGAATGAAGGTGAAATTCCCTTGAAATAATACAACTGATAGGCATATCGTGAAATCGTTAATCCCTATTATAAATTATTGTATGCAAATATAAAATGTTTACGCGTAAAATCCAAAGATTTAGGTACAAATTTCACTCGGATACATTTTTTTTTTCTTTATGAATTAATTACGTTCGGTCGAATGGTTTAGGGCATGTGCAAAATGTATTAATCCTTAGTATGTTGTCGCTTTTCTGTGCAGAATTAGTCTTTTGAAATCAGTGCGCAATTGAAACAATTTGGTGAAGTACTGAGTGTAAAAATAAACGCAAACAGTTGACCGTAGAACAACGTAGTAATATTTGTACCCTCACGTCGAATGGTATACCTATATAAGCTCACGGATTTCACCGGAAAATGCGTATTATACATTGGCCCGGAGAAGATAAGACAAAATCGCGATAGAAGACGAAGTGGGCTGCCACGAGTGACTTCTGGAGCTGAAGACAAATTTATAGTAACGACTTCGAAACGCGATTGATATCTAACAGCACCGGATATCGCAACGAGCATTAATACATAACGACAAACAAATGTTTCTGTTACCACCGTCAAGAGGCGATTATTGGCAGCGGATGGTTCAGGGGTATGCATCCGCCGCAAAAAACTGTTTTTAAAACGCGTGCATAAAGAGAAACTAACACGGGCAAGTGTACATGCAGACTGGTCACTGGATGATTGGAACGCAGTCTTATGGAGCGACAAGTCCAAATTTCACTTATTTGCTATTCCAATCTTTTGGAGGGTAGTGTATATGGGTCTTACGAGGGTACACTTAAGACCTAAAATCCAGCTCAAAAATCGTCATCTAATTAATAATGATGAAACTACTTGTCACGAATTGATGGCAACGAAAGAATATTACGTATGTTATATAATTGGTAATATCCATGATTATAAATATACAGCTGTGGCCATATGTATTCGCCACCCTTTTTTGTTTTTTATTCCGACGACTATATTAGAAATAAAAGAAAATTGATCGATGAAAATGTTTCATTGTGAGTGTATACAGATATATACATATATTGCTTAATATTTGGTAGCTCCTCCCTGGGCTTTTATCATTGCACGAATTCGTCGGGGCATACTGCTCACTAAGTTGTAGCACATGTCGATGTACGTCCGACTGTTCATTCGACCCTCGCAGACAAACAGTTCTGCGACGCCTGTTGCACTCATGGAACCCCAAACCATTATGCTACCACCCCCAAACTTGACAGTCGGGATGATACAGTCTGGATGGAAGGCCTCTCCTCGCCTGCGTCGCACGTATTGAGGCCCAGGTTTACCACAAAGCTACCAACAAAAACATGAATACTGTTGCATTTTGGAACCCATTAAAAAGAATAAAAACACTTTAGATACCAGGAATTGAATACAGAATACCGCAAATACAATAATTATGTATTACTTACCTCAATATTTGACTCATCCGTCCACATAACATTGGCCCAATTGTCAATGGTCCAGTCGCGGTGACTTTTAGCCCACAGCAGTCTCTTTTTCTTTTGTTGCGGAGACAAATTTAATTCATAAAGGCGTCTTTTAACCGTGCGAGGAGAAATAGCAACATTATGTAGCCGGAAAAGCTCACTGGAAAGCTGTTTAGACTCTTTTTTCCGGTCTCGCAAAGACATCCGCTCTAAGACTCGCTCATCTCTGCTAGTTGTCTTCCTTTTTCGACCAGTTTTCGGTTTATTTGTCAAAGATCCACTCTCTTCGTATCGTTTTATCGTCATTCTAACTGTCGATCGCGCACATTTCACTTGTCGGGCAATAGCAGACACCGACAACCCTTGCTTTTCTAACACCACAATTTGTCCTCGTTCTACCTCCGTCAATTCGCGTGTTTTCAGCTTTACTTTTTAATGTATACTATCGTATTACACAGACAAAATCACAGACACAATATCTTTACTCCTACTAGCTCAACCTTACTCTTACAACTTTTAAGAAAGACTGAAGAAGTATTCAGAAATTACAATTTTACGTCTATTTTCTAATTTACTCAGAATGGCCTACAATAAACCATTAAACCCTCATTACCAGGTACCTAGTTAAGTCCATCATCGACCCTGCTTCTTAGAAATACAATAATATTCGTGTAACACGTTCAAAACGAGAGTGGCGAATACATATGGCCACAGCTGTATGTTGCTTATGTATGTGTAATACATTACATATAATAACGTATTTCACGTACGTCAATGTTCTTTTCGCAGTTACGTCAACACTCCACACTAGGCAATTTGATCTGATACCAACGATGTATTTTCCATGGACTACCTGACATGGAAATGGGAGTCACTTTGTTTCGGAATATTTTACACTTAAAAATCTAAAAAGAACTTCCATCTTCAACATTCTTAAAACATTTTACTATGATAATTTTGTGTCTCCGCTTCGGTATGGTGTGATACACTAAAGATTTACATAGCATTCACATAGAATACCTGTAACGCAAAAATAACACCACTATGTTCAATCAAGTTAAAGTTTATTACATCATCAGCACTGGTGGTCCCGTCTATGGTTTGAAGGTTTGCACAACCACCAAAAATAATAACAGAAAAAGTATTTAAGGTATACAATAAGAAGAAAATGTCTCTAGTAATTCACGAAACTACTGACGTTTCAAATAAATATCAAATGGCCATGGTATTTAGGTATATAGTTAAATGTAAGTCTCTTGAACGATTTTGGAATTTTTTAGCGCTATCGGATCTTAACATGAAAACGTTATCCACAATAATTCTTGCAGTACTATAAACACGCATTAAAAATAACGAAAGATGGGGCAACAAGCATTTAAATTTAGTTATGTTCAACGCTGCCTGTGCCAACACTAATGTCGTATGATTTTTGTCCCCCGAAACAACTAAAAATTCCACTAAAATCGTCTGTTTATTTCTAATCAAACCTCCGATGCGTTAATCTAAGAAAAAAAAACAGCATTATTGACGTGCTAGGACAGCCTACCGTATTGCGTTAATACCCTTTTAGCCAATTACAACCTGCTGTCGCAATATGATGTGTCCATATCGAACAACGAGACCACTTACTAAGCATGGCGCACCCTGTGTGCATGAATAAGGCGTCTACTCCTTTAACTACTATATCGAGATGTTCGGTACTACTACGCGCGCTGTTATTGCGACATTTGTTTCAGCGATATATAAGTAAATACGCGTTTTTTTGCCGACCGCAAGACCGTAACGGCCTGCCTTTTTTCATGTTCGATAGGCACTTGCCTATCGCTCGAGTTGGTCGCATTTTTCCCCTTTCCGTAGATTTTTGCATCGCTAAACGATGTATATGGAATGCCTTTGACAGTTCGGACGTCATTATACTAAAATAATGCCATGCCTAGATATTGGCTGGTAGTGCCCGCATTTATTATCGCTGGTGGTTAGATTAAATCATGCAGTACCTATTATGGAAGGATTTAGTTTAGTGAGCCGTATGAGGCTTGATGAGTTGTTGGGGTTGTAATTGTGAAATCGTTGCGTTGACAAACACACATCTTGGTGCCTCGGGTCTTTTAGGTGCAATTAAGCAATTTTGAGGACCATCAGGACCATTTTTCTGTGCTAAACCTTGGAAAGTTTTATTTCAAATACTCAAAACGCAGTCCATTTCGATATGCAGTGGTGGAAAGATGATTTCGTTTCTGTCAATCAAGGGTTCGCTAAGAACGTTGTGTCCTCATTGAATTACTACATTTTTTAAAGGACAGTTTCTTGTAAGCCAGTGCTGGACCTTAGCTCTGCTATCCCAAAGGCATAATAATCACGTTGTTGCCTGAGAAAAAAGTTTGCCACTTTTAGATCGACACATCATCCACTGATGGGACCAATCTCGTATTTTCTTTCATAGTGGTGTAAGAGTACACGTTTTAAACTTCGATATGAACTATCTATAAAGAGACGCCATTCACTTGACGTGCATTCACTTAACCCCATTTTCTTCAAGAGACCTCTTATCTCATTACAAAACACTAAGTTATTTTCTTTAGAGAAGTACGGCAGCAGATCTTTCTCTCTGGTACGATAAAATGCAATATTATTATCTGGACGCAGTAAGTTCATTTCCTTTAATTTGGAAGCAAGCAATTCAAACTCCTTTGAGATGTTCAGATCTCTAACAATGTCATTAAACTCTTGCTAGCTGAAGCGTTGGGGACTCGCTGATGGTCCTTCAAAATCACTATCACCTTCACTTTTCTGGAACTGCACCTCGTCAGACGGTGTATCTGAGTCATCCTCCGGAAGCACGTTACTGAATGTTGGAATAGGTATTTATTCAGAACGAGAAAGAAGTCTCCTTGTTAGCGCACACCCCCTTTGGTGTTGACAGAACAGGAATAGCAATCATCATTATGGTTTTTAAGCTCCCTCCTTACTATAGGTACTCCAAATTTTAAGCTCTTTCTTTTTTCCGTTTGTTGTGGTGCCCAAAATTTATCCTGGTCTTCTAACTGGACGCCAAAATACACCAAATATGTCCTTTTTATGAGGGGAGATATGTAAAATGTATTCACCACAAATGTAACAAAAAAAATCTGGGTGGTTCACACGATTCCGTCTGCTTGTGCAGGGTGGCGCAGAGGAAACGGGATATTTTGAAATAACGTCATTTCCACGAATAAATTCATAAAACTAGTAATTTATTAGCGAAAGTGCATGTATGCAGCATGCCATTTATGTTTTTACAATCAAAATGTGCAAAAGTGTCTCTTTACTTTTTAAAGATAACATCGGAAAGATATCCTCCCATTCGGCGTTCACACTCTAACAGCCTGCTATGAAGACTCTGGAATGCGCGGTGTAGCAAATCTTGGGGAATGGCAGTGATTTCTTGTTGATTGTTCTCCTTCAGTTCATGGATTATTGCGGTTGTATACGGTACACCTTGCCTTTAAGATACCCCCACAGGAAGAAGTCGCACACACTAAGATCAGGGGATCTCGCAGGCCATTCAATGTCACCGTTACGTGAAATAATGCGTCTTCCAAACAATTGACGAACTACTGCCATCGAATGTCGAGCAGTGTGTGACGTGGCTCCGTCCTGCTGAAACCACATGTTTTCCATGTTAAGATTAAGCCCGTACAGTCTCGGTGTAAAGAATGTTTGAAGCATTTCAACATATCGAGCGGATGTTACTGTCGCTGCACTACCATCCTCACGTGCACTACCACCTGGAGCTTTCTTTTTCAAGACAGATCCTGTTTCTTCAAAATTACGCGCCCACGTTGTAATCGCATGCGCAGATGGGACACGTCCATGACGTCCAAGCTGGTAATGCTGTGGAATATTCTCTGCGCGGCAGTCGCACTATCACCATTTTTATAAAACGCTCTCACAGCTACTGCACGTTCCGCACCAGTCCAACCATCCATGATTACTAAATGGCAATGCGTTCACAACAATTATGCGACGTTACGAACAACTGCCGGCTCTACAGTGCTGACAACTGTAACGTTCAAAATTTCCCGTTCCCCTGCGCCACCCTGTATAAGCCATTGTTGTCATTCGAATTTTTAATATTCATGCTACAATATTTAAAGCAAATGTTTGGTACATATTGACACAGTTACCACACGAAAACAGAATGAACTGTTGGATGCAGACAGAGATAAGGGGAACCCTATTAATTTATTTTGTTGAGTCGTATTATAAATAAAAGGAAATATATGGGGTATCTCTTCTAACCCATTGTTTATTTCAGTAAAAGATCAAGGCTTCACAACATCATCAATGGATGCCTCTCTTAGTTCATATCTTTTAAATAAAATTTTGTTTTAACATATTTAATGATGAAGTCCTGTCGACCAAGAAACTCTTGTCGAATACTATCTTTTAACTTCCTAAACCTAATACTCGACATTTTAAAAACGCAAACATACACAAAGAAAACGAACATCATACTTTGCCATTAATGTACAGGATATCATAGCACGATATGACCTTTCCTAATCCTAGTACTCTTCTTTTGCACATCTCAAATTACTCGCGACGTTCTACAACGAATTTATCGACCAACCGTCAATTAATTTACGGTAATAGGTTACCCGAGGGGCTATTACTGTAATTACAGTTTTCGGTCTAAGGCCACGAGCTAACGTATACGTTTGCGTATGCGTAGAACATGTTAGTAGTTAATAGACCGCCTCTGCCTAATGCCATTCAATTCCAGCTCATTAAATCGACGGAGAAAAAACCGCTAATCATCGCCGCGATATGATAACGTTGCATTCAGAATGATTTATTGCCGAATGTTGCTGAAGCTCCGGGATGAAATCTTTTCGATTGTGGCCTTTGGTGGGAGTTAAATGCTTTGCGCTTAATTACTAGTACGTTTATGTAAGTGGAATTTAGTCCTGAAAGACGATCTCAAGAAGTGTCTTTAAATGAAGGTGACTGGTTTTTGATTTGAAATCTTTCCATTCATTTTTATAGCAATTAAAAACGAGGGATAACAATCTCTGATTACATCACAATTTAACTATAACAGTTTTTGCGTTTCGCCATGTCATCATATTTTTAGTCCTTTTACAAATTGCATTCTCAAAAGTACAAAAATACTTTGTACCTTTGGGAATATGATCCACTATCGCAAATAGAAATATATCCAACCAGAAGTGTTTTATCACTGCACAAAATTCAGTTGCCGTTACCGACCAATGAATTCACTTCAACCTTTGCACGCCACCTCTTGTCGATTCCACAAACATTTCCGGTCGCCCTTGTATAAAAATAATTAAAGAAATAGTGAACAACTCCTCCATAGTCCGTTCCAAGCCCGGTTGATAAAGGAGGAGGGAAAATAGCTGGTAAGCATAGTGTTACGTTCTTCTGGTTTGAAGAACAGCGCCGCTGTAGCCTGCTCGTAAATTCTTGAATTACTTGACCAATACTTACTTGTAGAGTATGTTCGCTTATTTACTAGATGAAAGGTTCTACAGTGAAACACAATGCGAATGCGTAAAAAATATATTTAAAAAATAAAACGTGTACACGGTTTCCACTCTTGCCTATGTACAGTTACGATGTACGTAAGATATATATATTTGCAATAATTGCAGTTACTTGAGCTCTCTTATACATGTAATGTACATTAGCATGTGTATATGTGTGTTTTCCTTGGTAGTAATATAAAGTACTGCCTCAGCATGTACATTGCAAAGCTATGTTTTAATTGTGTTTAAAATGTTAAATTCTTATATGCTTCCGCAGAAGCTTTGTTAGAGGCATGCCTCTATCTGTTTGCATGCACTATTACCTTTTTATAGGGGAGTCAACCCTATTTATTTCTTAAATTTATAAGCGCACCTCGGTGCTATGCTTATTTATATGTCCCTTTTCGGGAGCCTAATATATTTGCCTTGTTTTAAAATTGCCTAAGGGACTTGGCCCTGTATCATTGACTTCTATTTGTACTTGAACCAAATACGTTCATTATTTACATATTTATAGGGGAACCCACCCTATCTCTTAGAGCTTGAACGCCTAGTCGAGGGCGACAGTAGCGAAAATAGCCGATCTCAAAATAAAAGTAATGTGACAGCTACCCAGGCGTTCTCGTTTGAAATAATACGCTATGTGCAATCTTTAGCTCTCTGCTACTGCGCCCCAAACAAGGGAAAAAGCCAGTAGCCAGCAAATGTGCGAAATGCGCACCGACAAGGAAAACGGAAAAAATGGTCCGTGAAACTCGTCCGCTACGACGAACAACTAAATGAAAAAATGTCTAAGTCCCGATACGACAAAGGATCGAACAAACGTGCAAAAGACAACGGGCGCCGCGGCAGCAACGACCGTCAACAAGAAGCGGAGTGATTGTACTTATTAAAGAAATCTATACATGCGCTCCGACGACCTTACCAAAATGATTTCCGACACAAACTTAACAGAAGACTAAAAATATGTATAGACGACAACGGACACAGTAGCCTCGACGAACGATGATAGAAAATCGAGAATTTGTACTTATTAAAGAAATCTATACATGCGCTCCGACAACCTTACCAGAATGATTTCCACCAGAATCGTAACAGAAGACTAAATAAATGTATAGACGACAACGTCCTCGACGATTCCTGCCAATACTTGAAACTATTAGAAACTTCCAATATTCGTCCGACGACGTTACTGTACACGTTACGACGAGGTACCAAAGGAGGCCGAGAGTGACCGAAGTGTAATACCTCGACCGTCGCGCGGGAGTCGACTGTCTGTGCTTGTATATATTAAATATTAATAATATATATTGTGAATGGCCGGCTTGCATACATATACAATGCGTAATGTACATACATATTGAAATAAAATTCGATATATTCTACAGAGAGCAAAATAAATAAATGATAAAAATGAAAATAAAGTAATATTCAAAATAAAAATAAGGTAATGATGCTAACCCATACGGTTACAAAGAAGATAAAATCATATAAAATACATAAAGTAATAAAAAAAATGGATAAAACAAAATACATTTCCTTAGAAACTTGAAATTCATTTACAGAAACAATGTTAAGTCCTTAACAGATAGTAGGAGAATATGAAGAAGCCGATAGACATACTTCAGTAAGTACTATGAAAAGTCAAGTGAACCAAACAACATCCAGCTCTGCCAGAAAATCTATTATTATTATTTTGATATAAAGATATAAGTCTATATTGTATTGAAGATTCAGCCTAATTCAAGTGATATCAAAGGAGATATGGCGTAAAAACTTCAAAATATGGCACTTTGTCCCCCCCGGTTGATGCTACTTCGAAACCTCTAAATAGCACAAAACACTAAAATGTAAATGTAAAACAAACGACGATCGTAGATTGTTCGAAATGAGCAGCGGATGTTTCGTAAAACTTCTACGAAATAATTATAATCCTTAAACTCACATTAAAAATCGTATCGGAGATTAAACGACTTACATCACGACCATTTAAACGAAATTCACATTCTACCATTATTTCTGAAAAGCGTCTCGCTTAAAATTAATGTACCCCATCTCGATCGAGTCTAATTACCCATCCGATCGATGTATTCAATAACGAAAGGCGAATTCTTTACGAAACGTACGAAAAATCTTCGTTAAAACGATTCCGGATTACCTTCGTATTTAAATTAAAAGGCACGATCGATTTGGGTACGTATTTACCCGCGTAAAATGTAGTCACATAATCTTTATCGAGGACGGTAATCTTCGCTTGATTGGTAAACAGCTTGCTGGCGGGTTCTAAATCGATTAAAATATTGACAGTTATATGTGCATCGATACGCATTAAGGATCGTGTTGGAGTAGCGATTTTATTATTATTTATGCGTTTTTTTCTTGAAGGGGAGCGATCCGTACGTTCGAAACGAAACGAACAAGGTTAATGTTTTCTTTAATTTCAGTGCGGTAAGGATATACGCTTATTTATACTCCTTTTACATAAATTCGACGTTATTTTAAGTGTCCCGCCTCGATATCGGTTACAATAAAATTAACTGATACGCGTAGAACACCCACCGCAGCGGCCATTATAAAAGGTGCTTTACGCGTCCGAATTTGAACGCGTTCGCCGATTTTATGAGGCGGTTATCGATTACAAAATGGATCGCCCAAAGCATTTATATGTAAAAATTTGCATAATTCTCCTACGACAACACGGTCCGGGCTACATTTTTGTAAAAATTACATTAAATTTAGCCCGAAACGGCCTTGTTTACTTTACCAGATAAACTTTTTCGAAATGGTCATGTTTCTGTTTGGTTTAAACGATAAACCTTTCCACCTGTTAATGTCTTAATAAGGTGAGTGAAGCGAATACGGCTACAATGTGAATTTCTGCTTCAACGTAGTACACATGAAACTCAAAAGATTTTTTTCGCGAGAAACAATGTTATGCGTAGTAACAGAATTCGATAACATCTGCATTTTTTTTGACGAATTGTCATATTTCAGCGAGTCATACATGACGTCATGTGGTTATATATTTTATAACTACTTCACGAAGGTGGTTATTTGTAGTTGTTAATCAGAAATGATATACAGTGAAATCTCCCTTGAACGGGCACCAACTGAAGATGTCCGTTCAGGAGGGGCGTCCGCATAAAAGAAATATGTAGTAAATACAACAAAAATCGTGTTTTAACGAAAAATGAATATATTAAAGAAACTGGGACATTTAAATCGTATATGTATATAAATGTTTTTAAAATAAATAAGAAACTTTAAACTTAAGAAAAAAAGTTTATTTCCTTTAGATATACACTACCGTTCAAAAGTGTTTAGGCACCCCTGTTTTCATGGATTATTCATATAGTATTATGTTTAGCAAAAAACATTATAATAAAATGAAATATTTATTTAAAATGTAGTTCAGTAAGATAAACACCCATTATATCGCAGAAGGTTTATTATCATTTACCTGCACTTGGTCGGATTACCATAAACTGTTTATTGCGGTGCAATTACAATAACAATCCCTCTGAATTTACTGGGTAAATTTAGTCATCTGTTAGATTGTAGGTAATAATGTTTAAATTACCTTCCTAGAAAATTATAGTGAAATCTGTAACCTATGGTCAGTTGCAGTGTGGTACTGGTTACTCTATTCATGTCGTGAGCGAAATATCGTGTGACAATTTTTTAAAATACCTCCGCAAAGAGAAATTAGTACGGAAACACGTGCATTTATAATAGCTTACCATAAAAGTGGCATAAGTAATCGACAAATTGCTAAAAAAATGAAAATACACCACGCTACGGTTGACTATAACGTAAAAAAATATCGGGAAACTGGCAGTTTTCTTAACAAAAGACGGAGTGGAAGTCCAAAGGCGACAACATCTGCAGATGGTCGCGGAATAGGGGTTACCAGCAAGTTAAATATACGCAAAACAGCCCCGGAAATCACCGCAGAATTAAATATTGGTCGCCAAAAACTAGTCAGTGTTTCTACAGTCAAACGTCGCCTACAGAAAGCCGGACTCTATGGACGTATTGCGATGAAAAAGCCATTACTACGCAAACAAAACAAGCAAAAGCGACTTAAATGGGCTCGTGAATACCATAGACGCATATTCGTAAGAGGATCTGTGAGTGAACGTGCCAGAGAAGAGTGTATTGCTGCTACCGTGAAGCATGGTGGAGGTTCTATCATCATTTAGGGCTGTTTTGCTGGCACTAGTGTAGGGGACATTGTGAAAATTGGCGGTATATTAAAAGAAGAAGGCTACCGCAAAATTTTGGAGAACCACGCAATACCTTCCGAAATTCGACTTTTGGTTCAAAATGTTATCTTCCAGCAAGATAATGACCCAAAACATTCCTCTAAATTATGTAAAGACTATTTATGCCATTTAGAAGAGGAAGGAACTCTCAAAATCATGGAATGGCCTCCACGGAGCCCCGCATTGAATCCAATCGAGTTACTACGGGTGAAGAACTAGATCGGGAAGTACGGAAATCGGCTCCGACATCCGCTACTGACGTGTGGAACAAATTGCAATCGAGTTGGACCTCAATAACACAAGAAACTCTGGCAAAACTTATTGCGAGAATGCCTCGATTGTGTGCTCCAATTATTAAATCAAGAGGAGGTCACATAGATGAAAGCAAAATTTAAATTAAACGTTTTAATAATGTATTTTTATTCATGTACGTGTATCTTCTGTACATAAAAAATAAATATTATAACATATATAACATTTTTGCTGAGTTCTTATACATTCTTGCTGTCGGCGGGAGTGCCTAATATATTATGTGGAGTATTGAAAAATCTCTTCTTTTAAGAGCAATTACAGTAATTCTAGTTACTTAAGTTGCTTTAATTATTTCTATATACTACAAAGTACCGATTTAAAGAAAATCCTGAAATTGCTATCGCGTTACAACGATCTACGAAGAAGCATCAACTTTCCCAGCATCTTCCGCAGTATCTGAGACATTAATCTCGCCTTTATACACACCACTCGCCAATCCATTCTAAATTCTAATCCGCTAATCCTCATTTAGATTCAAAAGCGCTGAGGTGCCGACAAACTACCCACATGCTGCCGTTATTTATGACGTCGCACGCTTAATTTATTGGCCGGGGTTGGCCCGGAGCCCGTTAGATCCCGGTCGCGGTCTAGGGAACGGCGGAAAAACTGAGGAAAAAGTCGGAGAGTCGACGTTGTTCCTCAACGGATTGCGGTTATGGTTTAATGATGTCTTAAAACGGCATATGATATTTTATAGCGATGGAAATACGTTCCTCGCGAGATAAAATGAATATCGTGTACGTGGTGTGTACTACAGATATAAAACGGGGATATTTAAACGAGATGTGGTGCAGATTTTGTTTTAATCGGAGTGTATTCAAGAAGTTTTGACGAGTTTATGTGGAATCTAATTCAAAAAGTTTGTAAATCTAAATAAGTGTTTCGGAAATCAATTAATCGATTTCGATTTTACTTAGGAGTATGATGGGTTTGGTGGTAGAGTTCGGTTTTTGTGCAAAAAGCCATATTTCTTATTGCTAATAATATTAGATTATTGGTATGTTCCCTAAGTATGGGGAAAGCCATACTTAGCCATGTTTGCTATCAAATTCTCTCTGATGACAGCATGAAGCCATTGGAATTTTTTGATAAAAAAAATTACATACATTGACAAATCAATTAACCTCTATTTGTAAGTCAAGCAATACTGATAAAAGTGTACTTGAAGCATCTTATTTGGTAGTGTTATGAATAACTAAGACGTCCAAACCTCATACAATCCGCTGAAAACCTCATATTGCTCAGTTCATGATTTTGTGCCAATGTACAGCAAGAGCTGTCTACGTTATTACTCCCCATGATCTAAATCAAATCAAAGAATTATTATTACTTAAGATGGAAACACGGAAAATCAAATTCATAAAGGGAATTCTTACGTTTGGTCACTCTAAGTAAAGTTACATTGTTTGTGTTAGCATTAACGTTATTTTATTTTCATTTTACGCATTATATATTAAATCCATTAAGTACAACTTCGTCGTACCAATATCCGCAGTTTTCAATATTAAATGTCAACAGGCAGTCGGCTCTCCTGTGACGGACGAGGTAATAGCGATCGTTTACTCTCGGCCGCCTTCGTACCTCGTTGGTTTCCGTATAGTGACAACCTTTATTGTAACTTCGTCGTACGAATATAGGTAGTTTTCAATATTCAATAGTTTCAAGTACCAGCAGACCTACTTACCAAGTCCGTGTTCTCGGCTTTCTGTTATCGATCGTCGAGGCTTCACTGTCCGTCAAGTGTAATTTAAATTTATCAGTAACGAACTGACGAGTACAACAAATTGTATCCGGCAGTAAACGTTCTTGGTGGCTAAAAGAGACAACGTCATATTTTCTGACGAGAAAAATATTAACTTGGACGAGTCTGATAGACTTTGAGGAATAATTACCGACGCATGACTGGAAGGCAAGGCAATACAGCCATCTATAATTCCCGTGGTTTCGTTGAAAGGAAATTAATTCATTAGAATGGCCTGCTCATTCGCCAGATCTGAACACCATCGAAAATCTTTGGGGAATATTGGCATGGGAGGTGTATGTCAATAATAAACAATGCGATAGCGTCACGGAACTAATGTCTGAGATACTGAGGTATTGAAATGACAAGGCTATGATGTTTGAAGTCATTTTGAATAGAGGATCTAACATTCACTACTAAGTTTAGAAAAATATTTTTTTTTATTTAACGGACACATAGGAATTTCGTTGACACGATGATCTATGACAAACATTCAAAATAAGACTAAAAACAATCAACTGAAAACCTTTGGAAAACAAAGAAGCATTTAATTTTAAAACAGACACTCAAATTACCTAAACGTTTGATTGGTAGAAATTTTCCAATGTTTTTTGACGTCATTTCTTACAACTGGTACAATGTAATAAACGGACATTTATTATTATTAATATTATTTAATTAATTATTCATATTTTTGTTTATTGAAACGACTAAAATTCTTATAGAAATGGGTTTCTCACTTGTTCCATAGGCAATGCTATCCACAAAACCTTTGGGGATACTTTCAATTGAAATGGTGTACCGCCTACGGCAATATTAAATTAATAAAATTAGCCACCTGATATGTGATACGTGATTTTTGATTTATGTCGATTTGTAATCTATTAGCGATTTTATTACTATACTGATGTTATACGAGAACGACCTTAAGCATGCCTAACTGCCATGCAATAAATCATATTGTACATGTAATTTCATGGACAATTTCAATTTCAAATTAGATAATTATTTTATAAGAAGCGATCCTAATAGAATGTTACAAATAAAAAGCCGTAGTCGGAATGATATTGAGGTAATAAATAATATATATAGGTACGGTCAATGAAATTGTTCCAGCTTTATTTTTGTAGTAAAATAATCAACATTTTATTAGCCCTAAACATTAATATAGATAAGTTTTGTGAAACGGAGGTTAGTTCTAACACCATTGGAAAATTGACATCTGGGAATGTGGTTTTCAAGAATTGGAACATCCACCGCATAGTTCGGATGTGTCTCCTTGTGATTTTTATTTGTTTCGTAAATTAAAAAGAGATCTTAGGGGACTAGTGTGTTTCAAGCAGCTGTTACAGAACATCTTAAAGGAGAAACTTGAGATTATTTTTACAAGGGTATCGAATTATTAATTAATCCTTGTAATGAATGTATAGAAGTTAAGGGAGATTACGTTGAAAAATAAATGTTCCAAGTTTCTCTTAATCTACGTCGTCTACCTCGTACATTCAAAGAACAACTGAACTTTGTAATAGTTAAAGCCGTGTCAATCGACTAAGGGACTTAAAGAAACCGCTGCCAAACGAGGTGTTTCTCACAAGCCCCGCGCGCTAACGTACGGTTTTTACGCGTGGGTTTTATTAAATTTATGCCTCGGCGATGCGATATTTAAGAGCCTGGGGGGCTCGATTACGAACAGCGTATTTAGCGTAACGTTCAGAGTCGTTGGAAAAAGTGGATCTATTGCCGAGCAAACGGCGATATTAGTTAGATTCTAGAAGGCGAACTTTGTAAATCCGTATTTCCCTCTATCCGATGTTAATTCGCAAAACTGGAATTCCGCAGGGTAAATTTCCGCACCGCTGCGTTTTATCGTTGGTAATTGAAATAGTGAATTTTGTTGTGGTGGGAAAGTATAGAAGGTCATGGCTTCTTTTAGATTCTACATAAATAAAATTAATTCAATTACGTACGAACCGAATTGAATTTTAGGTGAGAAATGTCGAATTGAACGGATATGACAGGTATTCTTAGTAATCTTGCAAGTAATAATAATCAAAATGATGGCATTTTGGAAATGTACAAATGTAGTGTAGAAACGGTATCATCATCGGTTCTATAAACTCGGTTAATAATATTGGTTGTTTTCTTTAGTATAGTCAATGTCTTCTCCTAGAAGAACCTTTGCTTTTAAAGATTCTACACTCAAAGTGTTTTCTTGCATTAAGAAATTAGACTTTCTCTATTGAAGTAAGTAGTTCTTCCTCAAGACTAAATAAATACTTAATATCACAAAATAATATTCTTGAAATTATACCTGCATCAAATAAGTATTTTCTTGGAAAGTTCTTCGAAAGGTTAGAAAATCAAATAAATGCAAGACCGAAAAATGTTCCTTCGATATAAATCATTTAGTCTTAAGTTAAGAAAATGCTCAATAACACTGCAATTAAGAAATGTCATTTAATTTATAAATTAATTTCTGGATAGATATTTGGTAATATTACATTTATGAGAGGAGCTGTAACCGGTTGCTTGCACTATAGATTTAGTGATTTTTTGTGCAAAAAAATAACTTATTATAATAATTGGTGTTAAAATAATGCTAAACGTGTATGTTGCTTCCTTTGTTGATAACAACATTTTTCACAGGTATAGCAGTAAACTCCACTCACACAAATTAATTAATTATGCGGAACGCAGCGTTTCGAGAGCTCGTGTTACCGACGGTAACACGGTTGACAATGGGAGCCCACGTGCTCTCGAAATGCTGCGTTCCGCATAATTAATTAATTTGTGTGAGTGGAGTTTACTGCTATACCTGTGAATTGTACATCCACACAGTCCTTCCAATCGTCAACAACATTTTTGTCTAATAATCCTATAGGTAATCTAAGAAAAATAGTATTCAAATCACCACGCATCCGCACGAAGCGCAATCGCAGTAGGTATTATTTATTAATGTTTTTAGATTAGTAAATTTATTCGTAAACCTTTTTCTTTTTGTAACAAAAAGAATTAGAAAAAGTACATAAAGAAAAATGGAATAATAGAATATCTTTTGCAGTTGGAATTCGAACACTGAATTTGAAGAAGGTACAACTGCTCTGCACTAATTACACAAATTGAAGTTAATTAGCGCTAATTTGTGATTGCATATTTAGGCGTTTCCATGTACATTTTTACAAAATTTACATATATTTCATATTTAGGCATCTTCTTATCCTTTCTATTAGTAAAAATTCCTAATGTAGATCGAGAACGGACAACTCTTAGAACGATAAATCTTTTACATTGGTTTCTCTTATAATTTTTTCCAATAACTGCACCTGTTTAATTTCGCCTAGCAGAAGGGATGTGGTAAATACGTTTTATTATTATTAATTCTCAAATAAACTATTCATACATTGAATATCTTTGAGCGAAACAGCATGTAATTGTGTTACGTTTTTAAATACTGTGCGTATGTACATACAATGAGAATAGCGAACAAAATTTCTTTATGGATTAAGCTATATCCTGAACCGGTAAAGGACGGCGACAAAATATTTTGAGCCTGCAGTAAACTGCTAAGTTTAATTTTACTAAAAGCTTTACAATTGTTAATTCTTTAACTTTTGATATAAAACGACAATTGTTGCTGTAGGTGTATTGTGAGAGAAGATAACCTGATTGATAAACACGCTAAAACTCCATCGCATATTGGAAAATGTGAAACACTAAAGCGAACCGCACGTGTGCAGTGATCTAATTTTTCTAAACTATCATAAAGATATTTTTTATCTTTCGCCTCAAAATGGGCCAAAGTTGCCTCCTTTACCTCATTGTCGTCGGAAAACTTTCTTCCACGTAAGTCTTTTTTTAATTTGGGGATCAAATAATGCCAGATCTGGACTATAGGGTGGATGGACTATTGATTGAAAGCCATGCTCGTGGAGAGCAGCCATTGCAACTTTGCTCTTGTGAACCGGCGCATTGTCTTGCAAGAGCAACACACCCTTGGTCAATTTTCCTCGACGTTTTTCCTTGATGGCCTCCTTTTTCTAATATCGCTGCGTAATATTCTCCGGTTATGCTCCTACCTCTCTCTTTGTAATCAATCAGTAATATCGCCTCACAATCCCAAAAAAACACTTGTCGCAATTTTTTTGCATATATGCCCCAGGTTTATGCATATTTTCTCAAAAAACGATGCACATATATGCGCATATATTCCAATTTTTCTTTGCATATAATCCGATCTCTACTCATTACTTTTTAAATTATACATCTCAAGTAAATAAATAGTGATCGGTTAATGATGTATGTACATATCTTTCTTTCGAAGTTCAAAATGAGATTCTTTTTCTACAGAAAAAAATTATACCTACAAACGAAACCGTGTTATATAATTTCCACTTCATTCCACTTACTCTAATGCTTATATTTCTATCGATAACTCTTGTAGCAATCCACTACCTGTTCATTGAATGTAAATTACCTTATTGCAATTAAAATAATCGACTTAGCATAGGCTCATGTAATAGTGGGAGTTGTACCGGCTTTTTTTTCTTCTGTATTTGGTACGGTACAAGCGTGCCTACTTTTACTTTTTCCCAATCGAATATTAGCCGGTTATTTACTATAATTATAGATCTACGTAATTACGTATTAATTAAATTTATAGGTCGAATAAATCACATCTGAGATTTAGAAGATACATTACCTATTCGTAGTAACTTTCTTTATCACTATATACAATTATTTTTTACTTAAATAAAATCTTCGAATTTATCTAATGCAGTGAAAAACTTGAAAAGGAAACGTTACTATTGGAATATTGTCGCACTTATACAGGGTGGCGCAGGGAAACGGGAAATTTTGAACGTTACAGTTGTCAGCACTGTAGAGCCGAGAGTTGTTCGTAACGTCGCACAATTGTTGTGAACGCATTGCCATTTAATGATCATGGATGGTTGTAATGGTGCGGAACGTGCAGTAGCTGTGAGAGTGTTTTATAAAAATGGTGATAGTGCGACTGCCGCGCAGAGAATATTTCGACAGCATTACCAGCTTGGACGTCATGGACGTGTCCCATCTGCGCATGCGATTACAACGTGGGTGCGTAATTTTGAAGAAACAGGATCTGTCTTGAAAAAGAAAGCTCCAGGTGGCATTCGAACGGTACGTACCCCAGAGAACATTGAGGCTGTTAGAGCTGCAATCGAGAGAAGTCCTCGCCGCTCCGTTCGACAGCATGCATCTACGCTAGGGATTAAGCGACGAAGCTTACAAAGAATACTGCACGAATTACATTTCCATCCCTATAAGTTGCAGATTGTGCAACAATTACATGAACGAGACCCAGCGTCACGTATGGAGTTTAGTAGGCAGATATTGGCTAAAATTAACGAGGACGCGAATTTCGTTGGTTACATATGGATATCAGATGAAGGCCATTTCCACCTGAACGGTTTCGTAAACAAACAGAATTTTCGTTATTGGGCCCAGGACAATCCTTGTGAGTTACAGCAGCGACCAGTACATAGCGACAGGGTCACAATATGATGTGCTGTATCATGTCATGGTGTTATCGGCCATTATCTTTTTGCACGTGAGGATGGTAGTGCAGCGACAGTAACATCCGCTCGATATGTTGAAATGCTTCTAACATTCTTTACACCGAGACTGTACGAGCTTAATCTTAACATGGAAAACATGTGGTTTTAGCAGGACGCAGCCACGTCACACACTGCTCGACATTCGATTGTAGCAGTTCGTCAATTGTTTGGAAGACGCATTATTTCACGTAACGGTGACATTGAATGGCCTTGAGTGTGTGCGACTTCTTCTTCTGGGGGTATCTTAAAGGCAAGGTGTACCGTACACGACCTGCAACAATCCATGAACTGAAGGAGAACATTCGACAAGAAAGCACTGCCATTCCCCAAGATTTGCTACACCGCGCATTCCAGGGTTTTCATAACAGGCTGTTAGAATGTGAACGCTGAATGGGAGGATATCTTTCCGATGTCATCTTTAAAAAGTAAAGAGACACTTTTCGACATTTTGATTGTAAAAACATAAATGGCATGCTGCATACATGTACTTTCGTTAATAAATTACTAGTTTTATGAATTTATTCGTTATTTCAAAATTTCCCGTTCCCCTGCGCCACCCTGTACTATTGGAAATTTAAATTAGACTATAGAATCTTCTAGACACCGCCACGGCACCTTCAACATTAAATCATAGATGCCTATGATAATTTTACCATTACCATTATGAAATGTTCTCATCTACTTTGTAATGTGCAATCGCTTTGTATTTTTTATCCTAAATAGGTACTTTACATATCCACCACTTAGAAAAGAAAAAGAGTAGTAGGACGTGTATAACTTTGGTATCTCGGAATAGAGGCGTGAGATAGGAATGTTCATTCCACGAGTTCGTCTTTAAGAGTTGAATAATAATCTTCAGGAATTGACTAAACTAAGCGATGCAAATGATTTTTTTTTCGGTACCACTACCACCTTATTAACGATTATTAAACTTGTATGGAATTGCCCAATGTTATTAAGTATTTGTGACGAGTTTGTAACAAAAACTGAAAAGGAGTGTATGTATAGTAAACATCAAGTATCAACAGACTATAGAGCTTACTACCAGTGTTGCCACATTTTCAAAATTGAATTCCGTTTGTTTTAAAACTCTATTAACAACCAACAGTATGAGAACCACATGGTTTGTGTAGGGCTTAATACTTTGTGTGGTTGTACATTAACAAAATTTGAAACTATGCCAATGAAGCTTGTCCCTTAGCACTACGATGATTATCGTTGACAACTTTTTACATGTCTGACTGCAACACATATGTAAAGAATGACAAATACATTTCTGAATGAAGGTTCCAGGAAACTTTTCTTTTAATCTTTTAACTACAGAGCTCTTACTTCCAAACACTGTACTGCATCCATCAGTTGCAAATCCTACGATATTCGATAAACTATTACAGTCTATACTTTCAATTAATTTCTTAAATAGTTTTCCTGCTGCGCTACT
Organism: Trypoxylus dichotomus; assembly: GCA_023509865.1. Classification (NCBI taxonomy): domain Eukaryota; kingdom Metazoa; phylum Arthropoda; class Insecta; order Coleoptera; family Scarabaeidae; genus Trypoxylus; species Trypoxylus dichotomus. Next base: position 31,386,142 of record CM042082.1, on the reverse strand, counting down.
TGGATTGTCATCTGATGGTTGCATTCCATTTACAGGACAGTGCGAGAATAATGTAACCTAGCATATATAGTAACAATATACAGCGCAGTAATAAATTCAAATTAATCGAAAATGATACAGCTGAATCATAAACATAATAATAGCTCGGTGACACCAGAATGCAAGAACAAAATAGGACGACAATGTAAATCCATGTAGACACTTCAATAAAAAGGATAGTGAAGTAATTCATTGGCATTTCTAATCATATGCGTAAAGGGTGCTTTAAGCAAAACATTAGTTTTGTATGACGGGACCTTAAAATTAGGGAATGACCTGGTATCGTACTGAGGTATCACAAAATTAATTTTGGAAAGAAGGAATGGAGCGTCAATAGCGTGATTAATCAGTTTAAGTAGAAATTGACTGCTAAATACCTTCCTTCGATCCGACAACGATACAAAGCCGTGTCTCGTCAGTAGACCAGCATAATCAACATCGCGTCTAGGGTAAGAGCCACCAATCTTGAAGGACAGGTATTTCAAAAATCGTTTTTGCACTCTTTCAAGTAGTACTTGCAGATGGAGATAGTGAGGATACCAAATTATGGAGGCATACTCCAACCCAGTACGGACAAGCGAATAGTATAATGCTTTTAGCGAGGCAGGATTATTGAATGATCTGCAGGATCGTATGAGAAATCCCAAAGATTTCATCGCAGAATTTCGTACGGATAGTATGTGGTCTGCAAACGACAAATTTGCATCAAACAGCACGCCCAGGTCCATCACAGAAGCGTGCCTAGGAACAATAGCCTGACTCACAGCATAATGAAAACTGCAGAGTCTATGACTTCTAGAGTAGCTTACAACAGCACACTTATCCAGATTCAAATGAATTCCATTCTGTGTACACCATCTAACAATAGTATCCAGACTGTTCTGGAGAAACAGACAATCTGCCGGGGAGGTAATGGTATTGTCGATCTTAAGATCGTCCGCGTATGCCAGTACACTGCAGTCCAGCCCCTGTAGGAGATCATCCAGATAAATATTAAACAAAAGAGGACCCATATTGGATCCCTGGCACACACCAGAGGAAGCAGAAAGTGTTAAGGATGTATATCCATTGTAGTGAACATAGCATGAACGATCAGTTAAATACGAGGGGATCAATTGTGTTACACTTGGAGGAAAACCAAAACTACTCAGCTTAGATACCATAAGCGAATGATTGATAGTGTCAAATGCTTTACTAAAATCGGTGTATAATACATCTACTTGTTGACGTCGTACCATGGATTCGCCAATATGCTGTGCTAACTCTGCAAGGTTGGTTGTAGTAGACCTTCCTGGAATGAAACCATGTTGTCGCGAAGATAAGTAAGACTTGACACTAACGTAAATTCTGTGAGACAGAATATATTCAAAAATTTTTGCAAAGTTGGATAAAATATTTATTGGTCTATAATTTTGGAAGTCTGAACGATTACCTTTCTTAAACACGGGTGTAATTCTGGTAATCTTCTAAGCGTCAGGAAAGGTAGAACTTACGGCCAAGTTAAATATTTTAGCTAGAGGTTCACATAGTACTATACAACAATCACGTGCAAAAAATGCGACGAGGCCGTCATGACCAGCAGTAAAATTAGATTTTAACTTCTTAGATGCTTTTAAGATATCGTGTGCAGTAAAAGATTCAATCAAAGAACTACCACTAATGAGATCCCTATCAAGAGACTGGGGCCCCAGTAATGCTTGTGAACCAGACACAAACACTCTAGAGAACACATCTGCGAAGATCTGAACAATGTTGCTGGAATCATCAACAGTGGAGTCGTTCAAAGTGAGACATCCAGGTATTCTTGATGCATTACGACGCGCGTTTATGTACTGCCAGACTAGCTTTGGATTTTGTGCTATATCTTCTGCAGCCGCCGTCTGATATTCCACATACACAACTCTAATTTTGTCTTTAACTAATTTCCTCAAACGCTTAAATTCAATGTGGTAAATCTCCCGTCCACTCTTGTTCCACCTACGAAGGTAATAATTCTTTATTTGAAGAAGCTTGATTATTTCGAAATTATACCAAGGCGGGTATCTTCGAGAAGGGTGTTTGGACAAAGGTACAGAACGACGGATGACAATGTCAAAGCAATTATAAAAATCAGATACTGCTTCGTTAACGCAATTAGGATTCTCCAAAAAAGTCCAGTCGATTTGAGCTATATCACTGTACAAGGTAGGAAAGTTTGCCTTGCGAAAATTACACTTCAAGTTTGTGTTTGATGGAAACAGTTTAGTGACAGATTCGCAACATAGCCTAAATGTAATATTGATAGCGGGATGATGAACATCCTCAGCCACCAACGGATCCGAATCGTGTACTATATGGGCATCACAGCTTATGTTAGTCAGCAACAAGTCCAATAGTTTTCCATTATGATTTACAACGTTATTATACTGTTGTAAGTTCAATAAATTCATAAAAGACAAGAAAGATACATATTTGCGATCAAAGCTATTGCTTATGACGAAATCAGGGCAGTTGAAGTCACCAGTTATAACCAAGTGTTTATCTATTAAATCAAGACCTAGAGTATCTGACTTGTGACAAACCTCAAAATACGGTATTGATTTTGCCCATTTTGTTAACAAAGAATCTCACACATATGCATAGAGATTATTTTCCAACATGTAATAGTCAGCTGACACCTTACATTAAGTAACACTACTACAATTTGAAAGACTATGGAGAAATGCATTTTCCGATTTAATGGAACTATCAAAAAATTATTTTGTCGTAAAAGTTAGTACATTTGGATCAAATTATTTTTATGGTACAGACTCTGAAAATTATGGCGACGTATGCACCTCTTACTCAGACATGATGCTGCTAACAACCCATATGCTCTGGCAAACCGAACCGATTTACTCCCCTCCACCTTAAATCCCCAACATAACAGAACATCACGCCAATTACCTCACGTAGAGGGCGTTAAAAAGAAAAGTCCGGTTCATATTTGGTTCGTCCTCATATATATTATGGTCATGGACTTGTATTGGAAATATTCCATAATGTTTAAAATATGCGTATTTAAGCAACTTTCTGCGCATATTTTCGTACATATGTGATGCATACAAAGGTGATCAAATTATGGAGGTATACTCAAGCTCACACAAATGCTAAATATACCACTATTGCATAAAGTGAGTTAAATTGTCTCGTTATTCTTAATATAAATCCCTGAGTTTTAAATGCGGAGGATCAGATACTACTAATATGGTCGTAAATGCACATATTACATCTAGGTATTAAAATTTGCTAATTGAAATTTAACAACTTATATGGTGATTTAAATAGCGACTTGCTCAAATGGTCTCCGTCATGTAAATGGATACACATCAGTCTAGCGAACTGGAGCTGTAGATTCAAATCCTACCGGAAACCGTGAAATTTTTATGCATTAAAAATTTCACAAAAACAACTCTCCAATTAAATTTGACGTTGGTAATAACAACAAAATTAAATTATCATTGAAAAACTGGCGTATGTTAGCCTAAATAATTTAATACCTCTTCATTTTTCGTACCTTTTATTTTATTTCAAAGACACCCTGTATATCACGGCTGTAATATACCGTATACAAGTGTTAATTTCTCGTAGCAACTAAGAGAAGCGGGCGAAACAAGAGAATTAAGACACTAAACCGAATTTACCCAATAAATTGTCCGAAAGGCGAAAGATCGATGTAGGTTTATCTTTATTGCCGTAATGATTGAGATAAACACGCGATTGGAGAATCGTTTGTTTTTTTTTTCGACCCGTCATTGTCGTCATTATCGCTACGGCTACGCAGCGATTCGATTTTGTTTACGCGTGCCTGACCGACCGCATTTGTGAGATATTTCGCATAACATTAGATTGGATATTCGCTAGCGATTTTAGCGTCGTAACGATATTTTTCGATTGTAATGCGCTGCTGTATATGATGAGCTTTATTTTCTGTAGTTTCAAGCCTAGTAAAATAATATAAAATTTGCTGGCAAAACACACTAACTTATAATTAGAGACTAGATTATATGCAAGGTGTATATATTTTATTTTATTTATTTATTATATTTTACGTCTATTTGTAGATGTATTACACTGATTAAAGTTAATTAGCGTTAATTAACTTTAATCAGTGGGAAAACGGCCACGGAAACTCAAAATATCATTTTCGTCCATCAGCTTCTGGCTTCTTCGTTCAAACGTGGCCGCATAAGCACAAGTGACGAATCACGCAAAAACCGCTACCAACGATGAAATGGTCGACAAGATTCGTGATGTCATGTTAGCCGATCGCCGACTGAAGCTGAAAGAGATAGCGGAGACAACGGGCGTCTCAGGAGAACGCGTTGGTCATATCTTACACGAAATTTTGGGTATGAAAAAGCTTTCGGCGCAATAGGTACCGCGTTTGCTCACACCAGAGCAAAAACGAAATCCGGTGACCGTTTCGGAGGAGTGTCTGGTCAGGAAACAACGCAATCCATGAGATTTCTTCATGCGTTTCGTCACCGTGGATGAGCCTTGGATCCACCACTACATACCGGAGACCAAGAAACAGTCGAAGCAGTGGAGTTTTCCGGGAGAATTGGCTTTTTTGTAGACCTCGAAACATCCAACTTTTCCGACGGCTTAAAGAGACTGGAACACCTTTTGAAAAAGTGTATTGATCTTCAAGGAGACTACATCGAAAAATAAAAATAAAAAACCACACCAATACCGTATTTCCCTTGTCGATTCCGGAAACATTTCAGGTCGGCCTCGTAGCATCCGTATGACAACAAGTTCTGAGTACGTATGCAGTCAAACATTGTTACCAATTCCGGATACAACCCTCGTATTACTGGTTTCTATTTGGTGGATATTTTGAATGCCTCCAAAAGTCTATTATGTTACAGCTTCTTTCTACAGACTTACAACTTATAACCAATACCTCCTACATTATCTTTCTCGCGATTTAAGAGTTAAACCAGGCAAATGGAACTTAATAGCGCTAAAAAACAATTATCCACGGCTACACCCACAATCTCGACGCCACATTCGTCAGCTTCGTATCACTTCCTGCTTTTAATATCTAATCACGGCGAAGCCGTATGCAGCAGCAGGCTTTGTCCACGATCGATAAAAAAAAACGGAGGGGAAAAAGCGGATAAAAAATAAACGATTTACTTTCTAAGAGAACAAAAGATCATAAACAAACGCTGTACAGTCGTAAATCTAAATACGAAGTCGTAAATATAAAAATAATAAAATCGCTCGAGAACCTGCGTTGGGATTGGTTCTACGCTGGCGTTAGCGTAACAGACAGATAATCAAAGTGAAATTTGAATGTTACCGTGCGCGATTACGCGTTCGAAAAGCTGGGTATTTCTCGCTATAGCTTCGTTTAAAACAGCGCTAAATGTGTTATATACCCCCGTTGCTCTGAGTAAAGCTTATCTGCTGTTTTGTTGTTTTACATCATCCGCTATGAGCGGAAATGTAACATTGGAGCGGTAGTGGCGAACGCGTTTTCGTTGTTAGACCGGCGGCTGTGCTAAGTGAAGCCTTTTTATATGTACGTTGGTTGTTGTTATCTCCCCTAGTTGTAAACACACATGGTATATGTAGGTGCATACATACACTACCGCTCAAAAGTGTTTAGGCACTCTCACTGACAGCAAAAATGTTAATAATATTTATTTTTTATGTACAGATACACGTAGATGAATAAAAATATATTAAATAAATGTGAAAATTAAAACGTTTAATTTAAATTTTGCTTTCATCTATGTGACCTCTTCTTGATTTAATAATTGCAGCACACAATCGAGGCATTCTCGCAATAAGTTTTGTCAGAGTTTCTTGTATTATTGATATCCAACTCGATTGCAATTTGTTCCACACGTCAGTAGCTGATGTCGGAGCCGATTTCCGTACTTCCCGATCTAGTTCTTCCCATAGTAACTCGATTGGATTCAAGTCGGCGCTCTGGGGAGGCCATTCTATAATTTTGAGAGTTCCTTCCTCTTCTAAATGGCGTAAATAGTCTTTACATAATTTAGAGGAATGTTTTGTGTCATTATCTTGCTGGAAGATAACATTCTGTCCCAAAAGTTGAATTCCGGAAGGTATTGCGTGGTTCTCCAAAATTTCGCGGTAGCCTTCTCTTTTTAATATACCGTCAATTTTCATAATGTTCCCTACACTAGTGCCAGCAAAACAGCCCCAAATGAACCTCCACCATGCTTCACGGTAGCAGCAATACACTCTTCTCCGGCACGTTCACCCACAGATCTTCTTACGAATATGCGTCTTCGGGTTCCGAACAGCTCAAATGTGGACTCATCCGTCCACAGGACGTTGTTCCACTCTTCTATGGTCCAGTGTTGGTGTTCACGAGTCCATTTAAGTCGTTTTTGCTTGTTTTGTTTGCGTAGTAATGGAGCCCGGCTTTCTGTGGGCGACGTTTGACTGTAGAAACACTGACTAGTTTTTGGCGACCAACATTTAATTCTGCGGTGATTTCCGGGGCTGTTTTGCGTCCATTTAACTTGCTGGTAACCACTATTCTGCGATCATCTGCAGATGTTGTCGCTTTTGGCCTTCCACTCCGTCTTTTATTAAGAAAACTGCCAGTTTCCCGATATTTTTTTACGTTATAGTCAATCCTAGCGTGGTGTATTTTCATTTTTTTGGCAATTTGTCGATTACTTATGCCACTTTTATGGTAAGCTATTATAAGCGCACGTGTTTCCGTACTAATTTCTCTTCGCGGAGGCATTTTAAAAAATTGTCGCACGATATTTCGCTCACGACGTGAATAGAGTAACCAGTACCACACTGCAACTGATCATAGGTTACAGACTTCATTATAATCTTCTAGGAAGGTAATTTAAACATTATTATCTACAATCTAACAGATGACTAAATTTACCCAGTAAATTCGGAGGGATTGTTATTGCAATTGCACCGCAATAAACAGTTTATGGTAATCCGACCAAGTGCAGGTAAATGATAGTAAACCTTATGCGATATAATGGGTGTTTTATCTTACTGAACTACATTTTAAATACGTATCTCATTTTATTATAATGGGTGTTTTGGTAAACATAATACTATATGAATAATCCATGAAAACAGGGGTGCCTAAACACTTTTGAGCAGTAGTGTATATGCAAGCAAAGTTTTGCTCTTATCCAGTATAGGTAGAACAAATTGGAACTTTTTAAAAACTGTCACCTATCCTTTTAGAAAAATAAACAACTCTTTTACTTTTCTCTTTCTCTGAACATATGCCACCTCCTTTTCCTTCCATCTAATTCTATCTTGTGCCACCTGTAACCAATTCTTGCCAGCCTTCTCCCATCTACCCATCACCTAAGTGGCCTTCCGATGTTTCGTTTGTGTAGTCTTAGCCTTCATTTAAGAATACATTTTACGTCTTCCTGTGTCGTTAAGTATGCTGCCAATCTCCATTTATTCCTTGCCACCCTTTCCATGACATCTTTCGCTCCAGTTCGTTGTCTTATTTCATGGTTAGTTATTTTATCTCTTAAGCTTACACCTAGCATAATTCGTTCGATAGCACTTTGCATTGATTTAAACTTGGCCGCAAATTTGAGTATTCTGATTGCACATGATCAAGTCAGAAATCGTTAAGAAACTTTATGCCATCTGTTCGTGACTATGTTGAAAGTGTGTGGACGATACAACTGATCGGCAAATACATTCTATGGTGAATGTAATGGTACGTACAATGGAAGAGCTTGAACCGTCATCCACTATCTTACTTGCTTCCAAAAGAGTTGCAAAATGCACTAGGAATGAAGCTTTAAAAGTGGAGTTGAAGACGTTGAAGAAATTTTAAAGTTTGTGAGTGACGGTGCCGCAAACATGCTGAGATGGTTTATGTAACAACCATCTACGTTCGCCGCTTTTTTATCCCAATTTAATTTTTTGAAAGCATCTTCAAGGATAAAGACAAACACTTTAGCAGAGAATTGTCGATAATCTTACCGAAGTTCCGAGCAAAATAGTGGGTGGTTTTGAGTTTGCTTGTTAAGACGAGTATTTACAAAAATATTAAAGGATATAAGAATAAATCAATAAAAATTTTCTATGGTAGTTGAAAGATGACGGTTTTGAAATTATTGGTCATAAAAAAACTACGCTTGCCTCCATTTTCTTTCGAAAGAATTTTATAATTTCGCAGAAAGGAGAATATTGCGATAGATTCTGTTGGAAGTATTCGCAATTTTACGATTGTTTAAAAAAAATAGCCAGATTTCTGTCGTATTTACCTATAATTATGTCAGCGTACCTTGCGGTAGAATAATCACTCGCACTACCTAGATTATATCTGTTTAACGTAGACCAATTTCAGGCCTACACTTACATACATAGTAACGTGTTTTGATTATATTTATGACCGTCATTATCCAGCAAAAACACGCTCCAGAATTTCTCTAAAAACTCAAGTACATTACACTAACGTTCGTCTACATAATGTAGAGTTCGTTTCGGTAGAGAAAGATATATTAAAGTGATATAATATGAAAATTACTCGTAGTACACACGCAATTAATGGTGAATTTTAAGTTGCCATCTAGATGGTATTTTAATTGTATAACTTTCGTTATTAGGCCCACTCAAATATTGAGCTTGTAAAAATGGCTAATATAATGGACACTTTATGTCTATATGATACGGTTAGGTCTCTAATTAAGAACGCTCTTTGTAAAAATAAACAATTTAAATTGCACACGTGATCAACACTAATACATTTCTACATGTACTAACACATGGGGTGAAAAGTCCCGGGCCTAACAAAGAAAACACGTTTCTTTTGGTTCAAAATTAGCTTTATTCATCAACGTAATCTCCATCAAGAGCAACGCAATCATTTCAGCGCCGCTCTAACGTAGAACGATTTATATTTTGCCTCAAAATAGGCCTCAGTTTCAGCGATAACCTCTTCATTCGTGCGAAATTTCTTACCGGCGAGCATTTTTTTGAGGTCTGCGAACAGCCAGTAGTCGCTGGGAGCCAAATCTGGCGAATACGGTGGATGTGGGAGCAATTCGAAGTTGAATTCATGTAGTTTTGCCATTGTTTTGATTGACTTGTTACACGGTGCGTTGTCTTGATGAAACAAAATTTTTCTTTGCCATATGCGGTCGTTTCTTTGCAATTTCGGCCTTCAAACGCTCCAATAACGCTATATAATATTCACTGTTGATGGTATTTCCTTTCTCAAGATAGTCGATGAATATTACACCACGCACATCCCAAAATACCGAGGCCATAACCTTTCCTGCCGATTGTTGTGCTTTCGGGCGCTTTGGACGAGGTTCACCAGTTGCTATCCACTCAGATGACGATCGTTTTGATTCCGGAGTGAAGTAATGGATCCATGTTTCATCCATTGTCACATATCGACGCAAAAATTCCGGTTTGTTACGTTTAAACATGGCCAAACACTGCTCAGAATCATCAACACGTTCTTGTTTTTGGTCAACAGTGAGCAAACGCGGCACCCACTTTGAACAGAGCTTTCTCATAGTCAAATGCTCATGCAATATAAAGCCAATACGTTCTTTTGATATTTTTACGATGTCAGCTAACTCACGCAACCTCACCTTTCGATCATTCAAAACGATTTGGTGGATTTTTTTGATGTTTTCTGGTGTTACCGCCTCATTTGGACGTCTACTGCGTTCTGCATCATCGGTGTCTCTACGACGACGTTTGAAGTCAGCAAACCAACGTTTTATTGTTGTTTCTGATGGAGCGGAGTCCCCATAACACTTTTCAAGTCATTGCTTCGCTTGAATGGTATTTTTTCCCACCAAGAAGCAGTGTAAAATTAAAACACGAAATTGTTCTTGATCCATTGTTTTGAAAATAACGTAAGTAGCGTGACTCTTAGCACAATACCTCACAAACTAATGAATAGAATATCATGAAATTTTAACAGCTGTCTTTTGAAGGTTAGTACTAACCGAGAGAAAGGTGACTGCAATAAAACTAGCGTCATCTATGTGTTAGGCCCGGTACTTTTCAGCCCATGTGTTATATCGATGATACCGGTTTTACTCAACTCAATAGCTATTTAAGACAGATTTACAATATAACGAAACATAGGTTTTTAACAAGCTTAACTTGAATTTGAGTATTAAATAATAATAATAAAATTTCGCTGGTATGAACGTATCAAAAACAGTTAGATTTGGACAGGGTCCTCGTTTCCTTTTATCAAAAAGGCGGCTGCGTCACCGCTATTGTCGTCGTCATTTCGACGTTTTCCTTATTGTTACTGGAAATAACAACACGATCCACCATCGCAACAAAGGAGCGACTATATACTTTACCCGTCTATATAATAAATACGATCAAAGCTTGCCGGTTACGAAACAAATGAGGATCGTCGGCAAATGTCATCTTCGCCGCGCGCGCAATAACCTTAAAAATATTCATAAAGGTAAAAGCCAGCCGACGCAGCCTTCTCTAGGATGTTCAGCTCACGTGATCGCGATAAATTGCGAAGAAGAGATATGACTCTGCTTATACAGCAAGCAACCGACTGCGTAAGGTTGGTAGTGGTAAAGATGAGCTGGGGAATTTGCATAACGCCATGCCCTACATTTCCTTTCCTAACGATGTTGTTTTGTTTTGTTCGTCGGGCAAGTGGAGAAGGTTACTGATGTTGCTCTGTGTAGATTGTTAATGTGGGATACGAATTCAAAACGTAATTGCCTTTTGCTCTGCGTTTGCTGCCGTATCAAAGCGCAATATCTAAAACATGTAACACAACGAAACAGACTGGTGGAAAAACGAAATAGAGGAAGAAATTGAACGTAAAAAGAAATTGTGGAAAAAATATCTAGCAGGTAAGAAAGAAAAGCAATATGTAATGTACCAAAGACACCGAAAACTAGTAAAAGAAACCAACTAAATGGGAAGAATTTCGTGACAGAATGTAAAGATATAGCACAAGCAATTAAAAATTATTCTATAAAGTTTTGAAATCGCGTAGAAAGGGAAAAGACAATAGATGATATAAGCATATACAATAAACAGCATATACGAGGGGAGGTCCAGAAGTTCGTGGAATGAAAGCGTTTTAAATAAAATAAAACAATAAATCTATTTTTCCTTTTCAATATAATCACCCTTTAGCACAATACATTTACTGGATCTATGAATAAATTTTTTCTAAACCATCATAAAAATATTTTTTATCTTTCGCCTCAAAATGGGCCAAAATTGCCTCCTTTACCTCATTGTCGTCGGAAGTAAGTCTTTTTTTAAATTAGGGAACAAATAAAAATCACTAGGTGCCAGGTCTGGACTGTAGGGTGGATGGACTATTGATCGAAAGCCATGCTTGTGCAGAACAGTCATTGCAACTTTGCTCTTGTGAACCGGCGCATTGTCTTGCAAGAGCAACACACCCTTGGTCAATTTTCCTCGACGTTCTTCCTTGATGGCCTCCTTTAATTTTTCTAATATCGCTGCGTAATATTCTCCGATTATGCTCCTACCTTTTTCCTTGTAATCAATCAATAATATCCCATCACAATACCAAAAAACAGTAGCCATCAACTTTCCAGCCGATTCTGACACTTTGAATTTCTTTGGCGGTGGTGTTCCCTTTTTTATGCCATTGCATAGACCCCTGTTTGGACTCAGGCTCAAAGTAATGAACCCATGTTTCATCTCCGGTAACAATCCGCTCCAAAATCTGTGCAGGTTTGTCTCCACACAGCTCCAAAAATTGTTTGGACGCACAGACGCGCTGCTGTTTCTGCAGCGGCGTGAGCATTCTCAGTACTCATCTTGCACTGACTTTTGTCATACCCAGGTGGTCATGTAGGATACGCAAAATGGTGGGATCTGATACTCCAACTGATGCAGATAATTGTTTTTTCTTCAAACGGGCATCTTGCAGTAGAAATGTTTGCACTTTTTCGATGATGTGGTGATGTGGTGGCCTCAACTGGCCGTCCTGAGCGGGGGTCGTCTTCAATCGACTCCCGACCATAAACGGTTTCCATTTCATTCAATATGGTTCGAGCGTTCTTTCCTTGCTTTGTAAGGAACGTTATCATAGCGCGGTGTTCAATTTCCTCCATAGTTTCAGTTTTCTTCCGGATTGACTTGTTTAGCAGGCAACTATTCGTAAACGACTGACGCTATAGAGCTGCAATTTAACTTATATACTAATAATGAGTCGCCAATCAGAATGGCACCTAGCGAGCGCCCCTATTCCCACTCCATCCCCTCCATTCCACGAACTTCTGAACCTCTCCTCGTACAATATACAGTACTACTGTCGGAATCGCAAAGTGGATTCACACCAAGAAGTAGTACGCAAGGTGATATATTTACGTTAAAGCAAATAGTTGACAAAAGATTACAATAAGGGAAAAACGCATATTTCGCATTTATTGATTTGAAAAAAGCTAGAGTGTCAAGAAGTAAAATATGGAAAAGTCTCGAACAAAGAGAACTCGGAAAAAATTATTCGAAATATTCAAAGGCTGTACAAGAACAACATAAATCATATAATCAGACATAACATGAGATCCGAAGGATTTCCAACTCTAGATAGGTTAAGACAGGGTGGAGGATGAAATCACGTGCTGTTCACTGTGTTCATGGACGATATAGTAAAACAATTTTCAATACAGACGGAAAAAAATTCAAATTGGATACAGGAATCTACAGAGGAAACAAATACCTAAAGCAAGACTTGCAGATGACGTTGTCCTAATAGCAAAAGTCATGACCACCGGTGAAGTACGACTAAATATACAGATTGAAGGAATAAACATACAAGTAAACGAGTTTCATTATCAAGGCGTGTCGATAGGACGCAGAAATTAATGAAAGAATTGAAAAGGCAACCAAACTATATTACGCGACGAGTAAGAACTTCATTGCGAAAAAAGAAATATCAGGAAGCACCAACATAAAAATATACGAAGCAGTCTACAGATCTGCCGATACGGATGTGAAAACAAACAAAAACAACAACAAAATTCAAGCTGCAGAGATGAGATATCTCAGGAGAGTGCAGGGCGTAACAAGAAATGATAGAATAAGAAACTCACAAATACGAGACGAACTAGAGATACCATCTATAATTAGTGTTAGGTAATAGTAATAACACTTACAATTGTGTTCTTGAAATGCAAATCTTTTAAACGAAATTCAGTCAGTCCAAACTATAACCTCATTCTTTATCAGAAAACGTCCGATTTCAACAACAAACATTCCCTGTATTATCCATTTTATATAAGAATCCTTTTAAACCTCTACAGCTTTTAAAACAATCCAACAGCACCTATGTTTTTTGCATATCTTAACATTGTGCGTAGGTTTAAGTAGCAAGCAGGCATAAATTACGTTAGCGTATGTTAGCATATACATATGTAGATATACACAATCGAAAACTCGATGTTCCTAACTGTATCCGAGGCAGCCAGGCGTTATTTCATTATTGTGTTACGCGTACGTTGTTCTTGTTAAGCCAGTATTCGTATAATACATACCGCCGCATTTAACTACTCGGCCGCGGCATCCGTACGAATACGCCTCGAGTTTCAAGGCAAACCGGTGTCATCTGCTTTGAATTTTTTACTTTTTCCACGCGCATATCGTTTGGGTGTGGTCGGGTATAACAGCGACGAAGCCAGCGCCTAAATTTGTTTGTTTGAAGGCGTTGTTGCGATGATAGCGAGGTTGAACGTTTCGGAGACGGATGGGATGGGTAAGCCAGAGGATGTTTCAAGGCGAAATCGTGAAGATGACGACAAGAAGCATCCTTTCTCTGTAGCATTGTGTACGTTGATAAATAAGTGATAAGACTGACTTGTGCAGTATACTGCATACTGATCGATGTTCGTCTTGTAATACAGGAGAGTCGCGATTTCTAACTAATTTTGGGGATGACAAAAATGAGAAGAAAACCTCCATATTCCTTGTTAGTAAACATTTATTTTGAACTAGGAGATAGATAATAGCACATACACTACCGCTCAAAGGTGTTTAGGCACCCCTGTTTTTATGGATTATTCATATAGTATTATGTTTACCAAAAAAACATTATAATAAAATGAAATACGTATTTAAAATGTAGTTCAATAAGATAAACACCCATTATATCGCATAAGATTCAGTATCACTTACCTGCACTTGGTCGGATTACCATAAACTGTTTATTGCGGTGCAATTACAATAACAATCCCTCTGAATTTACTGGGTAAATTTAGTCATCTCTTAGATTGTAGGTAATAATGTTTAAATTACCTTTCTAGAAGATTATAGTGAAATCTGTAATCTATGGTCAGTTGCAGTGTGGTATTTACTCTATTCACGTCGTGAGCGAAATATCGTGTGACAATTTTTTAAAATGCCTCCGCGAAGAGAAATTAGTACGGAAACACGTGCGGTTATAATAGCTTACCATAAAATTGGCATAAGTAATCGACAAATTGCCAAAAAAATGAAAATACACCACGCTAGGGTTGACTATAACGTAAAAAAATATCGGGAAACTGGCAGTTTTCTTAATAAAAGACGGAGTGGAAGGCCAAAAGCGACATCTGCAGATGATCGCAGAATAGCAGCAAGTTAAATAGACGCAAAACAACCCGGGAAATCACCGCGGAATTAAATGTTGGTCGTCAAAAACTAGTCAGTGATTCTACAGTCAAACGTCGCCTACAGAAAGCCGGGCTCCATGGACGTATTGCGATGAAAAAGCCATTACTACGCAAACGAAACAAGCAAAAGCGACTTAAATGGGCTCGTGAACACCAACACTGGACCATAGAAGAGTGGAACAACGTCCTATGGACGGATGAGTCCGAATTTGAGCTGTTCGGAACACGAAGACGCATATTCGTAAGAAGATCTGTGGGTGAGCGTGCCAGAGAAGAGTGTATTGCTGCTGCCGTGAAGCATGGTGGAGGTTCTATCATCATTCGGGGCTGTTTTGCTGGCACTAGTGTAGGGGACATTGTGAAAATTGACGGTATATTAAAAAAGAAGGGTAGCGCGAAATTTTGGAGAACCACGCAGTACCTTCCGGAATTCGACTTTTGGGTCAGAATTTTATCTTCCAGCAAGATAATGACACAAAACATTCCTCTAAATTATGTAAAGACTATTTACGTCATTTAGAAGAGGAAGGAACTCTCAAAATTATGGAATGGCCTCCCCAGAGCCCCGACTTGAATCCAATCGGGTTACTATGGGAAGAACTAGATCGGGAAGTACGGAAATCGCCTCCGACATCATCTACTGACGTGTGGAACAAATTGCAATCGAGTTGGACCTCAATAAGACAAGAAACTCTGGCAAAACTTATTGCGAGAATGCCTCGATTGTGTGCTGCAATTATTAAATCAAGAGGAGGTCACATAGATGAAAGCAAAATTTAAATTAAACGTTTTAATTTTCACATTTGTTGAATATATTTTTATTCACGTACGTGTATCTGTACATAAAAAATAAATATTATTAACATTGTTGCTGAGTTTTTATACATTTTTGCTGTCAGTGAGAGTGCCTAAACACTTTCGAGCGGTAGTGTATTTTCATTATTGAAATACAAAAAATTATATTATGTGTAATTGCTGCTGTTCTTCGTATAGGTTATTATTTAATATTTTTTGTTGTAAATGAAGCAAAGTACGTGATGCAGAATAATCAATTTCTAGTTGATTTTCTTCAGTCCACTTCATTTAGTGAAATTAGAGCTTGATCAGTTGAAATAAATACTGAACATATATGTTAATCTACTTTCTTTTCAGATTCTGAATCAAATTCTTCATTTTGTTCTGTATTGCTCAACACCACGTCTTTATTCCAGTTTTCCACGTCGGTTTCCTCATACGCAATCTCATTATTTTCTTCGGCATCTTCCTTTATAGGCATAATATTGTGCCAACATTTCTCTATGACTGTTGGTGTCAAACTGATCGATCCCATTGTAAGATTTAACACAGCATCCCTTAAACTATAATTTTGTAATGAGGCACTAATGTTTGTATTTTTTTCTAGCAGTTGTGTTAACAAGTTTCTCCGACAGTGAAGCTTGGTTATTCTTATTGCATTCTGATCCAAAGGTTGTATGAGAGGGGTAACATTAATCAAATCGTCATCACTGTTATCCAGTTAAAATTTTCGTACCCAATGTCTCAATGATTCTATAAATTTTACAATTACTTCGAGAATAAATATATCATGGAACCAGCTTTTAAATGTTTGAGTTCTCATCTATGCTGTCCTGGAACTTTTATAATAAGTGAGGCAATTAAAATTACGAAGCATCTTGGGTTTCTAGATTTGCCTATCACTAAGAGCTGCAGTTTATGATTTCCTGTTGTATTCGTACGCAATAATTATGTAATTCTTTGCTTTGGAATTTTTCTGCCCGGTGCATATTTCTTCTGTATTTGCAACGTAGGTCGTGTCCGGTACAAGTTTCCAATAAAGACCCAATTCGTCGGCATTGTATATTTCGTCTGACTTCAATTTTATTTTTTAGTTTTTGTTTAAAGCCGTTCTGTAACGTTGTTTAATCCATTAAACCAACCATTACCGGCAGTAACGGTGAACGGTAGTACGAGGGGAGGTCCAGAAGTTCGTGGAATGGAGGGGATGGAGTTAGGATACGGGCACTCGCTAGGTGTCATTCTGATTGGCGACTCATTATTAGTATATAAGTTAAGTTGCAGCCCTATAGCGTCAGTCGTTTACGAGTTGCCTGATAAACAAGTCAATCCGGAAGAAAACTGAAACTATGGAGGAAATTGAACACCGCGCTGTGATAAAGTTCCTTACAAAGCAAGGAAAGACCGCTCAAACCATATTGAATGAAATGGAAACCGTTTATGGGGAACAATGCCCTAGTAAATCAATGATTTATAAGTGGCAAGGTCTTTTTTAAACATGGTCGGGAGTCGATTGAAGACGACCCCCGCTCAGGACGGCCAGTTGAGGCCACCACATCAGACATCGTCGAAGAAGTGCAAAAATTTCTACTGCAAGATGCCCGTTTGAAGAAAAAACAATTATCTGCATTAGTTGGAGTATCAGATACCACCATTTTGCGTATCCTACATGACCACCTGGGTATGACAAAAGTCAGTGCAAGATGGGTACCGAGAATGCTTACGCCGCTGCAGAAACAGCAGCGCGTCTGTGCGTCCAAACAATTTTTGGAGCTGTGTGGAGACAAACCTGCACAGATTTTGGAGCGCATTGTTACCGGAGATGAAATATGGGCTCATCACTTTGAGCCTGAGTCCAAACAGGAGTCCATGCAATGGCATAAAACGGGGACACCACCGCCAAAGAAATTCAAAGTGTCAGAATCGGCTGGAAAGTTGATGGCTACTGTTTTTTTGGGATTGTGAGGGGATATTATTGATTGACTACAAAGAAAAAGGTAGGAGCATCACCGCAGCGATATTAGAAAAATTAAAGGAAGCAATCAAGAAAAAACGTCGAGGAAAATTGACCAAGGGTGTGTTGCTCTTGCAAGACAATGCGCCGGTTCACAAGAGCAAAATTGCAATGGCTGCTCTGCACAAGCATGGCTTTCGATCAATAGTCTATCCACCCTACAGTCCAGACCTGGCACCTAGTGATTTTTATTTGTTCCCCAATTAAAAAAAAAGACTTACGTGGAAGAGAGTTTTCCGACGACAATGAGGTAAAGGAGGCAATTTTGGCCCATTTTGAGGCGAAAGATAAAAAATATTTTTATGATGGTTTAGAAAAATTAATTCATAGATCTAATAAATGTATTGTGCTTAAGGGTGATTATATTGAAAAGGAAAAATAGATTTATTGTTTTATTTTATTTAAAACCCTTTCATTCCACGAACTTCTGGACCTCCCTCGTATAAACTTAATCCGCCTAAATCCATAATGAATATACCTTACTAGAGCCTTAAATTCCGACAAAATTCGAGATCACCTATCATTTTCTCGTATAAAAACGTCCATCGTATAACCGTGCAGCACTTTCTTTCACACACGATCGCAGTACATAATAGAAATCCTCTTCTAAATTGTAAAGCCGACTAACTACGTAGGCAAGCATCTCTTGAAGCCTCGCCATGTGGCAAATAGGAATGGCAATGGTCATCGCCGTAAAACCATGCATGTCAGACCCTATAATTACCGTTGTATTATCGTCAGTACGTTAGCTGGCAATTGAAAAGTGTTCCTGATTAGCGGAGAAGTTTCACTCGGTCGTCTATTGCTTGTTATTGCCTTTTAAATAATAGAATATCGTCGTTTTGAGCCGAGAAATTTACCGTAATGAATCGATTGGAAGAGGCATAGCGTATGTATATTTAATTATATTTATGTGCATATTTACAGATGATTTATTAATGCAATAAAGTAATGTGATTGGTTGTTTGCAGAACACTGATAAACTAGTAAGTAAGGCAAAAAAAAAAACGGAAAATCTGAATGAAAGTAGATATTGTATTTATTCTGTGGAGTACCCCTCTGAAATTTCTTCGAAATTTCGCTCATCTTGAATTTGATTCAAGGCTCGCCGAATGCTATCTCCGATTATACACAATACGATTCTAAAACCAAAATTTTGGTGGGGAACAAAAGGATTAATCAAGATGAAATTTATTTCTAAAGATTTGAAAACATGTGAAAAGACTAATAACTATTGCTAAATCCTTTTCTAATTTTAGAATAGAAACGCTCACAAAACTTTTTCCTGTTATTCTAATAAGGACGATGATGTAACAGTTTTTACAAGGATACAAACTATTAAAAAATCACAAAGTTGTTATCAACATCGTTATAGCTCAACATGATTGAAAATAATATGCATGTTATTCTATATAACAGAAAGGATATATACAGGGTCGCGCAGAGGAGCGGGAAATTTTGAAATAACATTTCCACGAATAAATTCATAATACTAGTAATTTATTAACGAAAGTGCATGTATGCAGTATGCCATTTATGCTTTTACAATCAAAATGTCCAAAAGTGTCTCTTTACTTTTTAAAGATGACATCGGAAAGATGTCCTCCCATTCGGCGTTCACACTCTAACAGCCTGTTATGAAAACTCTGGAATGCGCGGTGTAGCAAATCTTGGGGAATGGCAGTGATTTCTTGTCGAATGTTCTCCTTCAGTTCATGGATTGTTGCAGGTCGTGTACGGTACACCTTGCCTTTAAGATACCCCCACAGCAAGAAGTCGCACACACTAAGATCAGGGGATCTCGCAGGCCATTCAATGTCACCGTTACGTGAAATAATGCGTCTTCCAAACAATTGACGAATTGCTGCCATCGAATGTCGAGCAGTGTGTGACGTGGCTCCGTCCTGCGGAAACCACATGTTTTCCATGTTTAGATTAAGCTCGTACAGTCTCGGTGTAAAGAATGTTTGAAGCATTTCAATATATCGAGCGAATGTTACTGTCGCTGCACAACCATCCTCACGTGCAAAAAAATAAGGGCCGGTAACACCATGACATGATACAGCACACCATATTGTGACCTTGTCGCTATGTAGTGGTCGCTGGTGTAACTCACAAGGATTGTCCTGGGCCCAATAACGAAAATTCTGTTTGTTTACGAAACCGTTCAGGTGGAAATGGGCTTCGTCTGATATCCATATGTTACCCACGAAATTCGCGTCCTCGTTAATTTTAGCACATATTTGCCTACTAAACTCCATACGTGACGCTGGGTCTCGCTCATGCAATTGTTGCACAATCTGCAACTTATAGGGATGGAATTCGTGCAGTATTCTTTGTAAGCTTCGTCTCTTAATCCCTAGTGTAGATGCATGCTGTCGAACGGAGCGGCGAGGACTTCTCTCGATAACAGCTCTAATAGCCTCAATGTTCTCCGGGGTACGTACCGTTCGAATGCCACCTGGAGCTTTCTTTTTCAAGACAGATCCTGTTTCTTCAAAATTACGCACCCACGTTGTAATCGCATGCGCAGATGGGACGCGTCCATGACGTCCAAGCTGATAATGCTGTTGAATATTCTCTGCGCGGCAGTCGCACTATCACCACTTTTATAAAACGCTCTCACAGCTACTGCACATTTCGCACTAGTCCAACGATCCATGATTACTAAATGGCAATGCGTTCACAACAATTGTGCCACATTACGAACAACTGTCGGCTCTACAGTGCTGACAACTATAACGTTCAAAATTTCCCGTTCCTCTGCGCCACCCTGTACTTGGTTTGATTATCAAAAATAAGGGTGGCAATACGAAATATTAAAAAAACTAAAAGTTCTTAAGATATTCACTATACAACTTACTGATACAAATATTGTATTAATTGTGAACATTTATCCAACAATATAGTTACTTACATTACGGTCATACATTTTCTCTTAAATTTTCTTTCTATAAAATTTATCAAAGTGTCTCTTAGTTTTGCACAGTAGTGTATCTCACCTAGAATTTTCTGTCACGTAACTTAAAGTGCTACAAAAATGTTCCAAATCGTTTAAAAATTCTTCAACTCCTACCGTATATTGTCGTGGCTTTTAGGTTCGATTGATGAAACTCGATGAGACCTATATCACTTACTCGTCGCAATCTATCTAAACGTGTAAATTAGGTTGCTCTTCGAATTCAGTGTTGTATTAATTGTGCTATTCCTTATTATAATTTAAACGCAAAATTTGGCTGCTAGTACCTTGCTACGTCATTTAACTATCTCAAAACCTACCTGCTGAGGGTGCGATTTAACGATTTAATTTTACGACGGTTATACGTCGATATGCGATATAAATTTTACGATTTCCCAAAGGGGAAACCTATATATTTACGTTTGTAGGTATGCACGTTTTACGGGGCGCACAATTTGCATAAGTTCCACTTTAAATTCAAAACCGTTTCGACGTATAATAGCGTTCGGCAGATTACGAAAACGGTGACGCAACGTAGAATATTAGTCATATCGTTGCTAGAGGTATAGATCTATTTGTGTGTGACTAGGTAATAGGTAACTTAAATATGTTGTTGTTATAAAAACTATTCTAGAATAAAAGGGTTAATTTAAACGATCTAAAGAATAAGGGTCCTAACACCGCCCCTTGTGGAACACCATTATTTGTATTTAAACGATCGTTGTTATATTTGGCTTTTTGAGTTCTATTATTTAAATACGAATCAGACCAGTCCTTAACCTTGTCACAAATACTAAACCTTTGTTTTTAAATGCTTTAACTTTTGATATAACATGACAATTGTTTTTATAGGTGTCTTATGAGGGAAAATACCTGATTGATCAACACGCTAAAACTCCATCATATATTGAAAAATATGAAAAACTAAAGCGATCCGCATGTGTGCAGCAATCTATATATCAATGTGTAGCATCAACTTTACGACACTCAGAACAAGAAGAATATAATACGGATCTGTGTAACGCATTAATTTCGTCTAACATACCATTAGCAAGATTAAACAATGTTAATTTGAAATCATTTCTGCAAAAATATTGCAAACATAATATACCTGACGAAAGTACCTTACGAAAAAATTATGTCACATCTTGTTACCAGCAAACAATGGCAGAACTTCAACAATTGCTAGGGAATAATTTTATTTATATCATGGTAGATGAAAGTACGGATAAGTGTGGCCGTTATGTTACCCATTTGTTAATAGGAATTCGTCATGAAGATATTGTAGGTAAATCATATTTAATTTATTGTAAAGAACATCAAAAAACAAATAATGTGACAATTGCCCAATTTGTTCAAGAAGGTTTATCAAATTTCTTTTTACCTGGAAGTATACCCTGTGAAAAAATTTTACTAATGTTGTCCGACGATGCACCATACACGATAAAAGCCGCGCAAAATTTAAAAATTTCTTATATTAACATTATTCATACCATAATAAAAAATTCTCGCAATTGCTTTGCATATATGCCCCAGATTTATGCATATTTTCTCAAAAATCGATGCATATAATGCGCATATATTCGAGTTTTTCTTTGAAGATAATCCGGTCTCTATTCATAACCAACAATGACGTAATTAAAATGTTCGTGGTTTTCAGTGTATGGTATATAAAAATGTAAAAATCGGAAATTATCGCCGCATTAATAGAGCGGGTGGTATTAGCAATTTTAAGACCATTTTTTCCTAATCCAGGACAGCATCTTTAACATAAACGATCCCAACTTCACACGATGACCACTTACACGCAGTTCCCCATCATCACCTGCATCTCGTTACATCTTCAGAAGCTTTTACCTCCATTTACCGTTCATTTTTACTCGAAGTAATTAAAGTGAAAGGTTCTAGATACCTCCTGTAAACATTAATACGTATCCAGCATTGATGTGCTCGTCTGCGCTAAGCGGAGTTACCTATCGGCGCAACAAAAAAGGCATCCACGTCTTAATACACCCACTTCGTCGACACGAACTGGTCACGATGTATCCCGGATTCGTTTACGTATAAACAGTTAGCGAACGTCTTCTCCGCAACGCGTATTTTTTGTCTAATTCGAACGATTAGGAATTTAGAGATGTGCTCGATGATCGCGGACGACTTACATTATCGTCGATAGAAGTTTGGTCAAGTAACAAAAGTTTTAAAAATCAATAAATAAAAGGTAATTCATATTAAAGAAATAAATGTATTAGTCTTAAAAATAACAGCTGTTAAAATCTAACGAAAAATTTTATTGTCTTCTATTCATTGTTAACAAAATTCTTAAACATTTTTTTCGTCAAAAATTTCACCTTTCGCATTGATTACAGTTCGAAAAACTCGAGGCATCCTTTCGATAATTTTTTTGAGGCTTTCGTGTGAGATGTTGTTCCATTCTTGTTGAAGGATATTTCAAAGCTGTTTCTTGGAAGTAGGACCGACACTTCGAATTCTTCTATCAATTTCATCCCACAGTAATTCAATTGGGTTGAAATCTGGACTCTGTGGTGGCCATGTTATTACTTGTAAAATATCTGTTCGAAGTGGATTCATTGGTCAGCAAGGGCAACATTTGTTATAACAACCTTCAAAATTTCAGACGTCTACTGTTAATAGTTGTTGTTTAACAGTGTGTTTTGTGTAGCCTATCAGGGGCTTTTGCAAATATGGATAAAACCAACTTTCGTGCAGTGATAAAACACTTCTGGGTGGCTAAGGAAACGGTCACGGAAATTCGAAATATTTTGCTAGAGCTTCATTCCATCATTTTCGACCATCAGCTTCTGTGTGAGCGAGTTCAAACATTGCCGCACAAACACAAGCGACGAACCACCCAGTGGGCGCCCAGAAACCGCTACCAACGACCAAATTGTCGACAAGATTCATTATGTCGTGTTATCCGATCGTCGATTGGAGTTGAAAGAGATAGCAGAGACAACAGCCATCTCAGAAGAATGCGAAATTTTGGGCATGAAAAAGCTTTCGGCGCGATAGGTACCGCGTTTGCCCACACCGGAGCAAAAGCGAAATCAGGTGACCCTTTCAGAGGAGTGTCTGGCCGGGATCCAACACAATGCAAGGGATTTCTTCTTGCGTCTCGGAACCGTGGATGAGACTTGGATCAACTACTACACATCGGAGACCAAGGAACAGTCGAAGCAGTGGACTTTTCCGGGAGAATCGGGTCTGAAGAAAGCAAAGACCGTTCCATATGTTGGAAAGGTCACGGTGACCATTTTTGGGGATTCCAAAGGTGTGATCTTCATCGACTATCTGCAGGAGGGTAGGACGATCATGGGGCAATCCTACAGCGATAGAGATCTGCCACAAATGAGGAAGTCATCGCCGCTACAGATGGTTATTTTGCAGACCATGAAACATCCTACTTAACCAACGGCTTGAAGCGACTGGAGTACTGTTTAAAAAATTTATTGATCTTCGAGGAGACCAGTACCGTGTTCTTCTTGTCGATTTCGGAAACATTTCAGGTCCCCTCGTAATGATAATAATTTTTCTCTGCATAAGTTGTAGACATACTAATTCGCATTAATTATCCAAATTACAACGAAATTATTCTCTACTATAGTATAAACGTTCACTAGAAAAGGAGCTAAATCGCAGCGATCATTAATAAACGAAAATAAAAGCGCCGACATGAGATTCAATACACGACACACTTCCTGGGTCACAGGCTGCCGAGGTTATTAAAAATTCTCGATCGTCGACATCTGCCGTTTCAAGATAAATACGTATACAGCCTATGTTCTAACATATTCAACCGTGTTACGTATGTAGGAAAGAAAGCAAATTCTTTTACTAAGCGTATAACAAACGATTTAATGAATAATTCCATTAAAATAAATAACAAACAGCGTCTCCCTTTCGCCGAGAAAAGATTAGAAACGTAGTAGATTCCCTCGTACATACACTATATATTTAGCATCTTTAAATGGTTAGCTAATTTCTAGAGAGGAGGATAGCTTTCACTTGACCCTTGGTGTGAAAGATGAAAGAGCTATTAGACGCAATTAAATTGTAATTACTAATACTTTTTAAAGACAGGGTTGAGATAATTTATCATCACTTGAATAAAAACAGACTTTTATTCATGATTTAAATCCGTGGTATTTCATTAAGAAATAATAATAATAATTTATTGTGTTATGAGAGATGCTGCTAATATAAAATACATCTTTCATTTGAAAAGCTAAAATTTAAAAATTCCTCTAACAGATTAACTAAATTAACAGAAATGGGAAATGAATAACTCAGAACTTGATAAATTTCTGGAAAATTCTTCTGATACATATCTCCATCATTTTACTCTGTAGGCATGATTTCGAGTCGCTGTCGCGTCGCAGAGACGCAGCTAGCGCGAGATTTCTTATTAAATTGATACACCAGCATATTGAATCCCCGTCTTTACTATCGCAGGTGGACTTTAGCATACCCCATTACAATCATACGAGGGGAGGTCCAGAAGTTCGTGGAATGCAAGGGTTTTAAATAAAATGAAACAATGAATCTATTTTTCCTTTTCAATATAATCACCCTTAAGCACAATACATTTATTAGATCTATGAATTAATTTTTCTAAACCATCTTAAAAATATTTTTTATCTTTCGCCTCAAAATGGGCCAAAGTTGCCTCCTTTACCTTATTGTCGTCGGAAAACTTTCTTCCACGTAAGTCTCTTTTTAAATTGGGGAACAAATAAAAATCACTAGGTGCTAGGTCTGGACTGTAGGGTGGATGGACTATTGATTGAAAGCCTTGCTTGTGCAGAGTAGCCAGCAGAGCAACTTTGCTCTTGTGAACCGGTGCATTGTCTTGCAACAGCAACACATCCTTTAATTTTTCTAATATCGCTGCGTAATTTTCTCCGGTTATGCTCCTATCTTTTTCTTTGTAATCAATCAATAATGTCCATTTCATTCAATATGGTTTGAACGTTCTTTCCTTGCTTTGTAAAGAACTTTATCATAGCGCGGTGTTCAATTTCCTCCATAGTTTCAGTTTCCTTCCGGATTGACTCGTTTAGCATGCAACTATTCGTAAACGACTGACGCTATAGGGCTCTAACTTAACTTATATACTAATGATGAGTCGCCAATCAGGATGACACATAGCGAGCGCCCCTATCCCACCCCATCCCCTCCATTCCACGAACTTCTGGACCTCCCCTCGTAGATCTGTTGACACTTTTTGTATCCCCACGGCACGAACCAACGTACTATTAAAAGCACCACTAACTCATATGTCTAGAAACGCCAACGTCTTATACAGTGACCCTTTTTTTCTTTCGTGAGGCTTTTTTTTATATATACTCTTACACCATAGGGTAATATTTAGTATTTTTAAGACATTAAATACATGTAACTTAGCAATTATTTTATATACATATATATATTCGTTTTTTTTTTATATTTTGCTATCATGCATATTAATTTTAGTGTTCCCTGTAACTGGGTATTGTATCTGTTGGAAATAAATTACTATTATTATCATTATTATTATTATTATTATTATTATTATTATTATTATTATTATTATTATTATTATTATTATTATTATTATTATGCAATGTAATTTTAAATTATATTTTGACTGTTCAACATCTATAGATGCAAAACAATGCATGTTTTCGCATTGTCTATATTGTCTGATAATGTATTTAACTTTGCCTCCACTAACTAACACATAATAGCGAACCTAGCCTTGTGAAAGATTCCACGTGAAGGCTTCAACTGAAGCCTTCTAAAACCGGATTTTCACCGGTATCAACAAACGAAAAACACTTCAAAAAACAATAAAGTTTTTAAAAGCTACCTACTGTTTTATTCCAACTCTATATGTTAAACTTAAAAGACAACCCTCGTAGCAAAAAAAAAAATTAAATAGAAGAATATATTTATATTGAAATCATTTATTTTTGTACCAAAATATCGAGCATATCAAAATTATAAATCTAAATAAATAAATTAAAAAAAAATAACTTACCATGAAAACCATTAAAATATCTTCCTGTATCTTCAGGGGAGACAAACAAATTTGGATCCTCCGCACTCCTAGCCGCCTATGATTTTCGTAATCGTCCTCTGCGAAGATCCCACTGACGTTCCTTTGTTTATTTTCTTTAGTAGCGCGTATGTGTAAATATATATTTAGATAAGGTGTCACAGGCCACTTGACTACTTGATTAGAAAGGAATATAAAAACGCGTTCCTTTTTTTTTTTTGAATAGATGCTGTCGTTTTCGTGTTTTCTTTTTTCTTATTTTATTATTGACGGCTCGTTTTTGTTTGTTATTAGCTTTATTATTAGGTTATTATAGTCGGGTACAGAGCACCTGTAACAATAGATAAGGTTGTATTGTATACGCCGTTCCGAAAGAAACTAAATTAACTAGATGTACTATGAAGGCAAAGCCTTCTATGTTTTTCTTTTAATTTTTAACTTTCGTTAAAGTGGGAGCGACCGAAAAAAAGTTACGAGCTAAAGTATCATTCACTACACGAACTGGGTGTAGTATATTTTTATGTAATACAGAAGTGTTATCATGCAGTCGGCTGGCTAGTGATAAAACGTCTTATCTTTATTCTGACTCGGTTATTGTTTTGACATAAATTAGCTATGTATATACACATATATATGTATATATAACAAATATGTACACTATCGTCCATATTAGTTCGGACACGCAATTCATTTTTCCAAACCTTAACATTTTTATTGCATTCTATTAATAGCTATTAAAATTAGAGTATAAAAGTAAACAAAAGTAATTCTAACGCGAAGGACAGCTTTCACAATTCGAGGCATCCGCTCCTCTAGTGTTCCAAGGACTCTATATGGCAAATAAGACCATTCCTCTTGTAAAATTTTCGCCGATTAGACGTTGCCCCGATGGCATTGGATTTTCTTGCAGTACAGTAAACGCTCGTTCATGGAAATACCCGGTTGCAGAAACGTCGCGGTCATGTAGACAGAAAATTGTTACTATAGGACCGATGGAACGCCCGGTAATGTAAACAAGCTTGCACCACGTACAATTCAATAATGTAAACAATTGAATCGATCAAAAGAATGTTTACGTAAACGTTTTCAGCTCCGGCATCGGTTGTTCCCCGATTTAGGTATAGGGAGGGATTCCTGTAAGTGTTGGCGCCCTTGCCTCTCGTGAAATAAAGTAACGTGCAGCTAAAATCACGCCAGAATAGACATGGCATTCACGTTCGATAAAAGAACATTTTTAAAATTAAGTGACAATGTAAAAATCATTGACGAGATTAAAAAATGTGCGGGGGTGACTCCATTGGTAAAAAATATGGATATCTAACGCCACGATTTGTAAAATTAAGTGATTCAAGTCACAAGTTTTACAACGTGTGTCAGATACATATGGAGGCCTGAGAAATCGCATAACTTTAAAAAATGCCCAAGAACCTAGAATGGAAAATCGTCTGTGTAAATGGTTTTTAAAACAAAGGAATAATCATGTTCCAATTAGCGGTGAATTAATTAAATCGATATTCTTGCAAGTTTGCTTGCACAATTGATAAAGAATAAACTTCATAAAGGACCTAATATAAATGTTATTTATATATAAAAGGAATTATATTATCTTTTAGTAGAGATTGGAACATTTTACTGGGTGTCCGAACTAATATGGTCAGTAGTGTACACATAAACTAGAGTGTAACACGTGTTATTTTAAATTCTGATCGATTAATTACAGCCGAGAAGCAAAATCGGTGGTAGATTTTTGGAAATATATCTGGAAATTTATTAGTTACTTTAATAGAGGTCATTAAAAAAATTTAAATCATTATTTTAAAAGAAAGTAATGTCGTTTTTACGCTAACTATAATATATCATTGCTATCTGAATAGCTTACATTTCTCCACTTATCATTGGGCTTGTTTACATTCTTTGAAGATAAATCAGTAGATATTTTTTCAACACGTGCACTGCAAAATCCACAATTGCATGAATGTGTCCTCAGCTACTATCTATTGTATAACTTTCTTTATTCCTTTTTGGTAGTAGCAAATCTAAAAATATTTCTAGTATTACCTGAACATGATTCTATTGAGAAAATCATCTATTGTATTTAGCGCGTGACCCAATTAATGAATTGAAAGTCTACCGGCCTCATTTATAACGCGTGGAATGTTCTACAGTCATTTTAGAGCGATTTCGGCAAAATCCAACAGATTTTTTGCGCCAATTTGTGACTTGCGATGAAACGTGAATCCACCACTGCAAAGTAAACTGCAAACAAGACAATGGACTAAACGTGGTGAACCGGTCCCAAAGAAGGCCAAAGTTATTCTATCGGCGGGAAATGTGATGGTTTCCGGTTTTGCAAAAGAGCAGTACTATTCTAAACTTTTGGATCGATTGAAGGCAGCTACCGTCGAAAAGAGACCCGGAAGAAAGCAAACAAAAGTCATTTTCCATCAGGACAATGCGC
This sequence comes from Trypoxylus dichotomus, assembly GCA_023509865.1. Lineage (NCBI taxonomy): Eukaryota > Metazoa > Arthropoda > Insecta > Coleoptera > Scarabaeidae > Trypoxylus > Trypoxylus dichotomus. The sequence continues at coordinate 31,357,174 of CM042082.1, read as the reverse complement.
TAGTTCGCAAGAGCGAAATTCAACATGGACTAAATAAATGTATTGACCTTGAGGAAGATTAGCTAAGTACCGAACCTCACAAACCCTACAACCAGAAAATTGAGGCAGTGCTTTCTGTTAATGGTTCGTTAATCTTTGTGATGAAAATTTTAATGGCGCACAGTGTATTTTATGGAGGGATGAAACAAACTTCTCCAATACAGATCTCTTTAATAAGAAGAATCATCACTACTCGTCGCAAAATAAAATTATTAATAGAGCGTCCACATGCTGCAAAAGTCCTAGTTACTTTTAATGCATGGTGTTCGGCTTAGTACATTAACAGGAGACAGAATGTTCTAGACCTACTCCTGCACATAACTAGTGGTACATAACTATATAGACACCGTCTTTACCGATAAGTGGATTGCTAATTCGACCGGCACGCTCTGGTGATCTTTCACCTTTAGACTTTTTTCTTTGGGGCCATTTAAAAAATCAGGTGCTCAAACCATGGTACTATAACGTGAGCGAATTGTAAAATAAAGTTGAGAAACTTTTCCGTTTTAAGAGCTATCCAGAGTGTACTCAAACGGATACGAAAATACATTGAGAAAAAAGGTGATAGTTTTCAGCATTATTTATAAGTTTACTTTCTTCTTTTCGATTTAATTGCAATGACATTGTTTTAAGATGTAATATGTTAGAATAACCAAACACAAAGGCAGACTATTTTGTCAAAAATCGGTGGAGCAATAACACTTGGAAAATGGAAACAGCTATAACTTCTTTATTATTCGTTTTAAGACGATAACTTTTACGTCATAACTTAATACATCTTCTTTAAAATATACAGGGTGTTCCGTTAAAAAAAAATAGGAATCTCAAAATTGCTTCGCATACTGCATATTAATCAGCATAAAACATTTCCGAATCCTTAAAACACGTAACTTTGCACGTTAAATAATTTTAAATTTAGATATGGCGTTAGAATGCCCTTAACCAGCAAACAATCAGAAAGTGTTGGAAGAATTTGCTTTGCTCCAGGGATGATTATAACGATGAAGACAATGTACCGCTAACCATAATTAGAAAACAGTTACTATCTGATGGTGAAGTTATTGACAATGCATCATCGGACGTTCTCAAATTATTAATAGCAATAAATCCCGATAATGTTTGCACAATTATCGATGTTAGTTTATGGAACGACGATTAGGAGATGGATGATGCACATGAAGAGGAAGATGGGGTGAATGAAGATGACGACCCTCCGATTAAAACAAAAAATACAGTGAGTGACGCGCAAGCTGTAGGAATTTTTAATCAAGCATTAGATTGGGTTGAAGAAAAAGACATTATATTCTGATATTTTAGTGCTCCGTAAAGTACGGGCAATGGTATTAGAAAATGCTAAGCGTAAATTTACGCAAAGAAAAATAAGAATTATATATATTTAATATTATATGTATTATGTTATTTATTGTTCATAATTTATTTTTTAATAAACATAGATATTTTTTTTATGCAATTTCCTTAAGGCTCGCTAATGTAAACTTCCTTTTTATTTACAAATGAAATATGTTTTCTTTCCTAAAGCCCTTATAAAAATAATTATTGGATAATTCGATTGTTTTGATATTTCGAATCATCACAGTTTTAATTCGGATTATCAAGATGTTACTGTACTACTATACTTACTGTTTCTAATAGGTGGTTCCTCCCTAGCAAACGAAATCCTTCACAGCTTCGCATTTAGCATCGGCTTTCCTATTTTCCTCTTTAGATTTTGTCTATATTGTTATTATTTTCTATTAATAGCCATTCTTATTGTTTCGTCTACGCTGTTACTAGAGGTCTAAGACCAGAGATAACTTTTATTTGATAATTCTCCGTATAAATCGTGATGGTTTTGGAAAGACGAATTGAGTTATTTTATTTAGGATTAATAAGATAAATAAACTTAAACTTAACTAGTTAATATATCAAAAAAATATATATATTAAAGAAAAAAAAAACTGGCTTCTAAACTGGCATACATATGTAGTTTTTTTAGGTATCGTTAACTCATATTAACATCATCAAGACGTCTGGGTGCATCGTCCTTCTCTTCTTTTGTTTATGCTTTTGTTTGCGTTTCGCGGGGCAACTAGATCTATCGTCAGTTCACGTCGCAGATCCCACACAGCGTTTATTAAACGTTATTTCTGCAATTTCCTCTGATTAAAGTACGTGGAAACGTCGATCGTATAATCGTCAGCGTCTTGACGGTCGAAATTCATTGTTACACCGGTTCGGGAACGTTACGCGCGGCTACGTACGATACCCCTGCCTCTTCGCGTGCGTCTCTAGATCGTTACGTCGTCATTTTTAAATGGAAAATGAAGCGTAAGGATCGCGATTCGGTCGGTTTCTCGCGCAAGCGGTCGTTTTCGGCGGAGATCTCGTTTCGTACGGTTCTCTTCTTCGCGACGCGGTTCTTTTTTTTTTTTTGTCCTCTCGATCGTTTGTTTCGCCGGCCGAGACGCTGTTTCTAACCGCTCGAGGGACGAACGCTTACTGAAATCCCAGACATTGTTTAGAAGCATAAACCACGACGAACGAAGGCAGCAAATGTGAGCGTGGCGGGTTAGCGCTGAACGTTGACGTTTTGGCGGGTGGGGAGGGCGGTGGAGAGGGGGTATATCGCTCGGTGTTTGGTGTGTGTGTGTGTGATGTACACTACCGCTCATTAAAGTATGGACGCTTTAAATTTTACCATGATACACTAGGGTGACAGAATAAAATAGACACCAGGCAAAGCGATATAAATATGTAAACAGCTAAATTCTAAGAACGAATTAAGAACTTTCTCGTGTCATTAGGGTAGGGGTAGATGTATCGGAAGGAATTCGTCATAGTTTAGTATCGTTACAAGTATGCCTCGCTTATAAGATTCGAGTGATATTAGCGACTTCACCCGGGGTCGCATCGTTGGCCAGAGTGAACGCGGCGCTTCGTAACGTGAAATAAGTACATTTTTAAATATTCCGTTGTCCACAGTTAACCATGTGATTACACAATTTATACGCAAGGAAAAAACAACAGTGGAGCCGAGACCAGGTCGTGCCGGACCTTCTGAACGAAGTAAAAGGATGATTGTGCGCGAAGTGTTAAGAGAACCGCGAAAAAGTACAGCTGAGCTTGCGGCAACTTCACAGAAAAGTCAGCGCACCGTTCTGCGATACCTCCACAGTGTGGGGATGTATAAAAGGGTGGTAAAGAAAAAACCTCTCCTTACGGCGTTTCAAAAACGGCGCCGAATGGCTTGGGCAATCGAAATGCGAACGAAGCCCGAAGAGTTTTGGCGGTTTGTCATTTTTTCACACGAAAGCAGATACTGCCAATTCAGTGATAGTGGTCGTACGTGGGTATGGAGACGTTCGTCACAGCAACTGGACGACAAATTTTTGCATCAGACGGTGAAATACAGCGGTGTGAACATCATGGTGTAGGGCGCGATATGGTATGGTGGAAGATCGCAATTGGTAATCTGCGACGGAAATATAAATGCGGCAAAATATATCCAAATATTAACAGAAGGACTACTACCGATATTCGACAACGCCATTTTATGTAAAGAAGACGCCACTTTTATGGAGGATGGAGCAACCTGCCACAAAGCAAGAACAACAACAACATGGAAAGAGGAACAGGGGATTCGGATTTTACAATGGCCAGGCCAATCACCAGACATGAATCCGATAGAGAATGTTTGGCACATAATCCAGACAAATATGGCGAAACAACCCCGAAAACCCAGCAAATAAGGAAGAACTCGTGGCAGCTGTTACAGAAGAGTGGTTAAATATTCCAGAAGACACCATTAATCATTTAATAGATTCTATGCCGCGCCGACTCGCAGCACTTCACGCAAGTAAAGGTGGATCGACAAAATACTCTAATTTAAAAATTTTAAAATATTTTGTATATATAACAAGAATAGAATCTTTTTTTTAATTAGTAGGTGTCTATTTTATTCTGTCGCCTTAGTGTACTTTAAAAAGAATATTGTATAATTCTTTAATTAGTAAATTGCTAACATGTTCATAGAATTATTACACGATATCCCACCTATCGCTCGGTGTTTGGCGTGTGTGAAGTACACTATCGCTCATTATAGTATGGACACTTTAAATTTTAAGATACTTTAAAAAGAAATACTTTTATTCATGTAATAATCCTATGAGCATGTTAGCAATTTACTAATTAAAGAATTATACAATATTCCAAAAACGGAGGAACAAATTTCTGAACAGACCCAAATGACAGTTATTTCTTATTGGTCGAAAGCAATGCAAAATTACACCGTATAACATTCCCTTTTTGCTGTAAATTCTTAAAAAAAATCACATCCTTAATATTGTTTATATTACGTTTGCGTTTTAGCAGTTTTATTCATAATTATTATATTACTTTTGCAATTTACCGATATAGATTAGTTCTTCTCAGAGCTTTGATTTGAAAATTAATAGGTTATATAAGTAAATTGCAGATACAGAGAGCTTAGTTACCAAAATGAAACATTGGCTGTAATAAACAAATACAAAGAACATTAGTTGTACTGAAATTATAACTCTCTAGCTGTTGCTTTCAATTATGCATGCAGAACCTAGCACCAGTACTGATAGAAGTACAGAAGAGCAATCAAATCATTTTAGTAACATTAAAAAGCAGACAGTGCTGAGCGCTTACAAAAAAAATTTAACGGATACACCCAACACGAGAAAAGGTGACATGTTAAAGCAGATTTCCCATGTATTAGGTAACTTTATTGAGTGCAATATCTAAAACATATCAACACCTTACAAGATATTGTAATTGTAGGGATTTCAAAACCGATTATATATTGAGTAATGAGGGCTTATAAAAAAATGGAAAACTTCAGAACCAAGGAAGATAATTGGTAGGCCATCTTTACTGGAATTTTTTGATGAGACCGTCAAAACCGCTGTTTGCCTAATAGTTCACGATATGTTTCGACAAAATAAACTGCCAACATTAGATAAAGTCTTGGCTCAAATAAACAGTAGTAGTAAACTGCTAAATATCATTCTCACAACATTATATCGCGTAATGAAGCAACTGAAATTTAAGTAGGAATATTTGTAGTATATTTATATAATTTTGTTATATGTTGCAGGTACCTTAAACATGGCAGACAGAGGTGATATCGTAGAATGGAGGCGACAATATTTGAAAGGTTCTATATAGATCTCAGAAACTGAACCTAACGAATGGATGGATGAAGATAACCATCTTTTGCCTCTACATAGCGATGTTAGTGTTTCAAATGATGAAACAGTTATAGATGAAACAAAAATGAAACATGAAAAAGCAATCAGATGTTTTAACACTTGTATAAAATGGACAGAAGAAAATGGAGCCTTAAGCACAATACATTTATTAGATCTATGAATTAATTTTTCTAAACCATCATAAAAATATTTTTTACCTTTCGCCTTAAAATGGGCCAAAATTGCCTCCTTTACCTTATTGTCGTCGGAAAACTTTCTTCCACGTAAGTCTTCTTTTAAATTGGGGAACAAATAAAAATCACTAGGTGCCAGGTCTGGACTGTAGGGTGGATGGACTATTGATTGAAAGCCATGCTTGTGCAGAGCAGCCATTGCAACTTTGCTCTTGTGAACCGGCGCATTGTCTTGCAAGAGCAACACACTCTTGGTCAATTTTTCTCGACGTTCTTCCTTGATGGCCTCCTTTAATTTTTCTAATATCGCTGCGTAATATTCTCCGGTTATGCTCCTACCTTTTCCTTTGTACTCAATCAATAATATCCCCCAACAATCCCAAAAAACAGTAGCCATCAACTTTCCAGCCGATTCCGACACTTTGAATTTCTTTGGCGGTGGTGTCCCCTTTTTATGCCATTGCATGGACTCCTGTTTGGATTCAGGCTCAAAGTGATGAACCCATGTTTCATCTCCGGTAACAATCCGCTCCAAAATTTGTGCAGGTTTGTCTCCACACAGCTCCAAAAATTGTTTGGACGCACAGACGCGCTTCTGTTTCTGCAGCGGCGTGAGTATTCTCGGTACCCGTCTTGCACTGACTTTTGTCATACCCAGGTGGTCATGTAGGATACGCAAAATGGTGGTATCTGATACTCCAACTTATGCAGATAATTGTTTTTTCTTCAAACGGGCATCTTGTAGTAGAAATTTTTGCACATTTTCGACGATGTCTGATGTGGTGGCCTCAACTGGCCGTCCTAAGCGGGGGACGTCTTCAATCGATTCCCGACCATGTTTAAAAAGACCACGCCACTTATAAATCATTGATTTACTAGGGCACTGTTCCCCATAAACGGTTTCCATTTCATTCAATATGGTTTGAAAGTTCTTTCCTTGCTTTGTAAGGAACTTTATCACAGCACGGTGTTCAATTTCCTCCATAGTTTCAGTTTTCTTCGGGATTGACTTGTTTAGCAGGCAACTATTCGTCAACGATTAACGCTAGAGGGCTGCAAATTAACTTATATACTAATGATGAGTCGCCAATTAGAATGACACCTAGCGAGCGCCCCTATCCCCACTCCATACCCTTCATTCCACGAAATTCTGGACCTCCCTCGTACATATATGTTTTACAATCTGTTTTCTTATTAGTGCTTTAAGATGATATGATACTGAATTACAACTTATGTATTATGTTGTAACGTACTTTTTTTTCTTGAATAAACCTTTTTATAAATATTTATGTGTTGGAATAACATTAACCAAATTTAAATAAGTCATAAATGTTATAATTAAAAATATAATATTTCCGGAACCTTGACCATTGCACTTTTAAAAATATCCCTATGTGCCTCTTTCTTTTGCACAGTACTGTATGTATACTTATGTGGGAAAATTCAGCAGAATATCTAATTTTAATGCTAGATATTTTATGGGAAAAGCAAAAAAATTATAGTCCGCTTCACTTTTATTTTCGTTATCAACCACTTCCCAACAATAATAGGAAGAAGATATTATATTCTTGATCCGTCAATGATGAATAAACTTATTCATAATATACATGGTAATCCAATTAAACACAAAGAATAGAACAACACCTATGAAAATATAATGCATTATTTTCAGCTTAAAATATTTGGCAGCGCCTGTAATAACAGTCTCCAAAGGATCTTTCAAAACGTACACCCTAATTCCCCTCATATAAACGAAATAGTACGTTTGCCAATTTAAAGCCGACATATCGAATTCGAACAATTGCCTATCCGTAGCATTGAGCTTCTTCCACAGTTCCTGCGTGTTCGAATTCTTGAAATACCATCTAGTTAACGTAAAATGCTTAAAAGTCTCAGTAAATTCGTCGATCTTCCTATAAGTCCTTATAAGCCTGAAAAGGGAGAAGGGTTAGTTAGGAATTTGTCGTTTCATGACCTTCTCCAGGAGAACTTACAAAGGTCTCTTTCCCATGAGAAATGTCGCTAGATCAATAAAAAGTGCTGGAATGTAATGAAGCAATACGACGTAAAGGTAATGTATATACTTGTTGGAATTGATTTTATTCGAACTATGCGAAACTAACAGCATTGAAGGCATCCTCGAAGAATATTTCGTGGAAAGGCTGATGTATTTTTCTGAAAATCGAAGGGAATTTTACCAAGTTCCCCCAATACTAAAAATAATGATGCGGCTCACCCCAAGTTAACGGATTTTCAGGCGAACTAACGGCGTTATAGATTGGTATTTCGTCCTCATTGGTTCTACGCCTCTCCACAAGCTCCTGGTTTTCGTTTAGAGCCCTAAAATACGAAACAAATTCATGGGAAACATCTTGAGTTAATTTACAATGATTTTGAGCATTTCCCATGACACCTACTGCAAACTAGCAATATTCCAAGAGGCCGCTATGCTCAGACTGACAACGTAATCGGCCGGAATTACATCTACGGTTAGTTTGGGATCGGCCAAAGTCGATCTGGCCAATCCTAAATTGACAGCAACCAATAAACCTGTCGGTCCATACAGATTCTCGATCCAACCCGGAAAGGGCTCTTGGGAAGTTGCGATAACTGAAAGAAAATTATTTCTGGATTGTTAGCGTTTTTGCTTTAAATAAATCCAAAGGAAAAAAGTCCGGGCGGGTTAAAAATCCTACAATCCACGGTTAATTTCTCAACTAACATAGTATTCTACAGAAGGTTTCAATAAAAGCGCAAGATTTGAATTGTAGGATCCGCATGTGATGCTAGAATTGCTCTACAATGCTGAGGGACAGAGCTATATCCAATAAAAAAAGCCAAAAAGGCACCCGCATGGTTGCATCTATTTAAATGTTGTACTGCAGCCCTTTAACATTGTAGTTCATTTCTGATACCAAATTTAGCTTCCACGTGGTCAACTTCAACAGGAAACGCATTTCCGCCGCGATCCCACGACCTATAGGAATATTACTTTTACCGTCCCTACTTGGAAAATTTAAGCGGTATCTATCGGGGGACTGGCCGTTTACCAGAAATACTGTCGTCGGACTTTTGGGAAATCTTACCAATATCGTTAAATTGACGCAGCAATGGATTCTTTATAGGAATCGGTCTCGTAGAATCCGAATATGATGCTGGAATTACTGTATGATACTCGGGAACAGAGTTATATCCAATAAAAAAGAAAAAAGGCGAAGGTATGGTCGAATCTATATTACAGCCCTTTAACGTTGTAGCTAATTTATGATGTCAAATTTGGCTTCTGGAATTGGACCGTGTCATGATGAGGTATATAGAAATTAAATAAGAGCAAGAGGCGAAAGAAATAAAAAGAAAAAGGGATAAAATGAAAAAAATGAAAGGGGGAGGGGGTGGAAGAGAAAGAAAGGTGAAATGAGTAAAAGAAGGAACGAGAGATAGAACAAAAAGAGGGGGAGAACTGTGTCTATTTTCTTGTCTTACTCATTTCGCCTTTCTTTCTTCTTCACCCCCTCCCCCCCGGTTTAATTTTTTTTATTTCTTTTTCTTTTTATTGCTTTCTCCTCTTACTATATATTCATTTTCTACATATCTCATCATGACACGGTCCAATTCCGGAAGTAATTCGTTTATTACTAACTCTGGCCGTGGAAGCCTACGTATTCATTTCAAATTTAGCTCGTACGCTTTAAATAATCCTAGGGGAAAAAGTACAGAGATGTTAAAAATCCTATAATCTATAACTTTTCAACTAACGTGGTATTCTACAGGAGGTTTCAATAAGTGCACGAGATTTGTGCTCTTAAAGATTTGTGTCATAATGATACGTGATTATGACGTGAGGGATCGAAAGTTGACAAATAGGGTGGAGTGTTACACGATAGGACAACCCGTCCTGATTGTTAAACATTATTATCAAGATGGTGAAGGTTTGATTTCCATCATTCGTCAAGTGTGTTCAATATTCGGTCGACAGAATGTTCGTAATTCATCTACTATGAAGAGAATAATCGAAAAATTCGAAAGTACTGCTTCAGTTAGTGATGTAAAACACACGATGCGAGCGCTCACCGCAGTTGGCGAGAGTGTGGTCGAAAGTTCAGAGACGTCGATTCGTCATCGTGCGCAAGAATTGGACATTACAACAGTCACTCCTCAGCGTGTCACTGTCTGGAGGAATAATTGGACCTTATTTCTTAGATGAGGAAAGTAATGCAGTAATGATTGGAAAATATTGCTCTTGCTGACATATGTCTACAGCAGGAGCGGTGAAACATTGACTGTTTTGCATTAGTTTGCTCCTAGTTATATTATTTCTCTATCAGTGAAATGCCGCCACATGTATACAATAAAGTTATTGCAGATTTTGTTAAAAGAGTACGCATGTACCAGCAAAACCATGCCCCAATGTATACAATATATATATATATATATATATATAAATATATATATATATATAAATATATATATAAATAAATACTTTGCTATAGAAAGCCATGTTCTGTTGAACCCAAAAATCTTGCGTTCTCATTAAAACATCCTTTAGTACCAATAAGTATAATTTACTACAAAATTTAGAAAATAACTTCACGTCCACAAGTATAGCAGTGAACTCCACTCACACAAATTTATTAATTATGCGGAACGCAGCATTTCGAGAGCCCACGTGCTCTCGAAACGCTGCGTTCCGCATAATTAATAAGTTTGTGTGAGTGGAGTTTACTGCTATACCTGTGAATTGTACATCCACACAGTCCTTGCAATCGTCATTCAACCTCCCTTGTTAATCATGCTTTAAAAGAGTTTTGAAAGCTTACTGAATGATGGTCTGATGATTGCAAGAGGTAGTCCAACACCTTCTGCCCTCACCACGTCTTCAGCTATCGATTTGGTGAAACAAAACGTGTTTTCGTAATGCCCAAGAACGCTGGATGAATAAATACAGATGTTATTTTCCAAACGCAAACATTATGAAGAATTTGGGTCTTACATAGGACTTAACTTGTTAAGTGTACCATCATCGTATGCATCGACAATCGTTAATAGCTCGTGAGAATTTATGCTGGGCCGGTAGAATTCCTCATTGATGTTCTTTCTTGAGCAATGAGCAAAAACTGAAGACACGTAAATAAAGGACTAAAAAGATTTTAAGACTAAACTTCAAAGGTGCTTAGATTGTTTAAATTTAGTCAGTTTACCTTTAAATTCTTCATGGATTTCGCCATTTTAAGAAGATCTCGTGTAGCTCTAACGTTGACGTAAGCAGCTGAACGTAATTTTTCATCAAAATTCATCAAACCGGCGCAGTGAAAAATACAGTTGATCTCATCGATGAGCATTTGTTTGTCGTTCATATTGAGACCCAAATCTCTTCTGGAACATTCGCCTCTGATGTAGTAGACCTTTTCGGTGAAATTTGGATTAATATTCCTTATTTGATTAAATAACTGCAACAAAGAAATGGGAATATACAAAATAATCCAGCAGGCATTAAACTTACCGAATCTCCAAGCAAAGTTTCAACACGTCGCATCACTGATTGACCCTGCTTAGGACGTACCAGCAAATATATCCTTCTCAACTCTGGAAAACTTCTCAAGAGCTTCTCTAGGATTAATTTCCCTAAGAAGCCAGTGCCACCTGTGATAAAAACCGTCGCGTCTTCGAAATATTCTTTGATCTGGCTGGAGTCCAAAAGTTCGCGATCGATTTCGTCGTGAGCAAAATCTACGTTGGCCATGTTCTCTTTTTTCTGTTGAATCCTTTATTTACACCGCTAATTCACTGTTACAGTACTGCGGATATTTGAACTAACGGCACGTTTAGTAGGCTAAAGGTCAAACGCCATGGAAATTATCATATTAAATAAGGTAATGGCTATTGTTTTCCTCAGGCTTTGCTATCAATTGTTCTGTGAAGTCGCATTTTCGCATTGTTTTCAATGCAATTGTGTTGTAATATGAACGTCCTATTAACATTGAGAGTATGCTTTGACATTATAAGGACGTCCCGAATTTAGGTTGAGACAGCTCCGAGTTCGGGAAGTTTCGAATTCCTTTTAAATATCTTGAACAGAACAACAGCAAAATTGTTGCACTGTTCTGCTCAATAGAATAGCTACAAAAATGTTGGCAGAAAACGGGGATATTCAAACAAACTTAATCCATAAAGAAATTTTGTTCCGTATACTCATTGTATGTAACACATGGGCTGAAAAGTTCCGGGCCTAACACATAGATGACGCTAGTTTTATTGCAGTCACCTTTCTCTCAGTTAGTACTAACCTTCGAAAGACAGCTGTTAAAATTTCATGATATTCTATTCATTAGTTTGTGAGTTATTGTGCTAAGAGTCACGCTACTTTTGTTATTTTCAAAACAATGGATCAAAAACAATTTCGTGTTTTAATTTTACACTGCTTCTTGATGGGAAAAAATACCGTTCAAGCGAAGCAATGGCTTGAAAAGTGTTATGGGGACTCCGCTCGATCAGAAACAACAATAAAACGTTGGTTTGCTGACTTCAAACGTGGTCTTAGAGACACCGATGATGCATAACGCAGTGAACGTCTAAATGAGGTGGTAACACCAGAAAACATCAAAAAAATCCACGAAATCGTTTTGAATCATCGAAAAGTGAAGTTGCGTGAGTTAGCTGACATCGTAAAGATATCAAAAGAACGTATTGGCTTTATATTGCATGAGCATTTGACTATGAGAAAGCTCTGTTCAAAGTGGGTGCCGCGTTTGCTCACGGTTGACCAAAAACAAAATCGTGTTGATGATTCTGCAATCACTAATTAGCGCTAATGAACTTAAATTAGTGTAATACGTCTACATATGCAGAATAATTAAAGATATGCAAAAAATAAAATATGTGCACTTTGCATATAATCGGGTCTTTACTCATTTCAAATCTTTGTAAGACCGGGCTAATATCTTCCAAATATCGTGCTAAACAGTGTTCATTATGTTATCTAACAAGAATTTGTGTGGTTTTAGACTGTGAAAGACATTTCATTAACGCACACCCAGTTTTCTTCGAAAAAATAAACTTCGAATCCATAACCAATATTTTTATTTTGATTAAAATTATGATCAGCTGAATGCTCAAAATACAATGACCTTCAGGTATTTTTAAAAACAAAGCACTTCCAAATTGAGAGTCGTTTAGATAAAGATACACGAAAATATTTTTTTTGGTAAGTATTTCATTTATAATTAACATAACAACACCAGTATTATACACCAACCATTACAAAAATAACAGACAAATATAGCTCTTGACATCCGGAACCGTAAAGATCTCTACTCCGCCAGTCTAAGCTCGTCATGGTCCGATAAAGTCTTCAATCTGGAAGGAGACACATCAACCTAAAACTATCATCGGTAAAAAAAAACTGGTACCTCTCTAACGTCGTATGCATTAGTTCTTTGGAATTCATGAATACTCCATGTTTTCTATCCAAGTATTGCTTGACCTCGACTAACACCATGGAATCAGCTCCTAATTCTGACAGGGTCCATCGCATGCTGATCGATTTCAAACTTTTTATGCCTGCGAGCAAGGATCATGATTAAAACAAAGATTCACAGGAACGCCATGGATGTCGTACCCATAATGTCTAGTACAACATCGAATAGATTACTAGCTTTGTTTCCGCACACTTTTTCGCTGACTAGCGTACTCGCAACCACCGCCTCTTTCTGGCAGAGAAACCGATCGAGTACGTTTAAACAACTCGATACCCTCTGAGGTATTACGCCGTGCACCCATTCACTTTGAACGCTATCTTGAATTTTTGCGGACATACCCACCTAAACGTACAAGTTTTTGTGATATATTAGGAAATAAAAGCTATAATGTATGTATACATCTTCGACAGATCCCCACTGTACGGACACTGCTGGATATCCATCTCGTCTCCTCCTCTCGCAAATCCTATCCACAACTGAATTGGCCATGCCGTAATTAGTTTGTCCATTAGCGCCTCTACCTCCACTAAACGACGAGAAGACTACAAAATACCTGCAAATCCTCGTTTAGAACTGGAATGTTCTCTAGTTTGATTACGCAATTACTATCACCTCAAATTTGGGCATAATTTCCTGCTACATTCGTCTAAATTGCTGGTACAAGCCGCTTTCGGTGTCAAGGCCGTTGCGAAGGTACGTTCGCTTTGATTTTCGAACAGGCTGTCCGCTAAAACACCCGCTACGTTGAAAATTCCGTCAACAGGACCGAATTCATTCGCGACGTTTAAAAGTTCGATACAATTCCGCTGGTCTGATGCGTCCAAGGCGCTGATTTCGACTTTCACGTTGTATTCCATCCAATTTCTGTTAAACATAGTGATTAATACAACTTTAGAGTAAAGTATAATTAATAAAACCTTATGCTATAACGTTGATATCCATTTGCAGAACCAGATCTCGATGTCAAGACCAACTTTTTAGCTCCTTTAGTCACTAAGAAGCTCGCCACTTCAAAACCAAATCCTCCAAGACCTCCATAGATTAAATAAGAGCAATTTGGGTCGCAATAGAATCTATTTGGGAATATCCAATTGGCAAACCTTTTGTTTACTTTTTCATATTCTTACCTAGGTGTCGCTTTGATTGAAACCTTCGGAACTTCGAAATGAATCTTCTCCTTTTCCTCCTCTCTAATCTTTATAAGAACCTTACCAACTTGTTTGCCTTCGCTCATAAACCTAATCGCAGTTTCGATCTCATCATATTGAAAGACAGTTGTTGGAAGCGGTATAATAGCGCCACATTGGATCAATTCCATGATACCGTCTTTGTAAGCTTGGAGAAGCATTACTAAAATGAATACCTACATTTTTAATACCGGCTAACTTACATTGATCTTCCAAGAAATCCTTATCAACCGTCAACGCCCTAAATTCTGCTTCCTTCTCCAATAAATGCAAGCTGAGACTAGCATCACTTGCCACATCTGCCAGCCCAAGTTCTAGAAACTTTCCACCTTTAGCTAGACATCTTGCAGATGCCAAACGTCCTTCTCCAATTAAAGAATTCACTACGTAATCCACTCCTTTGACATCAGTGTGTTTATACACCACTTCCTCGAAAGAATTGTCCATAGAATCGCATATGTATTCGCTTTTGATTCGGGGATAGCGTTCTCTGAGAAACGCTCTCCCATTAACTGTATCAGCTGTAGCAAAAATCGTCAAGCCAAAGTGAAGGCATAAATTTATAGCGGCCAAACCAACGCCACAAGTTGCGGAATGTATGAGAACGGTTTGACCAGGCTTAGGTCGCGAATCCTATCAAAATATCGTCAGTTGTTAAAGAAATCAATAGAGCAACATCTGTGTAAAGGTAATTCACCTTTAAAAAGATTATAGACGCAACAGAGTATGGTAAAATAACACTAGTTGCTTCCTCCATCGTCCATTTATCTGGTATAGGTAATACTAACTTAGATTTAATTGTAGCTCCTATAGCACCACCTGCACAAAGACCCATAACCCTTTCCCCTCTGTAATTGTTAAAGTCGAGGTTATAGAATTCCCTTCTTTAGGTTTTGAGCTTACCTAGAATTCCTGCCGGCAAAATCTAGACACTGAAGGTTATCCTCCTGAACGTCAGCATCTTGCAGCATACCCCTGGTGATCCTTCTAGCAGATACCGTTAACTCTTTGAGATTTAAACTCGAATAGTAAACCTAGAATAATAAGAAAGAGACGCAGTGATTACAATATTTTTTACTATCTTAGTGTTGCCTACATGCACGATATCCTCTCCTGGTGCCAAGGCATAGCATCTACGTCCCTGCATCCAAGCTAAACTGGACAGATCTCCTCTATTTGAAGCGCCGATAAAACAATTATCATCTTGAACTAATTCAGGATCGGGTATTTGTAAAAATCTATAAGTTCCCCATGAACCGTCTTTCCAAACATTTATCATCATGCCTTTGTCCAACTGTTCTCTATAGAATAATAATTTGGGATCGAATTTAGGCGCTTTGTCCATTATCAGAAAGCATTTAACTCTATTCGCTCCTAATTCGACTTTCAAACATTTAATTAAGCCTAAAACACCAGTTAAATCATCGTTTTGTGAGTAAATAGCAACTTCCTCGCCTCCCTTGACGAGATCTTGCAGCTTTGGAAGCCAATCAAAAGTAACCGCAGCATTGGTTACGTCCAAATATTTCTTCGGAATTGTACATCGCGATATTGGTCTTAACAGTAACAAGATCTCCTTCTTAGTCGTATATTTGCAAAGAACTTCGAAAGGTCCATTTGAGAATTTAGATAAGTTAGTGTCCAAAGTTTCTCTGCTAATTACGAATCCATTAGCATCTTTAATAGCATTTAAAGCTGTTGATAGCTAAGGATTTGAAAATTACACGACAGAAGATACGGCCAATTCTTTCAAATACCTCTACAGTTTCCATTAGATTGGTTACTATTAATATTGTACACATTTTTTGATCACTCAATGGTCCATCCTTGATTGTCGCACCTGGCAAATAAATCTTCTTATCCGTCAACACGGTGACGTCTTCCTGCGCTAACGGTGTGTCAGTTACAGCTGATTGAATTATGGGAAATAAGAATTGATTCTCATTTGAGATGTCGGAACAAATCTCAACAACGTTGAGCCTAGCGCTGTCTATATTTTCTAAAACAATTTGAGTAAATACCTTGACGGAATTTGGAAGATCCATTTGGGTCTCGTTTGGAATAAACTTTGATACTTCCAATAACGGACTGACTTGCTTTCGTCTAACCGTTGCAATATTTCTCACGCCCTGAATTTCGATGCCGCACGCTCTAGAATACTGCATTGTTCTCCCTTAATCAAAACAGGACATCACACTAACCTGACAGTATCGAGCTCTTTATAGGAATACACTGGAACGGCATTTCCAGACTCTCTAACCGTATGGATATGTTTCGGGGCATCAATTACAAGATTCTGAATGTTGTTGATGAGAAGCAATTCTTTGGAGTCGTCCAATAGAAGAATTATCTGAAGCAAGTAATCCAGATACTCGACCCAGTTATCGTCCCACTGGACGATTACTTTTGACAAATCCAAAGTGGATCTTCGTATTCCCTTGAATCCACCACTGTAGTGAATATTATAAAATTAGAATATATATAAAGGAGTCGCAAAAGAAAATAATCACCTGTAATAATAACCTCGTAATTTAAGTGCTTTATAAATATCATCTCCGTTCATAAGTAGTTGGTCCTCATCGACTGGTAAAGTTGGTAAGGGTATCAGTGTTTGCTCATCTTGTTTTATAAAAATTTTTCCCGTGACCAACACAGAATCGTCCTCAGCAATCTGGATAATTGCATAAATGATACACAACGCAAAATTTCTAATCTACCAATTTACCTCAAACGTATTCGTTCCCAATTGTAAAGATATCGAAAGCTTCAGTGGAGCATTTTCTGGAATCATTGCTATTCGTATGAAATGGACATCTTCGAATGCCACTTTCATCTCGTCCATGGACTTGTCCAAAATCTTCGCTAAAGTACTCCAAGCCAAAACCAAGCAGGCGGTAGGAGGAAGTACATTCTTACCTAAAATTTTAATAAAGGAAACTAATTTCTAATCCATTGTCGCTCTAGAAACCACCGTCAACGACGTATCCCGTAACATAGTTCCATTCTACTTCCTTCGGCGTTATCAGGACTTGTCTATATTCGTGGTTGACCTCCATCGAATTATGCGTACGAAAGATCTTGCAGTTTTTAATGTGGTTCCATTTTATGAATGGAGAAATCATACCTGTTCCTCTAGATACGGGTAACTCGATTGGAGGATATAGTTTGTCAATTTCCATTTCGAAACCGTGCTGATATAACCTGAAGTTTTGAAGGGTGATGTAATACGTTGCCTCCGGGTATTTAATAGAAAACGTTTTACCTTCCTAAAGTGTCTAGTAGATTCAAGACGCAATTTTCAGCGTTTATGGAGAACAAAGTCATAGTATTAGCGATGATTTCCTCACTCGCACTACCCACCACTAAACATATTGCTTCTTGTCTGAGGTTGAGGTGAGTATCATATGAAACGTTGCCATTACATTCGATAGAGTTATTTTCATTTAACGGCCTTATTTTGTCGTCAAAATTTTCAGAGATAATGGTCAATATAGTTTGCTCCAATGTTTGAGAATTTCTCATGTAAGCCGCTACTGCGTCGCCGTATCCATGACCTTCTATGTAGTTTGGTATTAATCTAATGCCTTTGAAAATATTTGCCAGACCGATTTGAACTGCAACTGTTCCAATAACCACCTCAAAAGATGTACGACTTTTCTCTTTAAATAATTCCAAGAGATTCAATTTGGTCACATTATTTAAAGCAATTTGGATGCTGTAATAGACCAATGAGCACTAAAATTCTGTAAAATCAAAAAATTACATCTACCTCCTTATAGTTTGGGCAAAAATGGGAATCTCCATCAAATAGCTTCCATATGTTAAGTAATCTTTGCCACAATCACCGAAGAACAGGCACAATTTACTCTCTTTGAGACCATTCACCTTTGTTATAGATCTTTTGATTTCGGAAGAGTGATTATAGATTCCATAGCCCCTGTAGATTTGATCTGCAGGTTTCCTAGAACGTACTTATGAATACCCACGTGATTAAGGCATCTTTGAGTGCAATGTCTACTTAAAAGCTTGATGTAGTAAATAAGCATATTCCGGATCATGTTGTTTGGAGTATTCCTTCAAAATATCATCCAATCCATCTTTGCCGCGTCCGCTAACGCATATCAGACGTAGAAGACTATCGGTGAGTTGAGTAGGGCTAATTTTCTTCTTTCGATTCCAGTGGAGAAGGACATGGCCGGTAGTACCACCAAAACCAAAACTATTGGCAGCTACAACAGTACGTAATGAGATTTAATCAATTCTATAAAGAATTTGTCCTTACCGAATAGCACTTTATCATCTGGTAAGGGAATATTTTCGGTGACCACTTTCAATCTCCCCTTGTGAAGTCCTTCTACGTCTTTCCTAGGAGTGTTATAATGCAGGTTTGGAGAAATGAACCCCGTTTCCATGGCCAATATCATCTGCAAGGAAATAGTGATCGATCGAGTCCTAATGCTTTAATGTTCCAACTTGCCTTAACAATGCCACACGTACCAGATGCACCTTCAGTATGACCACAATTCGATTTAACCGAGCCAATATACAAGGGACCGCTCCTTTTCTTACACAATATTTCGTCTAGGGCTCGCAGCTCTTGAACGTCACCAACTTTAGTGCCTGCAAAGAATATTTTATAATATATATACAAATTTTTGGTCATGAGAGAATCGCTCCTACCTGTCCCATGAGCTTCGACGTAACTCACAAGCAAGGGATCGACATCGCATTCCTTGTAAAACGTTTGCAGGAGCCTTATTTGTTCCTCGGTCGAAGGGTGCAATATACCTTCAGCCTTAAAGCCCTCTGAAGCGCATTTTATATGTACCAGCTTTAAGAAGCAGTTAAACTTAGAGAGGAACTTTAGAAATTCAAATATTTCGGCTTACTTCGGCGTAGATTCTTTTAGCATCTTTACTTTTTTCTAGCACCAATGTAACGATGCCCTCCGCCCTGGTATACCCATCACCTGATTCATCGAATGACCTACTTTTACCGCTCGAACTTAGCATTCCTATTCTAGAATTTATTGTAATTTAAGTTTATTGTTGACATGTCTAAAAAGACACATACTTTACGAAACCTATAGTTACATATGGTAATAGGCAAAGGTTTCCACTTAAAATCAGCGCTTTTTCACATTTTCCTTCTCTAATGGCTTGATATCCATGTTCGAGAGCTGAAAGCGAACTGGCGCAAGCCGTATCCAATTCGAACGAGGGACCTTTTAATCGCAAACAGTAGCTGATACGTTTGGCGAACATTGATCTGTCACATCTAAGTTTAGAAAGATCGTTTGCGAAAGTTTATTGTTGGATGTTTTGATGGACATTATGTGTTCAAAGAAACAAATGCCTTTACATAATAATTACAAAAGAAATGCAGACACATGATGAAAAATATGAAATAGCTACGTTTACTAACGTTATACACTGAGAAAAATACAGGTTTCACAGAAGCAGATTAGGCGCTATGGTACGTAATAGCAAAGAAAAATACTTTACGTTATTACTAGATGAAAATAAGCATACACCTGTGGAATTATTGAAAACTTTAGAAACACTTTTCCCTAAAAAAGATAATTCCACCAACACATGCGTAATTGTTTATAATACGAAAGTGAGAGATAAAAACAAATATTCTTTGAAAAGCATAGGTGATATAATCCAAAATATAACAAAGATAACAGTTACAAATTCAATATTCACGCATGAAAGGAACTATAATAGATTTTCAAAATTTCGCAGTATAACTTTGAAATACAGAAGATGTAGCTGGTGATTGATCGACGACCAAAATTATTAAGGATGCCGCTCAGATGTCCGCACATAGAATTCTTGGTATAGTAAATGCTTCACTCAAAAATTGGAAAACATCGTACATTCTTCCAATTCCTAAAGAGTCGGGGACCAAAGTATGTGCGGAATTCAGCCCTATTAATACTTTACCAAGTTACGAAAAAGTTCTGAAGCCGTGCGTTAAAAACCAGCTACATGAATTTTGCGAGCGAAGTAATGTGATTCATCATAATCAATCAGGATCTAGAAAAGGTCATTCATGTGAAACTGTTATAGTGGATATATGTCACAAGTGGTTGCAAGAAATGGATAAGGGAAATGTTGTGATAGCCGTGCTTTTGGACGTCCGTAGGACTTTTGAAACTGTTGACAAAAAACTACTAGTAAAGAAATTAGGAATGTATAATATTTATGATAAGGTTAAGGACTGGTTTGATTCATATGGAAATAAAACAACTGAGAAAGTGAAATATAATAATAGGATATCTGATAGTTTAAATGCAAATAATCGTATGGCACAAGCGACGGTGTTGGGTCCCTTATTGTTTAATTTATTTTTATATTCTGTTGATAATGAAAGGCTGTAATGTGTGTAAGTTTGTAGATGATACTGATGATGTGCATAAATAGGAATGGTGTTGGTTATATGACGATGACTAAATATATCAATGGTTGTATAAAAAAAAAGTATTAATGTTACAAAATAAACTTTATAACTATAGGTAGCACGCTTAACTTAAACAATGTCGATATAACTAGTATTAGGATAAAAATTGATAAGAGTAATTTAGAAAGGGTAGACACCATTAAATACTTGGGGGTTACTTTGGTATTTAAAGAACATGCAATAAAGTATTATGAACAAAATGTCGAAAAAAGTGAGGTATATGAGTAGAACTAGTAAACATTTATCAATCTATGTAAAATTACTTATGTATTTATAAATCTCTAGTTGTACCACATATAGAATTTTGTTTTTTAGTACTTCTTAATCTAAACAAGAATGAGATTCAACAAATTCAAAGAATTCAAAATAGAGCAATGAGAATAATTTTAAAATGTAGCAGTATCCGTCAAAGAATGTTATTTGAGAGTCTAGTGTTTATACATGAAAAATTTAGTGTAGTAAATTTACTTATGAAATGTTTATAAATGAAAAATAATCTACATACATCGAAGTTATCTTAGTGAAAGATTAAAAACGGTTCATGATGCTTATGTTTACAGCACTAGAAGCTGCAATGATGTCTATATTATTCCCTTTAATAGATCACAGACTCCTAAAACCGTATTTGTAAATGTTCTCATGCTATACAATACTTTGCCACGAAACTAAAACTAACAATAATAACATTAGTACCTACCCTTAAGAAATATTTATATCTGCATATTGTTGAGCTCTATAATTCATTGTATATTGAATTCCTTTGCGTATATCTTATTGTATAGCTTGCTAGCTGACTAATAAATCTATTTATCTATATCTTACCCCATAATTGGATCCGCAGAAGTTTGGGTGGTATCGAAGTATACCATATTTTCCGTTTCTGGGAAATTGACAGCGGCAAAGACTCCGACACTAGTGCTTTCAAAATCCGACGGATGATAACCGGCATCGTAGATTGCTTCCACGGATTTTTCCAGAAGATGTCTCAAAGTAGGTTCCATGACATCGCATTGTTTACTCGTGACCCCTTAAGAAGATTTCAAAAAATTTTGTAGACCTGATCAATGGGATCTTCCCAATTTTGTTACTGACTCTAACAAGGGGACACGTTTAAGTGACCCTCACCCGTTTAAATAAAACTTCGAGGGTTAAAATTTTGATACAAATAAAGTCTTTTTCTTTACTCGCATCACCTGACTCACGCTCGCAATTTGCTGTTTGTAGATCGGCGAATCTGCGATCACGCTAATAGGACGCTGACAACGGTTATTGAGATTTTTTTAAGTAGTTTCATTCAAACCGGCGAGAGATTCCTACCTGTGCTACCTTGTAAGCTAAGAGGTCTTTCAAAACGCGCTGGACGGGTTGTTAATCTTAATGAAATTTTAACAAGTATGCTGTGTAGGGAAAGATAACACTGGCGAATACACATTTTGGTACCTAGGATTTTTTAAGTGTAATTATGCAATTTTGAGGTGCCTAATCCAAAAATACCGTCAGATTTGTCCTATCAGATCTAGTTTTCAAAATTCACTTTTTCTGCCGTATTTAGGAAAAGTTCGCCAAAATTAGATATAATGTTGTGTTATGTACGTAACTTTTTTAATATTACTATTTGATAACTGTTAACCGAAATACAAAAAAAAATGGGTAGAAGGCATTTAACAGAAAAATATGCACATACAACTCTCAATCATCAGTTAAAAATTTCCTTGCTTGAGGTTTACCAAAAGTAATCGGCCATCATATGAGTATCCCATCTTCCTTGGTGCCTTTCCTGCATAACAGTAACGTCTTTACGAAATCTTTCCCTCTGTTTCTCACTAACACCACCTAAGTTTTCTGGAAAACGATCATCCGAACGTGTAAAAGTTAGAAAGCATCTGTCCTTGCTCACTCTATGTTAGGGTATACCCATTTGCGCCGGTTATTGCTATTAAAGCCTTTGATGTTGACAGAACAAAAATAGCAATCATCATGATGGCTTTTAGGCTCCCTCCATAAGATAGACACTCCAAATTTTAAGCACTTTCGCTTTCTGTTTGCCGACATTCGCAAATGTTCTACGCATATTTTGCATACAAAATATGGTACCCAAGATTTATCCTGGTCTCCTAACTGGAAGCCAAAATACTCCAAATATGCCCTTTTTATTAAGGGAGATATGGGTTTTTTACTTTCCCTAAAAAGTGTATTCACCACAAATTTAACAAAAAAACATCTGGATGGTTGAAACTATTCCGTCTGCTTGTTGAAGCCATTGTTGTTATTCGAATTGTTAATATTCATGCAACAATTTAAAGTAAACATTTAGTACACACTGACGCAGTTATCGCACGCAAGCATAATACTAGACTGAGGTGTGGGAAGCAGATAGAGATATGGGGAACCCTACGTCAGAGGTGAATGAAGTAGTGGGTATTAGGATTGGGTTGGGGTAGATGGGGAATACTGACAATCGTAATTATCATTTTTATTTAATTAATCATTTTGATTTTGCCATTTATCCTTGTGAGTAATAAATTTCACCGTGGTGTATCTCAAAAACTAGAGCCGCTAGGCATTTATTTTTGGAACCAGCACATCAAAAATATCCTAAATCAGTTCGTATTTTACAGGCACCACGAAAAAGAAAATATTTTGTCGGGCGCTGTAATCACTTACCAAAGTATCCTCTATCGAATTTTTCTATAAACGGGATCATTCCGGTCTTCTTTGGCATATACGGATGATCTTGCCATTGTTCGTACACTCCACAGACCATATCGTATTTATTGTAGAGGTTTCCTTTAAACTGGTAGATATCTGCGGATGCTGCAAAGGCTCCGGATAATCCTTTTTTTTTGGAAAATCGTCGTTAAAATATTGGATTTCTATCGTTTAACCCTGGATTTGATACCTGATATAACGATATCCTCACTATCATTAGGTTTACCGCAGATTCCTGTCGACATCCCCCTGTTGCACGCTTGCAGATTTCTTGTTGAAAATACACTAGCAATGTGGCCCCTATTTCGATGAAGGTATGCATATATATACGTATGATTAAACTACGCAGATTTTAGCATAGTATTTTAATTTCGTTTATCATCAAATGCAGAATTTTAATATGAGCTCTTTTGTAAGCAAATGACAAGCGACATTTGATAAACGTTTTCGAAACTCGTGCATTGTCATAATGAATAATGCTAAAATATTGTATTATATTTTGAATAATTCGACGCCTTATGTAACCAAATCTTTTGCTCATTTCTGCATACATGCATGAGGTAGGCACCATAAATCCTCAACCTGATATTGAAAAAAGAAACTTGGAGAAACTTTTATACATTTATTACAACGATTAGTTAATAATTCGATACTCTTCTAAAAAAAATTTCAAGTTTTTCCGTTAAAATGTTCTACAACAGCTACTTGCAACTCATTGTCGTCCTTAAAACGAGGTCCCCTAGGGTCTTTTTTTTTAATTAGAGAATAAATAAAAATCACAAGGACCCATATTCCGAGTATACGGTGGATGTTCCAGTTTTTAAAGGCTACATTCGCTGACGGCGGCTTGCGAAAAGGCGGCGATATGGACGGGAACATTGTCGTGCAATAATCGCACGCAATTTGTCAATTTTCTACGACGTTTTGCACGAATACTCTCCCTTAATTTGTGCAATAAAGACGCATAATATGTGCTGATCACAGACACGCTTGGGAAACTCCTATATTACCGATTGGAGACAAGTTTCAGCGCTGTCGGGAAGTGCCTTCCGCGCTAAAAATTATGGGCGGGAATTTGAAAATCGTAAATAATATATTAATTAAATATCCAGTTTGCGTATTCTTTGAAATAAGCTTGCAATCAAAAAGATATGTATCAAGCAAGACATTTATAAAATACGAGGGCAATTCCAAAAAGAAGGTCTCATATTTTTTGGGGACGTAGAGAAAGTTTTAATGCGGTTGTTGGCAACACTGTTGTGAGTGGTGCCTTCTCCGCTACCACGTAAGCACGCACGCGCTTCGCTCGGATGCTCGGTCTTGGCTTGGTAGCCATTCGAAATGGAGCTCCCGATAAACGTTACCGCCAAGTGCGAAGTGCGCGCAGTTATTCGATTTTTGAACGAAAAAGGGGTTAAACCGGTTGAAATTCGCCGTCTATTGACGGAAGTGTATGGACAGCCGTGCATGGATGTCAAAAACGTTCGCAAGTGGTGTAGAGAGTTTACAGCCGGTCGTACTGAAATTCATGACGAAGAATGGAACGGGAGGTCGTCAATTGCCGACGAGACAATCGCGAAGGTTGAGGAACTCATGCGTAAAGATCGGAGGATCACTCTGGACGCTCTCTGCATTTTGGTTCCTGAGATTTCCAGAAGCACCATCCACAGGATTTTAACAGAAAAGTTGCAATATCGGAAGGTGTGTGCAAGATGGGTGCCGCGTATGCTGGCAGAAGACCACAAACGGCAACGGGTTGATTCTTCCCGCGAATTTCTTCGCCGCTATGGAGACGAAAAGGACAACTTCTTGGGCTCGATTGTCACGGGTGACGAAACCTAGGCATTCCACTTTACACCTGAGACAAAACAACAGTCACGCGAGTGGCGGCATCCCTCTTCGCCCAAGCCACGAAAATTCAAGCAAATACAGTCTGCCGGTAAAGTCATGGCAACTGTGTTTTGGGACAGGAACGGGGTACTGTTGGTCGACTTTCTGCCTGCTGCGAAAACAGTCAACGCTTACAGGTACTGTGAAACACTGAAGAAACTGAGAAGGGCAATTCAGAACTGGAGAAGAGGGATGTTGAGCAAGGGTGTAAGCATTCTCCACGACAACGCCCATCAAACCGTCGATCTCCCGCAAAATTTTGGTTGGAACGTCATCACGCAACCACCCTACAGCCCGGACTTGGCACCCAGCGATTTCCACCTGTTCCCTAAGTTTAAGGAACATTTGTCTGGACGGCGGTTCTGCTCCGATGATGAGGTGACAGATGAGGTTCAACGCTTCCTGAAGGGCATGGCGGCAAGCTGGTATGATATGAGCATTATAAAACTGCGCAAACAGCGTCTACAAAAATGCATCGACCGAAATGGCGATTATGTTGAAAACTAAAGCATTCTTCAATCTTTAAAGTGATGTAGCAATTATAGAAATTAAACGGTTCTTTGTATATCTAAAAATATAGGAGACCTTTTTTTTTGGGATTGTCCTCGTATGACGATACACTCCATTGATTACAAGCATATTTCAAAGAATATAAAAGAAATATCACAATTCTAATAGCTAAGTAGTGGCATTTACAATATCAAAAAAAAACAAAACATGTGTAAAAATAATTTTATTACATATTTACAATTTGGTTTACATAAAAGCACAAACCAAACAGCAATAATATGAAATATATAGAGGAACCAAGTAACAAAAATAAAAGTTAAATGAAAATATATAAATAAAGGTCAAATAGAAATAGCAACAAATAAAAAAAATTATGTATATTACTAATAAAAATCAGAACTAATAACAAAAATATCCAATAATTTCCAGTAGATCATGTTCCGTCATAGTTCTTGCATTTGACCTAAATGGGGATGCTACGAGTAAATAAAGTATACAATTATGTGTATTCTCTAGAATAAATGTAATGAATTTAGAATTTCTGCAGTACCTGCCGTTGTTTCTCCTGTTATAAATTACAAGAATTACTTTCCTTAAAATATGTTAATTAAATTTATATTCATATCTGAGGAGAAAAGATTGAGAGTAGTGCCCTGCTGCTTCAGTTAACCTAAAATGATTGCAGATTAATATACAATGGATCTATCTCTTCTTAATTTTCATTTGTATAGATAAATCCCATAGATTGTATTTCCAACTAGTAAAATATTTCACTTGCAGGAATGAATGAGTGTTTGGTCAGAGACTGGATTATATGCAAAGTGCATATACTTTATTTTATTTATTTATAATATTTTACGTCTATTTGTAGATGTTTTACACTGATTAAAGTTAATGAGCGTTAATTAAATTAATCTGTGTAACACAGATCTTTAGAGTCAATTAGCAAAATACCCTCACAATCCCAGAAGATTGTGGCCATCAATATTCCGTTAATTTTTTTTTTTTATAAAAACTGTGATTAGTTGAATACACAAAGTCAAAATGCAAATGACCCTCAGGTACTTTTAACATACAAAGTGCCTTAGCAAGCATTGTTAAAATCATTTCTAATAAGAGAGTCGTTTCGATGAAGATAAAGAAGAAAATTTGTTTGGCAAACATTTTATTTGTAATCAACATAAACACCAGTATTACATATCAACCTTTACCAAAATACTTCAAGTAGATAAATATAGTTTTTAGCATTCGAAATAATAAATACTCCTACTCTGCCTCTCTAACCTCGTCATGCTTTGATAAAGTCATCAATCTGGAAATAGACACACCATCTTAAAATTATCATCGATAAGAATAAAAATTCCAACCTCTCCAACGTCATGTGCATCAGTTCTTTGGAGTTCATAAAGATTCCATGTACTCTATCCAAGTATTGCATCACGTCGACTAGCACCATGGAATCAGCTCCTAATTCTGACAGGGTCCATCGCATGCTGATTGATTTCAAACTTTTTATGCCTGAGAGCAAGGATCATGTCTAATGAAAATATTCACAGGAATACAATAGATGACATACCCATTATATTTAGGACATCGTCAAATAGACTATTAGCCTTGTTTCCAGACTTCTTTTCGCTGACTAACGTGCTCGCAACCACCGGTTCTTTCTGACATAGAAACCGATTGAGTACGTTTAAACAGCTCGATACTCTCTGAGGAATTACACCATATCCCCAAACACTTTGGACGGTCTCTTGAGTTTTAGTGAACATACCCACCTAAAGAGCATATAAGAAATAAAGCAATAATTAAAATATGTATGTATACTTCTTCGATAGGTCCCCATTGAATAGCGACGGCTGGATATCCATCTCGTTTCCTTCGCTCGCAAATCCTATCCACAACGGAATTGGCCATACCATAATTAGTTTGCCCAGCAGTTCCTCGACCTCCAACAAACGACGAAAAGACCACGAAATATCTAGAAATTTCCGTTTAGCCCCAGTTGGAATGCCCCAGTTTCGATATGAAATTATCATCACCTCAAATTTGGGCATAATTTCCTGCTACATTCGTCTAAATTGTTGGTGCAAGCCGCTTTCGGTGTCAAGGCCGTTTTGAAGGTACGTTCGCTTTGATTTTCGAATAAGCTGTCCGCTAAAACACCCGCTACGTTGAAAATTCCGTCAACAGGACCGAATTCATTCGCGACGTTTAAAAGATCGAGACAATTCCGTTGGTCTGATGCGTCCAAGGCGCTGATTTCGACTTTCACGTTGTATTGCATCCAATTTCTGTTAAACATAGTGATTAATACAACTTTAGAGTAAAGTATAGTTAATAAAACCTTATGCTATAACGTTGATATCCATTTGCAGAACCAGATCTCGATGTCAAGACCAACTTTTTAGCTCCTTTAGTTACTAAGAAGCTCGCCACTTCAAAACCAAATCCTCCAAGACCTCCATAGATTAAATAAGAGCAATTTGGGTCGCAATAGAATCTATTTGGGAATATCCAATTGGCAAATCTTTTGTTTACTTTTTCATATTCTTACCTAGGTGTCGCTTTGATTGAAATCTTCGGAACTTCGAAATAAATCTTCTCCTCTTCCTCATCTCTAATCTTTATAAGAACCTTACCAACTTGTTTGCCTTCGCTTATAAACCTAATCGCAGTTTCGATCTCATCATATTGAAAAACAGTTCTTGGTAGCGGTATAATAGCGCCACATTGGATCAATTCCATGATACCGTCTTTGTAAGCTTGGAGAAGCATTACTAAAATGAATATCTACATTTTTAATACCGGCTAACTTACATTGATCTTCCAAGAAATCCTTATCAACCGTCAACGCCCTAAATTCTGCTTCCTTCTCCAATAAATGCAAGCTGAGACTAGCACCACTTGCCACATCTGCCAGCCCAAGTTCTAGAAACTTTCCACTTTTAGCTAGACATCTTGCAGATGCCAAACGTCCTTCTCCAATTAAAGAATTCACTACGTAATCCACTCCTTTAGCATCAGTATGTTTATACACCACTTCCTCGAAAGAATTGTCCATAGAATCGCATATGTATTCGCTTTTGATTCGGGGATAGCGTTCTCTGAGAAACGCTCTCCCATTAACTGTATCAGCTGTAGCAAAAATCGTCAAGCCAAAGTGAAGGCATAAATTTATAGCAGCCAAACCAACGCCACTAGTTGCGGAATATATGAGAACGGTTTGACCAGGTTTAGGTCGCGAATCCTATGAAAATATCGTCAGTTCTTAAAGAAATCAATAGAGCAACATCTGTGTAAAGGTAATTCACCTTTAAAAAGATTATAGACGCAACAGAGTATGGTAAAATAACACTAGCTGCTTCCTCCATCGTCCATTTATCTGGTATAGGTAATACTAACTTAGATTTAATTGTAGCTCCTATAGCACCACCTGCACAAAGACCCATAACCCTTTCTCCTCTGTAATTGTTAAAGTCGAGGTTATAGAATTCCTTTCTTTAGGTTTTGAGCTTACATAGAATTCCTGCCGGCAAAATCTAGACACTGAAGGTTATCCTCCTGAACGCTGGCATCTTGCATCATACCCCTGGTGATCCTTCTAGCAGATACCGTTAACTCTTTGAAATTTAAACTCGAATAGTAAACCTAGAATAATAAGAAAGAGACGCAGTGATTACAATATTTTTTACTATATTAGTGTTGCCTACATGCACGATCTCCTCTCCTGGTGCCAGGACATCGCATCTACGTCCCTGCATCCAAGCTAAACTGGACAGATCTCCTCTATTTGAAGCACCGATAAAATAATTATCATCTTGAACTAATTCTGGAGCGGGTAAAGGTAAAAATCTGTAAGTTCCCCATGAACTGTCTTTCCAAACATTTATCATCATGCCTTTGTCCAACTGTTCTCTATAGAACAATAATTTGGGATCGAATTTAGACGCTTTGTCCATTATAAGAAGGCATTTAACTCTATTCGCTCCTAATTCTGTTTTCAAACACGTCATTAAGCCTAAAAGGCCGGTTAGATCATCGCGTTGTGAATAAATGACGACTTCTTCGCCTTCTTTGATGAGATCTTGTAACTGCGGAAGCCAATCGAAAGTAACCGCGGCGTTCGTTACGTCTAAATATCTTTTTGAACTTGTAGATGGCGAAATTCGTCTTAAAAGTAACAAGATCTCTTTCTTAGTCGTATGTTTGCAAAGAACTTTGTAGGGACCACCCGAAAATTTAGCTAGGTTAGTACCCAAACTCTCTCTGCTAATTATGAAGCCACTAGTGTCTTTAATAGCATTTAAGGCTGAGGATAGCTGAAGATTTAAAAATTATACAAATGAAAATACGATCAGTTCTTTTGAATACCTCTACAGTTTCCATTAGACTGGTTACAATTAATATTGTACACATTTTTTGATGACTCAAAGGCGCATCTTTAACTGTCGCTCCTGGCACACTGATGTTCTTATCCGTCAACACAGTGACGTCATCTTGCGCTAAAGGTATGTCAGCCAGAGCTGATTGTATTAGGGGAAACAAGAATTGGCTTTCATACGGAATGTCGGAAGAAACTTCAACGATACTGAGCCTAGTAGTGTTTATATTCTCTAAAACAATTTGAGTGAATACCCTGATGGAATTTGGAAGATCCATTTGGGTCTCGTTTGGAATAAACTTTGATACTTCCAATAACGGACTGACTTGCTTTCGTCTAACCGTTGCAATGTTTCTCACTCCCCGAATCTCGATGCCGCACGCTCTAGAATATTGAATTGTTCTCCCTTAATCAAAACAGGTCATCACACTAACCTGACAGTATCGAGCTCTTTATAGGAATACATTGGAACGGCATTTCCAGACTCTCTAACCGTATGGATATGTTTCGGGGCATCAATTACAAGATTCTGAATGTTGTTAATGAGAAGCAATTCTTTGGAGTCGTCCAATAGAAGAATTATCTGAAGCAAGTAATCCAGATACTCGACCCAGTTACCGTCCCACTGGACGATTACTTTTGACAAATCCAAAGTAGATCTTCGTATTCCCTTGAATCCACCACTGAAGTGAATATTATAAAATTAGAATATATATAAAGGAGTCGCAAAAGAAAATAATCACCTGTAATAATAACCTCGTAATTTAAGTGTTTTATAAATATCATCTCCGTTCATAAGTAATTGGTCCTCATCGACTGGTAAAGTTGGTAAAGGTATCAGTGTTTGCTCATCTTGTTTTATGGAAATTTTTCCCGTGACCAACACGGAATCGTCCTCAGCAATCTGGATAATTGCATAAATGATACACAACGCAAAATCTCTAAACTTCCAATTTACCTCAAACGTATTCGTTCCCAATTGTAAAGATATCGAGAGCTTCAATGGAGCATCCTCTGAAATCATTGGTATTCGTATGAAATTGACATGTTCGAAGGACACTTTCATCTCGTCCATGGACTTGTCCAAAATCTTCGCTAAAGTACTCCAAGCCAAAACCAAGCAGGCAGTAGGAGGAAGTACATTCTTACCTAAAATTTTAACAATGAAAACTAATTTCTAATTCACTGTCGCTCTAGAAACCACCGTCAACGACGTATCCCACAACATAGTTCCATTCTACTTCCTTCGGCGTTATCAGGACTTGTCTATATTCGTGGTTGACCTCCATCGAATTATGCGTACGAAAGATCTTGCAGTTTTTAATATGGTTCCATTTTATGAATGGAGAAATCATACCTGTTCCTCTAGATACGGGTAACTCGATTGGAGGATATAGTTTGTCAATTTCCATTTCGAAACCGTGCTGATATAACCTGGAGTTTTGAAGGGTGATGTAATATGTTGCCTCCGGGTATTTAATAGAAAACGTTTTACCTTCCTAAAGTGTCTAGTAGATTCAAGATGCAATTTTCAGCGTTGATGGAGAACAAAGTCATAGTATTAGCGATGATTTCATCACTCGCACTACCCACCACTAAACATATTGTTTCTTGTCTGCGGTTGAGGTGAGTATCGTATGAAACGTTGCCATTACATTCGATAGAGTTATTTTCATTTAACGGCCTTATTTTGTCGTCAACATTTTCAGAAATAATGGTCAATATAGTTTGCTCCAATGTTTGAGAATTTCTCATGTAAGCCGCTACTGCGTCGCCGTATCCATGACCTTCTATGTAGTTTGGTATTAATCTAATGCCTTTGAAGATATTTGCCAGACCGATTTGAACTGCTACTGTTCCAATAACCACCTCAAAACATGTACGACTTTTCTCTTTAAATAATTCCAAGAGATTCAATTTGGTCACATTATTTAAAGCAATTTGGATGCTGTAATACACCAATGAGCACTAAAATTCTGTAAAATCAAAAAATTACATTTACCTCCTTATAGTTTGGGCAAAAATGGGAATTTCCATCAAATAGCTTCCACATGTTAAGTAATCTTTTCCACAATCACCGAAGTACAGGCACAATTTACTCTCTTTGAGATCATTTACCTTTGTTATAGATCTTTTGATTTCGGTAGAGTGATTATAGATTCCATAGCCCCTGTAGATTTGATCTGCAGGTTTTCTAGAACGTACTTATGAATACCCACGTGATTAAGGCATCTTTGAGTGCAATGTCTACTTAAAAGCTTGGTGTAGTAAATAAGCATATTCCGGATCATGTTGTTTGGAGTATTCCTTCAAAATATCATCCAATCCATCTTTGCCGCGTCCGCTAACGCATATCAGACGTAGAAGACTATCTGTGAGTCGAGTAGGGCTAATTTTGTTCTTTCGATTCCAGTGGAGAAGGACATGGCCGGTAGTACCACCAAAACCAAAGCTATTGGCAGCTACAACCGTACGTAATGAAATCTGAACGATTCTATAAAGTATTTGACCTTACCGAATAGCACTTTATCATCTGGCAAGGGAATACTTTCGGTTACCACTTTCATTCTCCCGCATTGAAGTCCTTCTACGTCTTTCCTAGGAGTGTTGTAATGCAGGTTTGGAGAAATGAATCCCGTTTCCATGGCCAATATCAT
Source organism: Trypoxylus dichotomus (assembly GCA_023509865.1). Classification (NCBI taxonomy): domain Eukaryota; kingdom Metazoa; phylum Arthropoda; class Insecta; order Coleoptera; family Scarabaeidae; genus Trypoxylus; species Trypoxylus dichotomus. The sequence continues at coordinate 31,324,448 of CM042082.1, read as the reverse complement.
CTGCAAGGAAATAGTTATCGATCGACTCCTAATGCTTTAATGTCTTTACTTGCCTTGATAATGCCACACGCACCTGCTGCTGCTTCAGTATGACCAGAATTCGATTTAACCGAGCCAATGTATAAGGGACCGCGCCTCTTCTTACAGAATATTTCGTCTATGACTCGCAGTTCTTGAACGTCACCAATTTTAGTGCCTGCAAAGAATATCCGTCTTATTTACCGTAGTCATGAGGGTATCGCTCCTACCTGTCCCATGAGCTTCGACGTAACTCACAAATGAAGGATCGATACCGCATTCCCTGTAAAAAGTTTGCAGGAGACCTTTTTGTCCCTCTTTTGAAGGGTGCAATATGCCTTCAGCCTTAAAGCCCTCTGAAGTGCATTTTACATGTACCAGCTGTAAGAAGCATATAAACTTAAAGAGGAACTTTAGAAATTCAAATATTTCGGCTTACTTCGGCGTAGATCCTCTTAGCATCTTTTCTTTTTTCTAAGACCAAGGTAACGATGCCCTCCGCCCTGGTATACCCATCACCCGATTCATCGAATGACCTATTTTTACCGCTTAAACTTAACAATCCTATTCTAGAATTTGTCGTGATTTAAGTTTATTGCTGATATATTTAAAAGAATACATACTTCACGAAACCTAAGGTTATATACGGCAATAGGCAAAGATTGCCGCTTAAAATCAGAGCTTTTTCGCATTTTCCTTCACTGATGGCTTGATATCCAAGTTCGAGAGCTGAAAGCGAACTACCGCAAGCCGAATCCAACTCGAACGAGGGACCTTTTAATCGCAAACAGTAGCTGACACGTTTGGCGAACATTGATCTGTCACATCTAAGTTTAGAAAGATCGTTTGTGAAAGTTTATTGTTGGATGTTTTGATGGACATTATGTGTCCAAAGAAACAAATGCTATTACATAAAGAAGTTGATAACTTCAGAGCTTACAAAAGAAATGCAGACACATGATGCAAAATATAAAATAACTATGTTTACTAACGTCATACACTGAGAAAAATACAGGTTTCATAGAAGCAGATTAAGCACTATGATATGTAATAGCAAAGAAAAATACTTTACGTTATTACTAGATGAAAATACACGTAGACCTGTCGAATGATTGAAAACTTTAAAAACACTTTGCCTAAAAAAAGATAATTCCTCCAATACATGCGTAATTTTTTATAATACGAAAGTGAAAGATAAAAACAAATATTCTTTGAAAAGCATAGGTGATATAATCCAAAATATAACAAAGAGTTACAAATTTAATATTAACGCATGAAAGTAACTATAATAGATTTTCATAATTTCGCAGTATAACTTTGAAATACAGAAGATGTAGCTGGTGATGGACTAACGACCAAAATTATTAAGGATGCCGCTCAAATGTCTGCACATAGAATTCTTGGTATAGTAAATGCTTCACTCAAAAATTGGAAAACATCGTACATTCTTCCAATTCTTAAAGTAGCAGGGACCAAAGTATGTGAGGAGTTCAGCCCTATTAATACTGTACCAAGTTACGAAAAAGTTCTGAAGCTGTGCGTTAAAGACCAGCTACGTGAATTTTGCGAGCGAAATAATGTGATTCATTATAATCAATCAGGATTTAGAAAAGGTCATTCATGTGAAACTGTTATAGTGGATATATCTCACAAGTGGTTGGAAGAAATGGATAAGGGAAATGTTGTGATAGCTGTGCTTTTGGACGTCCGTAGGACTTTTGAAACTGTTGACAGAAAACTACTAGTCAAGAAATTAGGAATGTATAATATTTATGATAAGGTTAAGGACTGGTTTGATTCATATGTAAATAAAAGAACTCAAAAAGTGAAATATAATAATAGGATATTTGATAGTTTAAATACAAATAATCGTATGGCACAAGGGACGGTGTTGGGTCCCTCATTGTTTAATTTATATGTTAATCATTTTCTGTTGATAATGAAAGACTGTAATATGTGTAAGTTTGTAGATGATACTGATGATGTGCATAAATAGGAATGGTGTTGGTTATATGACGATGACTATATATATCAATGGTTGTATAAAAAAAAGTATTAATGTTACAAAATAAAGTATATAACTATAGGTAGCACGCATAAGTTAAACAATGTAGATATAACTAATATTAGGATAAAAATTTTTATGAGTGATTTAGAAAGGGTAGACACCATTAAATACTTGGGTGTTATTTAAAGAACATGCAAAAAGTATTACGAACAAAATGTCGAAAAAAGTGAGGTATATGAGTAGAATTAGTAAACATTTATCAATCTATGTAAAATTGCTTATGTATTTATAAATCTGTAGTTGTACGACATATAGAATTTTGTTTTATAGTACTTCTTAATCTAAACAAGAATGAGATTCAACAAATTCAAAGAATTCAAAATAGAGCAATGAGAATAATTTTAAAATGTAGCAGTATCCGTCAAAGAGCTTTATTTGAGAGTCTAGTGTTTATACATGAAAAATTTAGTGTAGTAAATTTATTTATGAAATGTTTATAAATGAAAAATAATCTACATACGTCCAAGTTATCTTAGTGAAAGATTAAAAACGGTTCATGATACTTATGTTTACAGCACTAGAAGCTACAATGATGTCAATATTATTCCCTTTAATAGATCACAGACTCCTAAAACCGTATTTGTAAATGGTCTCATGTTATACAATACGTTACTACGAAACTAAAACTAACAATAATAACATTAGTACCTACATTTAAGAAATATTTATATCTGCATATTGTTGAGCTCTATAATTCATTGTATATTGAATTCCTTTGTGTATGTCTTATTGTATAGCTTGCTAGCTGACTAATAAATCCATCTATCTATATCTTACCCCATAATTGGATCCGCAGAAGGTTTGCTGGTATCGTAGTATACAATATTTTCCGTTTCTGGGAAATTGACAGCGGCAAAGACTCCGACTCTAGTGCTTTCAAAATCCGACGGATGATAACCGGCATCGTAGATTGCTTCCACGGACTTTTCCAGTAGGTGTCTCAAAGTAGGTTCCATGACATCGCATTGTTTACTAGTGACGCCTTAAGAAGAATTCAAAATTTTTTGTAGATCTGATCAATGGGACCTTCCCAATTTTGTTACTGACTCTAAGAAGGGGACATGGGTAAGCGACATTCACCAGTTTAAATAAATCTTCCCGAATTAAAATTGTTAAATAATCTGAACGAGTTTGTATTTTTACATATCTAACATCTTCCTAATATTATAATTCATTTATTAGTACTTTGCATTAATTTCCTCTTTTCATTCATGTTGTATAGGAATATATAGTATATCGTTTGCTATTATAATCAAATCTGTATGTATTCATTAATCAGTATTGCTTAAATTAAGGTAGAAAATGTTGACGTAAGGATACCCTGATAACTAACTCAATGTACTAAATTTAGATTCCATTCATTATCATTATGCTTTTAAAGGCACAATCGAAACCATAGATAAATGGGAATCACTTCCCCTTTTCATTTTCATTAAAAAGGTGGTTGGGAGAACTAGTTCTCACCGGAGGAGCCGTCAAAACCCCCATTTTGTGAAAGTTAGACCTTTCAATACCCCCAATTCCTCCTGTGATTTGTTTCAAAAATTCTTTTTGCTGTATAATCAACCAAATATTGAAAGCCGAATTCCCTAAAGTTTCTGTAACTTCCATAGCGCTGGAGTAACAGTCTTTATTTGATTTTTGTTTCGTTTTTTTTTGGTAGCTGGAAACAATATTGTGCCCAATCGTATTTCTAACAGCTCTAATTCACAGGTATAGCAGTAAACTCCAGTCACACAAATTAATTAATTATGCGGAACGCAGCGTTTCGAGAGCACGTGGGCTCTCATTGTCAACCGTGTTACCGACTGAAAGTAAAAACTGTATCACACATGCAAATTATTTTCTACGCAGGCTCTAAAATTTCTAAAACATGTGACTATTTACAATCTACTCGGTGGTCTAATGCCTTTTTCGGGAAAGGATGGACCGAAAGCGAACCGTATCTTTAACAGGGCCTATGGTAATAAATCCATCAAACTCGAGTGTGCAATTGGGGGTGGTTCTCTGTTCAATAAGTTTCCGTTTTTTTTTCATACATATCGTTTCGTACGCGTCTAATTCTCTATACGAGTTCACGTTTTTAAGTAGTGTCAGATTTTTTAAATCAATCTTATGTCCGGATTTTACCATATGCTCTGCTACGCTTGATAGTACTGGTTTGTCGATAGTGTCTAATATGTTCTTTGAACCTCGTTTCGATACTCCTTTTTGTTTGTCCAATATAAACTTTCTCAGAATCATTGCATGCGATTTGGTATATTCCAGACCTCTTTATCATTTCCGGTTTATCTTTGGGATTCCCTAAGAGATTCTTTAAGTTATTTTTTGACACAAAAGACACGTTCATATTTAGTTGTCGGAAAATTTTACTTAACCCTTTTACTGTTGGGTGAAAAGGAAGAGTTATAAATTTCTTATTACCGGTGTTTGTTGATGTCAAGGTCGTGGAATTTCTGACGTGTTGTTTGTATTGGACCTTCCTTAAAATACGGTCGACATCCATAGAAGAGAGACCATTGTAGCTCGCTACATCTTTGATATACTTTAATTCTTTGTCGTACCTGCTCTTGTTTAGCGGAAATCTGACGAGTCTATTGACCAGAAAACTAATCGCGGACATTTTCTGTTGTTCGCAATGGTGCGAATCAAACGTGACGAATCTGTTGGAATTAGTTTCTTTTCTGTAGATGTCTATTTCTAATTTATTGTTGTTGCGTATGCAGCTCTAATTACCTTCAGCCTGTATGAAAATTGAAAGCGCTACATCGGCGCTGAAAACTTCGACGTGATCAGCTGACCGTGAGGAGAAGGCAGCATTTATTAAGGCCTAGGAGTGTGCTGCTCGCAGTTCGCGGCTTTTGTTTCGTTAACGTTTTTTTCCCAAAATCTTCAAAGCCTCGTGGCAGTTTGCTGCGACATTCTGTATAGTTACTTATATAATACGTAGTTATAAACATCGTAACACCAATGGAAAGCAAAGATACAGAAAAAATGAACAAGGAAGCTGGAATAAAGAAATACTCAAAATTTTAGATAAGAAGGGAAACACTTGGGTTGAAGCTCGGAAAATTACAACGAACAGAGAGGGCTGGAATAAATTTGTGGAATGCTGGGAATGCTTAGTTAAATGATAAAGATACTTCAAGAACTAAGTTTAGATACAGCCAACCCTAACGCAAGTTGTTCGTCAATGATAGGAATAAATCGAAAAAAAAACTAAACATAAAATAAGAAAGTTGATTTCAGCACCCTGTACGCCGTAATACTGTTAAGATAAAACTATTTTTTTTTCAAATGGATTATAGTTCACCATGACTACACTGCAAGTTTCAAAATAAAATTCGTACCAGAAGAGCGAAAAATTGTAGTAGTTACACACATCTTAACACCAATGGAAGATATTTCTCTTTTGAAATAAGTTCGATGACGTTAAAACATTGAAACTATTTGCACAGATTCGGAATTTTCGATTAGATCCCAGTTAAAAGACGAGACTTGCTAAATACGCAAATATGTTATAGGCAGCTGATACTACTATATATTTGTAAGACAACTTTAACATTTGCAAACACCGAAGATTCCTTTGCGCTATCGTTTAGAGCATGTGAAACAATTTATCCCACCTCAACTTTTTGTGATATCTCTTGTGGGGTCTGTGTTACCAAGTTAAATAACGACGGTTACACTCTTGAACTTCCGCTATGGGTCGCTTTACCGTTGTTTTTACACTACATCGGTTAATAAACCCATACAGTTTCATTCAAATCGGTGAGGGACACTTACCTGTGTTTCCTTATAAGCTAAGGGATCTTTTAAAACATGCTGGGCGATTTATTAATTTTAGCGAAATTTCTACAAGTATTTTATTTAAAAAAGGGATAATCACTTACCAAAGTATCCTCTATCGAATTTTTCTATAAACGGGATCATTCCAGTCGCCTTCGGCATATATGGATGGTCTTGCCATTGTTCGAATACCCCACAGACCATATCACGTTTATTGTAGAGGTTTTCTTTGAACTGGTAAATATCGGCAGACGATGCAAGTGCTCCGGATAATCCTTTTTTTTTTGGGAAATCATCGTTAAGATATCAAACTTCTACCGTTTAACACTAGATTAGATACCTGATATAACGACATCCTGACGATCATGAGGTTTCATACTGCTCTCTATCGACATTGCAATCTCTGAGAATTTCTTGTCGCAAATATGGAGGCAATGTTGAATATACTTGGATTCCGCAAGGATATATATGATTTCTCTTAAGTAATGCAAGTTATTCTATTGGAATTGAATACAGCATTTTTGTATAATCACTTTTGTAAGCAAATGAGTGATGCTTTGTTCTATAAACGTTTCCGGAGGTCGTACTCATAATTCATTATATTAATATAAAAATCGTCTGAATAATTCCATGTTATTAATATAACTAAAACAATAATAAAATACAAGGCTATTAGACGCCAGTGACAATTCAATGGAATGCTTGATTGAGATTAAACAATATATTTTACTTTTCATCATAATACCTATCTAATTCGATACGCTTAAACCAGCAACTTTGTTAAGCCATCTAACTTATTCAGAATCCCTTACCACCAAGTCTCTTCAAGCCGTTGCAAAAATAGGATGTTTCGAGGTCTGCAAAATACACTAGGGTGACAGAATAGAATAGACACCAGGTAAAGCGGTATAAATATGTAAACAGCTAAATTCTAAGAACGAATTAAGAACTTTCTCTTGTCATTAGGGTAGGGGTAGATGTATCGGAAGGCATTCGTAATAGTTTAGTATCGCTACAACTATGCCTCGCTTACAAGGTTCGAGTGATATTAGCGACTTCACCCGGGGTCGCATCGTTGGCCAGAGTGAACGCGGCGCTTCGCAACGCGAAATAAGTAAATTTTTAAATATTCCGTTGTCCACAGTTAACCGTGTGATTACACAATTCAAACGCGAGGAAAAAATAACAGCGGAGCCGAGACCAGGTCGTGCCGGACCTTCTGAAAGAAGTAAAAGGGTGCTTGTGCGCGAAGTGTTAAGAGAACCGCGAAAAAGTACAGCTGAGCTTGCGGCAACTTCACAGAAAAGTCAGCGCACCGTTCTGCGATACCTCCACAGTGTGGGGATGTATAAAAGGGTGGCAAAGAAAAAACCTCTCCTTACGGCGTTTCAAAAACGGCGCCGAATGGCTTGGGCAATCGAAATGCGAACGAAGCCCGAAGAATTTTGGCGGTCTGTCATTTTTTCAGACGAAAGCAGATACTGCCAATTCAGTGATAGTGGTCGTACGTGGATATGGAGACGTTCGTCATCGCAACTGGACGACAAATTTTTGCATCGGACGGTGAAATACGGCGGTGTGAACATCATGGTGTGGGGCGCGATATGATATGGTGGAAGATCGCAATTAGTAATCTGCGACGGAAATATAAATGCGGCAAAATATATCCAAATATTAACAGAAGGACTACTACCGATATTCGACAACGCCATTTTATCTAAAGAAGACGCCACTTTTATGGAGGATGGAGCACCCTGCCACAAAGCAAGAACAACAACCACATGGAAAGAGGAACAGGGGATTCGGATTTTAGCATGGCCAGGCCAATCACCAGACATGAATCCGATAGAGAATGTTTGGCACATAATCCAGACAAATATTGCGAAACGACCCCGAACACCCAGCAATAAGGAAGAACTCGTGGCAGCTGTTACAGAAGAGTGGTTAAATATTCCAGAAGACACCATTAATCATTTAATAGATTCTATGCCACGACGACTCGCAGCACTTCACGCAAGTAAAGGTGGATTGACAAAATATAGAGAATAGAATCTTTTTTTAATTAGTAGGTGTCTACTTTATTCTGTCACCCTAGTGTGGTCATCTGTAGCGGCGACTACCTCCTCATATAAGACAAATCTCTTTCCTCACAGTGCCAAACAGGATACTTTGCTCGTTTAAGGAAGAACAACGACGCAAAAGAACACCGTTATACTCGCAATGATAAACAAACGGGCAGACCTTTCGTGAGTAAGTTACAACATTACATTTTTCGATGTTCATCTTAAGATTATTATTGACACACCAGGATTTTAATTTACTTAGATTCTCAAAATGCCACTTATCCTGACATAAGGCTTGAGGTCATTGGTAAACAACAATTTGTCACAATCCAACTGACTGCATAGATAGTTAAGAAATGCCAGAAAAAAGAGGGAGCCAAGGTTAGTTCCCTGTAAGCCTCCAGAGGTAGGAGACCAATGTATGTAACGTACTTCATTCATCCCAATAAATATGCTCGAAATAGTGCGTTTTTTTCAAACAGACCGTACACCGCCCCTACAGATTCTTCAAGGATGATTCTCAAAGTGGAAACCATGACACTGCATCGTTTGTTGAGACCTTAAATAAAATTTCCTCAAGCAAGCAAAGTATCCTTTATCGAATTTTTGCGTAGATGGAATTCTATTGTCTGTTTCCATACAGCATATCGCGTTAATTGAAGAGGTTTACTTTGAAGTGGTAGATTTCAGTGGAGGTCTTTGCCCTATTGACATCCTTCTTTGAGAAGAAGAAAAACCTCATTAAAGTTCAGATTTATGCTGTTTAACACAATGAGGTACCCGATATAACAATACCCTTGTTAAGGACTTAACATTGTTTTTTGTATTTTATAAATTTTTTACTATTATGTATTTTATCTTCTTTGCATTATTATTTTCATTTTTATATTTATTTATTTTCATTCTTATATTTATTTATTTTGCTCTCTTATATCCAATTTTATTTTAATATGTATGCACACTATGCATTGTATATGTATGCAAGTCAGCCATTCGCATTACGCTAGCTAAAACTGCCTAATTAGAAATCATTCACTGCAACGTCGTCGGATATGTAATGGGAGTTTTCTTGAAATTTAAGGTACACAAGCATAGGCAGTCGTCTCCCGCGCGACAGTCGAGGTATTAGCGATCGTGCACTCTCGGTCACCTTTCGTGCCTCGTCGTAACGTGTACAGTAACGTCGTCGTAAGTTTATTAGAGATTTCTAAGTTTTTCTAGTTTTGGCGGGAATCGTCGAGGACGTTGTCTATACATTTATTTCTGGCGGGAGTCATTTGGTAACGTCGTCGGAACACACGTATAGATTTTTTAATAAGTATAAATTCTCGATTTTCTATCATCGTACGTCGAGGCTACTGTGTCCATTGTCGTCTATACATATTTTTAGTCTTCAGTTAAGTTTGTGTCGGAAATTATTTTGGTGAGATTGTCGGCGCGCATGTATAGACCTCTTCTACAAGTACGATCACTCCGCTTCTTGCTGACGGTCGTTGCGGCCGCAGCGCCCGTTGTCTTTTGTACGTTTGTTCGGTCCTTGTCGTATCGGGACTTAGAAATTTTTCATTTAGTTGCTCGTCGTAGCGGACGAGTGTCACGGACCAGTTTTCTTATGTAATGTCGGCATCATCACTCCGTTTTACTTGTCGGTGCACAGTTCGCACATTTGCTGGTTACTGGATTTTTCCCTTCTTTGGGGCGCAGTAGTACAGAGCTAAAGATTGCACATAGAGTAATATTTCAAACGAGAACGCCTGGGTAGCTGTGACATTACTTTTGTATTGAGATCGGCTATTATCGCTACTGTCGCCCTCGACCAGGCGTTCAAGCTCTAAGAGATAGGGTGGGTTCCCCTATAAATGTGAATATAACAAACGTATTTGGTCAAGTACAAATACATGCCAATAATACAGGGCCAAGTCCCTTAGGCAAATTTAAAACAAGGAAAGTATATTAGGCTCCCGGAAAGGGACATATAAATAAGCATAGCACCGAGGTGCGCGTATAAGTTTAAGAAATAAATAGGGTTGGCTCCCTATAAAAAGGTAGTGGTGCATGCAAACAGATAGAGGCATTAGTACATGCCTCTGACAAAGCTTCAGCGGAAGCATATAAGAGTTTAACCTTTTAAACAGAATTAAGACATAGCGTTGCAACGTACATGCTGAGGCATTACTTTATGTTGCTACCAATGAAAATACATATACAAATGCTAATGTACATTACATGTATAAGAGAGCTCGAATAACTGCAATTATTGCAAATCTATATATCTTACGTACATCGTACATGTACATAGGCAAGAGTGGAAACCGTGTAACCATTTCATTTTTAAATATATTTTTTTGCGCATGCGCATTGAGTTTCTCTGTACAACCTTTCCTCTAGTAAATAAGCGAACATACTCTACAAGTAAGTATTGGTCAAGTAATTTAGGAAATTACGAGCAGGCTACAGCGGCGTTGTTCTTCAAACCAGGAGAACGTAACAACCCTCGTCATCTCGAAATTTACCATAGATTTCAATATTGTTTAAATTCCCCCCTTGCCATATAATTCACCATTGAAGAAAGCATTATTATACCGTGAAGTCTTTTGTAATCAAATGATTCGCTCAAATCTGCATACATGCGTATTTATTAATGATGAATAATGTAAAAGCAGTCGTTCGTATGTTAAATAATCTACGTTATACATAAATATATACAAGGAAATATTAGCTCCTGTGGAGTTTGAAGAAATACACGCTATTGATGTGGTTTTTTATTTTTATTTTTCGTTGTAGTCTTCTCAAATATCAATACACTTTTTTAAATGGTCCTGTTTCGAGGTCTGCAAAATATAAATTGCCTCGTTCGAGGCAAATCTCTTTCCTCCCAATGATTTTTTCAGGTTTGATTTAGTTCCTCGTATGCACGTAAGATGGTTGAGTAGCGGAAAATTCCTAGATAAGTTTCAAGAATTATTCCCGGAAATAATTGCTTTTCTAGACGAAAGAGGCGGTAATACTTAGCAAAAAATGCCTGACTGATTTAGCATTTTTAACGGACGCTACAATGTATTTAAACACCATTCCCGAGATGATAAACGCATTCAAAAGCAAAAAAAGCATTCCAAAAAAAATTAAACGTATTCTGAGATGCATGTTGTCTCTGTTATCTCTTTCAGCTTCAATCGGCGATCAACTAACGCGACATCATGAATCTTATCGACCATTTGATCACTTAGAAACTTTCGGTCTTTGGGCGTCCACCGCATGGTGCGTGACTTGTGCTTGTGCGGTCACGTTTGAACTCGTTCATCCAGAAGCTGATGGTCGAAAATGATGGAGCAAAATGTTCCCAGCCATCCAGAAATGTTTTATCACTCCACGAAGTTCGATTTTATCAATTTTTGTGAGCCCTCTGCCTTTCTACACAAAACACACTCTCAAATAATAACTATTGACAGTTGACGTCTGAAATTTTGACAGTTGCCATAAAAAAATTATCCTTGCCGCCCAATGAGTCCACTTCCATCCACTAATATATGTTTATAATAAGAATCTATATTACCCTAACACATGGGCTGAAAAGTCCTAACAAAGAAAACACGGTTTTTTTGGTTCAAAATTAGCTTTATTCATCAACGTAATCTCCATCAAGAGCAACGCAATCATTCCAGCGCCGCTCTAACATTTCAATACCACTTTTGTAGAACTATTTATCTTTTACCTCAAAATAGGCCTCAGTTTCAGCGATAACCTCTTCATTCGTGCGAAATTTCTTACCGGCGAGCATTTTTTTGAGGTCTGCGAACAGCCAGTAGTCGCTGGGAGCCAAATCTGGCGAATACGGTGGATGTGGGAGCAATTCGAAGTTCAATTCATGTAGTTTTGCCATTGTTTTGATTGACTTGTGACACGGTGCGTTGTCTTGATGAAACAACATTTTTTTTCTTTACCATATGCGATCGTTTCTTTGCAATTTAGGCCTTTAAACGCTCCAATAAGGCTATATAATATTCACTGTTGATGGTATTTCCTTTCTCAAGATAGTCGATGAATATTACACCACGCACATCCCAAAATACCGAGGCCATAACCTTTCCAGCCGATTGTTGTGCTTTCGGGCGCTTTGGACGAGGTTCACCAGTTACTGTCCACTCAGATGACGATCGTTTTGATTCCGGAGTGAAGTGATGGATCCATGTTTAATCCATTGTCACATATCGACGCAAAAATGCCGGTTTGTTACGTTTAAACATGGCAAAACACTGCTCAGAATCATCAACACGTTCTTGTTTTTGATCAACAGTGAGCAAACGCGGCACCCACTTTGAACAGAGCTTTCTCATAGTCAAATGCCCATGCAATATAAAGCCAATACGTTCTCTTGATATCTTTACGATATCAGCTAACTCACGTAACTTCACTTTTCGATCATTCAAAACGATTTTGTGGATTTTTTTGATGTTTTCTGGTGTTACCGCCTCATTTGGACGTCTACTGCGTTCTGCATCATCGGTGTCTCTACGACCACGTTTGAAGTCAGCAAACCAACGTTTTATTGTTGTTTCTGATGGAGCGGAGTCCCCATAACACTTTTCAAGCCATTGCTTCGCTTGAACGGTATTTTTTCGCATCAAGAAGCAGTGTAAAATTAAAACACGAAATTGTTTTTGATCCATTGTTTTGAAAATAACAAAAGTAGCGTGACTCTAAGCACAATAACTCAAACTAATGAATAGAATATCATGAAATTTTAACAGCTGTCGTTTGAAGGTTAGTACTAACTGAGAGAAAGGTGACTGCAATAAAACTAGCGTCATCTATGTGTTAGGCCAGGAACTTTTCAGCCCATGTGTTATATTACATTATTACAAACAAAAGAATCAGATATGTGAATAGGCAAATTAAAACATATTGTAAACCGTCCAAAAGTTTGGAAGCAGCGGATTTTACAAAAGGTCACGGGTACAATAAAATTTATTTTTTTTTTATTTTCGTCAATATGACCTCCTCCAGCTGCCCCTTCCAATAAATGCAAGCTAAATATGTAAATGTGAAATAAAATATAGTTGAATCTATTCTTATTTGGAAAAGATCACCTAATTTCAGTCCAAATATGTGAGGATGGGGATATATTGATTTCCTGTTAGACTGAAGATCAAATCTAACGTTTCGGTGAATAATGTCCCTCTGTTTTCAAGATACCCATGAGAAAAGATATCGCTTACCCAGTTCAGTATGTAATTTCTACAGAGATCCACATAAAAAATTGCAGATTCTACCGAATATTCTAGATGTTTTTCGCTTTGTTTTTATGTTTAATTAGTTTCTAAATTAATCATCATATATCTGTAAAAGTAATAGATGTATAATACAATGTGTAATGTATTTTTATATTTGAAGTAGCAAACCTATACGGCACAATTAATCGACAATGATCACTAGTGTCGGCAAAGAGGGGCAAGTTTCAGTGTCGTACGGAGAACAACGTGAAGAGGTAACGGATTTAGAATACGAAGGTGTAAAGTGCGACAACTATCTGACGTGTACCAGCAGGTGGAAGTGTGAACGCCATCTGCAATCTGTGGCAAACGATACAGAGAACAACTAATATTTTATATAGGCGTTTGTTTTATTCTATCCGATATAGCGTTCACTTTACTTACAACAACAAGCATTTGTCTCCTTCTGTATCAAGTATTTGGATTATAGTCGGACATCGTTAAGAAACTTTATGCCATCTGTTCATGGCTACGTTGAAAGAAGAATTGAAGCAGAATTGAAAGATAAGAAGTAGTGGCTGTGCGTGGACGAAAGAACCGATCGGCAAAAACAATTCTATGGTGAATGTGATGGCACGTACAGTGGAAGAGGTTGAACCGTCATTCCCTATCTTACATGCTTCGAAAAAGGTTGCAAAATATACTAGCGATGAAATTTTAAACGTGGTGTTGAGAGCACTGAACAAACTTCAAGTTTCAACAACCCAAACTTTAATATTTGTGAGTGACGGTGCCGCTAAAATGCTTTCCTTAGACCCATCTCTTAAAGAAAAGAGTAGCAATCTGTTATATGCTTTAATAGATCATACGAAGGTAGTATTTCTAAAGTCCCAAAAACGTACAAAAAGATTTCACGGACTGTGTTCTTAAATGCCTGAACCACCACAGCCGATATGGTTAAAGGCCGCGTTTTACTACTGCGAACAAGGTAGTTTTACAGTTCGATCCGAGACAGGCCAAAGCTGTCACAAAATGCCAGGAAAAGTTTCAAAATGGTCAGGTAAAATGCGATTTAGAAAGTATTCGCGAGAGCTACTACGGAGTAGCGGAGGGAATTGAAAAATTACAAAATGATTCGATGTCGTTCGTTGATTCTGTTCGAATTGTGGGTGATGTTCACTCAGTGTTATACTAAAATTTGAAAGTGTTATTGACAAAGATTCAGATTTTCTCATACTAAAACAAATTTATGAAGGTGCGTCGAAAGATCCATTAAGTTGTCAGATGGATTACTTTAAATTTATTAAATGTTACTGCTGTAAATGGTTTACAAGATACTATCATGGTTTACAGAATGAATACACATGCAAAAACAATAAGTGTGAATATAGTAGACTAAAAATGTCCGTGCTGACAAGGACATCTCGTGGTTGATTGCCATAGCTAACACTTATATAGATATGGTGTTAGACAAATCCCTCAATCTGAAATTGAAATGAAAGACAAATAAATTTCAACTCGTATAACGCAACGTACTTCTTCAAAGTCATGCCCCGTATATCCTGTGAGGTCATCACTATTTCATACTCCCTCTCCAATATCTGCATTATCTCAACAACCATGATCGAATCGACCCCCAGTTCGGGGAATGTCGCATGCATGCTGACTGATTTCAAATCACGAACACCTTTCCAACATAGAAAAAGATCAATGCCGAAATAAATGCGGAATATGCCGAAGCAAACTTACCAATAACGCTCAAAATGGTTTGGAATAAATCGGAAGCCTTCTTATCAGGCATTTTCTCAGCCACCAACGTGCTAGCCACTACTGAATCGTCTAAGGTCAAAAAGCGATCCATAAGCTCCAAACAGCTGGATATCCTCTGTTGGGAAGTGCCTTCTATTGTCAGTTCCGCGTCGTCGCCTTGCATTTTGGCCACGATGCCCACCTAATCCACGAAATACGTCATTAATTGCCCAGTAATTAAACTAAATTATGAGGGTGGATCTTTATGCTGTACCCCTGATTCTTTTACATTAAAACTCCAGTGGTATTTTTTATTTTTTGACATAGTCTCCCTCTACACTAATATCCTTGGTTAATTGGTACTCCAACATCCAAAAAAAAGAAAGAGAACAAAAGAGAAAGGTGGGATATTGACGTTTCGCCTCCGTCGTAGGAGCCTTCTTCAGGAGAAACACGGAATTACACTGTTCTTCTCTACTTCCATGGTGAATTTTATGTCGGGATGTCTTACAGGTGTATCCTTTGAGAAAACTCGCAAGATACTTAGCGAGGTTATACGAGGGTAAATCGATGGTGCTCACTATAGGACGAAGCGGAGTCCCTTCTTCGTGTGTCTTAGGAAGACCCTACAACCGGGGCGGTTTGGAGTTTCGGGGAACGAGACGGCGTTGAGTTTCCATAGGTATATTGGAAGACTATTACTCTCTAATAAAGTGATCTACAAATCTCAGTTAACTAAACATCAAATACATTAATCAAACAACCACTTAGAAGTAAGTGAGGGGTTGGGCATGAGGATCCTCCCTCGCTGTGGAATAAATCTCATACTTCACCAATTGCAGCCCATTGTACAGCCAGAGCCGGATACCCTTGCTTTTTCCTAACTTCGCAGATCCTTTCCATCGTTGAATTAGCCATAGCGTAATTGGTCTGACCAATAATGCCTTTTCCGGAAGAAAATGAAGAGAAAACGACGAAATATCTAGAAGGAAAGCTCTAGATGGCCAGCTAAATAAACCAAGGATTTTACCTCAAATCTGGATACAATTTCCTGCTGATCAAATCGAGATTTCTCGTTGAATTTACTTTTGCGAGCATTGGTACGTTGAAGTCTTCCATACTTTGATTTTCTAACAGTGCATCTTTTAACACGACAGCTAAATTGAATACGCCATCTAATGGACCTAGCTGGTTAGCAATTCTAAGCAATTCCAAGCAGGATTCCTCAGTGCTGGCTTGCAGAGTACTTACCAACGTGGTAACTCCATAATTTTCCCATGTTCTAACAATGGTATTCAATAATACTAACCTTTCACTTTATACCTATATCTTACTTCATCCTATATTTCTGATACCCGGTAATTAATCCTGATCTAGATGTAAGGACCAGGTTTCTAGCGCCTCTGCTAACCAGGAAATCGGCCAGTTCCAAACCGATACCTCCCAATCCCCCGCAGATGAGATAGGAACAATTTGATTTGCAATAAAACCTGATACCAAAGCAAACGGAGGAAATCAAAAATTCTAAGCATTAATTTTTTCCTACCTTGGAACGGATTTCAAGAATTCCGTGGATTGTAAGGGAGTCTCTTCGTTTCCCAACTTAATTAGGACCTTGCCAATATGACCGCCACCAGCCATAAGCTTGAAAGCGTCCTGGACTTCGTGGTGTTTAAAAATAATCCTTGGAAGTGGCTTTATTGCACCTTCTTTGATCAAATCCAACATCTTGCTTTTGTAGATATTCGCCGACGCTGGAACAATATTTTCTTCGAAAAATCTTTAATCCGATTGAGGTGTGTTGACTCACAATTGCTCGCAAGAATGCGCTTATCTACACCGAGTCCGAGAAACTCAATTTCTTTCTCAAGCAGATACAAGTTCACCGCGTTATTGTTTGTCAAGTCGTACTGGCCGATTTCCAAAAACTTCCCACCCCTAGCCAAACATCTTAATGATGCTAGAAGCTTATCTTCGGCCAAAGAATTCAAAACGTAGTTAACTCCCTTCCCTTCAGTTTGTTTAAGGATCATCTCTTCGAAGGAAGTGTCTCTGGAATTACCAATGTGGCGTTCTTCGACTTGGGGATAGTGTTTCTTGATGAATTCACGTTTTTCTTTGCTTCCAACGGTTACAAATATCCTCAGACCGAAGTGAAGGCATAGATTTATGGCAGCCTGTCCAACTCCTCCAGTCGCAGAATGAATTAGGATGGATTCGTTGGGTTTCGGATCGGGATTCTGTAAAATTACATGAAAAGATGGATAAAACATTTAACTTTCTAAGATCTAGATACTTTAACAAGAGCTTCCACAACTGTTCCATACGCTACTAAGACGGTGGCTGCTTCTTCCATGCTCCATTCGTCTGGTATAGGCAAAATAACACTGGAACGTGTTAAAGTTGATAAGGAACCACCAGAATTGACACCCATAACACGGTGACCCCTACGAAATACAAATAATTGGTGTTTATGTCAAAGGACCTATGCTAGATATCACTTGGAATTGTATCCAGCAAACTCGAAACCTTGGACGCATCCGCCTTGGATTTTCTCGATTCTAGTCAGAGATGAATTTATTCTTCCAGTGGCTAATAGTAAATCTTTAAAATTTAAAGCAGAGTAACAAACCTAAAACAATATTACTGGTATACGAACTTTTGGAGACTGAGTATACTTACATGGATCAATTCGTCCTCATCAGAACCTTGTATATCGTTAGACTTTAATTTTCCCTCAATCCAAGTTGCAGAGGATAAATCACCTTTATTTGCAAAGTCTAGGAAGCTATGCTCAGTTTGAACCAGTTTACCTTCAGTAAGTACCAAATGCCTATAAGTTCCCCAAGATCCATTCTTCCAGATATTGACGACCATGTCCTTTTCCAATTGAGCTGCGTAGAAATCTAGGTTGGGATCGAATTTGGGAGCCTCGTCCATGATGAAGAAACAACTTATTTCGCTTGACTTATATTCTTTCCTAAGGCAAGCGATCAAACCCAAAATTCCACTTATGGCGTCGTTCTGCACGTAGATTATCACTTTATGGTTTCCTCTCAGCGTACCTTGCAATTTCGGCAGCCATTGAAGGTCATCCAAAGCGTTCGATAGGTCTAGAAATATTTTTGGGACAGATTTCGGTGTAAATCGCAGAAGAACAAGTTTTTCTCCGTCAAGTTCATGGGAGCAAATGAGCTTAAACGGAGCTTCGGAAAATTTTGATAAGTTAGCGTTAAGTTTCTCTCTCGAAATGATAAAACCATTAGCATCTTTGACGACCTCCAGAATTGTAGATATCTAAAAAAGTTAAATGATTATAGAATTTAAGCTTTGAATGAAATCTATAATGATAACATTACGATTTTCTTGCAATTAACCAACGTAATTAAATTAATGAAAAAAATATCAGTCTCGGAGGGATTTGAACCCATGACCTCTACGTTACCGGCGTATTGTGCTACCATTACACCACGAGACCACTTGTGAGTTCAAATCACTTTAATCACCACGACTGCAAGAAAATGGTAATTTTATCATTACTAATACACTCACATTTTTCGTTGTTAGGACCTCACACACTATTAATATTAGGCAATTGTTGATGGCATTCAAAGATTTACTCTCAGCATTAACACCTTTGAGCACTTGCATCCCTTTTCCAAATACAATAATATCTGGTACAACCAAAGGAATATCGTCCAAAGCAGCTTGCACCGTCGGATAAAGTAGATCGGCTTCGTCTTGATTTTCTGAACATATCTCGACAACATGCGCCTTCGCTACGTTAACATTTTCCAAAATTACTTGTATCTGTGTCCTAATCGCAGTACGAGCGTCTAATTTGCTGTAATTAGAAACAAATCGGTACGTTTCCAAAACAGGAACCGGAGCTTTTCTTCGCGAAACGGAAATAGCATCTACGTTTTGAATTTCGATCCCAGTCGCTCTGGAAATGATACGATTTAAACGTTTTAAGAGGATCCAGAAGGCAAGTATTACTTGATTAGATTCAATTCCTTAAAAGCGAAGACTTCCATCATACTGTTTGAGCTCCTAACAGCTTCGAAATGTTTTGGAGAGTCTATCTGCAATTTGGCGATTTGCGTCGGTAAGTAGAGGTCTCTCGAATCGTACCATAGCAGTACCAATTGTAACAGACAATCTATATAAGAGACCCAATTGTTGTCCCATTGAATTTTGGCTTTTAAAGGCACCAGGTTACATTTTTTGATATTTTTAAATTTTCCCCTAAAAGGAACTCATGCGATAACTTCAAAATATCGTTTTTGTTTGATTTTTACCTGTATTGGTATCCTCTTACTTTAAATTCTTTATAAATATCTTCTGACGTCATACATATGTCAATTTCGGGAATCTCAAGGACTGGTAGATCGGTTAATACGTCGCCAGGATGCATTTCGTAGATTCTCCCTTTGACTATAGTAGAGCCGCCTTCTACGATCTATTTTAAATTGCAAATTGAAACTGCAGATATTACGTGATTACCTCAAAATCATTAGTGCCGATTTGAATCGATACCAAGAATGTTAAACCTCCTTCTTTTGGAATTGTGGCGCCTCTTATGAATCTCACGTTTTCGAAGGCGATCCTCATCTTTCCCATTGACTTATCTAATATCCTAGACAAGGTTTCCCAAGCCAAGATTAAGTATCCAGTTGCAGGAAATAAGTTCCTGCCTGAAATACAAAATTGTTAACCGAAATCTCTTTGGAGGTAGCTGTTTCGTACCGTCAACAACATGTCCGGAGAGGAAGCTCCATTTTTCAGATTTTGGCGCGATGCATATCGTTCTGTACTGCGATCTACTTTGGGTTTCGCTTTCCTCGAGGTGAACCCTACAATTTGCTTTGTGCTCCCATTTTATCAAAGGTGATAACATAGGGGTACCACGACTTACTGGCAAGGATATTGCTGGGTATAGCTTGCTAACGTCAATTTCAAAACCGTGTTTATACAAGCTAAAATTGGTATTGTTAGGAATAGAATACATAGGTTGGCAAATAACACATGGGCTGAAAAGTTCCGCGCCTAACACATAGATGACGCTAGTTTTATTGCAGTCACCTTTCGCTCAGTTAGTACTAACCTTCAAAAGACAGCTGTTAAAATTTCATGATATTCTATTCATTTGAATTGTGAATTATTGTGCTAAGAGTCACGCTACTTTTGTTATTTTCAAATCAGTGGATCAAAAACAATTTCGTGTTTTAATTTTACACTGCTTCTTGATGGGACCGAATACCGTTCAAACGAAGCAATGGCTTGAAAAGTGTTAAGGCGACTCCGCTCCATCAGAAACAACAATAAAACGTTGGTTTGCTGACTTCAAACGTGGTCGTAGAGACACCGATGATGCAGAACGCAGTGGACGTCCAAATGAGGCGGTAACACCAGAAAACATCAAAAAAATCCACAAAATCGTCTTGAATGATCGAAAAGTGAAGTTGCGTGAGTTAGCTGATATCGTAAAGATATCAAAGGAACGTATTGGCTTTATATTGCATGAGCATTTGACTATGAGAAAGCTCTGTTCAAAGTGAGTGCCGCGTTTGCTCACTGTTGACCAAAAACAAGAACGTGTTGATGATTCTGAGCAGTGTTTGTCCATGTTTAAACGTAACAAACCGGAATTTTTGCGTCGATATGTGACAATGGATGAAACATGGATCCATCACTTCACTCCGGAATCAAAGCGATCGTTATCTGAACCTCGTCCAAAGCGCCTGAAAGCGCAATAATCGGCTGGAAAGGTTATGGCCTCGGTATATTGGGATGTGCGAGGTGTAATATTCGTTGACTATCTTGAGAAAGGAAATACCATCAACAGTGAATATTATATAGCGTTATTGGAGCGTTTGAAGGCCGAAATTGCAAAGAAACGACCACATATGGCAAAGAAAAAAATGTTGTTTCATCAAGACAACGCACCGTGTCACAAGTCAATCAAAACAATGGTAAAACTACATGAATTGAACTTCGAATTGGTCCCACATCCACCGTACTCGCCAGATTTGGCTCCCAGCGACTACTGGCTGTTCGCAGACCTCAAAAAAATTCTCGCCGGTAAAAAATTTCGCACGAATGAAGAGGTTATCGCTGAAACTGAGGCCTATTTTGAGGCAAAAGATAAATCGTTCTACAAAAGTGGTATTGAAATGTTAGCGCGGCGCTGGAATGATTGCGTTGCTCTTGATGGAGATTACGTTGATGAATAAAGCTAATTTTGAACCAAAAAAAACGTGTTTTCTTTGTTAGGCCCGGGACTTTTCAGCCCATGTGTTAAGTATACCTTCCCAAACTTTCAAGAAAGTCTAAAATACAATTTGTGGTGTCAGCATTGATTAAGTTCCAGATATTAACGTCATTATTTTTGGAATTGTTTGCTCCAATTACCAAGAAAATCCCATCTCTATTTGAAACGATGTTCTTCGAATGACAATCATCTTCAGCGCTTATAAATTCTAAAAGGTTCGCCTTAGTTAATTCGGACGCCGTGTAAAACAGTTTCAACACCATTTGCTCCAAAGTTAACCGATAATTTAAATAACCAGCTACTATTTCACCCATACCGAAACCTATTATGCCATTTGGACGTAACCCTATTAACTTAAGAATATTAAACAAACTAATTTGGATTCCCACCGTTTTCAAAATCGAACCCGTGACATCTCTATCTACAACAAATTTCTTTACCCGGGAAATATTTTGATCTATTGTTTCGATTAAAAGATTCTGAAAGCTATCAATCGATCAATTTGGTAAATATCTAGAATGTATTCGACATGTTCAACCTTTGAATATGCCTAGCAAATATAGGTATCATCATCAAATCTGAAGCTAATTCAGACCAACCCTTGTCAAAATTACTAAACACCAAATACAATACTTTTCCTTCAATTTGAACCTGCATCAGCGATCTCTTAATCTCGCTATCTTTATTATAGATACCAAATCCTCTGAACAGATGATTTTCAATTGGATTCCTAGAAAATAAGCATGTTTAAACCGTAGCAGCCATTTTGGCCGACAATCTAAACACCTGAAAGCTTGTTGGATCAAACAAGCTAATTCGCAATCACAATCTTTATCCTTGAAATCGTCCAAAATTGCTGGAACACCTTCCGCGGTCCTCGAACTAACGCAGATCAATTTCGGTAAGTCGTCACTAGATTTTCCACTTTTAATTTTGGGATTCCAATGAAGTAAAGCGTGAGCGTTAGCCCCTCCAAAACCGAAGCTATTCACCCCTAATGTTTGAATTTGAAAGATCGTCTAAATCTATTTAGTGTTAATATCTCACCGAACAACCCTCTTTGATCTGGAAGGGGTAGTTTTTCTGTAACCACGATCATAGTCCCTGTTTCCAAAGCTCGAACGCCTTTTCTAGGAGTTTTGTAGTTGATATTCGGTGGAATTGACCCAGTTTCCATAGCTATAATTAACTGAATAAAACAAAATCGGTCACGTATTAAAATCGAGAGTAAAAGTTTTTATTCTTCGTTATACTTTGATGATGGAGCAAAGAGCTGTGACTGGTTCCGTATGGCCCAAATTCGACTTAACAGATCCTATGTGCAAGGGCTCTCTCCTATTTTTACACAAGACCTTGTCTACGCTGTTCAATTCTTCGGGATCACCGACCTTAGTTCCTACAAATGTTACGTTAGATGATGTTTGGAATCTTACGTTAATATCTACCGGCACAATGAGCCTCGAGGAACGTTAAGGAGGTCGGATCGACTTTGCATTCTTCGTAGAACTCATTCATCAGCTCCATTTGGGCAACGCTCGACGGAAATGTGATCCCCTCATTTTTGAAGCCATCGCAATTAGTTTTGACATGGACCACCTTCGAATTTGTAAACTTTCGAAATATACGCGAAATTATATGAGAATGGTACCTTAGAATATATTCTTTTCGCCCCTCTTGCCTTCTCCAACAACATGACGACTACACCTTCAGATCTAGCGTACCCATCAGCGTCTTCATCGAAACACATGCACTTACCAGCCTTGCTAAGCACTCCTAACCTTTATTTACGGTTTTAAATTAATAAATAAACCTCTTTCACGTATTTGACGGATTACCTAATAAACTGTAAGGAGGTGATAGCATGCAAGCAAAGGTTCATACCGCAAACGAAAGCTTTATCGCATTTCCCAACTTTTATCGCGGTATAAGCATGCTCTAGGATATACAAGGAGCTGCTGCAAGCTGAATCTAAATGATACGATGGCCCTTTCAACTGCAAACAGTAACTGATCCTTTTGGCAAGCATCGATCGTTGTGTTCTTCCCCCAAAATTACGTTTATTTTAGCTGCTGATGATGTAGAAGATACTTTGAGCTTTCTTACCCTGTTATGGAATCCGAATAATGCTCCAATGCATCGAAAAACGCTCCCTTTTCAGTTTCCGAGATAGAAGAAGTCGCGAATACACCGGTTCTGGAATGGGCAAAGTCCGAAGGATGGTAACCAGCGTCGATTATGGCTTCGAAGGTTTTTTCTAGCGCAATTCTCATTTGGGGATCCATATTCTCGGCTTGGGAGCTCGTGATACCTTCAATTTTTTTTAAGTAATTTGGGGAAACTGTATCAATTCAATGGCGGGGTTATTACCGAAGAATCCTCTATCGAATTTCGCGATTCCCGACATCTTTCCGGTCCACTTAGGCAATTCCGGGTGACGGTGCCACTTTCCAAAATCCCCTAAGACCATGTCTATCTTATTGAAAAGGTTGTTCTTAAATTCCTGCACGTTATTGGCCGTCGCGAACCTGCCTGCTAACCCGGAAATCACAATATCGTCGGCAAAGGTTTCCTTTGATTGGCTCATGTTCTTTACTCTTTCGCCGTCACTAAATGCAGACTAAAGGTAAGCATTCGATGAAAGATGATTTGAGGTTTTAAATGCGTGTTCTTATATAGATTAAGTAGTTCGAGTTTAATGCACTATTTGGAACTTGTAATCTTGCACCTCGATTGAATTCAAATGAAACAAAGGCATTTGAATAAACTTAAAGTAGTTTCGGGTACAAAGAGTGGAAGGGTCAAGAAACTAGTAAATTGTTATTGTCTTCGCCCTGGTAATGTTAACCGTCGTATTTTTTTAGTCTAGAAAATTTATTCATTTTTCAGGGCCATATCGTTACATCTTCATCAAAGTGTTAATGCAAAAACAGAAACAATTTCCAAATCAAAAGCGAAACCATCGTATTTTGCCGATGTATGTACAATCCCGCCTATGGAAGACTGGACATATAAAATGCGCATTTATGATGCTATTACACAAATAAACTCTTTACCACATAGTATGAGTTATATAAGCCCTATATAAGGAATATACAGGCTGATTCAAATTAAGTGCACACTATTGCTCCCTTTGTTATTGTTGTATTTTAGAAGTAAGTTAAATCGGCAAAGTAATAATGTTTTTAATGCTGATTAAAATATAACACATGGGCTAAAAAGTCCCGGGCCTAACAAAGAAAACACGATTTTTTTGGTTCAAAATTAGCTTTGTTCATCAACGTAATCTCCATCAAGAGCAACGCAATCATTCCAGCGCCGCTCTAACATTTCAATGCCACTTTTGTAGAACGATTTATCTTTTGCCTCAAAATAGGCCTCAGTTTCAGCGATAACCTCTTCATTCGTGCGAAATTTCGTACCGGCGAGCATTTTTTTGAGGTCTGCGAACAGCCAGTAGTCGCTGGGAGCCAAATCTGGCAAATACGGTGGATGTGGGAGCAATTCGAAGTTAAATTCATGTAGTTTTGCCATTGTTCTGATTGACTTGTTGTGTTGATGAAACAATTTTTTTTTCTTTGCCAGATGCGGTCGTTTCTTTGCAATTTCGGCCTTCAAACGCTCCAATAACGCTATATAATATTCACTGTTGATGGTATTTCCTTTCTCAAGATAGTCGATGAATATTACACCACGCACATCCCAAAATACCGAGGCCATAACCTTTCCAGCCGATTGTTGTGCTTTCGGGCGCTTTGGACGAGGTTCACCACTTGCTGTCCACTCAGATGACGATCGTTTTGATTCCGGAGTGAAGTGATGGATCCATGTTTCATCCATTGTCACATATCGACGCAAAAATTCCGGTTTGTTACGTTTAAACATGGCCAAACACTGCTCAGAATCATCAACACGTTCTTGTTTTTGGTCAACAGTGAGCAAACGCGGCACCCACTTTGAACAGAGCTTTCTCATAGTCAAATGCTCATGCAATATAAAGCCAATACGTTCTTTTGATATCTTTACGATGTCAGCTAACTCACGCAACTTCACTTTTCGATCATTCAAGACGATTTTGTGGATTTTTTTGATGTTTTCTGGTGTTACCGCCTCATTTGGACGTCCACTGCGTTCTGCATTATCGGTGTCTCTACGACTACGTTTGATGTCAGCAAACCAACGTTTTATTGTTGTTTCTGATGGAGCGGAGTCCGCATAACAATTTTCAAGCTATTGCTTCGCTTGAAAGGTATTTTTTCCCATCAAGAAGCAGTGTAAAATTAAAACACGAAATTGTTTTTGATCCATTGTTTTGAAAATAACAAAAGTAGCGTGATTCTGAGCACATCATATATATATATATATATATAATATATATCATGAAATTTTAACAGCTGTCTTTTGAAGGTTAGTACTAACTGAGAGAAAGGTGACTGCAATAAAACTAGCGTCATCTATGTGTTAGGCCCGGGACTTTTCAGCCCATGTGCTAGTATACAAAAAAAAACAATTGCATAACGCGTGTGCGAGAAATTTTGATATTTATAATTTTTTTAAACGCACCCTGTATATTTAAAAAAAATTGAAGGATATACTAAATTTTTTTCTTCGAAGAATTACACCAACCAACAAAATATTTTCTTTGTCGTAGCATTTCTTCCTAGCAACTCTAATTTTTGAGATACACCACGGTGAAATTTATTACGCATATGTATAAATAGAAAAACTAAAATAGTTAGCTAACTATTTAGGAGACCTAAGATTGTTGCTGTACCAAGAAAGATGGGATATCCATATGATGGCCGATTACTGCTGGAATCTTCAACGAGACTGTTCCGGTAAACCTCACGCAAGGAAATGGAAACTTTTAACTGATGATTGAAAGTTGTATACGCATATTTTTTGCTCAATAAATACTTCCTACCGATTTTTTTGTATTGCAGTTAACAGTTATATAGTAATATTTAACAAGTTATGTACATAAGAAAGCATTATATAATTTTAGCGAAATTTGCCTAAATAGCGCAGAAAGTGGGAACTTCGAAAACTAGATCTCCAAAATTGCTTAATTACACTTAAAAAATCCGAGGCACCAAAATGTGTGTCGGCCAGTGTTATTGCTCCACCAACTTTTGACTTAAAAATATCATTCTCTTTCTCAATACATTTTCTTGCCAGCTTGAGTACACTCTCGATAGCTCTTAAGACTGTTCTTCCATCCAATTCGCGAGAAACATTCTTGATTTCACTTTGCAACACCGCGTTTTTTAGACCTTTTCGCACGTTCGAATTTTTTTGACTTTTCTTTCCCTTTCACAAAGGTATTCATGATTTTATTCTTATTTATCACAATTGTACAAATCGTAGAATTAACCAACCCAAATTCGCGACACACGTCCGCTTTCTTCCTTCCACTTTCGACTGCTTTGATTATCGCGACTTTGTCGTTCACGCTTAAACTTTTTCGCTTTAAACCTGACATTTTCGATAAAGAAACCTCGATGTTTCACTCGCACGATTCAAATGCTGACTGAGGAAATTTCTTACGAACTTTGCCTGGCGTATTGCAAGAAACGGTAATATTCTTGGAATCCCCGAACGGTCGAACGTTGCAGGCTAGGCAAATACCGGGAATTGAGGCATAAATGATAATATAAATACATACATGAAGTGGTAAATATTTGTCGTTATATCAGGGGTTATTGACGCTAAAACCGGGTTTTCCCTGTACGTTCAAATAGTAAAGTACGGGACTGCTTAAAATTTGACGCTAAAAAAGGAGTGTTGTTACAGCCGAAGTTGTTATAACCGGGTTCTGCTGTATATAAAAGTGGTACATTATCAATATTGATGCATTTGCCATATCTATGGACGAGCCTTCCAGTATAAATAAATGGTGAAGTCTGAACGTTCCTTCGAAGTATTGGGTACGTCTTTGCGTGCAAACGCTTTTGTTTAAAAAATAAGTTTGCAACTTTCTAAGCTAAAGGATTAGGAACCAAACATCAATATGACATAGTCCTTTCCATCGGTAAAAATATCTTATAAAATAAAAAACAACATCTTCGAATATATTTTAACTTTATTTTCTTCTAAAAAAAAAAACCCTTAACACTTTAATACCTAGCGGAAATCTCCTACAATTTACTATTTAGCATCTACTCCTTGTCCGATACTTTCAAGGATCGCATTGATTCCACTAGCAAGATCGTCGCTTTCCAATATGGTCACGTGGTTGCTCTCGATGGTAACGACATCTATCCTATCTCGGAATATCTTCGATAAACCGTAATCAGCGTTTATCTTCTGCACTGTGCTAGTCGTTGCCTTGAAGAGCGTCACAGATGAATCGAGACGATCCTTTATGGTCCTGTTAAGTTGGTATTTCTTTATCGCTACGAGCTTATCGTAAATCGACCCGTACATGTTCACCATGTGATCCCTTGAGGTCTCTACGCGAGGGGAGACGCTCAACAGGTAATCTATTTTCTCCTGGTAAGTGGGGAACTTGGCGATAACCTCCTGGAATTGAATATCGATTAAGGAGGAACGATTAAGGTAAGAGAGATCACCTGTTGTTTTAAGATATCGTCGTAGGGCATGTATCGTCTCATGACCATAGATACCATCATCGTATGGAACAGATTATCTTCGGCTATTGGAACGAGAGTGTTGAGCATTTCCACCATGACATCTGGAGAACCGTCTATGAAGATGACTTTCGCCTTCTTTCCTTTCGCCTCTAGCTTTCGCAGTAACTCCGTGGCCACTATACATCCGAAAGAATAGGCTAAAAGGATCAAATTTCCGGTGGAAGCCTCGGCGTACTGCAAGAAAATATTCATCACGAAAATGTGTAAGATGCCCCACACCTCGCCCTACTTCTAATTAGTTGTTTGATTAATGTTTTAGACATTTAGTTAACCGACGTTGGTAGATCATATCTACATAATATCAAGTTAGACGCTATTAAGAAAGCCAAACAAAAACGAAAATACCCCCTCCCCCGAACACCCCTCTTAAACGGGCAGTTTCTCATGGTCCCGACCGGCTCTCATATAATTTCCATTGTATTAACTCTTTCTTGGACGGACATTCTCTTGGACGGACATTCTCTTGAACGGACGCGGACACGAGAAAATGCTCTCTTAACCGGACAAAAAATAAAATAAAGAGAAACGTCTTATCTTATTTTTATATCGAGAGTATTGCTATTGCATTTCTCAATCGCGCCGCGCGTCAATTTCGCTGAGACTTCCCCGAGTAAACCGGAGATTTACCGACTTTAATCTTTCGGTACAAACGCAGCCTATGTCGTGCATTTCTGCCTGTCGTGAATTAGGGACTTCCCCAAGTTGGTCGGGGATTTACCGTTCTTATTCTTTGGGTGTACGCCTTCGATTGAATCTGCTTTCAATATTAGTCTGATGTCTATGCGGAAAAGACACAGTGGGCGACACATTCATTGTAGAAATGGTTCCAAAGAGAAAAATTCTCACGCTTAAACAAAAAATTGAGATTGTTGAAGTTTACAATAAAGAGAAATTAAGTGTAAGGAACTTATCCAAGCGTTTTAATATTGGAAAAACACAAGCTGCAGATATAATTAAACATAAAGAAATCCTTCTACACAAATGGATGTCGAACAGCAATTTGAATGAAAAAAGTAGCTTTTTGACGGGTGGTACTAAAATTGACAAATTATGTTATGATTGGTTTACAGCAGCTCGGCATAAGGGGATCCCTTTAACAGGTATGCATATGATTCTTTTAGATAAGGTTTTCTTGTGTTAATGCGTTGATTTTCTTTCCATATTAAATTCTAAAATAGATAAAAAAAGTGAGATTACCAATAGGTTTGTCGTGACAAAAACGCAAAAAACTTATTTTTTCTTTAGGTCCGCTAATACGATGTAAATCAAGAGAAATAGCCGCTTCTTTGGGACATTCTACATCCAGTGCTTCTTCTGGTTGGCTCAATAAATTTAGAATCCGCCACAATATAAGTTTTAAAGCGATTTCGGGAAAAGGAGCTTCGCTTAATGCTGAAGTCGTTTCATCGTTTTTAAGAAAATGCCCTTCTTCGATTAAGGGATATTCACCGAGAGACATCTATAATGCCGATGAGACAGGCTCTATCCGACAAAACGCTCACATTAAAGAAGGGAAAATGTGTTGGGGGTAAGTATCCCAAAGAAAGGTTTACAATTTTACTTGTGCAAACATGGCGGGTGAAAAAGAAAAACTCCTAGTTATTGGTAGGCCAGCTAAACCCAAACCTTTTAAAAACATTAATATAAATAACCTGTCTCTTACTTGGAAATACAATAAGAAAGCTTGGATGACAGGACAAATTATGACAGAGTGGTTGCAAGACCTAGATTGGAAAATGGCTAAAGAAAAAAGAAACAGTTTGTTATTTTTAGACAATGCGGCATCTCATCCGAAAGACGTTCAGCTTGTCAACCACCTGACCAGGGGATTATAAAGAATTTTAAAACTTATTACCGAAGTCTAATACTCAAACATCTGCTGGTAAACATTGAAACTGCTGGTACAGCTTTAGAGTTAATAAAGAAAATTACACCACTGGATGCAGTTTATTTGGCAACAACCGCTTGGGAGCAAGTAACCAAAGAGACAGTTCAAAATTGCTTCCGCAAAGCAGGATTTAGTCATGTAAATATGCAAAGTGAAGACCAATTAACTGAGGCCGATACATCTGACCTAGAAGATCATTTACCTCTTAGTGTACTTTCAGATATCCTCAAAAATATGAATTTATTGAAATTGACGGATAATGAAAACCTTAATGATTTTTTGAACGTAGATGAAGATTTGTATGTTGAAGATCCAGATTCAGAACAAGAAATTGCAAATCCAGTTGAAATACAAGAACTTTCGGCAGATTCTGATGTCGATGAGGTTCCAGTGCCAACAGAAGCTATCCCAAATTATGGTAAAGCTATTACCCTGACCAAGCAGCTCAAAAGTTTTGTCGGAAATCCCGGAGATACAGAGTCTTTGGAGCTTCTTTGGAAATACGATTTCAAGACGTCATTTTAAAGAAAAGGAGAAGAAAAACAACAATATATGAATTTTTTCGTCCTTAAAGTTACTGTTCATTTCATCGTTTTGTATTGCATACTACATCTATGTATCTATGTACATATATTATACTTTGTATCTATATCTCAAGCAAATAAACTTTTTTTTCTTAAGTTAAAAGTTTCTTATTTATTTTAAAAACATTTATATATATATACGATTTAAATGTCCCAGTTTCTTTAATATATTCATTTTTCGTTAAAACACGATTTTTGTTGTATCTACTACATATTTCTTTTATGCGGACACTCCTCCTGAACGGACACCTTCAGTTGGTCCCGTTGGTGTCCGTTCAAGGGAGATTTCACTGTATGTGAAAGTATGGAATTGGAAAATGAATGCAATTAATGTTTGCAGATGATATGGTATTGATAGCAGATTCAAAGAAGATATTGCAGCAAAACCCGAAAATATACTAAGGAGAACTAAAAAAGATAAACATGGAGATAAAGACGATGAAAACAAATACATTGATAATACCGATAGAAGAAAAAAAAACATAACATCAGAATCGAAGTAATAATCTTGGAACAAGTTAAAAGATACAATTACTTAGGATTGGCAGATGCATGACGAACAAATACGAACGAGTTGGATTCTATTCTAAAAGTAAACTACGGGAAACAACCGGGGCAAACTTACCGGTAGCATATATTCCGCTAACTCTTCGATGCTATTCTCTTTATAGTTCGTACAAAACTGTAAACACGAAATGTGAGCTTTCAATTTTTTCGCCAGCGGTTCTAAAATGGCAGCCATTCCTTCAACACCCGGCAAAGCTATCACGTTCGGGCCATCCTCGTCTTCCTTGATCAATGTCTTCAACTTTATTACAGGTACGTTGGCAAATTCTTCGGTGCCGATAATACGAAGCAGTAATCTGGCATCCACCGGAATATCTTCCTTAGTGGGCGTTTGGGTTACTATGACGGCCGCTCCTCCTTCGTGGGGGTTGGCCAGCTCCTTAAGTCTGAAAATGTATTGACGAATTTCGATTACCAACTGAACCGTGAAGCTATCTACGCGTATTACTTGGCCAGTGTCATTCCTCTAATATCTTGCGCCGTCAAGAAGACTTCGTATTCTCTCTCAAGAGTCTGTTTGATTTCAACCGCCATCATGGAATCCATTCCCAAATCAGGAAACGCCGTATGAACGCTAACTGATTTTAAATTCGTTAAACCTGAAAGGAGTAGGTTGAATTTAAATTTTACTTGTGGTATCGTCGTGATACTAACCCATGACATTCAAAACTGCATCGAAGAGATTACTAGCGTGTCCACCGTATCGTTTTTCGGCCACTAACATGCTACCAACTATCGGCTCATCCTGAGCAATAAATTTGTCCATAACTTGAAGACAGCTGGAGATCCTCTGTTGCAAGGTTCCTCCTATTACCAATTCCCGATGGTCCTCTTGCATTTTTGCGACCAGCCCCACCTGCTCAAGTGATGGATTAATGTTCCTTTTAGGTGTCTAATCTACCGTACCTCTCCAATAGCTCCCCATTGAATAGCCAGCGCAGGATAGCCATCCTTTTTCCTTTTCTCGCAAATCCTCTCCATAACCGAGTTTGCCATACCGTAATTGGTTTGACCAAGATTGCCTCGTCCGCAGGATATCGATGAAAATATAACGAAATACCTTAGATTCGGACACAATCTCCTACTAATACGGTCTAAATTCTTAGTGCAAATCGCTTTCGGTCCGATTGGTACCACGAAATCTTCTACGCTCAAATTTTCGAAAAGACCGTCCTTAAGGACGGCGGCCAAGTTAAATATCCCATCAACTGGACCCATTTCGCTGGCGATCTTCAGCAATTCTGTACAACCAGCTTCTGTTGAAGCATCTGCTGTACTTGCTACCACCGTTACGCCATAATTTTTCCACATTCTAACGAAAAGGAGAGATTCGTTATTGGAAAAAACTTTAGACTTAATTACCTTATCCTGAGCTTCTGGTATCCATTAGACAGACCCGATCTGGATGTTAAGACTAGTTTTTTGGCCCCTCTAATTACTAGCAGGTCAGCTAATTCCATTCCGAAACCTCCAAGGCCCCCACATATCAAATATGAACACTCTGGCTTGCAATAGAATCTAAAAGCGATAGCAAAGATTTGGGCAATTTAAAAGCAATTCCTGGTGTGAAAATCTATGAAGTGATGGTGGGGGATCAAAGTTTTTAGAATAAAAATTTCGAAAGCGTATCAGAGACATTCTGTTTGAAATCAGAATGTTGTGCAAGGACGTGTTAAATAAAACGTCTTTGGTGTCTAACCAAAGCAGTGCTAATATGCTAATATTTCTCAAATATAAATACTTTATATACATTCATTGAAATAGAGCTTAGAAGGACTTGAAGCATCTGAAGGCAAGATCTACTGTAGGAACCAGCCTATGGAAACAAGATTTTCTTCCGAAAAGATATATAATAATGACAAAGATTGCCTTTATTTACTGGCAAGTTCCAGCAAATGCTACATCACTCAACCAGTCCACACAAATGAATCTAGAATAGAAGCTTGAAAATATTAGATAAATGGCAATCATAAACACATGCAACACACCCAAAAATCGTAGTATAATAAGGAAACTAACAGAGACGACGGCTTATTCACAAGACAACAAAAAAGAAAAGCAAAATGAAAATAAGAAGTGCCATGTGTCACTACAAAGAAAGCAGATGAGTTTTAACCGTGATATTAAACCTTCTTAAATTGGTAATATCCTTGTACAAATTAGGCAATGAATTATTAGTTGCAGCAGCATTATAACTAGAGTATCTTTAAACAGAAATGTAGAGTGTTGAGGTATCATCAGTTGATGTGGATGCCTAGTCTTCAGAACATGAATAAAATGAAGTGGAATTAGAAAACCTGTAATAAGCACAGGCATCAAACTGTGGTTTTCCACATTTACTCACCTCAAGTTAAGCACTTATCATGAAACAGTAAACATGGTCCATAAATAAAATCACAGTATAGTTTAAATACTGATAAAACTAATGACTCACAAGGTCGCAACATCAGGCTAGAATTCAAAATGTGTCTCTTGGCGTAACGCAGCTTTAAATAAATGTAAGACTTCTTAAGAAGGCATGTGCCATGTTTGGTAAACTATAATCAAGTACCAACGTTATAATCCAATAGTTTTAGCGACATCAGCAGAAGATAGAAAATTACTTGAAATATGTAAATTAAAATTGTTTTAGTACGAAATAATAAGATACTAGTTTTAAAAAAAAATTATGATCACCAATAGGAAACGATAAAAGCAACTGAATGTCGTCTGCATAGGATTGAATACAACGGGTATGCACAGCGTTTAAAATATCATTTATATAAATTATGAAAGGAAGCGGTCCTAGAGTTGAGCCTTGAGGTACGCCTGAAAAACATTCAAACTTCTCGCCTTATTTTTGTCGTAACATATTGTCTGCGTTATTCCTGATAAAAATTAGCGCAAAATGTGATTCCTCAGAAAACCCATAACAGTTGCACACTTAGCAATAAGCAATTCAGGACAGACCATGCCAAAAGCTCTAGAATAGTCAAGTAGTATTAGCACACTGCGCAGACCCTTGCCCAAAGATAGCATAATATTATTCAAAACATTAGTACAGACGCAGTGCGCTAATGTGAACTTCCGTTTTTCTTCTTAAATATAAACCAATTTATTTCCTTATACAGCGTCGATCCACGACACAAACTAATTTTTATGTTATTATTTCAATACCTTGGTATCGCCTTATATAATGTCTTCGGTACTTGACAAACTTTCTGATCTTCCTCGTCCCTAATCTTAATCAGAACTTTCCCTATGTGTTTACCAGCTCCCATGTATCTGAAAGCCTTTTCCACTTCGTCACTCTGGAAGACGGTTCTCGGTAAAGGTTTGATGACGCCACGATCGATTAACCCTTGCATTTGTTCTCTATAGGCGCACAATGTCGCTTGAAAAATAACATTCAATCTTCAAGTAGGAAACGAACACATGTGAAGTCACTTACTGTTGCTGGCGTTAATGTGTTGATCCAGCGCTACTCCGATAAACTGAGCGTCTTTCTCGAGCAGTTGCAATGCCAAAGGGTTATTGTTCGCCAGGTCGAATTTTCCTATTTCCAAGAACTTTCCACCTCTGGCCAAACAGCGAATCGACGCGAGAAGCTTTTCCTCGGCTAAAGAATTTAATACGTAATCAACTCCTCTTCCATTAGTGTGTTTATAGATCATTTCCTCAAAGGTAATATCTCTTGAGCTGAAGATATGCTCCTCTTTGATTTGGGGATAATTCTGCTTGAGGAATTCGCGTTTTTCGCGAGTTCCAACCGTAGCGAAGACGGTGAGACCGTAATAGAGAGATAGGACGATGGCAGCTTGTCCTACTCCGCCGGTAGCGGAATGGATCAGGATGGTTTGGCCCGATTTTAGATTGTTTCTCTGTAGATTAAGTTTTAAAGATTAGCATCTGGGTTTTGGCATCCAGGTACAAGTACTAACATTAAGAAGAACTTCCACGACTGTACCGTAGACTACAATTACCGTTGCGGCATCTTCCATAGTCCAATGGTCAGGAATTCTCAACAGCAACTTCTTGCATTGCACTAATGTGGCTAAGCCACCGCCAACACCCATTCCAACAACACGTTCGCCTCTGGAAATGCAAGAAAAAACTGGTGTAAAAGCAATTTTCTTTTTCTGAAAAGTTCGATACGCAATACGAAAACAATTTTGCACCAAATTTCGAAATGCTTCGCAGGACAGGCTTAAGGGTGGGGGTATTTTACACAGAAAAATTGACCGAGGAAATAATCCGTTGGAAGGTGTGGTCAGAGAGAATCTTAACAGTAGAAATAAAAAAAAAGGAAAAGGAGAGGAAAAAATTAGTTGTAATATCGGAGCAAACGAAGATAACAAAACAAAAAACAGAAAACAAGGATAAATCCTGGGAAGATCTTAGAGCGGTAAGAAAAGAAACCAAATTCAATACTTGAAGACTTCAATAGCAGGGTGGGAAGTAGAAACCAATTATACGATGGGATACTGGGAGTATACGGAGTGGAAGAAATAACAGCGTCAGAAGAATGCTAGACTTCTGAGTTTTAAGCAACATGATCATAAGCAACACCTTTTGTAAACATAAAAACATCCACAAATATACTAGAGAAAGAAAAAGAAGAGATAAAAGATCGATTATCGGTCATATATTGGTGGAGAAAAACAATAGAAAAAGCGTGTTAGATACAACACTACGAAGAGGAACAGAAATAGGGAGTGGTTACTTTGTGGTCATATCTCAAGTAAGAGAAACGGTAAACGGAAGAGTGAACGATGGAACAAGCAAACAGAAGTAATACAAGCCTATAGATTAGGAAATCCAAATATTATGGAAGAATATAGGGAAAAAGTAATCGAAAGAATAAAAAATACAAATACAACACAGGAGACCAACACTATAAAGGAAACAGACAGCGTAGTAGACAGAGAAAATAAGAATACATACCGAGGACAGGAAGAAATACAAGATACGCGGAATTATATCCAGAGCAAAGACAGAGATACCCTAACTGAAAGTAGGGCAATAATAGACAGGTAAAAGCAGCACTTTCAGGACTTATTAAACGAGGAAATAGAAGCAAAAGATACGAACGAAGAATTGGAAGAAGCAATAAAAATAAACTGGAAAATGGAAAGGCAAATGATCAAAAAATATGACTAGGAGTGGAAGACAAATAATGTTACCAAAAAGGTTTCCTATTGCTAATGGTGACCCAAAAACAAAGATAAAATGAGAACATAATTCGTTACACAGCCAAATTCTCTAATATACTACAATACTACAAATCCATATCTGCCAGAGAGCTACTCATTCATTAAACTATTATAAATAGCACGCCTAAAGGAATAAATTGGTAACTCTTTGATATCCAGGGGAAGCGAGTTGTATAATCGTGCAGAAGCGCAGCTAAAGCTTTTCTCAAACTGCCGGGAATGGATAAGATCCTTCCTGCGAATGTTGATACTGTACACATCCGTACGATGCCTCATTTTGTTTAATAAGTAAGGCGGAACACCAGAATTCAAAATTTTATAAATGAGACACGAGAAATTTAATTGTCTCCAGCATCCCTAAGTTTATGGGAAATCCTTTGACGCTGTCTCATTCCATATATTAATCTGAGGCATGCGTTCTGTACCACCTGAATTCTGCGAGAGTCAATTTGGTCCAGACAATTTCCATAAACAACATCGCAGAAATTAAAATGTGATAACCAAGGTATCACATAGGTGGGGATAAATTAGTTTCAAATTGCAGTGGGCGCGTCTAATGCAAGTACTGATATGATGTTTAAACTTAAGATCATTATCTACAAAGAGGCCCAAATTTTCCACATTACTTTGAAATTTCAGAGGAGTGTTGTTAATTGCGAGTTTGATGTTAGGTAGTATACTCGACCTTACCTTAGAACCGCCGAACACTGTAAAGCATGATTTAGTTTCATTCAAAAATAGGCAATGTTTTTTTGCAATAATATACGGATTGTTGAGGTCGCAGTTGATATCATCAACAACACTGTGAGCCTCATCAATGGAGAAGGATCTGTACAATTGTGAATCATCAGCATAGAAGTGGAGATTACATATGAAATTATGGAAAAAAAAACATATGTGCCGTGTAAATAGAGAACAACAATGGACCCAATATGGATTCCTGCGGAACTCCCGAGTGTATAGTCGCCCAATCAGACACCTTCCCGCCAGCAACCACCGCCTGTTTTCTGCCAAATAAGTAAGCCCTAAAGAAGTGAAGAGCAATTTCGCCAAGACCAATGCAGTGAAGAATTGCTGGCAGAAGGCTATGATCAATTCTGTCAAAAGCCTTGGAAAATCTAACAGTACCAACACTGTCAAATCACCAACGTCGCTCGCTGACAAGATGTCATCAACAATGCAAGTGAGAGCAGACATACAACTGAATCCTGGACGGAAACCAGAAGCAACATGCTAATCGGGCGAAGATCAAGACTGCTAGCAGGGTTTTTGTTTTTCGGAATAGGGATGACACGAGCCTTCCTATATGTGTTTAAGATTTCTAAGCTTACTTCAAATTTCTTCCGGCGAATTCGAACCCTTGAACGCATTCTAATTCGATCCTATCCGTTGTGATTACCTCCGGAGGAATTTTACCCGAGGCCGTCATCAAATCTCTAAAGTTGAGGGCGCTGTAGTAGACCTAAATAATCAGAAAATAAAAAAGATATGCAATGGAGATCGTTCAAAGCTTAAAGGCCTTGATACCTACATGGACTACTTCTCGATCTTCCGGAATTGTCTTGCTCGGATCCACATTCCCTTCCAGCCAACTCATTGTCGATAGATCGCCGCGAGTGGTCACGTTGACGTAGCAATGCTCCCTTTCCACCAGTTGCGTATCAGGTAAGAGCAAATGCCTGTAGGTTCCCCATTGACCATCCTTCCAGATGTTAAACGCTAATCCCTTGTCCAATTGCTCCTTGTAAAAGCTTAATTCTGGATTGAATTTTGGAGCATCGTCCAGAATGAAGACGCAAGATACTCTATTGCCGTGAAACTCGCGTCTAAGGCAAGTTACCAATCCTAAAATACCACTCAACTCATCGTCTTGGGCGTACAACAAGACGTTCTTGTTCTCCTTGAGAAGATTTTGCAGTCTCGGAATCCACGAGTTTAAATTATCTAAACCGTTGGTTAGGTTTAAGAAGTAAGTCTTTTCAGTGACTTTACGTGTTGGCCTTAGCAAAACCAAGGTCTCTATTTCGCTGGAATTGCTACAAAGTACCGTATACGGACTACCTGAGAATTTAGCGAGATTAACTCGTGAAGGTTCTCTGGATATAATGAAACCCTTGGCATCCTTAACAGCATTATTAGCCTCTACCACCTGAAAGTGTTAAGAAGATAGAAACAATAAAATTCTGCTTCATATCTGCTTACGTCTATGTTTTCTAGAATATTAGATACAATCAGTATGAGGCAATTTGATTCGGCGTTCAATTGCTTATTTTGAACAGTAACCCTGGGTAAATCGAACATTTGCTTCGCCAGAACGACGACGTCTTGTTGCATCAACGGCAGATCGTCCAGAGCTTTTTGAATTACAGGGCAAACGAGACTATCTTCCGACTGATTCTCGCTGCAAACTTCGACAACTTTCACTTTGGTTGTGTTGGAATTCTCCAGAACGAATTGCACGAACGATCGAATCGAATCTTGAGAGTTCGTCTTAGTGTTATTAGGGATGAATTTAGAGATCTCCAAGACCGGGTCCCCGCCTTTTCTTCGGGGTATGGCGCTGGGACCTAAACCTCTCAACTCGATACCTCCGCCTCTATAAATAAATCCTCAACAGTAACGATAATCCAGAAGCAGCATGTACAATATAATGAACGGCTAAAAATGCAATTTTGCAAATTCCCTCACCTTATTACGCCGACGTCCTTGTATGACCTTATAGGAACCATATTACCGAATTTTTTAGCAAATTCGATATGTTTCGGACCATCGATTACCAGCCTTTGTATACTAGTCGGAATATAAATACTCCTCGTGTCTTGCTGGAGAAGCACAAGTTGTAAAAAGCAATCCATGAAGGTGATCCAGTTATCCTCCCATTGTACTGTAGCATATGAAGCATCCACAGTACATTTCTTTATGCCTCTGAATGTACCACTAAAACCGTAAGACGTTAACTAATATTCTCACGATCCATCCAAATACAATTACGTGTATTGGTATCCTCTTAATTTCAATTCCTTATAAACATCTCTCTCGCTTAAACACAGATCAATCTGTTCTTCCGAAGTCGGGATATCCCAAAAGTCATCTTCATCTGTCGCCACCTCATAAATCTTTCCTGTCACTATGCTAACACCACTTTCTGAAATCTAAATAATAACAAAATAATGTATTACCCAACAGCGTACAGCTTGTTGCAGCATAATCGTACCATGATAACCACATATTATAAAATGAGAGTAAATGTAGTACCAAACGAAAATGCAAGAATTTCTTAAGCAACAGAATATTGCTCAAACAAAAATTGCCTCAAAGCATTAGTAGTAATGTTAAACAAATCAAATCTAGATGCATATACATTAATACTGTTACATATTGACATAATTGGTGACTGAGAATGATAGCGGGTGTTAGCCACGAAAAAATAAAAAAATAATGCATTCCCACTGTTAAGCGTCGGTATGTAAAAATTCAAAAGGGGCGGCGAATCCGGAACTTGTAGATCACCATTCAAAGACTTATGTGCAAAAATTATTTAAGATGCAACACGACGATCCACCAAAGAAATAAATGCAAATTCTTTTAGAAGGTTAGCATGTAGATATCCATGTTGCTTCCAAAAGCTTACGCTGTACCATCTCAACTAAATTCATATACCCATGATATCCTGGATTCTACACAATAGAAGCATATTCTAATCTCGATCGAACAGATGCATTATATGCAGCAACAAGGGCATCACTACTCAAGTACTTAGTATTACGAAACAGAAAGCTTAATATTTCAAGAGACTCTTGATATATAACAGATGGGCTGAAAAGTCCCGGGCCTAACACATAGATGACGCTAGTTTTATTGCAGTCATCTTTCTCTCAGTTAGTACTAACCTTCAAAAGACAGCTGTTAAAATTTCATGATATTCTATTCATTAGTTTCTGAGTTATTGCGCTAAGAGTCACGCTACTTTTGTTATTTTCAAAACAATGGATCAAAAACAATTTCGTCTTTTAATTTTACACTGCTTCTTGATGGGAAAAATACCGTTCAAGCGAAGCAATGGCTTGAAAAGTGTTATGGGGACTCCGCTCGATCAGAAACAATAATAAAACGTTGGTCTGCTGACTTCAAACGTGGTCTTAGAGACACCGATGATGCATAACGCAGTGAACGTCCAAATGAGGCGGTAACACCAGAAAACATCAAAAAAATCCACGAAATCGTTTTGAACCATCGAAAAATGAAGTTGCGTGAGTTAGCTGACATCGTAAAGATATCAAAAGAACGTATTGGCTTTATATTGCATGAGCATTTGACTATGAGAAAGCTCTGTTCAAAGTGGGTGCCGCGTTTGCTCACTGTTGACCGAAAACAAGAACGTGTTGATGATTCTGAGCAGTGTTTGGCCATGTTTAAACGTAACAAACCGGAATTTTTACGTCGATGTGTGACAATGGGTGAAACATGGATCCATCACTTCACTCCGGAATTAAAACGATCGTCATCTGAGTGGACAGCAACCGGTGAACCTCGTCCAAAGCGCCCGAAAGCACAACAATCGGCTGGAAAGGTTATGGCCTCGCTATCTTAGGATGTGCGTGGTGTAATATTCATCGACTATCTTGAAAAAGGAAATACCATCAACAGTGAATATTATATAGCGTTATCGGAGCGTTTGAAGGCCGAAATTGCGAAGAAACGACCGCATATGGCAAAGAAAAAAATGTTGTCTCATCAAGACAACGCACCGTGTCACAAGTCAATCAAAACAATGGCAAAACTACATGAATTGAACTTCGAATTGCTCCCACATCCACCGTATTCGCCAGATTTGGCACCCAGCGACTACTGGCTGTTCGCAGACCTCAAAAAAATGCTCGCCGGTAAGAAATTTCGCACGAATGAAGAGGTTATCGCTGAAACTGAGGCGTATTTTGAGGAAAAAGATAAATCGTTCTACAAAAGTGGTATTGAAATGTTAGAGCGGCGCTGGAATGATTGCGTTGCTCTTGATGGAGATTACGTTGATGAATAAAGCTAATTTTGAACCAAAAAAAACGTGTTTTCTTTGTTAGGCCCGGGACTTTTTAGCCCATGTGTTACTTACAATATGCTTATTAAATGTTAACTCAGTGCCTCCTCACAACGCGTTAAAAGTTCACCGCTAACATTGTATCTCTGCCTGCATCCCATAGTTCAGTTTAGTATTGCGCTTTCGCGTGATAACTGTGTCGGTGTGTACTAAATATTTGCTTTAAATTATTACACGAATATTAAAAATTCGAATGACAACAGATTCTGTTATGGTTCTCAGATAAGGCAACGTTTAAATAACCCGCAACGGGTGTGAGTCTAATGCCTCGTGCTCTTTTGTTGGAGTAGTTAAAAATTTTCTTGAAAATCATAAAGCAGCAAATTACGTCGAATTAGTAGAATAGACGCTTCCTAACTTTGACACTCTCGGATGTAACATGAGCATCGAGACTCATTACCTTCACAACCACACAGGGATAAAATAATTGTCAAATAGAGAAAGCAATTCCAGATTGTGAAAAAGATGTTCCAAGTTATAAATAGGCAAATTGTGCAAACTCAACCTAACAGCAAGCAAAGCAACATTACTATCAATTAAGTCCACATCATCAGCATTCAGAATCTGGTCACATAAAAAGGAAATGGAAATGGAAATGAAGGAGTATCAGCGTTCCCCGGAAATGTTTTACCTCGAAAGTTTTCGCTCCCATTTGTATACTGACAACCAGTTCTAGGATACCACCTTTCGGCACCGTGGCAGCTCTGATATACCTTACATCTTCGAAAACGATCTTCATCTCGGACCGCAGCTTGTGAGCGGCCATCGACAAACTTTGCCACACCAGGTCTAAGTATCCAGTGGCGGGGAATAAATTTCTTCCTAAAATCTGATGACTTAGAAAACATTTTTTTTTTTGAATCACCACAACGATTGGCTGAGGCAACTTACCATCGATTGCATGACCAACAATGAAAGCCCATTCATCTTCTTTCGGCATAATATGCATTACCCTGTGTTCACTTTTTACTTCAATTAGCTTATCGAAGAGATATAATTTATAATCCTTCTGGTGGTACCATTTTATTAACGGCGATAGCATAGGTGTACCTCTGCTGACAGGAAGTTGTATCGGAGGATAAATCTTATTCAATTCGATTTCGAAGCCATACTGGTGTAAGCTAGAATCATCAAGGCGTTAGTCACGTAACACATGGGCTGAAAAGTCCCGGGCCTAACAAAGAAAACACGGTTTGTTTGGTTCAAAATTAGCTTTATTCATCAACGTAATTGCCATCAACAGCAACGCAATCATTCCAGCGCCGCTCTAAC
This sequence comes from Trypoxylus dichotomus, assembly GCA_023509865.1. Classification (NCBI taxonomy): domain Eukaryota; kingdom Metazoa; phylum Arthropoda; class Insecta; order Coleoptera; family Scarabaeidae; genus Trypoxylus; species Trypoxylus dichotomus. The sequence continues at coordinate 31,282,032 of CM042082.1, read as the reverse complement.
ATTTTAATACCACTTTTGTAGAAGGATTTATCTTTTGCCTCAAAATAGGCCTCAGCTTCAGCGATAACCTCTTCATTCGTGCGAAATTTCTTACCGGCGAGCATTTTTTTGAGGTCTGCGAACAGCCAGTAGTCGCTGGGAGCCAAATCTGGCGAATACGGTGGATGTGGGAGCAATTCGAAGTTCAATTCATGTAGTTTTGCCATTGTTTTGATTGACTTGTGACACGGTGCGTTGTCTTGATGAAACAACATTTGTTTCTTTGCCATATGCGGTCGTTCCTTTGCAATTTCGTCCTTCAAGCGCCCCAACAACGCTATATAATATTCACTGTTGATGGTATTTCCTTTCTCAAGACAGTCGATGAATATTACACCACGCACATCCCAAAATACCGATGCCATAACCTTTTCAGCCGATTGTTGTGCTTTCGGGCGCTTTGGATGAGGTTCTCCAGTTGCTGTCCACTCAGATGACGATCGTTTTGATTCCGGAGTGAAGTGATGGATCCATGTTTCATCCATTGTCACATATCGACGAAAAAATTCCTGTTTGTTACGTTTAAACATGGCCAAACACTGCTCAGAATCATCAACACGTTCTGGTTTTTGGTCAACAGTGAGCAAACGCTGCACCCACTTTGAACAGAGCTCTCTCATAGTCAAATGCTCATGCAATATAAAGCCAATACGTTCCTTTGATATCTTTACGATGTCAGCTAACCCACGCAACTTCACTTTTCGATCATTCAAGACGATTTTGTGGATTTTTTTGATGTTTTCTCGTGTTACCGCCTCATTTGGACGTCCACTGCGTTCTGCATCATCGGTGTCTCTACTACCACGTTTGAAGTCAGCAAACCAACGTTTTATTGTTGTTTCTGATGGAGCGGAGTCCCCATAACACTTTTCAAGCCATTACTTCGCTTGAACGGTATTTTCTCCCATCAAGAAGCAGTGTAAAATTAAAACACGAAATTGTTTTTGATCCATTGTTTTGAAAATAACAAAAGTAGCGTGACTCTTTGCACAATAACCCACAAACTAATATCATGAAATTTTAACAGCTGTCTTTTGAAGGTTAGCACTAACTGAGAGAAAGGTGACTGCAATAAAACTAGCGTCATCTATATGTTAGGCCCGGGACTTTTCAGCCCATGTGTTATATTAAAAATTGCTATACAATACCTCCCCAAACTAGTTAATAGATCCAGAATACTATCCTCATGTTCCACTCCAATCAAATCGATTTTATTGTTAGGGATGTCACTAATTGTTGGACCGATTATCACTGATACAGCATTCTTAGGGAGTAATTTCTTAATATCTCTTCCATTCCTTGAAGCCACGATATTATCGACGAAATATCTTGCACTATCCCGCCGCAAGTTCTCTTCATTAATCGGAATCCATTTTTCATACGAGTTCTTCCTTCTTGGGAAAATTTTTTGCAACCTATTCCAATCAGGCTGCTTCGTTAAATTTGACGTAATGTAGAATAGACCCAAAATAGTCTCTTTCAAAGTTAAATATTCACCGACATAAGCAGCTACAAGTTCCCCACTACCTACACCTACTATCCTATCTGGCAATAGTTTTATTTCTTTCAGGATGTCGGCCAGACTAATTTGAACGGCCACAGTTCCTAAAATCTGACTAACTAGACCACCTGCCTTTGAGTTTGATACAACATCTGCTACGGTATCATCTCCTACTTCACCAAGAATATTCTGTATCCTATCATCAGTAAAGATTTTTTTATTATCATATACTCCAAAAAAAAAGACAAATTTCTGAACAGACCCAATTGACAGTTATTTCTTATTGGTACCAAGCAAACAAAGAGAACTCTCTTAGTCAGTATGTGACCAGTTCTGACCCCAATTGATAACGGGTTGTTCCCAAAATTAAAAAAAAAATTACGTGGGGAAAAATTTTTCAGTAATTATGTAGTGATGTAAGCTGTAGAGAGGTGGTTTGCAGAGGTCGGATAAAAATTTTCCAGGAGGCTGTTAAGATGTTGAAGCATCGATGACCACCTCCACTAGTATAGAGGCAGATTATATCGAAAAATAAAAAATGTAATGCCACGGGGGGTCAGGGATCCAGCATAGACATATACCCTGGTACTCTTTAAACTTTCTTTTTCAACAAATAAATGAAATATGTTTTCTACACAAATTTATTTACTTTCATGTGTTGCAACTACTACCTTTACCATTCTTAATTGTAGAATTATCTCTGAAGAATCCATATACAATTTTATTTGGTATAGATTTTTATATTTCAGATAGATATTCAAATTTAACCTTACCGCGTAAAATTGATTTCACAAATTTACAGGTTGTAATTTGGGCTGGTGGTTTATTCAGAATTTCGTCTCTCTCTATATGGAATGAACTATAGGATAACAAGAATATCAAATAAGAACGGTACCTCTCAACATTTTTGGCGAAAATTGGAATTTTCATCAGTGCAGGCCCCAATTTTAACCATTCCTTATCAAAGTGACTAAATACGAAGTATAACTTCGGCTTATCGGCACTAAGGCTGATTGATGACCTTTTCACCTCGCCATTTTTATTGTAAATACCGTATGCTCTATGGAAATAGTCCGCAATTGATTTCCTTTAACGAAATAGAAGCTTCACTTGAGAGAAAAACGACATATTTCATTATCCCACTACCTGAAAACGTCCTGGATCAAATAGGCATACTCGGAATCGCATCCCCTGCTTTTGAAGTCGTCTAGGATGGAACTGGCGCCTTCCTCGGTTCGACCGCTAACGCAAATTAAACGTGGAAGATCGTCTTCGGGTGTTCCACCGTTTCGCTTCGCCTTAGTATTCCAATGGAGGAGGATATGAGAGTTGCTGCCTCCGAAGCCGAAACTATTTACACCTTAGTAAAGAAGTTATTAGTGATACAATTTAAGAGATGAATAACAACGTACCAAAGTACCCCCTTTGATCTGGTAATGGCATTTTTTCAGTCACGACCACCAATCTACCGTCCTCTAAAGCTTTCACGCCTTTCCTAGGTTTTTCATAATTTATATTTGGTGGCATGAATCCACTTTCCATGCCAATAAGTACCTAATCGCAAAAAAAGTGTTTAACACTATTATCAATTACACTGTCCAACAATGGTGTAATGGTGCCTGTAAAATACAAACTAATTTGGGATATTTCTCATGTGCTAGTTCCAAAAATAACTGGCATTTCTTCCTAGCAGCTCTAGTTTTTGTGATACATCATGGTGAAATTTATTATATAGCATAGGATAAATAGCATAATCAAAATAAGGAGACCTAAATTGTCTGTTTTTACCTGAAATTATAATATAATTGTAATTCTGAGAATTCCCTACTGGAGATGTCTACCTGTCTACCCCAACCCAACCCTAATCCCGACTACTTCACTTTACGTCTAACATAGGCTTCCCTCTGTCTACATTTCCCAGTTCAGTTTAGTATTGCGCTTCCGTGTGATAACTGGGTCAGTGTGTATAAATATTTGCTTTAAATTGTGGCATTAATATTCAAAATTCGAATAACAACAATGGCTTTCGCAAGCAGACGAAATTGTTTCGATCAGCCAGATGTTTGTTTTTCTTAGGTTTGTGGTGAATTTCGCCTACCCATTTTTTTGTGTTTCAGTTAACAGTTACCAAATAGTAATATTTAAAAGGTTATGTACATGACAAAACATTATATCGAATTTTGTCGAATTTTTCCTAAATAGGGCAGAAAGCGTGAATTTCAAAAACCTAGATCTGATAGAGCAAATCTGACGACAGTTTTAAATTAGGCACCCCACTTAAAATTACACTTAAAAAATTCGAGGCACAAAAATGTGCGTTGGCCAATGTTATTTATTTTCATAAACTGTACCTTTACTATAGAACATAGACCTGATACTGGTTCGTTGTGTCCAATATTAGATTTTATAGCGCCGATATGCAATGGTCTATCCCTTTGCTTGCAAAATATCTCACTCAACGTGTTCAATTCTTCCGGATCGCCGACGACAGTACCTAAAATCAATGTTTTCGTTTCAATCCTGGCGTATTAACTTCGAAATGTGAATCTACCGGTTCCGTGAGCTTCAACGAACGTCAGAATACTAGGATCGATCTTGCAGTCATCATAGAAGTCGCGCATAAGCATTATTTGAGCTTCGGAAGACGGGAATGTGATACCTTCCTTCTTGTAACCGTCACAGTTCGTTTTTGCATGGACCACCTAAGTTCAGGTAAATTTAGCTTTCCTCTTCAGAGGTATTAGATATGTCGCTTACCTCGCAGTATATTCTTTTAGCGTCTTTAGCTTTTTCTAGCAAAACTGCGACGATTGCTTCAGATCTAACGTAACCGTTTCCATTATCGTCGAAAGATTTACAAGAACCATCCTTGCTGAGGACTCCTAATCTGGATATATAAGAAAATAAATACGTCAAGTTCGACAGCCAAAGCCTTTTCCTTTCTTCTGTAATTTCTATTTCTTTCATACGAAAATTACTTTTTAACCCTTCGTCTAGCGGTCGGGTCCAATAGACCCAAAATAATTTTTTAGAGGAGTTTTTTAAACTTGTGGTGGATATTCACAGTGTTTAATTGTTGTAGAAAGGAACTTTCTGTTAAATAGTTCTTACACTAGAAAAATACTTGATTTCCAAAAGGGTCCAATAAACCCATATGGTTTTAACTGTAACGTAATCCATCAATAAGGAGGAAACGCAAGAAATCCTACTTCGATACAATTTAAACGTGCATTTGAAAAGTTAACACATGGGCTGAAAAGTCCCGGGCCTAACATATAGATGACGCTAGTTTTATTGCAGTCACCTTTCTCTCAGTTAGTACTAACCTTCAAACGACACCTGTTAAAATTTCATGATATTCTATTCATTAGTTTATGAGTTATTGTGCTAAGAGTCACGCTACTTTTATTATTTTCAAAACAATGGATCAAAAACAATTTCGTGTTTTAATTTTACACAGCTTCTTGATGGGAAAAAAATAACATTCAAGCGAAGCAATGACTTGAAAAGTGTTATGGGGTCTCCGCTCCATCAGAAACAACAATAAAACGTTGGTTTGCTGACTTCAAACGTGGTCGTAGAGACATCGATTGTGCAGAACGCAGTGGACGTCCGAATGAGGCGGTAACACCAGAAAACATCAAAAAAATCCACAAAATCGTTTTGAATGATCCAAAAGTGAAGTTGCGTGAGTTAGCTGACATCATAAAGATATTAAAAGAACGTATTGGCTTTATATCGCATGAGCATTTGACTATGAGAAAGCTCTGTTCAAGGTGGGTGCCGCGTTTGCTCACTGTTGACCAAAAACAAGAACGTGTTGATGATTCTGAGCAGTGTTTGGCCATGTTTAAACGTTACAAACCGGAATTTTTGCGTCGATATGTGACAATGGATGAAACATGGATCCATCACCTCACTCCGGAATCAAAACGATCGTCATCTGAGTGGACAGCAACTGGTAAACCTCGTCCAAAGAGCCCGAAAGCACAACAATCGGCTGGAAAAATTATGGCCTCGGTATTTTGGGATGTGCGTGGTGTAATATTCATCGACTATCTTGAGAAAGGAAATGCCATCAACAGTGAGTATTATATAGCGTTATTGGAGCGTTTGAAGGCCGAAATTGCAAAGAAACGACCGCATATGGCAAAGAAAAAAATTTTGTTTCATCAAAACAACGCACCGTGTCACAAGTCAATCAAAACAATGGCAAAACTACATGAATTGAACTTCGAATTGCTCCCACATTCACCGTATTCGCCAGATTTGGCTCCCAGCGACTACTGGCTGTTCACGGACCTCAAAAAAATGCTCGCCGGTAAAAAATTTCGCACGAATGAAACTGAGGCCTATTTTGAGGCAAAAGATAAATCGTTCTACAAAAGTGGTATTGAAATGTTAGAGCGGCGCTGGAATGATTGCGTTGCTCTTGATGGAGATGCGTTGATGAATAAAGCTAATTTTGAACCAGAAAAACCGTGTATTCTTTGCTAGGCCCGAGACTTTTCAGCGCATGTGTTATTTTCAATGTCCTACTTTCAACATGACGAAGGGGCAAAATGTGCTGGCGATATGGATAGTGTACTCAACCAACTAAAGGTAAGTAGCTCACAAATACAGGTACCTATTGTGCCAAATATTGAAAATTAATAAATCTTTGTAGGATCAAGAGCCTATAGAAACTTGGATGTTCCAGCAGTAAATAGTGTTACACATGTTTACGGGTATCTAATAAAAAATGTTTGGAAAAACATTCTTGCCTGCGAAAAGCATGCTTTGAAGGCACCTAATTATTACCAATTTTCCTGTGGATTATTTAGTTGTTACTAAAATAAAAGCAAAGTCGTATTATTTACGTTACTAACCCTTTTTGCAAGCGTGTTGCTTACAAATCAACAGAATAAATTATAATTACAATTTTGTCGGTTGTATTTCCTACCATTTCATTATTTTCAATAGGGCGTCTAACTAACAAATCATCATCAAAGAAAAACAAATTTGTCCCTTCTGTTATTCTGTGTTTGCTATTTCTGTGCTAGAAAATTCCTGCAGTATCTTTTAGAATACCATACACATATTTTTTTTCTTAACTAAGACGTATACACCCAAGAAAAGATTCAGTATTGCATTGCGGAAATAGAACTGAATTCTAAAATTGAAGAATTACAGAATTTGTAATTCTTCAAAATCATGGGGCTTGGAGTTACAAATCCTTATGCCAGATTATTTTCAAAGGAGGTCCCACTCCTTTTGAAATTGAATGGTATTTTTCATAACCGTAGGAATAACAATGCACCCTTTGTGTGGTTTGTCTTTTGTTTTCGATTTACCATGAGGGGCCTTAACTGTTAGAAAATTCCTAGCATACCTTTTAGAATAACCCACATGTTTTCTTTTTTCGAAGTAGATTATATGCATCCAACAAACCGACGGACCTTATTCAAAGAGCAACGTTCGTACTGCTTAAATTTGACACGCAGATTTATTATTAGTATTAGAATTCATGCATATTACCTTGCGAATTGAAGAGAGACTATTGGATGTAGACAGACATGTGCACCGGAAACTATAGCTTTGTCGCACAGCCCTTCTTTTAACGCTATGTAGGCCTGTTCGAACGCAAACATCGAACTGCTACATGCCGTGTCCACAATGAAAGATGGCGCCTTCAGCTTTAGGTAATAGCTTACACGGTTAGCGATCATGGTACGCAGATTTCTTCAAAAGAAAATATCGTACGCGGTGAAGGATATAACTAGACAAAGGTGAGCGTGTCATACCCCAGAACTGTATCCGAAGATGGTATGTTAAAATCGTAGAACAGAAATTTTTCCGTTTCGGAGAAGCAAGATCCTGCGAAAACAGCTGTATTGGTGTTTTCGAAATCGGACGGATTATAACCAGCGTCTATCACGGCTTCTATAGACCTTTCCAAGGCCAACCGAACCATCGGGTCCGAATTGTCCGCCTGCACTTTCGTCGCGCCTGTAACATTTTCCGAATTTACTTATGGAAATGGGAAAATTCGTGAAACAATTGACCCACCGAAGAATCCCGGATCGAATTTTTGTACGTCGATGAGCTTTCCGGTCCTCTGAGGTACCTCTGGATAAATAGGTCTCCATCTTCGAAGATCATCCGATACCAAATCGACTTTATTGAAGAGATTATCGCGGAAATGGTAGATATCGCGCGAATCTGGGAACTGCCCCGCCATTCCTGAATTTATTCAGCTTAAATTTACAATTTCGATCCTTAATACGTTATATACACTATCGCCCATATTAGTTCTAACACCCAGTAAACCTTTTATATATAAATAGCATTTATATTAGGTTTCTTATGAAGTTTATTGTATATTAATTGTACAGGCAAATTCACAGGTATAGCAGTAAACTCCACTCACACATATTTATTGTGAGTGGAGTTCACTGCTATACCTGTGAATTGTACATCCACACAGTCCTTGCAATCGTCATTTGTGCAGGCAAACATCCGAAAATATCGATTAAAGGTTGTGCATGCATTAGTGTTAAGAGCATATCTTTTTGTGTGAACCTGATTAAAGTTATTAAAATGCCGAAACGAAAACCGAGAAATTGAACATTGGATGACTGGAAAAGGGTGCAATGGACTGATGTGTCAAAGTTTGAGGTGTTCGTATAATCAATACAGCGTCTCTGTAAGAAGACCGAAATGCTAAAGAATGTTACAGAATTGTGTGTACAGTTCTGTGCTTGTTTTTCCTACGCCGGTACAGAAGACTTGAAGAGAATTGCAGCTATTTTGCGAAAAAAAGGTTATTTAGTAACACGAAAATGGAATACCATCGGGGCAACATCTAATAGGCAAATTTTTTTTATTCATGCAAGCGAACGATCCCCAACACTCAGCAGTGGTAATGACATGGCCGCCGTAACGCCCCGATCTAAACCCCATCAAGTTATGGGATGAATTTGACAGGAGGGTCTGAAAAGTATACCCTACCACCGTATGCCACGTGTGGAACATTTTACGAGGGGAATGGACTAATATGCCAAATAGAGTGAAAACTGTTCTTCGCGCAAAAGGAAGTTTCTTTAACGAACGGAATGTTTAAGAAATTTTTGTGTTTATTTTTCGTTAGAATTACTTTTCTTTACTTTTATATGCCATGAATAAAAGGCAATAAAAATTTTAAGTTTTGGAAAAATTTTCTTGTTTCCTTTTTAAATTTATTTTCGTGTCTGAACTAATACGGACTGTAGCGTAGGTACCTGTTATCACAACTTCATCTCCCTTCTCCGGCTTGATGAAAGGGGTTCTTGGTTTCTCACCGTGAGAACCTCGACCTTCCATCTTGCCTAGATAAAATACACCGAAATACTTTCACTGGTATCAACTCTAACTGCGTACAACTCATCAAACACGTTTCCACTGAATCGGTTCCTTTTCGGAAACCGCCAAACTGGAAAGCCAGCTACGGATACGCTTATATACGAGTTCAACGCGTTAGGAATTCAGGGTCAATCAATTGAACTTTTAGATCGTACGAAGGTAGTTACTTATTCGTAAGTTTTACGAAAACAATATTGAATTGTGGCGTGATTGAATTACAGGTACGTACACTACCGCTCAAAAGTGTTTAGGCACCCCTGTTTTCATGGATTATTCATATATTATTATGTTTACCAAAAAAAACATTATAATAAAATGAAATACGTATTTAAAATGTAGTTCAGTAAGATAAACACCCATTATATCGCATAAGGTTTACTATCATTTACCTGCACTTGGTCGGATTACCATAAACTGTTTATTACGGTGCAATTACAATAGCAATCCCCCTGAATTTACTGGGTAAATTTAGTCATCTGTTAGATTGTAGGTAATAATGTTTAAATTACCTTCCTAGAAGATTATAGTGAAATCTGTAACCTATGGTCAGTTGCAGTGTGGTACTGGTTACTCTATTCACGTCGTGAGCGAAATATCGTGTGACAATTTTTTAAAATGCCTCCACGAAGAGAAATTAGTACGGAAACACGTGCGCTTATAATAGCTTACCATAAAACTGGCATAAGTAATCGACAAATTGCCAAAATAATGAAAATACACCACGCTACGGTTGACTATAACGTAAAAAAATATCGGAAAACTGGCAGTTTTCTTAATAGAAAACGGAGTGGAAGGCCAAAAGGGACAACATCTGCAGATGATCGCAGAATAGTGGTTACCAGCAAGTTAAATATACGCAAAACAGCCCCGGAAATCACCGCAGAATTAAATGTTGGTCGCCAAAAACTAGTCAGTGTTTCTACAGTCAAACGTCGCCTACAGAAAGCCGCGCTCCATGGACGTATTGCGATGAAAAAGCCATTACCACGCAAATAAAACAAGCAAAAGCGACTAAAATAGGCTCGTGAACACCAACACTGGACCATAGAAGAGTGGAACAACGTCCTATGGACGGATGAGTCCAAATTTGAGCTGTTCGGAACCCGAAGACGCATATTCGTAAGAAGATCTGTGGGTGAACGTGCCAGGGAAGAGTGTATTGTTGCTACCGTGAAGCATGGTGGAGATTCTATCATCATTTGGGGCTGTTTTGCTGACACTAGTGTAGGGAACATTGTGAAAATTGACGGTATATTAAAAAAAGAAGGCTACCGCGAAATTTTGGAGAACCACGCAATACCTTCCGGAATTCGACTTTTGTGTCAAAATTTTATCTTCCAGCAAGATAATGACCCAAAACATTCCTCTAAATTATTTACACCATTTAGAAGGGGAAGGAACTCCCAAAATTATGGAATGGCCTCCTCAGAGCCCCGACTTGAATCCAATCGAGTTACTATGGGAAGAACTAGATCGGGAAGTACGGAAATCGGCTCCGACATCAGGTACTGACGTGTGGAACAAATTGCAATCGAGTTGGACCTCAATAACACAAGAAACTCTGACAAAACTTATTGCGGGAATGCCTCGATTGTGTGCTGCAATTATTAAATCAAGAGGAGGTCACATAGATGAAAGCAAAATTTAAATTAAACGTTTTAATTTTCACATTTATTTAATATATTTTTATTCATGTACGTGTATCTGTACATAAAAAAATAAATATTATTAACTTTTTTGCTGAGTTTTTATACATTTTTGCTGTCAGTGAGAGTGCCTAAACACTTTTGAGCGGTAGTGTATGTATATTGGCTATATAATACAATAGATACTACTATACGTATTTCGTTTTAAAATTTTTGTTTGCGTTATGGAAATTAGAGAGGTGTGAAGGTGGACGTACTTTTTAAAAAATATAATTTCAACTCGAGTCTAGTCGAAATAATGAAGAAGGTATTTGAATGAAATTAAATCGGTATGAATATAAGGAGTGGAATGGAATGCAGTCAAAATTCCATTGTTTTTACCACGGTAATATCAATTCAAATTTTGTTCAATTGAAATTGAAATTATTGAGACAACAAAGCCTGGAGAATTCATTTTTTTCAGACACAATATAAATTTATACGTTACCGTATGATTTCTAAAGTGCTATGAATAGTTTCGCCAATAAATCTAAGACTGCTTATCGAAAAATAGCAAAAATTAACATAATAATAATAATAATAATAATAATAATAATAATAATAATAATAATAATAATAATAATAATAATACCTATACACACTACCGTCTATAAATTTGGAAGCAAGATGAAATTCCTTTAAAATAATGCAACTGATAGGTATGTCGCGAAATCGTTAATCCCTATTATAAATTATTGTATGCATTAAACAATGTTAATTTGAAATTATTGCAAACATAATATACCTGACGAAAGTACCTTATGAAAAAATTATGTCACATGTTGTTACCAGCAAACAATAGCAGAACTTCAACAATTGATAGGGAATAATTTTATTTATATCATGGTAGATGAAAGTACGGATAAGTGTGGACGTTATAATGCCCATTTGATAATAGGAATTCTTCATAAAGATATCGTAGGTAAATCATATTTAATTTATTGTAAAGAACTTCAAAAAACAAATAATATGACAATTGCCCAATTCGTTCAAGAAGGTTTATCAAATTTCTTTTTACCTGGAAGTATACCCTGTGAAAAAATTTCACTAATGTTATCCGACGCTGCAGCATACATGATAAAGGCCGCGCAAAATTTGAAATTTCTTTATAGTAACATTATTCATACCACTTCTTTAGCTCATGGGTTCAATCGTGTAGCCGAAGACGTTAGGAATCAATTTCCTTTGATTAATTTCATTAGCAGTGTCAAAAAAGTATTTTTAAAAGCACCTTTACGAATCCAATTTTATAAGGAGCGACTTCCCGGTGTTAAATTGCCTCCTGAACCGATTATTACGAGATGGGGTACATGGTTAGACGCTGCAATTTTTTACGCCGATAATTTTGAAGGAATAAAACATGTAATCCTTGAAATCACTGCTGACTGCATTGCTTTAGAAAACTGTAAAAAGATAGTAACATCAACAGAATTGCTACAAAACCTTTTGTATATTAAGTCAAATTGTAGCTTTGTTTCAAGTTCCATTCGTCAACTAGATTCGCGAGGCATGTCGCTCTCGGATTCAGTCGAAATAGTAGACGATGCTGATATGCTATATAATAAGGTTGAGGGTACAATAGGTAATTCTATTTGTATTTGAAATTGAAGAAAGTTTAGAAAATTTTGTAAGGTGGAACAGTAAACGATTTCGACTTTAATTTTAGTTTAGAATGTATTGCAAAGTTAAAAAATGCACCAATTACATCTGTGGATGTTGAAAGAAGCTTTCCTATTTCGAAACGTATTGATAGAAGACAAAACTTTCTTTTGCACAATTTTGAAAAACATTTAATTATAAATTGGTTTAGAAATATGTTGTAAAAAAATTTTGTGCAATAAAGTTAATGTTTAAATTTCTGCTCTTTCGTGGAGGATTTATATACTATTTTACTAAATTCGGAGATCATACAATTGGATGTTCTTTTTTCAACACCGAACATTTTTGAAAGAACTCGATAGTACCGACTATCAAAATATAGATTTGCCCGAAAAAAATGCTTTAGTTATTTGAACAAACTCTACATCCCTACGAAGCTTCATTAGATTTTGAATTTGACACATGGAGAACTTAGCACTTCAAACAATCTTTCCGCCAAATTGCTTACCAAGTTTTGGCAACTAATATCCTGCATAGAATAAATAGATGTAGAAGTCTTAGCATTCCTGCAATGTATTGGGTACGTTTTTCATGCAAAAACTTTTCAACACCGTACGTTAGCCATTTGAACGTGTTTGATTATCAAACAAATTTGCAATTTTCTAAGCTAAAGGATTAGAAACCAAACATCAGTACAACATAGCCCTTTCCATCGGTAAAAATATCTTATAAAATAAAAAACAACATCTTCGAATATATTTTAACTTTATTTGCTTCTTTAAAAAATCCCTTAACACTTTAATACCTACCGGAAATGCCTTACAATTAACTATTTAGCATCTACACCTTGTTCTATACTTTCAAGGATCGCGTTGATTCCACTAGCAAGATCGTCACTTTCCAATATGGTCACGTGGTTGCTCTCGATGGTAACGACATCTATCCTATCTCGGAATATCTTCGATAAACCGTAATCAGCGTTTATCTTCTGCACTGTGCTAGTCGTTGCCTTGAAGAGCGTCACAGATGAATCGAGACGATCCTTTATGGTCCTGTTAAGTTGGTATTTCTTTATCGCTACGAGCTTATCGTAAATCGACCCGTACATGTTCACCATGTGATCCCTTGAGGTCTCTACGCGAGGGGAGACGCTCAACAGGTAATCTATTTTCTCCTGGTAAGTGGGGAACTTGGCTATGACCTCCTGGAATTTAATATTATTAATTAATCGATTAAGGAGGAGCGATTAAGGTAAGAGAGATCACCTGTTGTTTTAAGATATCGTCGTAGGACATGTATCGTCTCATGATCATAGATACCATCATCGTATGGAACAGATTATCTTCGGCTATTGGAAAGAGAGTGTTGAGCATTTCCACCATGACATCTGGAGAACCGTCTATGAAGATGACTTACGCCTTCTTTCCTTTCGCCTCTAGCTTTCGCAGTAACTCCGTGGCCACTATACATCCGAAAGAATAGGCTAAAAGGATCAAATTTCCGGTGGAAACCTCGGCGTACTGCAAGATAATATTCATCACGAAAATGTGTAAGATGCCCCACACCTCGCCCTACTTCTAATTACTTGTTTGATTAATGTTTTAGACGTTTAGTTAACCGACGTTTGTAGATCATATCTACATAATATCAAGTTAGACGCTATTAAGAAAGCCAAACAAAAAGGAAAATACAGTGAAATTCCCCCTCCCACGGACACCCCTCTTAAACGGGCAGTTTCTCATGGTCCCGACCGGCTCTCATATAATTTCCATTGTATTAACTCTTTCTTGCACGGACGCGGACACGAGAAAATATTCTCTTAACCGGACAAAAAATAAAATAAAGAGAAACGCCTTATCTCGCGCCGCGCGTCAATTTCCTTGGGACTTCCCCGAGTAAACCGGGGATTTACCGACTTTAATCTTTCGTTACAAACGCAGCCTATGTCGTGCATTTCTGACTGGCGTGAATTAGGGACTTCCCCAAGTTGGTCGGGGATTTACCGTTCCTATTCTTTGGGTGTACGCCTTCGATTGAATCTGATTTCAATATTAGTCTGATGTCTATGCGGAAAAAACACAGTGGGCGACACATACATTGTAGAAATGGCTCCAAATAGAAAAATTCTCACGCTTAAACAAAAAATTGAGATTGTTGAAGTTTACAATAAAGAGAAATTAAGTGTAAGGAACTTATCCAAGCGTTTTAATATTGGAAAAACACAAGCCGCAGATATAATTAAGCATAAAGAAATCCTTCTAGACAAATGGATGTCGAACAGCAATTTGAATGAAAAAAGTAGCGTTTTGACGGGTGATGGTACTAAAATTGACAAATTGTGTTATGACTGGTTTACAGCAGCTCGGCATAAGGGGATCCCTTTAACGGGTATGCATATGATTCTTTTAGATAAGGTTTTCTTGTATTAATGCGTTGATTTTCTTTCCATACTAACTTCTAAAATAGATAAAAAAAAGTGAGATTACCAATAGGTTTGTCGTGACAAAACCGCAAAAAACTTATTTTTTTTTAGGTCCGCTAATACGATGTAAAGCAAGACAAATAGCCGCTTCTTTGGGACATTCTACATTCAGTGCTTCTTCTGATTGGCTCAAAAAATTTAGAATCCGCCACAATATAAGTGTTAAAGCGATTTCGGGAGAAGGAGATTCGCTTAATGCTGAAGATGTTTCATCGTTTTTTAAAAAAACGCCCTTCTTTGATTAAGGGATATTCACCGAGAGACATCTATAATGCCGATGAGACAGGCCTGTATTTTAGGGCTGTATCCGACAAAAGGCTCACATTTAAGAAGGAAAAATGTGTTGGGGGTAAGTATCCCAAAGAGAGGTTTACAATTTTGCATTGTGCAAATATGGCGGGTGAAAAAGAAAAACTCCTAGTCATTGATAGGGCAGCTAAACCTAGAGCTTTTAAAAACATTAATATAAATAACCTGTCTGTAACTTGGAAATACAATAAGAAAGCTTGGATGACAGGACAAATGATGACAGAGTGGTTGCAAGACCTAGATTGGAAAATGGCTAAAGAAAAAATAAACATTTAGTTATTTTTAGACAATGCGGGATCTCATCAGAAAGACGTTCGCTTAAATAATATAAAAATAAGAATTTATCGAAATTGACGGATAATGAAAACCTTAATGATTTTTTGAACGTCTATGAAGATTTGTATGTTGAAGATCCAGATTCAGAACAAGAAATTGCAAATCCAGTTGAAATACAAGAACTTTCGGAAGATTTTGATGTCGATGAGGTTCCAGTGCCAACAGAAGCTATCCCAAATTATGGTAAAGCTATTACGCTGACCGAGCAGCTCAAAAGTTTTGCCGAAAATCCCGGAGATACAGAGTCTTTGGAGCTTCTTTCTAAATTAGAAATACGATTTCAAGACGCCATTTTAAAGAAAAAGAAAAGACAAGCAACAATATATGAATTTTTGCGTCCTTAAAGTGACTATTCATTTCATTGTTTTGTATTACATACTACATCTATGTATCTATGTACATATATTATACTTTGTATGTATATAGCTATCAAAGTGGCTGCCGCGTTTGCTCACTGTTGACCAAAAACATGAACGTGTTGATGATTCTGAGCAGTGTTTGGCCATGTTTAAACGTAACAAACCGGAATTTTTGCGTCGATATGTAACAATGGATCACACATGGATCCATCGCTTCACTCCGGAATCAAAACGATCGTCATCTGAGTGGACAGCAACTGGTGAACCTCGTCCAAAACGCCCGAAAGCACAACAATCGGCTGGAAAGGCTATGGCCTCGGTATTTTGGGATGTGCGTGGTGTAAAATTCATCGACTATCTTGAGAAAGGAAATACCATCAACAGTGAATATTATATAGCATTATTGGAGCGTTTGAATCGGATGAAGCTTCGTAGGGATGTAGAGTTTGTTCAAATAACACATGGGCTGAAAAGTTCCGGGCCTAACACATAGATGACGCTAGTTTTATTGCAGTCACCTTTCTCTCAGTTAGTACTAACCTTCAAAAGACAGCTGTTAAAATTTCATGATATTCTATTCATTAGTTTGTGGGTTATTGCGCTAAGAGTTACGCTACTTTCGTTATTTTCAAAACAATGGATCAAAAACAATTTCGTGTTTCAATTTAACACTGCTTCTTGATGGGGAAAGATACCGTTCAAACGAAGCAATGGCTTGAAAAGTGTTATGGGGACACCGCTCCATCAGAAACAACAATAAAACGTTGGTTTGCTGACTTCAAACGTGGTCGTAGAGACACCGATGATGCAGAACGCAGTGGACGTCCAAATGAGGCGGTAACACCAGAAAACATCAAAGAAATCCACAAAATCGTTTTGAATGATCGAAAAGTGAAGTTGCGTGAGTTCGCTGACGTCGTAGAGATATCAAAAGAACGTATTGGCTTTATATTGCATGAGCATTTGACTATGAGAAAGCTCTGTTCAAAGTGGGTGCCGCGTTTGCTCACTGTTGACCAAAAACAAGAACGTGTTGATGATTCTGAGCAGTGTTTGGCCATGTTTAAACGTAACAAACCGGAATTTTTGCGTCGATATGTGACAGTGGATGAAACATGGATCCATGTTAGGCCCGGGACTTTTCAGCCCATGTGTTATATGGTACATATTTACAAATCTTCCATCCCGCGCAAAAAAGGAACAGAAAAAATTCAAGGGTATATAATTATCCGTTTGACGACCGAAATTGAGACCATATCACTTAACGTAGAATCGAACTAGGTGGTTAAATCTTACCGGTAGCATATATTCCGCTAACTCTTCGATGCTACTCTCTTTATAGTTCGTACAAAACTGCAAACAAGAAACGTGCGCCTTCAATTTCTTGGCTAACGGTTCGAAGACGGTGGCCATTCCCTCAATGCCAGGCAACGCGATCACATTCGGACCATTCTCGTCTTCTTTAATCAACGTCTTCAACTTTATAACGGGTTCGTTGGCAAATTCTTCGTCGCCGATGATACGAAGCAACAGTCTAGCATTCATAGGAATATCCTCCTTATCGGATACTCGGGGTGCCAGCGCAATTTTTCCTGTTTCTTTAATGTTACCCAATTCTTTAAGTCTACAATTATATTAATGAATCTCGATTGCCTTAAGATTCCTATATATATATTACTTGGCTAGTGTCATTCCTTTAATATCTTGATCGCTCAAGAACACCTCATATTCTCTCTCAAGAGTCTGCTTGATCTCGACCGCCGTCATGGAATCCATGCCCAACTCGTGGAAAGCTGTATGCATGCTGACCGATTTTAAATTCGTTATACCTAAGGAACGACAGTTAAATCAAGTTTTTAGATGTCATTGTTTCACCCGTACTAACCTAAGACATTCAAAACGGCATCGAATAGATTACTAGCGTGTCCACCGTATCGTTTTTCGGCCACTAACATGCTACCAACTATCGGCTCATCCTGAGCAATAAGCTTGTCCATAACTTGAAGACAGTTGGAGATCCTCTGTTGTAAGGTTCCTCCTATTACCAATTCCCGATGGTCCTCTTGCATTTTTGCGACCAATCCCACCTGCTCAAAACGATACATTACCGTTCCATTTATATATCTAATCTAGAGTACCTCTCCGACGGCTCCCCATTGAATGGCCAAAGCTGGATAGCCATCCTTCTTTCTTTTCTCGCAAATCCTCTCCATAATCGAGTTGGCCATGCCGTAATTGGTTTGACCAAGATTACCTCGCCCGCAGGATATCGAGGAAAATATAACGAAATATCTGAGATTCGGACATAATCGCCTACTAATATGGTCTAAATGCTTGGTGCATATTGCTTTCGGCACTATTGGGACCTTGAAATCTTCCACGCTCAAATTTTCGAAGAGAGCGTCCTTCAGGACGACTGCCAAGTTAAATATTCCATCAACTGGACCCATTTCGCTGGCGATCTTCAGCAATTTCCCACAACCAGATTCCGTGGAAGCATCTGTTGTACTTGCTACCACTGTTACACCATAATTTTTCCACATTCTGGGCAAAAGGAGAGCTTCATTATCGGAAAGACTATAAAGACTTAGTTACCTTATCCTGAATTTTTGGTATCCGTTAGATAGACCTGATCTGGATGTTAAAACCAGTTTCTTGGCTCCTCTGAGTACTAACCAGTCAGCTAGCTCCATTCCGAAACCCCCAAGGCCTCCACATATCAGATATGAACATTCTGACCTGCAGTAGAACCTAACAACAGCAGTATCAATCTGATCAGCTTAAAAGCAA
Source organism: Trypoxylus dichotomus (assembly GCA_023509865.1). NCBI lineage: Eukaryota > Metazoa > Arthropoda > Insecta > Coleoptera > Scarabaeidae > Trypoxylus > Trypoxylus dichotomus. Next base: position 31,263,552 of record CM042082.1, on the reverse strand, counting down.
CTTCCATAAACATGAAATAACAGTAAAGGATCAAAGCACTCTTCTGTAAATAAATCGAGATATAGTATAAATAACCATTTTGAAGAAGAAACGTTCTGTTCGAAAGCAAAATTGTTGTAGAAGGAAACACGTTAAATAGAACGCCTTTAGTGTCTAACCAAAGCAGTACCAATATGAACTTTCTCTTTTCGCAAATGTAAGTACTTTATATACATTCTGGTTTGCAAAAGAACCTAGAAACGATTTGAAGCACCTGAAAGCAAGATGTGTTCGATATGGTGCGGTCTTTTATTTTTCATGTAATCTCTATCTGCTTTTCCAAACGGTGCTCTAGTCTCTTTAAGCCATCGGAAAAGTAGAATGTTTCGAGGTCTGCAAAGTAGCCATTTGAGGCAAATCTCTTTCCTCCCAGTGGTGTTTTCAGATTTGGGAATAGGAAAAAGTCGCTGGGGGCTGAGTCCAGTGAATATGAACGATGAGACACTAATTCGCAACGCAACTCATTCAATCTCGACACTACGATGCGGGATGAATGAACCGGTGCATTGTCGTGGTCGAAAAGCGCGCTTTTCCGTTGCAAACGAGACCGTTTCCCCTTCAATACCGCATCGAATCCGATCAATAAATCGTTGGAGTATTGCCCAGCGATCGTCCTTCCCTTATGCAGATAGTCGATGAGAATTACACCTTGGGAAACCCATGGCCGCCATGACCTTGCCGGCCGATGGAACTGGTCTTTACTTCCCCGAAAAGTTCACCGTTTCGACTGTTATTTGGTCTCCGGTATGTAGTGGTGGATCCAAGTCTCATCCACGGTTACGAAACGCATGATGAAATTCCTTCGATTGCATTGGATTCTGGCTAGATATTCCTCCGAAGCGGTCACCCGATTTCGTTTTTGCTCCGGTGTGGGTAAACGTAGTACCCATCGCGCCGACAGCTTTTTCATACCCAAAATTTCGTGTAGGATATGGCGAACGCGTTCTTCTGACATGCCTGTTGTCTCTGCTATCTCTTCTAGCTCCAATCGGCGATAGGCTAACATGTCATCACGAATCTTGTCGACCATTTCATCGTTGGGAGCGGTTTTTGGACGTCCATTGCGTGGTTCGTCGCTTGTGCTTGCGCGACCACGTTTGAACTCGCTCACCCAGAAACTTATGGTCGAAAATGATGGAGTACACCCGCTATGAACCTCTAGCAAAACATTTCGAATTTCCGTGGTCGTGTTCCCAGCCATCCAGAAGTGTTTTATAACTGCTCGAAATTCCATTTTATCCATTTTTGCGAAACCGCCTGACTTGCTACACAAAACACACTCTTAAACAACAATTATTGGCAGTAGATATCTGAAATTTTGACAGAACTTAGTAGCTGACATGAAAGTGAAGTATCGAGATGAATTTGTTCTAACCGAATGCAAGAAATATAGAGAAGCAAACAACTTAACTAGAGACAACTGTAAATAAATAATGTAAGCTTCTATATTTTCACGTATTATATCTCCATCTGCAATACCTTTTACTCTTTAATGCTCTCATTTCCCTAACATTTTTAAGTACAGATTGGTGGATGGTAGAAACTACATTGATAATACAACATCTTAAATACATACCTAGGCAACGCCTTAAACAACGTCTTCGGTACGTGGCACACTTTCTGATCTTCCTCGTCCCTAATCTTAATCAGAACTTTCCCTATGTGTTTACCAGCTCCCATATACCTGAAAGCCTTTTCCACTTCGTCACTCTCGAAGACGGTTCTCGGTAAAGGTTTGATGACGCCACAATCGATTAACCTTTGCATTTGTTCTCTATAGGCGCACAATGTCGCTTGAAAAATAACATTCAATCTTCAAGTAGGAAACGAACACATGTGAAGTCACTTACTGTTGCTGGCGTTAATGTGTTGATCCAGCGCTACGCCGATAAACTGAGCGTCTTTCTCGAGGAGTTGCAATGCCAAAGGGTTATTGTTTGCCAGGTCAAATCTTCCGATTTCCAAGAACTTTCCACCTCTGGCCAAACAGCGAATCGACGTAAGAAGCTTTTCTTCGGCTAAAGAATTTAATACGTAGTCAACACCTGTTCCATTAGTGTATTGGTAGATCATTTCCTCGAAAGACGTATCTCGCGAGGCGAAGATATGCTCCTCTTTGATTTGGGGGTAATGCTGCTTGAGGAATTCGCGTTTTTCGGGGGTACCAACCGTGACGAAGACGCTGAGACCATAGTAGAGAGATAGATTGATCGCAGCTTGTCCTACTCCGCCGGTAGCGGAATGGATGAGGATGGTTTGACCCGGTTTTAGATCGTTTCTCTGTCGGCCAATTTTTAAAGATCAGCATTTTGCCATCCAGTTACAAATACTAACATTAAGAAGGACTTCCACGACTGTACCGTACACTACAATTACCGTTGCGGCATCTTCCATGGTCCAATGGTCCGGAATTCTGAACAACAACTTCTTACATTGCACTAAAGTGGCTAAGGCACCGGTAACACCCATTCCAACAACACGTTCGCCTCTGAAAGTGCAATGAGGCGCTGGTACGAAAGAGTTCGCTATGAAATACAATGGAACTCCCCCAACTCGAACTCCCCTAACTCGAAAATTTCTCTAACTCGAATATTTTTTTATCCCGTGCGTTATCTATTAAATTTATATGCATATGACTGTCCTTAACTCGAATTTATCCCTAACTCGAAAAAAATTTAACCAAATTTAAGACGTAGAATCTCTGTAACTCGAAATTTTCACTAAAGGTACGTGATACGCCATCTGTTAGCGGATATTCTTATTCATCTGCGTGTTGTGCTATATATTCAGTCGTATTCGTTAGTGTTTGTCATCAACATACCCCAGCAACGAAAACTTAAAAGTTTAACAGTGCAACAGAGATTGGAAATATTAAAAAAAGTGGACAATGGAATAAAAAAGAAGGTAATAGCTGCGGAATATGACATACCAGCGAGTACATTGTCAACTATAATTAAAAACAAGGAACATATTCGAAGTTTCGCGAGTAAACTTACAAAACCTGCCAATTTCAAGCGAAACCGAGTTTCAAACAAAAATGTTAACAGTGCGGTGTTTAAGTGGTTTGTGTCTACTAGAGAAAAAACATTCTGGTGTCGGGGCCACTTCTACAGGAGAAAGCACTGGAATACAGTCAACATTTAGGAACAACAAATTTTAAGGCCAGCACCGGCTGGCTTCATAAATTTAAAAAAGGTAAAATTTACGTTATTGTATTAGACATACGTATACATATATGAAATTTATATTTTATTTTTTTAAATTTAGACGTGACATATCGCATAAGAATATCTGTGGTGAAAGTGCCACAGTGGATGATCGTCAGGTTAGTGATTGGATTCGAAATGTATTGCCGGGGATTTTGAGGCGGTATAGCGAAGATGATACTTTCAATGCTGACGAGACAGCGTTATTTTTCAAATGTCTACCTAAGAAAACTTTTAGCCATTAGAGACGAGAAATGCTATGGTGGAAAACTTAGTAAAGATCGGGACACATGCCTTCTAGCAACGAATATGAGTGGCACTGAAAAACTAAAACCTCTCATAATTGGCAGAAGTGCGAAGCCACGATGTTTTAAAGGGGTAAAATGGCTTCCAGTAAATTACGAGAATAACGTAAAGGCATGGATGACCTCTGAAGTTTTTGAAAAATGGTTGGTTAAATTGGACAAGCAATTTTCATACGAGAATCGAAAAATAATAATGTTTATAGACAACTGCCCTGCTCATCCTGCAATACAACAGAAGCTGAAAGCCATGAAATTGCAATATTTGCCACCAAACGGAACTTCCAAACTGCAACCTTTTAGTTTAGATCATTACAAAGGAAGAATCCTTAAAAAAACTTTATATGCATTAGAGAATAACGGTTCTCCTAGCATATCACTTCTCGACTGTGTGAGAGAGGTTGCCATGACATGGCATGTGGATTTTAAACAAAAAACCATTCAAAACTGTTTTAAAAAGGCTGGTTTTGGTAAAGAAGACGAGGACGAAGACGAAATTCCCCTTGCTCAATTAAAAGAACGACTGCAAAATTCAAAAGAAAAAGAATTTCCTGTTGAAGTAAGGCAAGATTTTGAAAACTATGTTGAGTTGCTAAATGTCGAGAATGTATCTCTTGACACTTATCTTGAAATTGATAGTAACCTCTTAACTACTGACTATCCGACAGACAAAGACATTCTAAGGAGTGTATCAAGCATTACAGATGAAGAAACCTCCGAAGAAAGCGATGAAGAAATTGTGGAGCAACCATCACACAAACAAGTTTTACAAGCATTCGAGACACTAAAGAAGTATTTTATGTCTCATGAACAAACATCCGATAAGACATATATGTTCATTAATAAAATTCAAAAATCCTATGAACACATCCAAGCGGCCAATGTTCGGCAACAGTTGATAACGGATTTCTTTAAAAACAATTTAATTATGCAATTGTTTTATGTTCCCATGTACAAGTACACATTTAATACCTATGTATATAGGACAATTTTTGTTTAATTTCATACATATACATATAGTACATATATATATATATATATCCTAATGCATATAGTTTGTATTTTCAGTTTGTTTTTAAATCATTTTTTTATTTATTTTATATAATATTGTTATTACATATTATGATTTATAAATATATACATATAATGAAAAGTAAATTGTGAATTTTCTGTAACTCAAATTTTCTCTAACTCGAATTTTATTTGGGGATTTAGGTGGTTCGAGTTAGGGGAGTTCCACTGTAGTAAAACAATTTTGCGGAATATAAGAGAAGGGAAAGGTCATGGTAGACTTGGGATAATATCATAGTCAAAAATTCTAGAAGGAATGAATAAAATATGGACTCAGGCAGTGAAGTTGGCAAAGGATAAGGAGCACTGGAGGAAGTTTGTAAAAATCCAAGAGAAACATAGCTCCCTGCACCATTTACATGATACATGAGTCTGAGATTGTCAAGCTTACTTCGAATTCCTTCCGGCGAATTCGAACCCTTGCACACATTCCAAATCAAACCTATTCCTTGTGATTACTTCCGGAAGAATTTTGCCCGAGGCCGTCATCAAGTCTTTAAAGTTCAAAGCGCTGTAGTAGACCTAAATAATCAGAAAAGGAAACGGAAATGCAATGAAGATCGATTAAAGTCCAGACATCTACACTAACACTTACATAAACGATTTCTTCGTCTTCCGAAATTGTCTTGCTCGTATCAACTCCACCTTCCAGCCAACTTAGTGTTGATAGATCGCCACGAGACATCACGTTCACGTAGCAATGCTCGTTCTCCACCAGTTGCGTGTCAGGCAAGAGTAAATGCCTGTAGGTTCCCCATTGACCATCCTTCCAGATGTTAAACGCTAATCCCTTGTCCAATTGCTCTTTGTAAAAGCTTAATTCTGGATCGAATTTTGGAGCATCGTCCAGGATAAAGACGCAAGATACTCTATCGCCGTGAAACTCGCGTCGAAGGCACGTTACCAATCCCAAAATACCACTTAACTCATCGTCTTGGGCGTACAACACGACGTTCTTGTTCTCCTTAAGAAGATTTTGCAATCTTGGAATCCATGAGTTTAAATTGTCTAATCCGTTCGTTAGGTCTAAGTAGTAAGTCTTTTCCGTGGCTTGACGTGTTGGCCTTAGCAAAACCAAGGTCTCCATTTCGCTGGAATTGCTACAAAGTACCGTGTACGGACTACACGAGAATTTAGCGAGATCAACTCGTGGAGGTTCTCTGGATATAATGAAACCCTTGGCATCCTTAACAGCATTATTAGCTTCTACCATCTGAAAGTATTAGGAAGATACAAACAATAAAATTCTGCTTAATGTCCGCTTACTTCTATGTCTTCTATAACATTAGATACAATCAATATGAGGCAATTTGACTCTGTGTTTAATCTCTTATTTTCAACAGTGGCTCTGGGCAAATCGAATATCTGCTTCGCCAGAACAACGACATCGTGCTGCATTAAAGGCAGATCGTCCAAAGCTTTTTGAATTACTGGACAAATAAGATCATCCATCGTCTGATTTTCGGTGCAAACCTCGACGATTTTCGCCTTGGTTGTGTTGGAATTCTCCAGAATGAATTGCACGAACGATCGAATCGAATGCTGGGAGTTGGTGCTAGTTTTATTAGGTATGAATTTGGAAATTTCCAGGACTGGATCCCCGCCTTTTCTTCGTGATATAGCGCTGACCACTAAACCTCGCACCTCAATACCTCCGCTTCTGTAAATAAATGCTCGACAGTAACGATTCTGCTGACTGAGATCTGTATGTGAGGTACACTAATGTTAAATATGTCACGTCACGTTTCTTTCGACGGCATTTCTTGTTTGCCGTTTTCAAAATTCTTGAAAATCGTTAAGTAACATGGGTAAATTCTTAATTGTTCAAATATTGTTTAACAACGTATTGATAAGAACATCTTTAAAATCTTCCAATTGTACCAGAAATAGTGGATTAGGAACCATTCCAAAAGGGGTATTAAAGAAATGACACAAGAAGAATTGAAAGAATCCTATACCAGCGATGAACAAGATGATATTATTAATGTCGGGTATTGGCGAAATTGTAAGCAACGAAAAGTCACTGAAAGTGAACAAAATTGCTTAAAAAATCTGAAATGATTGAAACAATTATATCGATGGGGGAGTCATTACAAGATGGTGGTACAAGAGGAAATAATATTTTTTGACAATTTCGTACTATGTATTCAATAAGTTTAGATACAGATTTTCACGATTAAAATGAGACAAACGAAGAGATGCAGCCAGATCCTCTTAAACCTGACTGGTACTACATGTGTTTAGGTTGAGTGGAATATCTCCTAGAAGATCTAGTTATCTTCAAAGTAACTTTTATTCGTTTACTTGTTACTTGAGACAATAAATTTATCAGCAAAAGAATATTATTATCATACTAGAAATCCAAAACGTTCCTTACCTCGAGTTTTATGAAGAGCATGGGATCGTTTGGACCTTAGCGTATGAAAGTGTACAACATTGTCACTACCCTCATTAATATACCAATGATAAGAATTCAATCATTTTTCTACGTCTTCTCGTTCTTCATTGACATAACACATGGGCTGAAAAGTCCCGGGCCTAACAAAGAAAACACGTTTTTTTTGGTTCAAAATTAGCTTTATTCATCAACGTAATCTCCATCAAGAGCAACGCAATCATTCCAGCGCCGCTCTAACATTTCAATACCACTTTTGTAGAACGATTTATCTTTTGCCTCAAAATAGGCCTCAGTTTCAGCGATAACCTCTTCATTCGTGCGAAATTTCTTACCGGCGAGCATTTTTTCGAAGTCTGCGAACAGCCAGTAGTCGCTGGGAACCAAATCTGGCGAATACGGTGGATGTGGGAGCAATTCGAAGTTCAATTCATGTAGTTTTGCCATTGTTGTGATTGACTTGTGACACGGTGTGTTGTCTTGATGAAACAAATTTTTTTTCTTTACCATATGCGGTCGTTTCTTTGCAATTTCGGCCTTCAAACGCCCCAATAACGCTATATAATATTCACTGTTGATGGTATTTCCTTTCTCAAGATAGTCGATGAATATTATACCACACACATCCCAAAATACTGAGGCCATAACCATTCCAGCCGATTGTTGTGCTTTCGGGCGCTTTGAACGAGGTTCACCAGTTGCTGTCCACTCAGATGATGATCGTTTTGATTCCGGAGTGAAGTGGTGGATCCATGTGTCACATATCAGCGCAAAAATTCCGGTTTGTTACGTTTAAACATGGCCAAACACTGGTCAGAATCATCAACACGTTCTTGTTTTTGGTCAACAGTGAACAAACGCGGCACCCACTTTGAACAGAGCTTTCTCATAGTCAAATGCTCATGCAATATAAAGCCAATACGTTCTTTTGATATCTTTACGATGTCAGCTAACTCACGCAACTTTACTCTTTGATCATTCAAAACGATTTTGTGGATTCTTTTGAGGTTTTCTGATGTTACCGCCTCATTTGGACGTCCACTGCGTTCTGCATCATCGGTGTCTCTACGACCACGTTTGAAGTCAGCAAACGTTTTAAAAAAAATTTCCGCCGAAAGAAACCTGACCGTAGACGCAACAGAGGATACGCACATTCATACGCCAACCAGCTCAACGGACGTTCTAGATCTAGTAATCCCAAAGAATGTCACGACACCTTAGTACCTTGAAACTATAAACGACCTGCCGTCTGACCACCTTCCTGTGATTATGACAGTGTCGATTGAGAGTTCTAACATCCAACAAACAATTCTCACCACAAATTGGCAAAAGTTAAGACTAAAACTAAGACCAGCGTATATCAAAACCGACAACGACATCGACACAGCGGTAAAACAATTCGAAGAGGATATAACATTGGCACTGAACTCAGCTACAACCACAAAATTGAGAACACCAAGGGAAAGAATAGCGAATTACAAAAAAAATAAAAATACATCAGAAGAAACTGCTTTACAAACAATATAAAGGAACGCTACACCCGAACGCAAAGACACATCTGAATATCACAAATGAAATTAAGAGAGAACTTGCCGAACACTACAATAATCAATGGAACGCCAAAATTGAAAATATAAACGACGATGACACCGGACTGTGGAAAATAACTAAAATGCTGGAGACAAAAAAGGAAAAGATACCACCGATATTAGTGTGGTATTAGGAATTTGCTAACTACAGGGATCACGAAAAACTCACCGACGTCAACAATAAACAAGTTCACACGGAATACAGAGACACCGTAAACGTCCAAGAAACGACGACCAACCCGAAAGAACCAACTACGTTAAAAGGCATCTTGCGTTTTATTTTAAGGTGCAAGCAATCCAATAACAATGTTCCCAATAGGTAAAAAATTTTAGTAATTAAAGTTTGTTCATTACATCCAGCCATCAAGACCGCACAAAGGTGAAGACGTTACAGTATTTGCATTACGGTGATTAAGAATTAAAGCGAAGCCATGTGTCATCTATTAAGAAGAACCAAAAGCGGAATAGTTAAATATTGACGTGATGCGCAAAAACTAATATGATTTTCGGATTCAGCACAATCAAATTACAAGACAAGCCTCACATAAAAGTCATAAAAAATTGTATTGGATGGTGCAATTCAGGAGCAAAATAGATTATGCAATCTCTCTTACCTTACAACACCTAGATCTTTGTACACTCGCACAGGAATCATGTTACCATATTCTATTGCAGCGGCAATATGTTTCGGACTATCGATTATCCATCGCTGTATGTTAGTTGGCACGAAAGCGTTTCTAGCATCTTCTTGGAGAATTGTCATTTGCAGCAGGCAGTCCATAAAAGCAACCCAATTTTCGTCCCATTCGGCTACAGCATGTGCAGCGTTCACACTACACTTCTTGATACCTCTAAATTTACCACTAGAATGGTGGAAAGTTAGCTTCCTTTTAGATGAGCACGCTTAAATCTTAACTTACGTGTAGTGGTATCCTCTTAGTTTTAGTTCCTTATAGACGTCCTTTTCGGTTAAACACAGCTCACTCTGTTCCTCCGAGGTGGGGATATCCCAAAAGTCGTCTTCTTCCGTCGCCTCGTAAACTCTACCCGTTACTATGCTAACACCATTCTCCGCAATCTAAAAATGGAGAGGGTAAAGACGGTGAAGCCTTTTCCAAAGACTATTTACCTCAAAACTCTTCATTTCGATTTGTATAGTAACAATCAATTCTAAGACACCATCTTTAGGTACGTTAGCGGCTCTCATGTATCTTACATCTTCAAAAACGATCTTCATCTCCGTACGCGACTTATTAAATGCCATCGCTAGACTTTTCCAAACTAGAAACAGATATCCAGTGGCCGGGAATAAGTTTCTTCCTAAAACTCAATGCTTTAGAGAGGAAAATAATAATAATAACAAAGGTTTCCTGTTAATTATGACGCAAGAACAAAGAAGAAATGAGAAGATAATTCGTTGCACAACATACTAAAAACCTACAAATGTTTATCTGTCGGAGAATCTCTCATTGATTAAATTATTATAAACAGCACGCCTAAAGGTATTAAATGGTAACGCCTTGATATCTAGGGGAAGCGAATTATATAATCGTGCTGTAGCGTAGCTAAAACTTTTCTCAAATTGCCGGATATGATGCTTAGGTATATCGATAAGATCCTTCCTGTGAATGTTGATACTATACACATCCGTACGATGCCTCATTTTGTTTAATAAGAAGGGCGAAACAAAAGTATTCAAAATTGTATAAATGAAACACAAGAAATGTAACTGTCTTCGTCGTATCATACTTAACCATCTCGTAACCCAAAGTTTTTGAGAATCCCTTTAACGCTGCTTTATTCCATAAATTAGTCTGAGGCATGCATTGCGTAGCATCCGAATTCTGCGTGAGTCGATCTGGTCTAGACAATTTCCGTAAACAACATCGCAGAAATTAAAATCTGATAACACCAAGAAACCAGATAGTTTTCAATAGAAATGTGCCAGTGGGGATAAATTAATTTCAAATTGCAGTAGGCGCGTCTAATGCAAGTACTGATATGATGTTTAAACTTAAGATCATTATCTGCAAAGAGACCTCTACATGAAGACGCCGGATTGGAGCCACTTATGGACTTCATCCATGTCCCCTCGTGTCGGCGTCTTAAGACCACGACCCTAGAATCCCCTGGAAGTACCCTCGACCACGGTCACTCGTCGTGGGCTACCGGGACTGACAGCAGAGCACCCAGCCTCCTAATCGTCACCCAGAGATGGAACCCTCATACTTTGTCCAAGATGCAGATTCACTCGAGCCAAAAGTCGATTGTGTAGCTCGAAGCTCGGGTAATTCGCATCCAGACGAGGTAGAGACGACTCCACCGAAAACACAACTCACCCGAGCCGAAGGTGGATCTAGTAGCCAGAAGCTTGGGTGAGTTACTTCAAGTCGAGTTAAAGGAACAAGTTTCTGTTACTTCGCATTTACCAATCGTCCATCTATAAAGAGATCTAAATTTTACGCATTCCTTTGAAATTTCAGAGGAGTGTTATTAATTGCTAGTTTCATGTTAGGAAGCGTGTTCGACCTTACTTTAGAACTGCCGAAGACTGTGAAGTATGATTTGGCTTCATTTAAAAATAGGCAATATTTTTTGCAAAAGTATATAGATTGTTAAGGTCGCGGTTGAGATTATCAACAATACTGTGAGCCTCATTAGTGGAGAACGATCTGTACAATTGTGAATCATCAGCGTTGAGATTGCATGTGAAATTATGGACATATGTTCCGCGTAAATAGGCACCACCGAACGTGTAATTGCCTAATCAGACAGTTGGCCGCTAGCAACCAAACCCTGTTTTCTGCCAAGTACGTATGCCCTAAAGAGTTACCAAGACCTATGTAATGAAGAATAGCTAGCAGAAGACTATGATCAATTCTGCCAAAGGCCTTCGAAAAATCTGAGAGTACCAATACTGCCAATACTGTCACAAGTTGGATTATCTTAGAAATTTACCATCAACAATATGTCCAACAACAAAGCTCCATTCGGTCATTTTTGGCACGATATTTAACACTCTCTGATCATCTTTAATTGCGGACGCCTGTTGATGGAGGTATATCTTACAATCTCTCTGGTGGTTCCATTTCATCAGCGGCGATAGCATAGGTGTACCTCTGCTGACAGGAAGTTGTATTGGAAGATAAAACTTATCCAATTCGATGTCAAATCCATATTGGTGCAATCTAGAAACGTTCGAGGTAATCGACTTAATAATATAATTATGTATATTATTACATTCCCAAGCTACTTAATAGATCCAAGATGCAATCCTGAGGTTCTGCGGCAATTAAATCTAGTTTGTTTCGAGAGATGTCACTAATTGTAGGACCGATTATCACCGATACGGCATTCTGAGGGAGTAATTTGTTAATATCCCTTCCATTTCTTGAAGTTACGACATTATCGACGAAGTATCTTGCGCTACCTTGACGTAGCTTCTCTTCCTGAATCGGAATCCATTTTGCATACGAATTCTTCCTGGTTGGGAAAATCTTTTGTAACCTATCCCAGTCGAGCTGCTTGGTTAAATTGGACGCGATGTGGAATAGACCCAAAACGGTCTGTTTCAAAGTTAAATATTCGTCGACATAGGCAGCTACCAATTCTCCACTGCCTATTCCGACTATTTTGTCCGGTGATAGCTTCGTCTCCTTTAGGATGTTAACCAAGCTAATTTGAACGGCCACTGTTGCTAAAATCGGATTAGTTAGATCCCCCTCTTTTAAATTAGAACCGATATCTACTATGGAAGCATCTCCCGCTTCACGGAGAATGTTCAGGACGCTGATGGTAATGAGAGGTTGTTATTAAGACATCACGAACTTGGCGTTAATGCTTTACCTCATAAAAGCCTTCGCGAAAATTGGAATTTTCATCAATGCAGGTCCCGACGTCAACCACTGCTCATCGAAATGGCTGAATATCAAATACAATTTCTGCTTTTCAGTTCCTATTTGAATCGGTGATCTTTTAACCTCGCCACGTTTATTGTAAATACCATATCCTCTATAAAAATGACCCATAACCGATTTCCTATTGGCAAATTGTTATTTAATTGGGCGAAAATACGTTTACACTTAATTTTATATTACCTGAAAACCTGATGGATCAAATAGGCGTGTTCGGCATCGCATTTCCTACTTCTGAAGTCATTTAGAATAGACTCAACACCATCTTTGTTTCGACCACTCACGCAGATTAAACGTGGAAGGTCGTCTTCTGGTGTTCCATCGTTTCTCTTCGCCTTTGTATTCCAATGGAGGAGGATATGAGAGTTGCTACCCCCAAAACCGAAACTGTTCGCAGCTGCGCAGAAAAATTAACAATGGCGCGACTTAAAGCACGAGCAACAACGTACCGAAATACCCCCCTTGATCTGGTAGCGGCATCTTTTCCGTTACGACCACCATTCTACCCTCCTCCAACGCTTTGACGCCCTTCCTAGGTTTATTATAGTTAAGATTGGGCGGTATGTATCCGGTTTCCATTGCAATAATCAACTAATGAAAAAGAAGTGCGTAAGGATATTGTTCATCTCCTTCTTCGAAGGTATACCTTTACTATAGAGGATAGACCTGATGCTGGTTCGTTGTGTCCGATATTGGATTTTAAGGCCCCAATATGCAAGGGCCTATCCTTTCGTTTACAAAATATCTCGTCCAGAGTACTTAGCTCTTCCGGATCACCAACGACAGTACCTAAAATTCCGTTTTAATCTTAACACATTTTGTCGTACATGAGTTTCATAGCTACCGGTTCCATGAGCTTCAACAAAAGTCAAAATTGTAGGATCGATCCTGCAATCTCCGTAGAAATCATTCATAAGCATTTTTTGAGCATCTGAAGATGGAAAGGTGATGCCCTCCTTCTTGTAACCGTCACTGTTTGTTTTGCTATGGACTATCTACGCACACGTAAATTTTATTTTACCTCTGGTAGATTTACGATTGTAGGCGGAAAACTTCGGTAACTAAAGCAAAGCAAATAATGAATATTTCAATGAAATGCGTTTTATTTTTCGACATGATCTCTGTCAAGATAAATACATTTATTTACGTGACCCGCTCTCTGGAAATGCCTGTAGTCTTAGCAATATCTTTCAATGTTGATCGGCGATCAGCTTCCACGAATCTCAAAACTTCTTCCACACTTTCTGCAGAAGTGGCTGGGAGTCCAGAACGGGGATCGTCGTTTACGCTAGTACGACCTTTTTAAATTGATTCACTCATGTGCAAACAGTCTTAAAAGAAAGAGCATCCTCGCCTAACACATTTACGATATCGGCAATCACTGTGCGAATTTCAATATTGAAATGAATACGTAGGCTTCCACAGCCAGAATCAGTAATAAGCAAACTATCACTAAAAGGAAAAAAGAATAGAAAGAAAAATAAAGAGGAAAAGAAAAAAAAATAAAAAGAAAAAGGAAAAAATGAAGAAGGAAATGAAAAAAGAGAAGGTGAATTAAAGAGTAAGGAAAGGAAAGGGATAAGGGAGACAGCAAAAAGAAAAAGAAAGAAAAAAAAAAGAGAATGGTGAGATCGCGACGTTTCGCCTCCGTCGTAGGAGACTTCTTCAGAAGAAAACAGGGAAACCAAAGTGGCACGGTAACTCAACGTGTTAACCAGGATATCGGCTGAATTCTTCAAAAACAAAAATCTCGCTCGACAAAATCCGCCATGAAGAACTACTGCTGAAGACGAGTTATGGCGGCTTCCCTGCTAGAATCCCTAAGACCGTCGGAACATACATCCAAAGCAGGAGTTTTCATATCGTCGCGAACGGTACTGTCTCCGCCGCAAGGCGCATGAAGTCAGGGATCCCGCAGGTCTCCACATTGGGCCCCGTACTGTTTACGATCTATGTCAGAGGCATTCCAGAACACCAGGACCACCGCCATCTACGCAGATGGCACTGCGATTGTGGCAACCTCCAGACACTCCAAGATCGCCGCCAAATTTGCGCGGGCACATTTGGCCAAAGTCGAAGAGTTCTTCTGCACCTGAGGCCTCAATCCGAGGAAAACGAAAGCGATTGAATTCATTCGCACGCATCAAGAGGCGCAACAGAAATTCACCGTCGAATGAAGCGGCCAGATTAATTATCTTCGAATAATCATTCATAAACGGCTCATCTTCTCCGAACATCTGAAAGAGCAAGGACAAGGGCAATCGGCAGAATATCCCAGCTATAGCTCCTCTTACCCAATCCAGCCCTTAATCCTAAAACGGGCATAACAAACTACATATTCGTTCCATCCTAACCTACACCAGCCCTTCATGGGCCGTGGTAGCACCCAGCCACATCCAATCCCTCGTGAGAGTACAAAACCGTCGTCTGCGGTTAGTACTCCACGTTCTTCGTAAAACGGCGCTAGCCGTGCTGAGAGCCCAAGCCGACGGAGAAGATCTACAGGAGTTCCTAGACAAGCTAAACAGGGGATTCTTTCAGAAAACCTTAGCCAGCGAGAACCCGACACTAAAGACGGCGACCGCAGAGAAGACTTACGGAGCAACTAAACACAGGACAGTAACAGAGTCTCTCAAGAAACTGTAACCTGTCAGGGAGTATCACTCAATTCAGACCCTACCGATCCTATTACTGTTTCTGTTTTAGGTAAAAAAAGAAAAGCCAGGACGTACACGGAAGACTTCGAGGACCCATGAAGACACTCAGATGGTCCCAGCAATGATACTGGAGGAAGACGAACCGAAGAAGGAAGTTCAGCCAACCAACCAAATGATAAGTTTAATACGTACGTCATTGAAACATCAAGCTATACAATAGAATCAAAAAGTGCTTTCACACAGCGCCATCTCATAGTTATTTACCGAATTTCTCAGCTTATCCTCGTAGCTCGTATCACTTACCTCGCAATACACCCTTTTAGCGTCTTTGGCCTTCTCCAACAAAATTGCAACATTACCCTCGGATCTAGCATAACCGTCTCCATTATCGTCGAAGGATTTACAAGAACCGTCTTGGCTGAGAACTCCCAATCTGTATAGAAAAAACGAAAAAGGTCGGAAGATGTCCTTTTTGAATCTCGAAGCATACCTGGCGAATTGAAGTGAAGTCATCGGATTCAAGCAAAGGTGAGTGGTGCAAACTATAGCTTTGTCGCATATTCCTCGCTTGATGGCTAAGTAGGCGTGTTCAACCGCATACATCGAACTGCTGCAGGCTGTGTCCAAAGAGCAAGATGGCGCTTTCAGTTTTAAATAGTAGCTGATCTGTTCCGCGACCATAGAGTGTTGATTTCTTCAAAAAGGAATTGAAGAATGCAAGAAATACCAGCAGGTAAACTCCATGTTAACATACCCAAGAATAACATCCGCTTTTGGTGTTGCGGTTTCGTAGAAAGCGAACTTTTGCGAGTCGGAGAAGCAGACTCCGGCAAAGACACCTGTCCTGCTGTTTTCTAAATCGGAAGGATGGTATCCCGCGTCTATCAGGACTTCGACCGCCGTTTCCAGGACCATCCTAATCATCGGGTCTATATTTTCGGCTTGTATACTCGTTTTGCCTATAATATTTTCCGCATTTATCTGTGGGAAATGCAAAAATTTGAATAGTATTCACCCACCGAAGAATCCCGCATCGAATTTATGGATATCAAAAAGCTTTCCCGTTCTTTGTGGTATCTCCGGATGGATGGGTTTCCATCTTCTGTTATCTCCAGACACCAAATCGACCTTATTGAAGAGGTTATCGCGAAAGTCGTAGACGTTACGGGAATCCGGGAACTTTCCTGCTATTCCTAAGTAGAGATGACGCGATTAAATTTGCGATCTTAATCTTCAACCTGTGTAGATACCTGTTATCACGATTTCGTCTCCCTTTCCCGATTTCATGAACGGAGCTATCGGTTTCACGTTACAAGAACCTCGGCCATCCATTTTGCCCCGACAAACTACTAACATAAGTCAACCGTGTATACGGAAGCTTTTATATACATTAGAAGATTTGGAGAACACGTGCGAAATAATTTAAATTCCTATTGAATCCAGGTCAAATAAAACGACCTCCTAACCTTCGATTTTAATATAGTTTAATGTTTTAGCAATTTCGAAGTTCAAAATGGCTAATAAACATTTTATCGTCGTAAAGAAATCATCTCATTACTGATGTAAATACAGTCCCTGTCCAATCTAGTAAGGCCACTTGCTAAAATAACGATTCTGTAAATGACATGGTCGTCAATATCTGGAAGAATGGATCTTGGGAAACTTATAGGCATTTGGTACCTACTGAAGATAAACTGGTTCAAACTGAGCATAGCTTCCTAGACTTTGCAAATAAAGGTGATTTAACTTCTGCAACTTGGATTGAGGGAAAATTAAAGTCTAACGATATACAAAGTTTCGATCTGGACGAAATCCATGTAAGTATATTCAGTATCCAAAAGTTTGTATACCAGTAATATGTTATATTGTTTTACTATTAGCCACTGGAAGGATAAATTTATCTTTGACTAGAGCTGAGAAAATCCAACATGGATGCATCCAAGGCTTTGAATTTGCTGGATACAATTCCAAGTGATGTCAAAAATACAGCCACCGTCCAATTTATTAGGGCCGCTTGCTGAAGTAGAAATTTTGTTTAAATATATTATGAAAAACTTGTTGTACAAACATAAATTTATTGAGAACTGTCTACAGACATCGTCACAACTATATAACTAATATTATGTAATGCCTCCTTTGGGTTTTATAATTGCTCCTATTCTTTTTGGCATACTGTCCATGCAAGCATTAATGGTATGTCTAATTGTAGCGTCATTTTGCCACACATCCTCAATATTTCTTACTAATTGCCCTTTTATAGTGTTTCTTCTCGAACACTACACTCGTTCTCAATTGCATTGAGGTTGGGTGAATTTCCCGGCCAAGATAACACTGGCAGAGCGTACGTTTCCAAAAAACTTTGCATGGATTTGACCATGTGGCTTGGTGCCTTATCGTGAACGAAGGTGTAAGGGCCTTCATTCGGATCTAAATCATTGATACATGGTATCAAGACATCTTCCAATATACGCATATATTGGTGTTGATTCATGGTGCCTTGGCAAAAATACAGTGGTCCACGACCTCCGACTGATATACAGGACCACACGGAGGGTGTTTCACAGTATTTAGTACACCAGCTTCACCAAACCGTTCAAACGGACGTCGACCAAACAAATTAAGCTCTTTCGGTTATGGCTTCAACTTTTTTACTCATCGCTAAATAAGATCTTTAACCAATAGATATTCTTCAAACAAAAAGGGATTGCTCAATTTACATATTCATTTAAGTTGTTTTGTGTTACCTTTCGAAATGTCGATGACGTTTTGCCCATTCATAACGTGCTCGCTTCAACATCGGTGTTAATCGTGGCTTTTTCAAGGGGCGTCTGCATTTTAATCTTTCTTTTAGTCTTTCAGGAAAGGGTTTTTATAAGGTGGCCCTAATAAAATGGACAGACACTATGCAGTGAAACGTGACTCTCTACATTGTGGCTACCTATTTATAGTGACTAATGGTACGTTTCGAACACTTAGCGGTCTAATTCAAACATTGGCGCGCGACGTGCGAGGACATCTACCGTAATAGACAAGTATTATATATACACCTGCTACTAACGAAACCGCTGTTGAAAAAAGTTTAATACAGTTCATTAAATACGAATGTCGTTTTTTTTTAAATAACGCAACCACCACGGTTCCCTAGTATATAATCACTGTCTTTCTGTAGTGACTAGTCTTTAGTCAAAAGTACGATCTCTATATACAAGTTTCACTGTATTAGACAGGGTGTATATAACTGAGACCAAAGCTATACGCAGCCACATTCTTGTCGTTGTCGTTACAATGTCATTATTACTCTGTATAATCACACTTACATTTTCCAATGATCGTGAGACTTTCTTGTAGTCTTATCTAGAATATTTAGGCCTCATAATATATGGAGGTTGTGCGAAACACGGTTGCCTAAATGAATGAAGGTAACACATGGACTGAAAAGTCCCTGGCCTAACATATAAATGACGCTAGTTTTATTGCAGTCACCTTTCTCTCAGTTACTACTAACCTTCAAAAGACAGCTGTTAAAATTTCATGATTTTCTATTCATTAGTTTGTGAGTTATTGTGCTAAGAGTCACGCTACTTTTGTTATTTTCAAAACAATGGATCAAAAACAATTTCGTGTTTTAATTTTACACTGCTTCTTGATGGGAAAAAATACCGTTCAAGCGAAGCAATGGCTTGAAAAGTGTTATGGGGACTCCGCTCCATCAGAAACAACAATAAAACGTTGGTTTGCTGACTTCAAACGTGGTCGTAGGGACACCGATGATGCAGAACGCGGTGGACGTCCAAATGAGGCGGTAACACCAGAAAACATCAAGAAAATCCACAAAATCGTTTTGAATGATCGAAAAGTGAAGTTGCGTGAGTTAGCTGACATCGTAAAGATATCAAAAGAACGTATTGGCTTTATATTGCATGAGCATTTGACTATGAGAAAGCTCTGTTCAAAGTGGATGCCGCGTTTGCTCACTGTTGACCAAAAACAAGAACGTGTTGATGATTCTGAGCAGTGTTTGGCCATGTTTAAACGTAACAAACCGGAATTTTTGCGACAATATGTGACAATGGATGAAACATGGATCCATCACTTCACTCCGGATTCAAAACGATCGTCATCTGAGTGGACAACAACTGGTGAACCTCGTCCAAAGCGCCCGAAAGCACAACAATCGGCTGGAAAGGTTATGGCCTCGGTAGTTTGGGATGTGCGTGGTGTAATATTCATCGACTATCTTGAGAAAGGAAATACCATCAACAGTGAATATTATATAGCGTTATTGGAGCGTTTGAAGGCCGAAATTGCAAAGAAACGATCGCATGTGGCAAAGAAAAAAATGTTGTTTCATCAAGACAACGCACCGTGTCACAAGTCAATCAAAACAATGGCAAAACTACATGAATTGAACTTCGAATTGCTCCCACATCCACCGTATTCGCCAGATTTGGCTCCCAGCGACTACTGGCTGTTCGCAGACCTCAAAAAAATGCTCGCCGGTAAGAAATTTCGCACGAATGAAGAGGTTATCGCTGAAACTGAGGCCTATTTTGAGGCAAAAGATAAATCGTTCTACAAAAGTGGTATCGAAATGTTAGAGCGGCGCAGGAATGATTGCGTTGCTCTTGATGGAGATTACGCTGATGAATAAAGCTAATTTTGAACCAAAAAAAACGTGTTTTCTTTGCTAGGTCCGGGACTTTTCAGCCCATGTGTTATATGTGAAAAATGTATTCCTTTTTGAATATCTATCCAATAAGAGTACTACTGAATGCGTCCCTTTCTGAAATCGTCTTCCTTGTATCTATCCAACCTTCCAGCCAGCTCATCGTCGATAGATCGGATGAAAGATTTCTGCAGAAAGCAAAATCTTCTAATAAAGACGGTGTTAATCTTGGATAACGCACCAAGTCATCCTCCAATGAATGTAATTTTTCTTATGTTCATGCCGCCCAATGTAATTCCACTTATTTCTATTTTCGTCTGCGTTATCAAAAAAATCCTAAAAACATTTCTGAATCCTTAAAGCAAGTAACTTTACGTGAAGCAATTTCAAATTTAGATATGACGTGAAATGTTCTTAACCAACAAACAATCAGAAAGTGTTGGAGAAATTTGCTTTACTCCAGTGAGGATTACGACGATGAAGACAACGTACCGCTAACCATCATTAGAAAACAATTACTATCTGATGCTGAAGTAATTGACAGTGCATCATCGGACGTTCTCAAATTATTAAAAGCAATAAATCCCGATATTGTTTGCACAATTACCGATGTTAGTTTATGGAATGACGATAAAGAGATGGATGATGCACATGAAGAGAAAGATGGGGTGAGTGAATATGACGACACTTCGATTGAAATAAAAAATACAGTGAGTGACGCGCAAGCTATAGGAATTTTTAATCAAGCGTTAGATTGGGCTGCAGAAAGATTAGAGAGATATTATATTCCGATATTTTAGTGCTCCGTAAACTACGGCCAATGGCATTAGAAAATACCAAGCGTAAATTTACGCAAACAAAAATAGGGCATTTTTTTATTTTTTAATATTATATGTATTATGCCATACATTGTTCGTAATTTATTTGTTAATAAACATAGATATTTTCTTTTATACAATTTCTTGATATCGTTCACATAATCGAGCGTCTACTGTACTTTGTTTAGAAATATACATACAGACCCTAGTAGCAAACCGTCCAATTTAACAATGTTTTTTGTAGCAATGCGCGATTCGTATTGAATATTAAAATATTAATATTCATAAGAAATAACAATAACTTTAATGTGACCTCAAATTTTGGCTCCATTGTTTTTTTTTTCGATCGAATTTCTAATTTCACGTCGCTAACATGTAACTTCCTCCTTCCAATATATCCAAATTTCTCTCTTTCGCCTCAATTTATTTTCCTTTCGAATGCCTTAAGATTTAACGCTATAGACGTTCAGTTCATCTGACAACTGGAACGTCCCAAGATTACAATAGAAAATTACATTAACGTTAGTACTTCGATACCTCTTCGTCGTAATTGTCCTTTTACATAAGCCTTAGGGTAGAAAGGTTAGATAATTAGAAGTCTGTACGCGCCTTATTAACGAATCCTCGTTAATGCATTCCAGACGTATAAAAGAAAAAATATTCAGAATATTTAAACTAAGAATGTACGTGTATATCAGACAAAAGAATTTTTGAATTCTCAATTTCTATTGTTTGGTATGTTTGTTTCTCTAGCACAAGCTAAGGGAGAGTAAAGAAAAATATGAAAGGAGTTGGAATTAATTGTTGCGAAAGATTTGCCCGAGATTTCTCCATCAATTTTGGACATTTCTCGAGACGGATATTGCTCGTAGAATCGAACATCCAATCCCAAACCTAATTCACTTTATTGAAGAGGGACCACTTTGGGAGATTGCCAAAAACAAATATATTAATTAAAATTGATTATACAGGAAGTCCCAAAAGTCCTTTTCAAAATTAAAAAAATATAATAAAATAATGGCTAGGTTTAATGAATAAATGTTTATTTGTTATTAAGATGGAAATTTATTCTTTAAAAATTATGTCTTCTACACGGGGAAAGTTGACACTCACTGTTAAACATTATTACCAACATGATTGGCACCATTCGTAAAACGCGTCGAATATTCGGTCGACAAAATGTTTCCAATTTATCTACTGTGAAGAGAATAGTAGAAAATTTCGAAAGTACTGGTTCAGTTAGTGATGTGACATATACGAGCTCGTAGAGGTCGTTTTAGAAGAAAACATCACGGCAGTGTGGCCGAAAGTCCAGAGACGTCATCTTGCACAAGAATTGGACACTCCACAGCGTATTCTAACTAGAGATTTGCATCTCCACGCCTACAAAGTCCAATTGACCTAACAACTTCTGCCAACAGTCCATGCACAGCGAAGAGGATCCTTGGACAAACAGAAGTGAATGCCGATTTGGTCGATGAAATCATTTTTAGTGATGAGGCTCATTTTCATCTCGATGGCTCCGTTAATCGGCAAGACTGTCGCGTTCGAGGCTCAGAAAATCCACGAATGATTCGTCAGAAAGCAATGCATTCAAAACTTTTCACTGTCTGGTATGCATTGTGGTGGGGAGGAATAATACATACGGTATCGACTTTCGTAGACACGATTTCAATCGACGCTTCAAAACTTCAAAGTTTTCAGTCCGCAAACTTCCCGCATATTTTGAGTAATGTTGAAAATGTTTCGTTCCATAATGATGTTTAATGTTATATTCTTTGAGAACGGCTATGGTTTCATTACAAATCAAACATAGCACCTCATTATTGGACTCAATCACGAAATATTGAAAGTTTCATTAATCTTTAAATGTTATGTATTTACTGTATATTTTTCGCACCAATGAGGTTATTCACGAATGTTTAATGGTTACTAAACTTTCCAAGGCACTAGTGGCGCCATCTATTAACAACGGTAAACACTACCACTCGCTGTTTCTGTTCTGGACCATCAGATATCGCCAAGCGACACGATCGTAGCAAATTGAAATAGCGAATTTAGCAAGCGTATTTTCGCTTAGGGCATATACTTGGCCAGTAGTCTAATTATAGAAGCTATAACTAAAATTAATACGATTTTGGCCCTTGGAACTTCATGGAATAATCAGTATGGCCCTAAGTTTGGAAAATTTGGAGATACCTGGACTAGCTCTTTCATGATATATGTGCAAATAAACAGTTAAAATGTTCTTCCATATAATGAAGTATAAATACGTTATTTCGCGTAATGCGATGTAGTAAACGTGGAGACACAGCAGAGAAACAGAGACAGATTGCTTCAAGAAAGCTCATAATGGGTCGTTAAACAAAATGATTTGGTTAGAACTTTGTATGATTTACTTACATTATAAACTTTTATATCATAATGAATTCAGAACGACTATGACAAAGAAAGACAGTTGCAAAAATTTCTTTTGTTTTCATTAAAAGAAATACGTAGTATGTTGTTTGGAAGCATTAAATATTCATTCTTTTATTCTTCTGAAATGTATTGTCGCTTATGAATGTCGATTCAATAATATTAAACATAATCCGCATATCATTTAAGAAGTTTAATAATATACAGGGTATCAGAAAATAGTCAATTAAAATAATAATGAAATTATATAAGAAGTTCGATCAAAACCTTGTATTTTATTGCGCCAAAAGGTTATTTTTTTCGACCATAGTAGATTAGAAATTCCTATTGACCTTTTTTATAAATATTTCTGTGACCTAGAGTTTTCCAGGAAATATATAAAAGATTTCCTGACTTTCTAAACGTTTAACGTTCTATCCAGGCAAAATGGAAAGTCGAAAGTTTATCAAGCTAACAAATGGGAACGAAGTTGTGATAACAGGTACTACCGTCTACCCCTTAGCATTTAATACTACAGTTCTTAACAATACGAAATGTATTCAGGAATGGTGGGAAAGTTCCCAGATTCCCATAACATCAACCATTTGCGCGAAAATCTTTTCAACAAGGTCGATATGGCTTCGGCAGATTTTAGAAGATGGAAACCCGCTCATCCGGAGATACCGCAAAGAACCGGAAAACTCTTCGACATACACAAATTCGACCCGGGTCTTTTCGGTGGCCCAATAGTATCTAAATTTTTGTCTAAAAGTAAATTCGGAAATTTTTGCAGGCATAACCAGCGTACAAACCGAACACATGGACCCTATGATTAGAATGGCCCTGGAATGTGCAATTGAAGCGGTTATTGACGCGGGACATCATCCATCCGATCTGGAGCACACCAATACGGCCGTCTTTGTCGGAGTTTCCTTTTCCGAAACGGAAAAATTCACCTTCTACGAAGTTTTGACTTCAAGAGCGGACGCAGTTCTAGGGTACGATACGGTCATCTTTGTTTGATGTTATGCTTTACGTCATTGTCCTTTTTCTCAAGAACCCAGCGCTCTATGATCGCGAAACGCATCGGCTACTGCATGAAACTGAAAGGACCATCTTATAGTTTGGACACGGCGTGTAGCAGTTCCTTGTATGCAACTGAGCACGCCTACAGAGCGATAAAGGAAGGACACTGCGATAGAGCCATAGTCTGCGAAATAAATCTCTGGCTAAATTCAATGATTTCTCTTCACCTCTCAAGGTAACACTGTTACAAATTCAAATCGATCTTTTCACATTACTAATTCGTGTATATAGACTAGGAGTGCTCAGCCAAGACGGTTCTTGCAAATCATTCGACGCCAAGGGAAATTAGTTGCTCTGATTTTCTGTAATACTTTCCGATTATGCTAAATTATATTTTTTTATCGCAATCTATCTATCGTATATGCGGTGATGAACTAATATCATTTTGCAGCTCGTTGAATCTTTCGCTGGAAACTTTAAAGCTGTAAAGAAATGCCAGCATTGTGAGACGGGAACGGATGGGTTTACATCATCTGTAACGCTGTTCAAGGCGAAGTTTAGCGCCATACAAAAGATGGATACTGATTATGGACTATCAAAGATATTTCTGGCTGGGGTAGACGTCTTTACCATCGAAGGCGATCATGTGACCATATTGGAGAGTGACGATCTGCCTAGTAAAATCAATGCGATCTTAGAAAGCATTTTTCTCTGCTATTTGGTTTTTCCTATTTCAAGAAATTGAAAGTGTTCTTTGAATATTGCAGCTATTTTCATTTGACCAGCTACACGCTACCTCTGTTTCCCAATCCAATATTAGTGTTTAAATAGGAACTTACATTTGACGCGCGATATCGAAAAGTTCTTTTATCTATAATGTTATGTAAATTTGGAAGCGTAAAGTTTGAAATGATGTTATGTAAGGCTGCCAAACCACCGATCACTGCCTTCTGATATCTAACCTCACGGGCGTGATCGATAATTTTCAAATCACGCTGAAAAAATCCCCGGCAGTAAAATATCGTCCACCACTAGTGACAACATACAATAGTAATTGAACTAGCGAATTTAGCAAGCTTATGCTCCTTCAGGGCGTGCACTTGGTGACTAGTCTAACAATTACAGAAGCTGTAATTTTAGTTTAAACGGTTTCGGCCCTTGGAACTTACTGGTGTAATCAGTATGGTCGTAAGACTGTAGAGTTTGGAGACGCCGGGGCTAGCTCTATTTTACAATTACATACATATTACTATTCTTCATGAAATATATACAGATAAACAGTTAAAATGTTCTTCCATAGTAGTTCCAAGTATAAATATATTATAATGCGTAATGCGATGTACTATACGTGGATACACAGCAGGGAAACGGAGACAGGTTGCTTTAATATAAATTTTATTCTAAATGTAATGGGAATAAACTCAGAACGACTGTGACAAGATACAATTATATCAAACAAGAAAGGTTAAAAATGTTAAAAATTCTTTTGTTTTCATTAAAAGAGATACGTAGTATCTTCTGTCGGAATATATTATTTATTCGTTCTTTTAGTCTTCCGAAACGTATGCTGGTTGTAGAAGGGGTAATAACAGTTTAAGCTGTCTGTTGATCAAAACTAATATTTATAATAAATCTAGAAGTCGGCAAAAATAAATCAGCGAATTTCATACGCAACATTACCTTCTTAATATGAAAATTCTAAATTCGAATACACAAAATTAGCAATTACCATCAAAAACTCAAATAGATATTTTCAAGTTTATGCTATAGAATCAGAAATTCAAATAGGTAGAAGAACAATGGACTGAGAGTTTGAGGTCAAGTCGAAAATCGAAATTATTGCTGCTTATGCATATCGATTTAATCTGTATATTTATATACAAATATCAGAAAATCCATAAAGGTGTCAGGTTTCCTTGAATATCGATTAATAATATTAAATATAATGCGCATATCATTTAAAAAGTTTAACAATATACAGCGTGTCAAAAAGATAATCAAAATAATAATATAATTCTAAGTTCTAATACCGATGAAGACCTTGTATTTTGGCGGGCCAAGTGTCACTTTTTTGACCTTAATAGATTAGAAATTCATATTGATCTTTCTATAAATATTTCTATGACCTAGATTGTTCTAGGAGATATATAAAAGATTTTCTCACTTTCGAAACGTTTAACGATCTATCCAGGCATAATGGAAAGTCGAAAGCTCATCAAGCCAACAAATGGGAACGAAGTCGTGATAACAGGTACTTACGTCTACCCCTTAACATTTAATACTATAGCTCTTAACAATACGAAATGTATTCAGGAATGGCGGGAAAGTTCCCTGATTCCCATAACATCAACCATTTGCGCGAAAATCTTTTCAACAAGGTCGATATGATTTCGGCAGATTTTAGAAGATGGAAACCCACTCAACCGGAGATACCGCAAAGAACCGGAAAACTCTTCGATATACACAAATTCGACCCGGGTTTTTTCGGTGGCCCAATAATATCTAAATTTTTGCCTAAAAGTAAATTCGGAAAATTTTGCAGGCATAACCAGCGTACAAACCGGACAGATGGACCCTATGACTAGAATGGCCCTGGAATGTGCAATTGAAGCGGTTATTGACGCGGGACATCATCCATCCGATCTGGAGCACACCAATACGGCCGTCTTCGTCGGAGCCTCCGTTTCCGATACGGAAAAATTCACCTTCTACGAAGCTCTGACATCAAGGGCGGACGCAGTTTTGGGGTATGATACGGCTATCTTTCTTCGATGACATGCTTTACGTCATTCTCCTCTTTCTCAAGAACTCAGCGCTCTATGATCGCGAAACGCATCAGCTACTGCTTGAAACTGAAAGCACCAGCTTATATCTTGGACACGGCATGTAGCAGCTCCATACATGCAACTGAACACGCCTACATTGCGCTAAAGGAAGGACTATGCGATAAAGCAATAGTCTGCGGCCTAAATCTCTGCCTAAGCTCAATGGTTTCCCTTCAATTCTCAAGGTAACGTTCTTAGAAATTCAAATCGAACTTTTCACCGTGCTAACTCGTGTATACAGATTAGGAGTGCTCAGCCAAGACGGTTCTTGCAAATCATTCGACGACAGTGGAAACGGTTACGTTAGATCGGAAGCTGTCGTTGTAACTCTCCTAGAAAGGGCTAAAGACGCTAGAAGGATCTATTGCGAAGTAATTGAAGAGAGTGGTACCTCTTGAAACGAAAATTAATTGTGTCCCAATCCAGGTAATCCATGCAAAAACTAATAGTGATGGTTACAAGAAGGAAAGCATCAATTTCCCATCTGCGGTTGCTCAAGAAACCCTTATGAAGGACTTCTACGATGATTGTAAGATCGATCCCACCATTGTGACGTACGTTGAAGCTCATGCGAGTGGTAGGTATTAAAACCTTGAAATAATTCAGAATGAGCTCGGCTTACAGATCGTCTAAAATACCTGTGCCGGTGATATGCGCAGATGGGGAAGTGAGATGTAATAGGGTGCGGGTGAGATCACGTTTTAAAAATCACCTACTAATGCGCACACATGCTGATTCATACTTGTCCACGCCATTCCAATTGGGTTGCGGCTGGGATAATACGGTGGTAATCTAAGCACATCATGGCCATATTTTCTAAAAACTGTGTGTATTTCATACCTCCTGGATCGTAGTTTGTGCATTTTAATTATATTGTGCGGGTATATCTTTGCCGTGTCTTCTTAGTCGTAATCACGTTTTCATGTCTTCTTTTCTCCATGCTGATAAAGAGCGTTATCAATCACATAATACGTTCTTCGCGTAAATTGGTTTTTAAACTTTTAACTTTTCGTCACCCCACTTTTTGCTATTCAAAATTCATCTCGCGATGATAGTCTCCCGCCGTTTCTGGGGATCTTGCCCAGGCACCAGGAACAAAAGCATCTTTTCCGCCAGCGTGAACGATAGTTAAACGATCCCCCTAACAACCATCGTTCCAACTGCTGCTATGGTTATGTGATGATGTTTCATCCATGTATACAATAGGACACTTTGCTCTCTGTGCTGGTGAATCTTTTTCAGAAGGGTTGCTTCTTAAATTGCAGATGTCCTGACGTTCAACCAACAGTTTTCTATCTGTCTTCATTTTCCTCATCATCTTTCTCAAACTTTCAGGACATCCTTGACACCATGTATCGTACACAAACTTGTTATGGATACATTTCAAGTTCGCTGACATAAATTTATTTAGTATTGTTCTTCTTAAAATGCTTTCATCGCAATCATCCAAGTCACCTTCCGTTCTTTTTCGTGTTCGTTTCAGCAGCATTTCGCGAGTTGTAATTCAATGTATTCAATTTTAGGAACTGTCATTGGAGATCCGCAAGAACTGAAAAGTCTAGACGAGGTGTATTGTAAGAGAAGAGATAGACCTTTGCACATTGGAGCCATAAAGTCCAATATCGGACACGCCGAAACAGCATCAGGCCTATGTTCCATTGTAAAGGTATACTTTTAAAGAATGAGATGTACAATTTCCTTACGTACTTCTTTTTCATTAGTTGGTTATTGCAATGGAAACCGGATACGTACCACCCAATCTTCACTATAATAAACCTAGGAAGGGCATCAAAGCGTTAGAGGAGGGTAGAATGGTGGTCGTAACGGAGAAGATGCCACTATCAGAGCAAGGGGGGTATTTCGGTACGTTATTATTCCCCCATAAAGTTGCGCCATTGATAATTTTCTGACGCAGCTGTGAATAACTTCGGTTTTGGAGGTAGCAATGCTCATATCGTCCTACATTGGCACACTAAAGCGAAGATAAGAGATGGAACACCCGAAGACGATCTTCCACGTTTGATCTGTGTGAGTGGTCGAAACAAAGATGGTGTTAAGTCTATTCTAAACGACTTCAGAAGTAGGAAATGCGATGCCGAGCATGCCTATTTGATCCATCAGGTTTTTAGGTAATATAAAAGTGTAAACATATTTTCGTCCACTTTTGTTACAATTTGCCAATAGGAAATCGATTATGGGTCATTTCTATAGAGGATATGGTATTTACAATAAAAGTGGCGAGGTTAAAAGATCACCCATTCAATTAGGAACTGAAAAACAGAGATTATATTTGATATTCAGCCATTTCGATGAGCAATGGTTGACGTTAGGACCTGCACTGATGAAAATTCCAATTTTCGCGAAGGCCTTCATGAGGTAAAGCATTAAGTCCAAGTTCGTAATGTCTTAATTACAACCTTTCATTACCATCAGCGTCCAGAACATTCTCCGTGAAGCGAGAGATGCTTCCATAGTGGATATCGGTTCTAATTTAAAAGAGGGGGATTTAACTAATCCGATTTTAGAAACTGTGGCCGTTCAAATGAGCTTGGCTAACATCCTAAAGGAGATGAAACTATCACCGGACAAGATAGTCGGAATAGGCAGTGGAGAATTGGTAGCTGCTTATCTCGACGACTATTTAACTTTGAAAGATACCGTTTTGGGTTTATTCCACATCGCGTCCAATTTAACCAAGCAGCTCGACTGGGATAGGTTACAAAAGATTTTCCCAACCAGGAAGAATTCGTATGCAAAATGGATTCCGATTCAGGAAGAGAACTTACGTCAAAATAGCGCAAGATACTTCTTCGATAATGTTGTAACTTCAAGAAATGGAAGGGATATTAACAAATTACTACCTAAGAATGCTGTACCAGTGATAATCGGTCCTACAATTAGGGACATTTCTCGAAATAAACTAGATTTAATTCCCGTGGATTCTCCGGATTGCATTTTGGATCTATTAAGTAGCTTGGGAGGGTAATAGTACGCATAATTATATTATTAAGTTGATTACCTCGACGTTTCCAGATTACACCAATCTGGGTTTGATATCGAATTGGATAAGTTTTATCCTCCAATACAACTTCCTGTCAGCAGGGGTACACCTATGCTATCGCCGTTAATAAAATGGAACCATCAGAGGGATTGTAAGGTATATCTCGACCAAGATGAAACTGAAATGAAAGGCGCACAGAAGGTGATGCGTATCGCACCGAAAACGGTTGAATGGAACTTTGTTCTAGGGCATGTTGTCGATGGTACGTTTCCCCGTATCAGATCGCAAAAGGATCTCAAATTTCTGTTAAATTTAAAGCCTTATATTTTAGGTAGAAACTTATTCCCAGGTACTGGATATCTATTTCTAGCTTGGAAAGGACTAGCGAAGGCATGCAATAAGACTTGCACAGAAATGAGGGTTATTTTCGAAGATGTAAGGTTTATTATTGCTACTAACATACCTAAAGATGGCTCATTAGACCTAATCGTTAGTGTGTCGATGGAACAGAAAACCTTCGAGGTAAAAAATGTTTAGAAAATCATTTACTGCTTTCATCATTTTATTCGTACGTCCTTTATTCCTTGCGATATCAGACACTATTCACTATGAGTTTAAGAGGTCAAGTAGTTCTCTGTTACGTTTTTGTGTTAATTATAATCATGCCGCTTTCAATACACATATCTATTACTCTTCTCCCGCTATTATTTATAGTCTCTTCTCCTGCCCTTCGCATATGCCTCTTTACCCCTTCATTGTCTCTTCTCACTCGTCCGTCCATATCGCCCATTACTACAATATTTCTTTCGGCAACGTCTATTTCAGTTTGCAGTGTTTCGAGATATTCATCTTTGTCTTCCTTTTCTGCGTTGTCTTGCATTTATACGGCCTTCACATCTTCTACTTTGTTTCATTTTTAGATTACGGAAAACAAAACCTGTATAGCAACAGGTAAAATTTATGAAAGCACGGACGCAGATGACTTATGGGACGTTCCCGCTTCAAAGGAAGGAAGCGAGTTGTGTTTAACCGAAAGAGACGTCTACAAAGAGTTGAGACTAAGAGGATACCAATATACGTAATTATTTTTAAGTGTGAGCAACGCGAAGAAGTCTGTTAAACTTTTATTATTGTAGTGGTAAGTTTAGAGGTATCAAGAAGTGCAGCGTGAACGCCGTATCCGCTATAATCGAATGGGAGGACAACTGGGTTATCTTTATGGACTGCTTGCTACAAATGGTGATTCTTCACAAAGATACTAGGAGTACTTTTGTGCCAACTCGTATACAAAGGTTGGTAATCGATGGTCCGAGACATATTGCAGTCGCTAAAGAATTCGGTAATATGATTCCTGTAAGGTCATACAAAGATCTAGACGTAATAAGGTGAGGGCATCTGTAAAATCGTTCTTTTAACCGTGCATAACACTGCACGCGATGCTTCTGGATTATACTTACTGTTGAGGATTTATTTATAGAGGCGGAGGTATTGAGCTTCGAAGTGCAGGTTCCAGCGCAATACCGCGAAGAAAAGGCGGCGATCCGGTCTTGGAGGTTTCCAAATTCATCCCTAATAATACTAAGATGAACTCTCAAGATTCGATTAGATCATTCGTGCAATACATTTTGGAGAATTCCAGCACAACCAAAGCGAAAGCCGTCGAGGTTTGCAACGAGAATCAGTCGGAAGATGATCTGGTTTGTCCTGTAATTCAAAAAGCTTTGGACGATCTGCCATTGATGCAGCAAGACATCGTTGTTCTTGCGAAACAAATGTTCGATTTACCCAGAGTTACTGTTCAAAATAATCAATTGAACACGGAGTCAGATTGTCTCATATTGATTGTATCTAATATTTTAGAGAACATAGAAGTAAGCGGGCATGAAGCAGAATTTTATTGTTTCTATCTTCTTAATACTTTCAGATGGTAGAAGCTAATAATGCCGTTAAGGATGCCAAGGGTTTCATTATATCCAGAGAACCTCCACGAGTTGATCTCGCTAAATTCTCGGGTAGTCCGTACACGGTACTTTGTAGCAATTCCAGTGAAATGGAGACCTTGGTTTTGCTAAGGCCAACACGTAAAGTCACTGAAAAAACTTACTACTTAGACTTGACGAACGGTTTAGATAATTTAAACTCATGGATTCCAAGATTGCAAAATCTTCTCAAAGAACACAAGAACGTCCTATTGTACGCCCAAAACGATGAGTTAAGCGGTATTTTAGGATTGGTAACTTGCCTTAGACGCGAGTTTCACGGCGATAGAGTATCTTGCGTCTTTATTCTGGACGATGCTCCAAAATTCGATCCAGAACTAAGCTTTTACAAAGAGCAATTGGACAAGGGATTAGCGTTTAACATCTGGAAGGATGGTCAATGGGGGACCTACAGGCATTTACTCTTGCCTGACACGCAACTGGTGGAAAACGAGCATTGCTACGTGAACGTAACCACTCGCGGCGATCTATCAACACTGAGTTGGCTGGAAGGTGGGATAGATACGAGCAAGACAATTCCGGAAGATGAAGAAATAGTTTATGTAGGTATTAAGACCTTTAATCTTCGATCGATTTCCATTGCATATCCTATTCTTTTCCGGATTATTTAGATCTACTACAGCGCTCTGAACTTTAGAGATTTGATGACGGCCTCGGGCAAACTTGCTCCGGAAGTAATCACGAGGAATAGGTTTGAATTAGAATGTGTGCAGGGGTTCGAATTCGCCGGAAGAAATATGAAGTAAGTCTGAAAACCACTTTGCGAAAATTTTGGATATTCTTGAAGGTTAAAATTTCTGATTTCATTAAAGAAGCTTGGTATTATCTCTAATAGACATGAACTTCTTTATACGGGAAATTCAACTTTCGAGCAATACACCGAAAGAAAAAGGGAATCGTCGTACATTTTTATTGGTTTTCTATGTTACAATACATACGAGGGCTGTCGTTTTTTCAACATAACATATCAAAATGAATTTATTACCAAAAGTTATGTACAAACATGGTTACTTCTCTACTTCCAATCACTTCTGCATAGAATGTTGCCACCAGTAAGTTCATATGGTCCGTGACATTGTTTGAAGGTCTTCTGTACTCTAGAAGCTCTCTGAAGAGATGGAAATCGCTTGGCGCTAAATTAAGGCTATACGCCGGGTGTTCAACAACTTCCCATCGAAATTGTTCAAGAACTCCATGGGTTACAGCAGCAATGTGGTGGTGAGCATTGTTATGAACGCGAAGAACTCCACATGACTCGTCTTTTGTTTTGAATGGTTCTCCGCAACCGTTGTAACGTCTTACAATAAACAGCCTCATTGATCGTAGTCCCCGGTTACATGAATTCAACTATGAACACACCCTTTTGGTCCCAAAACGCTGTGGCCATAACTTTCCTATTGTTGAATGTCTGTTTGAAATTTTTCTGTTTGTTTGCCGAGTTTAAATGCGTCCGTTGTTGTAACTGTTGAGTTGCTTCGGGGGTGCAGTATTGAATCGTGATCTCATCTCCAGTCACAATTCATTTCAAAAATCTTCACCTTCAACCTCATAACGGATGAGAAACATCAACGCTGATCCTATTTGGCGAACTTTGTGATCATCGTACATCATCCCTGGAACTCATGACCTCATTACAGTTTATTGTAGCGTAGGTGTTTCGTAATTCGAAATTCCACACTCAAGTCATTGATGGTAAATCCCCGTTTTTGTCGAAATATGCTATCAACTCATTGGACAATGTCTTCTGATGCAACAGACTTCCGTCCTTGTCCCCCTTTTCGCCATATACTCGTCTCATTCTTCGATGAATCTCAGTTGCACTATTCCCTTCGCTTAGCGCGAGAATCAGTTGTACCAGCCATGTTTACGTGCTTACAACTCGGCTCGAAATGGAGTAATGATGTTGCAAGTGACAGATATCATAGTGGGAGAGATGCGCAGTCGTCTTCTTGACATCTCCGATTCCCACCGCTCGCGTGACTATTTCCAGGCACGAATGGAGATTGATAAAAAAGCAATCCTCGTAGATTAAATTCTTGTAGAAGTACTTTTCAAACGAGCCCTTTTATAAAATAAGAATGCTTCTCTACAAGGTTTTTTGGCATTTTCAGAGGCGAACGCGTAATTGGACTGTGTAATAGCGGCGCTTTGGCAAGCTTGGTGCGCTGCAAGAAACCACTCCTTAAGATTCCGGACCATTGGACTATGGAAGATGGCTCAACAATTATGATGGCCTATGGTACGGTTGTCGAAATTCTTGTTAATGTTAGTATTTTCAACTGAATAACAAAAGTATCCTAACTAATCTCGAAAACCTCTTTGGTAGAAAACAAATTTAAAAACCGGTCAAACAATCCTGATCCATTCCGCTACTGATGGAGTAGGACAAGCTGCCATCATCCTATCTCTCTATTACGGTCTTACCGTCTTCGTTACGGTTGGTACTCGCGAAAAGCGTGAATTCCTCAAGCAGCATTATCCCCAGATCAAAGGAGAGCATATCTTCAGCTCGAGAGATACTACCTTCGAGGAAATGATCTACAAGTACACTAATGGAAGAGGTGTTGACTACGTATTAAATTCTTTAGCAGAAGAAATGCTGATTAGCTCGATCCGCTGTTTGGCCAGAGGTGGAACGTTCTTGGAAATCAGAAAATTTGACCTGGCGAATAACAACGCTTTAACTTTACAGCTCCTCGAAAAAGACGCCCAGTTCATCAGTTTAGCGTTGGATCAACACATTTACAATAGAGATTGTAAGTAGATTTCAATTTGGTACGTTAATTTCGCTACTTGAAGAGGAAATGTTTTTTAAGCGAGATTGCGCGCCTGTACCGATCAAATGCAAGGGTTAATCGATTGTGGCGCCATCAGGCCTTTATCGAGAACCGTCTTCCAGACTGACGAACTAGAAAAGGCTTTCAGGTATATGGGAGATGGTAAACATATAGGGAAAGTTCTGATTAAGATTAGAGACGAGGAAGATCAAAAAGTGTGTGACGTGCCGAAGATGCTGTTTAAGGCAACACCAAGGTATGGATATCATTACTTTAATTGTTTACTTATCTTAAGGATGACACATTTAGCAGAATTGTCAACAAAAATAGAGTACAGAGAGATGAGGACATCATAAGCAAATATGATACGTTTTATCTTGCCTCGTTCGCTTTTAATTTAACTTTTTTATAACCTGTTACCACTTTATTTTTACTGCGCATTTGTGACAGCAAACTTTATTAAGATATACATGTGGGAGTAGCCAGGGATAGACTTGCGGAAATATCCTGACAAAACCAAAAAATCTTTGAATTTGTTTCGTTGTGTTAGGCTCTGGAGACTTCATGAAGTCGCCTAAGTATGTTATAAGAGTACCACTTCGGACCAGCTCTTTAGAAACATCATTTAGAAATAAATGGTGTCTTTAAAAATTCGTTTAGCCCACTGTGAATGACAAACGTCGTGTACTTCGAACTTTGCTCACTAATCCGTACATGGGGGAAGCCGTTCCTAAGATCAATAACACTAAAGCCTTTGGCTGCTTGAAGTTTATCTAATTGGTCCTCAATTAAAGGTATGTGCTATCGATCTATACAAAGTCGTGTCGAATCATTCTTTTTCTTAGTTAAGGCCACTAGGCTGCTGAGTTCTGAATTATTAGGCCTTTTAATTGTTTTCTACTTCATCCTTTTCACATGTTGACATTCTTCTAGGTGTCTCGTCCTTCAATTTGGTTTGTATCTGAATCTTATTTGTGGATTCCGGCTTATAATTTTTTATCAACATTCTTATAGTCTGAATACAGCTTTTATCTCTTATATGGTTATAAATCGAGACGTATTTCTTCCTCATCATCCAAAGATATCAACATCGTAAAATCTTCTTGCTCCAACTTTTTCAACTTTACACCTTTAGCTGTTATTCCGTCCTCGGCAGTGTATCTTCGATTAAACACTTCATTTCCATTTATCCTTGGGGTACTAAATGTCCGAAATATAAATACTTCCAAGCGTTGCAACCTCACAAGCTTCCAATCCCTTCAATTTAGTTCGGTTAGTAGTAATTAATGGAGCACCAATACGAAAATATTTGCTCTCATTATTTTTATACGTTTTAACATCTTTCTTTAATCATCACATTTCCCGTGTCTGCATTGTTTTACGAAATTAACTTTCATATTTAGGATATTTTGATGCAATGTGTACATACGAAGCCTTTAGTATCTCGTTCTTTAAATTTGCAATCTCTTAATTGGTTAATGTTCTTTTGATCGACAATTACAGCAATGTCTTAGCTTGTTAGCACTAGATGTAATATCTCTTTCAGATTGTTTCCCACGCCATCCGTATCTTTCTTCAGTGTGAGCTGCCTTAGCTTTGATGAGAGCGTGTAATTCCAGTTGCTTCTTGAACTTAACCTTTTTGGTTTCTGCATCAGATATTCCATCAATAACATATCAGATCAACGCTTTCCTTCTATACACCCTTGGCTAACGATTCCCTGCATAGACAATACATATCCCCGATATGCCTCCTCTTTATATATATATTTTTTTCATTTAGTTAACTGTTGGTGGATGATGGCACTATTAATCTTTTTTTTCCGAATTCTGCCATTAACTCACTTTAAAGTCGTTCCTCGGCGTTATTGTGGATTGAGCAGCTAACCAGACCTTAGCGGCACCGCGTTATAAGGTTTTAGCATACAGCTGTGGCCATATGTATTCGCCACTCTCGTTTTGAACGTGTTACACGAATATTATTGTATTTCTAAGAAGCAGGGTCGATGACGGACTTAACTAGGTACCTGGTAATGAGGGTTTAATGGTTTATTGTAGGCCATTCTGAGTAAATTAGAAAATAGACGTAAAATTGTAATTTCTGAATATTTCTTCAGTCTTTCTTAAAAGTTGTAAGAGTAAGGTTGAGCTAGTTAGAGTGAAGATATTGTGTCTGTGATTTTGTCTGTGTAATACGATAGTATACAGTAAAAAGTAATGCCGAAAACACGCGAATTGACGGAGGTAGAGCGAGGACAAATTGTGGTGTTAGAAAAGCAAGGGTTGTCGGTGTCTGCTATTGCCCGACAAGTGAAACGTGCGCGATCGACAGTTAGAATGACGATAAAACGATACAAAGAGAGTGGATCTTTGACAAACAAATCGAAAACTGGTCGAAAAAGGAAGACAACTAGCAGAGATGAGCGGAAAAAAGGGTCTAAACAGCTTTCCAGTGAGCTTTTCCGGCTACATAATGTTGCTATTTCTCCTCGCACGGTTAAAAGACGCTTTTGTGAATTAAATTTAGGTGGATACAAAGCTCGACATAGACCACGGTTGTCTCCGCAACAAACGGGTGGGCTAAAAGTCACCGCGACTGGACCATTGACAATTGGGCCAATGTTATGTGGACGGATAAGTCAAATATTGAGGTAAGTAATACATAATTATTGTATTTGCGGTATTCTGTATTCAATTCCTGGTATCTACAGTGCTTTTATTCTTTTTAATGGGTTCCAAAATGTAACAGTATTCATGTTTTTGTTGGTAGCTTTGTGGTAAACCTGGGCCTCAATACGTGCGACGCAGGCGAGGAGAGGCCTTCCATCCAGACTGTATCATCCCGACTGTCAAGTTTGGGGGTGGTAGCATAATGGTTTGGGGTTCCATGTGTGCAACAGGCGTCGGAGAACTGTTCGTCTGCGAGGGCCGAATGAACAGTCGGACGTACATCGACATGTTGGAAGAAGTTCTGGAACCGTGTGCGTTAAAATTATTCGATAATGATGAGCCAGGGTATTACTTCCAACAAGATAATGCACCGTGCCATAAATCTCGCGAAGTAATGCGCTGGTTCGAGGAAAATAACGTGCGGGTCCTGGAATGGCCGGCACAATCCCCGGACTTATCGCCAATTGAGCATTTAAATACTCATCTACCACAAAGCAATGCTTAAAAACAAAAACATTCGACAACTTAGTGACCAGTATGCCCCGTCGAATTCGTGCGGTGATAAAAGCCCAGGAAGGAGCTACCAAATATCAAGCAATATCTGTATATATCTGTATACACTCACAATGAAACATTTTCATCGATCAATTTTCTTTTATTTCTTATATATTCGTCGGAATAAAAAACAAAAAAGGGTGGCGAATACATATGGCCACAGCTGTATATTAGCACTTGTATTGGGTTCATCCATAAAGCAAACAGGTTTCTCAGAAATCTTTTATCCATTTCTCCACTGGATAATTCCGATTTTCATCAAAAACGCGAAAACTACTACAAAAATCCCGCATACTAAATCCAATTCCGACTTTGATTCGCCGCACAATAACGCATTTTCTCTCTTCAATAAATCCATTTCCCTCTTCATAATATCCTCTTGGTTCGCGGATTCGGGTGTCTGGTCCGGTTTTTCAACCATTCTTCAAATATATTTTAGCACTAATTAGTCTCTCAAAAGGATCACACCAACGTCAGCAACGTTAGAACAAACCTAGAATGTCTTACCAACTTTAAAATTCCTTTATACTTAATTTGGAATGTCTTTAATTCAACATAAATGGTCTTAATACAGCGTGCGAGACCTCTCTCAACTTACTTTCGAATTTTTCCAACTTATTTTTTCATCTGCAACGTGTTTCAACACATTTTAACTACTTTCTAACAACATTAATCACTTTTGAAAAGTGCGTTCTCGTCCTTTTGGATAATCAACCTAAAATTTATTTGCAACAATATAACTTACATCACAACCTTATTCATCGCGATTCTAATGCGTTTCTGTTACTTCTAATCCCAGTTGAGATTCCATAAATCGTGGGAGAATAGAATACGATGGTGTATAAAGTATTCCCTATTACCAAATAACATGCAAAATTGATCTAACTATCAAATATTAATTAGTGTACTCAAATATGCTTACATGCACCATAACGCATGCTCCGATACTATTCCAAAGCTCTATTATCTTTTCCAGATTTTATTGCAACCCAGAAAGTTCATATCTGATATGTGGAGGTCTTGGAGGCTTCGGATTGGAACTAGCTGACTTGTTAGTACTCAGAGGAGCCAGGAAACTGGTTCTAACATCCAGATCAGGTCTATCTACCGGATACCAAAAATACAGGATAAGGTAATTAAGTCTTTATAGTCTTTCCGATAATGAAGTTTTGCTTTTGCCTAGAATGTGGAAAAATTATGGTGTAACAGTGGTAGCTAGTACAAGAGATGTTTCCACGGACGCTGGTTGTACGGAATTGCTAAAAATCGCCAGCGAAATGGGTTCCGTTGACGGGATATTTAACTTGGCTGTCGTCCTTAAGGACGGTCTCTTCGAAAACTTAACTGTAGAAGATTTTATGGTTTCCATATTGCCCAAAGCGATCTGCACCAAAAATTTAGACCGCATTAGTAGGAGATTATGTCCGAATCTCAGATATTTCGTTATATTTTCCTCGATATCCTGCGGACGAGGTAATTTCGGTCAAAGCAATTACGGCATGGCCAACTCGGTTATGGAGAGAATTTGCGAGAAAAGAAAAAAGGATGGGTATCCCGCGTTGGCCATTCAATGGGGAGCTGTCGGAGAAGTACAATAGACTAAAATATTTAAATTAGACATTAACTTATGACTTAAATAGGTGGGATTGGTTGCCGAAATGCAAGAAGACAATCGGGAATTGGTGATAGGAGGCACGTTGCAACAGAGGATCTCCAGCTGTCTTCAAGTTATGGACAAATTTATTCCTCAAAATGAGGCGATAGTTGGTAGCATGTTAGTGGCTGAGAAACAGTATGGTGGCCATGCTAGTAACCTATTCGATGCAATTTTGAATATCATGGGTTTGTATGGCAACGTAAAAAGAAATTCAAACTTAACCTTTTTTGTTTCAGGTTTGAATTTGAAATCAGTTAGCTTACATGCTACATTTCCTAACTTAGGTATGGACTCCTTGATGGTAGTCGAGATCAAGCAGACGCTGGAGAGGGAGTACGAGGTTTTTTTGACGGCACAAGATATTAGAGGGATGACATTAGCCAAGTAACTTATCATTTTTATTATGGCGGTTTGCAAACAGCTAAATTTGCCATCTGCCGCATCCCAATCTCCAACAGGCTCTATTCCTAAAACCATCATCCCCTAGTCCTCTCTTCTGCATAGCTTTTTTAATTCCTTTTTTCCAGCTCCCTCTTGATCTTCCTTTTTTCGTTCTATTAGCAGGCAACATTTTGTAGTAGTCCGTCCTGGTGCATTCTCACCCCCCATCGGAGTACATTTCTTTGTCAAATTCCTAAGTACTGCCTTCACATATATTTTAAATAACGTTGACGATGTCCAGCTTTCCTCTCGCAACCTTTTATTTATAACATATTCATCCGGATAGTTGTTTTCAACTTTCACTTTGCTTTTGTTATTCTTATGTAGTCTTAGTTATACAGCCCACCATAACTGATTTTTTGGAATACTGTCATAAGCCTTTTGCAAGTCTATAAATATAAGGTGTAGTTCACGTCCTTGCGCTATACATTTTCAATTAGTTGTTTGAGATAGAAAACATTATCAATATAAGGTACTACAAGTTTGGAACACACAATTATTCGTGCATACGGTCTGCACATAGAGGATGTAACACTAATTCCCCTATAGTTTTCGTATTTCATTTCAGCCACGTAATACGCTTATATATGTTAACATTTCAATTCGCGACCCAAATTCGTTAATGTAATTGCAGACTTAAAGATCTGGCGAATAATCGAGGAACAGGAACAACCGACACAACACCCGATAGGACGGTTATGGAGAATATTCCGACCGATGCAAGATTGTTGCTTCGTATCCCTGGCAACGAAGAATTCGCAAATACGCCTGTGTTAAAACTGAAATCGTTGATCAAGGAGGAGAAGGGTGGTCCGCACGTATTCGCTTTGCCAGGTGTTGAGGGAATGGGCGTTATTTTCGAACCGTTGGCGAGGAAATTGAGGGCCCATGTTTCTTGTTTGCAGTTTTGTACAAATTATAAGATTGATACCATTAGGAGTTTAGCCGAATATATATTACCGGTGAGATAGAATAGCAGATATTTTAATGCAGGAATTAGTTGCTTTGATTTTCTGTAATACTTTCTGAATAAGCTAAATTATATTCTTTTATAGCAATCTAACTGTGGTAGACGTGGTGATTAACGAATATCCTGTTTGCAGCTCGTTGAATCTTTCGCCGGAAATTTAATATTCTTAGCCTACTCTTTCGGGTGCATAGTGGCCACGGAATTACTACGAATGTTCGAGGCGAAAGGAAAAACAGCGAAAGTCATCTTCATAGACGGCTCCCCCGATTTCTCCGTGAATATGACTAACGCTCTCTTTCCAACAAACAACGATAACTTGATCCAGACGATAATAATATCTCTAGCGATGAGCCGACACATGCCCTATGACGATATATTGAAACAACAGGTGATTTACCTTACCCAAACCGCTTCAACTTAATCGATATTCAATTCTAGGAGGTCATCGCGAAGTTCCCCACTCACCAGGAGAAAATAAATTACGTGCTGAGCATCTCTCCACAACCGGAGACCTCTAGGGCTCATCTAATGGAAAGTTACACGTCGATCTACAATAACATTAAAGCTGTAAAGAAGTACCAGCATTGTGAGACGGGAACGGATAGGCTTAGATCATCTGTAACGCTGTTCAAGGCAAAGGGTAGCGCCCTGCAGTCGACGGATGCCGATTATGGACTATCAAAGATATTTCTCTGTGGAGTAGACGTCGCTACCATAGAAGGCGATCATGTGACCATATTGGAGAGTGATGATCTAGCTAGTAAGATCAATGCGATCATAGAGAGCATAGAGTAGGACGTGGATGTTAAGTAGTTAACTGTAAAAAATGCATTCTTGTTTGGTATTTGGTTTTTTGTTTTTTATGAAATTAAAAGTTTTCTTTGAATATCCCAGCTATTTTGATTTAACCAGCTACACCTTACCTCTGTTTCCCAAACCAATATTTATGTTTAAACTGAAACTAACATTTGACGCGCGATATCGAAAAGTTCTTTATCTACAATGCTATGTTGATTTGGAAGCGTAAAGTTTGAAATACGATTCCTCAATATACAAACTGCACTCGGAAGTATGTCGTATCATGTTATTCTCTTGATAAGGAAAAAGTTCTAGAATCAAGCCGAATGCAAACCAGAGGCATGACTACGTTACGTAGACGCCACCTTTGTTGTGTGACCACATAGAAGAGAAAACGATCCTTCAGTTTTTGGATCATTTAAGCTGGAAACTCAATGTCATGTTTATTAAAAAAGTAGAAGATCAGAATCAACTACCGTTCTTAGACATCACTGATATGACTGGTTTTAGAATTACGGACATATCCACACAATATTTTCCACGTAAGGTCTGTTGATGAATGAAACACAAGACTAATGGTTTTGAACCACCATCCTTCTTCTACAGCCTTTGACACAAATGCAACCACTCCTTTATTTTTACTATACATGTTTTTGCCTCCATTAGTTGTAATGGATTTTGTTTTTCGAAGGTTCCTTTATTAATGGCATTTTCAATTTCTCTAAAAATATTTTCCCCAGTAGTCTTGTCGTGAATACTATCAACATCGAAAGGCTACTCCTCAAATAAAAATCAATCCCTGAGCAGTATATTACACATCCAAAACCAGCGAAAACTACTCACGATGTCCATTTTTATTAGACAGTTGAGATGATATACCTTCTGCGATGTTCTCTACCCTCCGAGTCACGGTATTTGCTCGGCTAATACACTTACGCATTCTTTGATCACGTCTTCATCTGTGAATGGTTTTCCATGTTTTACGATTTCAAGAGCCACACGAAAGCTGGCACGAATTGCAGCCTCTTGTTCAGTATTTACCTCCGTAAACAAATATTGCTGCGATTTCAATCCCCACTTGATAGCTTCAAGTTTTTCTATCGCAAACTTCCTGTACATTTTGTTTAATTTTGAAAATGTTCCGTTTCATAATGATGTTTAATGCTATATTCTCTGAGAACGGTTATGGTTTCACTACAAATCAAGTACAAGGCCTTATTATTGGACCCAATCACGAAATATTGAAAGCT
This sequence comes from Trypoxylus dichotomus, assembly GCA_023509865.1. Taxonomy (NCBI): domain Eukaryota; kingdom Metazoa; phylum Arthropoda; class Insecta; order Coleoptera; family Scarabaeidae; genus Trypoxylus; species Trypoxylus dichotomus. Next base: position 31,220,529 of record CM042082.1, on the reverse strand, counting down.
CCATTGATCTTTAACCACCAGATGTCGTCAAGTGTCACGATCGCGTCACCATACACCAGTAATTGAACTAGCGAATTTAGCAAGCGTATGCCCGCTCAGGCAGTGTACTTGGCGACTAGTCTAAAAATTGCAGAAGCTATAATTTTAATTAAAACGGTTTTGGTCCTTGGAACTTACTGAAGTAATCAGTATGGCCATAAGTCTGGAGAGTTTGGAGACGCCTAGACGCTAGCCCAATTTTGCAATTACATATTACTATTCTTCATGAAATATATACAGATAAGCAGTAAAAATTTTGTTTCATAGTAGCTCCAAGTATAACTGTATTATAATGCGTAATGCGATGTAGTGTACCTGGAGACACAGCAGGGAAACAGAGACAGTTTGCGTCAATAATAGTTATAATTTGTCAAATAAAATCGTTTGTTTCGTAATGGAAATAAACTTAGAACGAACATGGCAGACAATTATATCAAACAAGAAAGGTTAAAAATGTAAAAAAGTTCTTTTGTTTCCATTAAAAGAGAAACGTAGTATGTTGTGTCGGAATATATTATTTATTGGTTCTTTTAGTCTTCTGAAACGTATGCTGGTTGTAGAAGGGGTAATAACAGTTTAAGCTGTCTGTTGATCAAAACTAATATTTATAATAAATCTGGAAGTTTGCAAAAACAAATCAGCTAATTTCATACGCAACATTACCTTCTTAATGTGAAAATTCTAAATTCTATTCCATCTATATAATTCTAAATTCGAATACATAAAATTAGCAAAATCACTATCAAAAACTCAAACAGAAATTTTCAAGTTTATGCTATAGAATTAGAAATTCAAATAGGTAGAAGAACAATGGACTGAGAGTTTGAGGTCAAGTCGAAAATCGAAATTATTGCTGCTTATGCATATGGATTTAATCTATATATACATATATATCAGAAAATCCATAAGGGTGGCGAGCTTCCTTGAATATCGATTAATAACATTAAATATAATCCGCATATCATTTAAAAAGTTGAACAATATACAGCGTATCGAAAAAATAATCAATCAAAATAATAATAAAATTCTAAGTTCTAATATCGATGAAAACCTTGTATTTTGGCGCGCCAAGTGTCATTCTTTTGACCTTAATAGATTAGAAATTCATATTGATCTTTTAATAGATATTTCTATGACCTAGATTGTTCTAGGAGATATATAAAAGATTTTCTGACTTTCGAAACGTTTAGTGTTCTATCCGGGCATAATGGAAAGTCGAAAATGGATCAAGCCAACAAATGGGAACGAAGTTGTGATAACAGGTACTTACGTCTATTAATTAACATCTAATACTATACGTCTTAACAAATGAAATGTATTCAGGAATGGCGGGAAAGTTCCCAGATTCCCATAACATCAACCATCTGCGCGAAAATCTCTTTAATAAAGTCAATATGGTTTCGGCAGATTCTAGAAGATGGAAACCTATTAACCCGGAGATACCGCAAAGAACCGGAAAACTCTTCGATATACACAAATTCGACCCGGGCTTTTTCGGTGGACCAACAATATCTAAATTTTTGTCTAAAAGTAAATTCGGAAAATTTTGCAGGCGCGACCAGCGTACAAACCGAACACACGGACCCCATGACTAGAATGGTCATGGAATGTGCAATTGAAGCGGTTATTGACGCGGGACATCATCCATCCGATCTGGAGCACACCAATACGGCCGTCTTTGTCGGAGTCTCCTTTTCCGAAACGGAAAAATTCACCTTCTACGATGTTCTGACGTCAAGAGCGGACGCAGTTTTGGGGTATGATACGGCTATCGTTGTTCGATAATGTTCTTTAAGTCCTTCTCTTTTTTCTCAAGAACCCAGCGCTCTATGTTCGCGAAACGCATCAGCTATAGCATGAAACTGAAAGCACCATCTTACAGTTTGGACACCGCGTGTAGTAGTTCCCTCTATGCAGTTGAAGACGCTTATATTGCGCTAAAGCAAGGACTATGCGATAAAGCCATAGTCTGCGGCATAAATCTCTGCCTAAGTCCAATGATGTCCCTCCAGTTCTCAAGGTAACTCACGTAGAAATTCAAATTGAACCTTTTCACGTCGTTAACTTATGTATACAGATTAGGAGTGCTCAGCCAAGACGGTTCTTGCAAATCATTCGACGACAGTGGAAACGGTTACGCTAGATCGGAAGGTGTCGTTGTAATTCTGCTAGAAAGAGCTAAAGACGCTAGAAGGATCTATTGCGAAGTAATTGAAGTGAATGGTACCTCTTGATACGAAAGTTAATTTTGTCCCAATCTAGGTAATCCATGCAAACAGCAATAGTGACGGTTACAAGAAGGAAAGCATCAATTTCCCATCTGCGATTGCTCAAGAAACCCTTATGAAGGATTTCTACGATGAATGTAAGATCGATCCCACCATTGTGACGTACGTTGAAGCTCATGGCACTGGTAGGTATTAAAACCTTGAAATGATTCGAAATAAGTTCGACTTACTGGTCGTCTAAAATACCTGTGACGGTGAGACGCGCAAAAAGGGGAGCGAGATGTTATAGGGTGCGAGTGAGATAAGTAAACTGCAATTGAACAAGGTACAATCCCTGGCAAAAGTGTAAAGAATACAGAATAAATTTGGTTCGTTATCTATTTATCTATAGCTCATTACTATAACATCGAATGCGCTAAACGCATACAATTAGTTTATAATTTAATGGTAATTGCACTAAATAGTATGCGAAGATTAATAGATATGCATATCGTAAAGAAATATTAAGTAAATTAAGTCTCAAAAGACGGAAAATAATTTGAAAATATATTTATGATCTTAATAGGTGTATAAATAGGATTATAATAATTTTAAATTTTCAACGTAAGATTGGGTTCAATGATTAGCTACTTTACAAAACCAAATCGTTGAAAATAATTTCATTTATCTAGAAACATATTTTCTCTAACTAACATTGCATATTAAATAACACGTAATTGACTCATTATTTAATAACAAACAAACAAGATGGCTGAATGTAACGACACTAGCAGAAGAACGCCGAAAAATTATGACGAGTGTAACCGGGTCTGAAATTGAATGAAGGGGTACAGGAGGGCATTTCTACGAAACAAAGATTTAATATTTTTCACACATAAATTATATAATTGAATAAATATTATCCAGTACATTCTTTTAAGAGTATTTCATTAAATACAACACTACAGTTTCTTCTTCAGACAGCACTTGCTTTACTTATGGATTATTTCATAGGGTGGATAAATAAGTTTGTCCGATCGTGGTTGTAAGCGTATAATAAGCTTTTATAGACGTTCTGTAAATAAGATTTAAACCTGTAATAATCGACAGAAGCTGAAAAGTTTACAGCGTAACAGGGATATCTTTGTCGTATGTTCATCGTACTGTGTGTTTCTTAAACGTAACCACGTTTTCATGTCTTATTTTCTAGATAAAATCGTGAGACATTCTTCGATGTCTATATTATGATAGGAAGCGTTACCAATCACAATAACATTTTTTTTTCGTGTAAATTGGGTATTAACTGTCGTGATGATAGTCTCCCCTCCTTTTTGATGATCTCCACCGAAGATAGGCACCAGGAACAAAACCATCTTCCCCGCCAGCATCAACAATAATTAAACGATCACCATTAGATGTAAACCGACATCAAAAGCAAATCTTCATTAGAATCATCGTTCCAACTGTTCTTATGAGTATGTGATGAGTAGAAATCACATTATATGCAAAGTGCATATAATCCGGTTTCTAATGATGAGTGCATATGGTATATATTTCATCCATGTACACAATAAGACTCTTTGCGCTCTGTCGTGGTGGTTGTTTTCTCAAAAAACTGATTCACTTGCTTCATTGCAACAGAAGTGACGTTCTACTAATCGTTTTTTGTTTGTATTCATCTTCGCACCAACATTTGGCGAACTGTAATTCAATTCATTCAATTTTAGGAACTATTGTTGGAGATCCGCAAGAACTGAAAAGTCTAGAGGAGGTCTTTTGTAAGCGAAGAAATAGACCTTTGCACATTGGAACCATAAAGTCCAATATGGGACACAGCGAACCAGCATCAGGTCTATCTTCCATAGTAAAGGTATACTTTTGAGAAACACAGGATATGAACAATCTCGTTACATACTTCTTTTTCATTAGTTGATTATTGCAATGGAAACCGGATACATACCACCCAATCTTCACTATACTAAACCTAGGAAGGGTGCCAAAGGGTTGGAACAGGGCAGAATGGTGGTCGTAACGGAAAAGATGCCACTACCAGATCAACGGGGGTATTTCGGTACGTTATTACTCACCCTTTAAGTCGCACCATTGTTAACTTTTCTGCGCAGCTGCGAATAGTTTCGGTTTTGGAGGTAGCAACTCTCATATCCTCCTCCATTGGAATACAAAGGCGAAGAGAAACGATGGAACACCCGAGGACGACCTTCCACGTTTGATCTGTGTGACTGGTCGAAACGAGGAAGGTGTTAGGACTATTCTAAACGACTTCAAAAGTAGGAAATGCGATGCCGAACACGCCTATTTGATCCATCAGGTTTTCAGGTAATATAAAATTAATGTGTAAACGTATTTTCGTCCATTTACATTACAATTTGCCAAAAGGAAATCGATTATGGGGCATTTCTATAGAGGGTATGGTATTTACAATAAAAGTGGTGAGGTTAAAAGATCACCGATTCAAATAGAAACTGAAAAGCAGAGATTATATTTGGTATTCAGCCATTTCGATGAGCAGTGGTTGACGTCGGGACCTGCACTGATGAAAATTCCAATTTTCGCGAAGGCCTTCATGAGGTAAAGCATTAAGTCCAAGTTCGTAATGTCTTAATTACAACCTTTCATTACCATCAGCGTCCAGAACATTCTCTGTGAAGCGAGAGATGCTTCCATAGTGGATATCGGTTCTGATTTAAAAGAGGGGGATCTAACTAATCCGATTTTAGAAACTGTGGCCGTTCAAATGAGCTTGGCTAACATCCTAAAGGAGATGAAACTATCACCGGACAAGATAGTCGGAATAGGCAGTGGAGAATTGGTAGCTGCTTACCTCGACGACTATTTAACTTTGAAAGAGACCGTTTTGGGTTTATTCCACATTGCCTCCAATTTAACCAAGCAGCTCGACTGGGATAGGTTACAAAAGATTTTCCCAACCAGGAAGAATTCGTATACAAAATGGATTCCGATTCAGGAAGAGAACTTACGTCAAAATAGCGCAAGATACTTCTTCGATAATGTCGTAACTGCAAGAAATGGAAGGGATATCAACAAATTACTACCTAAGAATGCTGTATCAGTGATAATCGGTCCTACAATTAGTGACATTTCTCGAAATAAACTAGATTTAATTCCCGTCGAGTCCCAAGATTGTATTTTGGATCTGTTAACTAGTTTGGGAGGGTAATAAATGCATAATTATATTATTAAATTGATTACCTCGACGTTTCCAGATTACACCAATCTGGGTTTGATATCGAACTGGATAAGTTTTATCCTCCAATACAACTTCCTGTCAGCAGAGGTACACCTATGCTATCACCGTTGATAAAATGGAACCATCAGAGAGACTGTAAGGTATATCTCGACCAAGATGAAACTGAAATTAAAAGCGAATACACGGTGATACACATCGCGCCGAAGATGGTTGAATGGAAATTTCTTCTAGGGCATGTTGTCGATGGTACGTTCCGCCGTATCCAATCGTTAAGGGATCTCATATTTCTGTTAAATTTAAAGCGTTATATTTCAGGTAGAAACTTATTCCCAGCTACTGGATATCTATTTCTAGCTTGGAAAGGACTAGCGAAGGCATGCAATAAGACTTGCACAGAAATGAAGGTTATTTTCGAAGATGTAAGGTTTATTAGAGCTACGAACATACCTAAAGATGGCGTATTAGACCTGATCGTTAGTGTGTCAGCGGGAAAGAAATCCTTCGAGGTAAAAAATATTTAGAATATCATTTATGGCCTTCATCTTTTTTAATCCTACGTCCCTGACAACTATTCTCTAATTTTTGTCTTCTACTGTATCCTCTTCTGTATATGTATCCTTTTCAGGTATTTGAAGTCTACCTATGATGTTTTTGCCCAGTACATAGTTTGGCTTCGAAAATCTTCTTTGTTATTCGATCCTCTTCCATTTTCTGTGTATGTCGTGGTTGTCCATGACTCGCTGCCATATGTTAATGTTGATCTAACCACTCTTTTATACTCTTTTGTCTTTGGTATTTTTTTACCTAAAAATGTATTTCTTAATCTATTATATAATTTTTCAGATTTCCTTATTCTCTCATTTATTTCTTTCTCTATTCTCGCGTTGTTTTCAATTATTGTTCCTAGGTAATTATATCTTTTAACCTCTTCCAAGATTGTTCCTTCGATTCTGATGTTATGTTTTTTTTCTTCTACAGCTATTATTATTGTGCTTGTTTTCATTGTTTTTATCTACATGTTTACCTTTTTTAGTTCTTCTTGCTATATCTTCAGGTTTTGCTGTAATGTTTTTCTGAATCTGCAATCAATACCATATCATCCGCAAACATTAGGTCCTGTACATTAATTCAATTCATTTTTCGGTTGCCTACTTTTATATTTTTTCCTTTTCGTTTGGCTTGTTCAACAGCGTCATGTATTCTGCGTTGGAGGTGCTGACTTCAGTCTTGTTATTTTTATACAATGCTTTCTCTGCCATTTTCCTCTCTGCCCCTCTCTTTTCCAGGATCCGCCATACACCTTCTCATCTTACCTTACCAAAAGTTTCTTTGCGATCTATATAACGTATGTGTATTCCCTTTTTGTATTCTCCTTTGAAAAAGAATCTTATGATTGTCTGATTATAAATATTAAGTCTTGGGTACTTAAACCTAGTCTATCTCAAAGTATTCTTTCTAATATTCTTGTCACTACTTCGCAGGGGATGCTTATTAGCGCTATTCCTCTGTACACATCTAAAAGAATGTCTAGAAAATAACACCAAGATACGAAAACGCTGTAAACTACAAGTTTCTCATGGTATTAGTGAAATCAATTCACGACAAAGACATGTGAGACATAAACTGCTAACACACGGACATGTTTCTATTTTTGCATCAATTTTTATTGCATTTATACAGCTTTCATACCTTCCTTTTTGTTTCGTCTCTAGATTACGGAAAACGATGTTTCCGTAGTAACGGGTAAAATTTATGAAAACACAGATGCAGATGATTTATGGGATGTTCCCGCTTCAGAGGAAGAGAGCGAGCTGTGTTTAACCGAGAGAGATGTCTACAAAGAGCTGAGACTAAGAGGATACCAATATACGTAATTATTTTTAAGTGTGAGAAACGCGAAGAAGTCTGTTAAACTTTTATTATTGTAGTGGTAAGTTTAGAGGTATCAAGAAGTGCAGCGTAAACGCCGTATCTGCCGTAATCGAATGGGAGGACAACTGGGTTACCTTTATGGACTGCTTGCTACAAACGCTACTTCTTCACCAAGATGCTAGGAGTACTTTTGTGCCAACTAGTATACAGCGGGTAGTAATAGATGGTTCGAGACATATTGCAGCTACTAAAGAATTCGGTAATATGATTCCTGTAAGGTCATACAAAGATCTAGACGTAATAAGGTGAGGACATCCGCAAAATCGTTCTTTTAACCGTTCACTACATTGATACATGCATACATACATGATGCTTATGGATTATCCTTACTGTAAAGGATTAAATTATAGAGGCGGAGGTATTGAGTTGCGGGGTCTAACTCCCAGCGCTATACTACGAAGAAAAGGCGGCGATCCAGTCTTGGAGGTTTCCAAATTCATCCCTAATAACGCTAAGATGTACTCTCAAGATTCGATTCGGTCGTTCGTGCAATTCGTTCTGGAGAATTCCAACGCAACGAAAGCGAAGGTCGTCGAGGTTTGCACCGAGAATCAGACGGAAGACGATCTCGTTTGTCCTGTAATTCAAAAAGCTTTGGACGATCTGCCGTTAATACAGCAAGACGTCGTTGTTCTGGCGAAACAAATGTTGAATTTACCCAGAGTTACTGTTCAAAATAATCAATTGAACACGGAGTCAGATTGTCTCATATTGATTGTATCTAATATTTTAGAGAACATAGAAGTAAGCGAGGATGAAGCAGAATTTTATTGTTTCTATCTTCTTAATACTTTCAGATGGTAGAAGCTAATAATGCTGTTAAGGATGCCAAGGGTTTCATTATATCCAGAGAACCTCCACGAGTTGATCTCGCTAAATTCTCGGGTAGTCCGTATACGGTACTTTGCAGCAATTCCAGTGAAATGGAGACCATGGTTTTGCTAAGGCCAACACGTAAAGTCACTGAAAAAACTTACTACTTAGACTTGACGAACGGTTTAGATAATTTAAACTCGTGGATTCCAAGATTGCAAAATCTTCTCAAAGAGCACAAGAGCGTCCTATTATACGCCCAAGACGATGAGTTAAGCGGTATTTTAGGATTGGTAACTTGCCTTAGACGCGAGTTTCACGGCGATAGAGTATCTTGCGTTTTTATCCTGGGCGATGCACCAAAATTCGATCCAGAATTAAGCTTTTACAAAGAGCAATTGGACAAGGGATTAGCGTTTAACATCTGGAAGGATGGTCAATGGGGGACCTACAGGCATTTACTCTTGCCTGACACGCAACTGGTGGAAAACGAGCATTGCTACGTGAATGTGACCACTCGCGGCGATCTATCGACACTGAGTTGGCTGGAAGGTGGAGTTGATACGAGCAAGACAATTTCGGAAGACGAAGAAATCGTTTATGTAAGTATTAAGACCTTTAATCTTCGATCGATTTCCATTGCATATCCTATTCTTTTCCGGATTATTTAGATCTACTACAGCGCTCTGAACTTTAGAGATTTGATGACGGCCTCGGGCAAACTTGCTCCGGAAGTAATCACGAGGAATAGGTTTGAATTAGAATGTGTGCAGGGATTCGAATTCGCCGGAAGAAATATGAAGTAAGTCTGAAAACTACTTTGCGAAAATTTTGGATATTGTTGAAGGTTAAAATTTCTGATTTCATTAAAGAAGCTTGGTATTATCTCTAATAGACATGAACTTCTTTATACGGGAAATTCAACTTTCGGGCAATACACCGAAAGAAAAAGGGAATCGTCGTACATTTTTTATTGGTTTTCTATGTTACAATACATACGAGGGCTGTCGTTTTTTCAACTTAACATAAAATGAATTTATTACCAAAAGTTATGTACAAACATGGTTACTTCTCTACTTCCAATCACTTCTGCATAGAATGTTGTCACCAGTAAGTTCATATGGTCCGTGACGTTGTTTGAAGGTCTTCTGTACTCTAGAAGCTCTCTGAAGAGATGGAAGTCGCTTGGCGCTAAATTAAGGCTATACGCCGGGTGTTCAAAAACTTCCCATCGAAATTGTTCAAGAACTCCATGGGTTACAGCAGCAATGTGGCGGTGGGCATTGTCATGAACGCGAAGAACTCGACGTGACTCTTCTTTTGTTTTGAATGGTTCTCCGCAACCGTTGTAACGTCTTACAATAAACAGCCTCATTGATCGTAATCCCCGGTTACATAAATTCAACTATGAATACACCCTTTTGGTCTCAAAACGGTGTGGCCATAACTTTCCTATTGTTGAATGTCTGTTTGAAATTTTTCTGTTTGTTCACCTTCAACCTCATAACGGATGAGAAACAATGTCTTCTGATGCAACATACTTGCGTCCTTGTCCCCCTTCATCATGAACATCTGTTCGGCCTCCCTACAGCATCCTTCTGCTTGAAGGAATCGAATTACACTACGCATTTCGCGCTTAGCGGGAGAATCAGTTGTAACAGCCATATTTACACGCCTGCTGCTTAGCTGAAAATGGCGTAATAACGTTGAAAGTGACAAATATTATGGCGGGGGAAAGCCGCAGTCACCCTCTGTACACCTCCGCTTCCCACCGCTCGCGTGATTGTTTCCACACGAATGGAAATTGATAAAAAAAAACTCCTTGGGTTAAGTTCTTGTGGAATTTTGCCACAAGTGCTTTTCAAACGAACCCTTTTATAAAATAAGAATGCTTCTCTACATGATTCTTTGGCATTTTCAGAGGCGAACGAGTAATTGGAATGTGTAATAGCGGCGCTTTGGCAAGTTTGGTGCGATGCAAAAAGTTACTACTTAAGATTCCGGACCATTGGAGTATGGAAGATGCCGCGACAGTTATGATAGCGTATGGTACGGTTGTGAAAATTCTTGTTAATGTTAGTATTTTCATTCGAATGACAAAATTATACCAACTAATCTCGAAAATCTCTTTGGTAGAAAGCAGATTTAAAAACCGGTCAAACAATCCTGATCCATTCCGCTACCGGTGGAGTAGGACAAGCTGCCATCATCCTATCTCTCTATTACGGTCTTACCGTCTTCGTTACGGTTAGCACTCGCGAAAAGCGTGAATTTCTCAAGCAACATTATCCCCAGATCAAACAAGAGCACATCTTCAGCTCAAGAGATACTACCTTCGACACAATTATCTACAAGTACACTAATGGAAGAGGTGTTGACTACGTATTAAATTCTTTATCGGAAGAAAAGCTAGTTGCCTCGATTCGCTGTTTGGCTAGAGGTGGAAAGTTTTTGGAAATAGGAAAATTCGACCTGGCCAATAATAACGCTTTAAATTTACAGCTGCTCGAAAAAGACGCTGAATTTATCAGCTTAGCTTTGGATCAACACATTTACAACAAAGACTGTAAGTAGATTTCAGTTCGGTACGTTAATTTCATTACTTGAAGGGGAAATGTATTTTTAAGCGACATTGCGCGCCTATAGAGACCAAATGCAAGGGTTAATCGATTGTGGCGCCATCAGGCCTTTATCGAGAACCGTCTTCCAGAGGGACGAAGTGGAAAAGGCTTTCAGGTATATAGGAGCTGGTAAACACATAGGGAAGGTTTTGATTAAAGTTAGAGACGAGGAGGATCAGAAAGTGTGTGACGTATCGAAGACGCTGTTTAAGGCAACACCAAGGTATGAATGTATTTCTTTAATTGTTTCGATCACTGACCTTAAAGACGACACATTTGACAGAATTGTCAACAAAAATAAGGTATAGGTAAATGAAGACATCATATGCTACGACCTTCTCCGGTTGATGCTTTAACTACATCATAACGGTCGTGAAGATTCATTACAGTGATTCTATATGTTCCTAAATACTTTGGATACAGTCTAACTCCCATTTCGAACTGAATTCGCTTCATTGCTACCACGTCTCCTACTTCGTATTTCTTTGGTTTCCGAAAATATGTAGGACTGATGATCCAGCCAATGCCATCTACGAAGCTTCGAATGCTATGGGTTGCTACTCATCGAACTGAAATTTTCAGATTCTATTGCAGTCCAGAAAGTTCGTACCTGATATGTGGAGGCCTTGGAGGCTTCGGACTGGAGCTAGCTGACTGGTTAGTACTCAGAGGAGCCAGGAAACTGGTTTTAACATCCAAATCAGGTCTATCTAACGGATACCAAACGTACAGGATAAGGTAACTAAGTCTTTAAAGTTTTTTCCGATAATAAACCTTTTCTCTGCCTAGAATGTGGAAAAAATATGGCGTAACAGTGGTAGTAACCACAGTAGATGCTTCCACGGAAGCTGATTGTACGGAATTGCTAAAGATCACCAGCGAAATGGGTCCAGTCGATGGAATATTCAATCTGGCAGTTGTTCTGAAGGACGGTCTCTTCGAAAACTTGAGCGTGGAAGATTTCATGGGGACAATCGCGCCAAAAGCGATTTGCACCAAGAATTTAGACCGCATTAGTAGGATATTATGTCCGAATCTCAGATATTTCGTTATATTTTCCTCGATATCCTGCGGACGAGGTAATCTTGGTCAAACCAATTACGGCATGGCCAACTCGATTATGGAGAGGATTTGCGAGAAAAGAAAGAGGGATGGCTATCCAGCTTTGGCCATTCAATGGGGAGCCGTCGGAGAAGTACAATAGACTAAAATATTTAAATTTAACATTAATTCACTACTTAAACAGGTGGGACTGGTTGCCGAAATGCAAGAAGACAATCGGGAATTGGTGATAGGAGGAATCTTGCAACAGAGGATCTCCAACTGTCTTCAAGTTATGGACAAATTTATTCCTCAAAATGAGCCGGTAGTTAGTAGCATGTTAGTGGCTGAGAAACAATATGGTGGCCAAGCTAATAATTTATTCGATAGAATTCTGAATATCATGGGTTTGTATGGCAATGTAAAAGAGAATTCTAATTTAACCCTTTTTTTCTAGGTTTGAATTTGAAGTCAGTTAGCTTACACGCAACATTTCCCAGCTTAGGTATGGACTCCATGATGGTAGTCGAGATCAAACAGACGCTGGAGAGGGAGTACGAGGTTTTCTTGACCGCGCAAGATATTAGAGGGATGACACTGGCCAAGTAATTTATTATTTTTATTATGGCGGTTTGTAAACAGCTAATTTTTCTAACTATCGCGTCCCAATCTCCAACCAGTACAATCCCTAAAACCATCTTCCCCCAGTCTTCTCTTCTCCATAACTTCTTTAACTCCTTTTCCCTGCTCCATCTTAATCTTCCTTTTCTCCTTCTATTAGCAGACTTCTATCTCCAAACTTTTTGTGATAGTCTGTCCTGGTCCGTTCCTCATGTGCCCATACCATATAATAGCCGTTTTCCCTATATTTCATGTATTAATGATGTGTCTACTTGCATTATTTCTCTTATTCCTTCATTCCTTTCATGATCTAATAACGTCTTCTTATAGCAGCGTCTCCAGTACATCTTCTCCATTGACATTGTTTTGTTTACTACTCAGCGCCCACACCTCACTTTCGTAGGTAATACAGCTTTTTACAAAAGAGTAGAACATCCGTCTTTTTTTGTTTTCTTAGATATATTGCCATTCCACACCACAGGGTGTCGTTGTCTAATTATAGTTTTTCCTTTATTATATTATTCTGTATGTCCATTTCACCCCTACCATCGGAAGTTAACGTAGCTCCTAAATATTCACAGTGATTTGTCGTTTTTGTCACTTCATTTTCCACCATTAAATGATTCACAAATTCGTCAATGTAATTGCAGACTTAAAGACCTGGCCAGTAATCGAGGAACAAGAACAACTGCCACAATACCCGATACGACGGCTAAGGAGAATATTCCGACCGAAGCCAGATTATTGCTTCGTATCCTCGGCAATGAAGAATTCGCCAAGATGCCTGTGATAAAACTGGAGTCGTTAATCATGGAGCAAGCGAATGGCCCGCACGTATTCGCTTTGCCAGGCATTGAGGGAATGGCGGCCATTTTCGAGCCGTTGGCGAGAAAACTGAGGGCCCACGTTTCTTGTTTGCAGTTTTGTACGAATTATAAGGTGGATACCATTAGGAGATTAGCGGAATATATATTACCGGTGAGATTGAACAAAGTTATTTTAATGTAGGAATTAGCTATTATGATTTTCTGTAATACTTTCCGATTATTTTAAATTATATCTTTTTTATCGTAATCCATCTATGGTAGATGTGGTGATGAACGAATATTCTTTTTGCAGCTCGTTGAATCTTTCGCTGGAAGCTTAATACTTTTAGCGTATTCTTTCGGGTGCACAGTGGCTACGGAATTATTACGAATGCTCGAGGCGAAAGGAAAAACAGCGAAAGTCATCTTCATAGACGGCTCCCCCGATTTCTCCGTGAATATGACTAACGCTCTCTTTCCAACAAGCAACGATAACTTGATCCAGACGATAATAATATCTCTAGCGATGAGCCGACACATACCCTACGACGATATATTGAAGCGACAGGTGATATACCTTACCCAAACCAATTCAACTTAATCGATATTCAATTCCAGGAGGTCATCGCGAAGTTCCCCACTCACCAGGAGAAAATAGATTACGTGCTGAGCATCTCTCCACAATTGGAGACCTCTAGAGCTCACCTCGGGGAAATTTACACGTCAATCTACAATAATCTTAAAGCTTTAAAGATTGGGATACGAACGGATGTGCTTAGCTCATCTGTAACGCTGTTTAAGGCAAAGTTTAGTGCCTTACAGAAGACGGATGCTGATTATGGACTATCAAAGCTATTTCTGGGTGGGGTAGACGTCGTTACCATCGACGGCGATCATGTGACCATATTGGAGAGTGAAGATCTAGCTAGTAAGATCAACGCGATCTTAGAGAGCATAGAGCAGGACGTGGAAGTTAAATAGTTAATTGTAAAAAAATGCATTTTTGTCTGGTATTTGGTTTTTTCTTTTTCCAAGAAATTAAAGGTGTTCTTTGAATATTCCAGCTATTTTCATTTGACCTGCTACACGTTACCTCTGTTTCCAAAACCAATATTAATGTTTAAATTAAAACTTACATTTGACGCGCGATGTCGAAAAGTTCTTTAATCTAAAATGTTATGTAAATTTGGAAGCCTAAGGTTTGTAATGCGATTTCTCAATATATAAACTGCACTCGGGAGTATGTCCTATCATTTTATTTTCTAGATAAGGAGAAAGTTCTAGAAACAGCATATCATCAATGTATATATCAGAAAATCCGTAAGGGTGGCGAGCTTCCTTGAATATCGATTAATAATATTAAATATAATCCGCATATCATTTAAAAAGTTTAACAATATCCAGCGTATATAATAAAATTTATAAATAAAGTTCTAATATCGATGAAAACCTTGTATTTTGACGCGTCAAGCGTCATTCTTTTGACCCTAATAGGTTAGAAATTCATATTGATCTTTTTATAAATACTTGTGTGACCTGGATTGTTCTGGGAAATATATAAAAGATTTTCTCACTTTCGAAACGTTTAACGTTCTATCCGGGCATAATGGAAAGTCGAAAGTTCATCAAGCCAACAAATGGGAACGAAGTTGTGATAACAGGTACTACCGTCTATTCATTAACATTTAATACTATAGTTCTTAACAATACGAAACGAATTCAGGAATGGCGGGAAAGTTCCCAGATTCCCATAACATCAACCATTTGCGCGAAAATCTGTTCAATAAGGTCGATATGGTAACGGCAGATTCTAAAAGATGGAAACCTACTCACCCGGAGATACCGCAAAGAACCGGAAAACTCTTCGATATACACAAATTCGACCCGGGCTTTTTCGGTGCCCCACTAATATCTACATTTTTGTCTAAAAGTAAATTCGAAAAATGTTGCAGGCATAACCAGCGTACAAACCGGACACATGGATCCCATGACTAGAATCGCCCTAGAACGTGCAATTGAAGCGGTTATTGACGCGGGACATCATCCATCCGACCTGGAGCACACCAATACGGCCGTCTTCGTCGGCGTTTCCGCTTCCGATACGGAAAGGTTCACCTTCTACGAAGTTTTGACATCAAGAGCGGACGCATTTCTGGGGTATGATACGGCTATCGTTGTTCGATGATATTCTTTATTCTCTTTTCTCTCAAGAACCCAGCGCTCTATGTTCGCCAAACGCATCAGCTATAGCATGAAACTGAAAGCACCATCTTATAGTTTGGACACGGCGTGTAGTAGTTCCATCTATGCAACTGAGCACGCCTACATTGCGCTAAAGCAAGGACTATGCGATAAAGCCATAGTCTGCGGCATAAATCTCTGCCTAAGTCCAATGATGTCCCTCCAGTTCTCAAGGTAACTCACGTAAAAATTCAAATCGAACTTTTTCACGTCGTTAACTCGTGTATACAGATTAGGAGTGCTCAGCCAAGACGGTTGTTGCAAATCATTCGACGACAGTGGAAACGGTTACGTTAGATCGGAAGCTGTCGTTGTAATTCTGCTAGAAAGAGCTAAAGACGCTAGAAGGATCTACTGCGAAGTAATTTAAGTGAATGGTACCTCTTGAAGCGAAAATTAATTTTGTCCCAATCTAGGTAATCCATGCAAACAGCAATAGTGATGGTTACAAGAAGGAAAGCATCAATTTCCCATCCGCGATTGCTCAAGAAACCCTTATGAAGGACTTCTACGATGAATGTAAGATCGATCCCGCCATTGTGACGTACGTTGAAGCTCATGGCACTGGTAGGTATTAAAACCTCGAAATGATTCGAAATAAGTTCGACTTACTGGTCGTCTAAAATAGCTGTGACGGTGAGATGCGCAAAAGGGGAAGCGAGATGTAATAGGGTGTGAGTGAGATAACTAAACTGCAATTGAACAAGGTACAATCCCTGGCAAAAGTGTAAAGAATACAGAATAAATTTGGTTCGTTATCTATTTATCTCTAGCTCATTACTATAACATCGAATGTGCTAAACGCATACAATTAGTTTATAATTTAATGGTAATTGCACTAAATAGTATGCGAAGATTAATAGATATGCGTATCGTAATGAAATATTAAGTAAATTAAGTCTCAAAAGACGGAAAATAGTTTGAAAATATATTTATGATCTTAATAGGTGTATAAATAGGATTATAATAATTTTAAATTTTCAACGTTTCACGGGTTCAATGATTAGCTACTTTACAAAACCAAATCGTTGAAAATAATTTCACATTTATCTAGAAACATATTTCCATTAACCAACATTGCATATTAAATAACACGTAATTGACTCATTATTTAATAACAAACAAACAAGATGACTGAGTGTAACGACACTAGCAGAAGAACGCCGAAAAATTACGACGAGTGAAACCGGACCTGAAATCGAATGAAGGGCTACGGGAGGGCAGTTCTACGAAACAAAGATTTAATATTTTTCACACATAAATTATATAATTGAATAAATATTATCCATTGCATTCTTTTAAGCGTATTTTATTAAATACAACACTACAGTTTCTTCTTCAGACAGCACTTGCTTTACTTATGGATTATTTCATAGCGCGGATAAATAAGTTTGTCCGATCGTGGTTGTAAGCGTATAATAAGCTTTTATAGACGTTCTGTAAATAAGATTTAAACCTGTAATAATCGACAGAAGCTGAAAAGTTTACAGCGTCACAGGGATATCTTTGTCCTATGTTCATCGTACTGTGTGTTTCTTAAACGTAACCACGTTTTCATGTCTTCTTTTCTAGATAAAATCGTGGGACATTTTTCAATGTCTATATTATGATAGGAAGCGTTACCAATCACAATAACATTTTTTTTCGTGTAAATTGGGTATTAACTGTCGTGATGATAGTCTCCCCTCCTTTTTGATGATCTCCACCGAAGATAGGCACCAGGAACAAAACCATCTTCCCCGCCAGCGTCAACAATAATTAAACGATCACCATTAGATGTAAATCAACATCAAAGGCAAACCTTCATTACAATCATCGTTCCAACTGTTATTATGAGTATGTGATGAGTAGAGACCACATTATACGCAGAGTGCACATATTTTATTTTATTTATTTATTATATTTGACGTCTACACGTAGATGTATCACACTGATTAAAGCTAATTAACTTTAATCAGTGTAAGACATCTACAAATAGACGTAAAATATAATAAATAAATAAAATAAAATATATGCAAAGTGCATATAATCCGGTCTCTAGTCATGAGTGTATATGGTATACATTTCATCCATGTACACAATAAGACGCTTTGCGCTCTGTCGTGGTGGTTGTTTTCTCAAAAAACTGATTCACTTGCTTCATTGCAACGGTCGTGACGTTCTACAAATAGTTTTCTATTTGTCTTCAATTTTGCAACAAGATTTGACGACCTGTAATTAAATTCAGTAAATTTTAGGGACTATTGTTGGAGATCCGCAAGAACTGAAAAGTCTAGACGAGGTCTTTTGTAAGCGAAGAAATAGACCTTTGCACATTGGAACCATAAAGTCCAATATGGGACACAGCGAACCAGCATCAGGTCTATCTTCCATAGTAAAGGTATACTTTTGAGAAACACAGGATATGAACAATCTCAATGCATACTTCTTTTTCATTAGTTGATTATTGCAATGGAAACCGGAAACATACCACCCAATCTTCACTATACTAAACCTAGGAAGGGTGCCAAAGGGTTGGAACAGGGCAGAATGGTGGTCGTAACGGAAAAGATGCCAGTACCAGATCAACGAGGGTATTTCGGTACGTTATTATTCCCCCTTTAAGTCGCACCATTGTTAATTTTTCTGCGCAGCTGCGAATAGTTTCGGTTTTGGAGGTAGCAACTCTCATCTCCTTCTCTATTGGAATACTAAGGTGAAAAGAAACAATGGAACACCAGAAGACGACCTTCCACGTTTAATCTGCGTGAGTGGTCGAAACAAAGATGGTGTTGAGTCTATTCTAAATGACTTCAGAAGTAGGAAATGCGATGCCGAACACGCCTATTTGATCCATCAGGTTTTTAGGTAATATAAAATTAATGTGTAAACGTATTTTCGTCCACTTACATTACAATTTGCCAATAGGAAATCGATTATGGGGCATTTCTATAGAGGATATGGTATTTACAATAAAAGTGGTGAGGTTAAAAGATCACCGATTCAAATGGAAACTGAAAAGCAGAAATTGTATTTGGTATTCAGCCATTTCGATGAGCAGTGGTTGACGTCGGGACCTGCATTGATGAAAATTCCAATTTTCGCGAAGGCTTTCATGAGGTAAAGCATTAAGTCCAAGTTCGTAATGTCTTAATTACAACCTTTCATTACCATCAGCGTCCAGAACATTCTCCGTGAAGCGAGAGATGCTTCCATAGTAGATATCGGTTCTAATTTAAAAGAGGGGGATTTAACTAATCCGATTTTAGAAACTGTGGCCGTTCAAATTAGCTTAGCTAACATCCTAAAGGAGATAAAACTATCACCGTACAAGATAGTCGGAATAGGCAGTGGAGAATTGGTAGCTGCTTACCTCGACGACTATTTAACTTTGAAACAGACCGTTTTGGGTTTATTCCACATTGCCTCCAATTTAACCAAGCAACTCGACTGGGATAGGTTACAAAAGATTTTCCCATCCAGGAAGAATTCGTATGGAAAGTGGACGCCGATCCACGAGGAGGACCTACATCAAAATAGCGCAAGATACTTCGTCGATAATGTCGTAACTTCAAGAAATGGAAGGGATATTAACAAATTACTACCTAAGAATGCTGTACCAGTGATAATCGGTCCTACAATTAGTGACATTTCTCGAAATAAACTAGATTTAATTTCCGTGGATTCTCAGAATTGCATCTTGGATCTATTAAGTAGCTTGGGAGGGTAATAATATGCATAATTATATTATTAAGTTGATTACCTCGACGTTTCCAGATTACACCAATCTGGGTTTGATATCGAACTGGATAAGTTTTATCCTCCAATACAACTTCCTGTCAGCAGGGGTACACCTATGCTATCGCCGTTGATAAAATGGAACCATCAGAGAGACTGTAAGGTATATCTCGACCAAGATGAAACTGAAATTAAAAGCGAATACACGGTGATACACATCGCGCCGAAGATGGTTGAATGGAACTTTCTTCTAGGGCATGTTGTCGATGGTACGTTCCGCCATATCCAATCGTTAAGGGATCTCATATTTCTGTTAAATTTAAAGCGTTATATTTCAGGTAGAAACATATTCCCAGCTACTGGATATCTATTTCTAGCTTGGAAAGGACTAGCGAAGGCATGCAATAAGACTTGCACAGAAATGAAGGTTATTTTCGAAGATGTAAGGTTTATTAGAGCTACGAACATACCTAAAGATGGCGTATTAGACCTGATCGTTAGTGTGTCAGCGGGAAAGAAATCCTTCGAGGTAAAAAATATTTAGAATATCATTTATAGCCTTCATCTTTTTTAATCCTACGTCCCTGACAACTATTCTCTAATTTTTGTCTTCTACTGTTTCCTCTTCTATACATTTATCCTTTTCAGGTATTCTGAAGCCTACGTATTATATTTTGCCAAGTATTTTGGCTTCGAAAATCTTCTTTATTTTATAATTTTTCAGATTTCCTTATTCTCTCATTTATTTATTTCTCTATTCTCGCGTTGTTTTCAGTTATTGTTCCTAGGTAATTATACCTTTTAACCTATTCCAAGATTGTTCCTTCGATTCTGATGTTATATTTTTTTCTTCTACCGCTATTATCATTGTGCTTGTTTTCATTGGTTTATCTACATGTTTACCTTTTTTAGTTCTTCTTGCTATATCTTCAGGTTTTGCTGTAATGTTTTTCTGAATCTGCAATCAATACCATATCATCCGCAAACATTCAATTCATTTTTCGGTTCCCTACTTTTATATTTTTTCCTTTTCGTTTGGCTTGTTCAACAGCGTCATGTATTCTGCGTTGGAGGTGCTGACTTCAGTCTTGTTATTTTTATACAATGCTTTCTCTGCCATTTTCCTCTCTGCCCCTCTCTTTTCCAGGATCCGCCATACACCTTCTCATCTTACCTTACCAAAAGTTTCTTTGTGATCTATATAACGTATGTGTATTCCCTTTTTGTATTCTCCTTTGAAAAGGAATCTTCTGATTGTTTGATTATAAATATTATGTCTTGGGTGCTTAAACCTAGTCTATCTCAACGTATTCTTTCTAATATTCTTGTCAATACTTCGCAGGGGATGCTTATTAGCGCTATTCCTCTGTACACATCTAAAAGAATGTCTAGAAAATAACACCAAGATACGAAACCGCTGTAAAATACAAGTTTCTCATGGTATTAGTGAAATCAATTCACGACAAAGACATGTGAGACATAAACTGCTAACACACGGACATGTTTCTACCTACCCGGCTTCATCAGCGTGGTTTCGAGCTGTTTCGCATCAATTTTTATTGCATTTATACAGCTTTCATACCTTCCTTTTTGTTTCGACTCTAGATTACGGAAAACGCTGTTTGCATAGTAACGGGTAAAATTTATGAAAGCACAGATGCAGATGATTTATGGAATGTTCCCGCTTCAGAGGAAGAGAGCGAGCTGTGTTTAACCGAGAAAGATGTCTACAAAGAGCTGAGACTAAGAGGATACCAATATACGTAATTATTTTTAAGTGTGAGCAACGCGAAGAAGTCTGTTAAACTTTTATTATTGTAGTGGTAAGTTTAGAGGTATCAAGAAGTGCAGCGTAAACGCCGTATCCGCCGTAATCGAATGGGAGGACAACTGGGTTACCTTTATGGACTGCTTGCTACAAACGCTACTTCTTCACCAAGATGCCAGGAGTACTTTTATGCCAACTAGTATACAGCGGGTAGTAATAGATGGTTCGAGACATATTGCAGCTACTAAAGAATTCCGTAATATGATTCCTGTAAGGTCATACAAAGATCTAGACGTAATAAGGTGAGGGCATCTGCAAAATCGTTCTTTTAACCGTTCACTACATTGATGCATGCATACATACATGATGCTTATGGATTATGGTTACTGTAAAGGATTAAATTATAGAGGCGGAGGTATTGAGTTGCGGGGTCTAACTCCCAGCGCTATACTACGAAGAAAAGGCGGCGATCCAGTCTTGGAGGTTTCCAAATTCATCCCTAATAACGCTAAGATGAACTCTCAAGATTCGATTCGGTCGTTCGTGCAATTCGTTCTGGAGAATTCCAACACAACCAAGGCGAAAATCGTCGAGGTTTGCACCGAGAATCAGACGGAAGATGATCTCGTTTGTCCTGTAATTCAAAAAGCTCTGGACGATCTGCCGTTAATACAGCAAGACGTCGTTGTTCTGGCGAAACAAATGTTGAATTTACCCAGAGTTACTGTTCAAAATAATCAATTGAACACGGAGTCAGATTGTCTCATATTGATTGTATCTAATATTTTAGAGAACATAGAAGTAAGCGGGCATGAAGCAGAATTTTATTGTTTCTAACTTCTTAATACTTTCAGATGGTAGAAGCTAATAATGCTGTTAAGGATGCCAATGGTTTCATTATATCCAGAGAACCTCCACGAGTTGATCTCGCTAAATTCTCAGGTAGTCCGTATACGGTACTTTGCAGCAATTCCAGTGAAATGGAGACCTTGGTTTTGCTAAGGCCAACACGTAAAGTCACTGAAAAAACTTACTACTTAGACTTGACGAACGGTTTAGATAATTTAAACTCATGGATTCCAAGATTGCAAAATCTTCTCAAAGAACACAAGAGCGTCCTATTATACGCCCAAGACGATGAGTTAAGCGGTATTTTAGGATTGGTAACTTGCCTTAGACGCGAGTTTCACGGCAACAGAGTATCTTGCGTTTTTATCCTGGGCGATGCACCAAAATTTGATCCAGAATTAAGCTTTTACAAAGAGCAATTGGACAAGGGATTAGCGTTTAACATCTGGAAGGATGGTCAATGGGGGACCTACAGGCATTTACTCTTGCCTGACACGCAACCGGTGGAAAACGAGCATTGTTACGTGAATGTGACCACTCGCGGCGATCTATCGACACTGAGTTGGCTGGAAGGTGGGATAGATACCAGCAAGACAATTTCGGAAGATGAAGAAATAGTTTATGTAAGTATTAAGACCTTTAATCTTCGATCGATTTCCATTGCATATCCTATTCTTTTCCGGATTATTTAGATCTACTACAGCGCTCTGAACTTTAGAGATTTGATGACGGCCTCGGGCAAACTTGCTCCGGAAGTAATCACGAGGACTAGGTTTGAATTAGAATGTGTGCAGGGATTCGAATTCGCCGGAAGAAATATGAAGTAAGTCTGAAAACTACTTTGCGAAAATTTTGGATATTGTTGAAGGTTAAAGTTTCTGATTTCATTAAAGAAGCTTGGTATTATCTCTAATAGACATGAACTTCTTTATACGGGAAATTCAACTTTCGAGCAATACACCGAAAGAAAAAGGGAATCGTCGTACATTTTTATTGGTTTTCTATGTTACAATACATACGAGGGCTGTCGTTTTTTCAACTTAACATAAAATGAATTTATTACCAAAAGTTATGTACAAACATGGTTACTTCTCTACTTCCAATCACTTCTGCATAGAATGTTGTCACCAGTAAGTTCATATGGTCCGTGACGTTGTTTGAAGGTCTTCTGAACTCTAGAAGCTCTCTGAACAGATGGAAGTCGCTTGGCGCTAAATTAAGGCTATACTCCGGGTGTTCAAAAACTTCCCATCGAAATTGTTCAAGAACTCCATGGGTTACAGCAGCAATGTGGCGGTGGGCATTGTCATGAACGCGAAGAACTCGACGTGACTCCTCTTTTGTTTTGAATGGTTCTCCGCAACCGTTGTAACGTCTTTCAATAAACAGCCTCATTGATCGTACGCCCCGGTTACATAAATTCAACTATGAATACACCCTTTTGGTTCCAAAACGCTGTGGCCATTGTTGAATGTGAAATTTTTCTGTTTGTTTGCCGAGTTTAAATGCGTCCATTGTTGTAACTGTTGAGTTGCTTCGGGGGTGCAGTATTGAATCGTGATCTCACCTTCAACCTCATAACGGATGAGAAAGAATGTCTTCTGATGCAACATACTTGCGTCCTTGTCCCCCTTCATCATGAACATCGGTTCGGCCTTCTTTAAACTTCCTACAGCATCCTTCTGCTTGAAGGAATCGAATTACACTACGCATTTCGCGCTTAGCGGGAGAATCAGTTGTAACAGCCATATTTACACGCCTGCTGCTTAGCTGAAAATGGCGTAGTAACGTTGAAAGTGACAGATATTATAGTGGGGGAAATCCGCAGTCATCTTCTGGACACCTCCGCTTCCCACCGCTCGCGTGATTGTTTCCACACGAATGGAAATTGATAAAAAAAAACTCCTTGGGTTAAGTTCTTGTGGAATTTTGCCACAAGTGCTTTTCAAACGAACCTTTTTATAAAATAAGAATGCTTCTCTACATCATTCTTTGGCATTTTCAGAGGCGAACGCGTAATTGGAATGTGTAATAGCGGCGCTTTGGCAAGTTTGGTGCTATGCAAAAAGGTACTACTTAAGATTCCGGACCATTGGAGTATGGAAGATGCCGCGACAGTTATGATAGCCTATGGTACGGTTGTGAAAATTCTTGTTAATGTTAGTATTTTCATTCGAATGACAAAATTATACAAACTAATCTCGAAAATCTCTTTGGTAGAAAGCAGATTTAAAAACCGGTCAAACAATCCTGATCCATTCCGCTACCGGTGGAGTAGGACAAGCTGCCATCATCCTATCTCTCTATTACGGTCTTACCGTCTTCGTTACAGTTAGCACTCGCGAAAAGCGTGAATTTCTCAAGCAACATTATCCCCAGATCAAACAAGAGCACATCTTCAGCTCAAGAGATACAACCTTCGACGCAATGATCTACAAGTACACTAATGGAAGAGGTGTTGACTACGTATTAAATTCTTTATCGGAAGAAAAGCTAGTTGCCTCGATTCGCTGTTTGGCTAGAGGTGGAAAGTTTTTGGAAATAGGAAAATTCGACCTGGCCAATAATAACGCTTTAAATTTACAGCTGCTCGAAAAAGACGCTGAATTTATCAGCTTAGGTTTGCAACAACACATTTACAGCAAAGACTGTAAGTAGATTTCAATTCGGTACGTTAATTTCATTACTTGAAGGGGAAATGCATTTTTAAGCGACATTGCGCGCCTATAGAGACCAAATGCAAGGGTTAATCGATTGTGGCGCCATCAGGCCTTTATCGAGAACCGTCTTCCAGAGGGACGAAGTGGAAAAGGCTTTCAGGTATATAGGAGCTGGTAAACACATAGGGAAGGTTTTGATTAAAGTTAGAGACGAGGAGGATCAGAAAGTGTGTGACGTATCGAAGACGCTGTTTAAGGCAACACCAAGGTATGAATGTATTGCTTTAATTGTTTCCATCACTGATCTTAAAGACGACACATTTGACAGAATTGTCAACAAAAATAAGGCATAGGTAGATGAAGACATCATATGCTACGACCTTCTGCGGTTGATGCTTTAACTACATCATAACGATCGTAAAGATTCATTACAGTGATTCTATATGTTCCTAAATACTTTGGATACAGTTTAACTCCCACTTCGAACTGAATTCGCTTCATTGCTACCACGTCTCCTACTTCGTATTTTTTTTGGTTTCCTTCTCCTTTTATTAAAATTCTTTCGGTTTTCTTTTTGAGTCCTAAGAAACTGAATTTTTGCTCCATCCCTACCCTTTTCTCTTTTTCCAACGTATGTATTTCGATATTCTTATCTTCTGCATCTACATGCTTCATTGCTGCACCAATTTTTCGAGAAACACGGCCCATCTGGCTACGTGTCTGATTAATTCCTTCTTCGCCATGGTCATATAGAAAGCCGAGCAATCAGTAATAATTTTAAAAAGTCTTCCAACTAAATATACTCGAGATTATGACAGTACTTTCAATTCACAACTCGTATATTCAAGTCTTCCTACTACAGTAATATATTCGATGAAACTTCTGATCATACAGACTTCGTTGTAACATTATTGCTGTGACAACATATTTAGAAGCATCCGTACGCAACTCCGTTTCAACACCAGGTTGGAAAATATGTAGGACAGATGATCCAGCCAATGCCGACTACGAAGCTTCGAATGCTATGGGTTGCTACTCATCAAATTGAAATTTTCAGATTCTATTGCAGTTCAGAAAGTTCGTACCTGATATGTGGAGGGCTTGGAGGCTTCGGACTGGAGTTAGCTGACTGGTTAGTACTCAGAGGAGCCAAGAAACTGGTTTTAACATCCAGATCAGGTCTATCTAACGGATACCAAACGTACAGGATAAGGTAACTAAGTCTTTAAAGTTTTTCCGATAATAAACCTTTTCTCTGCCTAGAATGTGGAAAAAATATGGCGTAACAGTGGTAGTAACCACAGTAGATGCTTCCAGGGAAGCTGATTGTACGGAATTGCTAAAGATCGCCAGCGAAATGGGTCCAGTCGATGGAATATTCAATCTGGCAGTTGTTCTGAAAGACGGTCTCTTCGAAAACTTGAGCGTGGAAGATTTCATGGGGACAATCGCGCCAAAAGCGATTTGCACCAAAAATTTAGACCGCATTAGTAGGATATTATGTCCGAATCTCAGATATTTCGTTATATTTTCCTCGATATTCTGTGGACGAGGTAATCTTGGTCAAACCAATTACGGCATGGCCAACTCGGTTATGGAGAGAATTTGCGAGAAAAGAAAGAGGGATGGCTATCCAGCTTTGGCCATTCAATGGGGAGCTGTCGGAGAAGTACAATAGACTAAAATATTTAAATTTAACATTAATTCACTATTTAAACAGGTGGGACTGGTTGCCGAAATGCAAGAAGACAATCGGGAATTGGTGATAGGAGGAATCTTGCAACAGAGGATCTCCAGCTGTCTTCAAGTTATGGACAAATTTATTGCGCAAAATGAGCCGATAGTTGGTAGCATGTTAGTGGCTGGGAAACAATATGGTGGCCAAGCTAATAATTTATTCGATACAATTTTGAATATCATGGGTTTGTATGGTAATGTAAAAGAGAATTCTAATTTAACCCTTTTTTTCTAGGTTTGAATTTGAAGTCAGTTAGCTTACACGCAACATTTCCCAGCTTAGGTATGGACTCCATGATGGTAGTCGAGATCAAACAGACGCTGGAGAGGGAGTACAAGGTTTTCTTGACCGCGCAAGATATTAGAGGGATGACACTGGCCAAGTAATTTATTATTTTTATTATGGCGGTTTGTAAACAGCTAATTTTTCTAGCTATCGCGTCCCAATTTCCAACCAGTACAATCCTTAAAACCATCTTCCCCCAGTCTTCTCTTCTCCATAACTTCTTTAACTCCTTTTCCCTGCTCCATCTTAATCTTCCTTTTCTCCTTCTATTAGCAGACTTCTATCTCCAAACTTTTTGTGATAGTCTGTCCTGGTCCGTTCCTCATGTGCCCATACCATGTAATAGCCGTTTTCCCTATATTTCATGTATTAATGATGTGTCTACTTGCACTATTTCTCTTATTCCTTCATTCCTTTCATGATCTAATAACATCTTCATACACCAAGGTCTCCAGTACATCATCTCCATTGACATTGTTTCGTTTACTATTCAGCACTCACACCTCACTTCCGTAGGTAATACAGCTTTCTACAAAAGAGTAGAACATTCGTTTTCTTTTAATTATAGTTTTTCCTTTATTATTTTATTCTGTATGTCCATTTCACCCCTACCATCGGAAGTTAACGTAGCTCCTAAATATTCACATGGATTTATCGTTTTTGTCACTTCATTTTCCACCATTAAATGATTGACAAATTCGTCAATGCAATTGCAGACTTAAAGACCTGGCCAATAATCGAGGAACAAGAACAACTACCACAATACCCGATACGACGGCTAAGGAGAATATTCTGACCGAAGCCAGATTATTGCTTCGTATCCTCGGCAATGAAGAATTCGCCAAGATGCCTGTGATAAAACTGGAGTCGTTAATCATGGAGCAAGTGAATGGTCCGCACGTATTCGCTTTGCCAGGTATTGAGGGAATGGCGGCCATTTTCGAGCCGTTGGCGAGAAAACTGAGGGCCCACGTTTCTTGTTTGCAGTTTTGTACGAATTATAAAGTTGATACCATTAGGAGATTAGCGGAATATATATTACCGGTGAGATTGAACAAAGTTATTTTAATGTAGGAATTAGCTATTATGATTTTCTGTAATACTTTCCGATTATTTTAAATTATATCTTTTTTATCGTAATCCATATATGGTAGATGTGGCGATGAACGAATATTCTTTTTGCAGCTCGTTGAATCTTTCGCTGGAAGCTTAATACTTTTAGCGTATTCTTTCGGGTGCATAGTGGCCACGGAATTATTACGAATGCTCGAGGCGAAAGGAAAAACAGCGAAAATCATCTTCATAGACGGCTCCCCCGATTTCTCCGTGAATATGACTAACGCTCTGTTTCCAACAAACAACGATAACTTGATCCAGACGATAATAATATCCACGGTGATGAGCCGACACATACCCTACGACGATATATTGAAACAACAGGTGATATACCTTACCCAAACCAATTCAACTTAATCCATATTCAATTCTAGGAGGTCATCGCGAAGTTCCCCACTCACCAGGAGAAAATAGATTACGTGCTGAGCATCTCTCCACAATTGGAGACCTCTAGAGCTCACCTCGGGGAAATTTACACGTCGATCTACAATAATCTTAAAGCTTTAAAGATTGGGATACGAATGGATGTGCTTAGATCATCTGTAACGCTGTTTAAGGCAAAGTTTAGTGCGTTACAGAAGACGGATGCTGATTATGGACTATCAAAGCTATTTCTGGGTGGGGTAGACGTCGTTACCATCGACGGCGATCATGTGACCATATTGGAGAGTGAAGATCTAGCTAGTAAGATCAACGCGATCTTAGAGAGCATAGAGCAGGACGTGGAAGTTAAATAGTTAATTGCAAAAAAATGTATTTTTGTCTGGTATTTGTTTTTTGTTTTTTGAAGAAATTAAAGGTGTTCTTTGAATATTTCAGCTATTTTCATTTGACCTGCTACACGTTACCTCTGTTTCCATAACCAATATTAATGTTTAAATTAAAACTTACATTTGACGCGCGATGTCGAAAAGTTCTTTAATCTAAAATGTTATGTAAATTTGGAAGCTTAAGGTTTGAAATGCGATTTCTCAATATATAAACTGCACTCGGGAGTATGTCGTATCATTTTATTTTCTAGATAAGGAGAAAGTTCTAGAAACAGCCGAATATAAACCCAAGGCATAACCGCGTTACGTAGCCGTGACCTACGTACCACACGGAAAAGAAAAAGATTCGTCAGTTTCATCTAAACGGGAAACACAATGTCAAGTTTATTATGAAACTAGAAGATTCGCTCTAATGCATAACTGATATGACTGGTTTAAGAATCGCAGGCATATCCAAACATTTTCCACATAAGGTATGTTGATGAATGATACAATGTAAGACTAATGGTTTTGAACCACCATCATATCCTACAGCCTTTGACACAACAGCAACCACTTCTTTATTTTTAATACACATGTTTTTGCCTCCATTAGTAGTAATG
Source organism: Trypoxylus dichotomus (assembly GCA_023509865.1). NCBI lineage: Eukaryota > Metazoa > Arthropoda > Insecta > Coleoptera > Scarabaeidae > Trypoxylus > Trypoxylus dichotomus. Next base: position 31,191,474 of record CM042082.1, on the reverse strand, counting down.
TATCTGATGTTTTTCTATGGAAGTTTCTTTTTATTAACGGCATTTTTAACTCCCTTAAATATATTTTCCTCGGTAGCCGAGAAGTTCTTCATACACTTCGTAGCGTTTATCTGCTCCTCAAATAAAAAACACCTGATCAGAATCTGACACATCCGTTGACTCATCCAAGGCCAGACAACACCCTCAAGATGTTCATTTTTATCACACATTTGAGATGATATATTTTCTGCGTTATCATCTACACTTCGAGCCGTAGGTGTTTGCCGAGGTGTTTGCTGACAAACTGACAATTTCAAATAAGTTTACCTTTTTGGAGTACATTGATTCGGCTACTGAAATTACGCATTCTTTGATTTCAATTCGCGCTTCAAAGCTTCAAATTTTTCTATCGGCAAACTTTCTGTATATTTTGAGTAATTCTGAAAATGTTTCGTTTTATAATGACGTTTAATGTTATATTCTCTGAGAACGGCTATGGTTTCATTGCAAATCAAACATCGCGCCTTATTATTGGCCTCAATCACGAAATATTGAAAGATCCATTGGTCCTTAGCCACCAGATGTCGTCAAGTGCCGCGATCGTGATAACATACAATGCGTATTTTGACCGGGTTAAGGAGTGTACTTGGCGACTAGTCTAAAAGTTATAGAAGCTATAATTTTAATTAAAATGGATTTGGCCTTTGGAACTTACCGTGGTAATCGGTATGACCCTAATTCTGGAGAGTTTGGAGACGCCTGGTCTAGCCCTATTTTACAATTACAACCACTACTCTTCATGAAACACATGCAGATAAACAGTTAAAATATTCTCCCTTTGCAGTTCCAAGTATAAATAAATTATAACGCGCAATGCTATGTACCATACGTGAATACACGGCAAGGAAACGGATACAGATTGCGTTAATTATGGTTATAATTGGTTGTTAAATAAAATCGTGTGGTTATTACTTTGTATGATTTACTTGGATTATAAATTTTATTTTAAATGTAATGGAAACAAACTCAGAACGAGTATGACAAGAGACAATTACATCAAGCAAGATAGGTTGAAATTGTAAAAAAACTCTTTTGTTTCTATTTAAACAAATACGGAGCATGTTCTTTTGGAATATATTGAATATTCGTTCTTTTAGTCTTCTAAAACGTGCGCTGCTTGTAGACGCTGTAATAATTAAATAATAACAAATCAATAGTTTAACCTGTCTCTTGATCAAAACTAATATTTATAATAAATCTGGAAGTTTCCAAAAATAAGTGAGCTAATTTCACACACAACTTTGCCTTTTTAACACGAAAATTTTAAATTCGAATACACAAAATTAGCAATTACCATCAAAAACTCAAACAGAAATTTTCAGGTTTATGCTACAGGATTAGAAATTCAAATAGGTAGAAGAACAATAGACTGAGAGTTTGAGGTCAAGTCGAAAATCGAAATTATTGTTCCTTATGCATATCGATTTAATCTATATATATATGTATATATCACAAAACCTATGAGGATGTTGGGCTTCCTTGAATATCGATTAATAATATTAAATATAATCCGCATATCATTTAAAAAGTTTAACAATATACAGCGGATATAATAAAATTCTAAGTTCTAATATCGATGAAAACCTCGTATTTTGACGCGCCAAGCGTCATTCTTTTGACCTTAATAGATTAGAAATTCATATTGATCTTTTTATAAATACTTGTGTGACCTGGATTGTTCTAGGAAATATATAAAAGATTTTCTGACTTTCGAAACGTTTAGTGTTCTATCCAGGCAAAATGGAAAGTCGAAAGTTTATCAAGCTAACAAATGGGAACGAAGTTGTGATAACAGGTACTTACGTCTATTCATTAACATTTAATACTATACGTCTTAACAATACGAAATGTATTCAGGAATGGCGGGAAAGTTCCCAGATTCCCATAACATCAACCATTTGCGCGAAAATCTGTTCAACAAGGTCGATATGGTTTCGGCAGATTTTAGAAGATGGAAACCTACTCACCCGGAAATACCGCAAAGAACCGGAAAACTCCTCGATATACACAAATTTGACCCGGGGTTTTTCGGTAGCCCAATAATATCAAAATTTTTGTCTAAAAGTAAATTCGAAAAATTTTGCAGGCATAACCAGCGTACAAACCGAACACATGGACCCTATGATTAGAATGGCCCTGGAATGTGCAATTGAAGCGGTTATTGACGCGGGACTTCACCCATCCGATCTGGAGCACACCAATACGGCCGTCTTCGTCGGAGTTTCCTTTTCCGAAACGGAAAGGTTCACCTTCTACGAAGTTTTGACGTCAAGAGCGGACGCATTTCTAGGGTATGATACGGCCGTCCCTGCTCGATGTTATTCTTTACGTCATTCCCCTTTTTCTCAAGAACCCAGCGTTCCATGATCGCAAACCGCATCAGCTATAACATGAAACTGAAAGCACCAGCTTATATTTTGGACACGGCGTGTAGTAGTTCCCTCTACGCAATTGAAAACGCCTATATTGCGCTAAAGGAAGGAGTATGCGATAAAGCAATAGTCTGCGGCCTAAATCTCTGCCTAAGCCCAATGGTTTCCCTCCAGTTCTCAAGGTAACTCACGTAGAAATTCAAATCGAATTTTTTCACGTCGTTAACTCGTGTATACAGATTAGGAGTGCTCAGCCAAGACGGTTCTTGCAAATCCTTCGACGCCAAGGGAAACGGTTACGCTAGATCGGAAGCTGTCGTTGTAACTCTGCTAGAAAGAGCTAAAGACGCTAGAAGGATCTATTGCGAAGTATTTGAAGTGAATGGTACCTCTTGATACGAAAGCTAATTTTGTCCCAAACTAGGTAGTCCATGCAAAGACGAATTGTGACGGTTACAAGAAGGAAAGCATCAATTTCCCATCTGCGATTCTTCAAGAAATGCTTATGAATGATTTCTACGACGATTGTAAGATCGATCCCACCATTGTGACGTACGTTGAGGCTCATGCGACTGGTAGGTATTAAAACTTTCAAATAATTCAAAAATAAGTTCGACTTACAGGTCGTCTAAGAGACCTGTGCCGGTGAGACGCGCAGACGGGAAAGCGGGATGTAATAGGGTGCGAATAAGGTACTATTCGGGGCGAAATTGTATTACAGTACATAGGACTCAAAGAAAATTATGAAATCTCATCATAAAATGACAAAATTTCGGATTAATCGTTATAGAAATCATAATGAAATTTTAAATTAATTAATAGTCCATATGCATTTAGTTAACAGTTTAGTTAGTTAACAGTACAAAATTGAAAAATAGTTTGAAAATATATTTATGATCTTAATAGGTATATAAATAGGAATATAATCATCATAGAGTAATTTTAAATCTCCAACATAAACTCGAGTTCTATGATCATCAATTGCACAAAATCATTCTATTGGAAATAACTTGACATTAATCTAGAAACATATTTCCTCTCATTGATATTGCATATTAAACTATACGTAATTTGACCATGAATAGAATTATAAAATATTGTGTATGATAGCACAGTACGAAGTTACTATTAGGTGTATACATCCGATCGAAAAAAGGACGATTTATTTTTATGCAGAAAACTTATTAATTTGCGACATTTTTTTCTTAATTAACTTATGTAGGTAACTCCGAATCTTCAGTGAAATTATTAATTCCTCTATTACTTTTTCTAATGCTGATTCTTTGATTCTATATTGTTCTTTCGCTTTCTTCGAGTGTTCACACCTTACTTGCCACCCTCTCGTTAAAAACATGTTAAATATCCGTCAGGCAACTTCTCCACTTCGCCTCATTCGAAAGTCACGTTTCGCCCTCCGACATACTCCCTCATACTAACCAACACCATTTCAATCCGGTTGAGGTCGGGATAGTAAGGTGGTAATCTATGCATATCATGGCCGAATTTCTTAAAAACGATGTCTATTTGATACCTCTTGAATCGTAGTTTGTCCATTTTAATTATATTGTACAGCTCTATGTTTGTCGTGTGTTCATCGTACTGTATGTTTCTCTTCTACATGTAAACATGGGACTTTCTTCAATGTCTCTGTTATAATAAGAATCGTTATCAATCACAATAACACTTTTTTCGTGTAAATTGGGTATTCACTTTTCTTCAGCCTACTTTTTACAGTTTTCAAAATTAATCTCGTGATGATAGTCTCCCGTCCTTTTTAATGATCGAAGATAGGCAGCAGGAACAAAACCATCTTCCCCGTCAGCGTGAACAATAATTAAACGATCTCCTTCAGATGTTGGTTTAAGCAAACCTTCATTAGAATCATCGTTCCAACTGTTATTATGGATATGTGATGAGTGCATATATGTTTCGCCCATGTACGTAATAGGACGCTTTGCTCTCTGTACTGATGGATGTTTCCCAAAAAGCTGCTTCTTAAATTGCAGATATCGTGACGTTCAACCGATAGTTTTCTATTCGTCCTGATTTTCCGCCAACGGAATCCTATCTTCCTCATAACTTTTCTCAAACTTTCAGGACAACCTTGAAACTTTGTACCGTCCACAAACTTTTTATGGATACATTTCAAAATGGGAACTTTCTTTTCGCTGACATAAAGATTATGAATTGTTCTTAAATTGCCTTCATCACAATCATCTGAGTCGTTTTTCGTTCTTTTTCGTGTACGTTTCTTATTTGGTTCATCGAAGCTTGTAACAAGTTCAAATTCTATTTGTTCTCCATCGCTTATAATTGTTCTGACTTGGTTCTGACTCCTTGTACCTAAATAACAACATAAAACAACGTGTATGAAGGTTTATTACTTTTTGTTTCGCATATTCATTGTATAATATAATAGAAATACTTTACCTTTCTTAAAGGAAAAGTCAGTGCATTGTCGTTCCTTTCTTTGCTCACAAATTTGCGCCTCTAAAACTTGGAAAGAATTCCATTATAACTAGAGACAATCAAAACATTAATAAACATTGAAACCCACATAAGTAATATCAGCATTAATTGATGTATATACCTTTCCTTATTTGTTATTTTCCGAATAATTTTAAATTCCATAATAAGATATACGACACTTTACGCTACTATTGCACATAATTGCTAAGTACTTTTGCCTTAGACTGTACCGTTGTTGTGACCACTATTACAATTGCTCTAGAAATAAGGTCTTCCTTTCTACGTACAATCTGTCCACCGCGCAACTGATCTTGAGAGGAACAGCAATATTTGGCGAGCTATAATACAATTTAAACTTTAGGAACTATCGTTGGAGATCCCGAAGAACTGAAAAGTCTAGATGAGGTCTTTTGCAAGCGAAGAGGTAGACCTCTGCACATTGGAGCCATAAAGTCCAATATCGGGCACAACGAACCAGCATCAGGTCTATGTTCTATAATAAAGGTGCACTTTTGAGAAACAGGATATCAACAATCTCAATGCATACTTCTTTTTCATTAGTTGATTATTGCAATGGAAACCGGATACATACCACCCAATCTTCACTATAAAAAACCTAGGAAGGGCGTCAAAGCGTTGGAGGAGGGTAGAATGGTGGTCGTAACGGAAAAGATGCCACTACCAGATCAACGGGGGTATTTCGGTACGTTATTATTCACCCCTTTAAGTCGCACCATTGTCAATTTTTCTGCGCAGCTGCGAATAGTTTCGGTTTTGGAGGTAGTAACTCTCATCTCCTTCTCTATTGGAATGCTAAGGTGAAAAGAAACGATGGAACACCAGAAGACGACCTTCCACGTTTAATCTGTGTGAGTGGTCGAAACAAAGATGGTGTTAAGTCTATTCTAAATGACTTCAGAAGTAGGAAATGCGATGCCGAACACGCCTATTTGATCCATCAGGTTTTTAGGTAATATAAAATTAATGTGTAAACGTATTTTCGTCCACTTACATTACAATTTGCCAATAGGAAATCGATTATGGGGCATTTCTATAGAGGATATGGTATTTACAATAAAAGTGGCGAGGTTAAAAGATCACCCATTCAAATAGGAACTGAAAAGCAGAGATTATATTTGATATTCAGCCATTTCGATGAGCAATGGTTGACGTTAGGACCTGCATTGATGAAAATTCCAATTTTTGCGAAGGCCTTCATGAGGTAAAGCATTAAGTCCAAGTTCGTAATGTCTTAATTACAACCTTTCATTACCATCAGCGTCCAGAACATTCTCCGTGAAGCGAGAGATTCTTCCATAGTAGATATCGGTTCTAATTTAAAAGAGGGGGATCTAACTAATCCGATTTTAGCAACAGTGGCCGTTCAAATTAGCTTGGTTAACATCCTAAAGGAGATGAAGCTATCACCGGACAAGATAGTCGGAATAGGCAGTGGAGAATTGGTAGCTGCTTATCTCGACGACTATTTAACTTTGAAACAGACCGTTTTGGGTTTATTCCACATTGCCTCCAATTTAACCAAGCAACTCGACTGGGATACGTTACAAAAGATTTTCCCAACCAGGAAGAATTCGTATAAAAAATGGATTCCGATTCAGGAAGAGAACTTACGTCAAAATAGCGCAAGATACTTCGTCGATAATGTCGTAACTTCAAGAAATGGAAGGGATATTAACAAATTACTACCTAAGAATGCTGTATCAGTGATAATCGGTCCTACAATTAGTGACATTTCTCGAAATAAACTAGATTTAATTCCCGTCGAGTCCCAAGATTGTATTTTGGATCTATTAAGTAGCTTGGGAGGGTAATAGTATGCATAATTATATTATTAAGTTGATTACCTCGACGTTTCCAGATTACACCAATATGGGTTTGATATCGAACTGGATAAGTTTTATCCTCCAATACAACTTCCTGTCAGCAGAGGTACACCTATGCTATCGCCGCTGATGAAATGGAATCACCAGAGAGACTGTAAGGTATTTCTCGACCAAGATGAAACTGAAGTTAAAAGCGCACAAACGGTCATGCATATCGCAACGAAGATGGTTGAATGGAACTTTGTTCTAGGGCATGTTATCGATGGTACGTTCCTCCGTGTCCAACCATTAAGGGATCTGAAATTTCTGTCAAATCTAAAGCGTTATATTTCAGGTAGAAACTTATTCCCAGCTACTGGATATCTATTTCTAGCTTGGAAAGTGCTAGCGATGGCATGCAATAAGCCTTACACAGAAATGAGGGTTGTTTTCGAAGATGTGAGGTTAATTAGAGCTACTAACGTACCTAAACATGGCGCATTAGATCTGGTCGTTAGTGTATCAGCGGGAAAGAAAACCTTCGAGGTAAACATATTTAGAAAATGATTTACGACCTTCAGTTTTTTAATCTTACGTCCTTTATACTTTGCGATATCGGACTACTATTCTCTAATTTTTGTCGTCCACAGTTTCTTCTTCTGAGCCACTTGTTTGGCTTCATTCAATCTATTACATACTTCTTGTTCATATTCTATACATTTGACCTTTGCAGGTATTTCGGGGTATACCTATTCTGTTTTTGCTCACTGTTTTGGCTTCGAAAATCTTCTTTGTTATTCGATCTTCTTCCATTCTGTGTCAAAGTCGCCCCAGTTGTCTCTCCTTTATGTAGTATTTCTATTTGCTTGATATTTTGACTACTAGTGATTGTCGTGTTTCAGATTTTATCTCTCCTTGTTACTCCTTCTAATATTCTTAAAAATGTAATTTCCATGGCTTTGCTTTCGATTCTATTTATGGTGGTCCACGACTTGCTAATATTGGTCCGACCACTTTTCAGCCGTGATTGCATCCTACCCGGCCGCTTTTCCTACTTTCAGCTTGCTAACTGCTCCTCTGACTTCTTCATCACTTATTGGTGTGATACGTTCTTCGTCGTTTCTTGCTATTTGGTCTTTTATATCGATCTTGCTTTATTTTTGCGAGTTCTTCAAAGTACTGTTTCTATCTTTCCATTATCTGCTTTTCTTCGGTTACTATATTTCTTCCTCTGTCTCAATTGTTTTATTGATCCATAGAATATTTTTTAGCTTTCTCTATAATTGTCTCTAAGTGTTAGTCCATACTCTATCCAGGAATTTTATTTAGCGCTCTTAATACGCTCTTTGACTTGTTTTCTTGCCATTTTGTACATCTTATAATCCTCCTCTTTTTTGCTATGTAGGTGTCTGTTGGATTTATTTTTCTTATCTTATGTACCTGCCATTTTTGTTATTCCACTGCTTTCTAGAGCTCCTTCAGTATGTTGTTGTATTTCTTCCGAATTTCTTCATCTTTTAGTTTATAGCACTTTATTTTTTCTTTGATGTCTATTTTGTTTTTTCCTCTTTCGTCTCGTTTGTACTTTTGATAATTCCCATCCGTAACAGGTAATGGCCGCTTCCTATTTCCGCATTTGTTTGTACTGTAACATCTTTTTATCTTTTTCCAGTTTTCCGAGTTTATTAAAAAAATAATCAGTGATTGATTTTTCTTTCCTACTAGGTATTTCTCCTGTGTACCCGAGGGTGTCTTTATGCCTATATTCTGTATTTTTATAATCATGTCGTTTTCAATACACATATCTATCATTCTTCTCTCTCAATCATTTATGGTCTCTTTCCCTTCTCTTCCCATACGCCTGACCATTCTATCATTGTCTCTTCTCACTCGTCCGTCCATATCTCCCATTACTATAATATTTCTCTCGGCAATATCTATTTCAGTTTGTAGCGTTTGAAAGAATTCGTCTTTTTCATCTTTTTTTACGTTGTCATTTGGGTCATATTCCACAATTATGCTCCATATTTCGTTTCCTTCTTCCGGTTTTGTATCTATTCTTAATTGTTTTACATATATACGACCTCCATATCTTCTATTTTGTTTCGTTTCTAGATTACCGAAAATGATGTTTGCATAGCAACAGGTAAAATTTATGAAGGCACAGACGCGGATGATTTGTGGGATGTTCCCGCTTCAGAGGAGGAAAGCGAGTTGTGCTTAACCGAAAGAGACGTCTACAAAGAGTTGAGACTAAGAGGATACCAATATACGTAATTATTTTTAAGTGTGAGCAACGCGAAGAAGTCTGTTAAACTTTTATTATTGTAGTGGTAAATTTAGAGGTATCAAGAAGTGCAGCGTGAACGCCGCATCCGCTATAATCGAGTGGGAAGACGACTGGGTTACCTTTATGGACTGCTTGCTACAATTGCTGCTTCTTCACCAAGATGCTAGGAGTACTTTTGTGCCAACTAGTCTACATCGGGTGGTAATCGATGGTTCGAGACATATTGCAGCGGCTAAAGAATTCGGTAACATGATTCCCGTAAGGTCATACAATGATCTAAACGTAATAAGGTGAGCGCATCTACAACATTGTTCTCTTAACCGTTCATTACACTGTACACGATGCTTCCGGATTATCGTCGTTGTTGATGATTCATTTATAGAGGCGGAGGTATTGAGCTACGAGGTTTAGGTTCCAGCGCTATACCACGAAGAAAAGCCGGCGATCCAGTCTTGGAGGTTTCCAAATTCATCCCTAACAACACTAAGATGAACTCTCAAGATTCGATTCGGTCGTTCGTGCAGTTCGTCCTGGAGAATTCCAACACAACCAAGGCGAAGGTCGTCGAGGTTTGCACCGATGATCAGACGGAAGATGATCTCGTATGTTCTGTAATTCAGAAAGCTCTGGACGATCTGCCGTTGATGCAGCAAGACGTCGTTGTTCTGGCGAAACAAATGTTCGATTTATCCAGGATTACTGTTCAAAATAAGCAATTGAACACCGAGTCAAATTGTCTCATACTGATTGTATCTAATATTCTAGAAAACATAGAAGTAAGCGGGCATGAAGCAGAATTTTATTGTTTCTATCTTCTTAATACTTTCAGATGGTAGAAGCTAATAATGCTGTTAAGGATGCCAAGGGTTTCATTATATCCAGAGAACCTCCACGAGTTGATCTCGCTAAATTCTCGGGTAGTCCGTACACGGTACTTTGTAGCAATTCCAGTGAAATGGAGACCTTGGTTTTGCTAAGGCCAACACGTAAAGTCACTGAAAAAACTTACTACTTAGACTTGACGAACGGTTTAGATAATTTAAACTCATGGATTCCAAGATTGCAAAATCTTCTCAAAGAACACAAGAACGTCCTATTGTACGCCCAAGACGATGAGTTAAGCGGTATTTTAGGATTGGTAACTTGCCTTAGACGCGAGTTTCACGGCAATAGAGTATCTTGCGTTTTTATCCTGGACGATGCACCAAAATTCGAACCAGAATTAAGCTTTTACAAAGAGCAATTGGACAAGGGATTAGCGTTTAACATCTGGAAAGATGGTCAATGGGGAACTTACAGGCATTTACTCTTGCCAGATACGCAATTGGCGGAAAGCGAACATTGCTACGTGAACGTAACCACTCGCGGCGATTTATCCACACTGAGTTGGCTGGAAGGTGGGTTAGATACGAGCAAGACCATTCCGGAAGATGAAGAAATAGTTTATGTAGGTATCGAGACCTTTAATTTTCGGTATATTTAGATTGCGTTTCCTATTTCTTTGCTGATTATTTAGATATACTACAGCGCTCTCAACTTTAGAGATTTAATGATGGCATCGGGCAAAATTCTTCCGGAAGTGATCACGAGGAATAGGTTCGAATTAGAACGTGTGCATGGGCTCGAATCCGTCGGAAGAAACATGAAGTAAGTCTGAAAACTGCTTTGAAAAAGTTTTGGGTATTCTTGAAGGTTACAATTTCTGATCTCATTGGAGAAGCTTGATATTATTAGTAATAGACGTGAGCTTATTAGTATGAAAGATTCAAAAAGCGGTTAAGCTCCTTAAGGCACTAAATTATTTATTTGATAACAACATTCGGGCAATACAAAAGAATCGTCCTGCATTTTTATTAGTATGTAAAAGAAGTTAAGTGGTTCTAGAATTTCTCTAATGATGTTTTTTGAACCCTTTTAGAAAATAAGAACGCTTCTTGACAAGTTTTATTTTGGCATTTTCAGAGGTGAACGTGTAATTGGATTGCGTAGAACCGGAGCCTTGTCAACCTTGGTGCGATGCAAGAAACCACTTCTTAAGGTTCCGGACCATTGGACTATGGAAGATGCCGCGACAGTTATGGTAGTCTATGGTACGGTTGTAGAAATTCTTGTTAATGTTAGTATTTTCATTCGAATGACAAAATTATACCAACTAATCTCGAAAACCTCTTTGGTAGAGAGCAGATTTAAAAACCGGTCAAACAATCCTGATCCATTCTGCTACCGGTGGAGTAGGACAGGCTGCCATCATCCTATCACTCTATTACGGTCTTACAGTCTTCGCTACGGTTGGTACACAAGAAAAGCGCGAATTCCTCAAGCAGCATTATCCCCAGATCAAAGAAGAGCATGTCTTCAGCTCAAGAGATACTGCCTTCGAGGAAATGATCTACAAATACACTAATGGAAGAGGTGTTGACTACGTATTAAATTCTTTATCAGAAGAAAAGCTAGTTGCCTCGATTCGCTGTTTGGCCAGAGGTGGAAAGTTCTTGGAAATCGGAAAATTAGACCTGGCGAATAATAATCCGTTAACTTTACAGCTGCTCGAGAAAGACGCTGAATTTATCAGTTTGGCGTTAGATGAACACATATCCAGTAGAACCAGTAAGTAGATTTCAATTCGCTATATTAATTTCACTACTTGAAGTGGAAATGTTTTTTTAAGCTATCAGGCATGCCTATATAGAACAAATGCAAGGGTTAATTGATTGTGGAGCCATCAAGCCTTTACCAAGTACCGTCTTCAAGAGTGACGAACTAGAAAAGGCTTTCAGGTATATGGGAGATAAACACATTGGGAAAGTTCTGATTAAGATTAGAGACGAGGAAGATCAAAAAGTGTGTGACGTGCCGAAGATGCTGTTTAAGGCAACACCTAGGTATGAATATCATTGATTTCATTATTTCGTTCATTGATCTTCAAGATGATACGTTTAACAGAATTGTTTTGCGGGGGTAGGCCAACAAAAATAAAGTAAAAGATGGATGAGGACATCATAAGCAAATATAATACGTTTTTCTTTTTTTTTTCTCCTCTTTCAGTTTTATTTTATTCTAACTCTATCATTTGGTCCGCTTTAGTCCATAACCTGCTGAAAAGATATACACAAAATATATAAAACGATAATGTCGTATCATTGATCGAAGATTATTAAAGAAAGAAGTTGCTTTCAAAATATTTCAAAGCTCTGTTATCGTATTCAGGTTCTATTGTAACCCAGAAAGTTCATATCTGATATGTGGAGGTCTTGGAGGCTTCGGATTGGAGCTAGCTGACTTGCTAATACTCAGAGGAGCCAGAAAACTGCTCTTAACATCCAGATCGGGTCTGTCTAACGGATACCAGAAGTACAGGATAAGGTAACTAAGTCTTTAAAGTTTCACAGTTAACCCAGAATAACCCCCTTATTACTTTTTTATATCGGAATAACCCCCTGCTAGCGGAAAAGGCGGCTTTATCAAAGGAACCCGCGGTATTTATTTAAGAAAAGCCGCAGCGCGCGACGTCTTTGATTCCAGGCGAGGCTTCTGGAAACTTCGGGCAGAGTGTTTGGCGTCAGTCCGTGTATTAACTCGAATGCGATACGAAATTTATAAATAGAGCGCCGCCAACACTAAAATTTACATTGCATTATTTTACGCTTTCGAACCAATATATATCAATACAAAATGAGTGCGGTAAAAAGAAATAAAACGTATCATTTTAATAATTATTGGGAGGAAGACTTCTTATTTTGTGTGGTGAGGGATAAGTGCATTTACGGAGATGATTAGCACAGTAAATGTATTGAAAAGGGAATTGTAAGTAATCATAAATCAGTTGAAAAGAAAGGATCTGAAACTTTTGAAGGCAAGGATTCCTCAGTTGAACTATGATATTAATGAGAGAGTATTAACAAATATTTTGAGTGAATTTTAAAGACGTTCTCATCATTTTAGTAAAGTTTAAATGAGTTATCCTTTTTCCTGTAAAACAAAGCTGCTGCTGAAATAGCAAGTCAGTTTAATATGAACTCATCTTCTGTGGAAAATGAGGTAGTGTGGATTATCTCATGTCCATAGTAAAGACACAGCATCTGATACAAGATAAATAACGGAATCTGAGGCAAACTTTTTGGTCAACGTATTTGTTCGAATCTGCATTTTCTAAAACTAAAAAACTCAAAATAACTAAGTCAAACTATCGCAACCCACTAACTGAAGGACACATAGATGCTGTTAGTTAGCACCTAGTAATTACGTAGCATCTTACGAAAAGTACGTTGGACATATGCAATGCCATGTACCGACATTCAAAGATTTGTAATTCTTTAGTTCACTAACCAAAAAATCTTTTTGCAAAAACCAATGAAGACACATTTTTGGATATCGGTTTTCTCTTTAACTCTTTTAGACCAGTGACCTACACCCTTGACCTACCTACGCTATGATTCACCCCACATACATACACAACAATCCTGTATGACACATACTTGCGGCATCTACAAAGTCGACCGCTTGTAGTCTAACAATTTTGAAGGAGATCGCCAGCAGTTCAAGTCTGAGCTCCTCCGCTTTATGGTGTTTTCGATAATGAGCCTTTCTCTGTTTAGGATATGGAAAAATTATGGTGTAACAGTAGCAACAAGTACGATAGATGCTTGTACGGAAGCTGCATGTACAGAATTATTAAATGTAGCCAATAAAATGGGTCCAGTTGATGGAATATTCAACCTAGCAGTTGTTCTGAAGGATTGTCTCTTCGAAAATTTGAGCGTAGAAGATTTTATGGTGCCAATCGTGCCAAAAGCGATCTGTACCAAGAATTTAGACCGCATTAGTAGGAAATTATGTCCGAATCTCAGGTATTTCGTTATATTTTCCTCGATATCCTGCGGACGAGGTAACCTCGGTCAAACCAATTACGGCATGGCCAACTCGGTTATGGAGAGAATTTGCGAGAAAAGGAAAAGAGATGGTTATCCCGCGTTGGCCATTCAATGGGGAGCTGTCGGAGAAGTACAATAGACTAAAATATTTAAATTAGACGTTAATTTATGACTTAAATAGGTCGGATTAGTTGCCGAAATGCAAGAAGACAATCGGGAATTGGTGATAGGAGGAACCTTGCAACAGAGGATCTCCAACTGTCTTCAAGTTATGGACAAATTTATTTCGCAAAATGAGCCGATAGTTGGTAGCATGTTAGTGGCTGAGAAACAGTATGGTGGCCATGCTAGTAACCTATTCGATGCAATTTTGAATATCATGGGTTTGTATGGTAACGTAAAAAGAAATTCAAATTTAACCTTTTCCTTCTAGGTTTGAATTTGAAGTCAGTTAGCCTGCATGCAACATTTCCTAGCTTAGGTATGGACTCCATGATGGCAGTCGAGATCAAACAGACTCTGGAGAGGGAGTACGAGGTTTTCTTAACCACGCAAGATATTAGAAGCATGACGCTGGCTAAGTAATACACGTAGAAATATTACTTCAATTTCCCCGTTATTACCAAGTTTCTTTTCCATCTTTCTATTCAGCGACTACAGTTCACTCCCATAGGTAGCTTTCAACAAAAGAGTGGAACATCCGAGTGTTTGTTTTCTTCGAAATATTGTCATTCCAAATTGCAGGGTGTAGTTGTCTAATCATAATTTTTCCTTTATTATTATTTTTTAAGAAATACCAATGTTTCACTTTGCAACCTAAATTCGTCAATGTAATTGCAGACTTAAAGACCTGGCCAATAATCAAGGAACAGGAACAACTGCCACAATACCCGATACGACCGTTAAGGAGAATATTCCGGCCGAAGCCAGATTATTGCTTCGCATCCTCGGTGATGAAGAATTCGCCAAGATTCCTATCATCAAACTCAAATCGTTGATCAAGGAGCAAGAGGATGGTCCGCACGTATTCGCTTTGCCAGGTGTTGAGGGAATGGGCGTTATTTTCGAGCCGTTGGCGAGAAAACTGAGGGCCCACGTTACATGTTTGCAGTTTTGTACGAATTATAAAGTTGATACCATTAGGAGATTAGCGGAATATATATTACCGGTGAGATCGAACGATGTTGTTTTAATATAGGAATTACTTGTTCTGATTTTCTGTAATACTTTCCGATTATTTCAAATTATATTCTTTTATCGCAATCCATCTATGGTAGATGTGGTCATGAATGAATATTCTTTTTGCAGCACGCTGAATCTTTCGCTGGAAACTTGATATTTCTAGCCTATTCTTTCGGGTGCACAGTGGCCACGGAATTACTACGAATGCTCGAGGCGAAAGGCAAAACAGCGAAAGTCATCTTCATAGACGGCTCCCCCGATTTCTCCGTGAATATGATTAACGCTCTCATTCCAACAAACGACGATAACTTGAATCAGACCATAATAATATCCATGGTGATGAGCCGACACATGGCTTACGACGATATATTGAAACAACAGGTGATATACCTTAGTCAAACCGCTTCAACTTAATCGATATTAAATTCCAGGAGGTCATCATGAAGTTCCCCACTCACCAGGAAAAAATAGATTACGTGCTAAGCATCTCTCCACAAGTGGAGACTTCTAGGACACACCTCGGGGAAATTTACACGTCGGTCTACAATCATCTTAAAGCTGTAAAGAAGTACCAGCATAATGGAATGCGAAAAGATGGTCTTAGCTCATCTGTAACTCTGTTCAAGGCGAAAATTAGCGCCTTACAGAAGACGGAAGCGGATTATGGACTATCCGAGATATTTCTAGGTGGGGTAGACGTCGTTACCATCGACGGCGATCATGTGACCATATTGGAGAGTGAGGATCTAGCTAGTAAGATCAACGCGATCTTGAAAAGCATAGAGTAGGAGGTTGATGTTAAACAGTTAATTGCAAAACATGCATTTTTGTCTGGTATTTGTTTTTTTTGTTTTTTGAAGAAATTAAAGGTGTTCTTTGAATATTCCAGTTATTTTCATTTAACCTGCTACACGTTACCTCCGTTTGCCAAACCAATATTAATTAAATTGATTAAATTGAAACTTACATTTGACGCGCGATATCGAAAAGTTCTTTTATCTACAATGTTATGTAAATTTGGTAAGTGTAAAGTTTGAAATGCGATTGCTCAATATCTAAACTGCATTCGTAAGTGTGTCTGACGTCTTTACATTATCAAGGAAAATAATACAGGTTTGATAAATAGAGAATTTCATATTTCTTTATGGTGTTACTGCGTTTTCGAAAGTACTACTCGCGTCATCTATTAGCGATAAAAGCTACTACTACCGCTATTGACCACCAGATGTCGTCAAGTGTCTGAAAATGTATATGTGCACTATCTGGACGATTTCCAATCACTTCTTCCTATAAGTTTTGAGCTGCTTGGTCAGGGTAATAACTTTATCATAATTTGGGATAGCTTCTGTTGGCACTGGAACCTCATCGACATCAGAATCTGCCGAAAGTTCTTGTATTTCAACTGGATTTGCAATTTCTTGTTCTGAATCTGGATCTTCAATATACAAATCTTCATCTACGTTCAAAAAATCATTAAGGTTTTCATTATTCGTCAATTTCAATAAATTCTTATTTTTGAGGATATCTGAAAGTACAGTAAGAGGCAAATCATCTTCTAGGTCAGATGTATCGGTCTCAGTTAACTGGTCTTCACTTTGGATATTTACATGATTAAATCCTGCTTTGCGAAAGCAATTTTAAACCGTCTCTTTGGTTACCTGGTCCCAAGCGGTTTTTGCCAAATAAACTGCATCCAGTGGTGTAATTTTTTTTATTAACTCTAAAGCTGTACCAGTAATTTCAATGTTTACCAGCAGATGTTTGAATATTAGACTTCGGTAATAAATTTTAAAATTCTTTATAATCCCCTGGTCAAGTGGTTGACAAGCTGATGTCTTTCGGATGAGATCCCCCATTGTCTAAAAATAACAAAATGTTTCTTTTTTTCTTTAGCCATTTTCCAATCTAGGTCTTGCAACCACTCTGTCATAATTTGTCCTGTCATCCAAGCTTTCTTATTGTATTTCCAAGTTACAGACAGGTTATTTATCTTTATGTTTTTAAAAGCTCTGGGTTTAGCTGCCCTACCAATGACTAGGAGTTTTTCTTTTTCACCCTCCATATTTGCACAATGCAAAATTGTAAACCTCTCTTTGGGATACTTACCCCCAACACATTTTTCCTTCTTTAATGTGAGCGTTTTGTCGGGTAGAGCTCTAAAATACAGGCATGTCTCATCGGCATTATAGATGTCTCTCGGTGAATATCCCTTAAGCAAAGGACATTTTTTTAAAAACGATGAAACATCAACATTAACCGAAGCTCCTTCTCCCGAAACCGCTTTAAAACTTATATTGTGGCGGATTCTAAATTTATTGAGCCAACCAGAAGAAGCACTGAATGTAGAATGCCCCAAAGAAGCGGCTATTTCTCTTGCTTTACATCGTATTAGCAGACCTACAAAAAAAAGTTTTTTGCGTTTTTGCCACGACAAACCTATTGGTAATCTCACCTTTTTATCTATTTTAGAATTTAATATGGAAAAAAATCAACGCAAGAAAACCTTATCTAAAAAAATCATATGCATACCTATTAAAGGAATCCCCTTATGCCAAGCTGCTGTAAACCAGTCATAACACAATTTAGTACCATCACCCGCCAAAAAGCTTCATTAAAATTGCTGTTCGACATCCATTTGTTTAGAAGGATTTCTTTATGTTTATTTTTATCTGCATCTTGTGTATTTCCAATATTAAAACGCTTGGATAAGTTCCTTACACTTAATTTCTCTTTATTGTAAACTTCAACAATCCCAATTTTCTGTTTAAGCGTGAGAATTTTTCTATTTGGAGCCATTTCTACAATGAATGTGTCCCCCACTGTGTCTTTTCCACATAGACATCAGACTAATTTTGAAAGCAGATTCAATCGAAAGGGTACACTCAAAGAATAACAACGGTAAATCCCCGACCAACTTGGGGAAGTCCCTAATTGACGCCAGGCAGAAATGCACGACATAGGCTGCGTTTGTACCGAAAGATTAAAGTCGGTAAATCTCCGGTTTACTCGGGGAAGTCCCAGCGAAATTGGCGCGCGGCGTGATTGAGAAATGCAATAGCAATACTCTCGATATAAAAATAAGATAAGGCGTTTCTTTTTATTTTATTTTTTGTCCCGTTAAGAGAACATTTTCTCGTGTCCGAGTCCGTTCAAGAGAATGTCCGTCCAAGAAAGAGTTAACACAATGGAAATTATATGAGAGCCGGTCGACACCATGAGAAACCGTCCGTTTAAGGGAGGTGTCCGTGTAAGAGGGGTGTCCGCGAAGGGGAATTTCACTGTATATAAATTGTTTATTGACACATATTTCTCTTCGGAAGACAAACTGTATTAATTGTCCGCAATTAGCTTTTTCACGTTTTATTTATATTTTAGAGGGTTAAATAATGAGATTTCCGTTATTGTTTTACGTTCTCTTTTAAATTTTTGTCAGCGTCGCGCCTATAATAAACAGTTCGGTCACGCTCGTGTTCGATCGATTCTACTCCGTGCACGCCTAAAGAATTCTATTCAAATGAGAACGAAATCCACTACCCTAACCGAACGCGTAAAAACACAACAGTAATTGAATTAGCGAATTGGGCAAATGTATGCTCACCGAGGGTGCGTATTCGACGACTAATCTAAAAATTAAAACGGCTCTGACCCTTGGAACTTATTACAGTAATCAGTGTTGCCCTAAAGCTGGGCAGTTTGGATTCCTGTTCCACTCCACACAGGAGTAGAAACCTGCACTTAATAGTCGAAGAGTTAGATCAGGGAAATAAATAAAACCGCTTCGTATTTTGCTACAAAAATATATTTTCATTATCTTTTGGCTTGTGTATGTAATTAATTCCATTTCTTATCAAAGAAAACTTGTTACATTTTCAATCTTTTCGATTTTCCCTTTTTTTGACAATAATAAAAACCATGTATACTGTACTATTTATCAGTAAGAACTAGCATTACAATATAGTTAAATATAGTATTTACATTTCACTTATATTACCGTCGAGGAGTCTGTAAGCGTTTATCTGCGTATTTGTCCATCTTTTCGTCAGTTACTCAACACTTTAAAAACACTAAAAAAAACGAACGCCTTATTTACACTTAGACTTCAAGGTCCACGTCCGAAAACGATGTCAATTGAACTAAAAGAGAGAAGAATTGAAAATTTAAGAAGGAATTTGCCACTATTTCTATCTTCTTCTATCCTTCGATTTTTCCCTATCCCTTTCTTCCTCTCTGTGTTTCGACTTCTTGTATCTGCTGTTATCCTTTTCTTCCCTATACCTATCTTCTTTGTACTTACTCTCTTCTTTGTACTTATCATCTCTTTCGTATTTCTTATCATTTTTCTCGTATCTCTCCTTCCTATCCTTCTCCTCATAACGTTCTTTATCGTTATACCTCTCTTCCTTATACCTATCTTTCTCGTACCTTTCGGTCTTTTCGTATTTCTCGTACCTATCGATGTACCTTTCATTTTTATTCTCCCTATCGTTGCTCGGCGATCTTTTCTTTTCCCTGCGAAATGGAACGCGTATGATTAAGAGGGTTAATGGCGTCCGAAGGGCGCCGGAAGCCTTACCGAGTTTTCCTAACGACCTTCACGGGCGACTCGCTTCTTGAGCGCGAGTAGCTGCTGCGATGCTTTCTCGATTTTTTCGTCGGCCGCGAGGGACTCCTGCTGCGGGATCTGGCGTGTTTCTTTTGTCTCTTGTGGTGCTTCTGCGCTGGGGAATGACTGGGAGATCTGGAATGGGATCTTTTCTCCGAGACTGGCGGTGCTATGTGACTTCCGGAGCGGCTGTAATAGGAAATATGCATTTTAGATGTACACTAGCGTACATATTAGTTCGGATACCTAATAAAATGTTATAAACTCTACTAACAGATAATATAATTGCTTTTATACGTGGGCGACCTGAAATGTTTCTGGAATCCGCAAGAGATGGCGTAGAAAGTTGAAGCAGATTCATTGGTCGGCAAGGGTAGTTTCTTTTTGTCAACTGTCAATTTTTTTTTGTTTAAGAGTGTATTTTGTGTAGGAAGTCAGGCGGTTTCGCAAAAATGTGTATGTATATATATATATATATATATATATATATATATATATTAATTTGAATCGCTATTTTTAAAATGCAATAAAAAGTTTAAGTTTTAAATTTATTTGCGTGTCCGAACCAATATGGACGGTAGTGTACACCACCGCTCATAATAGAATGGACACTTTAAACTTTGACGAAATATTTTGTGCCATCTATAGGTTCAAGGATTATACTAGTTATAATCCCAGCAATGCAGAATCGCCTTGCAACAGTAGGAATGTTTATTCTGAGAAAAGTCATTCTTCTTTGTCATCTCTATTCTATCACTGGATTTTAATCACATTACTTTAACAAAAACTTTAAAATTGAACTAACACGACAGATAATAAGGCCCGGGTCTTAATATCTGCGCAGAAAATTCCCACAATTTCTCTCCAGGCTATGGATAAGAGAAACATTGGAATACAAGGGAATTGGACGGAAGATATATTGATAGAGGCACTAAATTTACTAGGAAAAGGTAAATCTCAAAAATATGTTGAACAGAGGTGTGGTATAGCAAGAAGAACTTAATCATTTGAAGACTGGACAGTTCAGATCGAAAAATGAAAAAAAAACCAACTTAATTTAGAAAAGAAAATTATCTGACTAGCGGATGAAGGATTTCCACTTATCCCAAAATATTAAGAAAAACTGTATTCAATTATGTAGAAAAAAAAAACAAAACATTGTTTTAATAAGGCTACTAAACCAGCACAGAATAACTCAGATAATGAATCCCGCTCGTGCACAAAAATTAAATCACCATGTTCTCAGTGGTCACATGAAACTGGAGGAATTATTAGAACACGCCAGCTTGAATAATAATGCATCAAAGATATACAACATGGATAAAAAAAGGTTTCCGTCTAACCCTTCATTAGGAGACAGTTTTGGTAGCTAAAGGGGAAAAACGAGTGCACTTAGTATGTAAAGAACATGCTGAAAATGCTACTATTGGTATAGGACATGCGATTCTACCTGTAATTCCTTTTTAAAAGTAAAAGAATGAAGACAACTTCCTTAGATAGTCTACCAAGCGGTTTATGACCACCCAAAGGCAGTATGACCCTTGAAACTTTCTCTGAATGGCACTTCATACAAAATATGTCCCCACCACACATAATTTTAATTTTTGATGGAGCTAAATCTCATTTAACCATTTGAATAGCCGAAAAAGCTGAACAAAATGCAATTCATTTATACTGTCTCCCTTCTAATACCACCCATGAATTGCAGCCCGTGAATAAAGGAGTCTTTCAGGCGTATGAAGCATACTGGGATGATAAATTACGAAAGTATTGGGACAAATATCCTGCTCGTGATTTAAATGGAGAAAAATTTTCTGATGTGTTTTTTACCAACATGGGAAAAAACAATGACGATATCAAATATTACCAGTTACTTCAGGTCTACGAGCACTTGTTCCTTCGATAAAGATATTCTGACAGATGTCGCATTTGCACCCAGCTTGTCGACTCAGCGACTTGAAGCTCTGAACGAAGAAGTTTACTCAGATTACGATGCAGATGACTACCTTCCTTTAGCAACATTATTCCAAAAGCTAAATACGGCAGAAAATAGTCTGAAGTCTGAAGTCTTACCAACACCAGATTTAGTTAAGAGCAAAAACACCTACAGACGTAAAGCTTTAAATTATAAAGTTAAATGAGATGTTTTCAAAATGGAACAATCGTCAGAGTTTTGTGATAATTCTTCACAACCGTGGTCATTAATTAGCCAAAACCAAAAGCTCAAACATTACACAATCGAGGAGAAATGGGAGTCTGTAACCTGGTACACGGAGTATGTGCAAAAATGTTCCGAGTATAAATATTAGGTGTCCAAGATGGATGTGTAGACCTTACAGAGGATGATACTGATGAGGAGTTTCATTATCCAAATTGTATGCCATAAAATCAGTATGAGATTAGGAACTTTTATTTTAACTAAGTTTTAGGTATGGGCTTTTAGCAGGACCAAAGTCAAAGTTTTAGTTTATTGTTTTCTTTATAAAGATGTAGACAAATGACTTAGAATAGAATGTCCGATGTCCAAAATCCAACATTGGACGGTAATGATACAGTACATTAACATTCCGAGCTATAATTAAAACTTTTAAACGAAGAGACATATTAAGCAATTAGATATACTGGCATCAGTTGTAAATGCATAGCCTACAACACATAACCACTTTTAAAACTTATTCATACAACCCAAGAACTCACCTAATAAATCCACCCCATGCATTATGAGCCCCACTACTCTTCTGCGTATTGGGACTCGAAGGACTGTTATTATTCGGTGTGTTATTCCCAGAATTCCCTCTAGCCTTCATCTTGGCATCCTGATACTTCTTGCATAACTCCTCGACCTTCTTCTCCAAATGATCTATATTCGCCTGCGAAAACATAAACGGAACCAACTCATTCGACATCCCGAAAACCC
The DNA here is from genome assembly GCA_023509865.1 of Trypoxylus dichotomus. NCBI lineage: Eukaryota > Metazoa > Arthropoda > Insecta > Coleoptera > Scarabaeidae > Trypoxylus > Trypoxylus dichotomus. The sequence goes on along the minus strand of CM042082.1, from coordinate 31,168,908 downwards.
AAACTTCCTTCGACAAATGCCAAAAACATCACCTAACGTACCTTCGGCCTATTATACAGTTTCAATATCCTAACGCAGATATCTCTAATTTCAGTCTCCGTAACCCCGAAGAGAGTATACCAAGATGGATTCTTGGGCAACGGTAGCTTCAATTTCCTCGCGGTCAAGTAGATGCAAGCGCAGGCTATGGATTCCGGTTGATACCTTACGAAGACGTCCGTCCTCAGGGAGTCGTTCATGTAGTTCCACGAGAATTGCATGAGGTTCTGGTTCCTTTCGTAGCCTAGGACTTGCAGGTACATGACGATTATCTGAAAAATGGGGTTACGACTGATCTACTCGAGGATTCCGAAGGCCCGAAGCAAGGAGATACAACTTCGACATTCTATTATTTTTTTGCAATTTTATCGTTTCGCTTACCTTGTGAGGGTGTTTGATGTGGACGCAGAAGCCCAACTCCTTCAGCACCCTCCTCTCCGCCTTGATGACCTGATTCTTCAGCTGGATATAGTTTTGGTCGAGTACTACGGGTGTGATGGTTCTGCACAGAATAAGAGAAAACGTGGCATCGTAAGTTAAAGAGAAATTCTGCCCTGGTATGCTAATGATTTTTGATGATTTAAAGATAGTTTTCCAGCATATAAAAGAGGAGTTCGGAAAGACATCGAATCCACAGAAAATACTTAATAAGCTACAATTTAAATTTGAAAATATGAAACGAGAGACTACGAGGCAAGGGCAAAATTTCCACTTTTTTTTAATTACAAAAAATATCATTCGTTACCAAACATCTTTCTCAACAAACCAAATGTTTAATTCTCCGCAAACCATATCTTACACTTTGCAGTTTTCTTTTACTGTTTCCTTTCATTTCCAAACAAAAAAACAATCTGCAACATTGCCAATACTGTCGACACCCATCAAATAAACCACACTTTGTTTATTATTTTTTTTAAGATACGGATTAACCTAGAAAAATAGACTCAAACATTAATAGACAAAACATTTGAACTCATATTCCATTAATTGATGGAGGAATGAAAAAAGCAAAGGAAAATCGTCGGTATTTCGCTTTCCATGGCCTTCCGGATTCGATCCAAAGCATCTTCTTGATTCCACAGCCTTTTACGGTAGATGAGTTAAGTAGGGGAAGTCCAGCATTTTGTTTTGATGGTTTCATTTGATTTTTTTTTTATTTTTGTGTCGAGAAAAGAATTTATTTGTAATGCAATGCGATCTGTGCAGTTCAACATGTCAAGTTTCTTTTTTTTTTTAATGGCGCTAATTTTAAATCACTTTTGATGGGAAGGCAAATACAGGCTGTCACAAAAATTCCTCCACACTTTATAAAAGATGACATCATTTACTAAATAAAGAAAAAAAATGAAGGGGAGGTACATGAATCTATTAATCCAGTACACATTTTTCAAATTTCACTGACAATTTAAGTTGGTGGTTCTGGAATCATATTTGTTAATTTTTTAAATACATCTAAAATTACTATCGGAACTACCAACTTAAACTGTTTGCGAAATTTAGAAGACGTTTTTAGTGGGGAAATTTTAAGCAAGGATATGAAGTTTCATGACACCCTGTATAATGTATATTGCTTATATTACTTTATTACTTCCTTGAATATTGATTAATTATACGAAGGTTATATAAAACCAAGAATTCTCAGAAAAATCGATATTTTGTGTCATTTAATTGCAAATAAAAGGCAAAAATTACTTAAGCAATGTCTATCATGCTCAAAAAGTGTCCCCTATTTAATTAAAAAAATATTATGTCCCTTTCTAACACATTGATATTCAAATTAAATATTTAATACTCAAATAAAACAAGATAATAAACATTTGCATCCTTCAAAATTAAATTCTAATCCAAAATCTATCATTAAACTCGTCTAATATAAAAGTCCCAAAGAAAAACGGTCCAAACATTAACCCTTGCGGCAAGATATGCTAAAATTATTCAATTACGCAAGCAACTTCACTAATTTTCAATGAGCAACAAGTGTCTAATGATAAATAATACGTATACAAACCTTTGCATCTTACACGTAACATATCGCACATCATCTCCGAACATCCACGATGTACCATTCCCCCGACATCTTGAACTCACAGACGCATTGCAGTTACCTTTTCGTTTTTGAGGTTATTGTGGGCGTTTTTGTTTTTAGGGCTTTTTGTTAAGGCTGAGGCTTTGCGCTTTCTCAGAGAATAGCACGAAGAATATCTCTGACTCGTCTCTATAGAGAACAAATCTGTTGAAGGCTGAACGCTATGAGTGGTTGTTTAAATTTTCCACCATGCGCCATCGACTAGGAGGCTCGTTATTTTTTTATAATTTTCGAGCCCCACGGAACCTCTGTAAACCAACAAGAGTATTTGAGTACCCCTTATCATCAAATTAACAAGGCATAGCCGACTTTCGAAAGAAAATACGATAGAAATTTTGGATCGTACGGAAAGCAAATGCAAATCTTCCGATCCATTTGCTTTCCGTACCTTTATTGGTGTTTCGAAATAACTATTGAAATTTATCACATGTTTCTTTTTAAATTAAAAGTGAGGTTAAAATCATTACATAACCTTATTTCAAAAAACTGACTACATAAATACTAGATAAATTCATCTAATATTTACAATAGCACTCAATTCGTCTAATTCGTTAAAATTTATCAAAAGAAAACAATCTACTCACTTTTATAAAGTTTACAAGCATACACAAATTATATCTGTCGACAAAAAGACACCTATTCATATTAAAAAGTCTAAATTATAAGTTATATTACAAAAAAAATTGATGAAAGAAAAGGCAATAAAGTAAAAAATTCCAATTGCACCTCAACTTTCCAGTCATCGTTTCACATTTTCAAAGCTAAACTTTAATCTGAATCAAAAGCACGCTAGATTAACAAAAAGAACGGCACACATGGTCGTTCAGAGAATATTGAAAATAAAAAGTTAAACTATAAAGCTAAAGAGTAACGTTAAAAATATCGTACTTACTTGTTCAAATTCACTTGTCGTATGTGACTGAACACATTTATAACGTCACGAACTCTACGTGGTGCTTCTTCGATCTTAGAAGCGAGACATACACATGCCATCGCGGTCTGATCAACCGGATGACGGACTAGGCTTTTCGAATAATAAAATCTTTGCAATAACACCTGCCCAGTAGCCATTGCCACCTAAAACACATATCGGCCAACCAAATTAGCACAAGTTATGCAATCTATTTAACAATTAGATTAAAGAAAGGCATAGGTGAGCATAACATACCTGAGGTAGTTTTAACAGGATACCGGCTGTTTGTATCAATTCACAACCGTATATTCTAAGATCTGTTTCAGTCTCCGAATCTAGACCATCTAATTGCGATGGTGTCGTCTGTAACTTTTCTTCTGGCAATAATTGATTCTTTAGCGTTAATATTATCTTGCCGTACGGTTTACCACCATTTTTTGCTGCATTTGCGGGTGGTTCGCTTTTAGTCGAACTCATTTCTTGATTCGATGGACAAACTAAAAGCTAAAAACGCAGAAAAACGTATTCACAACGTTTCACTACGACAAAATGTCGTTTTATGATTGTAGTAGGATAATTGATGACCTAAATTATATATTTCGTGCAAATGTACTAAATGTATTTTAAACTAATTTCTTTATTAAAAGATATTTAGCAATGAATTATTATTATTTCGTATGAATTTACAAATGTCGACAATAAGTTTTAATTATTTTGGAATAACTAGTATTTAAAATCCTTCAGAAAGCAAATTATGATAGCTTCCGTCGCGCATTCAATCCAATGTACATTTGTTCCAGAGAAGGCATCCGCGCTAATATTTGCAAAATTCTATCCTATAATTCGTTCTTCCTGTGTTTCCGAGCCATTAAATCTCATTCACAGCACAATATTTCCAAAATAATATATTACTTTGTATCAATCGCGTAGTATACAGCTAATTTTTTACGACCAAAATGGGGAATTCCACTTCAATTTGATGACTCATCTCGTACGGCAGATTAAATCGCTTTATTACTGTGTTTTCTGGGAAATTGTCCGAATCTGACCTCCAGATAACATATAAGCACATTTATCGCGAAGCGGAAGGACGCAAATTCATAAAACTTGCGCGTGTAATGAAAGAAAAATTGTTTTCAAACGTTTTCGTTTATAAACATGAAGAACACTTCCAGTGGCGTCGTTTAGGGGGTTTATAGGAATAACAATGTTGAAGAGTTCCATTATATTAAATTAAATGATTATCACAATCCGTTCACCTTTTCAATTCACAATAATATAAATTGTTACATTGGATTATTCCTAATGGCATTATAACCACCGTATGTGTTGTTAATGACATTCAAAACACACTTGGGTGCAAATTTTTGCTGATTATCATGGGAATTTATATAATAGCGATTGTATAAAACTTTTATGTGTCTAATTTTCCGCAATTATATCCATGAAATAGCGTAGAATTTAAATGCTAACAATTGTAAAGAATAATTAAAGGTGATAAGAAGGTCATGCTAAGTAGCCATAAGTATATAAATAATCGGATCCATACTGTCATTCGTAACAAAATTAAATTCAACATCTAGATATCTAGACGTAAACGTGAAAAGAAAATGATGTACAAGTATTTGGTAATTTTGGTGCTGACAACTGTGGCATTGGCAGCAGTAAGTATTAATTTCGGTTTTGATTGTGTTTCCATTTGGGACATAATTTCACTTTTGATCAAATTATGAAGCCATAGACGTTAAATTTAAACAAAGCATCGCAATAGAAGTTAGACAATTTTAGAAGCGAATAGTAAACGCTAAGATTAATTTGTTAACGTTTTTTTTTAATGATTCCCTAGGAAAAAGATCTTTTAGGCGATTCTGATAAAGAAAAAGAACAATGCATCAAGGAACTTAAATTAGACGCTTCCAAAATACGCAGCTTAGACGATGTGGAAGATATCGACGATATGGACAAGATGACCAAAGATGAAAGATGCGTTTTAAGATGTGTCCTGGAAAAAGCTGGAGCTATCGATGCTAACGGGAATCTAATTCCCGAAGAATTAGACGAACAAATTGCCAAAGAGTTGAATATCGACTTTTCCAAATGCGAACCGAAGAAGGATATCGCAGATCCTTGTGAACAAGCTTTCGTTTTAACCAAATGCGCTCTCAAATTGATCCTTGACGCTACGGAAAAGAAAAGTTAATAATCCTAATTTTAACGGATTAAATGGTAAAACTGTATGAGAAAGAATTATTAATAAAGTATTTTAAAATGTAATATGTTTCTTTAAGAACTCTCTAAAATGGCGCTAACTTTATGACTTCTGTATAGATTTTACAAGTTTTCAAGGAGTTTCTGTCTATGGTTTTTATCACATTTTATGACTTTGACATTTGTAGAGTAAATCTAAATTTACTAATACCATAAAATCATCGATCATCAATTCAAATTGTAAGGGCAGTAAATTGAAAACTAATTTATTTTCGAACGATGTTACGTAGAAAAATTAAAAACCCCTGAGATAATCAAAATTCGTGACATAAAACTGCGATTATAAACCAGTAGTTTGGCGAGATGCAATAGTTCTTGGAAAGCTATTTCCAGGATGCCAATAAAATTCGTACATACCTACATTTTCAATGGGAAATAACTCCAACTGCACCACAATTGAGAACAAAAAAATTAACAAAAAGTAATATCTTTATATCTCTTCCATCTTTTCAATCTATTTCACAAATGTAATTACACAGGATTTTGCAATAATCGACACCAAAATACAACCTGCAATTTTCTCCAATAACAATATTTTGTAGTAATTTTTTTCATAAAAGCCACATCCTTCAATTTGAACGAGAGATTATTCGTAACACACGGTTGATTTTTAATAAAGATATATTGTGCTCGATATTCATATATAAAAACTTTCACCGAACAAAACACAACCAGTACAAATTCAATTTTCTTTTTCGTACGAACATGGTACTGATAATCTTTTTAATATCTTCAATTTTCCATCTAACCCAGGTAAAACGAATATTTTTTAAAAATTATATTTTTCTTACATTTTTATCAAATTTCAGTGCTCGACTTTTACCCAAATTTCCGAATACAGAAAGCAATGCATGGAAGAACTAAAATTGGATATCGACAACCCGATAGTTTTCCGAAACTTCAATTTCTTGACCAATGCCCAAATATCCGATATTCAATGTTTAGAACGTTGCATTTTGATTAAACGCGGGATTATAAACGAAAATGAAACCGTACAAGAAGACAAACTAAAAGAAAGTTACCCCAGTAACATTAACATTACAATCGACGTGTCTCAATCGTGCCCCGTAATTCAGAATTTAACAGATAAGTGCGAAAAAGCTTATTTAATAGGAAAATGCATCCAGTTTCAAATCCATAGGGAACTTAACAGGCAAAACCATAACAGGGTAAGCATTTACTAATGTAATATTTATTTAAAGTTGACCGGATTGAAATTTCAGCACCGTTTCAAAAATAAACCGCCGCCAGAATGGCGAGAATATAAAACAGAATGCTTTAGGGAAGTTAATGAAAGTGATTCGAATTTAACGAATTCAATAGGCCCTAACGCTGATAATAATGCAAGATTTCATAGAGAATTGTGTATTCAACGCTGCATTATGATTAAAATGGGAATTATCAATGCAAACAACACAATACAAGAAAATAAATTCAGGGAATTGCTTGGAAATAACCAGAACCTTAATATTGCGCAATGCACAATTATTAAAAACGACGATAAGTGTAAAGAAGCCATGGATATAAAGCGTTGCCTTAATAGAACCCCATTCTTGCATATATAATCATTTATTTACTTAATATAACAGGCTGTTTATCTTAGTATCGATTTATTTTTAAATATAGCGCTGTTTCTTTATTAGATTACATTATGAGGTACTGCATCTTCCCCTTCAGAGAGCTACTTTCCAGGCATATTTTGTGAACTTATAAAATCCTTGCAATTAAGTAAATCGTTTGTTTATGATACGCTGTAAAATAAATCCTGTTTTATTGCATCGCTAAATATTATTAAAGTGATATTCCAAAGTATCGTTATTTATTTATTTATTAACAATAACTCTATTCACCTCGTATTACAGAAAGCTGCAAACGATACGTAAACATGACGTCAACTATTGTTTGACAATTAGAAAATTTTAATAAACATAACCACAGATTACGCTCTAAGTGATTCAAAAAGGTGTTTTATACCCTATTAAGGGTGTCGAAGCGTAAAAATAAAATGTTTAAACGTAAATTAGACGACTTCCAATCAGAAAGTAACGTCCAACGTAAAAATCTCAGACGCAAAGACAGAGATGATAAAAAACATTCCTTGGACTCCGACGAAGAAGACTACAATAACGACGACGATAACGTTCTAGACGAAGATGATATCGAAGGCAAGCTTACGCAAAACCAAAATCACAACTTTACACGCTATGATTCTAGGTGAAGAAGAGGGTGCCATCCCCGAAGGTGAAGTCCGGATGACAGCTTTTAACATGCAAGAAGAGATGGAATTGGGCCATTTCGACAGGCAAGGCCACTTCATTTGGAAGAACGAGAAAGAGGTTAGGGATAATTGGCTCGATAATATTGATTGGCAACAGATTAAAACGAACGCTAAGATTACGAGTGGTGCTAAGAAAGGTTTAGGCGAAGAAAGTGATTCGGATGATGAGGTTTTTGATGAGATTCAGACGTACAAGCTTATTATTACATACATGAAGCCGACAGAGACAATTACGAAGGCTTTGAGGAGATTGGGAGGAAACACAGAGAAATTATCGAGTATTGAGAGGTTGAGAAGGAAGAAAGCCGGGACTTTAAATTCAAATAAAGAAGTTACAGAGTTAACTGAGCTTGTTAATAAGGTTTTGACGAGCATGGGAAATATGGACATTTACCAAGAGACTTACGAGCAAATTACTAGAAAGGTAACTATGATGTTTTAATTGTAACATTCAGTGATTTCATTTGAAAATTTTGCAGATAGAGAACTACAATAGGAAGAATAAATCTAAGAAGGGAACTGCAGATGCTGAACTTGATATGTATGCGGATGACTTTGAAGATCAAGAAAAACAAAAACTTGGTGAATCAACGACAATGGAAGACGCAAATGCTGAATCTACATCCACTGAAGCAAAGAAATTAATGTGGGAGTTCAAATGGGATCAGAATAAAAATGATATTGAAGGTCCGTACACAACGGAACAGATGTACAAATGGGCAAACGAGGGCTATTTTAAGACTGGAGTTTGGGTCAGAAAATGCGGTGAAAATACAAATTTTTACACGTCTAATCGTGTTGACTTTGATTTATATCTCTAATAGGTTTAAGTATTTTCTCTCCTCTTGTATCTTACATCTAATAAAGTGTTTAAAAAGGGGAAAATCGTGTTTGAATTGGTACTGATAGAATCGCATGTTTCTTTATTGCTCTAATAAAAATATATTTCTACGGAATAATTTAGTCATATACAACAACAACAATTACACAGGTAGTCTTTTAATGCTCTGCTTTTGGATCCAGTCTTTCATCTGTATACCCATAACACCCCCTAATATAATCTGTATCGGATGATACACCATTAACGGCAAGCTAATTTGATGTAAGTGGGAATAACCTTGAAACATTAATTTCAGAATTGGAATGCCTAAAAAACGAAGTAATAAATTTTAACGATTGAAAATTCGATTTACCAACTTACCCAACGTTAACGATTTGTGTGTCGAACAAAATGCAATAGCAACGACATCCGAGGCACTAAAATGCTTCCTAAAATACCAAGCGGTTCGAAAACTTGCAACAATTAACACAAAATGGATGAATAATACTAGAAAAAAATTATTATTCGAGTAACGTCCAAATTTTAACAGTGATTACCTAGAGCGACAGTTATTAATACATCGATAGCATCCAATCCAATATCAGGAGTCATAAACGTGTCACAGAACGTTGTATATACAACAAATAATAAAGCTAGTTGAGATATCATATTTAACGGTAAGTTATGCTCCCGAATATCTGAATACTTCTTTAATAACTGCCCTAATAACAAGGGCAGTAAAACAGTCATGATTAATTGGAAAACCGTAGTAAATATCGGTACTAAAGTAGTGTATCCAAGCTAAAATTTAACATCAACAGAGATTATCTAACGTTTCGTCTTTACTTACGTTAAACAATAACGAAATTGGTGTAATTAAGATGCCCAAAAAGCTTCCCAGAACTGAATTAAAGATCGCAGCTGTCTCGTTTCCTTGCGCCGATTTTGTTAACAGTACAGCACTTGAGACCGGTGGCGGCATACAAGCTACAGTTATTAAACTAAAATTAAGCAAATAAATATCAATTATATTACAAAAAATTTAAATGTAAAGAACCCTTTTAAAATCCATGCGTTGACTCCGAACATCTTCAAAATACCAACGAAAAACTGCATGAAAATCGGAATGCATACGAAAGTAAAGATTTGTATAAATAAATGCAGTTTATATTGTCGAAACGTATAAAATAAAACCTCGGTTTTGAGAGAGATTCCGCTCACTAGGAATATGGTAGGGACCGCCATATATTTTACTGTTAACTCGGGTTTTAGCGGACCTAAAATATTTTTCGCATCAATTTAATCCTCTAAATTGAATTTATGGGATTAAATTACCTTCTTTAGCCCCTAACTTAGGATAAATGCAAGCAAATATGATGCAAACCACAATACCAACAAGCAACCATTGCTTACGAATAACATTTCTCAGAATGATTTTCCTAGGCATATTGTTGCGTTTTACGTTCACCAATGGTACAAATTGGCAGATAATTAATGTTGTTTCTTATTATTATCCATGTCTTATTCATGGTAAAAAAATCTTTCTTAAGATTTGTCAATAGCCCAACAAATTCAGGAATGGGCATCACGTTTTAAACGATATCCACCTTAAATTTAGTGTTGAATATTTAAAGAAAATTTAAAAAGAAAAGGCATTGTGAAATCAAATAATTTTAGGTTATATAAACGTCAAATTTGTTATTTTAGGTTATGTATTTATGGAAAAATGTCAAAATAGTTCGGTATTGTATAGGTGTGTTCAGTCAAGAATAAGTTGCAACTAATTTTTATAGAACAATAGACTGGGAGCAGTTTAGTAAAAATTTACTAAGCTCAATCTTTTTCATATACGACACGTGCAACATATATTGTTTCTGTTCCTCCTGTTTACATTGTTTCTTTTTTCTTATATTATTCATCATCAGGTTCACCAACTTAAGCTAACGTGCATAATTTAAATTTTATAACATTTACTACCCTTTCTTCAATTCAATTCTTTTATTGCAATCTTTATTTTGTTTTCGTAAACGAAGCTACAATATAATGACGATAATATGATTTTTTAGTAACAATTTTCTATCAGTTTTTCATTGGCGTACTGATGTTTTGTGGTATCGGTTGATGTTATTTTAAAATGCTTTTCTATTACTTTTAACACTAATTTTTCGAATGCAATAACACAATAAGTACATTCGAATCACACTGTATAATTTTATATGGAATTCAGGTAACTAAAAAAATAGAACTATTTATACGTAGATATTTTATTTTCTTAGTATCAATAATGCAATTACGATAGATTCCTTTTTACAGAATATATTCTATAACCTACTTTATCCTCATATACATGGTACATATGTCGCTTCCGTATTGTATGATTAACAAAAGGCAATCGTAATTTATAATAAAATGTAACAAAAGAAAAGAAAATGGGAGGAAAACAAAACAAATGAATATCTACATAATAAGCATTCTTTAAAAACGTTAAAAGAAAAAATTGTCTCTTTCCGATTGCAGCACTTAAAATACACAACTACAGCGTTGTGGCAGCTGTTATTTCTTCGTTCTTCTTCAAGAAATTCGCTACGAATTTCTTAATTTCAACCTCGTCTGAAACGAGAAAGCGAAATTAAAAGCGTGCCTTGAACGTCGCTGTCAAGAGTCATACGTCAATATCAATGTCAACGTCAACGTATGTTATAATTACCTTTGTCTAGTAGAGAATGGGATATTGTCCTTGCCATGGTTTTAAATGTGTCCCTTGAATCGAATCTTCTATCAGCATAAGCTGGTGTCAATAGCTTCACTACCAACAATCCAATTTCAGTCTTTCCCAACCGTTTACCTTTATTTTGTTTCTCGAGACCCTCCTCCTTATTTATCTTCATCTTTTTAGCATCATCCGCTCTATCGTCCTTACTTTGAGATCGTTTCCTATTTATTTCAGCCGTATCCGAATGATTCCGACTCCCCGGATGTTCCGCAGGTCGTCTCGAGCTGCTCGGAGTCGATAACCATTTTTCCTTCTGCATTTTATCATCGATTCTTCTCCGCGTAGAAGATTCGTTTTCGCTATCGACGTCCTCTCCAAACAAATTCTTCATCTTCATTCGGTTCTTTTTCTCCTCTTTACGCGCTTTCTCTTGTTTTTCGAGCTCTTCGGTAATTAGCTTCGATTGCTTTATCATATTGTCGAAGATCTCGTATTTCTCCTCGAGAAACTTACGTACGTTGTCCGACATTTTTAGTTCGAAGCCCGAAGATGAATTGTTCTTTTCTGAATCGGATTGTTTCTTCGAATCTTCGTCCTCGTCGGCGTAAAATCTCGCTAGGGCTTCTTCGGGTGTCTCCGTAGCTTCGGTGTCCTCTTTATCTTCCACTTTGGTGTCGATGTCTTCGTTACTTATTGGATCTGTGTCTTTTCTTGAGGATTCTTCCGAAGTGGATCGTCTTGATGATGAAGACGAGGAACTTTTTCTTCTTTTGTGTCGGTGGCTTCTTTCTTTCGAGACTTTTTCTATAGATAGAAGATCACTAGCTTTACAAAAGCCGGTTGTCTTGATATCTTTGTCTCGTTTAGAGGATTTTGTAGTTTCATCGCTTGGTTTAGCGTGCTCTCTTTTATGTTTATTATCTACATCTGATAAAGAGGGTGATCTGGAGGACATGGCCTCAGCTGAATCATCCTCTTTTACAAAAGTATCAGGCACTTTTTCCATTTCATCATCGTCCACCTCAGTCTCATCACAAAGTTTTGATTCTTGTTCGTTTTCTTCGGTCTCCTCCTTTCTTTCCTCATCCAAATTTTCGTCTAAAACCTCTGAAGCTGGTTTAAATGAAGGTACGTCCGACTTAAGATCGACTTCCTGTTTCCCCTCTCCATCACTTTCGGAGTATCTTTCCAACCCCTCTTTAATCATTTGTTCTTTATTAATGTTACGAAATAAATCTGTAAGGGTGCCATGTTTAGCAGGTTTTGGCTCCCAATCTTCTAAGGCATCGTATAAATTCTTTTCAGAAGTGAAATTTTTAATATTGGACACCTTCAAAATGGGAATTAGAACCGTATTTAAATTAATATGTTACATCCAACTTACCAACTTAGCTAATGCACTTCTATACATTGTCATGGTAGTAACGGTCTTGAAAACAGAATATTCTAGGTCAGCCGCACAATCTTCAATATCACTCTTATCGAATAATTGATTTTGTGAGCACTGCTTGTAATTCTCATGCAAAACGTCTGCAATGCGAGCCAGATATTGCTCCCTCGTAGCCAAACTTAGTCCACTAACTTTAGTTTTTGTTGACGAAGATGCCAGCACCTTCGTATTTTTAGAAAATAACTTATCGATAGTATCCTGTGAAATTTCCTACAAAAAATGTATGATTATAACAGTTCAAATTGTCAAATTCTATATACCTGTGGATTTCGTCTTAATTCGAACTGCTTTCGAATGAAATCGTTCGTCTGTTTCTTTGCCATTCTATCACGTTCACCAGAATCTTCATCTGCATCATTGTACATGTCCTGTAACTCCCTAAAAGGAGTCAAAATTAGTAAACACAAATGTAGGCTGATCGGTTTTTCTCTTTGATTAAGAATTACTCTTTCTGTTTTCTCCGTCCACCCTCGTATAAGTCATCGTCATATGCCATATCATGATCATAAGCTTGCGTGCTGTACTGTATACATTTAAGGTGAAAATTGTTGATCATATTCTCAACTTCCTTCTTATTCACGCAAATATCGCAGTTATTTTCGCATTTTGGGGGTGGATCCCCAAAATGATTGGCGAATAACATATGCCGACAGTCGCTAAAACAGAAGATATGAACATAATTGCCGACTTTATCTGGAAATTCACTGAACCTACTTTGCACTCTCACAATATTCCACCATTTTACCAAATGCTTTAATCGAGCTTTTAGCTTTCGCTCGTCTTGAGTCTCTATCCTTCGCTCTGGCCAATTCTTGATTTAAAAGAAATTCCACAGCTTTACTATCTGACCTGTTATAGTATATACGACAATGTGAGAGCTTTCCATCACGACCGGCTCTTCCAGATTCTTGATAAAAGGACGCTGGATCTTTCGGAACTCCCCAATGTATAACGAACCTTCAAATAATAATAATTTATACAGTAACAATCGTTTTTAATTCAGAATAATATAAGATACCTCACGGTAGCTTTATCGACACCCATACCAAAACTAACCGTAGCGCAAATCACGGGATAATCCCCATTTTGCCAACTTTCCTGACACTCTAACCTAGCAGAGTTCCTTAACCCCGCATGATAGCACATAGCTTTAACTCCGAGGCTGTTTAATCTGTGTGATAGCACCTCCGTTTGTTCCCTTGTACGACAGTAAATGATTCCGCAAGATTTATTTTCTTTAGGCACATCACTTTCACCTTCTATGTTTAACTTTTTATAAATGAAATCTTTTAAATGTTCGTATAAGTTCTCTAAAGTGTTTTGAAAGAATACGTCGTAATATAGATTAGATCGGAAGGATGATGTTTTGAATGTTTTGTGGTCTTTTCCTAGTTTGAGTGTGGAAATAATATCTTTAGTAACCTATCATCAAAATAGTTAGTGTAAATTGTGTTAACGCATAAAATCACTAAGATATCACCTCAGCTCCAGCCGTTGCTGTTAATGCTACGCATGGTACATCGTTATGTTTCCGTAGATCTCCTAATCTAAGATAATCGGGTCGAAAATCATGACCCCATTCGCTAACACAATGTGCTTCATCCACAACTATATACGCTACTTTATTGAACTTAATTAGGTTATGAAAAAGATCCTATAATATAATATGTAAACTGAGTTACTTGAATAATGGAAGTAAAATATGCAAACTTACCTTAAATGTATTTGTAACAGCTTGTTCTGGTGTAATATATAAAAGTCTAGTATTTGGAGTTGTTGTTTTTAAATCTAATAGAAGTGTCTCACGTTCAGCTTTCAATGTTCTTGAATTGAGAGAAGCCGCTCTTATCTTTAGCGTACTCAAATGATCTATTTGATCCTTGAATCAATATAATTAATACACATCCAAACTATCTACTATCTAAGCATACTTTTATAAGCGCTAAGAGTGGTGAGAACACAATGGTCACTTTGCCAGAATTTAACACCGCAGGCAATTGATAACATAACGATTTACCCGAACCAGTCGGCATAGATACTAAAACGTCGGTGTCCCCTAAAAATCAACGCCAATTAATGGGAAATTTGGACGGGTTTTACCGAAATGGAAAATGTAAACACTCACTCTTCAATATCTGAAGAACGGCATCCTTCTGCAGCTCCGATTTGAACGTATCGAACTTGAAATACTTCTTCAAAGAGTCCAGTACTTCCGTCTCTTCCATTCTGACGGGCGTTTCGTTTGGAAATCGCCGAAAATCACGATATATTAACCGATGTTGACATTTTAAAGATATATTCGCGACGGATAGGTTATGTAGCAGGTGTCAAATAGAAAATAATCCCGCCATGACACATACTACTCCTTGATAAACGCGCTAAATTTTAGTTAAATACTGATTTAGATTAAGGTTGATTAAACGATTTCGATAATTTCGAGCAGGTAAAGAGACGCGAATTCTAAAAATAACTACTTTTCATAATCTTAAACGACGAAAAAAGAAATTAGTAAAAGCGTCATCTCTACGCAGCAAGCGAAACTATCGATTTTAAAATTGAAGCTGGATGGAGTTTAGTTGTTTAATTTCTTATTTATCTATTTAGCTAATATGTTTTTTGCATGCAATTAGGTTTGGAATTGTAAATAGTGTAGTAATTTGCTGGATAATGAAGTTTAATAGATGCACCATCTATGAAATTGAGTTTGCATTATTAATGATAATAAAGGAAAAGTTTGAGTGATACAGTAGCATCTAGTGAAGATATGTTAAACTTGGAAACAAAGCGGTAAATTTGAAAACCTAGATATTTCGAAAATGATTTTAATAGATGATTTTAATTGATTCAACTTAAATTCTACTAAATAATCGTTTATTCTTGTATATAATTAACGTTTACATAACAGATTTCTTAATTTACTTAATTACCTAATATTTATAAGTTCCTTTTTTACAAAACTCCACTTGCAAGACAATATAAAAGGTAAACAAAACAAGAAAACTTTGATCAGCGAAGAGAATCAAACTTGCCAAAACATTGTGATCCCGGAGTTTATGTGTTAAATTTTTTTTCAACCAGTATATAACTTGTTATTATCATTATTATTATTATTATTATTATTATTAATTACATGTTTATATAAATATGTATATTGTAAGAAAGGCACGAAACAAGTTTTTTCCAATTTTTTTTTGTTTTTTCCATTTTAAACAGGCAGTCCATAATAACAAATAGAATAATGTTAACGCTGAATGAAGTTATTAGCATTAAGTGGAGTATTTTTTTATTTTCATTTAGTTTCATGTCATACTTCAGTCGATTAATTTAATCAGCAGGTCGCTTTTCACTGTGTTTCTTTGTATATTCTTCTGCGTTCTTGGAAAACTTTTTCCGATCTTTTAAGTATTCTTCCGCTAAATCCGCCCGCAAAGGGTGTTCTGGTTCGGGTTCATTAACTAAGGCAACTAACGCTTGTATAACTGGAATAAGCAACGTAAACCATTCAAATACTAAAAAATACGCATTAGAATCACTAACCTTGATCTGTTTTTGTGGCCGGTTTCCAATTTTCTGCACTTATAATTGGCAAACATACCTGTCCCTTCTCGTCGATATTCGGATGATATATTTTGGTTTTAAAGCTAATTTTTGGCGGCTTAAAGGGATACTCTGCGGGAAAATTTATTTCGATCTTAAAAGCGCCCTTATTATAAGGTGGATTATCCTAAAATGCAAATAGTCTCTAAAATAACGCAGCGTACATTAAACAACCCGTTTCTAATTGGATTTACCGGCACGATAAGCCCTTGCCACGTTAATATATTCGACTCATCGACATGGATATCACGAAACGACCTCAGACCCGAATTTCTTATATCTCCTAATTCCTAGAAAGAGAAACTAAAGTTATTCATGATTGGGTGATGGTAACATAACATGATTTTTATGATCCATTGTTAAAAATCAACTTGGCTAGATCCCATTCATTTACGAGGCGTAATATTAACATCAATTCGTCGGAATCGAAATAATGATTACTCATTTCTCGTCATACACACGTACTGTAGAAAAGTACATAGGTATTAAACTTTATAAATAGTAATTTGACAGTTTGCGTGTGAATGGAAGTCGAAAATGAATCATAAAGGAAGTTGAGACTAAAGATACGCTCGAATCCCGATAAGACGATGTTCGCCTTACCGTCTCAACGCGGCTTATCGCAGATATAATTCGAAAATTGCGAAAAAATACGTACCTTTTGTAGCCTTCTCGTAGCTGCCATTTTGTGAATTTTTATGTATATTTCTTTACGCGGGGTTCACTTCACCTCATGCAGAGCGCAGAACTGTGAGCAATGTGATATGTACTTCTAATATTGTTAAAATGTAATACACGTTAATGCTCTAACTCAAGGTCTTACTATAAATTTATTTACAAAAAATCTATGTGAAGATACCAAACTTAACACCTCCCACTTAGCTAGTTGAATGACAGATATTTTCGTTCAGGTTAGCCAACATTTCCCACATAATTATCTCTATAATGATAAGTCCCATGTTAAATTGTTAGAATGAGTTTGCATCAGCGCCGCTATCTACTTTTCACACATGTATATATTATAAAATATGCGCACCTAGATAATTAATATTACATAACATATAAACATAAAAAAAATTGATTGGCAGACAGAGAAGAATACAAAAGTAACATAGATAATGAACGTACATATACATAAATTGCTTATAACAAAAAACAATGATCTAATCAAATTGCTTAATTGATATATTTGACAACATCGATCAGATGCACAACTCTAACAGAACAAGTATTAAGTGCATGATTACAACAGATTTTCTATGTCCGGGTAGGAAATTCATAGGAATAGTTCAAAGAGAAGTACAACCAAAAGAGTCATACTTAAATGTGTTAAAGTAGAAATTTGGATAGGGAGCAACAGAGCCGACGCAAGATTAATATTCCATAGAATAAAGAGTTAACTCTGCTAATAAATGTAAAAATCACTTACAAAAATGATGTAGCTTAATACGTGACACTAAAAATTTTGCAGAATCTCTACGAACCAAACAAAGAATCGAACAGAAACGAAGTCGGTCCTTTTTCAAACATGCTTTCATTTTCGTTTTAACGCATTAATACCGCATTTGCTCTGCTGGCGCCTCATCCGCTTTTTACCCAAACTAATTTCATTATTCAATCTCCTCCGTAATACATTTTTACCCATTATTTCCCAATATGATTCTATTCTCGGGAATGAGATAAAACTGCATGCAAGCTGCGAACTTACGCAAACGTAAAATAGCACGTTAAGAAATTTTTCTTAAAAAATTCATAGAATTTATTCCCTTTTAAAACCCCTTTAATTAAATCAATATGAATAATAGTTGTAATTTGAATCTGCCTCTTTAAATGGTGCGTTTTATATAAATTTGTAAGTACGTTACTAATGGGAACTAAACTTTATAAATAATTTTCAAATACAAGCCCTGTCCAATTTATTAGGGCTACTTGTTAAAATAGCTATTTTGTTAAAATATATAATGGAAAACATTATACAGGCATAAGTTTATTCAGAACTGTTTATAGACATCGCCACAACTATATAAATAATATTTTGTAATGCCTCCTTTGGCTTGTATAATTGCTCTTATCCTTTTTGATATACTGTCCATGCAAGCGTTAGTGGTAATTGTAGAGTCATTTTGCCACACCACGTTCTCAATTGCACTGAGGTCGGAAGAATTTTCCGTCCAAGGTAACACTGGCAGAGCGTGCGTTTCCGAAAAACTTGGGATGGATTTGGCCATGTAGCATAGCGCCTTATCGTGTATGAATGTGTAAGGTCCTTCATTCAGATCTAAATCATTGATATATTGCATCAAGAGGCTGATTTGTGGAAGAAGCCACAAGAAGCATGGGTCCGGGTAACACCAGATACCTAGACAAAGCTAATTGCAAGAATGCGATGATTGTATACTGCTAGAACTTATATAGACGAATCGGGACCTTAGATATAATTTATTGCTAGATATGTAATTAGCTGTAAATAATAAATACATATTACGTTTTTCACTTGTGCTTTTAATTTTTTCTTCTAAGTACAAATAGTTTCGAACGGTAATGTATATATTGTCTATACCGATGATATAACCTATATTATCTCTGGACATAACCTAAAAAGTAAATCTTAAATCGCAATTAGCCATTATATTCAATCATATTATCATCGTAGCATGAGCAATGATCCTCATACAGTTGAGAATTTCTATGGAGTATATCTCTTATATTGCAAAAATCCTAAATATAAGGGGCGCACATACATTGGATATACGGTAGACCCTAACAGACGGATTAAACAACACAATAAAGGCAAAGACCACGGTGGTGCTTGGAAAACCAGTAATAGAGGACCGTGGTAATCATAAAAAGTAGTTGCTTGTTTTCTTTATATTTCATAGCATTTTAGGGTGATGGCGTTAATAATTCATGGATTTCCGAACGACATAGCCGCTTTAAGAGTACTGGTCACTTAACACAAGTAGATTAATATTTTAATCTAATAGAATTTTAGTTTGAATGGGCTTGGCAACACCCACATAAGTCACGAAGGCTCAACCACCTTCCAAAACGTAAAAGTAGGGAACGAACATTTGATTTTTGTATTCGTATCTTGTCGGAGATGCTAAATGTTGGGCCATGGAATAGATTACCTTTAACAATACGCTGGTTAGAGCAAGAATTGGTGAAAGATCTTTCTGTAAGACATCAACTTAATCTAGCAACTTAAATGTAGTGATAATATCGAATTTTTAAGGATTTCAAAGTATCTCCAATACATATGCCGATCTGTTACGGATCGGTTATTAGCAAGAAAATACCCAAACAAAACAATTCCGATGGTAATGTAGAAGATTATCACAAAGAAAGTATGCATTGTGATATTTGTAATAAGGGAGTATTGGATAATAAAAGATTAACATGTCTCAATGCAAAGTGTGATTTCATAAGTCATATCGTTTGTTTATCAAAGTTCTTTTTAAGTCCTGGGGAATATGTACCTGTTGAGGGAACTTGTCCGAAATGCAAAGACACATTTTTATGGGGAGATATCATAAGGAAATATAGGGGATGCTATGGAACATTGAATTTGACTTTAAATACCAACGGGGATGATTTCTATGGTTCTGATTCTGATTAAATGTGATTTTAAATTGTAATTGTACGATATTGATCTTTTATTGATTTTGAATTAAAAAAGTTGTCAAAATAATTTTGTTTTTTCATTTATTCTCTTTCAAAAACGTTTGAAGCCTTTGTAGAAACCGCTTCTTTCACGAGTTTCTAACGCGGGAAATTCAAATTATTAAAAATTCCAATGCAATATTTTCGAGTTTTTAGGATATTCTAAGTAAAATAAATCACTTTCAAATCGTTTTTAATCATTCTACACACGCAAGTCGTTGTGGCTAAATATGTTATTAGCAAGTGTTGCCATAAACGTGTTTCGAATTATCATTGGCGAAAAATATCATTATTAATGCATATCGCAATTTCATTTCGATCTCTATACAAATATTTTCTTTTCCTATTCGAAAAAATCGTTCATATACACGATGGAGACGTGTTTGCTTTTTTTTTTTGTTTGTTGTTGGTATGCAGCTAGCGGTACTTTCTTCGACTCGTCTTTTAGCGTGCTGCGCTATTGCTGACCCGATTTTATCATTCTCCTCCTAACTGTTTTTTCCGCTTTATTATTCCGTAGCTGTCGACGCTAATATGCTTTATTTAAAGCGTTTTTGGTATGGAAAAAGTTAGTCAGTATCGATCGAGCTGTCAAAGAGTTTTAATTTCAAATAAAT
Organism: Trypoxylus dichotomus; assembly: GCA_023509865.1. Classification (NCBI taxonomy): domain Eukaryota; kingdom Metazoa; phylum Arthropoda; class Insecta; order Coleoptera; family Scarabaeidae; genus Trypoxylus; species Trypoxylus dichotomus. The sequence continues at coordinate 31,148,464 of CM042082.1, read as the reverse complement.
TGATTAACGTTTAATTCTTAATCGATTGTGATTAGTCGGGCTTGGTAAACCACGGTTTTAAAATAGAGAATGTTGTGGAATCGCCGCAAAACATTGTTATTGTTGTTTATGATCGTGTTGTTGGTAGTACCGAACTGCGAATCGAGGAAAAAGAAGAGAAAAACGAAACAGGGTTATTCGATGATCTTGCGACAGAAAGAGACGAATGCTGTCGATTTTATAAGGTTGGTGCTATTTGAGTTTAGATAACGAGGTTTAAATTAAAGTATAGATTTGCGATTGTAAAAGAATATAATTTGAGTTATAATTAGTGTCCTCCAATCGAAACACTTAATAAATACGTAAGAACAACCGTTCGCTTTAAATTTTATCACGATAAATTAAAAAAAATACGTATTTAATAACTTGAAGTCTTTGAATAAAATACAGGTATTCGTTCCTCCAAACACTTTTAAAATGCATTTCTTCATCAACATCGAAAAACATTGTCTTTATTTACAGATTAGTTGTGATGAGGTTAATATATGGCGTCGCCACAAGAATAGGACTTGGTGAGCCGATTTCAGACGCCTTAAATGGCGCCTTTGTTCCGCCAGGGGTTGAGAATGAATACGGTGATTATGGCGATTTTGATTTGTTTGACCGTGACGAAAACGATGACTACGATTATAGATAATAATAAGCAATAATTTAATTTCCACACATACATTTTCCCGTTCACTTTAGGATTATACGAAAATGGTGTGCCAACATTTACATTAATGTATATAACTTTGTTTTAACGTAAATCTGTTAAATGTTAAGCAAAAAATATTATGGTCAAGTCTTAGTGATTATCACTGTACAAACGCGTTTGTTAAATTCATTTTAAAACAAAAATTTTTGCGAATATTATAGTCATTCCTTTAAGGATGTAATAATTATGGACACTGTATATAGCACTCAATTTCACGTCTAAATTATTAAGTATGCTAATTAAACAATTATCGATACCAAATATGAATTGTTTAGTGAAAATATAGGGTTTTAGGTCGATTAGTTACTTTCTAATTAACACCTACAAATCTATCTATTTATTTTTTAATTTATTATCGTCGGGACCTTATTTATAGTAATACTTTTGTAAATAAAACAAATATCTTCCAAATAAACCGTGTTTTATTTATTAACAAAAGAAAACCAATCTTAAAATGAATAAAAAAAAGCCTTATCTAACTTAAATATTGCATCAACTACAGGAATGATTAATAAATGCTTCAAGTGATCTTTTGATTCATATGACCGTTAGCTTGACTGTTTTGATTAGGCGTACTTGCCTCAGCCGACCCGTTAGCCGTCGGCATTTGTAACAGTCTGCTCCTGCGTCTCGTATAATGCTGCCATAGCAATATCTGCTGATCATCGATGAACTTCGTGCATTGCGAACTTACTAGTTCTCTGCGAAAATGCTCGTACTGGAGTAAATCCAAGAAGTACAAGCACATAGGATACTTCAGATACTTGGCATACTCGGGCTCCTTCCAGTACAGTAGATATTTGAGATAATTAATGAAAGTGATGTCCTTGAAGTAACCGCGTTGAGCTAAGACTAAGAAATACATTCGAACACAAAACAATAATGGCGGAGTGGACATAACCTACAGTTTAAATAGTTCGGATTCCCCAAGCACTGTACGAATTCTAATTCGATTTGGAAGCGGAGCCGTTGTTGTTCCTCGGTCTCTGGTACACCTGCAACATAATTCCAGCCTATTTTTACAATTGTAGTGCAGAATTTTGTAAGTTTATTCGATTTTACCTGCCATTACTTAAGGAGTGTATCCAAACAAAATTGACAGATTGAAGTGGATTGAAGGTTAACAGCAAAATAAGTATGAGATTGAAGCAAGTAAGATTTGCTTCTTGCTATCTTCACTCAATTGCAAGAAGATAAAAGGATTTTGGTGCCTTATTCAAATTTATCTTGTCTCCATCTGCTTAGTTCACTACATATTACAGCCGTATCGGCATTGAATTTTTTTATAATCATGTTAAGAATCTTAATCGACTAATGTGATATTTTTTTCTGTATTATTTCAATAATACGCAACGTATAATGCATTTCAATCCATTTTCTATGTCAAACAATTGCAATTTGGCGTTTAAAATCGCTAAGTTGGGTATATTGAGTTTAAAAACAATATCCTCATATATTATTACAATTCACGCTGTATATATTCTTTAAATATAACTCATGCAATCCAATTTTGTCGTCAATTCATTATTTTCATTGAGTTTAAACATTCAATCTCGAAACTAATGTATAAACTGAATTAAAAAGATATTCTATACATTGAAAATTGAATCCTCAAACGAGAAATTACGTCTCTCATATTACATAATAATATAACAGGTGAATACACGATTTAAGATATTAATAATACGGTTAAATATTTTAAATAAATATATTCATGTCAATGATTTCAAGTAGTATTGATTATATAAAAATACAGTGTCATCAAAAGGTACTGATCGTGTCGGTATACCTGAGAAGTTCACAGCTATTTTGGTTTTATCAGTGGCATGTTTATGTTGTAGGAAATTATTTAAAGTATGAATAGATAAAATGTATTCTGCATAACACAACCTATACTATGAAATAGCAGTAAGCCCGTGGCAAGGATAAGGTGGCAGTCTTGCAAACGTAACAAACTAAAAATATCTACTTCCCAAGTACCAACTTAACCAATCCTTTTTGATTAAATTGTATTTTATGCTTATCTTTCTTACACATATTTACTATTTTATCTGTCAGAAAGTTACTATGCGTCATCAATTTCGATTTAAATCTTTATTTTCGTTTCGATCGCTTTGTTCGTTCTAGAAATTTCACTCGTCGAATTTAGAGCGTTAATTTATCGTTTAGAAGATGTCGTCGAAGCCCTACAAGAAATCGATGAACCCTTTTGAAGAGGAGGACGACGATATCGATGACGAAACCTTCCTGAAGAATTCAAGACGCCCCCAATCAAGTTTCGAGGAGCAGATACAATCGTTGCAGGAGAAACGGAAGGAAATCGAAAATAGGACCGTCCAGAGCACCGAAAGAAGTATAAGCATATTGAGGGATTCCGAACAGATTGGTATAGCTACTGCGGAGGAGCTAATGAGGCAAAGAGATCAATTGGAAAGGACCGATAAGAGATTGGACGAAATAAACGCTACGTTGAGATTCTCGCAAAAGCACATAAACGGAATTAAGTCTGTATTTAGTAGTTTAAAGAATTTCGTTTCGGGAAAAAGTGATACGAGTAGTCCTACTTCTGGGAGTAACCTGAGTAAAGCGCAGGTTTGTTTATTTAGTTAATTTTAAAGTTGCGGTTCTTATCCCATTCTTTTACTTTTAGCCTGCTGATACTGATTTTAAAGAAAATGTCTCTTCGTACGATAGATATGAGAACCATCCATCAACACGATTATACCAGGTAAATAATGTAAACGTCCCATCGCAAACGCAAGCTTCGGGTAGCAAAAATATTAGCGCAGTGTTAGATGCTAACCTACAAGAGATGGCCACATCGATATCTCGTTTAAAAGGTCTCGCTACGGATTTATCGCAAGAAATTGACGGCCAGAACGAACTCATCGATAACATCACAAATAAAACGGAGACAGCAGACTTAACGATACAGCGACAAAATAAGGATATGCATCGGATACTAAAGAAGTAGGTAATACGTCACAGGGTTAATATGTTCTTTTTCGGTGTATTTAGGATATCGTCTTCAATGTGGTGCTACAGCTTAGAGCAAACAAGCTTCATTCTCAATGGTTAGTCTTTGAAATCTTACTTGAAAAGTGAGTCCTTTCGGTGTCTTAATAATTCATGTGATTGTAGCCCTGATACCTTTAAATTGTCCTTCGTGCTAAATGTATAAATCGGAACAGATCGATTTGGATCTGTTTGATACTTGCTGTGTTTTTTTCATTAATAAAATACTCTCGAAAGTACAAAAAAAAATACGTGAAATTCATTCCAAGGAAGCAATGATTTTATTGTGATTAAGTAGTGAAACGTTTTTATCGGTATTCTTCTCTCTATTATCACTATCCTTTATACTGCAAGGATCTTTGATTTTATTTCTAGTGAAATGATACTAAATCTGTTTTTTTTTTCTTTTAATATTGTATATATGTACTATTAAATATTATTTTAAGAGATCTATGAATATATTTATTTAAACATATTAATTTTTAATTTTCGTCCTAACGTATCTGTATTTAGTGGTGTGAAGAAATTTCCAACTTCAATACCTTGTGTTTTGATGAAAGTGTCTGTATTTAGGTGTAAAGAAAGAAATACAAAATAAATATTGCTATTTCTGGTATGATTGCTTTTCAATTACTGCGTTATTTACTTCTTTTAAACAGGAGAAAAATTAAAAAAGGGGAAATTGTACAAATTATATTTTAATTTTCCTCCAAAATCATTGTTTAATAGTTAACTATGTTTCAGTTTTTATAATACCAACAAGACATCTATTTTGAATATTAGCCGGAAGATGGCAAAACTAGAAGGATTTTAATGTTCCAATTAAAAAGAATTAATTATCACGAAATTGCTTACTTAATTTATGTATGCAAGATTTTTAATAGGAAAGTTAATAATGAAAGAGCTAATAAATAATGTTGAAACGGAATAGTAAATTTAATAAGGAAAAAGAATGTTGAAAGTTACTATATTTAATGGTGAGATGGCGCCACAAATTCAGACAATTTCCTAATTTTTTTTAAATGAAAGGAAGAGAATTCGTCTAATTCATTAAAATCTAAAACTTTTTAAAAGATAAATAGTATTAGAAGAATTAATACAATTGAAGTTCGATTCTCTCGAATAGTTTGTTTACTTCTTTCAACAAAGGAGAAAAGAAAAACCAAGATTAATAAATAATTTGGATGAGGTTATCTAACTTTTATTAAATTATTTCCAATAGAAATCAAATTCATACAAATTCAAAATCTTATTTCTGATCATTGCATTACTGACATGTGTTTGGTTCGATTTCAAACTGTAAGGAATTTTGCTTGAAAAACAGTGTTAATCTTTTTATGAAAAGATCAAATTGATGCTAATATTATTAATACACATTACAATTAGCAATAGAATAAAGAGCTGATAATTCGAAACAGGTGGATTTATGTGTATTACCGACTTAATAGATCTCACCGTTTATTTTAGCTATTGGCCAGTAGAGGACACTGTAGAGTTAATAATTTTTGATTTAAATATTTTTAAAATGTTAATATTTTTCGTCTATAAATATAGATTGATTAATGTATTAATTCAAGGAGAAATTGATTACTTCAAAATAGGAAAAGTAGTAAGTTGATAACATTAGAGTATGCTGCCATCTATTATGTAATGTGAGATATATTTATCTCAGATACAAACCGATTTCTAAACATTCACCTTCGTTAACGATCCCAATATAAAGTTTCGATTCCAGTGAAAGCATACCATTACATCTTCATTACCTTGAACTCGGAAATTTATCTAGGATACATAAATATGGTCTTTCTTCAATACTGTACCTGCTTCAGCCCGTGAAGTCAACGTACACAACTGCACGCTAGCGCCTTATCTCGGCAGTTATTTGGCGATGACGTCATCTTCCTTACTCCAAGGAAACCGATGTAGTTACTATTTTTAGATGTGATTCAAGGGGGCAATCTCTTGGATTTCGTAATGTCGTCACTTTTTAATAATAATAATAATAAAGCGAATTTATGGGAAATCTTTATTATACAGTATGACTCTTATAAAGAAAAGGGTTAATAAAAAAACACCACGGACAATTTTGGTGAAAATATACTTTTATTTGGTGTGAAATATGTGAACTACATCAATCTAATAGTAAACTTGCTTAAAATTAAAGGGTTTTGACGAGAAGCTGGGAAAAATTAAAAAGAAATGTATATCTTCAACTACAACTACAACAAATTAAGAAAAGGGTTTTACAATATACAGAGTGTCTTCGAAGTGATGCATTCTCTATTCAAAAAATATACATTTTAAAAAAATAAACTGGAAGAAATTCTTTTTATTTTGAAAATTTATATACACAGAGTGTTTATTTTATTGTATTTTATTACAGTATTTCATAGATATTTAGAGCAAGTGCTCTTTTTATTTATAAAATAAAATGGTGGAAGTTCTTTTAGAAGAAATATAATTTTTGACATCCCTTAGGCCGTCAAAAATTTCTACCAAAAATGGCAATCGATGTAGTTCTGTTAATATTAAATTATTTTCATCTCAATGTTAATAATCTTAAACCTAATCTTTACGAAATGACTAAAAAGCTATTAATGATAATTAAAAAAGAAAATTATTGTTTTTAATATAGTAAGAACCTTTTTTATTTGAACACAACTATTATATAAGAAAAAAATATATATAGCAATGAGGGCAACTCGACTAAAGCTACAATGTAAAAGGCAAAAATGCTCCAATTGTTAGCAAAAAAAAAGTATAAATAAAAAGATGCAAAAGAAATAAAAAATGTATGGAATTGTGTTTGTTCAAACATTTATTAGTGACAGAGTGTGAAGTTAGCTGTTGAATATGGAGTGACATACGTCAAGTAGTATACGCATGAAGTTGCCAACGAATGTCAAATGATGTATATCACTCTTCTTTTTTTTTAATATTTTTGTAAGATTTCTTCCTTCTCCGCAGCAGAAATTAGTGGTTGTCACAATTTTTACTACATGACACCTTAGGTAAAAATTGTACGACCTCGTAATTAAAATTAACGTCGAAAAAGGTAGAAATCTGTTTTAGTAATCGGGTTGGCTTAGAAAAAAAAATAAAAAATAAAAGCTAAGTTAGGTAATACGCATTATCTTACACCTTATTCTTTTACTATAAAAGTACTTACCTTCTGTTTCAGTTTTTAGTTTCAACAAACGAACCGCATGACAAAAGATAGTTAAACTATGCTTAAATTTGGTCCTGCAGGATGACTTCCATTCTCCTTTCCGAACGCAATTAAAAGTTACTGTACTGTTTAAAGTAATTGTCAAAGAAATGCTAAAAAATATGTTGGGCGGTTTTATACTTCGGTTTATTATAACTTAAAAAAAAAAGAATTACTTTAGTGAGATGGAATTGAAACTTTGAACTTTCGCTGGGAAGTCTGTTCTATTCACCCTTCCCTTCCCCCAAAAAGAATCGCACTATAACTTGTTCTGTACGTTTTAGCACGTAAATGTAACCATGTAATAATATATAAACTGTATGTATAATAATTTTTCACTAATAAATCTAGTTTGTTGCGTCTTACAGCTAGTACCTCACATCAATCTGCACTTTTCTTCGCCTTGGGGATCCCCTTGCTGATGGTGAAGTTCTTCTGCGGCTAGGTAGCCGCCAGACATCTCGCGGTGCCTGGATGAACTACTCGATAGGTGTCTGCGAATTCTGAAAGGAAAATTTTGAAAATTAAGGGATATAATTATTAGAAGTGGAATACAATAGAACATAACCTATTTGGTTCTTTTTATTTATGGCGAGATCCTCATGCCTAACCCCTCGCCTACTTCTACTTGATTAGATTAGATTAATTAAGGGTAATGATTATATGAGCTGCAAACTGCTAGGGTTTGCCTCCCCATCCAGTCTAAGAGCTTTAATAAATTGCAATAGCTGTGGTAGTTTCAGAGAAGGTATTTCCTAGTCTATGACGTCTTTGCCAAGATGGTTGGCACGGGTCTCTATAATGGCAGTGCAGTTAGATGTTAGGTGTTCCGAACTTACAGCCTCCGCCCCACAAAACCTACATGGATCTTGTAGAATAAACTATTGGTGAGTCTGCAGTTCTTGTGATATAGTCAAACGCTAGTGTCGAGATTTTAAATGCGGAAGATCATCCTGTGAAAACCTGGATTGCAATCCTGTTAAATTATTTATATAATCTTCCGAAGGTTTTCCTAAATTTTAGGTTTACAAAAAAAAAGTATTTTGTATTAATGGGAGATATAGCTTTCGTAGATTTATTCACTTTCCCCCTTGCATTTAGAAAGTATTTAAACAATATGTCACATATTAATCAATAAATGTAAAAACTGTAATCATTTACAAACTTTTTCATGCATATAAATATTCTTGATCACCCCGTATATTGTTTATGTTTACAGATCGCATTAGATCATACGCTAATCTCGTTCATAATCGATTTCATTATGGAATGGAGTGACGTCGCTGATGTGACCGAGGTAAAATTAGATATGATTTCAGTGTATACCATGGAATTCCTTACGTTAGAACTTGTTCGAGGACAAATATTCTAAAAAAAAGTCGTCTATGTAAACGAAACAATTTCGAACGTTGCAAATATGCAAATAATGAAAAGTAAAAAAGAAAATTATATATATACACTGAAGTATAACAAGGATTGGACTAAAGTAATAAAGGAGTTTACTAAATTTTGTTTGTCGTGAAACAGTCCTAAGGTTTTGTTCCGATTAATATGGACAGGTTCACGGTTGTTGAATTCAGATTTCTATGAAATTTGATGTAAATATAGAGCAACTGCACAATACCTATCATATATAGAACATTTACCTTCGAATTGGGAGATGATAGAGCAGTATCATTTCTACATTTAAATATACACTACCGCTCAAAAGTGTTTAGGCACACCTGTTTTCATGGATTATTCATATAGTATTATATTTACCAAAAAAACATTATAATAAAATGAAATACGTATTTAAACTGTAGTTCAGTAAGATAAACACCCATTATATCGCATAAGGTTTGCTATCATTTACCTGCACTTGGTCAGATTACCATAAACTGTTTATTCCGATGCAATTACAATAACATTCCCTCTGAATTTACTGGGTAAATTTAGTCATCTATTAGATTGTAGGTAATAATGTTTAAATTACCTTCCTAGAAGATTATAGTGAAATCTGTAACCTATGGTCAGTTGCAGTGTGGTATTTACTCTATTCACGTCGTGAGCGAAATATCGTGTGACAATTTTTTAAAATGCCTCCGCGAAGAGAAATTAGTATGGAAACACGTGCGCTTATAATAGCTTACCATAAAAGTGGCACAGGTAATCGACAAATTGCCAAAAAAATGAAAATACACCACGCTACGGTTGACTATAACGTAAAAAAATATCGGGAAACTGGCAGTTTTCTTAATAAAAGACGGAGTGGAAGGCCAAAAGCGACAACATCTGCAGATGATCGTAGAATAGTGGTTACCAGCAAGTTAAATAGACGTAAAACAGCACCGGAAATCACCGCAGAATTAAATGTTGGTCGCCAAAAACTAGTCAGTGTTTCTACAGTCAAACGTCACCTACAGAAAGCCGGGCTTCATGGACGTATTGCGATGAAAAAGCCATTACTACGCAAACAAAACAAGCAAAAGCGACTTAAATGGGCTCGTGAACACCAACACTGGACCATAGAAGAGTGGAACAACGTCCTATGGACGGATGAGTCCAAATTTGAGCTGTTCGGAACCCGAAGGCGCATATTCGTAAGAAGATCTGTGGGCGAACGTGTCAGAGAAGAGTGTATTGCTGTTACCGTGAAGCATGGTGGAGGTTCTATCATCATTTGGGGCTGTTTTGCTGGCACTAGTGTAGGGGACATTGTGAAAATTGACGGTATATTAAAAAAAGAAGGCTACCGCGAAATTTTGGAGAACCACGCAATACCTTCCGGAATTCGACTTTTGGGTCTAAATTTTATCTTCCAGGAAGATAATGACCCAAAACATTCCTCTAAATTATGTAAAGACTATTTACGCCATTTAGAAGAGGAAGGAACTCTCAAAATTATGGAATGGCGTCCCCAGAGCCCCGATTTGAATCCAATCGTGTTACTATAGGGAGAACTAGATCGGGAAGTACGGAAATCGGCTCCGACATCAGCTCCTGACGTGTGGAATAAATTGCAATCGAGTTGGACCTTAATAACACAAGAAACTCTGGCAAAACTTATTGCGAGAATGCCTCGATTGTGTGCTGCAGTTATTAAATCAAGAGGAGGTCACATAGATGAAAGCCAAATTTAAATTAAACGTTTTAATTTTCACATTTATTTAATATATTTTTATTCATGTACGTGTACCTGTGCATAAAAAATAAATATTATTAACATTTTTGCTGTCAGTGAGAGTGCCTAAACACTTTTGAGCGGTAGTGTAAATACCTTGAATAGAAAATTAGATTTTAGTACCAAAACCAATTTCAGAGTACAAATACTTTGGACCTCCACTGTATCCACACCATATGGTAAATGTTGTTAATATTCATTACCCATACTTAAACGGATTTCAACCCGATACTCCGATCGTACTCCCAACGTTTTAAACAACATTGACGACGGTAATCGTAAAATATAAACGTGACGCTAAAAAAACCGGTATTTTGGAGCATTATATTGCGTGGGGAACTTATACGAGGAGTTGCTCCAAAGGCAAGGGGAAAGCTTGAGACCATTTTATGCGATGCACGCGTTTGAATTCGAGCTATTCCATTCCGCGGCATTGAAAATAATCGATACTAGCGCTAGCGTTTTGCCTTTTCGTGGTGCAGACCGACCTACTACGATAAATATGCAAATTTTGTATTCTCTAATGTTTTAGCTGGGAAGAAAAAAACAACGAGTAACATCCGATGTACAATGGATAAAAGTAAAGTATCGTATTATTATACTAACAAGTGATAAGGTAATATGTACTTAAAAAATACACGATAAAATCAGTAAACATTAATAATTATGTAAGAGATACACGGTATGCGAACGCGTATTTGAATTTAAAACAAAAAAAATCCGGATATTAAATGAGATTAATAACAATTAAATCCCGAATTTTTTTTTGTTGATAACGAATGAATAAATTAAAAAATAATCGGCATAGCTTACTCGGTGGTTTTATAACACATGTACTTACATAGTTGTGAAATGCATAAAAATATTGTTAGGAAGGAAATTTTCATTCAAGATAAGGCAAGCCGAGTTCCTTCTTTTATTATTTGCACGATAAACAACGCAGGACTACAATAAAAAAAAATGTATGACAACCCTATATTTAATTTATTTATCTTCCAAGCTACGCCACTGCTTCTAAATTAACATCAATAAACCGTATAAATTTCAATAACATCTTTACCAAGGTTATTTTGGACAAAACAAAATTTCTGTTTATAAACATGATTAAATAACTAAAGAATGTCACATCTACCCCACTGTACTTACTGTATAAATAAATAAAATAACATCTTCACGAAGGTTATTTCGGATCAAGGAAATAAAATATCTATTTATAAACATGATTAAACAATTAAAGAATGTCACATCTACGCCACTGTACTTACTGTATAAATTTCAATAACATCTTCACGAAGGTTATTTCGGATCAAGGAAATAAAATATCTATTTATAAACATGATTAAACAATTAAAGAATGTCACATCTACGCCACTGTAGTTACTGTATAAATTGCAATAACATCTTCACGAAGATTATTTTGAATCAAAGAAATAAAATTTCTATTTATAAACATGATCTAAAACCAAAGAACGTCACTTCTACGCCACTGTATCAACAGAAAATATTTCCGGACTAATATCTAGGGTTTAAATTTCATCTCAGCTACGTAACAAAGGTACAAAATAAAACCTGTATTGAAATAACTTTGACTTTCCCTAGCAACAACGCTGCGACAGTTCAAAAATAAAATTAAATTTTTTTTTTATTGTGAAAATATTAAATTAAACGGTAGATAAATTATGAAGTTCTGAGAAGTCACATTTGTTTCAAATATATAAATCGAAATTAATATTTTTGAGGAAGATATTAATAAATCAAATTCATCTACGCCAATGGCATCCATAAATAGAATGCTATATTTAAATTAGTATACTAGCAACCGTTTCAACACGTGCCTAAAAAAAAAATTGATATTTTAGGACCATTTTGCTTGGAGAAGTGCCAAAATTTTAAAAAGCTTTACATAACTCGAAATACGTACGCCACTGGCTTAGCATTTAATAGAACTCTCATGCATATAATATACACACGCTCTCTATAAATAGAACTTCGATAATATTTACACGAATTCTAATAATATCTTTCGGATTGTTGTAGATTTAAGAATTTGTTTTTTTTTTTGAATTTGCATCGTTTAATTGCAATAGTTAATATGATTTATCTAAACAAAAAAAATGTACACGTTTAACAATTTACGGTCAATAACCGTGGCTTCAAAAAAAAAAGGCAGACTCAAAAGGAAGTATCTGTACAGAAAAAGTTAATAAAGAAAAAAAAATGGTAAATACACATACACCGCTGTCGATTCGATTTTGATCAAAAAAGCGTAAAATCTTGATTAATCTTCGAGATTTCATTTGCAAAAATATTACAAATGTCTATAAACCTTGTTCGAACGTATGTTGAACACTAATTTAAACAAAATAACTACAAGCAATTAAAGTTTAACGAAACATTCGAATATCTTTGAATGGAGGTGTATAAACAGGTATTGCGAAACAGTTAACTCGTTTACAAGCGAAGTTAGACAAAAAAAGAACAGGTTCTATCTCTCCACATTTTGTGCAGCGCTTTTAATACCGACACAAAAAAAATATTACCTTTTCGTGTTGAAAAGAGAAGAGCAACAGATGGATATCTAATGAAAGAAATGTTACTAGGAAGTGATGATGATCTAGGCCGAATTCTTGAAATAGAATTCTCTATAAATCGATTAGTTGAGTTCCTTTATACAGCAAAGGTGAAAGAAATAATACTCGTATAAGAAATGTAGACGTTGAATTAATAAGTTATTCCTTTAACAGCCTACGGTGGCATTGAAATTGATTGAACAAATAAATACGGTTTTAAATAAGGTTAGATGGATCATATAAATTAATTTGTAAATTAATGATATCACGTTATATAATACCACGCTAAAATAGAGTTTGACGCCTTATAATAATGGGTTTTATTAATTAGTAACAATTAAAATTGATTAAAAACAATAATATAATAATTTTATGCAAGAATTATCTCCGCCACTGGATTTGTGCTTTACCCTGAGATGTGTTTAAAACCTTAATGCGGCAATTCCTGATCAACACCCGATAAAAATAATTGTATTACCTCATCTACTTAGTTTTTAAAATTCAAGTGTGGATAATGAAACGACGAACGTCACTGGAAACACTGTCAATTTACCAAAATGTACAATTTCATAGTACTTATCTAAAAACGTGGTAATAAAATCATTGAAATTAATATTGTTTGAAATTAAGCTTAATAGGGCATTTATTAATTTTTATGTACGAATTATCTACGCCACTGAACCGATACGCAAAGATACGTATAAGACATCAATGATAAAATTTATAACAAAGATCCGAGAAAATAACTTTACTACCTTTTCAACAAACAAGACTTAATTTTTAAAATTGAAATGTGGACAATAAAACGACGAACGTCACTGGATATACTATCAATTTACCGAAATAGCTAATTCTATAATATTTAACTAAAAGCGTCGTAATTCATAGAAATAATTAGCAAATAATATCATTTAGTCATTTTTTCCAAGATAATTTTTATACAAGGATTATCTACGCCACTGAATTCGTTCTATATGCGAAGATACGTATCATAAATTAATGCGGTAGTGGTGTAATTTCCAATGAAGACCCGATAAAAATGTGTTTGTTGCTCTATTTTGAAATAAGGTTAGCATTTTAATCTTGGTACTAAAACGACGAACGTCACTGGAAACCCTATCAATTTATCAAAATTTGCGATATTATAATATTTAACTGGAAACATTGCAATTGATAAAAAATAATTAAAATTGTATAAAAACATAAAATTTTTCAAATGATTACCTACGCCACTGGATCCGTACTTTACGCAGAAGTGTACACAACAATTCAATGCAGTAATTACGTAATTTCCAATAAACACCGGATAAAAATAACTTTATTACCGCATCTATAAAGATCTGTTTTTAAAATTGAAATGCTCGATAGTAAAACAACGGACGTCACTGGAAATACTGTCAATTTGCCAAAATGCATAATCCTATATGTAATCAAAAAATATCATTTGTTATGAATGCAATTATCCTTGAAATTAAAGCAAAAGTTCCTTCCAAAAGTTAAACAACAAAAAACTCTTACCTTTCGGATTGGGCAACCTCCAGACCGTCTGCGTTCAAAATGGTGGTCGTCATGTTATCGGCGACGAACCATCTCTGTCCTTTCATCACCAAATTACTGGGCGGCTCGTGTTCTTTGCCCAAATCCGAGGACCAAACGGTGATGGTCGAATTCGGATCAATCTTGATCGATCTATGGAACTTGTACAAGGTCTCCTCTTCACCGGCTTTTCGCAAGATCTGCCAGCCGCTCAGGCTGACCTCCTTATTGCTTTTGTTGTGGATCTTCACGAATTTACCGTCGGGATCGACATCGGCGACTTCGATTTCTCCTTTGGCCGAGCTGGTGACGCTATAATCGGACATTGTGGACTCTTGACTTTCCTCCAACAAGGTTCTCTTGCGTTTGGCTCCTCCTCTGACAGGTGTTCTCCTTTGCGAACCGGCTCTCGTGCTTCTGGAGGTATCGGCGCTACCAGGCGGGGTGATGTTCAACCTGGCCTCTTCGGATTCGAGCATCTTCCTGTAGGTGGCGATTTCCAAGTCTAAAGAAACTTTAATGTCCATCAAATCTTGATATTCCTGCAGCTGATGCGCCATCTCGTCTCGCATCCTTGCCAACTCCTTCTCCAAGAGATCCAAGTCCTCGGCGTGACGTAACCTCTCGTTTTCCAGGAGCTTCTCGAGGTCCCTACAGCGATTTGTTAGGATGGCGTTTTGTCCTTCTAGATCGGTTATTTTGCTCGACAAGGTGTCGATTCTGGTTCTCACTTGACGCAGCTCGTCGATGGCTGCCGTAGCGGCGCCAGAGTTACGATTGGCCGCCGTTTGGAGGTTCTTGATCTTGTTCTCGTAGAGCACCTCGATCTCGTGGCGATTATTCGCCATTTGGGACTCGTATTGGTCTCTGAGATCTTGCAGGGCCTGGTGCATTTTAGCCTCGTATTGTTCGGCGAGGCGGCCATCTATTTCGCTGATTTCGACTTGGCGACGGACGCGGGTTTCAGAAAGCTGCTGTTGGTGGACCTGCGAAAGTGGGAAATTTGAAAATTGAAGCGTCGAAATGAATACGTACTGTTTCCGGAATTGGATAGTGTAATGATAAGAGAATGACAAGAGAAAATGAAATAATAGTAAGAGGAAAAACAAAGAAATAAAATGAAAGAAAAGAGATACAGACATTTTCTTTCTTTTTCCTCTCACTCTTATTTCTCATTTTCTCTTACACCTTATCATGACACGGTCCAATTCCAGAAACAGTTCGTTTATTATTGAAGCGTTTATGACGTGTGGAATTACAAGTACAAATACTTTTGAGGCACACTGTATACGAAGAGATTGTCATCTTAGTTACAAAAAAATTGCAATAAGTGGTGGTTAAATATAATCTTTTAGAGCGAAATGTTTTCAAGTAACAGCTGCTTCCGGCCTTAACGGAAGTGAAAACCAGCTATATGTTCTGTTTTCAGTGATTTTTCTTGGGGCGATATCCTCTAATATTTTAAACCAGCTAAATCACGTTCTTTATACGTTAGAATAACTTTACCAAAGCAAAGCATCCATAATTTTTAAATTTAAACACACACAGAGAGATGCAGCATCTTTATGCCCATAAAAAAGATAAATAAACACGGTTTAGACTTAGAAGAACCATGCTGTTTTGACCAGATGTGGCATACAAACGGTGTATACGGGAGCGTAAAGGTAAAAATAGAATTTGAGTGAAACGGTGATGTTTAAATGAAAGTAAGATTGATAGGAACCAATTTTAACACGTGGAAATTTATAAATAGTTGGAATTCCCCTATTTTTTAAGACTAAATAGAAAATATACGAGTAATTGCGATAATATTTACAACGAAACATATGTTAGGGATATTGTTCGAGATGATTCACATAAATGTGTAATTTATTGATTTTGATGATTAATCATGGAACAGTTTCGATGAAAAACACTTCTCGAGATAAGCCTACAGGAACAGGAAGTCGGGAAATTGGAACAATCGAGTATAATCGATTATCATACGGGCTGCAATTTTATAAAAAGTAAGCTTAGTAGGCTCTGAAAGACTACGTAAAAGCTGTTCTTTAATATTTTTAAAATATCAAGTAGGCTTTGCCTTGATTGACGGGAAATGGGACACAATTATGAGCACCCCCTTCCGGAAAAACTTTGCATTATATTCTTTCTAATTTTGCTATTTTTTTATGGCGACGGGTGAATTTTTTAACCAATTTTAACGAATTTGTGAGAAATAGGAATAACTAAATAAGTGTAACAAAACACGATAAGTATGAGATTGCAAAGCCTACTTGACACTTTTTGACCTTTTAATGGCAACTGTCAAAATTTCAAATGTCTACTGCCAATAGTTGTTTAAGAGTGTGTTTTGTGTAGCGAGTAATGTAGTAATTAACATTTCAAGGCCTACTAAGCGTTATATCTTCCCGACTATGATGGTTTATAAGCGTTACATTATTGTAATCAGAAAAATAAGCTATATCAAAATACCAAAAACCATAGACAAGGGTATTCAGTGGTCCTCAAATTTAGGATGAACTTTAGGTATGATAACCGCGTCGAAGAAACAAAAAGTAAACAAGTATAAGGAATAGACGTATTTAGCAAAGTTCTTGAATGGGTCTACTAACTGACACAGTTGAATAGGAGCCAAGGAATTCCACCATATGACATCATAAGAGTCAACAAACTCAATATCAAGCATATAAGAAGATTTTCCAGCCAAGTTTAGATTGCAGCAAATTACTGAAAACATTTCAGACTCTTGTGTAAATATTTTTCTATACATCAATTCGACCGGGTAAATTTGCTTAATGTCTCTTTATAATGTTTGTTCAGCTGAATCAGCCATTCTTAATCTTCAGTTCTCGGCAACTTTCGCTGATTAGATAAGCTACAATGCGCAAAAATAAAGAGGTATATAATTCAATGTGGGATGTTATTTTTTAAAAAGCTCTTTTCATAGTTTGAGATAATTGTTATTTTTTTTTTAACTTCCCTGTATGTTCAAAGAATTCTAGCAGGAAGTTACATAATCTTTCGAAGCAATAAATAAAATATTTATCATGTTATTAATAAGATTTCTCTTTGAGAATTTAAATGAAGAAACTGTCGATTTTGAATCTAAAAAACTTTTTAAGCTAAACTTTCGTATTGAACGATACCCAAACTTCAAATTGTTTTGTGTATTCCTTTCCAATAATTAAAATTTTATTTGGAACCATCAAGGTGATGACCCAGTTCAGCAGGTTTACAAACTTCATAAATATTAATGTAAAAGTGTGCCATTGCCAACTTGACAGATGAAACAAATTGTTTCTCGTGGAAATGATGTAAAGTTTGTTTTTCTATCTCACTTGTTTCATTAGTTTCTCAATGGATATATAAAGAATGTTGAAATAACATTTTATAGACATTACATCATCAATACAAATAAAATTTTGCTTGACTAAAGTGAAATTGCAATGTTTAATTAAAGAAATTAAAGGGAAGAAATCCTACCTGATCTTTGAATGACAATTCTTCGCGAAGACTCTGATTATTGTTCTCGACATCAACTCTAGCTAAAGATTCCTCTTCTAGCTGCTTCCGTAACTCATCGACCTGTTTCTTAAGCTTATCACGTTCTTTTTCAAGGTCCCTAGCCTCAGCAATTGCCTTCTTAGCATCCGATTGAGCTTGGTTGAATTTCAAAGTCAAATCGTTGGTACGGGTTTCTAAAACTCGAACGTTGTTATCAGCCAACAATAGATCTTTACTTTTCTTTGCGAGGGCAGCTTTTAGCTCCTCGTTTTCATCCCAGAGACGCTTAGTATCGATCTCCAAACGCGCCTTTTCCTTATGAGTCTCATCTAATAACCTTCTAGCATCGGATAGCTCATGATCATACATAGATTTAATATTGGACACCTCGCGTGTAACAGTCTCCTGGGTAGTCTGTACTTCGCGTGTAAGGCGGCTATTTTCCGCCTCCAAATAACGCACCTTGTCGATGTAACATGCTAGGCGATCATTCAAATTTTGCAGATCCGCTTTTTCCTGGAGTCGCGAATGCCGCGTAGGACTTAGGGGGCTCGCCGGCCTCGTAGACGATTGGGGCGTCGAAGATTTCTTCGCTCTGGTTGTCATTTCAGCGTATTGCGAATCGTTTTTTTACCACGATTCAAGTACGTACGTGAGAAAGTAGGATGTTTATAGTATGGTTAACCTATACAGAACGTTTGTACGCGTTGAACTGAATCGTTTTAGCACCGATTTGCACCTGTACACAACGCGAACTGTGCGCTGAGGCGAACTTTCGATTTTTTTTATTGGACTAGCCGTTGCGAAAATGTAACCACCGCATAAACTATTTTCGGTGATGATGAAGCCGAAGAGCGTGAAGGAGCGGTTAATTCTAACGGTTTAGCTGTTGGATAAGTGGGGCGTGGGGCAATTTTTTGAATAAGGACGCTACACGCTTGTATAATGCGGAAAAACATGTCAAGATGGCGGTAAAGTTTTAATTTTCATTAATTTACCGTTAAAATTCTGTAATTTGTGTAATAATTAATAATTTTTATAATAAATAAATGATTGGTGGCAATATTTAAGGAAAATTTGTTTATATTTATGAAATATTCATATATTTTAATTTTTACCGATAAGAATTTTGACGTATCAGACAAGTTCAGACATCTGTTACCGTATCATCGAACTTCGAGCTACAACAATTAATTAATTAATGACAGAGAATTATATGTAAATCTAAAATAAAATAAATAAACTATAAATGAAAATTGTATTCAACTGCACGATATTAATTTAATACTTATTAGAATATTATATTTAAGTAATAATTTTATAATGAATAATATTGGTGGTGTCATCTATTGTAAGTTGGCTGATATATACGAAGAAATTAGTGGTAAATAAGATTATATTTTTAATATCTAATGTAAAATTAATGAAAAAGAAATATAGTATGGTTTAAAAATCAATTTGATGAAAATTTGATTAAATTTGCGAAACTTTATTCATATAATTAAATTATTACCAAAGAATTTTGACGAAATCCGACCGGCGGTGACATCTATTATTATCTAGTCATATTGTGTTGCAAGTTATTTCATATGAAAAATGAATAATAATAAAAACATAATATTCTATTCAAGTAATAATTTTATGAATGAAGATGTACGTATTTATATTAGGGGTACAATTTATTACAATTCAATACAAGTGCTACAATAAATTAGTGATAATCACGCTAATACTTCCAATATTATAAGTAAAATTAATAAAAGGAACACAGAGAATGCTTCTAAAAATTATATTAAGAGAAATTTGTTTAAATTGTGAAACTTTATATATATAATAAGTTATTTATTAATAAAAAAGTTTGAGGAAATTTAATCAGTGACGACATCTGCCATTATATCATACAATTGTTACAAGAAAGCTCTTACTGGCGGCATCTTCTTTCAACATACAATTCACTACGATATATTTATAAAAAATAATTCTATTTTTGAACAGCTCATAAATTTAATGGAAATAAAAGTTGCATAGAATCACATAAAGAACTTTAAGCTTTATATAATTAATATTTTCTTTTTAGAACTACAAAAATAAATTTGCAATCATCTCACGGATGTAAGGTCAAACTTTAAAAGTAATTGCTTTATTTATAGAAATTTCATACCATACTACAATTTGGTTAATAAATGCAATATTTGTTTCATATGTACTCTACAACATTGACTTTTTTATTAATTATACAATATTAATAGATATAGTTCAGTCTATTTTGATTAGATGGCAGCATATGCACGAGGGAGTTACAAATACCGTGACGTTTATAAAGTTGCCTAATGTGCGGGTATGTAACTTGATTTATTTAAATTTAAACTCCAACGGTCTTTCATGTTTTATTAGCAAATATTTCGAGATATATTTTTTAGATGAAGCGTAATTGGGTCGTTATTGATTAAATTTTGTTTAAAAGTTTCATCGGTACCAATTCTAAGATGGTAAAACCGCAAGATAAAGTATCTAAGATGTTATTCTCACGTTTATGGCTTCTTACAAGGCATCTAGCATATCGAATGCGATTTCTTCGTTAATTATGGCGTAAAATATCGAATTTGAACTAGAAATTCTACTATGATCGTATTTAAATTTCGTCTCATTCCAAGAATAACCTAATAATTCGAAGTAATTTCTTTCAATCGTCTTCTGATATTCGTCACACTCTCCACGATTTCTTTATACCAAGCCAACTACGCCAGAAGCAATGCCTCGACGATCTTATTATAGAAAATTGGCGAATGGCGTACGAGCTTAAGACGACTTGGCTTGCTGCGATGGCATAAAGTATAGTGGTCTTTTCTCTAAGCTAAGGTTAATGGTCCTTTAGCGCGGCTCACCATCCGCTAAGAGCGGCATCGCTTGTCCACGCTTCAATAACCTAAATAAAACACGTTCCGCTCGCCTAAAATCCTGACACCGACTACACCTGTTCGCTTTGAAAATCAAGTTACCTGCAAAGTTCAGACGGTGAACGCCACTCGTCGCGCTAGCAACTGTTTTTCGACGAAGGCAAGAAGGAGAAGGTGATGAGTGCCGTTGCTCGTTTGTTTTTGTTGTACGGACGCAAGGTTTGCGCGATTTCGCGTTCGTAAAACGAACAAAATCGAAGCCACCCCCGGTACAGACGCAGGTGGTGAATTTTTCACTTCTTTTTGGTTTCATCCGATCGAGTGCGCCTATATTCGAGTTCGATAGCGATTGTTTATTCCGTACGCAACATCATCCGGAGAGAGAAAGAGATCGGTCGTGTTTTGTTTTCGCCTTGATCCATAGGTGACTGCGATGATGATGTTTTAATTAGAGTTATTTCCCTTTTTTCTCGTTTTTGGAGGATTTTACTTGTTGGCAGTTCCTTTCTGGAAGACTTTAAAGGATTTACCTACTGTACGTGTTTGATCAAGTTGATTTTTTTTTTTTTGAAAAGGTGAGTTGATTTTTTTTTTGGAATTGGTAGTTTTTAAGGGTTAAAGGCTAAGAAACGTATTGATTTTGCGTTTGGCAAAATGTTTCTGCATATTAGAGCCATCTTCAGGGATTTGGGATATTAACGTTTGCTTTGGGAAGGAAGAAAATGCTCCGAAAGATACGAAGAAAGGAAGGTGTTGGTGCAAATTATTATTTAAGCGTTTAGATTTGTTCAAGATTTCTACCAAACAAATTGGTCGTTTCACCAATTGTTATCTAGAGGAAGTCTCTTGGGCACTGTTTACAAATGACTTATTGTCAGGTATATTTTGACATGCATAAGATTAGTGAGGCATCATATCATAAGTTGTTTCTGGAGGAATGTGTATGTAAATCAGATCTTGTAATGAAAACATTTTTATAACTAGAAATAATTAAACTTACATGTTACCAACATAAACTTTAATTTTCTTTTTTAACACTCTCAGTAAAATTAGCGCCCATACTACCACAGTGGTAAGGATGCTGCTCCTTTGATAAAGTTTTCGTCAGAACACAACTTTCACTCCTTTTGTGAGGGTATGACTAACTTGAAATTGTTATTCTGCAATTTCTTTTCTAATAAAGAAATGTCTAATATCTAAATACTTTCGTTGAGGATGATAAACTTCGTTTAACGTCGGACTAAGATTTCTTCTTCAAATGTCTTTAACTTCTAAAGAGTCTTTTGTGTTGTTGAAGACGACACTGTCTATTTTCTTGTCTATATCCATCGGCATATACACTTAGTAATATTTCATCAGATTCAGTATATTCTAATCTGCATGGAGCAGTAGCTTTTCAATTATCTCCGTATCTTCTTGACTGCAAACCAATGTTTATTTATAGAATTGTTGTTGAAATATTAAATGGAATATTTGGCCTTAAACATGGCGCCAAATAACGCACATTTCCCGCTGTTTCTTGATGTGGTATCATCTTCATATTCCTTATTATTAACATCTAAAAGATTGGACAATAATTTGCCTGGATATATTTTTGTTAATCTCACAAAACTTTACCATTCCTTCTGTCTCTTGAAATGCCAGTACCTTGGCAATTCTTTAATGGCCTTAAGTCTTTCATATTGATTTTTCTTTGAAGATTTGTTTTAAAATTTTTCCCATCACTCTTCCATTATTACTAAAAATAATTTCATCTACATTCTTGTATAATGTAAAAAACGTAATTGTCAATTTTAAATCTTTGCAATTCGAATTCAGCGAGTTTTATATTCCACATTGGTGTTTAAAGTCCCAAATTGTTTTATTTAATTTCATGCAGATGGGGACTTTTCAATGTGCCTGCAGAATGGCAGTAATTGAATACATCTGTTTAATACTTTACTATAGAAACATAAGTGTCTTCATAGTCGATGTTCTTTTGTTGAGGACAGCTTTTAATAACAAATCGTGCTTTATATCATAAATATATCAGTATTCTTATAAATTTTCAATATCCATTCGTGTTGAATTGGTTTTCGCCTTTCTGGAACTTCAACCAAGTTGACCATTAATGAAAAATATTCTTCTAGAATCTGCTTCTGTAGATGAACATCTAGCCTACTGAGAGCTCATCTAACTGGGGTAAAATTCGAAAAATAAGTAATTTTTCTGGAATGAACATAAACATCCAACAACAAACACCGTTTAGCGGCTACGGCCCGTCAAAGTTGAAAAAGAGAGAAAAAAAATCCCAATTTTGAAGTGCTGTAGCGTCGGAATGCGTTGAGCTAGGGCGTCCTTCTTTCGCCTGTTTAGAACCCTCCTAGGGGTCCTTACGACGCGCCGATAAGCGAACGTCTAACTCTTCCCGTTAACGCGCAGCAGAAACGTCGCATTTTTTTCTGACCAAAACGATGAAATTTTTTCGACCCGAAAAATCGAGGGTCGGAATTTCGGGGTTTTGACCCTACCGGAACGTGGCCATATATGGGTGTATTACGCCTGAGCCCTAACCGTTTTATCATCCTATCCGGTAGATTTTTACGCGCCGAACAAGAATTTTTTTAGCACGCTTCGATATCTCTAACCGTTTAAGAGATTCGGCGGTTTGAAGTTCCGGGACTTTCGAAAAAACGCGAAAAAATCGACCCTGAAAACGACATCTTTCGACGTTTTCTCGTGTCGCGCGTTAACGACGCCGTTCGGACGGACGAGTTAGACGGTTTCCGATAGAAAAATGTCCGCGGAATCGATTGCGACCGCTCCGGACGCCCTAGCTCTAACCGTTTAGCGGCTACGGCCCGTCAAATGTTCTTCATGGTTCATCAAATGCATTTTGTGTTTCTGTTGATCGAATAGGTAAAACATCTTCATCATTACTTTGATTTTCTTCGTATTCCAAAGATAGATTGTATAGTTTCCTATGCAGATGGAAGTCTCATTTTATTATCCTCTGCTTCAAGGAGAGTCGAATCTCAGGCTCTAGCAACTCGATGTCCTTTTTGAATAGTTGAATGTCAAATAAAATATAGATTTTCAGATTTTTGATTAAACGTCTATACTTGTACCATGATCTTTGACATCAAAACCTTTAAATGCTCCAATTCTTTTTTCTTTTAGTCCAAGCTTGATCAGATTCGATTTTGTAAATAAGCAGCTGCAATTTTGACAATTTCAATTGGCTTTATCACTAACAGTGGGATTTATCTGTTCGTCTTTCAATATGTTGCCTAAATTCTACAAGTTTATCTGGGTCTTGATACTGCGAACTGAGATAATAACCAAATATCTTGTGGATATAAGCAGCTAAAAGAATTAAGAAATATCTTAATATGCCAATGAGTTCTAGCTTTTCTGCAGTTTCTCAACATTTTTGTTCATAAGTTCAATATCTGTAGACTGCTGAATCTTTTATGTCATAATATTATATTCTCCTGAATATGGTAGGACTTATCTTTTACCTCTAAGTCGAGTTTGCATAATCATGCTGTAGCAAGAGGATCTCCTATTTCATCGCAATCTGCTACAATTCCTTTTTACCATCTGTTAACAATTAATAAACTGACAATAAGTTGTTTTTATAAATCGCGTACGTGTAATACATTTGAAATACATTTGTTTCAGAATTATTTAATCTAAGTGTAACCTCGGTAACACCTTTTCTGCACAACTAACAGTCATAGCAACTTTTCCCAATTTTATCTTTAGATTGTCATATATGATTGTATAATATCCAAACTTGTTAGAGTTATAATACATTATTTTCTTTTGCTTATTTCTAGTTTGATTTCCGGTAAAGAAAGTTGAATTTTATGACGTGAAGATTTCGATTTTTAGTTTTGACAAAATCTCCTCTCACTTTTGTACTTGAATTTTCTACAGCCATCATTAAGCGTTTATAATTGTCAGGTAATTTACTTCTATTATAATCAACTATAGAAGCACATTTTTCTAATCTGGTAACAATCATCTGTATGGAGAGACTTCAATCTTAGAATCCATGTTTTAATTTCTTATGGATGTGGATGTAATTAGACAAATGTATACTAGAGTTGGCTTTAGTTTCCCTTCCAAGTTTGTTAGCATCGTCTGTGGTTGGCACCTTAACACAGAATACAATTCGATAAATTTTCATTTTCAAGATAAGCTTGCATTGCAAATGACCAGTCATAATTTTCTCTACCTCTGAGCTCATCCAACTCGGCTAAGAATGTGGTGTCCACATTGGTAAAAGTTATATATGTGTATCTACATTATTCAACATAAAAAAACTCTGATAACTTATACTCGAAAATGTTGAACTATTTCAGAACGTTTGTTTCATCATTTTGTTGCCTCTATTGCTTGAGTCGTGAAATGTAGACCAATAATTTCACGGACACTTATTTTTAGGTGCAATAATAAACTGGTAATACATCGTAATGACATAAATAGAGAGGCAAAAGAACTAAAATCTAAAAATATGCACGCATCATGTCCTACAAGGCAACATCTCAATAAAATGACATAAAAATTTTAATATAATTTTTAAAAAATTAATTGTCGAAGCTTGTCTTTTAATAAAGAAAATAAACATTCATTCATTAAACTAGGTCATTATTTTATTATTTCTTTTTATTTTGACAATGACTTTTGGGACACCTTGTATAATTATATGTAAATTCAATATCTTAATAAACGTTGATATAGCATTGATAATCAACTTAAACACGAATAATAACTAGAGTTGTTGTTTGGGCTAGAAGAAACTCAAAAATAATAAAATTAAAATGGAAACTTCTATGGTGGTAAAGTATACACTGCGTTATCCAAAAGGATCTGATTATGTTGGTACACCTGAAAAATTACTGTTGAAATTGACAAAGTTCACAATAGTTTTGATTTTTTTCAGCAAGCTTACGTCTTCATTCTAGCATGAAATTATTTGATTTATTCAGTATTTACATTAGAATGTGTGTAACGAAAGAATATTTTACAACAACATACAACTTATATCACAAAATACCAGCATATTTAATAAAAATAATAAACTTATCAAGTTAAAAATATCTACTCAAGCTTCTTTTTGCGACTAAAGTGTCTCTTAAAGTCCTTAAAGTCGTCCGTTAGAATAAAACCACAGCAGGAATTTGTTTCACCTTTCGTTGACTAGCATAAACGTACCAAGCTGCTTGAAATAATAACGAAAGCAAATTTATATACCGTTACCAAAACAAGTTAGTAAAGATTCCTACAGAGTAATAGTAAAAGAGACGTTCTTTAATCCAATATTCGAATAAACCGACAAAGGAAAAGAAAATAGAAGAGATAATCAGGAACCACCGACAATGTTACTATATTCAAACAATTACAAACCTTTAAAACATTAATTCTAGTGTTTGTATATGTGTAATATATACGTATCTGTCAAAATTTCAACGACTACTTAGATCTTAAGCTTAATTATATAGTATCTCGTTCGATACCTCGAAATTAGCGTTTTAGAAATTGTACGTTTGCAAGTGAAATAATAGTGGAATCTTGCATAACCTAACGCGTCTTTTTCCAAAGACATTTACAGGCTGCCAAAGACAATAGGCATTCATTAGATATAATTAGTAGGTTAGGAAGAGGTATGAATGAAATATTTCGGAATATGAGGCAGTCAAGGTAACGGATAATGGTATTAAGTCGAAAGGAAAAAAAAATGAATGCTAACCAAAATAGTAAGAGGAACAATTAAATATACACGGAATTATGTAATTTGACGTCGATTTAATGGTTTTAATCTGCAAAACCGTATCTAAGCTCTAGTAAAAGCGATTTGTTTTACAATCTAAAATAAATGGAAAACTATCATCGCTTTGGGTTTTGAGTTAATTTGTTAATTAAAAGACGGTATTATTGCAACAAATGGAATTGGTTTCATTATAATCTTTTCTCTTGTTGTAATCGATTACATTGAAGAGATAGAAATATTGTTTCCTCAGTTCTACGTAATTACTAATTTGAAATTTTATGGTTAAATTTAATTTGTCACAATCTTAGAAGGTGTAATTTAACTTGTAGGAAATTAAGTAAGATGTTAAATTTGATTATCTTGTCAAGGTTGAGTTTGTTGACGTTTTTTTTTGTACTTTCGTTAATACAAAAGGACACTACGATCTTCATACTTTCAGTCACCAGCAAAACATCGGACTGTTCAAGATCACACAGCAAAAAATCAGATCTGTGCATCCATTATTACTATTTTTTTTACGTAATTTGCTTTCTTCGGAGCCGATTCGCCCGGAAAAGTCCACTACTCCAACTGTTCCTTGGTGTCCGCTATGTAGTGTGTAGGATCCAAGTCTCATCCATCACGAAACGCATGAAGAAATTCTTTCGATTGCGTTGGATCCTGGTCAGACATCCCTGCGAAACGGTCATCCGATTTCGTTTTTGTTCCGGTGTGAACAAAGCGGTACCCTTCGCACCGAAAGCTTTTTCATACCCAAAATTTCGTGTGGGATATGGCCAACGCGTTCCTCTGAGACGCCTGTAGTCTCTGCTATCTCTTTCAGCTTTAATCGGCGATCGGCTAACACGATATCATAAATCTTGTCGACCATTTCATGGTTGATAGCGATTTTTGGGCGTGATTCGTCACTTGTGCTTGTGCGCTCACCCAGAAGCTGATGGTCGAAAATGATGGAGTGCATACGCCATGAACCTCTAGCAGAATATTTCGAATTTTTGTGGCTGTTTTTCCAGCCATCCAGAAGTGTTTTATCACTGCATGAAATTCAATTTAATCCGTTCGCTACAAAAAAACACTTTTAAATAACAACTATTGACAGTAGACGTCTGGAATTTTCACAGTTACCTTTGTCGATCAATGAATTCACTTCAACCATCGTGCGCCATCTCTTGCCGATTCCGGGAACATTTCAGATCGCTCTCGTATGTCTTAATTTGAGCCATATTATCATACTTCATCTTAATTAGTAATAAAACGTTAATTCTCGTTTCCCAATTTAATTTATCTTGTAGAATCGCGTAGTATTGAATTGGGAATCTAATTTTCGTTTCTTTTGAAGGCATTTGTATCCGAATCGATATAAAATACGTTTCTAATGTTTTCTTCTCTTACAACCTACGTTCGTCACTATTGCGACACTTTCCTTTCGGTATCTTCATTAATTCTAGACCACAAACAAGAAAGGCAAATATTTGAAGAAATCCTTACGTTTTTTTGTAACGGGCCTCACTTCGGCATACACTACCACATACGTATTAAAGGAAAAGCTAGACAAGGAAGACATAAAATAACAATAGAAGGAGAAGATGTACATATATAATTTAAACAAGGAAGAAAACTCACTGTTTAATCTCGTATTTATTTCATTACCGACGTTAAAGAACCACTTCTTCTTCCACCTATGTACATCGTCAATACTAATAAAATTGGTATTCGATTTCTCTGAATTCCTTCCGAAGTCTATCATTAGCCGCCGGGTAGTACT
Source organism: Trypoxylus dichotomus (assembly GCA_023509865.1). NCBI lineage: Eukaryota > Metazoa > Arthropoda > Insecta > Coleoptera > Scarabaeidae > Trypoxylus > Trypoxylus dichotomus. The sequence goes on along the minus strand of CM042082.1, from coordinate 31,120,312 downwards.
GAAGAGGCCCGCTTTAGAAGAGATTACAGCGTGGCCACCACACGTTGTTATCGCTTGCTTTGCAGTTTTTAGGTCAGATGACTTCAAAGGTATTGAGAGTAAATATAAAAGCGTGATGAGGTTGTGTTTTTCTATTGGTACAATCAAGTAACATATTATGTATGAGAGTAGTATATATTCTGTATATTTTGATTTGTGTGTGATTTTTTTTTTAAGAATTTGAAAACAAAATGCGTCAGTAGTGATTTTAAATAAAACTTCTTTGTTTTGAAAGAAAAATATAGAGAAAAAAAAAGAAGTTCTTACACCAAAGAAATATAATATGCACTTCAAATTATCTATTTAATGCAACAAACGGATGAAATTAAAAATTTTCCACCAAAGAGTGAATTAAGAAAACAAAAAGTGCATGATTTGATAACTTGCTTGAGAAAAGTTCACAAGATCAACCAAACAATTGAAATTTCTCATATAACACATGGGCTGAAAAGTCCCGGGCCTAACACATAGATGACGCTAGTTTTATTGCAGTCACCTTTCTCTCAGTTAGTACTAACCTTCAAAAGATAGCTGTTCAAATTTCATGATATTCTATACATTAGTTTGTGAGTTATCGTGCTAAGAGTCACGCTACTTTTGTTATTTTCAAAACAATGGATCAAAAACAATTTCGTGTTTTAATTTTACACTGCTTCTTGATGGGAAAAAATACCGTTCAAGCGAAGCAATGGCTTGAAAAGTGTTATGGGGACTCCGCTCCATCAGAAACAACAATAAAACGTTGGTTTGCTGACTTCAAACGTGGTCGTAGAGACACCGATGATGCAGAACGCAGTGGACGTCCAAATGAGACGGTAACACCAGAAAACATCAAAGAAATCCACAAAATCGTTTTGAATGATCGAAAAGTAAAGTTGCGTGAGTTACCTGACATCGTAAAGATATCAAAAGAACGTATTAGCTTTATATTGCATGAGCATTTGACTATGAGAGAGCTCTGTTCAAAGCGGGTGCCGCGTTTGCTCGCTGTTGACCAAAAACAAGAACGTGTTGATGATTCTGAGCAGTGTTTGGCCGTGTTTAAACGTAACAAACCGGAATTTTTGCGTCGGTATATGACAATGGATGAAACATGGATCCATCACTTCACTCCGGAATCAAAACGATCGTCATCTGAGTGGACAGCAACTGGTGAACCTCGTCCAAACCGCCCGAAAGCACAACAATCGGCTGGAAAGGTTATGGCCTCGGTATTTTTGGGATGTGCGTGGTGTAATATTCGTCGAGTATCTTCAGAAAGGAAATACCATCAACAGTGAATATTATATAGCGTTATTGGAGCGTTTGAAGGCCGAAATTGCAAAGAAACGACCGCATATGGCAAAGAAAAAAATTTGTTTCATCAAGACAACGCACCGTGTCACAAGTCAATCAAAACAATGGCAAAACTACATGAATTGAACTTCGAATTGCTCCCACATCCACCGTATTCGCCAGATTTGACTCCCAGCGACTACTGGCTGTTCGCAGGCCTCAAAAAAATGCTCTCGCCGGTAAGAAATTTCGCACGAATGAAGAGGTTATCGCTGAAACTGAGGCCTATTTTGAGGCAAAAGATAAATCGTTCTACAAAAGTGGTATTGAAATGTTAGAGCGGCGCTGGAATGATTGCGTTGCTCTTGATGGAGATTACGTTGATGAATAAAGCTAATTTTGAACCAAAAAAAACCGTGTTTTCTTTGTTAGGCCCGGGACTTTTCAGCCCATGTGCTATTGGGCAAACAGAAGAGAGCATTTTTGAAGCGAGTGAGGATTTATTTGGAGATTTTAAAAATAAAATAGAGATCATGTCTGCTATCAAAGAACTCGCTTATTTAGAAGCTGATGGTCGAAAAAGATGGAATACATCCGCCATGAACTTCTAGCAAAATATTTCGAATTTCCGCCGCCGTTTTCCCAGCCATCCAGAAATGTTTTATCACTGCACGAAATTCGATTTAATCCATTTTGACAGTTGCCCTAAGAAAAAGGTTGTCTTTGCCGACCAATGAATCAAGTTCAACCTTCGTGCGCCATCTCTTGCCGATTCCGGAAACATTTCACGTCGCCTTCGTGGATTCTTCTTTAACTTTAAAGTAAAACTTTCTGATAAATGTTTTATGGCTTCTTTTCTTTGGTGGTTGGAAGTACAATTTGCCATCTGCGGAGTAGTTGCACAGTAACTAAATTATTTCTCGAATATTTCAAAACGTACATCATACCTTTTAAGATTAGAGCAATAAAGCTGTGAAGTATTATCTCCATTAAAAATGCCTCCAATCTCAGTTTATTTTTGCATCGTCTGCGCGTTGTGTGGGAAAATATTTTACAGTGGGATCACATTTAAGTTGTGCAAGCAATGCGTTAGTTACTCACGTGTTTTGTTTAAAATGTAGGCAGTTCGCATATGCTAAAATCGGAGTAGGCTGCGTTTGCCGTTTGCCAACGTGCGAAAAGTTTGTAACAATAGCTTTTCGGAATTCTGGAGAGCTTCGAACGGACTCGAATAGAATTTTAATTTCGAAGATTGGCGTTAACAGTTGCTTCGTTCGTCGATGTAGCTATTAATCGTATATAACGCCAATAAATTGTATAAAAATTAGAAATATTACATGGACTTACGACGATTATTCTTCTAAAATACATCAGCAATCCTTGAAAAATTAAATTTCTTTTTATTAATGAAAAAAAAAGATGGTCGTTGTCTAATGTGTGCGACGTATGGAAAAGGAAATTAAATGAATTGGGGAACACAGACACTTTTTTTCTTTAAGAAACAAAACACGATATGGCACCGATATTACGAACATGTGCGAATGTGGGTCGACCTAAAAATCAAGTATGCTACGGATGATACCTGTTCTATCGAGTTACTGTTGCTCTTGATGGTTCGAAATTAATCTCTTTATTGTATTTACTTTTTTTTTCAATTAATTGACCTTGATTTCGTTTGGTTTTTATTTTGACCAATATTTAGTTGGCAAACTCAATTTGTGCAGAATAAAATTAGTAGTATAATTTCGTTGTTTTCTAAATTCTTTTATTGATGTCTGCTTCTTGCGTCCCATTCCAGTCGAACATCACTCCTAGGTATTGGAACGTTCTTACATGTCCGATTTCCGTACTTTTGATTTGAATTCTCATTTGCGATGGATAGGATGATCCTTCCTTTAGCTGCCAGAGAAAAAACTTGTATTGAACAAATTTAAACGCATTCACAAAAAGATTTCTAAAAAAAAATTGTCGAGTTAAGGCTACAATATTAAACTCTTAACTTTTACGAATTGTAATTTCTCAAAAGTCGTAGAAATTTTAAATTCTCACTTTCTTACGATATTTTATGCTTTTTCGAAATCTAACTCAAATATTAAAGAAGTTGGTGAATTGGAAATTGTGGAAATCGATTCTTTAGGTTCGATTCTATTCAGTAATATGTAATTAGAGCTTCTATAGTTCATTGAAACGTCCCAGAAGCAATTTCAAGAGAATAAAGGTAGATTTTACTTGATATTTCTTTCTTAAAATTGTTATAATATTAATTTTGAAATTAAAAATTGCGTTGGGGTGTCGGATTGTATTTAATAAGGATATGTACTTATAACTCAAATAAAATAAACAAATATTTAATTTGATTAAAAAACATGCTTTTAAGCAAATTAAATTGATAACGCGCGTATTCGAGAAGAAATACTACAAAAGAGAAGTTAGTAAGAAATATTGGGGATGTGTGGCAAGATGAGGTTACAATTAGATATACGATTAACGCTTGCATACAAAGTATGCTAAAAAAGAATAGGAGCAAATATAAAAGTTAAAGGAGGTATTATAAAATATTAGTTATATACTTGAGACGTTGTATATAAACAGTTCTGAATAAACTTATACGAGGGGAGGTCCAGAAGTTCGTGGAATGGAGGGGATGGAGTGGGGATAGAGGCGTTCGCTAGGTGTCATTCTGATTTGCGACTCATCATTAGTATATAAGTTAAGTTGCAGCCCTATAGCGTCAGTGGTTTACGAACAGTTGTCTGCTAAACAAGTCAATCCGGAAGAAAATTGAAAGTATGGAGGAAATCGAACACCGTGCTGTGATAAAGTTCCTTACAAAGCAAGGAAAGAACGCTCAAACCATATTGAACGAAATGGAAACCGTTTATGGGGAACAGTGCCTTAGTAAAACAATGATTTATAAGTGGCATGGTCGTTTTAAACATGGTCCTCCGCTCAGGACGGCCAGTTGAGGCCACCACATCAGACATCGTCGAAAAAGTACAAAAATTTCTACTGCAAAATGCCCGTTTGAAGAAAAAACAATTATCTGCATTAGTTGGAGTATCAGATACCATCATTTTGCGTATCCTATACGACCACCTGGGTATGACAAAAGTCAGTGCAAGATGGGTACCGAGAATGCTCACGCCGCTGTAGAAACAGCAGCGCGTCTGTGCGTTCAAACAATTTTTGGAGCTGTGCGGAGACAAACCTGCACAGATTTTGGAGCGGATTGTTACCGGAGATGAAACACGGGTTCATCACTTTGAGCCTGAGTCCAAACAGGAGTCCATGCAATGGCATAGAAAGGCGACACCACCGCCAAAGAAATTCAAAGTGTCAGAATCGGCTGGTAAGTTGATGGTTACTGTTTTTTGGGATTGTGAGGGGATATTATTGATTGATTACAAAGGAAAAGGTAGGAGCATAGCCGGAGAATATTACGCTGCGATATTAGAAAAATTAAACGAGGCCATCAAGGAAAAACGTTGGTAAAGTTGCAATGGCTGCTCTGTACAAGCATGGCTTTCAATCAATACTCCGTCCACCCTACAGTCCAGACCTGGCACCTAGTGATTTTTATTTGTTCCCCAATTTAAAAAAGACTTACGTGGAAGAAAGTTTTCCGACGACAATGAGGTAAAGGAGGCAATTTTGGCCCATTTTGAGGCGAAAGATAAAACATATTTTTATGATGGTATAGAAAAATTAATTCATAGATCTAATAAATGTATTGTGCTTAAGGGTGATTACGTACGAACTTCTGGACCTCCGCTTGTACGTGTATAATACGTTGTTCATTATATATTTTAATAAAATCGTTATTTTAGCGAGTGGTCCTTATAAATTAGACAAGAACTGTATATCCTTACCTAATGAAATCATAACACAAGTCAGCATATAAAAATAATAACAGGAAATATTCATACAAAAGGTGGAAGACCTTGATAATCTGAAGATCCTACAACCAAACTAAATGAAATACCACGAGATTACAGCGTTCACTTACAATTCTCATTACGTCATGCTTCTTCTGAAATTGAAGATAAACTCGTGCTGTAGAAACGCGGATATCCAATTAGAAACATCACGAGCAACCTTTAGCATCGCGAATCAGAAAGAAATTATCTGCATGAGGTGAGATTCAGGTCTCTACGAATTCTTGCAGAAATATGACATCATTATTCGGGTTGGTTGTTCGTTTACGATTTAATCGGATGTGCCATGAAATTAAACGTATTTTCTTTTTCGAATTACGTTGCTATCCAAAATGTCGTTCGCCAAAATTTCGAAACGATACGATGGTCGCGAATGAACGTGTATACGAGGGTTACCTGAAATGTTTCCGGAATCGGCAAGAGATGGAGGACGAAGTGGATTCATTGGTCGGCGACGGCAACACCTTTTAAGACAATAATAGTTGTCATTTAAGAGACTGGAGCACAGTTTGAAAAAGTATATTGATCTTTGAGGAAACTACATCGAAAAATAAAAATAAAAGAACGCACCAATACCGTGCTTTTCTTGTCGATTCCGGAAATATTTCAGGTCGCCCTCGTATGAACGGATCTTTCAATATCACTTGACATAAAACGGTTTTTTAGAAAGCAATGCTTGTAGATGCTTTAATATTAATATTACGAGCAAATAGCTACTAACATAATAATGTGAAAGTTGCGCTGGTTACATAAAAAAAACTGCGATTTATATACATATACTTACGTATATATATATGTATATATATTTAAATATCACGAATACCAATCAATATATACGTCTAAATATATTCGGAATTAGAAAGACCGTTCATGAGTCTTTTCAATCATATAAATAAGTGCGTATTAATGTACGTGTAATTTTATAATACTTCTTTTGAGCGTTAAAACCATTTTATTGCACATAACAGTTCTGGATGAACTTTAGCAGTCAAGGTTGTTTCCTTAATTATTCACTATTTTCAGATTAATTGCCGTACTTTCAGCGTCTCTTTTAAACGGGTATTATGTTAAAATTTACGTCCAGACTATCTATAGTAATTAACGTTAGTTGGGAATGTTGAAGTCAAATAACCGCCAGATAACGCTTTAACATGTTGACAATGAAGTGCACAGAGTGTGAAGTTTTAAAATATTGTTATTGTAGTTACAAAGATAATTAAATTAGAGACTTTGTAATTGTTTTTTTTTAGGAATTCAAGCGTGTAAAAATATACGGAGTGTTGCTATAGTACTGGTCAAGTCGTAGCTTGTAGAGTTTTTAATTAGAAAAGCATTTCACGTCATATTTGTAGCTATATCAGTAGAACACCTGTGCATAATTTGATCGGTGAAATAGTGAACGCCTGTATATACATACAGGATGTCTCACAAAAAAATGTTGAAAACTTAGCAGTGTACTAAAACCGATGTATACTATTGAATTAAAATATTTTTAATTATCTGACACTTCCGGTTATACCGGAAGTCATTGTCAACTTTGTTTCTTTAAATGGAACACCCTTATTATTACATTTTTGCTCTTCTAGTTTTAAAGGAAATATTGCAAAAATACGAGAAGAAAAAGGCTAAGGCAGACTTGGGATAGTGCCCTAGCGAAAATTCTGGAGAAGGGGTAAATCATTGACTGATGCAGCAAAGTTGGCAAAGTATAAGAAGCAGCGAAGGAAGCTTGTAAAGATCACCATTTTAATAATATAAAAAGTCGAGCTTTATAGATTGCTAACTGTAGCGTGTATTTTTAGATGAAATCTAACCCGTAGAATCGATTTCCGTCACTTACGTTTAGGTATTTCACCTACAGTTTGAGGTACATCTCAAAAATGGTGAAAGAATCGCTTCAGGGACTGGAAAATTTTGAAACCTCATCACGATTAAATGAAAAACAAAAAAGAGGAAGCCGTGGTTTTTTAGTTTGATTTAATTTGTCAAAATCTACAAAGAGCACTCTAATGAATGGTTTAATTTTCATGATTAATCGATATAAAAAAAATTATTACATTTTATTCGGTGTTGATTATGATAATTTATTTCAGTTGGTAATATCTTGTCCCCTTGGTAACAGATAAGTAACAAAGCTTTTAATCTAAAGAAGTACAATCTCCTGATACTTTTTGTATTATTCGAGATGTTTCCTTAAGCCACAGCTGGTAATTAAAAAGAAATAACCAACAAAATGCTTCTTCAAATTCATTTTCCATCGCCTAACCTACCGTAGATGCTTATAATTCAAAACACCTGCAACCTGTCGCTTAACAAGAACGTTGTGGAAGGTAATGCAGCCTTGACATTAATAGTAATGGTGTGGAATTTTTATAATAACGCTAAATTTAAATGTTTTGAATATTTGGAGTGTTGTAATTGTTACAGCTAGTTCACTCGAGTGTTACAGTATAATTTTTTTTTGTTGTTTGTTGATGTTTAATAATTTGATTTTAATAATTTGTAATAGAATCTAACCTGTGATTATCCTTTTCTATGAGTATAAATGTATTCATGTTACAGTCTTGACCGTAGAAGTGTTTTTACATAATCCTTTTAGTTACGGCGGAGGTAACTTATCTTTTAAAACCTCCACGTTTTAATAACCAAGACTTATACATTTAAAGTTAAAATTAGATATCCTGTACTCACATAAGCACACACACATATAAAAGAATCGATCAAGACATCCTGCCAGGAACAGAAATTCATATAACTTTATAATTGATACTCCGGATACTTTTAAACGATAAATCACGTGATCTGGTAAGGTTTCCATAGTAATTTCTTCTAATGCTTTCTATTATTGGCAGGCAAATTCCACCTGACGTAATTAAGAAAGGTTTCTTGCAAAGTTAACAGCGTAAACTTCGATGCAATTAGCTAGATATCGTCTCCTAAACGTGTATTTCAAATTTAGGAAATCGATAGGTTACGTAACATGTTACAAAATCTCGAATATCGTCATTTAGAAACGTAATATTTGAATAAATACGAAGTCGTTGCTAAAAACGTTGTTGATTCTGTGGGGAGTAGGTTAGGCAAATATGTGATGGTAATATTTTTTTTAATTGAAATTATTCAATTCACCAGTAAATGTATGGAATGATGAAGGATATTTGAGAAATTTTATCGTTGAATGTTAAATTTTACTTGGTGAAAACTGGTTTGGATCATAACACGTTGTAAACATCTTTTGTTTTCATTTTGGAATAATATTACTTGAAATAAATGAGGAGAATGGACCACAAATTCGAAATCGAAGCCTGCTAATAGAAGAAAAAAAAAGGAAGATCAAGAAGGAGTTGGGAAGAAGAAATTAAAGAAGATATCCAGAAGGGAAGACTGGGAGAAGATGCTTGGGGATTGGGATGGCAAAATTAGCTCTTTACAAACCGTCATAATAATTAAATAAACATTTTATTATTTGGTGCAGACTTTTGTGACCCTAATTGCATTCTGAAATTGAAGTAATAATTGTAAGAGTAAAAACATGGCAGTAAATCTTCTTCCTGAATGTGCAAAATCGCTCTTATCGCCTTGGAAAAGTGATGGCCACTTCGTCTTGGTTACCTTACGAAAGTCTAGAATAATTGTTATAGAATGATCTGGAATGGGATGGGCTTCTATTTTCTCTAACATTTTTTGACACTAAGAAAACTTCCTGAAATCAAAGATTTGAAAATCCTAGTTAAAGCCAAATATTTAAAGTAAACTTGCTTTATTAAATATAAATTATTTGTGTAATTTTTTTCTTAGTTTTAGCATCATAAACTAGCTCAATTACAAAGGTATTCATGCCAGTATTGGTAGGAATTACATATGAAGATGTACTTTGTCGTTAGAATCATCTTGTAGTTCCACGTTCCATGATCGTAATTGCATATAGATTTTGTGCCAAATTACCCTATAATTTCCCATTTTTTAAATGTTAGAATTAGAAATTCAAACTCAAAATTTCGTAAAGCTTATACATACATCATCAGTCTTTATAAAATTTCCTCTATATTCGCTGCTCAGGGTAAAAGAAGCTTCTTCAGCTTATAAAACAGGGGAGGTTCAATTATTGGTACAAGTTACAAGTCATCGAATTTCTATAGACTGTTAAAACGTTGCCAACATGATTAGAACCATGAAAACTTTTACTAAGTATATAGAAACTAGATTTTCTTTTATTTTGTTGCAAATGGCATTGCAGAGCTTCAAAGACTGTGACGCTACCAGCTACAAGCAAGATGGAACCTGCGTTGAAACGTCCCTGTATTGTTCTTTTCCCCACATTCCTCCAATTTCATCACCGAACCTCCTCCATGTTTGTAAGATGGCGTAGCAGCTTCTGCCAGCAATTTTTTTAGATGTCTGTACCGAAAGTTGTGAAATTGGATTCGTAGCTCTAGTGAACGATTGCTCAATTTTCTTTGTTCCAATTTCTACAATCCAAAACTCAGTTAAACCGATTTGGTTTACTGAATTACACAGCATGTTGATCTTCACTGATGCCTTTAGGGTTTCTATCTGCTAGCGTTTGATTTAATAAAGATTATAGTTATATTGACTTTATATCAGTTCCTATAGGTGGTGTTAAAGCTATGAACGATAGTACATATACACTACCGTCCAAAAGTTTCGAAGCAGCAACGAATTTTACAAAAAGAAATAGATACAATAAAATTTTATTGTGATTATTAATAAATTTATACAACATTATTGCCTTTATATCAGTTTTTGCCATTTGATTTCTCGATAGGTGGTGTTAAAGCTATGAATGATAGTGCATATACATACACTATCGACCAAAAGTTTCGAAGTAGTAACGGATTTTACAAAAAGTCACAGATACAGTAAAATTGTGATTATTAATGAATTCATACAAAATAAGGGACTGTTATCAAATAACCGCTGCAATTTTTCAAGACAGCCATGCGTTCTATAAATATTCCTATAGATGTTCTGGGGTTGTTGTCGTCTAGCTCCTCGATCGAACTTATCCCATAAGAGCTCCATGGGGGATAAATCAGGACTTTGAGGAGGTCAAACCATTTTAGTTCATTATTTGGTGCTTTCTCCTCATCAAACAACACAAGTATAATCTTATTCTTGGAAAAGAGCAATAAAATGTCTTCTGGTGAAATTTTGTACCTAAATATTAGGTATATAACAATTTTATAGTAGTAATTTATAATAGGGATTAAAGAGTTCACGATATGCCTATCAGTTGTGTTATATTTTTGCTTCCTAACTTATGAATGATAGTGTATATATAGGTCATCAGGAGTAATAGAAGTAATTTTACATTAAAACGTTTCTAGGAAAACAAAATTAATTACGCTAACGACCTTGAAAAAAACTGTGATAAGTCAAGTTCTTTCTCGTTATTACAATATATGTAATATTTTTAGAATTGCTGGGAATTTAAACTGGCTGCGACCTTTCTTTTATGAGCGATGTTATCTGCTTCAATGTGAAGATTTAAATTCAAGCCTTGTTATTCTAAGTTTACAGTTACCGTACGCAATAGAATATAACTTAGTTTACCGTAAAGCAAATAATAGTATTCCTATTTTATCTAAATATTTTCTTTTCCCTCTACATACCAAAAGAAGGATCTCCGTTATGCAAACAACTTAATACGAAAGGTACGCTAGTGTTTGATGTATTAGGTCACGTTTTACGTTCAAATAAAGGACAATCTATATGATAGGCAAACCTGGACGACCTTTAAGAGTAAGTATTGGTTTTCTTGAAACGTCTTGAAGTTCTTTAAATTTGATACAAATAGTTGTATACAAAATAATTTGGATTTGTTATTCTTCTTGGGCGTTTTCTAGAGCCAGATCGAGAACTATACTCCGTAATACTCTTTCCTGTTATTACCTTTGCTTCATCACTACATACTGCAATGTATTTTGTCCAGTCTATGTTGGTATAGTTTCTAGTAACTTCATAAAAAGACATCAAAAAGACATTATTCTATTGCATGACGCAGCACTGCTTTGCAAGACAAGATACTTTCTTAGATCGATGTGTTCCTATCACATCCATACTTCATAAAACATAAGGACTGAGATATATTTGCTGTATCTGTGTCGCTATAAAGGGATCTTTTTTCAACTGTTTTGCTTCTTCCGCACTTATTAAAACACTGACCATATCAATTGCCGCAGGCAATAAGAAGCTTTTGTCGATTGTATGGGGTTTGGACACCTTGGCTACCCTTAACGCTACCAGATAAGATGCTTCAGGTATACTTTTATCAGTATAGCTTGACTTACAAATAGAAATATACAACTAGTTTTGATGACTTTATGTTTTCATCGGAAATAGAATGACATTTTTTCGACCCGAAAAATCGTAGACCTATATTGGTGTATTACGCCTGAGAAATTTCAGCCCGTTAGCTCTAACCGTTTAGGAGATATGGGCGTCATATATCAAAAGACTCGTATTTTCGCGTAGATTACTATAAAAGTTTGCCTCGCTACCTCCAACCGTTTAGGAGAAAATCGCGTTTAAAGTTTGACAATTTCTAAGAATGCTTAACTCCCAAACTTTGAAGCTCCGTAACTCCTAGACGGTTAGAGATGGAGGATTTGCGTTTACGCCGTTCGAAAGTACGCGTCGAGATCTTTCAAATGAGCGGTCGCGCTGCAATACCGCATAACCTAGATATGAATTTTCGATCGCGAAATTTCGATAAAATATCAAAGCCAGAAAATTACCGTTTTTACCATTTTATCGGGTACATTTTGACGCGTTTGGGACTTTCGAAAAACGCGAGAAAATCGACCCCGAAAATGACATCGTTTGACATTTACTCGTGTTATACATTAACGACGCCTTTTCGTTTCACGAAATAGACCGTTTCCGATGAAAAAATGTCAGCGGAATCGATTGCGACTACTACGAACGCCCTATCTGTAACGGTTTAGGAGCTACGGCCTGTCAAAGTTGAAAAAGAGAGAAAAAAGATATTCCAACTTTGACGCGTTGTAGTGGGGGATCGCATTGAGCTAGGACGTCGTTCTTTGGCCTGTTTAGAACCTTCATAGGGGTCTTTCCGACGCACCGATAAACGAACTTCCAAGTCTTTGGTACTTTTTCCTACTTTTCACACAAACTTTTCAAAACACTATTCGTCTTTAGCAACGTCTCTTCCTTCCCCAAGATCTAATATACAATCCTTTATGCCGCCATACGAAACGGAAACGATTCCCTAATCCATTAACAACACCTGCATCTGTTATGAAACATGAAACGTTCAATATTACTGAAAAAGAAACACAGAACTTTTCAGCATCAGTAATCAGTTTCGTAGAATTATCCTTGTTATTGGCGAATTTTTATACGAATGAAAGCGTTAATGAAACGGAGTAAAATGTAATTATTACGGTACTACGCTAATGGCATTTGAAAAATGTTCGGTTCGAGGTTGGTTTGACCTTTTGCTTAGTTTTATTACACCTTTCTTCTCCCCTCTTGCCATATCCCCCTTCTATTTCAGTTAGCCGAGCGATCTGTGATAAAGTGGGTGTGTTTGGCGGCAGATTTTATTTATTCTACATTCAAGGTTTAATTCCCGATCGCGCGAGGCAGCTATAGAACTAGAAATAATAAAAATAACAATGACATATGTTTCGTATCTGATGGCTTGCTCGAGGATGGTTAGTAGTAAAAAGGATTCTTTGGAGAACTACAGGATGCAGCAAAGTAAACAGTACTGAAACTATGAAACGTATATTATTTATTATTCATGTATTTATTTTACATTATATAGCGATACCTTAACATTATATAGCGTTGCAAACATTATTCACGACGACGTTCCCGATAAAACAGTTGTTCGAGATGCTCTCCGTTCAGTTTCAAGCAGTATTCGTAGCTTTCGCGAAGGTTCACAAACATGTCTGTGAACACAGGTTGTTGCATGGCACGAAAAAAAATTTGAATTTTAATCCGTAACTCCGGAATGTCAGACGGCGGGTCGGTATGGAAAACAGCCTCCTTCAGCATTCCCCATATGTACGCATCAGGTGGTGTTAGGTCTGGGAAATCAGTGCCACGCGAAATAAGGCGATCCCCAAAATGATTGCGCAGCATTCCAAGAGACTCCCTAGCCGTGGTAGGTTCCTTGCTAGACAAAATCACTGAAGATCATGCAGAAATGGTGTGATAACCTGTTCTCTGTAGCGCTCCTGATTCACGGTTAAGGGCGTTCCATCGTCTGCTTCAATGAAATATGGGCCCAATATGCCATGTGCGGATGCAGCGCAGCAAATGGTAACACGGTCTCGCTATGAAGAGGTTGCTCGACGGTTATGTCGGGGCGTTCGAATTCAAGAAACCGTGTTGTCTGCTTGTTAATGCATCCGTTTAAATGAATATGGCTTTCATTTAGACAAGATCGACATAGGCTGTAACCACGTTCGGAAACCACTCGGTACGTTTCGACGCATATACATTTGACACATGCGCTGTTTATTTTAATTGGTCTTCTGTGGTACTTCATTGTTGGTTTGGTGTGTTGCAAAACTTTCTTGTACTGATCGAGTAAAAGGAAAAATCTTTCATGAACTATTTTGACGGAGCATACACAATCCTAAATTAACATTTGAGCCAAAGAAATCGCAGCTTATGATAAAATCTTTTCTTTCACTGCAAAAGTTTTTATACTTAAGTTCCAGAATTTATGGTATCGACAATTTTTTATGGTCCTTGTCTTCAGTTTCACCGGCATGTATTCAGCTTTATCATCAAAATTATGTGGCAAAAGAAGCGGGTATTCTTTCACAGTTTAAATGTGTCCATTGGGCAATATTTCTGCAAATGCTTAAGCTGTTAAAGCTAATTTTAGTCATAGACAGAAAATTTTCTCTCTCTTAATCTACCAGGAAATCGAGGGTATATTGGATCCACATTGCTTCTGGTGTTCACACTGATATTGGGTGATCATTTTCGAATAGGAATAGATCCAACTTTATTTTATTTCATATTTATTACGCTTAAGTTTAGAAAAGGCAATTGGAATAAATTGCTACATCTTTTGCAGGTAACTACAGAATATTCACCGCACATATTATTTTTGCAACATCAACAAATTGTTCTTGTTTTTCTATCATTTAAAGGTGAATAAGTACTACATCTTTTCTTCTTCCTTGGAGGCCCAGTATTAGTAAATGATTCGACTTCTCGTCCTTCTTTTTTGGGATCCTTGTATTCATCTGGTGCCTTTCCTAGGACGATAACAAAGTTCCCTCTCCTCTTCAGTGCGATGTATGAACTGTAGGCTTCAGCAATTTTCACAATATATATTTTTGACGACTTCCATTACCATACCAAATCATAAATACGTAATTTAAATACGCATTACAATAAATACTCTATTCATTATTATTAATAAAGATTTGCTATCATGTGTAATCCCGTGATTACATTTGTATGAATTATGAACATTAGTGCATACTAACTGATGCAATTTTCCTTATTAACGATGGTCTTTCTTAATAGAAGACGTATGTATGCAAGATATAGATGGTTTTGCTTTAAGTAGTATAAGGCATGACTTTTTCTATACCTTTGGAACGCCTTAGGTAATCAATAAAGGATGTTAAAGATGAACAACTAGTGTTAATTTCTTTTTGCATATTACTATAATCAGTTCTAGCACAAGAGGATGGCGCTTAAATGCAACACCCTGTATATACCACATTCGCATGTCTTGAAAGACCTTTCGTTCAAACTTTTGTTCTATCTTTTTCTGTTCAAGGATAAGCTCAGAGTGAATTTCTACTCAAACAATTTTTTTTTTCAACAATATACTCCACTTACCTACTAATAAGTTTCATGAAGATCTGAATTTGAGACACGGGAACTTTTCCTTGTAAGTTGCAAGCTTACATTTCTTTAGGCAATGCAAAACAATTGTGTCGTCTGCACAACCAAACCTTCTGGAATTCACTGCATAGTTTTTAGACTCTATGAAGGAAACTGGTAATTCGTCGTACTAATTATTGTTAGATTGCTTTGGTGGCAAGTGCTTTCCTATGTTGCAGGAAGTAAAAAATTTGTCGTGAGTGATATTCCTTCCAGAATTTTCCCAATTGATTCCTTTCCTCGCCATGTTTTTCAGTATAAATTTCAAGTTTCCATGGAATAGATTGTTGAGCTATTACAAGTAGTCTAAAATTTGTATCCATACCTTTCAGAATTTGATAGAATATATTGCCTAGAAGACCATCTTCTTCTGAAGGCCACAAATTGTTAACCAATTGTCATGCACCAATATAAGCATTGGTTCTGTCATTGAACTTAACAACTATAAAAATTGTTACTTCATTGCCGTCCCGAATCATTGTCTGAATATGATGATTCCAAGTTTGTTTTGTAAGTTAGGTACTAATATGTGGCTGAACTAATTAAATTCTATGAAAGAGAAAGTAATGACCAAACCACGTTTATCCCCTTAACATTCCATGTAGGAGTTATTGTTTATATACACTTAATACTTCGACGTTCAAAATTTGTGTCCATACTTTTCAGAATTGGATGCAATATATTGCCCAAAATGGTAAAGAATTTATGACCTTCTCCTGAAGGACACATATTCTTCATCAATTGTCATACACCTGTCATTGAGCTTTACAATTATAAGAATCATTACTTGATTGCCATTCCAAATCATTGTCGTAATACGATAATTCCAAATCTGTTACTAATATTAATGAATGGCCAGTCTAATCAAAATCTACCAAGGAGAAAGCAACTCACAAACTACATTTATCCTTCAGGCATTACGTGAAAGAGTTATAACCTCGTTTATACGCACCTAATACTCGACATCCTTAAAATTAGATAATGAGATTAACAAATTAAGACCAGGCAAACGTACCTCGATCTGTAAAGAGATCTTTGTGTTGTATCTATTCGTCAGTTACGTATTGTCTTTGTACGAAACTGTTACGCCGTTATTACCACTTATATTAGGATTATAATTATTATTATAGTCATCTCGAGAAGTCGGACGTGTGAATTAGAAGAAGACGAATAAAAAGAAAAGGAATTGCAAGAGAAATAAGGAATGTAACGTTATCGTACCATGATCTTTTGTAGTTTTGTAAACGAGACGAGGTTCTGTGAATTTCGATATCTAAAAGGATCCTCTCCAACAATATAAACGCCGGTAAACAAGGTCGTAACTTAGGACCAATATTATCGATATCGCAACGCTAAATAACGTTCTCAATAGCTCTCAGTTTCGCATCTATGGTTTTGTTTGTTTACATGACAAGCTGAGGGAATTTTGATAATCCTTCTTAAAATCTGGGACGTGTCTTCGTTATTGTGGACGACCTTGCTAGGCTGCTTGCATCAGATGTACAAGAGAGTCTTTAATGAGGATATCATGGCAATGTCTTGGAGATGGGACTAAATTATTTTTCTTTTCTGTCGACCGTGTTATACATATAAATAATTCTTTATGGCCACCATAAAATATCAAAACAGAAATTCCTTTTTGTAAATGAAAAAGACCACGAAGTCTTTATAAACATACGTTTTCGTTGGGAAATTATTCGAGACATGTGACGATCGAGTTTGAAGTAGAAAAATATCAAAGTGGATCCGATAACCTGTATTTCCACCTGTAGCGTGTTATTTTTAGCAGCGATCGTAGGAAGCTAGTTTATCAATGCGGTTGGAAGGGAAAGGGTAGCACAGCTGCATGCTCCTGTGGCAATCGCTTGTATGAGGTGATACACAAGTGATAATTACAAAAGCAATACTTATTGATTATAAAGGAAAGAATTTAAGTTGGTTTAATTGGAAGTGTGTCTTTCGCTTCTATATTCAATTCAACACGTTTCGGCATAGAGCCCATAAGTTTTTTTTACAATTTTGTGAAAGTTGCAGGTTTCGAAACCATAACTGAATTATAGCTTCGAATAATTTTATTTTTGGGAAATCAAGTCTTCGCAATAGTCCAGAAATTTTTAATAAGATTTAAATTCGGCGAGATTAGTGGCCATCCGAGGCAAGGTATGTGTTTATCATATTTGATCATGACTTTTGAGAGGTAGTAGGGAATTGAATCTCATTGAAAAATAGCTTAAGAATTTGGGGTTCGGAATCTTCTCTTATTAGTTCTGTTTCCACTTTTAGTTCTAATGAATCTTTGTATTTTTGGAAGTTCATCGTGTCTATGATTGGTACAAGAGTTTTAGTACTTCCAAAAGAGAAACAGCCCCAAAACATCGCATTTAGTTAGTGCTTGATTGTTTTATCAACAATAGTTGGCGTAAGTCTTTCACTGTTATTTTTCCTAATAAAATGGGGTCGTTGTCCTTGTACCAAAAAAATGGCTTTCAGATGGGAATCGTCAATAGTCCAGTTAACATATTTTTTGTCCGAAAATATCGGCGTTTCATCATGGAAGCCAGTAACTGTTTTTTCTGAGGTATGATTGTCTGACAGTCTTTCATGAACAATAATAGTATGTGCTAGGACTTTGTTTTGTTTTTATAGGATTTAAATTACATTCTCTTATTAAACAAGCTTCATGTTTCGTTATTGTTTTCCGACTTTTGCTTTCCTCTTCATACCAATGCACTTTCACAATAATATTTACAACTATCAAAACATACACCGCACTCTTTGAATTCTTGAAGCGTATTCACACAAGACAACAATCTTTGCTAATTTTTAAGGTGTAGCATCCATTTTCTAACGAATTATGGAATAAACAAAGTATTATAGCAGTCTGGATACAACTTTTACAGCACATAAGATTCTTTGAAATTATGCAAAAATGACTTGGTACAAACTGTCAGAGTGGTAAACAAAATGGCCGCTGTTACAGGCATAATTTTGTTCTAAGCTGTGAAAAATGCGTGTTCTCTGTAGCTACAGATAAGATTCTAAAATATGGGGTCGTGATTCGACTTTTGGGATCATTTTGGGTACTACTAGATATTTTATGTTACAATTATTTGATTTTGAAATTCGGTCGATGATAAATATGTGCCAATACAAAGACTTCTTTAGCAACGCGGTGTATGAAAAACGTGGCACACTTCTATTATTTCTTATTTTTTTTACTTCCACGTAATATAATTTTAAACTATCATTCTTCAGTTTCATTTAAATAAAATTGGACTAGACAAAGCTAGCAGTAATGTTAATTACAGAAAGCTATATCAAACAGCAACCACCCCCTCTTTAAATAGTGGATACTAACACACAGCTAGTATAATAATTGGTGTTTATATTTGTTCAACATTTTCAAAATTTCTGGTTGTAATTAAAACTAATTGGTGTTTTAAATAAGATGGATTTAAATTTATTCATTCGCCAATTATAGTGAGTATCCCTATATTAGGAAGTTCAATTTCTGAACCAATCAGAGTATCTCTTCGAGAAGCTGGTATATGAATAAAGTCCAATAAACATATCCTCAACTTCATGGCATTCTAGATTCAACCAGAAATGAGTAAAATTTTGCTTGTTTAAAATCATTAAACATCTTTTCACCTTTTAGCTATATATATTTTATTTAGATTCAAGCTTATATTTTAATTCTCATACAGGGTGCTTTGAAAATCTATTATAATGGTGTATTGCAAAGATTTCGAAGCTGGTTGTAATGAAACGTGTCTAGGTTAGGGCTATGTTTTTAATAAAAATTATTGGTGTTATCGAGTGAGATATATGTTAATGAATTGTTAGGAATTTTAAGAAATTCAAACCTTTTCACTTCAAGGACGTTAATTTAAAAGTACCGGAAGTAAATGAAAGCCTACGTTTTAATAATGAAATATTAAGCAAACATTTCGACCATTTCAAGGTTATGGGTAGAAAAATAAATGATCTAATAGGGCGGGAGTTACGGAAATCGATTCTCTGGGGTCGATTTTATTTAGAAATTTACGCTGGGAATTTGTGCGAGACAAGACGATATTAACAAAAGGAAAGTTTAACACATCCTGCGAATATTTAGCCAAGGAATAAGAGATTACAAATTTCAATAAATCAAGCATCTATTATATACGTAGAAAAACTAAAAATGCATTGAAAGTCACCTTCTTTTCGAGCTCATTTAAAAACCATTAATTCTAGAGGAATTGGATGCGTGCCAGGAGACTAAGTAAATGTATTAAAGCGTTTAACATTTTAATTCACGTTAATGGCGCGGGATGCCGCGACCAATGACGTGGATCATGTTTTTATAGCCTAGCAATTGGTAATGGTCAACGGATGTCATTAACATCGTTGCTACATGTAGATACTTGAGGAGGTGACAGAATATGTTTGGAGAAGTGCAGTTTGCTTAGAAAATACCTCTATATATCATGGATATTTTTAAAAATATTATTGCGAGCTATATACTACCTGAAATTGATAAAAATGGAGATTTCCAATCGGCATAATGTACCTGCCCATTCCAATAGTATTGTTGTAGGGAAATAAAATGAAATTTTAAAGCTTCATTAATATTTCTCTTGCATATTGTTCTCAGATTTCATTTCAGTTACTTACGCCTTTAACCATAACTTCTTAAAGCAACATAAGACAACAAAAATATCTAAAATCGCGTGAATCATCCAACACGAATAAAAAAAAATTGAAGCCATCTACATACAGTTTCAACATCGAGATTTAACTGTTAATCTACCGCGCCTAAGTCACACAACAAATTGCGTCGATTCGAACGTGACAGCATCTCCGAGATATTGCGGAGAGAATCTGCGAGATAAAGTCACGAACTTAGTGAAATAACAACCACGGCGACCGGGCAAAATGTTAGAGCAACGGTTGCGACATCGACAAGTGAACGTGGACGCTTCTTCTTTTATGTGTAGCGCACGAGATTAAGTAAATAATCGCGACGATATTATAGCATCTAGATTGAAGGTCTTCGAACGTCGAGATCGAGGGAAAAATGCTGCTTTTGTGCTTGTGACATTTGCAGGGAATTCAGTGTTACCAGCTCGTGAAAGAGAATTAATTCCAAATCGGTTAAGAGAATCGCATAATGACATTTCGAATTCACCACGTTTGCACAGACAAAAGCTATTTCGCATTGATTTCTGTACACTTTCACAATCTGGTTTTTTTTTTGGGCAGGGTATAAATCTCTGACATGTACCTGGCCTTGTACAGCCAACGTCAAGTTTTAAAATATGTATCGCATGGATGCTGGCAATGCGGACTTGGTGTTTCTGATCATTCACTAAAATTTCTTGGCTTCGGGCTATGATTATTGCATGCCGTGTAGAAAGTTGAATGTATGTACATATATGTATAGTTACACATTTATTATATTCGAAATGTTTGAGTCGAATTTTGAGAATTTATGTTATAAGAGAAATAGATCCAAATCACATAGTAGCATTAAATTGTTAACTTAGAAGAGATGGAGTTGTAATGAATTAGGCGACTTCATTTTCGTCGATGGAGATTCTTTGAAATTGACAACAACTATAAAGAATTTAGGTACAGGTGTGCCCCTGTAAATCTTCAGAGTTTTTAATATAAATGCTACTTATGTACAGATAGAAATCATTATGTCGAAGTTCTTTCTATGACCTTAGAACATGATGTGTGCTAAAATATTGCTGGATAAGTTCCTTGATAAGTGTTTAATGTGCAGAACTAATAAACAAAGACAGCTTCTTAAACAGAAGTCTTCATAATTGACATAGGTATTGGAATACTTTATACATTAATATCTTCCTTACCAGTCAGGACAAAATCGAATCTTTGTAGACAAAGAAGACATCCTATAGACTTGTCCATAGCTCTAGGAATGGTCTTAACCCATTGCATGGAAACAATAAGGTCACCTTCATATGAATATCAAAAGGTACTGAAATTGGTAACAATGATGACGTTTTTGTCAGGGCGGGAGATGGTCAAACTCTGTTGGGACCAGAATCTATCCTTGGCATATCGAAAGGATTATAAATCTTCGATGTTTTAAAGGCCAAGACCTTTCTATGCTTTGGAACTTGAAGTGTGCTGAAATATTACTCTGGATAATTCCTTTGTTAAAAGTTCAAAGTTCACATAAATGAGCAGATATAAAGTTTGAGCAGATTCAAAACTGTTCCTTATGCAGAAGTCTTCGCCATCAACATAGATATTGGAATACTTTATACATGAAGATCCTTTTCGGCAGTCAGGTCAGAATCCAATCTTTTGAGACAAGGAAGATTTGTATCTTGCTGCAGGAATAGTTCTAGTGCATTGAGCGGAAACAATAAGGTCGCCTTCATATGAATATCAAAACTTCCTGATATTGATGACAATGATGAGGTTTTTGTTAGGGGTGAAGTTGGTCAAAATTTGCTGGGGCCAACACTTATCCTTGGCATATCGAAGAGATTATAAAACTTCGAAGTTTCAAAGGTTACTTAATTTGCTATAAATGCTGCTTGTGAACAGATAGGAAGTCTTAACAAGAATCATGAAGACGAAGCTCTTACTATGCTTTGGGACATAATGTCCGCTAGAATATTGCTACATAATCGCTTTGATAAATGTTTAAAGTGCATACAAGTGAATAGGTATGGAGTTTGGGCAGGTTCAAGACAGTCTTTCAACCAGAAGCCTTCACCATCGATGTAAGTGTTACTTCATACATCAACATTTTCTCTGAGGCAAAGAAGATATCCTATAGACTTGTTATAGGTTGCAGAAATAATTTTAACGTATCGAGTTAAAACAATAGAATTACTTTCATTTGCATATCACAATGTACTGATATTAATAACAATGATATCAGTATTTTTGCTAGAAGGGGAGGTAGTCAAGATCTGCTCGAAGCAGCACCTGTCATTAGTTTATCGTATAATATTACCAAGATCTGCAGTTGAACACAGGAAGTCCTGTTGTTTTGAAATGAAAAGCTCCACTTGGGAGAAAGTGTGCCCTCTGTTCCTATTGGCAGTTATATCAATATCCTCGACCAGTGTGTCGTTAAATCTCGAAGATTCAGATTCTCTCGGTTCTCGGTGCCTTTTTAAAACAAGAGTGTCTGAGAAAAAGCTTTATTGAGTGAAGTTCTGTAGTAATAATAAGCATTGTTGAGCGACTTTAGCGGAATGAGATGAATCATCCACCACCTTTGTGTAATGGAATGGTACGAAAGAGGTCAAATGAAATTAGATTATTGAAAACATCTGCTTCTATTCAAATAACTTATATACAAGGTGTTCTTTTTTAAATATTTAAATCCCTCCTTCTATTATTATCCCTTCTATACCTTGAAGGTTCAGTCTCTTCGCTTATTACCACTAATTTTGAAAACCCTTTTTAATTCCACTAATTCCTTTGTTTCTGTTGCAGATTGCCACTATCTTCACCATCACGGAATGTGAGAAATCTACACTATTCAAGATAAGAAGATGGTGCTATCTCTTTGGATATAATTCTTAATAGACCTATATCAAAATCTTTTAGAGAAGATGTTAAAATAAAGCAAAGATGGCTCTAAAACTACGCAAAGACGTTAAAAAGTCGTCATATTACGTTTGGTTCTTAGGCGCTAAAGAATCGAAGGGACTTCGCGGACCCGAATTTATACTCCCCGTCATCAAACACTTAGAGGACAGGGAAAAAGATGTCGAACCATTCAAGGTCACCCTCCAGGTCTCGCACAAGGGGATGAAGATCATACAGAACATCGTTTCGCAAGGACCCAAGGCGAAGCCGAAGAACGAGACGATAAAGCATTTCATCCCGCATAACACCATCACTTGCGTCTATCAGCAGGAAGACGTCATAGCTTGCATACTTCTGCTGTTCAATCCGGTGACCAAATGTCCTCTGCACGTTCACGCGTACAGGTGCGACAGTTTGGAGACCGCCGGGTTGCTCAAGCAGCAATTGCATATGCTTATCGAGCGGCCCGAGAATCAGAAGAAATTCGCCGAGATCGAAAGTAGACTGTTGAGCCCCAAAGAGACCAAGAAATTCGATTCGTCGGTTGGGAGCGACACGGGAACTTCGACTAGGGAGAGCGAATCGAGCGAGGAAAGGTAAGGAAACGATTGTAGGCTTTCACGACCCTTGTAGATTGTAAAAGGATATTGTTGAAGCATTAAAGTAGGATTGAAAGATTTTAAATTTAAATAAAGACAATTGATAAGCAATCCTTTTTCCATTTTACTTTATTTTGAATGACTATAAGTGAGACGTAGGCTTTCACGACCCCGGTAGATTGTAAAAGAATATTGTTGAAGTTCTAAAAGAAATTAAAAGATTTTAAATTCAAATTAAAACAATTGATAAGCAATATTTCTTCTTTTACTTTATTTTGGATGAGTAGGAATGATATGTAGGCTTTCACGACCCTTGCAGGTTCTAAAAATATAATTTGGAACTATTAACACAATGTTGGAAGATTCTTGCAATCAAATTAAAAGGAGCGACAGGCAAAATTTCTTTCGCCTAATTTCCTTTCGTCTTGTAGATTAGCGAGGAAAATATTGTAAATTTAATACGCTGATTTTTAACCTTCTCTACAGATTCGGCAACGATAGTTCAAGAGTCACTACCCTCTACGATTCAGTAGCGGCCGAATTGAGGGCGAAACTCTGCAAGAAAGACGTACCCATCTTACTTCCGCCCAGGGACTACGATACAGTGCACAGGCAGAAGGGAAACTTGACCGGAATTGAACTTAGAAGATGTTTGAATTCAAATATCGTTGGGCAGAGCGCCAAGAGTGGTGGCAGAAGATTAGAGAGTAGTGGGGGTAGTTCGGGAATCGGTTCTGATCATCCACCTTCACCAGATTCACCAGACGCTAACGATAGTAGATTTAATACGATGGACAATCACAGTACTAGTGGTAAGTGCAGTTTTTTTTTATATTCGTTTTGATATAAAATAGTATAAGGGAACTAAGGTGGATACCTGCGGAACTCCAAATTCGTACGAGTTATTATGATAGGGGTGGTGGATTTGTTTTTGGATAGAGTTGAGTGGAAATGAGATTAAAGTTTTTGAGACGAAGAGGTTCCAAACAGAAAAAAATAATTTCGAGTTCTACACAATGGAATTACTTCCATATGTTTCTTTTGGTACAGATTTCACGGTACTGTAGTTCCAAATTAAACAAGTTACATAACAAAAAAATTGTAGAATCATTCCTAAAATTCGTGATTAATATTCTTGAGGATCATATGCTTGTTTTGGTATAGATTTGATAGTTTTAGTGACATTAATAACTAGAGTTTTGAGAACTTGTATAGTCCGACGTTTCAGCAAGTCTGTCTACTGTCGTCTTCGACTCATGGGAGCCCTGAGAAGGGCTGTTGCTTGCCAGAACAATTGTTCCGCTGAATGCATGATTATGGCTCCCCTGAAGGCGACAGTAGACAGACTACCGAAACGTCGGACTATACAAGTTCAACAAACGATGGAAATAGCACAAACAACAATTCTAGTTATTTTGAGAATCCATTGTCAATAGTATCACGTAAAGAGTTAGGAATTCGGTATGGGCCCGAATTGAACAGGTCTTTCACACAAAACGGAATATCATAGGGAAGGTATCTCAGAAAAAGGACACCATTCCAAAGAACCTAATTAATATTTTTAAGAGTCAAGAAAAAAAATCTCACTCGCAGAACATGCTGTATATAAGAAACTGTTTTCTATATTTTGATTTATGTCTCCTGACAACTATAAGCCGAGAAGAAAGAAGATACAGCAATTAGAAATCAACAATTCGATGCTTTAACATCATTTTATTACAAACAATTCGTTCTGTTTGACTTGATGCAACATTTTAACGCCCGAGCTATAACTTTCACCACAGTTTTTTTTCCAGTCCTTAGTTCTTTCTCTTTATCAAATGATAGTGGAAGCAATCTATACCTGTATGTATATTACTAATTAATTAAAGAGATTCTTTCTAATAACATTTGAATGGGTATCCCATTTATTGGATTAAATGTTGATAATATTTGTTTACTGTCATAGCTAGCTTAAGTAATTGCTGTATTAATTGTTTAATTATGTAGACCTCCTAAATAGCTTTCTTTATATTCGATGCCAGTAAATTTTCGAACGAATTACGTCTGGAAGACACAATAAGTCGTAGAGAATCTTAAACTCAATTTTTTTTATAAAAAATATTACGCTGATTTGTATATTTTTGGAGTAGGCACTAATAAATCTTACACGTACTTCTGCAAGTGTCAAAGTGGGCATTATTATGGCAAAGAATAATTTAATATGTGAAACTAAGAGTTGAAATATTTATAAAACTGGTTCAAACCCATTAATAAAATCAATAGCAATTTTTTCTAATTCCAGAGTGATAAATTTAATGATTTTGCTCGAAATAATTTTATATGTACTTTTGGCATTCAGTATCCACTGGAGTGGGATTATATATAACTAACTGTTTCCTTTTCTGATATACGAGGGGAGGTCCAGAAATCCGTGGAATGGAGGCGATGGAGTGGGGATAGGTGCGCTCGCTAGGTGTCATTCTGATTGGCGACTCATCATTAGTATATAAGTTAAGTTGCAGCCCTATAGTGTCAGTCGTTTACGAATACTTGCCTGCTAAACAAGTCAATCCGGAAGAAAACTGAAACTATGGAGGAAATTGAACACCGTGCTGTGATAAAGTTCCTTACAAACCAAGGAAAGAACTCTCAAACCATATTGAATGAAATGAAAACCGTTTATGGGGAACAGTGCCCTAGTAAATCAATGATTTATAAGTGACATGGTCCTTTTAAACATGGTCCTCCGCTCAGGACGGCCAGTTGAGGCCACCACATCAGACATCGTCGAAAAAGTACAAAAATTCCTACTGCAAGATGCTCGTTTGAAGAAAAAACAATTATCTGCATTAATTGGAGTATCAGATACCACCATTTTGCGTATACCTACATGATCACCTGGGTATGACAAAAGTCAGTGCAAATGGGTGCCGAGAATGCTCACGCCGCTGCAGAAACAGCAACGCGTCTGTGCGTCCAAACAATTTTTAGAGCGGTGTGGAGACAAACCTGCACAGATTTTGGAGCGGATTGTTACCGGAGATGAAACATGGGTTCATCACTTTGAGCCTGAGTCCAAACAGGAGTCCATGCAATGGCACAAAAAGAGGACACCACCGCCAAAGAAATTCAAAGTGTCAGAATCGGCTGGAAAGTTGATGGCTACTGTTTTTTGGGATTGTGAGGGGATATTATTGATTGATTACAAAGAAAAAGGGAGGAGCATAACCGGAGAATATTACGTAGCGATATTAGAGAAATTAAAGGAGGCCATCAAGGAAAAACGTCGTGGAAAATGGACCGAGGATGTGTTGCTCTTGCAAGACAATGCGTCGGTTCACAAGAGCAAAGTTGCAATGGCTGCTCTGCACAAGCATGGCTTTCAATCAATATTCCATCCACCCTATAGTCCAGTTCCCCAATTTAAAAAAAGATTTACGTGGAAGAAAGTTTAAAGATATAAACATCACATCCAATAACTTCTTGGTAGGCTCTTTGGTTTCACAGTAAATTTACAGTAGTTTTACATGACCACCACTGTAATATGAAATTGTTGGTTGCGTAATTCGCTGGGCAGGTACAGTTAATACTTAAGAAGTTTTCTAACGATCACATCGTTATTGTTAATATCCCGAAACGTCTTCTTCTTCATTCTGTCTTCAGAGTAATTCCCATAAATTTATAAAGACCTTATAAAGACATCTCCTAAAACCGTTTCACACGTAATATAATTATTACGGCCTTATTTTATTTACCATAGCCATATCTAACTGTAAGAACTTCTTAATATCTCTATATCCGTCTCTTTTTCTATGAAGAAGCAGCTTATTTATGTAGAGGTATATTCAAGGTATACAAACTTGATTTTCTTCTTTTAGCCGATGCGTGGGATGACATAAGATCTATTCTCGTCTGCCAAGAAAAAAAAATACAGAAAATGTCAAATGGTACAACGCGAATCCTCTCAAGCAGATTTCTTCTGCACGTTTCATCATTTCTCTCACCTTTTTTTTTTGTTGTTTTCCTTTAATTTATTTAAACTCGCGACGTTTTTCAATAGACGGAATGCGGAAATCCATCGAAGTGCTGCCCATATCGATTATTATTGGCCGAAGGAAATGGCTAATAGTTTATCTTTTTTATGATATCGTGGACTGTTTACTTCAAAGCGGCGATCTTTTACTTTATTAGCGGTTATTTCTCCGTCTGACGTATATATCCGAAGAATTTTTCATGTACGCTATTAAAGGTCAAGTATACCATAAATGGGGAACAATATGCACTACGTAATCTATATATATACCTATACGGATTATGATGTTAAAGCGATGTATTATTGACGTATAAGCAGAAGAAATTAAAAGTAAAAGTCGTCGTCCGTTTGAGGCAAGGATGCCATTTATAATGGTCTCTATTGCATCACGTGGAAGAAGTTAAAAAAAAATCGTTTTGTTCGTAGAATTGAAGTAATCTATAGTCCATTTGTTTTAAGATTGTAGTAGACAGCGCCGCTATCGGCGTTCGTATTACACTGCCATAATAGCGGGTGATTTGAAAAGTAAAATATCAGTTGTGTTATAACAATTGTCAGTTTCTTTGAAAGTAATTCTAAATTCTAATGGCAAATATTTAGTAAGATGTTTACAAACATAAATTTAAGTGTATTGAAATTAAATTAACGCACCAAGTCATCCTCCAGAGAAACAATTGAGTAGCAACGGTGGTACAATTTTTGTTACGTTCCTGCCGCCCAACGTAACTCCACTTATCCAACCGATGGATCAAAATGTAATACAAATTAGTAAATTGTAACACATCGGCTGAAAAGTCCCGGGCCTAACAAAGAAAACACGGTTTTTCTGGTTCAAAATTAGCTTTATTCCTCAACGTAATCTCCATCAAGAGCAATGCAATCATTCCAGCGCCGCTCTAACCTTTCAATACCACTTTTGTAGAACGATTTATCTTTTACCTCAAAATAGGCCTCAGTTTCAGCGATAACCTCTTCATTCGTGCGAAATTTCTTACCGGCGAGCATTTTTTTGAGGTCTGCGAACAGCCGGTAGTCGCTGGGAGCCAAATCTGGCGAATACGGTGGATGTGGGAGCAATTCGAAGTTCAATTCATGTAGTTTTGCCATTGTTTTGATTGACTTGTGACACGGTGCGTTGTCTTGATGAAACAAATTTTTTTTCTTTGCCATATGCGGTCGTTTCTTTGCAATTTCGGCCTTCAAACGCTCCAATAACGCTATATAATATTCACTGTTGATGGTATTTCCTTTCTCAAGATAGTCGATGAATATTACACCACGCACATCCCAAAATACCGAGGCCATAACCTTTCCAGCCGATTGTTGTGCTTTCGGGCGCTTTGGACGAGGTTCACCAGTTGATGTCCACTCAGATGACGATCGTTTTGATTCCGGAGTGAAGTGATGGATCCATGTTTCATCCATTGTCACATATCGACGCAAAAATTCCGGTTTGTTACGTTTAAACATGGCCAAACACTGCTCAGAATCATCAACACGTTCTTGTTTTTGGTCAATAGTGAGCAAACGCGGCAGCCATTTTGAACAGAGCTTTCTCATAGTCAAATGCTCATGCAATATAAAGCCAATACGTTCTTTTGATATCTTTACGATGTCAGCTAACTCACGCAACTTCACTTTTCGATCATTCAAAACGATTTTGTGGATTTTTTGATGTTTTCTGGTGTTACCGCCTCATTTGGACGTCCACTGCGTTCTGCATCATCGGTGTCTCTACGACCACGTTTGAAGTCAGCAAACCAACGTTTTATTGTTGTTTCTGATGGAGCGGAGTCCCCATAACACTTTTCAAGCCATTACTTCGCTTGAACGGTATTTTTTCCCATCAAGAAGCAGTGTAAAATTAAAACACGAAATTGTTTTTGATCCATTGTTTTGAAAATAACAAAAGTAGCGCGACTCTTAGCAGAATAACTCACAAACTAATGAATAGAATATCATGAAATTTTAACAGCTGTCTTTTGAAGGTTAGTGCTAACTGAGAGAAAGGTGACTGCAATAAAACTAGCGTCATCTATGTGTCAGGCCCGGGACTTTTCAGCCTTTGTGGTATTATCGAAAATTTCTACTTTCGCCTGCGTTATAAAAAAATCCCAAAAACATTTCTGAATCCCTGAACCAAGTAACTTTACGTGAAGCAACTTTAAATTTAGATATGGCGTGGAATGCTCTTAACCAGAAAACAATCAGAAAGTGTTGGAAAAATTTGCTTTACTCCAGTGATGATTATGACGATGAAGATAATGTACCGCTAACCATCATTAGAAAACAGTTACCATCTAATGCTGTTGTTATTGACAGTGCATCATCGGACGTTCTCAAATTATTAAAAACAATAAATTCCGATATTGTTTGCACAATTATCGATGTTAGTTTATGGAATGACGATAAAGAGATGGATAATGCACATGAAGAGGAAGATGGGGCGAGTGAAGTTGACGACCCTCCGATAGAAATAGAAAATACAGTGAGTGACGCGTAAGCTGTAATAATTTTTAATCAAGCGTTAGATTGGGCTGAAGAAAAATACATTATATTCCGTTATTTTAGTGCTCCGTAAACTACGGGCAATGGCATTAGAAAATACCAAGCGTAAATGTACACAAACAAAAATAGGACATTATTTTTTATTTTTTAATAAGCATACATATTTTCTTTCATTCAATTTCTTTATAAATAAAATAAGGCTCGCTAATGTAAACTTTCAGCAATGTGAACAGCGCTTGGCTGACATCATTCATATAATCGAGCGTCTGGTGTAATGGCATATATAAATTATAAGCCATTAGCCTTTGTTCGCTGCAAATGCGTTATCCTCGAATCCCTAAAATTTTGCCATTTTTTGATGGCCATCGTGTTGCCTAACTGCCTCTTCCTCAGCCATGTCAGAGTTGCAATAATCCTAGAATAACACTTAATAGCCGCAGTTGTATTATCGAAATTGAAAAGAAAAATAGCGAATTTGCGTAAATATCATATTGCCTTAGGTATCTGCTAACAGCAAGTGTCGAAAATATTTGCCTATTTTATCAAACGCTACATTCTTCGAGTGAATGGACTATAGCGTTAATATCGACGTTTGAGTTTCTGTTTTGACGTAGCATTGAAATCGCTTGCAAATATACATATACAGCAGTCTTCATACGAAGGATGTGTCAAATTTTTAAAATGATAAAATTTATATATACATTGAACTACTTTTAATATTACTTAACTCATTACGAAACTGAATAGAAGTTTGTTAAAAATTAAGTTATAAAAAGTTATAAAAATATCATTGTTTTTACAACTCACAAGAACTTTAACGTTAAAGGTCACTTAAATTGAAGAAGAAACCCTGCAAGTCGAGGTTTTAAGTAAACAAATATTTCGTGCTTATACATTAAAGTTTAAACAAAAGTGCAAAACGCCTTCAATGCTTAAAAGATGTTAATAAATTTAACCTCTACAGTCCGAACATACGACAATTCGAATGCATAAAGTTGACAACAATGTAATTGGTAATTTTAAATGTAGATGGGGGTGGTGTTATTTTGATCAGCTACGAACTTTAGCTTCGTTAGAAATCAAATTTGGTTCCTGTGGGTTAAATATTAATACGAAGAAGAAAAGTATCCATTTTCGACATAATTTGCTCTATTAGGAAAAGGAAAGAACACAAGCTGCTAAAAAGTTAAGCGATGTATATAGTGATGAAGCTCTATAATTAATAAATTTCGTTCTGCTGATTTTTCACTCAAAGATGAAAAACTAGACTCTGGTGGATCGAATGAAGTTTGATGATGATCAAGTCAAAGCCATAATTCATTTGGGTCATCATATTCCTGCGCAGGATATTGTAGAAATGTTAAATTTATCGCGCATAACGATTGAACATCATTTAAAACATATGGGATTTATTAAAAAATATCATTTAACCCAACGTCTTGACTTTTAAACGAAATTAAATAGCATATCATCTTTTAAAGACACTTGGTGCTTTGGAAAAATCTGTAACCCGGCATGGATAAGCTGTTCAAAATGAAAGGTGTATATGAGGACTTTAATAAATGCTCAGGATCCTCAGGATACTGAATCCCATCGATTCTGATGATGAGGAAATGTGAGGAAAACCGGCTTCCCATGAGAAAGGTGACCACATAAAGAAGTTTTAAAATAGAATAGAAAAAGGAGTTGCTATTTCATGTTTTCTTAATCTAAAATTCATTGAATTTGTTAGTTCGAATTTCCTTCTGCAATTAGTTTGAATTAGCGAGGTTTAATTGTATTCTTCCTTCAGTAATAATACAATAACACATGGGCTGAAAAGTCCCGGGCCTAACATATCGATGACGCTAGTTTCATTGTAGTCACCTTCCTCTCAGTTAGTACTAACCTTCAAAAGACAGCTGTTAAAATTTCATGATATTCTATTCATTAGTTTGTGAGTTATTGAGCTAAGAGTCATGGTACTTTTGTTATTTTCAAAACAATGGATCAAAAACAATTTCGTGTTTTAATTTTACACTGCTTCTTGATGGGAAAAAATACCGTTCAAGCGAAGCAATGGCTTGAAAAGTGTTATGGGGATTCCGCTCCATCAGAAACAACAATAAAACGTTGGTTTGTTGACTTCAAACGTGGTCGTAGAGACACCGATGATACAGAACGCGCTGGACGTCCAAATGAGGCGGTAACACCAGAAATCATCAAAAAAATCCACAAAATCGTTTTGAATGATCGAAAGGTGAAGTTGCGTGAGTTAGCTGACATCGTAAAGATATCAAAAGAACGTATTGGCTTTAGATTGCATGAGCATTTGACTATGAGAAAGCTCTGCTCAAAGTGGTTGCCGCGTTTGCTCACTGTTGATCAAAAACAAGAACGTGTTGATGATTCTGAGCAGTGTTTGGCCATGTTTAAACGTAACAAACCGGAATTTTTGCGTCGGCATGTGACAATGCATAAAACATGGATCCATCACTTCACTCCGGAATCAAAACGATCGTCATCTGAGTGGACAGCAACTGGTGAACCTTGTCCAAAGCGCCCGAAAGCACAACAATCGGCTGGAAAGGTTATGGCCTCGGTATTTTGGGATGTGCGTGGTGTAATATTCATCGACTATCTTGAGAAAGGAAATACCATCAACAGTGAATATTATATAGCGTTATTGGACCGTTTGAAGGCCGAAATTGCAAAGAAACGACCGCATATGGCAAAGAAAAAAATGTTGTTTCGTCAAGACAACTCACCGTGTCACAAGTCAATCAAAACAATGTCAAAACTACATGAATTGAACTTCGAATTGCTCCCACGTCCATCGTATTCGCCAGATTTGGCCCCCAGTGACTACTGGTTGTTCGCAGACCTCAAGAAAATGCTCGGCGGTAAGAAATTTCGCACGAATGAAGAGGTTATCGCTGAAACTGAGGCCTATTTTGAGGCAAAAGATAAATCGTTCTACAAAAGTGGTATTGAAATGTTAGAGCGGCGCTGGAATGATTGCGTTGCTCTTGATGGAGATTACGTTGATGACTAAAGCTAATTTTGAACCAAAAAAACCGTGCTTTCTTCGTTAGGCCCGAGACTTTTCAGCCCATGTGTTATACCACACTCTCCTAACAAGCGGATATTAAAACTTGTCCAAACTGCTTTAAAATACAATAATGTGTCGGGATACTTGTTTAGAAATATAAAAAACCTAGTTATTTCCTATAAATGGTAAACAAGATTATGCTTAGAATAAAAATAACCAAATCTTTGTCAAGTTTATCGTTCCAACTTTAAGAATTTAGGTGTTAAAAGTCAATGGGTTTTGATTTTAATGAAGAAAATTTATTGAAGGAAAGATCTCTACCATAACCCTTCATGACTAGTTTACAAAGACAAATTCTACTTTAAATAATATCAGAAGAAAGTCAAAAAATAAGAAGACAATTTACTTTTTTCTTATATATTAAAATTTTTCGATACATTAAGTTTTTCATTGTCAATATGCATGCTGACGTTTAGTTATTCATTTAACAAAAATTAAAAAATATAAAAATTTATCTACGTACGGATCTGAGCTACGTACAGCAGGTACAAGTACAACTCCTACACAACCGTGGAGGTTAATTGTATTTACGTGTTATTTAAGGAGCCGGAACCGGAAGTAAGGTATTGCTGCGAGGGTATTGTAGAAGGGAATACTTAATATTGAATTTGAATCATCGGCTGGATAATAAAAATAACGTTGACTTTAAAATGTAGTAAGTTT
The DNA here is from genome assembly GCA_023509865.1 of Trypoxylus dichotomus. Classification (NCBI taxonomy): domain Eukaryota; kingdom Metazoa; phylum Arthropoda; class Insecta; order Coleoptera; family Scarabaeidae; genus Trypoxylus; species Trypoxylus dichotomus. The sequence continues at coordinate 31,086,715 of CM042082.1, read as the reverse complement.
AAAGTTATCTTTCGTTTTTAATAGGAATAAAAATATAAACTCGATATATTTAAGGTTAACCATATAAAAAAATAAATTCTCAAGACGAATGTGGGGAGCTAGAAAGATCGGTTATACTTGTTAGTGCGAAACAAATAGGCATTGTACGTGCTAGATCGCTTAAATTACATCTGTAGCCTTAATTAGTCGCATTAAACTCATTAAATGCGTTAGAGATCGCGAAACAATAGTCTGGAAACCATCAAAATGCATTAGACAATCAACCATGAGGTGAAAATATTAATTATGAAAGAGATTATGTCATCATTGAACTATGCCATTAAGCAATGAATGTATAAAAGAAAATTCCTCCCTCCCTAGTTAAAGAATTATCTTATTAAAAAAAAATAATTATATTCATTCCGTTCAATTTGGAGTTCCGCAGGGTAAATTAAATTAACTACAGCACCGTTACTCTTTGTAATTGACTCTTTCTTCGATTATTAGCTAAATTCGAATGGATAATTTTTAAGATGCTAATGCGTACGTAAAAAATGCCCGTTGGTATGTGACGGTACCGTTTCGCTTCTCTCTTTCATTCTGATTTAAATTTCCGATGCTGCGGATCCGTAATATACCAAAGAGATATCCGAAAGACCCAGATAACAAGTTGTTCACCTAAATTCGCCTCCCTTGCGTCCCTCCCCCCACATTTCCCTTCCCTCTTCCATCTCCGTTAAGAACGTTTGAACCTGAACCTGCGTAAATTTTAATGTAAATTATCGCCCGTCAAAATCGCGGCTTACACCTTTAGCAACGCCATCTGCTGTGTTTAAGGATGAATAACGATTTCGGTTAGGTGGATATTGCTTTTAATGGTATATATCTACGTACGTATACGAGGGTGACCTGAAATGTTTCCGGAATCGACGAGAAAAGCACGGTATTGGTGTGGTTTTTTAAACGGTGCTCCAGTTTCTCCGAAAAAGTGGGACCTCTAGCAAAATATTTCCATGGCCTTTTTCCCAGCCATCCAGAAGTGTTTTATCGCTGCACGCAATTCGATTTTATCCATTTTTGCGAAAGCACGTGACAACCTACACAAAACACAGTCTTAAACAACAACTAATGACAGTAGATGTCTGAAATTTTGACAGTTGCCTTAAAAAAAAGGTTGCCTTTGCCAACCACCTTGACGGCCATTCCGGAAACATTTCAGGTCGCCCTCGTAGATAAATATGCAAATTTGCTTGAGATCGGAGTGTTCCGAGAGGAACAATGGAGTGAAATCGAAAGTTGCACGATGAAAATATAGGGGGATAGAGTTGCGACTGTTCGAGGTAAAGAATTCCTTGTTTATGCTGTAATTTTGTTGCATTGTTTCGGGACACTAAATGACCGCCTCGTTTTGTAGTAGAAACGCAATAAAAGATGGTTCGAATTTGAACTAAATCCAACGACATTTCTATTTTAAATATTGGTGCAAAAGTTGTGGTACGGTAAAGAAAAATATCTTGTATCTGTTACTATCTGACAAGCCCCGATTCTCTTACAAACATTTTCAATAAAATTTTTGCATTATCCAAGGTAGTACTATATAAGAAACATGGTTTTGTTCGTGGACAATTACCAGTGAGAAATCTAGTGACGCTAACGCGGTTTGTTTGTCAAGAGCTGAATAATCAAGGCCAAATAGATGCGATCTACACAGATACCATTGACCACGGGATGTTGCTCAAGAAATTTCTTTCTTTTGGATTTAGTTCGCTCTTACTTCAGCTTCTGTACTCTTACCTGATAAATAGAAGCAATTACGTAGTGTCTAATGGTTATAAATCGTTGGAATTTTGTCTCACATCTGGAGTGCCACAAGGTGCCAATTTGGAACCACTATTATTTATTTTATATCTGAATGATTTACTTGCGTTTTTGGCGTGTCTTGTGCTTGATGCTGATGATGTGCTGATGATTTAAAAATGAACTATTCCATTTCATTCGTGCAAAATTTCTTACCGGCGAGCATTTTTTTGAGGTCTGCGAACAGCCAGTAGTCGCCGGGAGCCAAATCTGGCGAATACGGTGAATGTGGGAGCAATTCGAAGTTCAATTCATGTAGTCTTGCCATTGTTTTGATTGACTTGTGACACGGTGCGTTGTCTTGATGAAACAAAATATTTTTCTTTGCCATATGCGGTCGTTTCTTTGCAATTTCGGCATTCAAACGCTCCAATAACGCTATATAATATTCACTGTTGATGGTATTTCTATTCTCAAGATAGTCGATGAATATTACACCACGCGCATCCCAAAATACCGAGGCCATAACCTTTCCAGCCGATTGTTGTGCTTTCGGACGGTTAGGACGAGGTTCACCAGTTGCTGTCCACTCAGATGACGATCGTTTTGATTCCGGAGTGAAGTGATGGATCCATCTTTCATCCATTGTCACATATCGACGCAAAAATTCCGGTTTGTTACGTTTAAACATGGCCAAACACTGTTCAGAATCATCAACACGTTCTTGTTTTTGGTCAATAGTGAGCAAACGCGGCACCCACTTTGAACAGAGCTTTCTCATAGTCAAATGCTCATGAAATATAAAGCCAATACGTTCTTTTGATATCTTTACGATGTCAGCTAACTCACGCAACTTCACTTTGCGATCATTCAAAACGATTTTGTGGATTTTCTTGATGTTTTCTGGTGTTACCGCCTCATTTGGACGTCCACCGCGTTCTGCATCATCGGTGTCTCTACGACCACGTTTGAAGTCAGCAAACCAACGTTTTATTGTTGTTTCTGATGGAACGGAGTCCCCATAACACTTTTCAAGCCATTGCTTCGCTTGAACGGTATTTTTTCCCATCAAGAAGCAGTTTAAAATTAAAAGACGAAATTGTTTTTGATCCATTGTTTTGAAAATAACGAAAGTAGCGTGACTCTTAGCACAATAACTCACAAACTAATGAATATAATATCATGAAATTTTAACAGCTGTCTTTTGGAGGTTAGTACTAACTGAGAGAAAGGTGACTGCAATAAAACTAGCGTCATCTATGTGTTAGGCCCAGGACTTTTCAGCCCATGTCTTACATCGAAAAGGCATTTTTCTGTCTTGCATTAATTTGATTTCCTAAGCCCAAGAAAAAATTTATTTGATGCAAGTATAATTTCAAGAATATTATTTTCTCATATTAAATATTCTTGAAGAAAAACTCTTTGAATAGAGATAGATTTTTACGAGAACACTGTATACTTTAATAATTGACCAATTACAATTCTCGAATCTTCACCGATGCCTTTAAGAATTTCACTAATCCTCCGAACAGTTAATTAAAATACAGATTTTATTTCTCCACCTTTGATCGGTAACGTAACCCACTTCGACGAAAATTACATCTTAATTCGTAACCCGAATACATAATATAACAATTAAAGGCAAGATAGCAGAGAATTTAAATTATACAGGATTATACTCGTACAATTTCCGAAGGTGTAATCTGTATCGCGAACATATTATAGAAACGATATTCATTCTTCTATTTGGAGAAGTATAATATGCATAAATATCTTCACACGATTTCACTACAGTAATTTTATGTGACTGAACCCATAACATACGTACGCGGAAATTGATTTTTACCCTATCGTATAGACACTGGCGATATTAGAAAAGATCTTCTGTTAGATCGGATTATGTAACCTTCCTTTTAAAATATAGAACTACACTCTAGAAAAGTTCTCAAGAAGAATATTTAGGTAAATAGAGTAAATAGAGTGCAAAACCTTTGCAATAATGAAACCAATAAAATAAAATATACACTACATCGTTACGATCCGAAGATCATCAGAACGTGACAGAAATTGCTAATGCAACCATCTCAACTTTTCTAATTCTCACATTCCACCCAAAGCGTTTTTATTTCATATTTTATATCGTTAATTCTGGAGCAAACTAGTTGTGTTTTGTTTATTGTATTCGATCGACATGCGAGGCTGTGATTAAAGAATGAAAACCTCTTCGTTTGAAGTTAATGAAGTAAGGAAGTTTTTCATTTAACGCTTGTTTAACCGTAAACCGCTTCATGATTCTAGCATTACAGAAAGAATTTCTCTAGGTGTCGCGTCGAAAGTTGAGAATTGTAATTGTAATAATTGTAATTAATACAGGGTGTTTACAGAATCTATTTAATATAATACATATATACGAGGTGAAGTAAAAAAGTAATGCAAACGGTGCAACCGTCAACGTTGCAAATTTCCTCTGTATGTAGCTTATATATCAGTTCCTGGTACACGCCGAGTTAAAGTTTCAACCTCGCTGCTTCGTAGGTCAAAAACGCAGATTCGCCGAGCTTAATGGTAAATATACTATACATACAGGTGTTATTTTAGCGGTACAGGGACATGAATTGTTGGGGTGCACTCATGTTGCATTGCGCATTGTTGACTATCAGAAGGCATTTGACAGGATAAAACACGAAAAAAATAGTATAAATTCTGAAAAACGTGGGCCTAGATGGGAAACAAATCAGGTTAATAGCTAACCTATACTGGCATCAAACTGTTTCCGTCAGGAATGATGCAACCGAAGAGAAATATACTACAAGGTGTAAGGCAAGGTTGCGTTTTCTCTCCCTTACTATTTAATATATATTCAGAGTACGTATTCAGGGAAGCTCCAAAACATACAGAATCTGGAATTCTTCTGAATGGAGAAAGATTGAATAATGTCCGCTATGCGTACTCTTTGAATTTGTTCATTAACTTTTCCTTAAAAGGTTGCACTAGTTGTGATGGTGCCGTGAGTTAGCTGACATCGTAAAGATATCAAAAGAACGTATTGGCTTTATATTGCATGAGCATTTGACTATGAGAAAGCTCTGTTCAAAGTGGGTGCCGCGTTTGCTCGCTGTTGACCAAAAACAAGAACGTGTTGATGATTCTGAGCAGTGTTTGGCCATGTTTAAACGTAACAAACCGGAATTTTTGCGTCGATATGTGACAATGGATGAAACATGGATCCATCACTTCACTCCGGAATCAAAACAGTCCTCATCTGATTGGACAGCAACTGGTGAACCTCGTCCAAAGCGCCCGAAAGCACAACAATCGGCTGGAAAGGTTATGGCCTCGGTATTTCGGGATGTGCCTGGTGTAATATTCATCGACTATATTGAGAAAGGAAATACCATCAACAGTGAATATTATATAGCGTTATTGGAGCGTTTGAAGGCTGAAATTGCAAAGAAACGACCGCATATGGCAAAGAAAAAAAATTTGTTTCATCAAGACAACGCACCGTATCACAAGTCAATCAAAACAATGGCAAAACTACATGAATTGAACTTCGAATTGCTCCCACATCCACCGTATTCGCCAGATTTGGCTCCCAGCGGCTATTGGCTATTCGCAGACCTCAAAGAAATGCTCGCCGGTAAGAAATTTCGCACGAATGAAGAGGTTATCGCTGAAACTGAAGCCTATTTTGAGGCAAAAGATAAATCGTTCTACAAAAGTGGTATTGAAATATTAGAGCGGCGGTGGAATGATTGCGTTGCTCTTGATGGAGATTACGTTGATGAATAAAGCTAATTTTGAACAAAAAAAACGTGTTTTCTTTGTTAGGCCCGGGACTTTTCAGCCCCATGTGTTATATCCGCCAACACAACACAACCCAAGTAGACATCATGAATGACGTGCAACGTTATTAAACAAAATAGCTTTAAAATCTTATCAAAAGTTCGCATAAATTCTATTATAATAAAAGAGGTGACATTTATTTTTAAAAATTTACCTATTAAATCTCGAACGCCAAAACTTATTACTTATTTTTGTGTATCTATCTAAACAAAACTTGTCGTGAAAATATCTTGTATACTTGCATAAAGAGGTACAGGTGAAGCCCGAAGGCAATGGGTCAAATCTTTAGGAGGAATGCGGAAGAGAGATTTCTTTTGAAAAGCTTCTTCGGCTTGTTTAAACTTCACGTCAGCGTGCGAGTGCTTCGTGGGTTTCTTCTTACGACAGTGCTATCGCTAAAATGCGTAAATGAAGGTGAATATTGATCTTGTTGGATATGATCGATTTAAAATGGAATTGTTATCTGTTCCTGTTGTTTTCCTGTTTTTATCAAGCAAGAGAAATTCGATGTCGATTTTTGTCGGGAAGAAACGTTTTTGAAGATTTACTGGAGAATTTTATTCTATTTTTAGTCTAGAACCAATTTAGCTTATTATTTTCAATATATTTTATTTTTGATGAAGTTTGTATATTGGGTTGTTTTGTTAATACATCCAATTTCTATCTAATGTCAGGATGATTATCTGCTAGACGTGGTTCTAAATGCAATTTGACAAGGTATCCTTCTTTGGACTGCATTTTCTGAAATGAGTAGGCTCTTACATTATCAATAAATACCTCAAGATTGGCTTAGGTGGCTGGCATCCAATTAAAGAGAGGATCTTTTAGCCCTCACATACTTCTAAGTGGTTGCTTGATTAATATTTTTCACACTTAGTTAACTGGCATTTGTAGATAATATCGACATAATATTAAGTTTGTATCTCAAAATGTTGCTGTGCTGTGGCTAATTCTTGCATTGTGGTCCCGAGACCAAAGCGCAAGGCAGAGACTGGAAACATCACGGTTCTCTTCCTCCATGCAAATTTAAGGTCGCGCCGTTTGCTGGAAAGGTTTTGCTATCTGCGTCCGGGGATGCTTAAGGAATCATCCTGTTTAACTATTTGCAAAAGTGACAGAGCATTACAGGGGCCTACTACGCACAATTGATTTCTGAATTGCGACAGGTTATTGTGTGCTGTTCCATCAAGATAATGCTCCCCGCCATACCTCTGGTATTGCTATGGTTGTTATGCACCAAGTAGGCTTTGAATTAGTGGAGTACCCACCATATTCGTCGGATCTGACCCCTAGTGATTACAGACCGTTCCCCACATTAAAAGAAATCTTAGAGAAATCGTAGAGGGAGACTATATCAAAAAATACTTTAGATGAACTTCCTTCTGAGAAATCTATTTAGCTATCTAATTATTTTGTTTAAAAATGTAAGTTCATAACAGTGTCAGGTTTAATCTTACATGATCCTATATATTCTTTCTGTATCAAATCATTTTCAGGCCATCCAAAAATCTCTTATACGTCTTTTGCCATTCTGATAGGTCTTTGGTTTCGTCCTCTAATCTATGAAAACAACTATATTGATTCCCTCAGAAGGTTCCGAATATTGTTAAGAGCTATTAATAGTGTTCAAATTATATCAACCTCGTCTTTTAAGATATTCTAACATAGTCTCTCATTGGAAAGTTATTCCAACATTTTCCTATAATTTCTTTAAATTTCCATCACATACCTTCCTTATCGCAAGTATTATACCCAACCCTAGCACACATCGCAAAAAAGGTGAATGGAATGGTCAAAATAGATTATTTACTTGACTGAAAATTTCCAAAATCAAAAGAAAAAAAAACTAAATTGAAGATTTACTACTTCCATAGTTAATGAGGAAAATAACAAAAATTCTATAATCAGAGAATGCTAAAACTTCCGGAAACCGCTTCAGAAGCTTTTCAAACCAACTAAATTTCCATCTTCAACCATCTTACACTTTTTCGAACATCCTGTATAGCCGCACGTTCGTTCCTAACTGTATTAACGTTGTTAAGTCTTTTCCTTACCGATTCCGATTCGAAACAGCAATCAAAAGAACCAACGAGTTCCGTTCTAGACTTATATACCTCGATGTGAGCTTAACGCAAACACCAGCGAACACCATGCTAGGATAGAGACGATTATTCGAAGCAGTGGAAATACGTCTGTACAGTTAGAATTGATACCGGTTCAACTGGCAACTTCCTTCATCGTTGTCACCTAGAAAGTGGCGTTCAGCGAAGCGCTAGATTGGCGCGTTGGCCATTCCTGTCATTCATCTATAGTTATTTTAAAAGGTTATCGGGTTTACGATGGTGTATACGAGGTGCTTTCTAAGTTTTCAATTTTAGATTTTTTTTTTGTTTGGGATCGACGTCAGGGTTGTTGGGAGTTGGAAAAAATCGAGAAGGAATTGATTTGTTAGTTAGAAGTTGTAATTCTATTAATATTTTTAAGGTAACAATTGCAAAAGTTTAATTTTCTTATGCGTGTAAGTCAAAATCACACTTAGCAGTTTACCAGGTGTATGCATAAGTTTTTTTTCCGGTTTTTTGCTAAAAGGAAACAAGTAATTTTTTTTTATTCAAAATATTGGCTATCGATTTCCACGCATATCACCCATCTTTCAGGTAATTTATGGATACCATGCCAAAAAAACTGCTTGCGTTTTGTGACAATAACCCTCTGGTCCCACTAGACACAAGGCATGGTCTTCTTTTGATTAAATAAGAAAAGTAATGCGTGCTGCAAATGTTCTTTTTCAGGCCTAAAATTCATATGATAACTGCGCGATGAAGCAAAGACGTTAGTTTTTGGCGGACCCAACTTGCGTGTGCTTGTAGTTTAAATGCTAGACGAATAATGTACGTGTCAAATTAATACGCTGCTTACTTTTTGCTAGCGCCATCTTTTAGTTAAACCGGAAAAAATTTATGAATACACCTGGTACTCCTAAAGAAAATTGAGACAAACCATATTTTCATTATTATTATTTTAATTATTATTATCTTAGAGAATAATCTCCATGCAATTCAAACTAATTCCTTCCTTTTCACATTCCAGACGAAGAATGGAACCACCAACAGGCGGACGTCTCGATGTACCTAATAAACGGCCAGTCAAACGTCACTCTACCGCGGCCATCCCGCCACCAGGACCCGGAGAAACCAGCGGAATCCAAAAACGAAAGATTCTCAAGGTATCAAGAGCAAAAGATCCTCAAGTACGACGAAGAGAAACAATTTTCTAAAGGCAAACTCACCAAGGAGGAAGAAAAGATCCTCCACAGTAAATTCTTGTTCACGGAGCGAGACCATCAACCCGACCATCACCAGAAGCAACACAAGCACTTGGACCACCAAAAATCCCTCGACAGGAGCGAGAAATATTACGAACCGTCGAGGTACGATGCGGAGAGGATCGATAGGTACGATTTCGAGGAGCGCAGAAAACAAGTGAAGGACGACCTGAAATTTTACGAGAACTACAGGACGCAGGAGAAGAAATACAATAAGTACCACGATCAGGAAGATGACGGCTTCGAGGAGAATATCAAATATAGGATCAAGAATAAATACGATGATGAAGTCGATGGTTCAAGGTCGCGATATTACGATAAGGACCGCTATTACAATCAAGAGAATAGACGCGGTTACAAGGACGAAGATTTCGACGAGAGGAAAGCCCCGATACCTAAGATGAGGCAAAAATACCCTGGAGATGAGAGATTTTACGCGGACGAGAAAAAATCGGATAGGTACAGCAAAGAAAGACACTTAGAGGAGACAAAACCTCGCCAGAAATATAGCCCTGACGATCATAGATTCTACGATACCCCCGAAGATAAAGACAGCAAATATAGGAACTTCGAAAGCAAAGATAGGTCTTTAAGGTCGAAGTGTTCCCAGCAAGATTACTTCGATGAAGTTCCAAAGCGAAGAGGCGACATGAGACCACCTTCCCCGGACGATACCTCCCCAAGGGATCGATTCAAGGATGCTAAGGAGAAATTCTTGCTAATGGAAAGGGATAGGATAGATCAGGAAAAGAAATATCGCCAAGACGCTCTCATCAGCCCTAAGGATAAGCACAAGAGGAACGGCAGCGATAGGTATTTCGATTTCGACGACAGAGACGTAAGGTATTACGAGGACTTTGACGAACCAAAACCGAGACCTGCGCCTAGAAGTAACGTAAACGAGATGGGCGCTGGGGAAGTGAGGTATCGCAGGGAACCTTTGGAAAGGTACAGGAATGAAAAGTACGACCCCAAACGCCGATCGATGTTCAATCTGATTGAGGAGGAGCATAAGAAGAATTCGAACGAAATAGCTATGGAATTAAAGCGAAGATCATATCTGGAAAGTAGAACAGATGATGATTATTATAGGGAGAGAAGTTATACTGAATTACCTGAGAGTGAAAGGTATCCTGGTCTTGACAGGGAATCCTACGCCTTTTCGAAATCCTCAATGGATTTGGAGAAAAATGGTGATGTCAAATACGATCCCAAATTCGTTAAGAATCAAAAAGTTAAGAACTCGGCGGGATATAGGCATAGTTACGCTGAACCTAAACTGAAGATGGATAAAAACGGGAAGAAACATTTCACTGAAATGCTGCACAGGACTAATAGTACCGTCAGCAATTCTGGTAGAGTTGGAATTGCCAGTGTGCAACCGTATTGAAGCATGAACGTGAACCATTGTAAATATTTAATTGCCCTTCTCTATAATATAAAGTAACGTCAGTGAAAAGTAATGTAAAATATATTATAAAGACTTAGATACGTAAAAAGACCTTTAGAACTAAGGAATATGCATGTTTTAGTATTTATTTTTCAAAATGCTCAAGATTGCTTATTCATCAAATGTCAGAGCACTGCCAACTCAATGGAAACGTAACTAAAATGTGCCTTATATTGAAATAGATGTACGAAATATCATATCTCTAATTTGTTTATATTGTATTTAATACAAAATATAATAATAATCTTTTATATTTACTAGCTAATACACGTTTTTAAAACGAATGCAAGAGATAACCTTTTCTTAACAATGAAGTATATTATATTATTGAATTCTTCTACGAACACTCTGTATATGGATAATATAACAATAATTAATCAACTGATTAAACTAGTTCGATGATGGAATGACGTATTTGTTAATTAGAAATGAAGGAACTTTCTATGTTGTAGTGTATGCAATGCCTAACTTCAGTTAAGTGTTAAGCTTCTTTCAGTGTCTAATTTTTGTTTTTATTACTAGATTTTTGTTTGGAATTGTGGTTTATAACGTCTTCTCTTGTGTAAAATATTTTTTTTATATGGAAAATTTTAATAAAATAGAATATATTTGGATCGTTACTAGTTTGATTTATTCCTGAAGTGCCTCCAATGTTATTTTTTGAAAGCTTCTATAATAGATTACTCTTATTAAATCTTCCAGAAAAAGGAATGGGAAGGATGTGGTAAATACTTTGAAGAATATTTTTTAAAAATTAGAAAAAATGTGTGAACTTTATACGTGAAAGTTTTCTATATACATAAATATTAAAATTTCAGCGCCATCTTTGTTTGAATAGCACAGATACATCTGATTACATATAGAAAATATTATTCTATCTTAGTATTATGCATGCGTTTCATCTTCTCTCTGCTACATGGCACTAATCCTTTTGTATAATAAAATTTTATGACCTGGAGGACTTCTTACTCAAATATTCTCAATATTGGAATCATATTTCTTAAGTAAGATATTTCAGTAGAAGATTTATCAATGTTTTGACAGGAGAAAGGATAATTCGTAATAGTTGAGATTCAATTTACTAAAATCATAATGCCTCCAAATCACTCAGCCACTCTTCGTATTTAGGCAGCCCTTTCGTGTAAAAAAACAATTATTTCGGGCAATGATTCTTGAAACCTTTCTAGGAATTTTCCCCCATTCAACCATCTTGCGTCCGCGTAAAAAAGTAAATCAGTGCGTTCAGTAGATTCACCATCTTCCAACTGCAATTTGGAGAGCCGTCGTTGCAAGCTTCAGGCACGATGTTCATAACCTCCTCCATGTTTAGAACTTTTGAACATAAAATCTGTTGATGTATAATGCGATGGAATGGGAAGAACGAAGAGAAATCGTTAGTAACTCGACACAACGTAACAAAACCAATTTTGTTTTAATAGAATTTAGTAACGCATATAAAACGTTTTACCATAGAGAAAGTAAAAACTATTTCGAATTTCCTCATCATGGTAAATGTACGTAATGATATATAAAATATTCCGAAACGTTATCATTATCAATACAAATTTTGCTTATGCTCAGTTATAGCAATTCAGTTCTCTGGTTGGTCAGCGTGAAGTTTCATTAAATAAAAGTATTCCCTTGTATTAACCAAGTTCAAAATTGATGTATTTGTCAATATCACAATCAAATGAACATTCAAGTTTGATGTAACTTATAAGCCGTACTGTGGTATTGTCGCAAATATGGGGCTGTTTAAAATCTAATTAACATTGTAATGTAGCCAGTGGAACCCAAAGTTGAACCCCCTCACGTGTTGCAGGCCTTTGCGGTATAGTAACTGCGACCATGAAGTTTAAACTTTATTAGTTGGTCAACGTGAACATTCGTTAATAAAGAACATTCGGTTGCATCAACCAGGTTTAGGATTGATCCACGAGTCAATATACCAGTCAAATGAGCGCCTAAGTTTGATGATTCAAGCAAACTTTAAATTGATTTTGACTTATTATGCCTTAAGGTTTGCAATATATACTATTACTATCATTTAATATTAGCGCTTTAGCTTATTCTAGATATTTTCTAATGTCTCTTTTGGCTTTTGTAAACGCTTTTCTCTTTTGTAGTGTTCCTTCTCGAATACACCCGTGATTTTAGAACACTTCACACGTTCTCAATTGCATTGAGATCGGAAGAATTTCTCAGCAAGGTAACACTGGCAGAACTGGTCGAACGTGATGCCTAAAACCAGCAATGGTTCACTGGCTATACGCGAGAGTTATAGTACCAACTATAACTTATTCATCGCTAGTCTGGTAGCACAAAGCCGATCAATGCTACGCGGTCAAGATCCTTGGCAGAGTCCAAAGGATTGCTTGCTTGGGCATTACGGGGGCCATGGCCTCGATGCCGACGGCTGCGATGGAGACCATCTTTGGGCTTCCGCCACTGCAGTTGGTGCTGAGGTCAGAAGCAACCCTAGCAGCCTACAGAGTCAAATGTAGTGGGTGCAAGGTATTCTCTGGTAAGTTCAACTGCATCGAACAGACAGCACCGCTGTCAATGAGGACCGACAAAATTCCTGAGTTTGCTCTTTGGGGTTAAAGCCCGGCTCATGAAAAAAAAAACACTGGCAGAGCGTGAGTTTCCAAAAAACTTTCGATGGATTTGGCCATGTGGCATGGTGCCTTATCGTGCATGAATGTGTAAGATTGATTAATGGTGCTTTGTTAAAAATACAGTGGTCCGGGACCTTCTACAGATATACAAAAGCATACCATGACTAACAGAGGGTATTCTATCGTTTCTAGTACGCTAGCTTCACTAAACCGTTTAGATGGATGTCGTCTAACAAATTGAGTTCTTTCAGTCTTATGGCTTCTAGTTTTGACTTATGGTTGAATACCGTCTTGAACGAAAAGGCATTGTTCTTACTTGAAAATGGCCACCCACTTTCAATGCAAATACATGAAGAAATTATGCCGGTTTCCTCGAAGATTGAGGGTTTATGTGTTATATTTATAAATGCTTCCTTAGTAGGAAAATTAAGAAAGTGAATATTCGTCATTTTTCTTAAATATGCTCTGAATAAGACGTTTATTAAAGCACAGCGAAGAAAGTTACTACAACTTGGATATACAAATATACACAATTATCGACAACTTTCCCAAAGCCATTAGATATCCGACACAAGTATATGAAATACCTCCCATTTTCTATTTTAAAATTACAACTTTAATATAATATTCTACAGTCACAGGAAATTATTTCTTATTAAATATTCTAGAGTTAATGCATCGAACAAGATATACATTTCCCACTGCGTCATTATAGTTTCTAAACTTGATATTTCATATTCTATTTGTTTCGAGACAATATACCTTATTTATAAATTAATAAATGGACAAGAATTAAAGTTATAACGATTATAATAAAGTACTTTCTACACGTATGATGAAAATATAACTCTAACCATACGTAACGGACATAAAGGTATAATTTTCCAATAAATTAAATACGTCGGTATCTATTGGGAACTCATAATATCGCAAGGTGTAATTTTGATGTCATTCCGATTGACATTTCGAATGGCGACGTGTGGTTAGAATGTTTATAAACTAGGTAAGATTGTTGCGCAAAAATTGCGACTTTTCATGTCGATTATTAGCGTAGAATCTAGGTCCTGTTAACCTAAATACTGTGTTGAATTTTTGATCCCTCTTTTATTCTGGTGGTTGTTGCTAAATTGTTTTTATTTCAATGGCATGTTACTGAATTAAGAGAGACATTATTTTCATTTCCAGCGCAATTGCGGATATATATTTTCGCGATATCCCAATTAAATTTTTAGTATTTTTTAACTATGTATCGGGTGTTTTTTTTTTAAATTGGCAACATCGTTTTCTTTGACAACCGATTTGAAGATTCCCGGTTGTTTTGAAGTTAGTTTGGTTTGGTAATTTATCGTGGATAGACTCACGCTGGAGCAAGGTTTGCAAATTGTTTGACACATAGGCTGAAAAGTCCCGGGCCTAACAAAGAGAACACGGTTTTTTTTGGTTCAAAATTAGCTTTATTCATCAACGTAATCTCCATCAAGAGCAACGCAATCATTCCAGCGCCGCTCTAACATTTCAATACCACTTTTGTAGAACGATTTATCTTTTGCCTCAGAATAGGCCTCAGCTTCAGCGATAACCTCTTCATTCGTGCGAAATTTCTTACCGGCGAGCATTTTTTGAGGTCTGCGAACAGCCAGTAGTCGCTGGCAGCCAAATCTGGCGAATACGGTGGATGTGGGAGCAAAGTTCCATTCATGTAGTTTTGCCATTGCTTTGATTGACTTGTGACAAGGTGCGTTGTCTTGATGAAACAAAATTTTTTTCTTTGCCATATGCGGTCGTTTCTTTGCAATTTCGGCCTTCAAACGCTCCAATAACGCTATATAATATTCACTGTTGATGGTATTTCCCTTTTCAATATAGTCGATGAATATTACACCACGCACATCCCAAAATACCGAGACCATAACCTTTCCAGCCGATTGTTGTGCATTCGGGCGCTTTGGACGAGGTTCACCAGTTGCTGTCCACTCAGATGACGATCGTTTTAATTCCGGAGTGAAGTGATGGATCCATGTTTTATCCATTGTGACATATCGATGCAAAAATTCCGGTTTGTTACGTTTAAACATGGCCAAACACTGCTCAGAATCATCAACACGTTCTTGTTTTTGAACAGAGCTTTCTCATAGTCAAATGCTCATGCAATATAAATCCAATACGTTCTTTTGATATCTTTACGATGTTAGCTAACTCACGCAACTTCACTTTTCGATCATTCAAAACGATTTTGTGGATTTTTTTGATGTTTTCTGGTGTTACCGCCTCATTTGGACGTCCACCGCGTTCTGCATCATCGGTGTCTCTACGACCACGTTTGAAGTCAGCAAACCAACGTTTTATTGTTGTTTCTGATGGAGCGGAGTCCCCATAACACTTTTCAAGACATTGCCTCGCTTGAACGGTATTTTTTCCCATGAAGAGGCAGTGTGAAATTAAAACACGAAATTATTTTTGATCCATTGTTAATAACAAAAGTAGCGTGACTCTTAGCACAGCAACTCACAAACTAATGAATAGAATATCATGAAATTTTAACAGCTGTCTTTTGAAGGTTATTACTAACTGAGAGAAAGGTGACTGCAATAAAACTAGCGTCATCTATGTGTTAGGCCCGGGACTTTTCAGCCCATATGTTAGTTCCATTCAAATTGGGTGAGCGTTTTCAAATAACTTAACATCTCTGTTCAAAAGATCGTCGAGTTATGATGCTGCTATAGCATACAATTCATTGCCCAATACGTACAGGGAAACTACTAGTTTAAAAAGGCTTAATATCACTGTCAAAATTTATCTGCTTTCTTTACAGTGACACGTAGAACTTCTTATTTCCACTTTGATTTGTTTTTTGTCGTATTGTGAATGAAGCCCCGCATTTGTCAGTTTCCTTATTATTATACGATTGCTTGTATTCATGATTATCATCTTTTACAAAATATTTTGCTCATGCACTAGAAACATTCCTTACCACGACGTTATTCCGACTCGTAGTGATTTTTATCACACTAATTCTACCCAAAATCTTATAAGCACATTCATCCATACATTAATCGGCGGCTTTGTTATCTTCTTTTTCTTTTCTTTTCTTTTCATTCGTTCTATATGAGTTTGTTTTCTCTTTTTCTGCCTTATTTCGGACGATTTAGAGAGCTAGAGTAGAAAGCAACCGATACGTACCCTCGGGCTTGTCAGCATCCGCCAATGCAACGTCTCGATGTGCGAGAGTTAGTGCGATTAGAGATGACGGCTGCTACTATTAGGCGATTTAGCTTGGTCAGTAACCTTTTACTTTTGTACATTCGCAAAACAAACAAAACTAGCGACGTTGTTAACCTACTGTCTCATTTTCGCTTGGAATGGGATGATCGAACTATTGGTAACCCTGTTTGGCGTTGACGTGATTACGCTGCTAAATATACATTTCTATTAAATAGACATTATGTGATGTGGTTAACAGCTACAGTCGACAGATTGTAAGAGTTTGATTGGGAAAGTATACAGACGTAAAAATAATATACCAGGGATGCTCAAACGGTCGATAGCGAGAGCTTTTTGAGTCGATAATGAGTATAGCGAACAAAATTTCTTCTCTAAGGATTAAGCCGTATCCTGAACTGGTAAAGGATGGCGACAAAATATTTTATCGAGCCTGCAGCAAACTGCTAAGTTTAACTTTACTAAAAGCTTTACAATTGTTTTTAAATTCTTTCACTTTTGATATAAAATGACAATTGTTGTTGTAGGTGTCTTGTGAGAGAAAATACCTGATTGATCAACACGCTAAAACTCCATCACATATTGGAAAATGTGGAAAACTAAAGCGATCCGCATATTTGTAGCAACCTACAACATATATCAATGTGTAGCATCAACTTCATGAAACTCAGAATAAGAAGAATATAATACGGATCTGTGTAACGCATTAATTTCGTCTAACATACCATTAGCGAGATTAAACAATGTTAATTTGAAATCATTTCTGCAAAAATATTGCAAACATAATATACCTGACGCAAGTACCTTGCGAAAAAATTATGTCACATCTTGTTACCAGCAAACAACGGCAGAACTTCAACAATTGGTAGGGAATAATTTTATTTATATCATGGTAGATGAAAGTACGGATAAGTGTGGCCGTTATATTGCCCATTTGTTAATGGTAATTCTTCATGAAGGTATTATAAGTTTTACTTGAAATAAAAATATTAATTAAAAATTTCAGTTAAAGGCAGGTGCCAGACCATAGTCTGTATTGGTTGACCAGTACAATTGATTTAAAGTCACACGGACATTGCAGTTAGTAAGAAACACATCCAAAGTCAGCATCTCCATCTCCGACAGTATTTAATAACCACTCTCATTGCAATGAAAACATATCAAAGACAATTGTCAACTAATACCAGAATCTAGTGATGATATCATCGAAGGGAACGACTTAGCTTGTTTACATGATGCAAAACACAACAAAGCTTGTAAGTTCCTCAAAAATTCTCCAAGCAAAATTGTCACACCAATAATAATTTGCATTCCAAAAGAATTTAGGAACAACATTTGCAGAGACAAATAGAAAATTGGATGATCACTGTTTTAATTGCAAATGTGAATTCCCTCTGACAAACCGTGATGTAATTTTAGGTTTGGTCTCAACACCAAAGAAAGAAAGAATTTGAAATTTTGAAAACGTTCATGCTTCATTGTCATCTAAATCTCGGTCACCTTGAAGATGACTGCTACTACGTGGTATTTTCGAAAAAGCAAAATAGCATATAAGATCATCTCTAAAAATCATCTAAAATTTACGTTCGGGTCTAATAAATAAAATTATCATATACATGTCATCGAATCTTAATATTTTGCCACCACATCGTCCGAAGAAGAAACGTTACAGAAAAAAACAATCTCATACATAAACACTCGTCAAAAACTAACAACCACATCGTGTGTTAAAAGTCAAGGCTAATATGCTCGCGCCGAATAAAAAAGAGGTTCCTTATATGTAAATCCGTCCGAAATATATTCGTATTTATTCAAATATGTCAGTTCAGGTGTTGCATACGCATTTCGCGGATTCATCTTCAGCGAAGCGTTAGAAACTCTCTTCACCAGTTTGCCTTGGACGATAGCCCCTATCCTTCTGTTGGTTACGTATCGAGAACTTGGTCGATCTTGTCGTAAATCTATCGCGAACGTGTTAAACGTTCTCTGCATGAGTGGGTATCTTCTTATTCTTCGTCTATTGCGTAATTTTCGGCTAGAAACTGTGAATTTTCGACGTCGTAAAGATTACTGAGTTTTGTACACAGTATTAATATTAGAACTCCCTAGTGTGGATTATATAGACCTCCATATTCCCAATAGCATTTCACTGATTGTGAGATCACTGCCTGTAAATAAATTACATATAAACGTTTAATATTCTACATAAATAGGTTGCAGAGACACTGCATTGCCGATATGAAGTGGCAGCTCTAATGATGATCTGCTCATAAACCGCCGATGTTAACTAATGATGCATGGACTATGGTGGTGTACCTGTTAAATTAGACGTTTGTGGAATCCCATTAAAAAAAAACTAGAAAAGACAATAACTATTACGATTTCTGTTCTAGGAATAGTAGTATCAGTGAAATATTCTGGTGTTCCCAAAGGAACGAATTTAGGACCCCTCCTGTTTACTATTTTGCCCCCAAATGTGATTCTTGTGCTACACTTGATGAAGGAATAAACTCAAACGGTTTACAATCATTGGGTATGTATTGGATGACGGCACCAAATGATAATAATAATTCAACTCAACAAATTAATTAAATACTGTAATATAATAAAGTTTCTAGGTCAATCAACAAAATGCTCTTAATCTGATCTAGTTGACGGAATGGCGTATATAGATTGTAAGAATTGTCGGAAACCGTTCACTTTAGATGCGGGCATGTATAGCATATCGCCTTTATCATTCCACGTGTTATTGGGGATTCCATGGCTTCGTTTCTTTGAGGATACAAATGATCAGAGTGACCGTGAGTTGTTTTAGATTTGATTTTGAGCATGGGGCATGAATTCGTTATACAAAGCAGCCCCATTAATTTTCACAAGCTTTCTCAGGTCATTGTAACGATGGAGACCCTTCATACATTTAGATCTTTTATATTCTAGACGATATCTATGCTTTAGTTTGATACCTTGGACAAGCGAATAGGTTTTAAAAAGATGAATTGGTTGAAGAGTTTATAGATTTTATGGTAAAAACTGTTACTGTTAATATCGATTAAGGTAATTACTTTCATCATCGCATGAATATTTTGTATTGACTTGATTCGAGCTTCCGAGTTAGAAATCATATATTTCACCAAGCTATAAATACACCTTTCTCATGGTATTGGTTTCTAGGCGTGGATCGTGGATCGAATGGCGGGTTCGAAGTACCGGGAATCTTTTCCCTCAACTTCTCCATCTGAATGGAATTCGTTCGGACGTCCAGCTACTCAGTTCACCTTTCGCCCGAACGAATTTTCCTCGACGCATTTGACGGACGTCGTTTCCCCGTCTTATGGTAACTCACTCGAGCTTCCGGCTACTCGATCCACCTTCCGCTGGAGTGAGTCGTGGCTTAGACGGGGTGGAAATGGGCCTCGCACCCGTCGGGATGCGCATGACACGGGGTTCCGGCTACTCAATTCACCTTCGGCACCGGGAAACCGCACCTGCGACGAAATACGACGGTCCCATCTCCGGATGGAGGTCGGCAGGTTGGTTGCTTCCTGCCTATGGTCTGGTTGCCCTCGACGTTTGGCGTGTCTCGGGCTGGGTAGAAACGTAGTCTCGACCCCATCGGGGTAACGGCCACCCGAGCGTCAGGCTACTCGATTCACCATCGGCTCAAGGAAACCGCACCTGCGACGGAGCGCGAGGGTTCCGTTTCTAGGCGGAGATCAGCGGGCTACTAATTCTCGGCGTTGGCCACGACGAGTGACCGTGGGCAGGCGTACTTCCAAGGATCCTGGGGTCGTACGCCTGGGACTCCGACACGAGCGGGTTGGAATGGTCTACCGCTTGTTCGAAGAATCGGGCTGCTATCCTCCGGATGAAGTCCATCAGGGGCTCCACTCCGGTGTCCTCTTGTATGGTGGTGTTCCTCACGAACCAGGGTGCGCTGAGGGCACTGCGCAGTGTCCGGCTCTGGAACGCTTCTAATTTCTTGATGTGCGTGGGCAAGGCGGTTGCCCACACGGCGGATGCGTAGGTTATGGTGGGCCTAAGGACGGTTTTGTATATCCGCACCTTAAGCGGTTTCTAGGCATTCTTCTGGATATGTTTTATACGAGAGGAGGTCCAGAAGTTCGTGGAATGGAGGGGATGGAGTGGGTGTCGTTCTGATTGGCGACACATCATTAGTATATAGGTTAAGTTGCAGCGCTATAGTGTCAATCGTTTACGAATAGTTGCCTTCTAAACAAGTCAATCCGGAAGAAAACTGAAACTATGGAGGAAATTGAATACCGTGCTATGATAAAGTTCCTGACAAAGCAAGGAACGCTCAAACCATATTGAATGAAATGGAAACCGTTTATGGGAAACAGTGCCCTAGTAAATCAGTGATTTATAAGTGGCATGGTCTTTTTAAATATGATCGGGAGTCGATTGAAGACGATCCCCGCTCAGGACGGCCAGTTGAGGCCACCACATTAGAGATCGTCGAAGAAGTGCAAAAATTTCTACTGCAAGATTCCCGTTTGAAGAAAAAACAATTATCTGCATTAGTTGGAGTATCAGATACCACCATTTTGCGTATCCTACATGACCACCTGGGTATGACAAAAATCAGTGCAAGATGGGTACCGAGAATGCTCACGCCGCTGCAGAAACAGCAGCGCGTCTGTGCGTCCAAAGAATTTTTGGAGCTGTGTGGAGACAAACTTGCATAGATTTTGGAGCGGATTGTTACTGGAGATGAAACACGGGTTCATCACTTTGAGCCTGAGTCCAAACAGGAGTCCATGCAATGGCACAGAAAGGGGACACCACCGCCAAAGAAATTCAAAGTGTCAGAATCGGCTGAAAAGTTGATGGCTACTGTTTTTTGGGATTGTGAGGGGATACTATTGATTGATTACAAAGAAAAAGGTAGGAGCATAACTGGAGAATATTACGCAGCGATATTAGAAAAATTAAAGGAGGCCATCAAGGAAAAACGGGGTGTGTTGTTCTTGCAAGACAATACGCCGGTTCACAAGAGCAAAGTTGCAGTAGCTGCTCTGCACAAGCATGGTTTTCAATCAATAGTCCATCCACCCTACAGTCCAGACCTGGCACCTAGTGATTTTTATGTATTCCCCAATTTGAAAAAAGACTTACGTGGAAGAAAGTTTCCGACGATAATGAGGTAAAGGAGGCAATTTTGGCCCATTTTGAGGCGAAAGATAAAAAATATTTTTATGATGGTTTAGAAAAATTTATTCATAGATCTAATAAATGTATTGTGCTTAAGGGTGATTATATTGAAAAGGAAAAATAGATTTATTGTTTTATTTTATTTAAAACCCTTTCATTCCGCGAACTTCTGGACCTCTCCTCGTACCTTAAAGTTATAGAATATTGCACTTATGATGATCCTCTTTATATTACTATGCATTATTCTAGCATTAAAGTATTGTATAAAGCAATTCGTTACAGTCACGGCAACTAAAAACGCAACATCAAATCTCGGACATACCCAAACAGGTTAGACGACAGTTATTTTCAGTACAATTGAATTTTAATCTAGAAATTTCTAGTTCAATTACACGTCTTGCCGCATGCACCGTATAATCGTTACATAAAATGATCCGCGATAACAAAATACGTTTTATATGTCACGCTGATATTACCCTCTTTGTGCATTTCTCTCACGCAGAAATTATACAGAGTCAGTCCCAGTTTAGCCGTACGCATAGCAGATCGACTTAGAGTAAGGTTCAAGTCGTGCGGATAATACAAATTAATACCTCGTTCAAATCAGTTCGCAGGCGAACCGCTAGCTGTTCCGCATTTGACGACGCATCAGTTTAGCGAAGAGGAAAGAAAAAAAACTAGGTAAACCAATAACAAGAAGGCGTTGTAATTGTGTTATGTCGCGATTGTGTCATGTCGGATTATACAATGCACGTGGAATCGTTCGTATTGAATATTGAAATTAAAGAAAGTCAGATGGTATTTGGTCAGTACCTGGCGAAATAGGATAAGGCAAAAGTTCGAATTACGTTTTATCCAATTTTCGCACGACGATGGGCGTTAATCTAAGCGGTGATTGAAAAATTAATCGTCTGTTCGGCTGCTCTTGCAAGGATTAGGAGGCGTTATACGAGGGCGACTTGAAATGTTTCCCAAAAACGGATAAAATCGAATTATCTGCTAGGGATATTTTGCTAGAGGTTTATGGTGGATGTACTCCATCATTTTCGACCATCAGCTTCTGGGTGAGCGAGCTCAAACGTGGCCGCACAAGCACACGTGACGAACCACGCAGTGGACCTCCAAAAATCGCTACCAACGATGAAATCGTCGACAAGATTCATGATGTCGTGCTAGCCAATCGCCGATTGAAGCTGAAAGAGATAGCAGAGACAACAAGCATCTCAAGAGAACGCGTTGCTCATATCCTACACGAAATTTAGGTATGAAAAAGGTTTCGGCGCTTTGGGTACCGCGTTTGCTTACACCGGGGCGAAAATGAAATCGGGTGACCGTTTCGGAAGAGTATCTGGTCGGGACCCAACGCAATCCAAGGGATTTCTTCATGCGTTTCGTAACCGTGGAACAGTCGAAGCAGTGGATTTTTGCGGGCGAATCGGGACTAAATGGACTAGTTTGCATCGGAAAAAAAGCACTTTTCTACTATGAGAATGCACGGGCTCAGTCATCCTGCATGGTCGTGTCCAAATTGAATGAATTGCGTTACGAATTAGTCTCTCATCCTTCATATTCACCGGACCTAGTCCCCAGCGACTTTTTCCTATTCCCAAACGTGAAAATATCACTGGGAGGAAATAGATTTGCCACAAATGAGAAGGTCATCGCCGCTACGGATAGCTATTTTGCAGACCTCGGCTTGAACAGACTGGAACACCGTGGAGACTACACCAATACCGTGTTTTCCTTGTCGGTCCCGGAAATTCATTGCCCAATACATACAGGAAACTACTAGTTTAAGAAGGCTTAATATCACTGTCAAAATTTATCTGCTTTCTTTACAGTGACACGTAGAACTTCTTATTTCCACTTTGATTTGTTTTTTGTTGTATTTTTTTACAAAATATTTTGCTTATGCACTAGAAACATTTCTTACCACGACGTTATTCCGGCTCGTAGTGATTTTTATCACACTAATTCTACCCAAAATCTTATAAACACATTCATCCATACATTAATCGGCGGCTTTGTTATCTTCTTTTTCTTTTCTTTTCTTTTCATTCGTTCTATATGAGTTTGTTTTCTCTTTTTCTGCCTTATTTCGGACGATTTAGAGAGCTAGAGTAGAAAGCAACCGATACGTACCCTCGGGCTTGTCAGCATCCGCCAATGCAACGTCTCGATGTGCGAGAGTTAGTGCGATTAGAGATGACGGCTGCTACTATTAGGCGATTTAGCTTGGAACACCGTGGAGACTACACCAATACCGTGTTTTCCTTGTCGGTCCCGGAAACATTTCAGCTCGCCCTCGTATGGCATAGAGATAGATTTTGACTTGATACGCAAAAACTAATATGATTTTCACATTCAGCACACCCAAATTATAAAAGGATAAGTCTCTTATAGAAGTCAGAAAAAATCGTGTTGGGCGACGTTATTTTATTACACAACCAAGAAGTGTTAAATTCTATACTATTTCACACTAAATATTTTACCCCTATACTACGCATTCCCTCCACATCCATAAGCGCTAAAATATTTTAAAATAATTCCCCTGCTATTTGGAGAATCCGCGTAATCGCGACGTACATACCTTTCAAATAACTGTAAATAAATCAATAACTTCAGGAATTCGCGTTTTTTCAATCGCAGAAAAGCAATAGCAATCGAAATTCCCTGGTAGAAAGTGTAAATTACCCGCGCCCGAACGGAGAGAAAAAAAGGCAACCAAACGACGACGTGAGAGCAATATGCAATGCTCGAAATCGTTACAGGGAATTATCACGAAATATTTCATGTTCAAGCGGAGAACTAGGCAGCCGATATTAATATGCTTGTGTATAATAAACTAGTTAGAAGATGAAGGAGTCATCTCATTACCTTTCTTGAATTGCTTTACCTTGATCCGACTCACGTTGTGTTCGATGTGACTGCTCAAGCAAATAAATTAGTTACTGCGTTCTATACTTATTCCTTTTATCAAGTAGAGGCGGTTTTATTTCATATTTAAAGTGTATTTGTCTAGAAGCTACGTGAGGAATATTTGATGTAGTTGCAATTGTTGGTGTTATTCTCTTTCGTACGTGTTTTAATTAAGTTACGTAAGCTGGGGTACCCGTACGTAGCATTCGTGTTTTAATTCGAATCGCACACGTCCTTCCGTGAGTGTCTGTTTATTATTTGCACCTAATTAGAAGGATAAATGTTTAAATTGCACGAGCTTCGACTAGGCATAACACCTCCCTCGTACAAGAGCTATCCTTGTTCTTTTGGATCTTAGTCGTTGTGCATAACATTATTAATAATAATAATAAAAAGTTGCAGAAACGATATTTATATTAAAAATAATTAATGTAATTATTTACTATTTTAGTTTGACTGTATTGTTGATGTAGACCGACGTAAAACTTCTCCGTAGTATTGTGTCATGAGCATGCTGACTCAGTTATACTCCTACAGTGAGATGAAGATATGTTGGTGTACTTGCGTTTAATGATGTGGCGTTTGAGAATTTAAAAAGATCGTTCGCATCGTATTCGCCGTCTTGGTTTTAATCTAAATTATATTTGAAACCAGCCAATGGCTTGCTGAAATTGCTTAGGCTTCTTGCGGATTTAAATTTGTTATGCACCGTTTAATCATATGCAAAAATTCCTCATGGCGGTTGAGGAATGCTCGTACAAGTCTGTTTAAACTCACGAATGCGTTTTGAAGCTTTGATAAAACTTTTTTGGTAGAAACTAGAAATTGATCTAGTTTTGGATAACCGTTTCTAATAAATTCAGCAAAGAGGTTACATGATGTTACAGGATTTAGAAGAGGTAATTCATATGAAATTGTTATAGTACATATATGTCTCAAGTGGTTAAAGGAAATGTTGTGATAACTCTATTTTTGGATTTTCATCGCGTTTTTGAAACTATTGATAGAGGTATTTGTGACAAGGTTAAAGACTGGTTTGATTCATGTTTAAATAATAGAACTCGAAAAATCGTAATAGGATATCTGATAATGCTAATGTTTAAATACAACTAATGGTGTTCTACAAGGGACGGTGTTAGGTCCCTTATTGTTTAATTTATATGTTAATGATTTATTGTTGATAGTGAGAGGCTATAATTTATACATGTTTGCAGATGACACTACGTCGTACATAAGTGGTAATAGCGTTGCCGATATGACGATGACTATAAATAGTCAACTATCTATATTCTAAGTTATAACTAGCACAAGTTGAACAACATAGATATAACTAGTATTGGAGTAAACATTGACAATAGTGATTTAGAAAGTATAGACAACATTAAATACTTGGGAATTACTTTAGATAAACATTTGCAATTCAAAGAACATGCAAAAAATATTATTGCTTCTTTATACACCTATAGCTGCACCACATATAGAATTTCGTTACACAGTACTTTTTATTCTAAACAAGAATGAGATTCAGTAATTTCAAAAAAATCAAAATAGAACAATGAGAATAATTTTTAAATGTAGCAGATATACCCCAGTTAAAGATAAGTTAATTACACTTAATTTAATGAATGTCTACTTCTAAGTTACCTTAGTGAAAGATTGAAAACGGTTCATGATACTCATGCATACAACGCTATAAGCTACAATGATTTTTGCATTAAGCCCTTTCATAGAACCCAGACTTCTAAAAACATATTTGTAAATGGTCTCATGTTATATAATACTTTACCATATGAAATTAAAACTAACAATAATAATATTAGTGCCTTTAGGAAGTATTTGGGTATACATATTCTTGGGCAGTATAATTAATTGTATATTGAATTCGTTTGTGTCTGTTTTATTGAATAGCTTGTTAGCTAAATAAATTTTCCATCTATCTATCTAAGAATGTAATCGATTCACCATCATAAATCTAATCCGGTATTCACACACACAGTAAGCATACGCGCATGAATCCCGACTTCGGGTATATCCAGCCTCTTGCGAAGTATAACACATGGGCTGAAAAGTCCCGGGCCTAACACGTAGATGACGCTAGTTTTATTGCAGTCACCTTTCTCTCAGTTAGTACTAACCTTCAAAAGACAGCTGTTAAAATTTCATGATATTCTATTCATTAGTTTGTGAGTTATTGTGTTAAGAGTCACGCTACTTTTGTTATTTTCAAAACAATGGATCAAAAACAATTTCGTGTTTTAATTTTACACTACTTCTTGATGGGAAAAAATACCGTTCTAGCGAAGCAATGGCTTGAAAAGTGTTATGGGGACTCCACTCCATCAGAAACAACAATAAAACGTTGGTTTGCTGTCTTCAAACGTGGTCGTAGAGACACCGATGACGCAGAACGCAGTGGACGTCCAAATGAGGCGGTAACACCAGAAAACATGAAAAAAATCCACAAAATCGTTTTGAATGATCGAAAAGTGAAGTTGCATGAGTTAGCTGACATCGTAAAGATATCAAAAGGACGTATTGGCTTTATATTGCATGAGCATTTGATTATGAGAAAGCTCTGTTCAAAGTGGGTGCCGCGTTTGCTCACTGTTGACCAAAAACAAGAACGTGTTGATGAGTCTGAGCAGTGTTTGGCCATGTTTAAACGTAACAAACCGGAATTTTTGCGTCGATATGTGACAATGGATGAAACATGGATCCATCACTTCACTCCGGAATCAAAACGATCGTCATCTGAGTGGACAGCAACTGGTGAACCTCGTCCAAAGCGCCCGAAAGCACAACAATCGGCTGGAAAGGTTATGGCCTCGGTATTTTGGGATGTGCGTGGTGTAATATTCATCGACTATCTTGAGAAAGGAAATACCATCAACAGTGAATATTATATAGCGTTATTGGAGCGTTTGAAGGCCGAAATTGCAAAGAAACGACCGCATATCACAAAGAAAAAAAATTTGTTTCATCAAGACAACGCACCGTATCACAAGTCAATCAAAACAATGGCAAAACTACATGAATTGAACTTCGAATTGCTCCCACATCCACCGTATTCGCCAGATTTGGCTCCCAGCGACTACTGGCTGTTCGCAGACCTCAAAAAAATGCTCGCCGGTAAGAAATTTCGCACGAATGAAGAGGTTATCGCTGAAACTGAGGCCTATTTTGAGGCAAAACATAAATCGTTCTACAAAAGTGGTATTGAAATGTTAGAGCGGCGCTGGAATGATTGCGTTGCTCTTGATGGAGATTACGTTGATGAATAAAGCTAATTTTGAACCAAAAAAACCGAGTCTTCTTTGTTAGGCCAGGACTTTTCAGCCCATGTGTTACCATCGCCGAGATTGAGTGCGCCCTTGTTTCTGCAGACTTAATTACGAGGAGTATTGGAGTATACAGTTTGTTTTGGGCTATTTTAGACTAATATTTGCCTAAAAATTAGAGTCTTCCGACAAAATCTGGACTATCGTATCGCTATTAATCGCAGTTAATCATTTTTCTTTTCTTCAGCCAACTGCCTGTAATCATTAAGGACTATCGAAGACTCGATAACGTAAATACTTAAATTCTAGAAATTCGCGTAGTTTTACTCAAGATATAATTTCCCATCGCAACTGCTACTAATTAATCCTGACCATTGTTACCGAATACGTCGTCAAAGAAGATCATTTTATTGCTCTTGGTTAAAACCAAACACAACTTTCTCGGTTGAATTGAATTGTATTCCCAAATCAATATATCCATGAAGGCGATGTGACAATATGTCATCCTCTAATAAATTTCTAGGCATGTTTCTATTAATAAACAGAATCTATAAAAGAACACTTCCTATAATTTTTTCCAGAGTTTAGCTCGACTTTCTATTGAAACAGTAGAAGTATAAACTTCGTGTGTACGTTATAACAATAATCTAGCCGCGATAATTAGGTACGCAGGCAAGAATTTCTTTACCCGTCGATTCTATTAAGCGTATTTTCCATGATATTAAAGCTTATCGCTACGTATACGTACATGCCTCTGCATACCCATTAAAATTGCGTAATCCGAGGGAATCAGACAAACAGGAACTCCCATAGTGCCGATTCGAAAGAATTGGACGTGCATGCGTTATATAATCTAAGTAATAAGGTGTATGAGTATAATATATAATTAGGCATGCGAATAAAATAACAACCTGTTTGTGCGGAAGAGATGTTGGTGAATGTTTGGAAGGTGAGATATCTTTTTCACTTTTGGCCGCGCTTTGCACATTTTTAGAGTCCAATCAAAAGGCTTTTTTCTTTTATCAAACACCTGTAATTCTAATCATTTAAAATTTCGGACGCCCCCGAATATCGGCGAAAAACTACGTCTTAAAATGAGACGGCTTGTGTTGTGTTTATCTTGCTTGTTACCTGCGGTCTTCTGGCAGGAGAAATGGGTGATTATGAGTGCAGAAATTGATTCTACGTGTTGAAACGTTAAGATTGGAAATCTTTTGAGAAGTCTAAAAATGCTCAACTCTCAAACTTTGAAGCGCTCTTGCTGCTCTCGTCAAAACCAGAGTCCCAATCTGACCACGAATACATAGTCTGACAATTAAACAACGGTACTTTCATTCGAATCATAGCACACTTGGCACCAGCATTAGACAGTAGCAGCATTACAAACACATAGGTTTCCTCTTTTTAAAGCACTGAAGCTCGAGGAAATCGGATGATATCTTACGAGGGCGACATGAAATGTTTCCGGAATCGACAAGAAAGACACGGTATTGGTGTAGTTTTCTATTTTTATTTTTCCATGTGGTCTCTTCGAAGATCAATACACTTTTTCGAACGGTGCTCTAGTCTCTTCAAGTCGTTGGAAAAGTAGGATGTTTCGAGGTTCAGCAAATCTCGTTCCTCCCAGTGATTATTTCAGGTTTGGGAATAGGAAAATGTCGCTGGGGACTGGGTCCGGTGGATATGAAGGATGAGAGACCAATTCGAAGCGCAATTCACTCAATTTGGACACGACTATGCTGGATGAATGAGCTGGTGCATTGTCATAGGGGAAAAGCACTTTTTTCCACTGCAAACGAGGCCATTCCTCCTTCAATACCGCATCGAATCCGATCAATTTATTGCAGTATTGCCCCGTGATCGTCCTTCCCTTCCGCAGATAGTCGATGAGGATAACACGTTGGAAATTCCAAAAAATGGTCGCCATGACCTTTCCGGCCGATGGAACTGTCTTTGCTTTCTTCGGAACAGATTCGCCCGGAAAATTCCGGTGTTTCGACTGTTCCTTGGTCTCCGGTATGTAGTGGTGGATCCACGTCTCATCCACGGTTACGAAACGCATGAAGAAATCCCTTGGATTGCGTTGGATCCTGGCCAGACACTCCTCCGAAACGGTCACCCGATTTCGTTTTTGCTCCGGTGTGCGCAAACTCGGTACCCATTGCCCCGAAAGCTTTTTCATACCCAAAATTTCGAATAGGATATGATCAATGCGTTCTCCCTGTTGTCTTTGCTATCTCTTTCACCTTCAATCGGTGATCGGCTCGCGTCATCATGAATCTTATTAACCATTTCATCGTTGGTAGCGGCTTTTGGGGGGCCACGTTTGAACTCAGTCACCCAGAAGCTGATGGTCTAAAATGATGGAGCACATCCGCCATGAACCTCTAGCAAAATATTTCGAATCTCCGTGGCCATTTTCCCGGCCATCTAGAAGTATATTATCGCTGCACTTGCTACACAAAACAGACTCTTAAACAACAACTATTGACAGTAGACGTCTGAAATTTTGACAGTTGCCTTAAAAAAGGTTACCGATTCCGGAAATATTTCAGGTCGTCCTCTTATGTTAAAATATGGAAAAATGCATTAGAAAATTGTCTATGTTACATAAATATAACATAATACCTGAATACAAAAAAGGAAGACTGTAAAATTTAAGCGAAAAAGATTATTTTCTTTCCTAAAGAAGCACATTTAAGAAGAAAAAGTAAAATTAAAAAGGCAAGTAGCATGTATTTGCCTAAATAACCGGATTCTAATGACTAATAAGCGAGAACCATGGCACTTTGAAATTCGTCATCAAACCTTACTTTTGTCCTTTAATTCATATAACTCATTCGTCATAATATAACAAGTTCTGAAGCAAAACAAAAACTCTACACCTTACAATCGTTAATGTCCCCATTTGTTGACAGACTATTACAAGCCACATCAATCTATATTCGGCATTGGTACGGACTTGGTCGACCAACATTATGAGGTCGACGTGAGGTTAACAAGCCGTCCGTTCTTTCCTTGTTCGATCAACGTCCGATGGTTATAAAGTATATGAAATTTCTTTACGCGATAAATTAATAAAACAGCCTTCCTTGATTTGCAAGGTATTGTTCAAGTTTTCACGATCTTATCTCCGCTGTGTACAGAAATGCGGATAACACGAGACATAGATCCAATCTCTACATCGGATAATTCCGCTGATGCGATTTTCTTTTGGCGGTAACCGATCTGTAAGAGCTTGGCCCGAGGTACTGTTTCGCGAAAATCGAGACGGTACTATTTTGGCAACGAGTTCGGCAAAGGAATAACCGGATTTTAAGTGGAACGATTTAGTGCATGTGTTTTCTATTTAAGTCTGAGTTTGTTTTTGTACATATACACTACCGCTCAAAAGTGTTTAGGCACTCTCACTGACAGCAAAAATGTTAATAATATTTATTTTTTATGTACAGATACACGTACATGAATAAAAATATATTAAATAAATGTGAAAATTAAAACGTTTAATTTAAATTTTGCTTTCATCAATGTGCCCTCCCCTTGATTTAATAATTGCAGCACACAATCGAGGCATTCTCGCAATAAGTTTTGCCAGAGTTTCTTGTGTTATTGCGGTTCAACTCACGTCAGTAGCTGATGTCGGAACCGATTTCCGTACTTCCCGATCTAGTTCTTCCCATAGTAATCATCAACACGTTCTTGTTTTTGGTCAACAGTGAGCAAACGCGGTACCCACTTTGAACAGAGCTTTCTCATAGTCAAATGCTCATGCAATATAAAGCCAATACGTTCTTTTGATATCTTTACGATATCAGCTAACTCACGCAACTTCACTTTTCGATCATTCAAAACGATTTTGTGGATTTTCTTCATGTTTTCTGGTGTTACCGCCTCATTTGGACATCCACTGCGTTCCGCATCATCGGTGTCTCTACGACCACGTTTGAAGTCAGCAAACCAACGTTTTATTGTTGTTTCTGATGGAGCGGAGTCCCCATAACACTTTTCAAGCCATTGCTTCGCTTGAACGGTATTTTTTCCCATCAAGAAGCAGTGTAAAATTAAAACACGAATTTGTTTTTGATCCATTGTTTTGAAAATAACAAAAGTAGCGTGACTCTTGGCACAATAACTCCCAAACTAATGAATAGAATATCATGAAATTTTAACGGCTGTCTTTTGAAGGTTAGTACTAACTGAGAGAAAGGTGACTGCAATAAAACTAGCGTCATCTATGTGTCAGGCCCGGGTCTTTTCAGCCCATGTGTTACAGCGATTTTAGCAAGGTCTTTGACACATTTGATCATGTAATATTGCCATTGGTTTCTGTCCTGCGGTTGTTTCATGCTAGCTATTGTAATCACTGATTGCACTGCGTATTATTTCTTTACTTTATATATTATCCTATAATTGGATGTATTAATGTCTGTTGGGCAATAAAGATTATTATTATTAAGATGCTGCACCACCACATTGGTATCTCGCTTCTTGTGCTTTTGTTGAGTGTACATTTCTTGGTCGATGGATTGGTTCTGGTGGAGCCTGTCCATAGGAGGAAAGCTTACGGCATCAATAACATGAGAAAAGGGAGATATGGAATATGGTACCATTAATTCCTCACGAAATGTATGCACGCACGTTAAATACTGTGTTAACTTCAAGTTGATAATTTCGACTCACCCTGTATAGTTCTGGCACGATAGTGAAAGTATACCAATGCTAACAGGGAGCATAGGGGGCACAAATTTTTCGACCATATTCCCCGTAAAATTATCAAGAAATTCCCACAGCCCAAACTAGTTCGTATTCTACTACATCCCCATTCCAGAACATTTAGTCACGATCCGAAACTTTAACGGGCAAGCGAGACGATTCGACGAGATGAATCCAGCACTTTCTACTCCTCGCCTCAGCGCTAACCGAACGGCAGCGCCACCTAAGCGTTCGTCCGTTTCGTAGAAACGTATAGCCTACTGTTCGTACCGTTTACGCTATCTGACCACCATTCACCTGCTGATTCCGAAGCCTACTTTGCGGACGCGCCGTGTTATGTTTAGTTTGCAACAGGTGTTCGGGTTCGTCAAAGGTGTTGCGCTGTGTTCGTCAACGCGAAGCAACTTCGTCTTTTGAGAGGAAGGAAAGCTAGTCCTGAGGACTCTAGGACATTTAAAGGTGTTAACGTTTTTTCTTCTTTTTAAAAAGTTTAAGAATAATAGTTGAAGGAATAGATTAATTATTAATTGTGTGAAAACTTCTTTTCGAAAATTCCGGCCCTAGCGGAGGTGTTTAAGTTCGTCCTAGCCGAATTTGGTTGTGATATGTATATGGATTATATTACTACGAATGGTTTAAGGTAGGTAAGATAGTCATAGTCTCCCTTCTAATTGATTAAATGTGGAAGATTTCTACTCAGAGTTTGACCTAGAAAGGAACAATCTCCAAGAGATCTCAATTAAAATATAATTATTAAAGATAAAACTGTTGGAATGAATTCGGTATCGTTCTAATTTCAATTTTGATCATTTATTTGAAGAAAACAAAATATCACCCGGTATATTATTAATAATTACATAAATCTACATTTTCTTCTTTCGGCTACACCTTGATTTTGGGAGAAAATTTAAACAATTTTAATCCGGCCAAACCCTATACGTACACTGCTCAAGATTTTATTCAAAATACTTTACATTATATCGTTTTTGGGTGTAATTTTTTTTTAATTAAATTATTCATATTTGAATAAATTACTCATTTATATGTTAAGCTTTGGCAACGAATTTCTGGTCGGAAAAATGAAGTCAAAATCATATTTTAACCTTTTATTTATAATGTGGTATAAATAAAATATGTAACGGTTTGTCTACAAAGTAAAAAAAAAAATAAATAAAAAAACGAGAAGGGGGCGAATAATTTTTGACATATTTTTTTTTGCTTATTAAAAACCTTTTCTTTTTGGAAATTACTTGAGCACTTTTCACCCCCTAAATATTTGAATAAATTATTCGTTTATATGTTAACCCTGGTAACAAATAATGGAATTAAAATAATATAATCCGGCATATTTAAAATATTGAATGGCCTGTCTACAATTTTCAAGAAAAAAATGAGTAAAACACAAGGAGAGGGGGAATAATTTTGTTTCTCATTAAAAAGCTTTAAAAATTGGAACTTTCATATTAAAAAGAATTTTTCTACAAATTTGGGGTTGGAAGAAATTAATTTTTTGAATGACTTAATTAGTAGATATGAATAACTTATTTATTTATATGATAAGCCTTGGAGACAATTGGCTAGTCGAAATTATATTTCGTTCGCTTGTTTTTACAATCCAGCAGAATTAAAATATCTAATGGTTTGTCTAGAATTTTGAAGAAAGAAAAAATAAAAATACAAGAAAGGATTAATAATTTCTTATATATTTTCTTGCTTACTAAAAAGCTTTATTTTATATTTTTTTTTTAATAGTGAACCCTTACCCCCTTTTTTTTCTCTAATTTTTTCGAAATCTACTTAACACTTAAACCACGAGTAAATAGTATTGGTATTTTATACATTTGTTTAAAGATTACTATATGTTAAAATAAAATATTTCATTCTCCTTGGTGAAATGAAAGAAAAAACAAAATTTATCAAGGGAATTTAATATAAATTCCTGAAGTAATTCGCTTCATTTTATGCTTGCTTTTAAATATACAATACTAGAGCAACTGTAGTTTAATCTTGTTATGCCATTGCGACTAAGATAACACGATAAAGTTTGATTAAAAAAAGCCAAAGGGGAATTGCACAAGTTACTTGATTTTTACAAAAGAAAATAATAGTTAATATTTGAAACAGAAACTTTGAACATTAATTGTTTTCCTATTTCTTTGTACTAAGCTTGTCATTTTCTAAATATTTTTGTAAGGTGCCAATTCTCACAAAAGCCGCTTGGAAAAATTTGCGATTGTTTTTCGACACTATAATTTAATGTACTGACGTCATCTGCTAGTTTTCTTTTTACGCCAAAGAATTGTCTATTTTGTTCTATATGTTATCGTCATACAGAATATAGTTTCTCAGGTTTTTGGCAACGTGTGAGATTTGTCCCGATTTGGTTCTTATCAACACAGGAAATCTGTCAGCTTTTGACACGGGAAATTCTTGTATTAGTAGGGATAAGATATTTTGAAAATAAATTTTGGGTTTTACTTTAGAGTTACAATTATTTTGGATTTTGTAACGCATTTACAATCTTTTGATTAAATATATTACATTTAAAATTTGGTTGGCGTTGTAAGTATCAAACTTTTTTAAAATTGAAAAATATTCAAAATTGAAGTTTCTAAAATTTTTAAATTCTAAAAATCCGAAAATTTTTAATTTTTAAAAGTTGAAAACTTTTAAGGTTTCGCAATATTTGTCATTTCTATAATTTTAACCGTTTTGTCGTTGTTCTGACAACCTCAAATTCTTAAAATTCTGAAATTTTTGAAAATTTCTAAACTTTAAATCTTTGGAGTTATTGTAAATTGTGGCATTTACGATATATTTTATAATTTTTGAAACCCTTGAAATCGATATCCTTCTAATTTTTAAAACTCCTTTCTGACGTTAAACATTTTTGTATTGGTAGGATCAGAACCTAGTATTATCTTTGCAAGCATATTTTGGCTTTTATTTTGAAGTTATAGATGTTTTTGTCTATGTAAAATATTCTGACAGATTTGCAATCATTTAATTAAATATATTACAATTAAACTTTGATTAGTACTTGAGTGCAAACATCCACAATGTTAGTCTTTAAATTGACTTGGTACACACTTTAATTTGTTTCTCCGAAACTTGCATTGCGTCCAAAAGTTACCTTAGTCACAAAACGATTCTTATGCTACAAAAATGAAGCATGCGGTAGTTTTTTTTACGGTGTGTATGTTGTTTCTCACGCTTTTTTTATCGCAACAAATTTAACATTCTTCATATCCAAATTAGATCGTTTTATTCGTGTCTTCCTTGTATAGCGGACCCACGCCTTTACACCCACATTCTAGCAGGTTAGATCACTCAATGGTCCATATTAGAAAAAAAAAAACCAAAACGTAACCGACCATATAAATAAACAAATTCGTGTAGGTAACCACGCAGTTCATTAGCACTGAAATATCTATGTTGACTGCTCAAAAGAAATATCACCATCTTGATCACTGTAACAGGTTACATCTATTCATGTATTATCTCAATGTTATTTCTTCATCGTCACAGAACAGATGTCACTACCATTTGACGTATTTCGCTTGGTCAGGTAACGGCGAAATGTTAGTTAACGTTGTGCATCACCAACATTTACCTCACTGTTACTTTTGTTTTTGGGCCTTTGCTGTTATTTGGTTATAAGATGAGAGATGGTAGAAATGCTTGATGTTCGTAAAGCGAAGTGATGAATGGTTCGATAAGAATTGTTGATTAATTCCCTCCTGTTGCCATTAACTGTAAGTATCGAATCTATTACAGCAGGCAGATTAAACGGTTTTTTCATTTTATTTGAATTAAATGAGATGAATTTTTATATTTCCTCTTTTAAAATTAAGATTCTTTCGAATTCATTTCATCTAAAGGAGCACCTCAAATGTTTTGTATCTTTTGGCGAAGCACCTAATCAACCTTTTGATATTTTATGATCAAAACAGCTAAGTTAGGGGAAAGTATTTTAAATTATTTCGGATTAGAAACCTATTTTCAACAATTTAAAGGAATTTATTATAAATAAAATGATAATAACAGTAAGCACTTTTCGTAAGTGACGAATAATAACTGCACTAGCTTCATACTTAAAAGTAACAGTCAAAAATCAGCGAATAAGTTGATTTGCCTTCGATAAATCTGCTGATCATTCAGTATCTCATTCAGGAACACTACCTATGCCAAGACTTATGGACTCAACTTTGAGAACTTCAAAATTCCTTTGTAGTTTGTAAAGATGGAAGCTTTCTGGTTTTTTAATTAATAAATGTTATTAGATAGCAATTTGCTAGTTTAGCACTTAGTTATTTTAAGCTTAAAACTTAGATGTGGGTCATCTAATATGAATTAATAAATATGTACATATATCCAATAGGGAATATGCTTCTCATTCGGTCAGATGCTTTGCCGTTAGATGTGTAAAAGAATCTAAATAACTAAATCTAATTAACAGATAAGAGACTTCATATTGAAAAAAATATATCACAATAAAATCAAGTGAATCCACCCACTACAGATAACAGCAAAGATAATGCCATCTTTCAACAAAAGGGATCTCGGAACTTTAGCGGAACTTTTGGCAAAACATGAAGCTTTAATATATAACTTAAATGAGTTAAGAAAAGCCGGAAAGCAGCTTTGGCACCTACTGTGTTAAAAGTCAAAGGTTCTAGATTAATTTTAGGATTTATTAAAAGTTTGAATTTAAACCAAGTTTCAATCTGTAGAAGTTAATAACTCAAGCTAATTCACACTTTTACACTCTCTAGTGAAGTAGATTATTATTTATGGACGAAGATATTATTGATTAGTGTAACCATAATAATGACAAAAACTCCCAATTTCCTTCCATTTTAAAGAAATAAAAGGCTTAAGCAATCAAACTAAATGAGATAAAACGAAGACCAATAATGCGCAGCGTAGTTAAACGAATAAAAATACAAACCGAACAGCACAATAATAGGGTAAACAGATGTAGTACCTCTAAGAGTGAGTAGTGTGGGGAAGAAAAATAATAGAGATAGGACACTTAAAGAAGAAAAGAAGTGGAACTCATAGGAGGAAATGGATGGAAGAAGTGAAAGCAAAGGTATAAAAAGAAGCGGAATCCCCATACGACACCTGAAAAGGTATAAGGATGTGAGAAGAAGAAGAAAAAGAAGAAGGATTTATGGCAATCGATTCTACCAAGGTGTTTCCATCTAGAAACATATTAAAAAAAAGTATTATTAATCGCAGAAAAATCGCGGAAACGTTTCTAAACTAAAGACCCTGAAATTCACACGATTCTAGAGAGATGTAATAAGGATTTCTCGTCAATAAACAATATTAATTTAGATTCAAGGCGGTCGAGTTTTAGGAGTTTTTAATTTCCTATATTTTGCGGCGACGATATTTATTATCGAATTTCTCGTAAATTTTCTCGATCATGCTCCCATATTCTAACGATTTTTAGCATTAATTAGAATTAAATCTGCATAACTGTTACCTGGAAGCAATAGGCGATGACATAATAATCCTGGCGACCTTACCTGGCTAACTAACTATCAATTTGTTTTATTTACCGTGTTTCTCGTTGACTATCTAAAGGTTACGTAAGTCTTCTTAGACTAACTGTTGGATCTGAATGTCACTAGTAATACCCGTGAATTATATGTGCGTATGAAACGGTTGCAAAAAGTTCAACGTTGAATACGACCTTTGTCTAACTAGACGCGCATGCAATGTAGATATGTATGAGCTGATTGGAGTAAAGAGTAGGGAAAAGAAACAATATGTAAAGTGGTAGGATTTATTAGATTTTATTAGTAATACCAAACATGGATGGGAGTTTCAGAGGTTTCTCTAAATCAAGCAATTCCTGATTTTCTCAATTTTATAGGTTATATTGGGGCACGTTTTTCGTTTGGTCTAAATTCCTTTATTGACAAATTAAGGATTAATAGAGAATTTTGTATATGTACCCTTAGAAGACAGAAAAAAAAATACAGCACATAACTTAACTGTCCCAGTATGTTCCATCCGTCTCTGAATACACTAGGAGGTAGTGCATTTTGGGTCCATTTCGATCGTGTCTAACACATGGGCTGAAAAGTCCCGGGCCTAACACATAGATGACGCTAGTTTTATTGCAGCCACCTTTCTCTCAGTTAGTACTAACCTTCAAAAGACAGCTGTTAAAATTTCATGATATTCTATTCATTAGTTTATGAGTTATTGTGCTAAGAGTCACGCTAATTTTGTTATTTTCAAAACAATGGATCAAAAACAATTTCGTGTTTTAATTTTACGCTGCTTCTTGATGGGAAAAAATACCGTTCAAGCGAAGCAACGGCTTGAAAAGTGTTATGGGGACTCCGCTCCATAAGAAACACCAATAAAACGTTGGTTTGCTGACTTCAAACGTGGTCGTAGAGACACCGATGATGCAGAACGCAGTGGACGTCCAAATGAGGCGGTAAAACCAGAAAACATCAAAAAAATCCACAAAATCGTTTTGAATGATCGAAAAGTAAAGTTGCGTGAGTTAGCTGACATCGTAAAGATATCAAAAGAACGTATTGGCTTTATATTGCATGAGCATTTGACTATGAGAAAGCTTTGTTCAAAGTGGGTGCCGCGTTTGCTCACTGTTGACCAAAAACAAGAACGTGTTGATGATTCTGAGCAGTGTTTGGCCATGTTTAAGCGTAACAAATCGGAATGTTTGCGACGATATGTGACAGTGGATGAAACATGGATCCATCACTTCACTCCGGAATCAAAACGATCGTCATCTGAGTGGACAGCAACTGGTGAATCTCGTCCAAAGCGCCCGAAAGCACAACAATCGGCTGGAAAGGTTATGGCCTCGGTATTTTGGGATGTGCGTGGTGTAATATTCATCGACTATCTTGAGAAAGGAAATACCATCAACAGTGAATATTATATAGCGTTATTGGAGCGTTTGAAGGCCGAAATTGCAAAGAAATGACCGCATATGGCAAAGAAAAAAAAATTGTTTCATCAAGACAACGCACCGTGTCACAAGTCAATCAAAACAATGGCAAAACTACATGAATTGAACTTCGAATTGCTCCCACATCCACCGTATTCGCCAGATTTGGCTCCCAGCGACTACTGGCTGTTCGCAGACCTCAAAAATATGCTCACCGGTAAGAAATTTCGCACGAATGAAGAGGTTATCGCTGAAACTGAGGTCTACTTTGAGGCAAAAGATAAATCGTTCTACAAAAGTGGTATTGAAATGTTAGAGCGGCGCTGGAATGATTGCGTTGCTCTTGATGGAGATTACGTTGATGAATAAAGCTAATTTTGAACCAAGAAACCGTGTTTTCTTTGTTAGGCCCGGGACTTTTCAGCCCGTGTGTTACATTCTTTTTGTTGCCGTTTGTCATCTGCCAGCTCTCTGTACCGCATGTTAGAATGTACTCCACGATGGCTCTGTATATATTTTTATCTTTGTTTCCAGTCCTAATCACTTTAAAACACACCAAGGAATTTAAGACCTGGGTTGTTTTTTTCCCTTGTTGTATTTTATTTCGTATGTCTATTTTCGATGTATCTTCCTCGTCAAGTATGTTTCCTAGGTATTTATACTGGCTTGTCCTTCTTATTTCTCTAATTTGCAAGTCCTGATTGTCATTTTCGTCTTTACCACCCCATATATATTCCTTATCAAGTTTATTTTGCTGGTACCCTATGTTGGTATTTTTGTCTCAGTTTCTTAAAGATGTAGTTCATATCCTCTTCAAGCCTTGTGAGACAACGATCTTCCATCTTAGTTACCATTCTTTCTGTTGTTTTTCTCCAATTGCTTAAAGCTTCCTGAATATAAATTTTACATAATATAGGGGAAAGACTGCATCCTCGTTTCAATCTCTTGTTTATGTGGAATGGTTTTGATTTGTTTGCGCCTTCACGCATTTTTATATATGATAAGTTCCACATTGCGTTCATGTATCTGGTATTGAGTCCCGGTATGGTTAAAGCTTCAAATATTGTTTTAAAGGTATCGTATCAAAAACCTTTGTAGATCTATAATTACTAGATGGGTGACTAAATTTCTAAGTATACGTTTCTCCAATTTGTCCATAAATGACCGCCCGCTTTGAAAACATTTTGTTGTTCTATTTCTTGTAAGCCACCTTGTAATATTTTCTTTAGTATGCGACCATACAGCCTTCGCATTGCATTAATTACACCTCCGTAATTCTGTTTAAAACGAAATATGCATTAAATTATGATATCATTTTAATATTTTAAGTTGCAAAAGTTTACGTACTTTGAACATATATTATTGAGAAGAAATAATATAAAATGCAAGAAAGAATCAATAACTTTTCATTTTTCTGTATTTGATTTTTTATTAAACTTCACCTAAACAAATTATTTTCGAATTTATTTATTACATATCCATTGACATTATACAAGGTGGCGCAAGGGAACGGGAAATTTTGAAATAACGTCATTTCCACGAATAAATTCATAAAACTAGTAATTTATTAACGAAAGTGCATGTATGCAGCATGCCATTTATGTTTTTACAATCAAAATGTGCAAAAGTGTCTCTTTACTTTTTAAAGGTGACATCGGAAAGATGTCTTCCCATTCGGCGTTCACACTCTAACAGCCTGTTATGAAAACTCTGGAATGCGCGGTGTAGCAAATCTTGGGGAATGGCAGTGATTTCTTGTTGAATGTTCTCCTTCAGTTCATGGATTGTTGCAGGTCGTGTACGGTACATCTTGCCTTTAAGATACCCCCACAGGAAGAAGTCGCACACACTAAGATCAGGGGTATCTCGCAGGCCATTCAATGTCACCGTTACATGAAATAATGCGTCTTCCAAACAATTGACGAACTGCTACCATCGAATGTCGAACAGTATGTGACGTGGCTCCGTCCTGCTGAAACCACATGTTTTCCATGTTAAGATTGAGCTCGTACAGTATCGATGTAAAGAATGTCTGAAGCATTTCAACATATCGAGCGGATGTTACTGTCGCTGCACTACCATCCTCACGTGCAAAAAAATAAGGGCCGATACACCATGACATGATACAGCACACCATATTGTGACCCTGTCGCTATGTAGTGGTCGCTGGTGTAACTCACAAGGATTGTCCTGGGCCCAATAACGAAAATTCTGTTTGTTTACGAAACCGTTCAGATGGAAATGGGCTTCGTCTGATATCCATATGTTACCAACGAAATTCGCATCCTCGTTAATTTTAGCCAATATCTGCCTACTAAACTCCATACGTGACGCTGGGTCTCGTTTATGTAATTGTTGCACAATCTGCAACTTATAGGGATGGAAATGTAATTCGTGCAGTATTCTTTGTAAGCTTCGTCGCTTAATCTCTAGCGTAGGTGCATGCTGTCGAACGGAGCGGCGAGGACTTCTCTCGATTGCAGCTCTAACAGCCTCAATGTTCTCTGGGGTACGTACCGTTCGAATGCCACCTGGAGCTTTCTTTTTCAAGACAGATCCTGTTTCTTCAAAATTACGCACCCACGTTGTAATCGCATGTGCAGATGGGACACGTCCATGACGTGCAAGGTGGTAATGCCGTTGAAATATTCTCTGCGCGGCAGTCGCACTATCACCATTTTTATAAAACGTTCTCACAGCTACTGCACGTTCCGCACCAGTCCAACGATCCATGATTAATAAATGGCAATGCGTTCACAACAATTGTGCGACGTTACGAACAACTGCCGGCTCTGCAGTGCTGACAACTGTAACGTTCAAAATTTCCCGTTCCCCTGCGCCACCCTGTAGTTGTGTATTCATACAATGAAATTATGATTTAACAATTTTTCTCCGGGACTAAACTAT
Organism: Trypoxylus dichotomus; assembly: GCA_023509865.1. Taxonomy (NCBI): domain Eukaryota; kingdom Metazoa; phylum Arthropoda; class Insecta; order Coleoptera; family Scarabaeidae; genus Trypoxylus; species Trypoxylus dichotomus. The sequence goes on along the minus strand of CM042082.1, from coordinate 31,044,549 downwards.
TTCATTAAATCAAAGTTCACTTTCTCCGAAGACTGGGAGAAGATACAACAATGGAACGGAATTCTCACTTAAGAGGAAGTTGCGTTCGCACACCATTCAGAGTGTGAATTGACCATCACGTCAACGCCATCAACTTACGAAATCTCTTAGTTAACACAAAGACACAAGCATTTTCCAGGTTAAAGATACGAGAGTTGCTGGCAACATTTTTGACAACTACTTGCTTAAGAACTTTCCTATTCGCAAAATTTTACATTTTTAATGTATAATCTAGTAGACAATTACTATTTAAGCGAACTAGTTTTATTTACACTGCATTTAAAAGAAAATAATTTTATGAAGAAGTTAATCTTTCACTCGAGAATATGGTTTAATGGCTAAAATAACACATCGGCCTTTCGTTGGCGAAACACCATTTAACAGTAGTGTCTAAAATTGTTTTAAGTCATCATTTCCAGACGATTGTTGTTACTAACGTGGATGCTATGTGCGCAATGAGAACAGCATCTAAAATACCGCGAAACTGAAGCTTCCTTGAGCATCTGCATGAAAGCAATACAAACGATTTTGCATTAATTAAGTTACCAAGTAAGAAAGCTTATGAAGTCATTGGATTTGGGACAATTTGATAGAAGCCCAAAACCGAAGTCGTATTGAATCGTGTTAAGTGCTGCCCAACAAAATCAATAGAGCTCGTAAAAATTTTTATTTTAAAGTGTGACCTCAGCTTGAAGACATTTTGATTGGAATAATAGATGAAGAGTGGAAAATTAGATCCATATAAACATTGTACACTCCTAATTTCTATAGTTCCATAAAACAACAACAACAGTAATAATAATTGGTGCAATTACATTGATTATGTATATATGTACCTCATGCCTGCTAATACTATTACAAATCAACACACATGTACAATACATTTCATAACAATTAACATAATCCTAACATAAACAAATATTCTACGAGTACATTCTGTTGAAATTGGTGACCATATGGAATATAGGCGATTTGGCCAAGATATTTGTATTGTGCCTGCACGCCACGAGAAAATCAAGGGATCGTGTGTAAGGTGGTGGTACTCGGAAATCGACATAAGCTAATAATGATGGTGAATCTATTTCATTAGATAACAGGTTAAATAAAAATCCAGCGCTGTTTTTATGGCGACGATCTTCTAATGAATCCAAATTATGTTGCTGCAGTAATGTTACATAATCTGAACCACGATCAGGGTAAGTAGCGCTAGCCTTATAGCTAAGGTATTTGAGGAACCGCTTTTGGACACGTTCAATTGAAATCACTTAATACGTGTAGTAAGGATACCAAATTAAGTTGGCATATTCCAATTTAGATCGAACAAGAGTATAGTACAGAATCCTTACCACTGAGATATCACGAAAGGCGCGACAAATTCTTATTAGGAAACCCAAAGATTTAGATGTAGAAAGAAATATAGCAGATATGTGATCAGAAAAGCTTAGTTTCGTGTCAAAAAGTACTTCCAAATCCCTCACTTTTTCAGTTCTTGCAATAAATGTAGAATCAACAGAGTAATTAAAAATGATCGGATTAGAGCGTCTGGTATAAGAGATCACTAAACATTTGCCAATATTTAGAGATATGCCATTCAGAGTAGACCAATCATTAATAAGAGTAAGGTAAGTCTGCAACTTAACGCAATCAACTAGCGAATCGATAACATTGTAGATTTTAAGACCATCCGCGTATGCTAAAGCCTCACATCGCAATTTATCTAGAAAATCATTCAGAAAAATGTTAAATAAGAGTGGTCCGAGATTAGAACCCTGCGGAACTCCAGATAGAATTCTGAAGCGAGTGGACGAATAGACATTATAAAAAACGTAACGACTCCTTCCAGAGAGGTAAGATGAAATTAATTTCGCCAACGCAGGGCAGAAGCCAATAGCTTCCAATTTAGCACAAAGTAACTTGTGGTTAATACGGTCAAATGCTTTAGCAACGTCAGTATAGACGACATCGACCTGTCCTCGCTGGTCCAACACTCCGGATATATACTGCGTGATATTTGCCAAGTTCGTTACTGTGGATCTACCCGACATAAATCCATGTTGATGGATTGACAGAAATGGTTTAACATTAAAAAAAGTATTATTATATAAAATATGTTCAAATAGTTTTGCAAAGTTAGCTAGGTCTGTAATTATAGGTCTGTAATTCGCAATGTTAGCCCGGTCACCTCCCTTAAACACTGGCACTATTTTACTAGTTTTCCAAATTGTCGGAAATGTGGAACTTTTAATAATTAAATTGTATAGTATACACACAATTATTATATACACATTATAATTCTTTCTAAGCTTAATACTGAGTATTTGAATAACTTCAAACATCCGGGTTTTACCTTTCGGCACTTTTATTAACTGATATCTATACTTCGATAATATTTTGTGGTGGAAAATCTGAGGCTCTTCACATTAAATTCAGCTTGTTTACCTATATGATAGGCCACGCAGTAAACACACTCTTGATGGAATGAAATTATTTATAAGTAAAGCTGCAAGGCTTGTCATCCGACGTACGAGAAGTTTTGAAGATTGTGTGTTATAATTTCGGAACGATACATATTTTATTAATAATGATAACAATGTGTGAGTACAGTACATTATACGTCTTAATTAAATACAAAATATGTTTACAAGAAACAATATACATAGTAAACGATAGTAGAGTTTACGTTTCCACTGCACATATTGTTTAAGCGACACTTTTTCTTTTAAACATAAAAATTGTAAATTATACGTCAGTAATGAACAACTAAAGTAGATATTTGTAAAATTTAATTCACAGAAAGAAAACTATACGGAATAAATATTATAAATAAATTAAATGAAGAGGGAGTCCCAACGGTACTTTGCCTCCAACAATAATATCAACAATAACATAATAAGGGCACGAACTGACGAGAAAATATCCACTATAGTATCATTACAATATATATTTAATAATAAATAAACTTTTGAAGATGTTTAGAGGGTTTTTTTTACACTGAAAGATAATAAGGCGGGTACTTTCTCTGCATATCTAACAGTTGTGATATTGACCTGCAATTCTAGGTAACTCCCAACTCATACCATCGCTAAATGTCTATAGGAGAACTACAAAATTATATGGAATTATAGATATATGTATCTCTGAGTGTCATTATATATGTTATAATATATGTTTATAAAAATATTTATATATTTTTATAAAAATATTTATATATTTTTCTAACCATTATTAATATTGCATAATGCTGTAGACATACATTTTAGAAGCCATATTAATATTTTCCTAAGTTTAAAATTTACTATAATACCTTTGAAACCTTTACGTAATCAAATTTGATACTTCGTGTATTCTGCGTCGTATACTATGCTTTTAACATTAGAGGCCCATGGGAAAAAAGAAGTGTTAATCACTTCAGTTACAAGCACTATGTTTACCAACTGTATTTTAACTATTAATTTAATTTTTACCACTTAACACGTATGCATGTACAAAAAAAAAAGGTAACCTAGCAACAGGTGCCTCCATAAATCTGCGGTTTAGATGGGCAAACATGTCTGGATAGGTAACGGTTGACTAAATGCATACTGTATTTAGCAATAAAGTAGACTGAAGTAAAACTAAACGGTATTCTATACGGTTGGATGTAATTATCATAATAAATAAGACTAACCTCTTGTCTTGCAAAATGTGCTTGCTTATTTACACTAAATTTTTTTCGTGTAAATAATTAAATAAATATATACATATTAACAACCACAAAGGGGTTAGTTTAAATAAGCTTGATAACATCTAGAGTGATCTGTGTTAAAATTTAATGAAAAATGGGAAAGACTATGTATATTCACCATCATCCAGTAGGTAACCATATTATCGTTCATCTTCGTCCAACTGTTCAATAAATTCATTCAAAATGTTAACTCTACGAAGTGCTCTTTAAAACCATCCAAACATTCACGCTGACTGTACACAATATCTTAGTGAAGCGCTTGATAAGCGAAAGCAGGTGGATGTTATTTACGTAGATTTTTCTAAAGCTTTCGACTGCATTAACCACGAGATGCTACTACAAAAAATGGACAAATTTGGTTTTGGTGTGGGTTTCCTGACGTTGATTGAGTCTTACCTTACTGGAAGGAAGTGTTTGCTACAATGGTTATTCCTCTACGCCGTTTTCTCCAACATCAGGTGTTCCTCAAGGTTCAAATCTTGGACCACTTCTCTTCAATTTTTATATAAATGATTTACTATCTCTGTTTACGTGTCACGTCTTAGCATACGCAGATGACGTAAAGATATTTAATACTGTTGGTAGCATTTTCGATTGTAGACATTTACAGGACAATCTTCTTCGCATTAATACTTGGAGCAGGGTCAATTATCTCCCTCTGAACATCAACAAGTGTACTGTGGTTTCCTACAATAACACTCACACTACTTTATACTATAACTACCAAATTAATGATGCAGCCATACCACGCAATATCAAAACTTTGGATCTTGGTGTTTTGTTTGATGATAGACTGTCATTTACGGAACATATTTCGTCCATGTGTTCATCTGCTTCCAAAACTCTCGGTTTTGTCATGCGTTCTTGCAGGCATTTCTCAGACTTAGGTGTAATGAAACGTTTATATTATGCCTACGTTCGTTCTAAGCTTGAATACGCCTCCATTGTTTGGTATCCCCGTTATTTACACCAAGAGCTTATGATCGAACGCGTTCAAAAGAAATTTCTAAAATATCTCTCCTTTCGAATGGACAACGTGTATCCTGCAAGAGGTATCGAGTATTATAGCTTACTTGTTGAGCATGGTTTTCTATCTCTTGCTGACCGCCGCGAGCGTAACAGTGTGGAGTTTCTTTGCAGGATCCTGAAAAATACTGTCAACTCGCCAGCCCTTCTAGCGCAAATAAACTTTACCGTACCTACTCATCATACTCGTTACTATAATACATTTCAAGTACCTAGAGCTAATACCAACATTTTGCTTAAGGCACCTCTCAGTCACATGGTGAGGAACGCAAACAAACGGGATCTGGAGCCATTTTTGTGAGTCTTTCTTTTTTTTTTGTTTCATTATTATATACATTTTCAGCATGTTATTATTGTAGGCAACACGATTTTAATTATTTTATTTTAAATAAGAATTGTATTGTAATTTGTCCTGTAATTGGCCCTTGGGCTGTTGGGCAATAAAGGATTATTATTATTATTATTATTACCCCTAAATTCCATCAATTCGCACCCCAGTTCGAAATTAGGCTTTAATCATGTATATTTTCTGCACTGTATTTTAAACTATTGAATTTATTCAAAACTTGATTTCAACGGTTTTTTTTTGGTAAACATAATACTATATGAATAATCCATGAAAACAGGGGTGCCTAAACACTTTTGAGCGGTAGTGTATGTCTTTATGTTTCATGAACAATAAGGGTAATCCCCCATGTGTTCCCTGCAGCAAAGTTCTAACAAAAAGCTCCATAGGTCTAGCTAAAGTGTGTTCTCATTTACGGCAGACAATTATTTAAATATTAAAATCGGTTTTGCGTGCATTAACTTAAACTTTCGATGCATTAAAATTTCCCACGCGGAGAATGATTCACACAATAACAACAGGTCGCTTAAAGAAGCAGTACGTATTCGTTTAACAAAATTCTGGTAACATAACGTCGTTTCAAGCCACCTCAACGACTTCCAACACGCCTGACACAGTTCGGTCATCTGATCCACTGTGATTCATCGTCTTTAATTCAAGCGTGTACAAGCATGTGGGCTTGAATTTAGTGCAGTGGTGACCTAACGTGTATAATTAATAATTCATGCATCACCAACCCCTGCCGCTAGTTGGTAGTAGTCGTTTCTTTGTTATTGCGTGTGTGTCATTTCCTTTTTTCGTTCTTTTTCGATCACGTCAGCTCTGAATTACGTCAGTTGGTAATTTAAAGGAATTAAAAAGAGAAGCGACTAGGAAATTATCGGCTTTTCTTGGAGGAAGAATTATTTCTTAGAAGATATACGAGGGCGACCTGAAATGTTTCCGGAATCGGCAAGAGATGACGGACCAAGACCGAAGTGGATTCATTGGTCGGCAAGAGCAACCTTTTTTATCGCAACTGTCAAAATTTCAGACGTCTACTCCATCATTTTAGACCATCAGCTTTTGGCTGAGCGGGTTTAAATGATGGGAGTTGGATCGTTTAACATTGCTAAAGGCAGACAAGCACCTACATATCGACACGAAATAGAACTGTACGATGTAGTAAATGCATTAATCACAAGAAGTATAACCGATATTATTTTTGAGGTAGATATGGATACGACTTTGGAATTTCCTCAACAATTTAAACCGCACTCCATCGAATTGACCGGCAGCTAATATCTAATCTCTCAAGAAGATCCAAAAGAGTATTTGTAGGAAGAATCGTGACTTTGTATGGAGTATAAAGAAGACGCTGCTAATTATTGGAAGAGTAGGAAGAAGAAGCGACTCGACCTAGGCTCGGTCCAAAAGAGATTTAGAAAGGTAAACTTTTTACGATATCGATGAGACTAGAAGCAGTAATATCTCAATACGTAATAGAAAAATTCATAAGTGCGGTTTTATGCGTTTTCGATGTTTACCCCATGGTTTACCCGAGGGATTATTCACATCCGCAGCTAACCTGTGCACTGTTGATCCGAGCTGCGCACATACACTATCGCTCAAAAGTGTTTAGGCACTCTCACTGACAGCAAAAATGTATAAAAACTCAAAAATGTTAATAATATTTATTTTTTATGTACAGATACACGTACATGAATAAAAATATATTAAATAAATGTGAAAATTAAAACGTTTCATTTAAATTTTGCTTTCATCTACGTGACCTCCTCTTGATTTAATAATTGCAGCACACAATCGAGGCATTCTCACAATAAGTTTTGCCAGAGTTTCTTGTGTTATTGAGGTCCAACTTGATTGCAATTTGTTCAACACGTCAGTAGCTGATGTCCGAGCCGATTTCCGTACTTCCGGATCTAGTTCTTCCCATAGTAACTCGATTGGATTCAAGTCGGGGCTCTGGGAAGGCCATTCCATAATTTTGAGAGTTCCTTCCTCTTCTAAATGGCGTAAATAGTCTTTACATAATTTAGAGGAATGTTTTGGGTCATTATCTTGCTGAAAGATAAAATTTTGACCCAAAAGTCGAATTCCGGAAGGTATTGCGTGGTTCTCCAAAATTTCGCAGTAGCCTTCTTTTTATAATATACCGTCAATTTTCACAATGTCCCCTACACTAGTGCCAGCAAAACAGCCCCAAATGATGATAGAACCTCCACCATGCTTCACGGTAGCAGCAATACACTCTTCTCTGGCACGTTCACTCATAGATCTTCTTACGAATATGCGTTTTCGGGTTCCGAACAGAAGATGATGGTCGAAAATGATGGAGTACATCTGCCATAAACGTCTAGCAAAATATTTCGAATTTCCGTGGTCGTCTTTCCAGCCGTTCAGAAGTGTATCACTGCACGAAATTCGATTTTATCAATTTTAGTGAAACCGCCTGACTTGCTACACAAAACACACTCTTAAACAACAACTATTGACAGTAGACGTCTGAAAGTTGTCATAAAAAAGGGTGCCTTTGCCGACCAATGAATCTACTTCATTCTTCGCGTGCCATCTCTTGTCGATTCCGGAAATATTTCAGGTCGCCCTCGTAGATATCAAGAAAGCATTATTGCTCGATTTCTTTCCGAAACAAATCGCTCATTACAACATTAACGAAATCATCTCCCTGCAAAACCATTCACCGTCAAGAAAATGAAGAATCCAACTGTGTTGCACTCGATGCATATTAAGCAAACTCTGCGTACATAATTTCGTAATTCGAACCGATACATAGCCCACTTTTCGCTGCACCAAATCCAACGGACCGTTAATTTTAGGCGCGTACACATATGCATATACATAAATAATGCATATGTTGGAGGCATATTCATTTTCACAACAAGCACGGCAGTTCACGGTCATAGAGATCGCGTTAATGCATTATTCGCTGCAATATACCGCATTGTTTTCCCGGCGAGGATTTTGTAAACTTCTCCGCGTCTCGTATGACATTGCAGTATTTCTTTCGATACGTCGTACGTACAGGAGAATCGCTCATTTTTACGTACGCGTCTTAATAGAGAAACTAGAAGCGTAAAGCTCGTGTGTATTCTCTCGTTAATAACGAGAAAATAATGTACAATATCCGATGCATACGAAATTATAGGATGATTTGACGTTTCCGCTGGTAGACGTTACGTAAAAAGAAAAAATGTAGCTGTTGTAGTATCGTAGTGATATAAACGAGTTGTTCTTGTGGAATTTTAAATTTAGTAGGATGCTTAAAGCGTTTAATATTTAGTTTATAATATAAGGAGAATCAATGAGTCGATATTTTACGCTGATAGAAACGTTTTATTGCATCAAGGAAGATTTTCTTAATTCAAGAAGATATGTTTACTCCAAAACTGTTCAATATAAGAAAATAATGGAATTTGTAGGTTTCGGTTTCTTTTTAATCCTACGTCCTTTATACCATTATACCAATAGTTGAGTGTAGACTTTCACGACCGTAGTCCATAGTAGAAATTTTGTTTGGTTTTGCCGTGTATTCACTGTTCTACTTGATGTTTCGCTGATTATGCTGTCAGTTTCTTGTTTCTATTCTTTTTCTATTCATTAGCGTATTATGCTCGGGTAGTAGTGGCTGGTCCTGGCTAATACCTTGACGTCGCTGTAGGTCATCCGGTGGTCTTCTTGTTGGTGCAGGTGTTCTGTTACTGCGGATTCTTCACTATGCCTGAGACATACGTCTCTCTCGTGTTCTTTCACCTTGCACTGAATACTCCGTCTTGTTTGACCGATGGTTTTTCCACATTGGAATTTTAGTTCGTATATGCCTTTTGGTCGTAGTTCCGGCAACACATCCTTGTTGGGAGCGAGTAGCTGGTCGATTTTGGTCACCCTGTTATATCGTGTGATAATATTCTTTTCTCCTAGGGTCTTTTTTAGCCTAGCAGTGACTCTGGCTATGTATGGAAGATACACTAGGGTAACAGAATAAAATAGACACCTACTACTTAAAAAACAGATTCTATTCTCGTTATATATATAAAATATTTTAAAATTTTTAAATTAGACTAATATTCTGTCGATCCACCTTTACTTGCGTGAAGTGCTGCGAGTCGTCGTGGCATAGAATCTATTAAATGATTAATGGTGTCGTCTGTAACAGCTGCCACGAGTTCTTTTTTATTGCTGGGTTTTCGGGGTCGTTTCGCCATATTTGTCTGGATTATGTGCCAAACATTCTCTATCGGATTCATGTCTAGTGATTGGCCATGGAAAAATCCGAATCCCCCGTTCCTCTTTCCATGTGGTTGTTGTTCTTGCTTTGTGGCAGGGTGCTCCATCCTCCATAAAAGTGGCGTCTCCTTTAGATAAAATGGCGTTGTCGAATATCGGTAGTAGTCCTTCTGTTAATATTTGGATATATTTTGCCGCATTTATATTTCCGTCGCAGATTACTAATTACGATCTTCCACCATACCATATCGCGCCCCACACCATGATGTTCCCACCGCCGTATTTCACCGTCTGATGCAAAAATTTGTCGTCCAGTTGCTGTGACGAACGTCTCCATACCCACGTACGACCACTATCACTGAATTGGCAATATCTGCTTTCGTCTGAAAAAATGACAGACCGCCAAAACTCTTCGGGCTTCGTTCGCATTTCGATTACCCAAGCCATGCGGCGCCGTTTTTGAAACGCCGTAAGGAGAGGTTTTTTCTTTGCTACCGTTTTATACATCCCCATACTATGGAGGTATCGCAGAACGGTGCGCTGACTTTTCTGTGAAGTTGCCGCAAGCTCAGCTGTACTTTTTCGCGGTTCTCTTAACACTTCGCGCACAAACACCCTTTTACTTCTTTCAGAAGGTCCAGCACGACCTGGTCTCGGCTCCACTGTTGTTTTTTCCTTGCGTTTAAATTGTGCAACCACACGGTTAACTGTGGACAACGGAATATTTAAAGAATTACTTATTTCACGTTGCGAAGCGCCGCGTTCACTCTGGCCAACGATGCGACCCTTGTAAGCGAGGCATAGTTGTAACGATACTAAACTATGACGAATTCCTTCCGATACATCTACCCCTACCCTGATGACAAGAGAAAGTTCTTAATTCGTTCTTAGAATTTAGCTGTTAGTGTCTATTTTATTGTCACTCTAGTGTATGCGTAACCTGCTGGTTGTTGTTGGTTTGTCCTTTTTCTGCTTCCGTGGTTTCCTTATATCTTTTGTTATGTAGTCGTTCTTTTGCAAGGCGCTACTGACGTGACGTATTTCACTATTCCTGTGATGTTCATCACTGATTTTCTCCGTTCTTCTTAACAATGTGTTGACGAGGGATCGCTTCTGTTGAAGATGGTGGTGGGATGTTGCATGCAGTGGTGCCACTGTAGCCCAGTTTGTTGCTCTCGGTGCGCTCCACGAGGATATTCAGGAATTGTAAGTTGCCGTCCTCTTCGATCTCCATGGTGAAGTTAATATCAACATGTTGTCTATTGATGTGTTGCAGGAATTCCTCTAGAGTCCTTGGTCCGTGCGGCCATATGACACAGGTGTCACCTACATATCTGTAGCAGCATTTAGGTTTCGTCCTGCTAGATTCTATCGCCCTCTTAAAGGCTCCAGTTAGTCTTAAATTGAGAAAATATTCAGACTTTAAAGAAAGCTCTTGTACCAGTATAGATTTTTAAGTATGTTAGCATTTGTTTCTAAAAATTCAATTATAAAAGCGACAAATTATACTAACTAAATGTTATTTGTTTAAGTTATTACCGATTTAAATTTTTTCTCAAAGAAGTCCCGGGGAGTAAGAAAAATTTTCTCGTATAATAAGGCTTAAAATATCGCGCTTCGGATTTCGCTACGCCACTCGATTGATAAATACTTCGACAATTCTTTTAATCTGCCGTCCCTGCACGGAACAAACAATGAAATGCACGTTACGAACTAGTTACATAAGTTATACATTGTACGACCTTCAATGTGTGCGAACGAATGGGATCTATTATGGGCGAAATTACGGTTTTCAGAGTTCGTGCTATGTGGACACGGTAATCGAATTCCGCACTATAGAATGACCTTATTCAAAATGTTAATGGTCTACGGTGAAGTATGAGTTTTGAATGCGCGATTTATGTGTCAAAGTTTTTTTCTCTTTGCGCTACGGACTCGGAAATATCTTAGACTGCGAAGAATTTTCCTTCAAACTCATACTGTAGACCCCAGTTTAACTTGCTCCTTAACATACATACAGATCCCCACAATGAGGGCTGGTGTGAGGAAGGAATATACAAGGAACAATTTAAGGCCGTACATACGCACACGATTACCTAATGGGGAGGGGGAGGGGGTACAATATATGGGGATAATGTCGTCAGAAATTTTATTGGTCGAAAGTTACCATTTAAAGAAACCAGAACTATTTACCATGGCAGGGGATATGGTAGAATCTGGACATAATATTGAATTTAGAAAAATGTAAATTCGTGTAGAGAATTGGAAGAATACGAAACGATATTTGTGAAAAAGGGCAGAAACTTGCTGAATAAAGAACTACTTACAATTGCACACTAGCCTGCTAGCCAAAGAACGGTTAACTGTATTTGTGTGTGCTAATATGACCGGTACGGAGAAACGTAAAATAGGAAAGTCAAAAAAGCCACGCTGCTTCAAAAACATAAAAACATTCCCAACAAATTACTGCGCAAACAAAAGAGCATGGATGACTTCAGATATCTTTGAAAATGAAATTCGAAAATGGGATAAAGAACTTGCGGTTAAAGGTAAAAAAATCTTGCTTTTAGTCGATAACTGCCCAGCACATCCTTCATTAGCCCCCTTGGAAAATATTAGTTTGGTGTTTCTGCCCCCAAATTGCACTACCATCCTTCAACCAATGGACCAAGGCGTAATAAGAAGCTTAAAATGTTTTTACAGAAAATTTCTTCTGCAGAAAATTATTACGGGTATGGACAACAACGTACCATGTGCAGTTTCACTTCCCGACGCGTTGGAGTTTTTAGAGAAGGCTTGGTGCAGTATAACCTCTGAGACTATAGCAAACTGCTTTAGTCATTCAAGCTTAAGAAATAATCCAGTTTGTGACAACTTAAATGAAGATGACGTTCCGTTATGTGAACTTATTAAAAAGTGGCAGCGAAATCAGAGTGACGAAAACCAGTTTTGTTTCGACGACTTTGCATCCGTAGACAGTTGCCTTATTACCTCGGGAATGTGTTCAGATTCTGATATCGTGAAGGACATAAAACAGCGGAATAACGAAAACGATAATGAAATCGAAGAGGAAGAAGATTCATGCGACGAAGCAGAACATGTATCGACAAACGAAGAACTCCTAAGTGCCATAACACTTTTAAAAACTTATTATAGACGGCGAGAAACGTCACCTCAAATTATTGATAAGGTGAGAGAATTAGAAATGGATATAGAAATACGAAATCGGAAATGCAAAATATTTCAAAAACTCTTTAGTTTCTCTATAATAAGAGCTGTACATAATTTACACAAGAGATCGCCAGTAATTCAGAAACTTTATGAAATAAACAAGATATGCTTCCAATTTCACTAATTTTGACAACTTCAGATTCACCATGACATATACGAAATATCACGTTACCTAAAATAATTTTTCCTTTAATTTTTTTCAAACCTTTCAACCTACACCAAATAACCGCATGATGACGATTTACGACAAATTTACAAAATTCAACAACCCTTAAGATGAGTAATCTAAATATTGTAGAAAGCTTACATATTTCCCAATACGATCGTTCTACCTTCATTTTCTCTACACCAACGAGCTGCAGCATTTCGTACGCGTATATGTACATACATACGTCTGTATATTTGCGATGTTCTAAACCCATTGTATGTTTGAGCACCTCATTGTCTCTAATTAACGTTAAAAATATAATGATGAGATATAGGACAATTAGCGTTTGATGATGCGGTTCTCCAGCTGCGAAGAATAAACATTTTCTCAAGTTATTAGCGACGACAAGAAAGGCGCGCAGATACCGCCTGGTAACTAACCACCTTACATTGTATGTAAGCTTGTTACTTATCACACTTGTTCTGTTAAACGATAAAATTGTGAAGCTTTCTCTATAGTTTTTCGAAGTATTACACGTTGCCGATAGTCAATAGTCACTAAATTAGGAACACGTTAAGTAATTTAGAAAATCTAATGTAAGAAATCTTGCTTTAAATATATAAATGCTTAATACTCTTAAATCATTTGTACACAGGATATATTTTTTTTAATCCTATGTCCTTTATCCATTGCGGTGTCGGACTATTTATTTCTTATTTTTATCTTCCACAGGTTCCTGTTCTGAGCCAGTTGTTTGGCTTCAATCCATCCCATACTTCTCTTTTCCAATGTTCTATACACCTGCTCCTTCCAGGTGTTTCGGGGTCTACCTATTCTGTTTTTCCCTCTGTTTTGGCTTGAATTTATCCTCTTTGTGATTCGATCTTCTTCCATTCTGTGTAGATTTCCAAGCCATCCCAGTTGTCTCTCTTCCATAACCACTTCTACTGGTTTGATACCCAGACTATTAGTGATTGTCGTGTTTCTGATTCTGTCTCTTCTAGTTACTCCTTCTATTCTTCTTAGGAATCTCATTTCCATGGCCGTAACTCTGCTTTTGATTCTATTCGTGGTTATCCATGACTCACTACCCACAGGATATATCACGAGAAATTTTGATTAGAATAATGGGAGGAAATGATAGGAGTTACAGTATTTTCAAAATTCTGCTTATAGTTTGTTTATAGCAAAAGTTGATATCAACTTTTCTCTTTCCAATCGGATACCTTAATTTTTTTAATTGATGTGAACTTCTGAGATGACTTTAAAGCTACTTTGCTACTAACTATTTCGAAAGCAATGCTACATCACGTGTCGTATACTAAGCAAAGTCGAATGCAATTGCAGAATGCTCAAGTTGCAGCAGATTTACAAGCTAAGGGCGCGACCTGAAACGTTTACGGATTCGGCAAGAGATGGCGCACGAAGGTTGTGGTTGTTTGGACGCCCAGAAACCGCTACCAACAATGAAATGGTCGAGAAGATTCATGCGTTGGCCGATCGCCGATTGAAGCTGAGAGAGATAGCAGAGACAACAGGCATCTCAGAAGAACGCGTTGGCCATATCCTACACGAAATTTTGGGTATGAAAAAGCTTTCGGCGCGATTGGTATAGCGTTTGCTCACAGCGGAGCAAAAACGAAATCGGGTTACCGTTTCGGATGAGTGTCTGGCTAGGATCCAACGCAATCCAAGGGATTTCTTCATGCGTTTCGTAACCGTAGATGAAATGTGGATCCACCACTACATACCGGAGACCAAGGAACAGTCGAAGCAGTGGGCTTTTCCGGGTGAATTTGCCCCGAATGAAGCAAAGACCGTTCCGTCGGCCGCAAAGGTCATGGCGACCATTTTTTAAAATTTCCAAAGTGGGATCCTCATCAGCTATCTGCAGAAGGGAAAGACGATCACGGGGAAATACTGCAGCGATTTATTGACCCGATTCGATGCAGTATTGAAGGAAAAATGTGCAAAATCGTTTACTCCGGAAAACGTGTCCAAATTGAACGAGCTCCGTTACATCCCCATATTCATCGGAGCCCTCAGCGACTTTTTCCCATTCCCAAACCTGAAAAAATCTCATTATATTGAAGATATTAGTTTTATTCTTATATCTCTGATTCTGAGATCTTGTGGAACCTGTCACTCTTCTTAAAAATGTCATCTCTTGTTGTGTGTTCAATATAATAGAAATCTGGAGCAACGGAGAAGATTTGTTAATCAAACACCATAAAACAAGAAAGACGAAGGTTAGAAAGACTTCCCAATAGAAGTCAAAATGTCCTTATGAATTTGTCACAAGCCTTGTGGGAAGACTTCATGATTATCCCCCATGAGAATGTACTGGTTATACGTGGCAGTAGCAAGGTGTTTTTTGGTGAAGTTCTTTGCACTCTAGAAAGTAGCCAGTATGGCTATAACTGGTAAATTTACAACTAAAAAGTCACTTGGAATTTCATTAAAATGCCACATTGATTTAATACAGATTGAAAACTTAATTTTGTTTAAAATCTACTTGAGCCTAGATTTTTTTGAAGACTCGATATATGGTAGAAATGTGAAGGATTTCTACATTATATTTTGCAGCGAAAATTCTTTCTAAAGAGCTTTGAAACCAGTTACGGGTGGCAAAATTAACGGAATTGTATACACTTACCTTAGAATCTGATAAATTATTCACTTCCTCCAGTTTCACGGGTGAAACCAGAAAATTTCATGTTTCTATAGTCTTCAAAAATACACTGCATACGATTTAACTTACTAGACTTCAAACTCCTCGTATCTTCGAAGCTTGACGTACGGTTATAAATATTTTCTTTATGAGAAACATTTATAATCGACAAACATTCAATTTGTAAACCCATATTTTTTAAACATTCCAATTTCTAATAGAGTTATGCATAATAATAAACATCCACAACTCTAACCGCTACACAGTTTCAATATTAATATCGACAACAAATTGCAGAAATTAAATAGTATTAGATTTACGCGTAAACCTATAATTTCTTCGTTCAAATCCAAGACCTACTTGCTCAATTTACGGAAACCGAGTTACACGTTGGAATGCCTCGCATTTCTAATGATATCCCATTCGCAATGCAGTCGAAGACGTAATGATGAAAATTATTCACGCGACGAATCGATAATTACACAGACATATTTTAGTAGTAGTAAACGTAGTCAATATAATATTGCTTTAATTCGTTTAAATCAGCAGATTGTTCTAGAAGAATACGTCCGGGAGAATTTTCTTCTTCTGCGAGTAGGCCAGTTGATTTAGAAAGACTTACTATTCTATAGGAATTGGTGTATTATTCTGGGATGTAGGTGAAGTCTTTGTAGTTACGGTGCGTTCAATTTAAGAATGCAGTGGAAACTACATATACTAGTAAATAGTTTAAGCTTTTTATAAGTCAAGAAGTTCGTGTATAAAAGTTATGAAAAGCAAAGAACCTAAGTTTGAACCGTGAGGAACCCCAGAAGTACAAACAAATTTGTAGGAATGGAAACCGTTATAATAAACGTACTTCTATCGATTACTAAGATTAGAAACCATAAGACGAAGAAAAACTGTGCTCATACCAAAAGCATTAAATTTTGACAACAACCTCCCCAAATCTCTTCGTCTATGGTACTCGTTCAGTATTCCACTAAATATTGCATTAGCAGTAAACCAAACACATATTGTTCATAGATCCGGAAGAGAACTGCATGAAGTTCTTCCACAGCGAGATCAACGTTTGTAGAAAGGTCGAGTAAAGACCAGTCAAGTGCCAAGGAGATCGTGGTGAAGTAGGACCAAATTGACTCAACGGAAATTAAATCCGCGATTGTTAGCTGAATGAAATGCAGTATTCCTCGATTCACATTCCATATTGATAACATTGGCCAACACACATTAAATATAACAAGAGCAAAAGTTCCTGATTGCACAAGGCTAAAGCTAAAACACGAGTTGCTGACATTTGGCAATTGATAGTTGACTGTATCAGCGACATACTGGGGAAAAACTCAAAATCGGTCTACGGTGGAATGTATACGGTACGAATGTAATATTTAAAACTGGCAAAAGAGCGAAGGGAAATAACAATATTAATCGATTAAAGGTACAACATCAGGAAACTTAGTTGTGTCCGGTATAACGTATTTTATATCTTAAGCTAACACAATTAAAACAATACCATCCCTACCCCTACTGATATTGTCAAACCTCCTGTCACTACGGACATTATATGAAACAAGGAAATGTTTAGAATCATAGATAGCATTCTAACCCTATAAATTTGAAACCTTAATAATTCATGGGATTACCTCTTTAATACGACTAAAGCAAATTCTTTAGAAGAAACCACAATGAAACTGAAGCAAATATATTTGCATATCCATTCCATTATTTGGATGAACTATGATTAAACGAACGACATAGGATAAAATAGTTTTGATTGACGAGAAGGTAGAGAGACAAGCTTTCGTCGAAGGATTATCTATAAGATCTGACTCTGGATAATTTGCTAATTTGTTAGGATAAAAAGGCGATTGATTATTTACATGAATGGTTTGAGAATACGTCACTGAACTTAACAGATAAGACTCTTATTGCAATAGGAAATGTACCGTAGCATTCTTGAAAAGTTGGATAGGTGTTAATTATTTCATGGGAGTGACTGGTTGCATTGGAATTGAGATTATCATCCTATTTATGTGAACTTTTAAAATGGCAGAAGTAAAAAAAAACTTTAAACGGAAGAAATTGGAATTAAGGGATTAAAGAAGAAATTAAAATACTGATTATATCATAAAACCATTCACTGTTTCTATTGGAAGCAATATTGCTGTCAGTAATTTCTTGTTTTTCATTGGCGCAAATCTTTTTTGGGGTATATAGTTTTCAAAATATTAAGAAATGATGTCTACTACTCCGCAACTATTGCTTTACCTTCCTGAAGACATCAGATGACGTTACTTTCCCCAGACATTCATTAAGAATGAAATTGATAGACACGATACATCTCTAGATCTTATTGTCGATTATACTGGACGGATACATTGGACAATAGGTAAAAGTAACACGTCTAGAAACTTTAGAATATTTTCTTTTAGCTATGATAATTCCTCCAGACTCTTTTGCAGTTTCTCTAAGAAAAATATATAACCATCATCTTCATCTCATTTAGCATGCAGATTTACCAAATCCCCTCTCATAAACACGACCAATTAACATAACCGATTTATCTCGTACATATCATGTCTATAACCACAACAAACAAGCTCGAATTTTCGGGGTCTCTTGACCTTATAAATCCTATCCACATAACGTAACAGTTAAACTATTTGAAGGTGAATGTAATTATGTACAAGATACGCATAGATCGGCGCTATACTTCTTTGCACATGCATACGTAACTCCTGTTAGATCAATAACGAGTATGCAGCGCAGCGTAGCTTGTGTTAAGCAGATTTCTTTCGTTTTTAACCCGTTAATGTCGGCTCGCAATATTATTTTGCTTGCGAATGTGCGCGCTAGCAAGTGTCTATGAACTATTACACATTTGACTTGAGGCGGTTTCGTATCTTTACCTACTTTCATAGAATGGGCTTGTCTGTTGCTCCTTTTATTGTGTATATATATATATATATATATATTTATATACATATTTATATATATATATACACTACCGCTCAAAATTGTTTAGGCACCCCTGTTTTCATGGATTATTCATATAGAATTATGTTTACCAAAAAAAAAGTGTTATAATAAAATGAAATACGTATTTAAAATGTAGTTCAGTAAGATAAACACCCATTAAATCGCATAAGGTTTACTGCACATTTACCTGCACTTGGTCGGATTACCATAAACTGTTTATTGCGGTGCAATTACAATAACAATCCCTCTGAATTTACTGGGTAAATTTAGTCATCTGTTAGATTGTAGGTAATAATGTTTAAATTACCTTCCTAGAAGATTATAGTGAAATCTGTAACCTATCGTCAGTTGCAGTGTGGTATTTACTCTATTCACGTCGTGAGCGAAATATCGTGTGACAATTTTTTAAAATGCCTCCACGAAGAGAAGTTGGTACGGAAAGACGTTCGCTTATAATAGCTTACCATAAAAGTGACATAAGTAATCGACAAATTGCCAAAAAAAATGAAAATACACCACGCTACGGTTGACTATAACGTAAAATATATCGGGAAACTGGCATTTTCTTAATAAAAGACGGAGTGGAAGGCCAAAAGCGACAACATCTGCAGATGATCGCAGAATAGTGGTTACCAGTAAGTTAAATAGACGCAAAACAGCCCCGGAAATCACCGCAGAATTAAATATTGGTCGCCAAAATCTAGTCAGTGTTTCTACAGTCAAACGTCGCCTACAGAAAGCCGGGCTCTATGGACGTGTTGCGATGAAAAAGCCATTACTACGCAAACAAAACAAGCAAAAGCGATTTAAATGGGCTCGTGAACACCAACACCGGACCATAGAAGAGTGGCGCAACGTCCTAGGGACGGATGAGTCCAAATTTGAGCTGTTCAGAACACGAAGACGCATATTCGTAAGAAGATCTGTGGGTGAACGTGTCAAAGAAGAGTGTATTGCTGCTAGCGTGAAGCATGGTGGAGGTTCTATCATCATTTGGGGCTGTTTTGCTGGCACTACTGTAGGGGACATTGTGAAAATTGACGGTATATTAAAAAAAGAAGGCTACCGCGAAATTTTGGAGAACCACGCAATACCTTTCGGAATTCGACATTTGTGTCTAAATTTTATCTTCCGGAAAGATAATGACCCAAAACATTCCTCTAAATTATGTAAAGACTATTTACGCCATTTAGAAGAGGAAAGAACTCTCAAAATTATGGAATGGCCTCCCCAGAGCCCCAACTTGAACCCAATCGAGTTACTATGGGAAGAACTAGATCGGGAAGTACGGAAATCAGCTCCGACATCAGCTACTGACGTGTGGAACAAATTGCAATCGAGTTGGACCTCAATAACACAAGAAACTCTGGCAAAACTTATTGCGAGAATGCCTCGATTGTGTGCTGCAATTATTAAATCAAAAGGAGGTCACATAGATGAAAGCAAAATTTAAATTAAAAGTTTTAATTTTCACATTTATTTAATATATTTTTATTCATGTACGTGTATCTGTACATAAAAAATAAATATTATTAACATTTTTGCTGAGTTTTTATACATTTTTGCTGTCAGTGAGAGTGCCTAAACACTTTTGAGCGGTAGTGTATATATATATATTTATATACGCACTATCGCTCATTAATTTTAGGTCAGTCAGGGACGTAGGAAATGTACGCTTTTTCATGAAATCAACAACAATGCAGAGATATTTGCGTTAATTTATTTAACGAACAGTTTATATAATTCACGCAGTAATTTCATATAACAACGCCATATTTTGTTTATAGCGTTTCTACTGCCTTTGGTGATTAGCAAGTTACTGTTTGCAACTATGCATATTTGCTGCGGCGGCATTTTACGACTGGAACGTTGTTATGTAACGTTGTATTTCTTCCATGGCGCACTCAACGTGACAAGTGTTTAATAGTTTAGGTCTTATAAATATATGCTGTTTAGTATTCATGTCACAAATAAGGTGTTATGTAAAAAAAAGTTTCGCTTGTCGTAGAACTTTCAGTAATCGTTTTTTTCTTTTGTAAATTATATATTTCAACCTAAATAACATTTAATATGATTAACAACTTCTGAAATTGCTGCTGAAATGAATCGGGTTAGATACAGGAAGATATCCGTCATCACAGTGAAGCGTCGTTTAAAAGAAGCAAAGTTCCACGTATTGCTACACGAAAATCGTTGGTATGTCGTGGGAATAAACATAAACGTCTCCAGTGGATTAACACTCGCAAGGACTGGACAATAGAATAATAAAGGCCTATGGTAATAAATCCATCAAACTCGAGTGTGCAATTGGGGGTGGTTCTCTGTTCAATAAGTTTCCGTTCTTTTTCATACATATCGTTTCGTACGCGTCTAATTCTCTATACGAATTCACGTTTTTAAGTAGTGTCAGATTTTTTAAATCAATCTTATGTCCGGATTTTACCATATGCCCTGCTACGCGTGATAGATCTGGTTTGTCGAAACGATAGTGTCTAATATGTTCTTTGAACCTCGTTTCGATACTCCTTTTTGTTTGTCCAATATAAACTTTCTCACAATCATTGCATGCGATTTGGTATATTCCAGACCTTTTTATCATCTCCGGTTTATCTTTGGGATTCCCTAAGAGATTCTTTAAGTTGTTTTTTGACACAAAAGACACGTTCATGTTTAGTTGTCGGAAAATTTTACTTAACCCTTTTACTGTTGGGTGAAAAGGAAGAGTTATAAATTTCTTATTACCGGTGTTTGTTGTCGTGGAATTTCGGATGCGTTGTTTGTATTGGACCTTCCTTAAAATACGGTCGACATCCATAGAAGAGAAACCATTGTACCTCGCTACATCTTTGATATACTTTAATTCTTTGTCGTACCTGCTCTTGTTTAGCGGAAATCTGACGAGTCTATTGACCAGAAAACTAATCGCGGACATTTTTTGTTGTTCGCAATGGTGCGAATCAACCGTGATGAATCTGTTGGAATTAGTTTCTTTTCTGTAGATGTCTATTTCTAATTTATTGTTGTTGCGTATGACTAGAGTATCGAGAAACGGAAGGCGATTGTTCACTTCTTCTTCAATAGTAAACTTGATCGTGGTAAATTTTGAGTTAAGGTCTGCTAGAAAATCTTGTATAGAGAACCACCTCCAATTGCACACTCGAGTTTGATGGATTTAAGAGTTAAAGATACGGATCGCTTTCGGTATATCCTTTCCCGAAAAAGGCATTAGACCACCGAGTAGATTGTAAATAGTCATATGTTTTAGAAATTTTAGAGCCTGCGTAGAAAATAATTTGCATGTGTGATACAGATTTTACTTTCAGTCGGTAACACGGTTGACAATGAGAATCCGCGTGCTTTCGAAACGCTGCGTTCCGCATAATTAATAAATTTGTGTGAGTGGAGTTTACTGCTATACCTGTGAATTGTACATACACACAGTCCTTGCAATCGTCAATTGCTTAATTTCTTTGGAATAAAAGAAAAGCCCACAAAAGTCATGCACAAGATTCATATTTTTATATTGAAAATTGTTTCAAATTCGTCAGATATTATTAGAACTTCACCTATTAAGTAGTAAGAGATAAAATACAGACTACACATTAGAAACATTAAAACAGAAGATTCAGATTTTTTTCCAAACCTTCAGAAGTACTTTAGAAACCTAGAATTCATTTTGCTTTATTTTTTTTTTTATAACTATGAAAGGACTTTAGCCGCACTTTATTTTGGTTACCGTTTGTGCATAATACGTAAATGATGCGTAAATTAAGCGAAGGCGATGGATATTGTTTAGAAGTTCATTTAAAGATTTCAGAGGCACAGGTGACATGGGTTAAACCAAGTGAAGACATATTTCTATACTTTAGCGTTTCTTAGTTTTGTTTTCCTTACTTTTTTTAACTCCTGACGTGATATTGTTGACAATGGATTCTCATAATAATTGTTGTGTGAGCTATTTCCATCGTTTGTTGAACTTGTAGTCCAAAGTTTCGGCAGTTCGTATACTGTCGTCTTCAGGGTAGCGCTGAGAAGAGCTTTATCATCCGGATTGCGATTAATAGGCAACTGTTTGAGTTGATATGCGATAACGACCCGGAGTACACATCGTTATTATACAAAAACTACCTCGGTGATGCAGAGAATGAAGGAATATTCAAAATAATGACTCCACAGAGTTTGGATCTTAATGCTATAGAGCTTCTGTGGGACGAACCTGATAGGCGAATTAGAAGAGAATGGTCCAAATCCCAAAACCTATCTCTGGATGGTATAGCAGAGGGAGTGGAGCTGTATTTCTCAAGATACACTGAGTCGTAAAAAAACAGTTTCCGATGAGAAGAAAAATAATTTACTTTGTGTTTTCTAATGTTTAATAAGTCGTAGATTAGTAAATATTTTTGTTAGAATTGTTTTGTTTAAAGTTTTGAAGCAAGTATCAAGTTTTGCATGAAATGTGAAGTATCCACACTATTATGAGCGGTAGTGTATAAAGAGGGATGAAGTAACGGAGAAATGGTAAAATAAATACACTAACGACACTCAACCATAAACAGTGCCAAATGAGCATTCAACATTCTAAAAAAAATGTCATCAAATTGGAAATCTTAATTTAACCATCCATTTTTACTACAAGTACAATATCCAGAATTAACATTCTTAACGTAATCCAACTAAGATTCAATTATTTTCCATTATTTTCGCAATCTAGGCGAAAACGAAACGTATATTACTTCAGCTACCAACAAGGGAATTTCCCCCGATAAATCTCGACGTTCGAGAGACGCCAGTACACAAAGCACAATGTCAATAAAAAATTCATTAATAAAGGCCTAACAATGGCGATAAAATAGACGAACGCCAGGATGTTCGACTTCCGGAATTAGCAAAGACGTCAGCTCATTAAGAAAAAATAAAATCCTACAAACGCTTTGAATAATAAAGACGAATCGTAGTTGAATTTGGAATACGAATGAGGTGGAATATAGACGCGGAGCTTGTTTAAATTGATGTACTACTGCTTTTTCTCGTTAAAGAACTCTCTGTAGAATAATAAAACGAATTATGTACGAATATCTAGCTTTTAAAAAAACGTTTTCGTATCATTTCTATAAGCCGCAGCGTCTTCATACGTCTACAAAATTATAATTAAATTAGATATGCGTTGATTATTACCTTACATAACCGTTGTTCGCATATTCATATGAGCGTTAGGCTGTTAAATATCGTTTACATACATATATTAACGCAAACATGGTTCTCCACATCGTAGTTAGCCGTGATATCGCATAATAGCGGCATTTTTCGAGACCTTCGCATAAAATAATATTCATTCTGGTATGGTAATTGTTTTGTGTAATACTCAACGGAATGCAACTGTAATATTGTTGATGGATATGAAAAGTATGTAAGCGAAGAAGTATTTGATATATAGGGTGTTCCAAAAAAATAAGTGTTGGTACGATGCGTTTCACAAAGAAATTTG
Organism: Trypoxylus dichotomus; assembly: GCA_023509865.1. Lineage (NCBI taxonomy): Eukaryota > Metazoa > Arthropoda > Insecta > Coleoptera > Scarabaeidae > Trypoxylus > Trypoxylus dichotomus. The sequence goes on along the minus strand of CM042082.1, from coordinate 31,020,655 downwards.
AATTAAAATTTCATGCAACTAAATAATCTCTAAAAATAAGACATAAAGTTAGCAACATCTGTAGCTACTCTTACCGTCATAAAGCGCATATCGAAGTTTGAACGATGCTTATTAAGACACCCTGTATACATATATACAGGGTGTTTAATATCAATTCATTCAAACGTTGACGTTAAATTTGAATTAATTTTGTTGGTAAAATTTATAAAAACAGTAGGTGAAAAATAAGCGTTGGTACGATGTGTATTACGAACCAACTGAATAATCTTTAAAAATAAAACATAAACTTATTAACATTTTTAGCTACTTTTAACATCATAAAGCTCGTGTCGAAGTTTGAACGATGCTTATTAAGACACCCTGTATATATCGATACAGGGTGTCTTAATAATATCTATCAATTTACTCAAACGATGGAAGATTAAATTTGACATAATTTTGTTAATTATTTTTAGTTATCGAATTATAGTAGTAAATATTGTCTTTATATATTTATTGGCTGTAAGATATATGTCCTTATGTGGGTGGGTAAACTTCTTCCCAAAAATCGTAAGACAATTGAAACACACAGCTTTTCTCCTGTGATTTTTTTGCATTTACCTTAGACATTAGAAAATAAAAAGTCAACGTTCGCCAACAGAAAGAAACTTTGGGGTTTGTTTTTAATGCGATTGTATTATAGTATGAGCTAAGAGGATGATTTATATTAACTCAACCCGTGAAAACTTTGTGATATATTGACTGTCTTCTACGCGTTTGCTCCTAGTCGTGTCATTTTTCAGTTTGGTGACCAAAATTGACCGCCAACTTCTGGCTGTGGGGTTAACTGAAGTCATAGGTTTATGACAACAAGTCCGTGACCACCAAAGCAGTGAAGGCTGGAATTAGACGGTTTATCAATGAAATAACGCTACATATATACAATAGTGTTATCGCAAATTTTGTTAAAAGAGTATGCATATGCCAGCAAAGCAAGGCTGGTCATTTACAAGATATTTTGTTTCATAGATAAGGCCTGAATGTATATATTATAAATCAATAAATATTTCAATACTTTGCTACAGAAGATCATGTTTTATTGAACCTTAAAAAATCATGTTAAAATCGTTAAAATTAAGCCCAAATTATTTTTTTTTCTTATAGAAAGATGATAAAATATTTTGTAATACAATTTAGCTAATCAATTTTATAAATCGTATATTCAGATGTTATCTTCAAGCATATGTATATACGTCGTTAAGATATTTAAACATTTTTTGTATATTTAGAATTTTTGTCAGTGTATTATCAAATGAACTTAACATGGAAACTTCCATTCAAAAATTTAGGTAATATCTTCTCTACTGTGTTAGAAATCGAGTCTGTATCGGAATCTAATTGTTCTAAAATTTGCAAGGGAATTCCCACAATATCACTAAAATACTTATTTAGGCCAGTATTCCAAGTTGTATTCAAATGCGCCGAAAACAATGATACGAAATAAGAAAAAAAGGAAACAAGGTCAACTATAGCCATAAAAAAAACGATAAAACCGACACACAAGTAAACAGATTCCTCGTAACATCTTCTACTTACCTCAAGCTTTGGAATGCGCTCATAACACCCAAAACAAAGTATTTTAAACAGGTTTCAGGGCAATCTCCTCGGCTTGCCGTCTCTTATGTAGCGATCTATCTTTTTTCTTTTATTTTTTTCGACTTGTTTTGCTTTCGGTATCTTATACGCGGCTCGGACATCGGCTCTGTCTTATCGAGGACTCGTATCGTAACACCTTTCTGATAATGTTCTGTGTAAACTAATAATAAGTGGGAGTCAAATGTATTGGCTTTGTAATGGATATCGAAAATTATAGGATATATCTATTTTTAATCTGTATATCTTTCTTAAGTAAATATTTTTCTCAATTTTTTATTACTTTCGAGTAGTTAAGAAGGAAGAGGGAACTTAAAAACACATCGAAAAATGTTTAGAAAACAATACCCAACATAATAATGCTGAACAAATCAGTGACTAGCACCAATAGCATGAGTAGCATTATTATATTGGGTAAGAAATGATTTAAATGACCAAATGACGATTGCAAGGACTGTGTGGATGTACAATTCACAGGTATAGCAGTAAATTCCACTCACACAATTTAATTAATTATGCGGAACGCAGCGTTTTGAGAGCACGTGGGCTCCCATTGTCAACCGTGTTACCGACTGGTTGAGAATGGGAGCCCACGTGCTCTCAAACGCTGCGCTCATAATTAATTAATTTGTGTGATGAGTTTACTGCTATACCTGTGAAGAAATGATTTATTTAACTGATTTTCGTAAAGGTGCAAAAACTTTATAATATGAACCAAACCCAAATAATTTTGACAACTCCAGTAGTAGCATTATACGTTCACAATTGTGTTTTTCCCATTGGGCGAGTAGAATTTTGTTGAAGACACGGTAAAATAAATGCAAAATAAACCCCATTATATTTTTGGGTAAAGATTTTGGATCGATTCCCATTTAAGAAATTGCTACATATCCTGGAGGTGATAGCAATTATAACACGTCTGATCCCAAATATTTTTGACAACTCTAGTAGTAGCGTTACACATTCACCTTTAGGTTATTTCAAAATGTTTGTATTTTTTCCATTGTGGGAGTAGAATTTTGTTGAGGAGACGGTAAGATAAATACAAAATAAAGTCCATTGTATTTTTCGCCAAAGATATTGGATTGAAATGCAAATTTCTTTAAGTTCCCCTTTTTCCTATTTAAGAAAATTACTACATATTCTGGAAAAATCAAAAAAAAATATATGTCAGCCAATTCCATATAAATAATTTTGACATCCTCTATAGTAGATATTGGATATTGAAATGAAAATCTTCAATGAAAAATATGCTTTCACGTACTTAATTAATCTTAGAAGCAAAGCCATATTAACGAAATTATAACTAACTTGAGTGTAGTGTTATCTGTAAAAGATGCAGTAAAAACATGCAAGGGTTGATCAACAAAGCTAAAAAAAACATTGATATAAATAATGATTCAAATTCTAATATTACTGAAATGATTTAAATCACATCGAGTCAATACAGAAGTTATACTGCGAATAATGAAAAATTAAAATTAACTTTTTGAGGTTGTATAACTTAGTATTGCATAGTTTTCCTGTAGCATAAATTTGAAATTTCTAGACGTTATTCTATATGCTCTTAAAAGATGTTACAGTAACATAATCTGAATACAGTATAGCTCCATGGTTTTTAAAAGAGTTAATTTAGCTTAAGGAGAGGTCTTAAATTTTTTATGTTCGTGTTTAGATTTTGGAGCATCAGCGTTACCAAAACATTAACGTTGTTTTGGAAAAAGCATTTAATGCAGAGTATTAATACCATTCATTCATCATTTAGACAGTAAGAAGTAGTGAAGTTCACTGCTTAAAAGACTTGACAGCTTCGTCAATGCACGAATGTATTGACGTCATTATTTTTCTAAGATGGTACTTTAAAAATGTAGATTTATATCTCCAGCCAATGGACATTGTATAGTTAAGCATATACAGTGCATTCACTTTAACAATGCAGTAGATAGCGCTGCTGTAGGCATCCGTATTACACAGGCAAAAACTTAATTCTTTAACGACATTATCTAGCTTATATGTACATCTTATTTTCTTCGGTAATATTCAATGCAATTTTTCCATGCTTTAAGAGTTAACAATTGAAGTTCTTCAACTAATAATTCTTTTACCTCTGACAATTTAAAAGTCTTGTTATTTGCAAGCCTATACCATCTCTATAGGATCTAGATTACGATTATACAGTGGCAACCTCAAAATTATTTGGTGTTGCCTACGTTAACCCACGTCTTATCTAATTAATATATTTTTTGACCCTCTGCACGAAATTCCCTGTTGTTTGTTAGGTAGCCACGTGTCCATAAAACAATATTTTACCTTTCTATTAATATATTGTTTCGGCTACGTTTCTCCCACCCGAAGCCCAATTTCTTCATAATTTTCTACAGCGTCGTCCGTTCTAACTCTGGCAAGGTATCATCTGTATTCATGATCTACAAATATTTTTTTACAAAATCATTATTATCTTTATGTTGTAAAGTTTTAACGCATGTTGGGAATTCAATCCTTAAGAAAAATGAAAGTATATGTCTGCGAATTGCAGCGTTTTCGGTTCTTTTGGAGGTGAATCAACAGTTCCTGCAGACTCTATTTCCTTTACAATGCTCCATATAGTTACTTCACCAAGTCCCAGCTGCTTGGAGGTTAGCTTGGTAGCTGCCGATTTAGAATTATTCTGTTTGCATTGCATATATAAATTATAAACCATTAGGCTTTGTCCATTGCTAATGCGTTGCCTTCGAAGGTCTTTCGATGGACCTATGAAACGGCCATCGTCTTGCTCAAGTTGTCTTGGCGTAAAACTTAATAACCGTGGTTGTATTATCAAAATTGAAAAAAAAAATACCGCCTTTCCGTAAAACGAACGAACAAACGACGAAAATATTAACCTATCTTGCCAAACACTGCATTCTTAAAGTGAATGGACTATGGAGCCTTACCAGGTGAAAGTTGCCTAACGAACCGTTTTCTCCTTTCTGTTACAGATAATGACATTCAACAATGACAATCGCAACGCTCTTAACAAGAGAAAGCTCCTCAATCTCACTCAACATCATCGTCGAAAGGTCCCAGCTAAAGAAGGCCCCATTCCCGGAATACGATCTGCGCCTCCATTCCTGCCAGCTCGAGCTAGTCCTGGTATCCAGACCGTCGGTCGCCAACCTAAAATCCACGTCTTCGGACGAAGGCTTCGAATCCGACATCGATAGTCTGTCCATCGTCTCGAGCGATGACAGCTTTACGAATAACCAGCTGGAGAACCCCGTCCCTAAAACGGAAACCGACAGCGCCAACGGAAGCGCCTGTTCGGATTCCGACGAAGTAGACTCTAGCGCGCCGAAAAATTCGGATTCCCCGCCGAAAAGTGTACATACCAACGAAAGTTTTCATCTAGTCAATTGCGTTTGTTATTCCGACGTGAAGTGTCCGAATTTGTTGGTATTCGTCGTCAAAGATGAAGTGCTAGTGTTTAAGTTTAACGATCTGGACGTTTTGAATAAGTTCTACGTTAATTTTAACGCGTTAAAGGCGGTAACCAATCAAAAAACCTACGCGAGAACGATAAATAATAACAATACAAACGGTACCAAATTTAACTTGCTGCAAAGGACTGATAATAATGGTGTGACCCATATAGAGATATCCAGGGAACCTAACTGCAACCTGATACTTCCAGATAATTACGAACCAACGAGTATACTCAGCATTAACGCACCGGATTTCAAAAACTCCACCAAATCCAAACCATCTACCCTATTAATCGATAACCAGGATTCCAACGAAAATGACCTGCGGAAAGTTTGGAAATCAACCGAGGATTTATCGGGGAAAAAACCCGAAAGACGCAGGAAAATAAAGGGAAAAGCTCCAGAGCCTCCAATAGAACAAAAGGACGTCCTCAAAGGCGAATACGTTAGAGTGAACGTCCCCAAAGTTGACCCGGAGGAAAAGATACCACCGCCACACGATCAAAAACTAAACAGAGCCTTTCCCATCCTCGGGAACGTCAAGCCAAAATTAACCACTTACCAACAATTCAAATATAGCGAACCCAAAAAGTTTATGGAAGACGGCACCTTGACCAGAAGCAAGGTGAATTTGGAGAATTGGACCAATTCAGTTCCGAGATTATTGAAGAGTCAGAGAAGTCGTAGCGAAACCAGAAATTTTACACCGATGGCTTATCGATACATCGACACCACTGTAAGTAACTCCCCCATGTACCATAGAAGGTACCAACCGATGCTGCTTACGGCGTTGCCAACTGTAAATAATCAAATTTCGAACCGTTTGTTTGGAATGTCTGGAAAATTGAGGGAATTCAACGGGACGATTCAGGCTAGATGCGAACCGATCGCTTTGGGTAAAGCGGAGAGTACCAGGTGGGGAAGTTTGAACGAATTGAGTCAGAAACTGAACTCGGAGCATAATTTGAAGAGCGTGATCAAGAAGGAGGAAAACATTAAAAGGAAAAACGATAAGAAGGTTACTTTCAGTGCGTACACAACAGTTCAGGTGGTTTGAAGTCGATCTTTGTGTTGTTTTATTAAAAGGAGCTGGTTCAGAAATGCATTTCAGCATTTGATTACTTTGGAAAAAAATTCTATTGTTTATTCATGTTTCTGAAACATCCTTTATAAATCTGTGCAAAATTAACAGAAATAAGTTAATCAGGAATAACACTCCATACCAAAATTCCATGACCTTGTTTTTTTATACATATTTATACATGTAGGTATGTTAAAACGTTCGTCAAGCTACTAGATCCTTTCTTGTTTATAAAACAGATGAACACGTTACACATAAACAAATATATTCAAGGCCTAATTTGCCGGAGGAAGCAGGATTTTTTCCAGTTAAATAAATCGGTTTTTAGAGGTCGTTTTCGAAGCCATTTTTTTTGAATGGGTGTTAACAAATCTTCTTATTAAAAAGAAATAACAATAAAAGCTGCGTATGAAAAAGAGGAAAGGTTATATCTTTTGAATGGGATCTAATGTTGCACTCTGGCAATATCGATACATGTTTCAAACTTCCTTAAAAGTATATGGAATAACCATGAACCAGTTTTATTTTATACATTGGGTAGAGGTTTAATCAGAAGTATTTTCGTGGTATACCGTGTACGATATATCAGAATTGCAATGGGATATGTAACATCTCTTCTGCAGGCCGTTGAATGTTAAATTTGTTAATGTAAGCAAAGTAATACGCTTTATACTTGAAAGTAATACGATACGAAATACAATTTTTATTGTATGCAATAGAAATATTTGGTGCGATTTTTTTTATTTAACTCATATATGGTTGAATATACAGGGTGCTCCTTATGAAACAAAGAAAAAAAGAGATTATCCAAATTAGTCCGGAGAAGCTGCGAGTAATTATTCTTCTTTGTATCCTTGTGATTAGCAGATTAAACACAACTTTTTTGGGTGAGAACTACTTTGAAGTATATAACGAGCGTTAGAAGCAAATGTTAAAAGTGTTTCTCAAACTTTTTATGACAAATTCAATTGTAATGACGGTTCTTATTGCAAAAAGAAAAGGTTGTAATCATAAGTGGGACAAGTAGAAGTTGTTACTTTTTTTCAAAGGGGGTAAAAACAATTTTTTCGCAAGATATAGAAAAATTTTATAAAGGAAGGAATCTAAAAATTTAGAATAATTTTATTTTGGTAGTTTCAGAACATCTAGAACATCCATAGGTATCATAGTAAACTCCACACCACATAAAACTTATTATCAATGGACTACCGACTTGAAAGTGTGAGGTAATGCACTTTTGAAAAGCTGCCCACTGAATAAATTATTAATTTGTCTTGTATGGACTTTACTGCGATACCTGCGAATTATACAACCATATAGACCTTGAAATTGCTGTGCTTTTGACATCTGGAAGGAATTTAAATTTGAAATATTTTTTCTTCATTGGATACCAACATTTCGGCCGGCCACCATTTCGAATATTCAATTAGATTTTGATACGACTAAACTAATTAATTATATCTAATAAAGCTGACAAAACGCCATCTTGAAAGCGAACGGGTTGTCCCAATTGGGTAGATTAACATTTCCAGTGTAATACTTATCATTCGCACACGATATATTCATCTACGAATTATATAATGAAGCCTATTTAGTAGAAAACGTATATTTAGAATCAGTAAATAGAAAAATTAAATTATTAAAGAAATCCTCTTCGGATAGATTAAAATTCCCAGTGTAATACTTTTTATTTACAGACGATAAATTCATCTATGAACTGTATAATGAAATCTATTTAGAAAAGAAATTGGTTCATTAATTAAATTATTAACGAAATGGTCTCAATTAGCCAGATTAAAATTCCCATCATTCGCACACAATATGTTCATCAACGAACTATATAATGACGTCTGTTTAGCAGAAAACCTATATTAGAAGTCAAGAAATTGATTAATTAATTAAATTATTAACGAAATTGTTTCAAAAACATAGATTAAAATTCCCAATGTAATAGTTATCACTCACACACGGTATATTCACCTACGAACTATATAATGAAACCTATTCAGAAAAGAATCTATTTTGAAGTCAGTAAATCAATTAATTAATTAATTGTCTCAATTTGTTAGATTAAAATTCCCAAATGTAGTACTAATCATTCGCACACGGTATATCCATCTACAAACTATATAACGATAATGAAACTTCTTTATAAAAGAACCTGTTCCGTGTGACCTCATTCATTCCATTATTATTTTTATTAATTCCACTAGTCGATTTTTGAATAGAAAATTCGGCAATTTGTCTCTAGGACGGCCTTGATAATGCAAATTTAACCCAAAAAAAAAAAAACCGACACACAGACGCAATAGAGTACAAAAAGTCACTTGGACGACGTTCTATAGAAGACCGTGCGGGCTTCTGACGCAAGCAATTAAACCAAATAATCACAGTATCTGCAAACATGTTGATATACTTACTTATGTACGTACATAAATGATAATGTATAATATTTTTTTTGTTTCGTTTTTATATGTTTACGTTTATATTGCCCGATTTAGTTTGTAATTTCATATTTTCGGAATGGAAATATGAATTTTGTCATTGTTTCATTAAATGTTCCATCGATCTTCTTCAATTGTAGGTATCTACGTACATTGTTTCCGAAAGTTTTGGAACGGGAACAGGAAATATATTTTTCGGTGATACATTACGATATTAACACCCATCCCTTGACTTACCTTGTGAAATAAAGATACCCTTCTTTTCCTTTAAGGTGTATATTCTTCTAGAAAAAGAAAGATGGATGCATAATATAGATTTATATGAAATAAATGTATATATATTGTGTACTGTAGATATGTTATAAAACGAGATTTCTAATAAAAGAATGCAATCAAATAATACAGTTTCATTCAATATCATGTAGTGCCTCCCTTTCCCCCAACAAAAACGGCAAAGTTTGAGCAATTTTATTACGACTTTTGTCGATATGTTTCACGATTTTCGAAATACCAAGATCTGAAGTTTTGTTCTAGCTAGAAAGCTGCATCTCATCTCAGTTTTAGAGTACTTTCGAATAAGTTATGATTAACCCATATTTGAACCATTTCAGACAATTCTCTAGATTTACACTGCTGCACATGGAAATATGGACACCCATTTATTTCAGTAAAACATTATGAAATTGCTATATCTTGACTTTAGATTTGAATGTCCTAAAGCTTGGTATAAAGAGAAAGAAGACTAGAAATCGTTGCTACCTCAAAATAACACATGGGCTGAAAAGTCCCGGACCTAACACATAGATGACGCTAGTTTTATTGCAACCACCTTTCTCTCAGTTAGTACTAACCTTCAAAAGACAGCTGTTAAAATTTCATGATATTCTATTCATTAGTTTGTGAGTTATTGTGCTGAGTCACGCTACCTCTGTTATTTTCAAAACAATGGATCAAAAACAATTTCGTGTTTTAATTTTACACTGCTTCTTGATGGGAAAAAATACCGTTCAAGCGAAGTAATGGCTTGAAATTGTTATGGGGACTCCGCTCCATCAGAAACAACAATAAGACGTTGGCTTGCTGACTTCAAACGTGGTCGTAGAGACACCGATGATGCAGAACGCAGTGGACGTCCAAATAAGGCGGTAACACCAGAAAACATAAAAAAATCCACAAAATCGTTTTGAATGATCGAAAAGTGAAGTTGCGTGAGTTAGCTGACATCGTAAAGATATCAAAAGAACGTATTGGCTTTATATTGCATGAGCATTTGACTATGAGAGAGCTCTGTTCAAAGTGGATGCCGCGCTTGCTCATTGTTGACCAAAAACAAGAACGTGTTGATGATTTTGAGCAGTGTTTGGTCATGTTTAAACATAACAAACCGGAATTTTTGCGTCGATATGTGACAATGGATGAAACATGGATCCATCACTTCACTCCGGAATTAAAACGATCGTCATCTGAGTGGACAGCAACCGGTGAACCTCGTCCAAAGCGCCCGAAAGCACAACAATCGGCTGGAAAGGTTATGGCCTCGGTATTTTGGGATGTGCGTGGTGTAATATTCATCGACCATCTTGAAAAAGGAAATACCATCAACAGTGAATATTATATAGCGTTATTGGAGCGTTTGAAGGCCGAAATTGCAAAGAAACGACCGCATATGGCAAAGAAAAAAATGTTGTTTCATCAAGACAACGCACCGTCTCACAAGTCAACCAAAACAATGGCAAAACTACATGAATTGAACTTCGAATTGCTCCCACATCCACCGTATTCGCCAGATTTGGCTCCCAGCGACTACTGGCTGTTCGCAGACCTCAAAAAAATGCTCGCCGGTAAGAAATTTCGCACGAATGAAGAGGTTATCGCTGAAACTAGAGGGTATTAGTATTATAATCCTGCACTCTATGTTTACATCGAAAGATAAATAGCATAGAAATATAATTTCCTTCGCAATTTTTTCTCTATTCCATTCTAAAATCATTCTTTGATTAATCTCTGTTAATTAATATGACATTTGAATAAAGTTTCAAGTCATATTGAAGATGAGATTTACGTGTTAAATTGTCTTAACCAAACGTATCTTTCCGTACCACACACTACTTCAAATTCCGCGGATTGCTTAGCTTTGACGTTCTTCCGAACACCCGCCGTAAGTTTTTCAAAAGCCAAATCCATCTCCTTAGCGACGAACTGTCTGTCATTCGGTTACGTCAAATCTTCGATCATCGTAAATTCAATGTATAACCGAAGCGACCACTCTAGTTAATTGTCATGTGGCCGCCGTCAAAATTCTTGCGTGTTAAGCTATTGAATGCGAAGTCAACCCGCACGTTGATATGTCACTCGGAGGAGAAGAAACAGGTAGCGGCGAAATCCATAAGGAGAAAGGTGATAAGAGTGGTGATGGTTAGACATGGGGAGTCCGAATGGAACGAAAAAAACTTATTTACGGGGTGGTACGATGCCGATCTATCACCGAAAGGTATCAGGGAAGCCGAAGAGGCCGGTACTACGCTGAAAAGGTTACATTACTGCTTCGATAACGCCTTCACCTCCGTCTTAAGCCGAGCTATCGATACCTTGAGCATCATCCAAGGTATCATCAACCATAAAGGAATTCCCGTGTACAGAACTTGGAGATTAAACGAGAGACATTACGGCGCATTGACCGGGTTGAATAAGGCCCAGACGGCGAAGGAGTTCGGCGAGGATAAGGTAGGTGTCGCTCTTTCAACGTCAATCCTTTTCGAAGGACCTCCGATTCTTTCCTAGGTGAAGATCTGGAGGCGTAGCTACGACGTGCCACCCCCGCCGATGAAAAAGGACCATCCCTACTATAGAGCCATCGTCCACGATAGTAGATACCATAACGATCCACCTCGTGATCAATTCCCAATGTACGAATCGCTAAAGCTTACTTTGGAAAGGACCCTACCTTATTGGGAGGGTACTATTCTGCCGAAAATTGGTAAAGGGCGCAGGGTGTTGATCGTCGCGCACGGTAATAGCTTAAGGGGCATCGTTAAGAAGCTAGAGAATCTCAGCGATGAAGAAATTATGGGCGTGAATTTGCCCACGGGGATACCTTTTCAGTATGTCCTAGACGCTCAGACTTTGAAACCTGTATATCCTACAAGAAGGTTTTTGGGAGATGCGGATGTTGTGAGGAAGGCTACGGAAGCTGTAGCTAAACAGGGAAAGGCTAAAGAATGAGTTCCGTCGGAAGAGAGGGGTTCCATTTGTTTGGGATTCATCTGTAAAATTTGATTTCAATAAAATGTATTGTAGAAATTAATATCCAACGATTGAAGTAGAAAAACTAAAGAAAAATAATAAGAGTAACAATAATACTAGAATTTATTGCCCAAAAGAACACCAAGTACACGATAAAACAATGATAGAAACTCATACGTATATTGTGAAAAGAAAATTTACAAACTAAAGTCTTAAGAATAACTAACGCAAAGGGCTCTTACAAATTACGCCAAACAGAATAAAATTATTGAAAGTTTATCTAGATTCGAAAAAAATATCATTTATCCCAAATTATGGTATACAAAACTTTGAAACCTGCTTTATTCTATTTATAAAACTAGCAATTCAATCTGCAACTTTTTTAAACATGCAACAATGAAAATGTTACACATTTAAACACAATTCAGCTGCTGCAATCGAAGGCACTTTGAACAAGATCTATTAATATAACCATAGCTTCTGGCGATATTTGGCACTGCAAAGACTGAATAGCATCGAAGGAGCCAAAGTCTAAAACATTCAAAACAGGACTATTCGATGGCTGTGATTTGAACTTAATATCTCTCGACCCTTCGGCCAGCAATTCTGCATCCTTGTCGTAAGAATGCGGTTTTGCATTGTCTTGTATAATGTAATAGTAATAATATTTTATTCGCAATTATATTATAATATAGAAACAAGGAAGAATACAAGCGGAAACAATTTTTGCCAATCGGACCACCTTCAGTAGACCAAGAAGGTTTCCTGTTGTTGTTGACAGCATTCTGCGATCCGGTAACACTCCATGAAACTTTTTATAGAGACCCATTCCAGAATGTTTATTTTCCGAACGTAAATATCTAATATAACAGTAAGATAATGCGAATCGCATAGGTAACATATAACATTCCCATTTCTTAAGCAATACTTCGTTACGAAATTACGTCTAGGCGATACCTTTAACATTTAGCAAAATCGACACAAAACCGCAAACGCAGATGGTCTTTCGCGTTACCTATCCGTTTATCGCTGGTTACGTTGACTCTAGCGAACGTTAGACTGCTCTGAATCTAAAGGAAAGAGATGGAAAGAAGGTATAACAGACGCAGAATCGTTTAGATTGTATAGTCGTCGAAAGAAAGAGATCACTAGTCACTGCATTCAAGAAAAAGGAGATCAAAGCGAACTTACAATGAATGCATGCGGTAGGTATTCCGTACAATTATATCCAGTATCTTTTATGCTTGTACGGTGATATGGATGTTATTAGGATAGAGAGAAATTGAGAAGCAAGATATAGACGGTGTTGGAAATTTTGTTATTTTTGAGATATTTTCAATTACGTTATGTAACGGCAAGGATAAATTGAGTTTGTGTAAGATATTGGTTCAATAATAAACGAAGGTATGTGGTTGTATTCGCGCATATGATATAGGCCGTTTCAAAGTTATTTATTATTATACGAGGGAAGGTCCAGAAATTCGTGGAATGAAGGGGATGGAGTGGGAATAGGGGCGCTCGCTAGGTGTCATTCTGATTGGCGACTCATCATTAGTATATAAGTTAAGTTGCTGCCCTATAGCGTCAGTCGTTTACGAATAGTTGCCTGCTAAACAAGTCAATCCGGGAGAAAACTGAAATTATGGAGGAAATTGAACACCGTGCTGTGATAAAGTTCCTTACAAAGCAAGGAAAGAAAGTTCAAATCATATTGAATGAAATGGAAACCATTTATGGGGAACAGTGCCCTAGTAAATCAATGATTTATAAGTGGCATGGTCTTTTTAAACATGATCTGGAGTCGATTGAAGACGACCCCTGCTCAGGACGGTCATTTGAGGCCACCACATTAGAGATCGTCGAAAAAGTGCAAAAATTTCTACTGCAAGATGCCCGTTTGAAGAAAAAACAGTTATCTGCATTAGTTGGAGATACCATCATTTTGCGTATCCTACATGACCACCTGGGTATGACAAAAGTCAGTGCAAGATGGTTACCGAGAATGCTCACGCCGCTGCAGAAACAGCAGCGCTTCTGTGCGTCCAAACAATTTTTGGAGCTGTGTGGAGACAAACCTGCACAGATTTTGGAGCGGATTGTTACCGGAGATGAAACACGGGTTCATCACTTTGAGCCTGAGTCCAAACAGGAGTCCATGCAATGGCATAAAAAGGGGATACCACCGCCAAAGAAATTCAAAGTGTCAGAATCGGCTGGAAAGTTGATGGCTACTGTTTTTGGAATTGTGAGGGTATATTATTGATTGATTACAAAGAAAAGGGTAGGAGCATAATCGGAGAATATTACGCAGCGATATTAGAAAAATTAAAGGAGGCCATCAGGGAAAAACGTCGAGGAAAATTGACCAAGGGTGTGTTGCTCTTGCAAGACAATGCGCCGGTTCACAAGAGCAAAGTTACAACAGCTGCTCTGCACAAGCATGGACTTCAATCAATAGTCCATCCACCCTACAGTCCAGACCTGGCACCTAGTGATTTTTATTTGTTCCCCAATTTAAAAAAAAGATTTACGTGGAAGAAAGTTTTCCGACGACAATGAGGTAAAGCAGGCAATTTTGGCCAATTTTGAGGCGAAAGATAAAAAATATTTTTATGATGGTTTAGAAAAATGAATTCATAGATTTAATAAATGTATTGTGCTTAAGGGTGATTATATTGAAAAGGAAAAATAGAATTATTGTTTTATGTTATTTAAAACCCTTTCATTCCACTAACTTCTGGACCTCCCCTCGTACTCAGCGAAATTTCCATAGTTGCAAAATAGCCATCTCTAGTGGCGATGACCTTCTCATTTGAGGCAAATCTCATTCCTCCAAGTGATTCTTTCAGGTTTGGGAATAGGAAAATGTCGCGTCCAAATCATTATCCTACCCCCACCAAAATTATGGCTTATAGCGACTTCTGTATTCTTGTGCAAATCGTACCAATAATCTTTGAAACCATCAGACCCGACCCAGTTGAATTTCTTCTCTTCAGTGAATATGATGTTCATGATTACATCTCATGTGATTTTGCGCAAATTTCCGTCTTACCACGTTTACCGCCGGATAAAATTTGTTGTACAAGTCTGCTTGTTACTGATAAATTTAAATTAGATTTTATTTGTTGCTTGGTTACATTACCAGAAGAGGCTAACCGAAGTATCGACGAGCGCTACCTTCGAGTTTGTTTTTGATTACTTCCCTTAAAGCGATTTTTGCCGTAGGAATTACCCAGTTTTAACACCGTTCCTTTATAAAATACTGGAGTAGCACTTTTGGTACAAAAGGACTTATTGATTAAGGAATTGCAACTGTTACTAGACTAACAATCGAAATATATCTCCATATAGGATCAACAGTTTTTTTCCACGCATACCCAAACATGCATAAAGACTTTGAATCTAAACTTCGCTACATAACAAATTGTTAAAATCCTACAAGCTAACAAATATCTCTTTGGAACAAAGTTTCTTCAACATTAAGAATTTGACATATAATATACCTTCTAGCTTGGCTATCCTTTATCCCCTCTACTTCCTGACATTTTGTCTTCAATCTTAATAATTTGACGTATAGTATGCCTTCTAGCTTGGCTATATTTTATCCCATCTGCAAGCTGATACTTTTATGCGTAAGTTTGAATCTGAACACATCCTGTCAAACAATATTTTTTTAATTAGTATTAGGGCGTGTAAACGTTACATTTATGATATTCTGCTTATTTGGCCTAGTGCTTTGGACTTATAATATTATTTCTTAGATTATATTAATAACTTATATAATAATATAAAATTTACATTAAAGTTATAAAATGTCGATAAAGATATTAATTTTCTAGACATTAACATTGTTGTTAATGGTAGCAAATTTGCCTTCAATATCTATCTGGAGCCACCCTATACAAGCATGTAATTTTGATGCCTTTTCTAAGTTCTTTTTCTGGTCATTGGAAATTTGTACAGGTTACTTGGTAACAATTCATCTTCACTCTTACAATTCCGATACCCTAACGTTACAGTAATCACATGCCCAGTAAAACCAAAGAGGCGAATGACCATTTAATACAATTACATTATTTAGGAGGCATCAATATCTTCGAATTTGACTCTAAAACTATCCCAGATAGAAATATGATAAAACCACGTCGAAATGACCAAGCATTATACTGAAACAGGATCTTAAAAATACTTTAGATAAATAAAGAAACAAATAATTATTTAGAAAACGAAACTTCTAAAAGAAAACTAGCAGCTATTACGTACGAAGATATTTCTATAATCCACAACGATAAAGCTAAGCCTTCTAAAGTTACTATAAGTTGTAAAGCAAATATTGAATCGATGTTTTTCAATGTATATTACGACCTCGCTTGTAAAGATCGATGTTTGCATAAAAGATTTCGTAAGTACTGTTATGTCTACAAGAGGAGTAAGAATAAGAAAACTTTTGTTGACTGTTGGTATTAGGCGACGTATACGGGTTTCTTTAAAAGGAAAACCTTGTAAATTGAAAGTTTACCGTAAAATGGATGTTGTGTTTTGTTTTATTTGAGTTATTAATTTGAGAAAAGGGAATATTTTACTTCTTTGTTCTTTTTTTTCGTTTTATTCGAACGTAAGTGATGTTTCCTAGGTTTGCTGTTGTTTGGCTGAGTTTAATGTTGATGCCCTGTATGTATTTCCTTAATTACTAGCGAGTTTTGTACAGAAAAGGAGAAGGTCAAGTTTTCCTTAGGAAAAAGCTCATAAGAGTTTTGAATTTATTTCCTACTCAACAGAAAACAAGGCAATTTCACACTATCGTTCTAATTGCCTTACGAAAATAATTTTCCTTATTAAATTTAATGAAATAGTTCTATATTCAACTGTACTTACGTCTATCCACAGTTATAATACATTCAAGGAATTTGTCGCAGCTTAAAAACACGGTCGTTTCATCTGCAATTAATATTTTAATTCAATATATGTGAGATACACTACCGCTCAAAAGTGTTTAGGCACCCCTGTTTTCATGGATTATTCATATAGTATTATGTTTACCAAAAAAACATTATAATAAAATGAAATACGTATTTAAAATGTAGTTCAGTAAGATAAACACCCATTATATCGCATAAGGTTTACTATCATTTACCTGCACTTGGTCGGATTACCATAAACTGTTTATTGCGGTGCAATTACAATAACAATCCCTCTGAATTTACTGGGTAAATTTAGTCATCTGTTAGATTGTAGGTAATAATGTTTAAATTACCTTCCTAGAAGATTATAGTGAAATCTGTAACCTATGGTCAGTTGCAGTGTGGTACTGGTTACTCTATTCACGTCGTGAGCGAAATATCGTGTGACAATTTTTAAAATGCCTCCGCGAAGAGAAATTAGTACGGAAATACGTGCGCTTATAATAGCTTACCATAAAAGTGGCATAAGTAATCGACAAATTGCCAAAAAAATGAAAATACACCACGCTACGGTTGACTATAACGTAAAAAAATATCGGGAAACTGGCAGTTTTCTTAATAAAAGACGGAGTGGAAGGCCAAAAGCGACAACATCTACAGATGATCGCAGAATAGTGGTTACCAGCAAGTTAAATAGACGCAAAACAGCCCCGGAAATCACTGCAGAATTAAATGTTGGTCATCAAAAACTAGTCAGTGTTTCTACAGTCAAATGTCGCCTACACTTTATTTAATAATAACTTAACTAATTGACAATAAGTGTCCTAGCTCCGGTGCTCCGCCAGAGGCACTACACCGGATGTCCTCAACTTAACTGTTCAATATGAACGCAAACCTAGCTAACTTAACCTACGCTAACTTAACCTAGTGGAATAAAATAATGCGGGCCTAGCCCGCGTCCTACTTAACTTAAATATTTACATATTATTTCCTGGCCCTGAAGAAGCAGATCGATAAGCGATTAGTTACTTACATTATTATAAGTTATTTAAATACATTATCACAGAACACAGAAATACGCTTCTTTCCTTAAGACTGCTACTTCTTCAAGGCTGGTTCGTCTCGCTGGTTGTCCCTTTGGTTTAAGAAGGTCCTAGGGTCCATGAGTGGTCGTCCAGGTGATCCTCTCTCCCCTCCGGGATCCTGCATAACGGTCGTCCCGCCGCCAGTTGCCGTCTCGAGTTTCCTGAAATAATGGGAGACCGCTAGTCATAACGCTCAGCATAATTATGCCTACTGAATCTGATTCATTCTCTCTCATTCATTAGACATGTGTGCGGATGCATATCCTTGTCATCATTCATACTCTCTACTACTAAATATTAATACTCAGCCAGATGTTCCTGTCGGAGCTTGTCCTATTCTTTTCCCTCCGCTGCCGAAGGAGTACGCTGAAGAAAAAGAGAGAAAATTACGCGCCCTGACTGCTAATTATCGTGCCGCAACCTATGGAGTTTTTCGACCGCGCTGCAAAAATGTCGCCTACAGAAAGCCGGGCTCTATGGTCGTATTGCGATGAGAAAGCCATTACTACGCAAACAAAACAAGCAAAAGCGACTTAAATGTGCTCGTGAACACCAACACTGGACCATAGAAGAGTGGAACAACGTCCTATGGACGGATGAGTCCAAATTTGAGCTGTTCGGAACCCGAAGACGCATATTCGTAAGAAGATCTGTGGGTGAACGTGCCAGAGAAGAGTATATTGCTGCTACCGTGAAGCATGGTGGAGGTTCTATCATCAATTGGGGCTGTTTTGCTGGCACTAGTGTAGGGGACATTGTGAAAATTGACGGTATATTAAAAAAAGAAGGCTACCGCGAAATTTTGTAGAACCACGCAATACCTTCCGGAATTCGACTTGGACCTCAATAACACAAGAAACTCTGGCAAAACTTATTGCGAGAATGCCTCGATTGTGTGCTGCAATTATTTAATATATTTTTATTCATGTACGTGTATCTGTACGTAAAAAATAAATACTATTAACATTTTTGCTGTCAGTGAGAGTGCATAAACACTTTTGAGCGGTAGTGTATATACGAATTAGGACAAAAATTATACGCAGTAATATGTCAACAATTATTTTCTTGACGAGGAAACAGGCAATGGACAGAAACACATAGAAATTAGACAGTAGATGATTGGACAAGGGTACTATGGATTAATGAGTTAAAGTTTGAGGTGTTTGGACAATCAAGGCGCGTTTTTATAAGAGGAGCGGAAGGTCAGCTGTTAAGCAAGCAAGAAGTTCTGTGCTTGTTTAGAGTTGTTTCTCCCGGTACAGGAGACTTGAGCCGACTCAAAGATATTTTGTGAAAAGAGGGTTATTTATAAATACTGCAATACCATCGGGACAACGTCTAATCGGCGAAAATTTTGTATTCATACAGGACAACGAGCCCAAATACTCGGCAAACATAGGTAAAAATTTCTTAAATGAAGAATAAGATAATGGCACTTTACACATAATAACATGGCCGCCGCAAAGCCCCTATATGAACCCCATCGAGCTGTTATGGGATAAAATACGCATATGCAACTGAATAATCCTTACAAACCAATACCGTCTGGATTAGTCCTCTTGGGCTAATTTTGTTTCTAGAATCGTATTCTCTAAGATTGGAGATAGCGGTCGGGGGGCCTTGAACCAAATCCAACATGAACGAAATTTCGACGAAATTTCAAATGAGTTATGTTTTATTGCGAAAAATAGAAGTCATCTAAAAATACGTATGCAATTGGAGATTTTGGTGATTAGAATGTAGAAAAGTTATCCATCATGGAGAAATAGTCAATACTCGTACACGTTTCACAAATATAGTGGGGGAGATGCGGGAAAGTGGATTTGCCATCGAACCCGAAGATGTATACCAACTTTCCGATCTAGAAAAGTCATGGAAACGTCCTAAAACAAACGATGCTATTAGTTGCAATATAATCTCATAGCAAGACCTTTTAGAGGTTGGCAGTGAGATTTCGATTGCAATATGTTCGAGTGATTTGGACGTGTGACTTCAAAGCGTTATTGTTAGAAGTCGCTACATTGATTCCTACAATTTCCAGAAAATATTCTGATGCATCATGTTGGTACACAAGAAATAGCACACAATAAAGTAAAATAATAGTAAAAAAGAAGACATTATTTGGCCTGATTAAAAAAAAAACTGATACTAATTTTAAAATACAATTTTTTTTTATGTTGTGCTATGTGTACCTTGTACTAAGTTAAAATAAAAGTAGGTGCCGAAATAATCCAATTCTAATACCGAACGGTTTATAAGAGTAGATCCATATCCCAGTTATAAGCGTATATACCTACAGAATACCAGAATCCAGTAAATTAAATAGAATAGGTTAACAACATTCATAAAGCGAGATGCGACGTACAATTCCAATAATTAAACTCTATCGATACCTAAGTTTGAAGTCAGTGCTCTAAACCAAAGGGAAAGTTGTAGAGCCTGAGGCCTCTACCTACTTTAGTCGTGTATACGGCTCTTCATGCAATAAAATGTATGTTTCTTCTGCTTCGTCGTGAAGACCATTTAGTAATCGAGAAATATATGTATATATGTATATTTATACAAGGTGATTTCAGTCCTTGCGTAAAGATACACATTAAGAACGTTGAACTAACTCAATTTGAAACTGTATATTCTAATTAGATTCGTTGAAAATAATAAATATTCCGTTAATTAACTAATTATTCAAAAAAGGTGAGACGTGTTGGAATTAGCAAAAACAAGAAGGACTATATTTCAAAATTGTTAGATTCTTTTTATTTTATTTTATATTTTGATTTTGATTTTTGTACAATATACAGACTATACAGGGTGTCTTTGAAATAAATATATGTGCTGGAATTAACAAAAACAAGAAGGAATATATTTCAAAATTGTTAGATTCTTTTTATTTTATTTCATATTTTGATTTTGATTTTTGTACAATATACAGACTATACAGGGTGTCTTTGAAATAAATATATGTGTTGGAATTAACAAAAACAAGAAGGACTATATTTCAAAATTGTTAGATTCTTTTTATTTTATTTCATATTTTAATTTTGATTTTTCTACAATATACAGACTATACAGGGTGTCTTTGAAATAAAATGAAAAAGTACGGAAAATGAAAAGGTGTATTATGTAGAACATATATCCAAAAGAATTATTATTATATTCATAATAATTTTTTCTAATTAAATTGTGTAGATGACTCCAAATCTTCAGTAGAATAGTCACTTGAACCATCGCTATCAGGATGCTCCAACATGGATTATTAATTTATCTATTGTTTCTTCTAATGCTGGTTTTTTGCTTCTATATTGTTGTAAGCGTGTTAGAAAATCCATCACACAATTTCTCCAGTTCGCCTGTTTCAAAAGTCACGTTTCGTCCTCCGACATACTGCTTCATACTTGCCCACACCGTTTCAATTGGGTTGAGATCAAGGCGAAAATCTAAGTAGATCATGGCCATATTTCTTAAAAGCTGTGTCCATTTTATACCTCTTGAATCGTAGTTTGTGCGTTTTAATTATATTGTACAACTCTATCTTTGTTGTGGATTTATCGTATTGCATGTATGTTAGAGGTAACCACGTTTTCATGTCTTCTTATCATGATAACACTTTTTCGCTTAAATTGGATATTCCCCAATTAACCTTTTGTAGTTTTCAAAATTCATCTCCTCACGATAGTCTGCTGAACTTTTTGATGATGTTCACCGTCTTCCCCGCTAGCGTGAAGAATAATTAAATGATCTCCTTTAGATGGTAAAGAAATTTTTATAATTCATTTTTTTTTGCATATCGTATTTTGGATTTAAATCCAATAAAATAAAATTAGATCTTTCCATTTTTCATACTTTTATAATTTATTTCATGGACACCCTGTATATCTAGCTTAAAGTCAATGTAAGAAAAAGAAAGCTTGTAATATCAAGATGTATGTTGTTAAATCAAGACAAAAATGCATGGAAATTTTTATTCCCTAAACTTAAATAAAACGCATTTACATTTTTTATTTCATTTAAGAACCTCATTTTTTGTAGTGTAACACCTATACAACATACAGAGCTATTAATTTCTTTTCTTTGTAGAGAAACGCGTCATGTAATTATCCGAAGTAAGACCGTAAAATGAATGTTTTAATTTCTATACGACGGAGGTGTCGGTGTCATTGCAATTGTAACCTATATTTCTTCTAATTTATCAAGCTTTGTATGTTAAGAGTTTCGTATAATATACAGTAAGATATTTTTGTGAGCGCTCTACTATAATATCTAAATGCTTTCGAAATAGCTAAAATATTATACTACAGATTTAATTGCTTCAAAATCATTGATTACTAGTAACTAAAAGTTTTTGAGAAATGTTTGTACAAGTATATTTATGCTCAAGTTAGACCCTGGATTTCAAATGACCAACACGGTTTCGTTGCTCAACGATCTACGGTAACTAATCTTGTTACGATTACACAATACCTATCTGATAGTATTGATGCCGGTGGACAGGTAGATGTTGTGTATACTGACCTGACAAAAGCTTTTGATCGAATCGACCACACCGTGCTTATTAATAAATTGGACAATATTGGATTTTCGTCTTCTCTTTTGTCTTTATTTCAATCGTATCTTCTTGATAGAAAGCAATTTGTGACATACATGGGATTTCAGTCTGATTGCTTCTCGCCGAGCTCTGGAGTTCCTCAGGGGAGTAACTTGAGTCCACTTCTGTTCCTCATATACATAAATGATTTGTGCTATCTACTGAACTGTCCAAAGTTGTTATACGCAGATGACTTGAAGTTGTACTCAACAATTAATAATTCCCAGGATTGCAATCATTTGCAAAGCCAACTCGATATATTCCACACGTGGTGTGTCAACAACAAACTAACAGTTAATGTAAACAAATGCAAAATTGTCACCTACACTCGTAAGATGACTCCAATTATATATACCTACCACTTGGCTGGATCTTCTTTACCTAGAGAGACCTCTATGAGAGACTTGGGCGTCGTCTTTGACTCAAGACTGACCTTTATGGAGCACATATCCAGTATTTGTACATCAGCATTGAGTATGTTAGGATTCATTATACGTGTTACACGACCATTTGCTTCTATAACAGCTATTCTTCCTCTTTATTTCGCTTTTGTTCGGTCTCGACTGGAGTATGCGTCCGTGGTCTGGTCACCTATGTACATCTATCAGATACATCTTCTAGAGCAGATTCAGAGAAGGTGTTTGAAGTTCTTGTACTTTAAAAATTTAATACTTACCCGATACAAGGATTTAGCCACAGTGCTCTGCTAGACGCATTTAATATTGATTCATTAGAACTACGTCGAAAACAGGCTGAGTGTAAATTCCTATTTACTTTACTTCATAATGGTCTTGATGTACCTGAGTTGTTGAGTAAAATCAACTTCATTGTACCACGTTCAGGATCTAGGCAAACAAATACATTTTACTGTTTCGCACCTAGAACAAACATCGCCATCAGGTCCCCAATACACAGATTGTGTAGCAATTTCAACTCTATGGAGTTTGCCGAGTTGGATATACATACCTGCACTTTACCGTCCCTTTTGACGGTATGTAGACCGTGGGTTCGTTACACTTAGTTGAATACTTTTTCCGTTCTCTCTTTTTTCCTAACCACTGGTAAACTACTTTTTTTTTTTTTTAATTTAAATTAAAGCAACTAGTTACTAAGTTTTCTAATTTGACATACTTTAATTTTATGTTATTTATGTTATTTATATTTGCATGTGTACATTATTTAACATTGCCTTGTAATTGGATATTTGTATCTGTTGGGCATTAAATATTATTATTATTATTATTATTAAAATACCACAATACAACGTGTTTAATTACCCCTTTCGAAGGTAACAGATTTGGCCTGTGTATGTATAGATATATAGGCAGGCTTATACGGGTTCAAGCGTGTTCAAATTCCGCAACATGCGTTCACATACGCGAGATCTATGTTATAAATATGTAGGGGAGATTACATTGAAAAATAAAATTTCTTATATTGTTCCAAGTTTCTTTTTTCTATCTCAGGCCGAGAATTTATAGCGCCTACCTCGTACGCTTTACGACAGGCAATAACTCTGCTTTCTTCGAAGTAAAAAATTCGCGCATGAAGGCACTAAGCAACACAACAAACAAAACAATTAGCTCGTAAAATTAATGGCAAGTAATTAGATTAGAACAAGTGGTTTCTGAGCCATTAAACTTTACAACTTTCGTTACTTTTTTGCGATGCGGCGGTCTTTTAAAGTGTTGTTTTAAAGATTACACCTCTTAAAATACATGCCTGTTTAGATTTAAAAGGTAATTGTTCATTGCAAATGGCTGAATAGATACGTATATACATTTCTTTTTGCTTTGAATTAAATGTTGTACGTAAGTGAAAGTCCAGACGGAGAATACCTCGTCTATTTAAGGAATGATCTTTGGAGGGTATCTACTGGGTGTTATAGATATATCAGATCATAAACTGTTAAAATGGGACGCACGAATTGTGGTTTGTGGTACTATATTTTAGGTTATAATTGTTTTAAGTTTTATTAATGTGTCATATACCTCTATAATGAGTGAAATCTCTGTGAAAAGGGTTTTTCGTCTATGATTACGTTAAAAACTAAATACAGGAATCGTCTTTTATCATTTGGAAACAATTTGCTTTTGTGTGTTTCTAACGTACATTGATCCACACAGGTTGGATGGATAGGAGGAATTTAAGAATTATTAAAAGTCTGAGAAATAAAAATTGTTTTTATCTTAAAGCAGATAAAGGAAATAAAATAGTCATTCTGGACAAACCGGATTATTATAATCGCGTCAACATTATGTTAGCGGCAGGACCGTACAGAGAATTAAAGAAAACCCCCCTACCGTCAATGATTAGAATCACTAAAGATACTATTAAGGACTGTCCCAACTTAATCAATAATAACCTGAAATTCAAAATAACAAGTTCAAACCCTACCATTCCAAAAATGTATTGCCTTCCAAAAATCCACAAACCAGGCAATTCCATGAGACCTATAGTATCCGGCATTGATTCTCCAACATACAAATTGTCCAAATGGCTAGTGAATGAATATAAGAACTTGCCCCATAAAGTAGATAACCTATGTGTAGAAAACTCCGTAGATTTTGTAAATAAAATTGAAAATATTGAATTAAAAGATGGGGAAGTCCTTGTATCATTCGACGTTTGTTCACTTTTCCCAAGCGTACCAATTCCAGAAACGATGGAGTATTTGGTTGAATTTTTGAAATTAAATAACGTAGATGATGTGAAAACCGCGGAATATATAAGGTTAACTAAATTATGCATGTCACAAAATTGTTTTCAAATAGGCGGAAAATGGTTCGAACAGGTGGAAGGCACGGCGATGGGTAATCCTCTATCGCCTTTTATTGCGAAACCTGAAAAAAGAAACCAAATATTTCCCGAGAATTTGGCTTAGGTACGTAGATGATATTTTCGCTGTGTTTGACACCAACAAAGGAAACATACAAGATTTCCTAGCAGAACTGAACTCAAAATTTACCACGATCAAGTTTACCATTGAAGAAGAAGTGAACAATCGCCTTCCGTTTCTAGATACTCTAGTCATACGCAATAATAATAAATTAGAAATAGACATCTACAGAAAAGAAACTAATTCCAACAGATTCATCACGTTTGATTCGCACCATTGCGAACAACAAAAAATGTCCGCGATTAGTTTTCTGGTCAATAGACTCGTCAGATTTCCGCTAAACAAGAGCAGGTATGACAAAGAATTAAAATATATCAAAGATGTAGCGAGGTACAATGGTTTCTCTTCTATGGATGTCGACCGTATTTTAAGGAAGGTCCAATACAAACAACACATCAGGAATTCCACGACTTTGACATCAACAAACACCGGTAACAAGAAATTTATAACTCTTCCTTTTCACCCAACAGTAAAAGGGTTAAGTAAAATTTTCCGACAACTAAATATGAACGTGTCTTTTGTGTCAAAAACAACTTAAAGAATCTCTTAGGGAATCCCAAAGATAAACCGGAGATGATAAAAAGTCTGGAATATACCAAATCGCATGCAATGATTGTGAGAAAGTTTATATTGGACAAACAAAAGGAGTATCGAAACGAGGTTCAAAGAACATATTAGACACTATCGTTTCGACAAACCTGAACTATCAAGCGTAGCAGAGCATATGGTAAAATCCGGACATAAGATTGATTTAAAAATCTGAAACTAATTAAAAACGTGAACTCGTATAGAGAATTAGACGCGTACGAAACGGTATATATGAAAAAGAACGGAAACTTATTGAACAAAGAGCCACCCCCAATTGCACACTCGAGTTTGATGGATTTATTACCATAGACCCTGTTAAATGATACGGTTCGCTTTCGGTCCATCCTTCCCCGTAAAAGGCATGAGGCCACCTAGTAGATTGTAAATAGTCATATGGTTAGAAATTTTAGAGCCTGCGTAGAAAATAATTTGCATGTGTGATACAGTTTTTACTTTTAGTCGGTAACACGGTTGACAATGGGAGCCCACGTGCTCCCGAAACGCTGCGTTCCGCATTATTAATTAATTTGTGTGAGTGGAGTTTACTGCTATACCTGTGAATTGTACATCCACACAGTCCTTGCAATCGTCATTCCTAGAAAGGCTTCAAGTAGTTTTCTCAGAAATAATTGGTTTTCTATACGAAAGAGGCAATAACACCCAGATGCTTAAATGTGAAAAATGACCGAGGTTGCAACTAATGATAGATTAACTGAAAAGAAAGGATCTGAAACATTTTCCGGCTTCGAAATCAAGGATACCTCAAGCATTGAGAAATCTGTTACTGAAATAGCAAGTCAGTTTAATATCATCTGTTGAAAATGAGGTAGTGCAGATTATCTTAGATATACATCTTAAAGCCACAGCATCTATTACAAAATTCTGGCCTTTTATATTTGAAAGTAAATATCAGAATCTAAGGCAAATTGTCCTTCAGTTGACAGCAATGTTTGGGTCAACTTATTTGTGCGATCCTGCATTTTCTGAAATGAAAATAAGTAAGTCAGAATATCGCAATCGACTAAATGACGAATATATGTCATCATGCTTGCGATTAGCACTAGGTAATTCCGTACCATCTTACGAAAAGTACGCTGAAGACATGCAGTACCATGCACCGACATCCAAAGATTTGTAATTCTTTAGTTTAATAACTAAAAACTCTTTTACAGTAGTGACCTACACCTATAACCTACCTACTCCATGATATCCTGTACCATACATGTCGTGGTATCTACAGAATCGATCGTTTGTAGTCTCACAATTTTGAGGTAGATCTCCAACAGTGCAAGTCTGACCACCCCTGGTCTAGTGCATACAACTTTTGAAATATTGCACGGTTCGAAAGCTGGTAACATCGGGAGAGTCCAGTGCAACTTCATCAATTACGTATTACTTAAACTGAAAGTAGATAGGACCCCATAAACTTGTCCTTAATGTAGGGCTGTAGGCTGGATCTTCAAACTCAGTCAGTATGACGTAAGTTGGCTTTTTCAAATTGGACAGCAATTGGAATCTCCTGAAGAAACGTCGAGATCCCACTTTATCATTTTTTCCTTTTTCTTCTTCTTTCCTTTTCTTTTTTCTTTCTTTCCTTTTCTTACTCTTTTCACCCCCTTTTTTCATTTTTCCTTTCTTTCTATTTCTGTCTCTTTTTATTTCCACTCCTGTTACTCTTATTTAATTTTTATATATCTCATCATCACACGGTCCAATTCCGGAAGTTGTTCGCTTATTACTGACTGTGGCCGTGAAAGCCTACGTATTCATGTCTTCATTTGTTATCCCAGTATTTTTTTCACATTCCTAGAATAAACAATTAAAACTGAAGCTTGTTTGCCTTAGAATAACATAGAATTTCCTATGGTTACAATTGTTTCTTGAATCCACGAAGAAATTGACTCTTCAAAGACTGAACTTGTTTTCTCTTGATCAATAAAATCATGACCATATGACCTCTGGCAAATGAAAAAGAACTCAGTAATTCAACTCGTTCATGATTATTATAAGGGCTCACGACTCCCATTCTCAATTCGAAGACTTTCACCTAACATCCCCAAGGCATCTCGACAAGCATTTCATGAATCGTCTATAGTCGCACGAAACAAAACGACTCTAACGTCCGTAATGACGAGATCTCTTGTTCCCTTTGTGCCTACCTTCGATTCGCTGCAGTGGAAAGATTCCCACGTGGTGCAAACCTGTCCAACGGTGCTGCGGCCGGTGGCCAGGCGAGCTTGTTATTAGAAAAGAAACGTGGACCGTGAAGAGTCTACCAGAAGAAGAACTGCGCCGAAGAGATGACGTACAAGACGGAGAGAGGAATGAGCGAAGAAATAAGAAGAAAAATGTCCGACTAATGATCAAATATCCGGTATGAATGCGTCTTAGTTCTTAGGCCGGCTTACCGAGTGGATTAGATGGTCTGGTATGCGAGTGAAGAAGTTAGTCGCTGACGAAAAGGGTGGGGAGGACGATTCAGGAGGTCACCAGTGCTACGCGATGTACTGAGTGTTGTAATAGGCTATCGTAATAAGTATTTAGTGTCTATATTCCGCTTACGGCTCTGTATAAAAACTATTTGTTTGTTTCATTTCTGAAGTTGTTTCTGATGACCTCTTCAACGTCTTTTTGATGTTGACTATTGCTGTGGCTACTACAGGTCATCAGTTTAATTATAGTTACAACTGCCAAAGCAGTTGGGGTATCACAGCCGTCTTATTGGTAACAGGTTATACATAGTAATATATAAAACCCTTTTGCGAAACATTACCAAACTCAATCACTTTGGCTATAGACTTGCAGAACCTGGTATGTTTTCAGTAGCGTCTCGTTGACAAGAGAACGTCAGCAACTCGAAAATTATCAATCAGGGGAGAAATAATTGTAAGAGAATGAAATCAGTGCATCAGTTGTATACCCAAGTAAGAGGAACGCGTTAATTCAAATAACACCCATACGGATAAATTACAGTTCACTACAGAATAAGCGTTCCAAAGACTAGGAGAACCATTGAAGATGTTGCGTAATCCTTGGACTCAATAACACCTAGTTACACAATTTTGCTAATTCTTTGTGAAGGAACGGTTGAAATCGTTTCAAAATTTGGCTAAAAGATATGGCGAGCATCTTCTTGAGGTCTGCGAACAGCCAGTAGTCGCTGGGAGCCAAATCTGGCGAATACGGTGGATGCGGGAGCAATTCGAAGTTCAATTCTTGTAGTTTTGCCATTGTTTTGATTGACTTGTGGCACGGTGCGTTGTCTTGATGAAACAAAATTCTTTTCTTTGCCGTATGCGGTCGTTTCTTTGCAATTTCGGCCTTCAAACGCTCCAATAACGCTATATAATATTCACTGTTGATGGTATTTCCTTTCTCAAGACAGTCGATGAATATTACACCACGCACATCCCAAAATACCGAGGCCATAACCTTTCCAGCCGATTGTTGTGCTTTCGGGCGCTTTGGACGAGGTTCACCAGTTGCTATCCACTCAGATGACGATCGTTTCGATTCCGGAGTAAAGTGATGGATCCATGTTTCATCCATTGTCACATATCGATGCAAAAATTCCGGTTTGTTACGTTTAAACATAGCCAAACACTGCTCAGAATCATCAACACATTCTTGTTTTTGGTCAACAGTGAGCAAACGCGGCACCCACTTTGAACAGAGCTCTCTCATAGTCAAATGCTCATGGAATATAAAGCGAATACGTTCTTTTGATATCTTTACGATGTCAGCTAACTCACGCAACTTCGCTTTTCGATCATTCAAAACGATTTTGTGGATTTTTTTGATGTTTTCTGGTACCGCCTCATTTGGACGTCCACTGCGTTCTGCATCATCGGTGTCTCTACGACCACGTTTGAAGTCAGCAAACCAACGTTTCTGATGGAGCGGAGTCCCCATAACACTTTTCAAGCCATTGCTTCGCTTGAACGGTATTTTTTCCCATCAAGAAGCAGTGTAAAATTAAAACACGAAATTGTTTTTGATCCATAGTTTTGAAAATAACAAAAGTAGCGTGACTCCTAGCACAATAACTCACAAACTAATGAATAGAATATCATGAAATTTTAACAGCTGTCTTTTGAAGGTTAGTACTAACTGAGGGAAAGGTGACTGCAATAAAACTAGCGTCATCTATGTGTTAGACTCGAGACTTTTCATCCCATGTGTTAGCTATAACTCTAGCTTTCATAAATTATAATATTAACAGCCATTGGAGTCTTTCAAAAGAAGATCTCTGAAATTCTTCTGTTCTCGTAACGAAGATCCTTATGGTGAAAGAAATATCGAGGGTTATCTTTATATACAAGAAAAATTATCTGTATGTTATATTGAAATCTCTGTGCTCTCTTTCACGTAATAGAATTAATTCTTATTCAGTAAATATAATCTATTTGTCCCCACATCTAATACATAGTAGACCATTTATTACCTTCTACTGCCAAGGGAGCTAATGTTTTAGTAAGATAAGCTGCATCAATGATCCACAATATACTACCTCTAAGAAGATCTTCGTCATTTGCAATACTAATGCAAACGTTATTCCATCTATTATTGACATATTCTGTGTATAATGTTTAGTATATGTATACGTCTGGTTAAATTCGTTTCTGTATTATTATCTTTTTGTCTTGCAAATTTATGTATTTATTATGAATACATTGTATTTCCTGTAACTAAGTGTTTGAAAGCTATAAAAAAAATTTACTATTATTATTACAATAAAAAAAATCATGCGGGTATATATTTCAAATTAAACACATCTAAAAAAGAATTTACATCTGTTACATAGTTTTTGAGCTATTTACAAAAATTTAAAAATCGTCCAAAATTTTTGAAAGGTGGTTGTACTGCCCACATGGGGCAATTCAGTCATTAAAAAATACCAGGGTGCTGTTTTAAACCCCTAGAGTTCTATCGCAATTTGAATTTCCATTTACGAACACATCTGAACGCCACTGATTTGCCGCTATAATTTAGCAGCTCTAGTAATAATCCATAGAAAAGAATACTAATTTAAGATAACATTTCCTAAATTACTTAAAGTATCCTCAAAGACATATCAACAAATCCATTAAAAGTAAAAAGAATTTTACTACTACATTCTGATGATAAAGTTGTGGTCGCATCTATTAAAAATGTAGACATTCTCCTTTTTCGAGAATGTCTCTGTACTATGCTAATGATATTTACAATAAAAGGAGAAACATTAGCATGACATTCGGTTTACTATTTGCTTTGGCAACTTTCAGTTACAGTGTGGTGATTGTGGTGTTGCTTTAATGCATTCAGCTGCGACTGTTAAGTAATGAGGCGACATCTGATTTCTCCTAAGTAAATAACGCGATCATAATTTACTCAAGAAGATCGTAAAATATTCGCTTTGGTTATGTAGTGATTATTGAAATGGAGAAAAAAAGGATTAACAGCATGCAAACATGATTACTGAGTTATTTGAGTTGACTAAGTATCTGAGATGGATAAATATTGTGTAATCGTCTAGAAAGTATGTAAGGAAGGTATATGCTTTGTTTTAGATTAAAATGGGGTGATTATTATTATTATTTAAGTATTTTAGAAAAAAAGTTATTTATTTATGATTGAGATAAATTATATTTTTACAATAAGAGGGCGCCCAAAGCTTTTCCATATCTAAAATTTCGTGTAGGATATGGCCAATACGTTCTTCTGAGATGTCTATTGTCTCTACTATCTCTTCCGTCTTCAATCGGCAATCAGCTAACACGACATCATGAATCTTGTTGTCTATTTCATCGGTGGTGGCGATTTTTGGGCGTTCACTGCGTGGTTCGTCACTTGTACTTGTGCTGCGACGTTCGAACTCGCTCACCCTGAAGCTGATGGTCGAAAATGATGTAGCACGTCCGTCATGAACCTCTGGCAAAATATTTCGAATTTCCGTAGCCGTTTTCCCACCCATACAGAAGTGTTTTTTCATGAAATTCGATTTTATCCATTTTTAACAAACCGCCTAATTTACTGCACAAAACACACTCTTAAACAACAACTATCGACAGTAAACGTCCGAAATTTTAACATTTGCCTTTTCCGACCAATGAATCCACTTCGCGCGCCATCTCTTGCCGATTTCGGAAACATTTCAGGTCGCCCTCGTATGTATATTAACTGAAGTGAATGATGAGTAAAAAGTAAAATTTATTATAATCAGGGATGCTGTTTTCGCTTGTAATATCGACTTGCATGGTAAACAGTATCCGTAGCTTTTACTAATTTTTGGGATGTTTTTACATAAATCCAAACAAGTAGATATACGACATCAAGAACAAAAATATCAAGTGACAGATGATTGGTTTTTAATCGCAAACTCCTTTAATCATCCTTGATGAAAAATTACTTCACAGTACTTTTTAAATCATTCTACTATCGTTAACAATTAATATATCAACTATACTTGACAACTTTTTGGAACTTGTTGCAAAAAAGAACATGTACGATGTTCCATTATAAAAAAAGAATGTTTGTAATGATATTACTCTACTTAAATTATTAATCATCCTGTATATCAGTTGTTCGAGATAAGAAAACGGCAAAATAAAAACATATATTTCTTACAATAAAAACTATACTTAATATGAAATAATATACTCGGATACCGGACAATTATAAGCATTTGTAATTGTATTATAAATTCTTTTCTTACGTCAGAACATTCCGAAGGTAAAGTTAGAGAAAGAGACGCATAAATGAACATCTGTAATAGCGAATTATTTCTATCTTACCGCGTTGGTATTGTATCTCGTATGCAGCACGCAGAATTACAGTTATTGAACAACAGCTATCACTATATTGTTATGTAATCATTCCTCAATAACAAAATATGCTCTACCGGATAATCTTAATCACCTACGCTTAATGTTAGGTTTTATTTCACGTCTATAGAAGCGTATAAGGTTGTTCGAAATAAAAAAAAAATCGTCAAATGTTTTTTTTCTTCTAACTTGAGTTATGACTAAAAGTTTGATCAAACAATTTCGAGCTGCTTACTGATTTTATTTCCGAAGATTTGTTGCGGTTAATGAAATCTGGATCCACTACTATTTTTGTATATGCAAAGATAATCTTAATACTGGAGACGTGGCGATGGCCTTCTTCCAAAAGAAGTCCAAAACATTTTGACGGACAGAGAAGGAAGTGGTTACAATTTTTCGAAAATCGAAGGGTTATTAGAAAGTTTAAATACAGAAGAAAGTTCCTCAAATAAGGCCAATTTCAAAAACATGAATCTACCCAGTGAAATGGAAGGATATATAATTAAGGAGGACTTTTGCGAATTTGAAATTGATTGCCCAAAAGATACAACTCTTTACCGCAGAGGTCTGAAGCATTTGCACCCAGGAAATGGTTATGCTGTTCACCAAAAGGAAACATGGCATATTGTAAATTTTATTAGTTACTTTCCAAACATAAAATTTCTTTTGGAAAAGAGATTAGTAATCATTTTTAAAAGTGTGTATTAACAATAAGTGTTAGTGTTATTAGCGGTTGTTACTTACATATGTAGGTGTATAAGAAAGAATCTGCTGTATTGAAACAAATGCAATTGGTATTCATTGCACAGCGTATAACTTGAGTTTAGCAATTAATGTTTTGATATTTTCAAAGAAGTCGTAGTATTTTGGCAATCATTGAGAATTTGTAACTGGAAATTACACCTAAATAATTGATTAATGCTAATGAATCAGCTCTGCATTGGAAACTTCCACCAGAGAAAATCTTTGTTTCACCTCAAGAAACTAACTACTAATGCGAGGGGAACTCATAAAGTCAAGCCATTGGTTATTGGTAAGGTGAAAAATCCTAGACCTTTCAAAAATCTTTTTCTTCCTGTGGACCATGACTACTCCAAATCAGCTTGGATGATGGAGTCAATTTTTAAGATTTTTTTCCGTAATTCTTTTGTTCCTGAGGTTACTTCATAAAGTAAAAGTTAATTTATCAAACACGAGACGGAACGCAGCGTTTCGAGAGCACGTGGACTCCCATTGTCAAGCGTGTTACCGACTGAATGTAAAAACTATATCACACATGCAAATTATTTTATTAGAATGCGTGATATAGTTTTTACATTCGGTCGGTAACACGGTTGACAATGGGGGCCTACGCTGCGTTCCGAATAATTAATTAATTTGTGTGGAGTGGAGTTTATTGCTATACCTGTTGTTACGTTCTCCTGGTTTGAAGAACAACGCCGCTGTAGCCTGCTCGTAATTTCCTAAATTACTTGACCAATACTTACTTGTAGAGTATGTTCGCTTATTTACTAAAGGAGAGGTTGTACAGTGAAACTCAATGCGCATGCGCAAAAAAATATATTTAAAAATGAAATGGTTACACGGTTTCCACTCTTGCCTATGTACATGTACGATGTACGTAAGATATATAGATTTGCAATAATTGCAGTTATTCGAGCTCTCTTATACATGTAATGTACATTAGCATGTGTATATGTATTTTCATTGGTAGCAACATAAAGTAATGCCTCAGCATGTACGTTGCAACGCTATGTCTTAATTCTGTTTAAAAGGTTAAACTCTTATATGCTTCCGCTGAAGCTTTGTCAGAGGCATGTACTAATGCCTCTATCTGTTTGCATGCACCACTACCTTTTATAGGGAGCCAACCCTATTTATTTCTTAAATTTATAAGCGCACCTCGGTGCTATGCTTATTTATATATCCCTTTCCGGGAGCCTAATATACTTTCCTTGTTTTAAATTTGCCTAAGGGACTTGGCCCTGTATTATTGGCATGTATTTGTACTTGACCAAGTACGTTTGTTATTTTCACATTTATAGGGGAACCCACCCTATCTCTTAGAGCTTGAACGCCTGGTCGAGGGCGACAGTAGCGATAATAGCCGATCTCAATACAAAAGTAATGTCACAGCTACCCAGGCGTTCTCGTTTGAAATATTACGCTATGTGCAATCTTTAGCTCTATACTACTGCGCCCCAAAGAAGGGAAAAATCCAGTAACCAGCAAATGTGCGAACTGTGCACCGACAAGTAAAACGGAGCGATGATGCCGACATTACATAAGAAAACTGGTCCGTGACACTCGTCCGCTACGACGAGCAACTAAATGAAAAATTTCTAAGTCCCGATACGACAAGGACCGAACAAACGTACAAAAGACAACGGCCGCTGCGGCCGCAACGACCGTCAGCAAGAAGCGGAGTGATCGTACTTGTAGAGGAGGTCTATACATGCGCGCCGACAATCTCACCAAAATAATTTCCGACACAAACTTAACTGAAGACTAAAAATATGTATAGACGACAATGGACACAGTAGCCTCGACGTACGATGATAGAAAATCGAGAATTTATACTTATTAAAAAATCTATACATGTGGTCCGACGACGTTACCAAATGACTCCCGCCAGAAATAAATGTATAGACAACGTCCTCGACGATTCCCGCCAAAACTAGAAAAACTTAGAAATCTCTAATAATCTTACGACGACGTTACTGCACACGTTACGACGAGGCACGAAAGGTGACCGAGAGTGCACGATCGCTAATACCTCGACTGTCGCGCGGGAGACGACTGCCTATGCTTGTGTACCTTAAATTTCAAGAAAACTCCCATTACATATCCGACGACGTTGCAGTGAATGATTTCTATTTAGGCAGTTTTAGCTAGCGTAATGCGAATGGCTGACTTGCATACATATACAATGCGTAATGTACATACATATTAAAATAAAATTGGATATAAGAGAGCAAAATAAATAAATATATGAATGAAAATAAATAAATATAAAAATGAAAATAAAATAATAATGCAAAGAAGATAAAATACATAATAGTAAAAAAAATTTAGAAAATACAAAGAACAATGTTAAGTCCTTAACACCTGTGAATTATACAACCACACAGTCCTTGCAATCCTTATTAAATACGAATCTCCCAGAATTATTGAAAAGTCATTGTTTGTCCTGTTGGAAGCTTAAGCCAGCTTAGCGTTTCCAGAAATCAAGTAGACATTCAGTCTTCTTATTTTGGATAATGCTCCATCCGATCCCCCAATAGAAGAATTGCAGAGTAAAGGTGGGCAAACTACAACAATTTATTTCCTACCAAATCTAAGACCCCTTATCTAGCAAATGGATCACAATGTTATCAGGCGTACAAAGCTTTATTACAGAAGTACCTTCCTTCGTAACATCATTGCAAGTGGATCCAATTTAGAAACATTAAAAAATTTCACAATAAAAGACGCTGTTACAAACAGGGTGTATCCATGGGACCGATTTTGTCCAACAATGATTACTAAATGCTAGGGAAAAATTCTCGATTTCAGTACTCAAGAGGTCGAGGGTAATGTGCCACTTAGTGTATTGCAGCAAAAATGGAAAGGTGGTCAAAGAGAAGCTTTAGCTGAAATACGTGACATTTTAAACACGTTACTGCCACATTTATGTAGTTAATGTTCATGTGCTTACTACGGAGCTTGCCTCACTATTCTATTATTCTAACAATTATTGACCCAGCAATATCTATTATTTTAACTACGAAATCAATTACTTCCTTTAATGTGAAGAAATCGTTATTGAAAAGAGTGTGCGTTTCATCTTGCTCTCACTGTTGAGCGTCTACTGTACACGGTTTGACTACTAATAAAAACAAATTAACAAAACGAAGCCAGGAGGTTTGAAACAGCCTTGTAAAATGTCGAATTCATGTATGTTCTTGCAATTTGCTCAAAAATGTTTGGTGCAGAATTGAAAATGTCCTCAGAGTTTTTAAATCTTAGTGTATTTGTAAATTTAAGCCTAGGCAAACTTGTTGCAAATGACGAAGGATTACAAAAAATATATTTTTAGATTCCATAATTCGGGTTTTATCTTTGCTTCCATTAAAGATTGAAATTGCAAAGTACAAAAAATACACTTTCGCATCCCATTTTTTTAATGTATTTTTTAACTGTCATAATACAGACAAGGAATGCAGAAGCAAAAACAACCCATTAACACGTTAATGATCCTGTATGGCATCCCTACCAATATCTACACATCAATCTGTTATTTTTAATCCACCTAACATATTAAACACCCAGTATATCATTATACACCCAAAAAAAGTATCCGAACAGCTTTCTTCCAACCTAGCCTGCTTGACGAAGAAAGTTGCCAAAATACATGTAAGATGACCAACACATAGCTCGCGGTGTGGAGAGATTTAAGCTTGACGAGAGAAAAAAAACAAGGTGCAGACGATTCTTGACCTAAATTGTCTGGTTTTCGACGATCATTCACAAAAATCCAAACGAGCGTATACAAATGTGTAACGTTATAAACGTAGCAAACGAGTTTTCTGCCTCTTAGTAGTCGTACCGATAAAATACCTCATCGCAGTTCGTCTTTGTACAAATTCCAGCTTCAAAGGCACACGCATATATATCCGGAATTAATTTTAAACTTAAATTTAATCGAGAAAATTGCACGTCGTACGTGTCAGATGCAATTTGCGGTCAAAAAAAGAATCGGTAATTGACGAAAAATAATCACGAATTTCTATTAACTTTCTCCCCATTTACAAGAACTCTATAATCATTTTTCTATACATACACGTCGATATACAAACGGATAATTTCTTGTGAATGTAACGAAAAAAAGTTATTTATTATTGACTTTGGCGAAGTAAAAGTTCGTGCCTTTCATTTTATTCTTAATTCTGCGGTGTGGTGATTTAAATTTAAAATTGAGAAGTAAATGAGAAGCTTATTTAAAAAATATTTGAGGTTTAAACTGGTGGCGACATCTATGAATGGGATTCAGGACATATCAGAGTTACCGACTATAATTTTACAGGTATCTGGATGAAATCGTCGTATGCAGTTAATTAAATTATCAAAAGATGGTGCAGTGTAAATTAGGGGATTTTTTAACGTAATTTACCGCGAGTGATTTAAATTTAATTACGATGTTAATAGAAAATATAATCCATTTAGTCTTTTTTATTATGCTATCAAGTATTAAGGCACAAAAATTTGTTTGCCGATCTCTTTTATATCACCGAAAAGAAAATCATTGTCTTCACATGTATCCGTTAGATGTGAAAGTTAACCGATGAAATAATGTATAGTTTCCCTTAACTTTCTTTGGCATTATCCGTGTAAATATTTGAAGCGATATTTGCCGAAGGAAAAACGTACACTATTAAATCAATATCCGGTCATAACCTTCGTATAATTAACAGTATGTCGTATTCTTTAGTTATTCTATAATTTATAATAGCATATTTCTTTATACAACCATAACAGTGGCGATTCTTTGAGATGAAGATGACACACTGAGGAATGCGATAAGATACACTTTCTAATACACGCCTTGAGCTTTGTGGATGTTTTAACGAGGGCCAAAACGTTATATACATTTAATTTTGAATGGTAGATCCTGCATTTTATGTAATTTTTTTAATGTAAACAAGTTAAAGTAATTAGATGATAAAATTTAATGTCTATAAAATATAATTGATGATTAAAATCGATCAAATATTTCTCTATTTATTAAAGCGAAAATAGAATATTATATATTCGTTAAAAGAAAAGAAACAGCTTAAAGTTAATGCGGAGAATTTCAAATCGACCGCTTGGGAAGCTTTGTAAAAGTATATTGCTCTTAAAAAGCTAAATGAGTGCTTTATCTCATAGTTACGTATGCTATAAACAGCCTTTTGATATTATAGAACATATGAGCCATGAGTGACTTAAGTCACTACAGTGTAACGTCGCAAGGTTCATCGAGATGAAGGTGATCTCATCTGTTCTTAATTCAAAACATGTATTAACGTAGTTAGTTATTGAAGATTCAATTTCC
Source organism: Trypoxylus dichotomus (assembly GCA_023509865.1). Classification (NCBI taxonomy): domain Eukaryota; kingdom Metazoa; phylum Arthropoda; class Insecta; order Coleoptera; family Scarabaeidae; genus Trypoxylus; species Trypoxylus dichotomus. The sequence goes on along the minus strand of CM042082.1, from coordinate 30,981,860 downwards.
CAGATTGATAGATAAAGTAGATTATAATAAATTCGCATATCTAGCATTTAACATAACCACTTTTCGTATCCATCTGGTTGTTATTTTTTGACATTTGACTTTTCTCTGTGATATCATCGTTTGTCACCAGTTACTTTGTAACTGTGACTTTCCATTTTCAGCATCACTTTGTTAACTTTCGAAAAGTTAATTACGATTTCATTACTTTCGCGAAGAAGTTGTTACAATTTTAGTTTGTTTATATTAATTCATATAATTCTGCAAATTGGGATATTTTTAGGTATTATAGTACTTTTAAAGTTTTTAATTTTTTCTATGTATTTTTTGTAGCCTGGGAAGGAATTGGTCTAATTAATACATAGAAAATTGTAGCTTAAATATGGTCAATTGTTTGTATTACATAAAAAAATCTTTTCCGGTATTTTACTACAAGTTGAGGTAGGTCTAACAGAGTTCTAGTTTTGAATTTCTTCTGTTTTGCACTCAACAACTAACTCGTTTGCGAAATTCTTCTAAAAATCGTAATTCTAGTGGTTCTAGTAACGCAAGAGTCTCTACACGCCTTGACAGGTCCAGTATTACAAAAAGCTGCGGTTGGGGATGGTGCACCAATGCCAAAGCGAAGAGATTGAGAATTCTGGTACGTTAGGGCTATGCCTAAACTTCTACCGTAAAACTGAGCAGGTTCAACAGTGGACACTTACTAGTCTACTACCAAAACGTTAGAATATTTCCAATTCAGAGTTATAGAGTCTCTTCTACGATTATGGCAAAACGTATGTTAGCTGGGAAACCAATAAAAGACATAGCTTAGAATTCATCTTCGAGTGACACCATAGCTTAAGACTCAATACACAGAATGAACTTGCTTTTCGTATGAAATAATACAAACCTTGATTATAAATGGATGAATTTACCGATGCACCTGTACTTGCGATATTATTTGGAAATCTTCAGTTGCAGTGAAAATATTTTGTCTCCTAAAATCTTTTCTCAAACAGAATAAAGTGCCACGTGGCAACTGCTTTGATATCGCCAAAGATTGTTCTACTAGTCACTGTATGATCAAAGACACCTTCCATGCGTTTGATGAAATCGTTAGAAGCATTAATTTCATAAAATCTCTGCCACTAAATAATCGTTTGTTCAGAATACTATATGAGGAATTCCCTTTTATATACAGAAGTTAGTTATCTCTAGGAGAGGTGTTAATCCGTATTTTTGAGATAAGAGCCAGAAGGTTTATGTTTTTTTTTTGTTCAGGACTCGGTTTTGAATTGAAAGGTTGATTATTCGATAGTAATGATGATAATTTTACAAAGGTCCATGAACTTAATTTAATCCCTTAGGGCGAATAAGTAAATATATTTGCTGCTTTCAAGAAAGTGGTAGAATTTAGGACGATTTATGTACGCTGTTACGTTCTCCTGGTTTGAAGAACAACGCCGCTGTAGCCTGCTCGTAATTTCCTAAATTACTTGACCAATACTTACTTGTAGAGTATGTTCGCTTATTTACTAGAGGAAAGGTTGTACAGTGAAACTCAATGCGCATGCGCAAAAAAATATATTTAAAAATGAAATGGTTACACGGTTTCCACTCTTGTCTATGTACATGTACGATGTACGTACGATATATAGATTTGCAATAATTGCAGTTATTCGAGCTCTCTTATACATGTAATGTACATTAGCATTTGTATATGTATTTTCATTGGTAGCAACATAAAGTAATGCCTCAGCATGTACGTTGCAACGCTATGTCTTAATTCTGTTTAAAAGGTTAAACTCTTATATGCTTCCGCTGAAGCTTTGTTAGAGGCATGTACTAATGCCTCTATCTGTTTGCATGCACCACTACCTTTTTATAGGGGAGCCAACCCTATTTATTTCTTAAATTTATAAGCCCACCTCGGTGCTATGCTTATTTATATGTCCCTTTCCGGGAGCCTAATATACTTTCCTTGTTTTAAATTTGCCTAAGGGACTTGGCCCTGTATTATTGGCATGTATTTGTACTTGACCAAATACGTTTGTTATATTCACATTTATAGGGGAACCCACCCTATCTCTTAGACCTTGAACGCCTGGTCGAGGGCGACAGTAGCGATAATAGCCGATCTCAATACAAAAGTAATGTCACAGCTACCCAGACGTTCTCGTTTGAAATATTACGCTATGTGCAATCTTTAGCTCTATACTACTGCGCCCCAAAGAAGGGAAAAATACAGTAACCAGCAAATGTGCGAACTGTGCACCGACAAGTAAAACGGAGCGATGATGCCGACATTACATAAGAAAACTGGTCCGTGACACTCGTCCGCTACGACGAGCAACTAAATGAAAAATTTCTAAGTCCCGATACGACAAGGACCGAACAAACGTACAAAAGACAACGGGCGCTGCATGCAACGACCGTCAGCAAGAAGCGGAGTGATCGTACTTGTAGAGGAGGTCTATACATGCGCGCCGACAATCTCACCAAAATAATTTCCGACACAAACTTAACTGAAGACTAAAAATATGTATAGACGACAATGGACACAGTAGCCTCGACGTACGATGATAGAAAATCGAGAATTTATACTTATTAAAAAATCTATACGTGTGGTCCGACGACGTTACCAAATGACTCCCGCCAGAAATAAATGTATAGACAACGTCCTCGACGATTCCCGCCAAAACTAGAAAAACTTAGAAATCTCTAATAATCTTACGACGACGTTACTGTACACGTTACGACGAGGCACGAAAGGTGACCGAGAGTGCACGATCGCTAATACCTCGACTGTCGCGCGGGAGACGACTGCCTATGCTTGTGTACCTTAAATTTCAAGAAAACTCCCATTACATTTCCGACGACGTTGCAGTGAATGATTTCTAATTAGGCAGTTTTAGCTAGCGTAATGCGAATGGCTGACTTGCATACATATACAATGCGTAATGTACATACATATTAAAATAAAATTGGATATAAGAGAGCAAAATAAATAAATATAAAAATGAAAATAAAATAATATTCTAAATGAAAATAATAATGCAAAGAAGATAAAATACATAATAGTAAAAAACTTACAAAACACAAAAAACAATGTTAAGTCCTTAACATACGCTTCAATGAGTTTGATTTCCTCCCAACAATAAAAGGCTTTTCCAAAAGAGGATGGGGTTGGAATAGGAAAAACATTTATTGTCAATGTACTAGCTTCGACCATATCTTTTATTAGTATGGTATCTTATTCATCGTTACGAGGAAAATTTAAATTAATATCGTTAGTTGGTTTTTGGTGCGGTTTAGAAGATCATATTGGTGCGTTTACCATTAGAAATTATATAAATGTACGTAACAGTACCTATGATTTAAATTTAAAAGTCCCATTTGACTACTATTTAAACACTTATCAAAAGAAATAAGAAATACTGCTCTATAGAATTGAAGTCTAGTGACTACGGTGATTCATTCTGTCTGTTTTAAATATTTTTGTAGAGAGCTTTGTAAAGCTCCAAATTATAACTGAATCTCCTTTACATTTTATAGATACCACGATAGCCTTTTGTACAAAGATTCACTTATTACCAAAGACGTTGAAATTGGGTCTGTTGCTAGAAACAACATTTTTCAAATTTCCTCAATTCTAACGTCCTAAAACTAAATTAAACCATTTTAAGTTAATTTTATTTATGTAATAGTAATTTTATGCCAACGACACGGCCTTTTAAATGCATTACACTTACACACATTACACACCGTAGGTACTCATACAATATTTCTACGGTTTCTATCAATTTCCGCACAGATTGCATGTACTGTGGATCCTCGATTTCCTTTACTGATAAATGCGGTAGGTTGGTCTTCGGCAATGGTTGTTGCTCTAGGGCGCATCATGAATTAATAAGTGATATTTTTCTTTCTCGAACTCCTATAACACAATTCCCAAACTACATCACGATGAATTATTGTTTTTTAAACCCCCAATCTGAACTGCACCACTGTCGGAGTAATTTATTTGATACATCACGGATATGTTTTTGTATTATTGAATAATATATAATAGCATTATTAGATTTGTCACTATAGAGTCACTATACAGGGTGACCATGAAATAAAACAAAAGACCATGAAAAATGGAAAGATCTAATTTTATCAGACTTAAATCCAAAATATTTTGTGAAAACTCCTTCGCAGACGCGAGAAAAAAATGATAAAAATGTTTATTCTTACTATATCATTCATGAATACAGTGAACAGTACGGTATTTAATCCTCCACTCTGCCTTAATCCATTTAGAGTTACAAATCCTTCGGATCTCATGTTATGTCTGATTATATAATTTATGCTGTTTTTATTCAGGCTTTTGAATATTTCGAATAATTTTTTTTCCGACTTCCCTTTGTTCGAGATTTTTCCATTTTGCATATCTTGACACTTTATCAAAACCGTTTTCCAAATCAATAAACTCGAAATATGCGTTTTACCCTTATTGCAATCTTTTGTCAACTATTTGCTTTAACGTAAATATTTGATCATGTATCTTTGCAATTGTGCTTAATAATGTTATACCTCTATAGTTATTACAGTCTTTAGGATCTCCTTTTTTGTAAGCTGGTGTTATTAGTGCTACTTCCCAATCTTCTGGTATGTTTTCGTATCTCCACGCTATATTGAGGATATTCAAAAGTATTTTTGTTTCACCAACGGTGTCAATCATTTCTGCCACTATTTTCTCTTTTCTAGATGTTTTTCCATTTTTCAATTTTTTTTATTACATCAATCAGTTCCTTTAGTGTAATTTCTCTATCGTATTCGGTTCTTTACTTCTCTTTCAGCCACAAGCATTTCTTGCTGTTTATTGTGTGTTAATGTATTGTGTTTTTCATTCCTACGCGATTTTCAAACTTTATAAAATAGTTTTTAATAGTCTGTGCTATCTCTTTTTATTCTGTCACCAAGTTCTTTCCATGTATTTGCTTTTTCTTTCAACACTAATTCTTTTACTAGTTTTCGTTGTCTTTCATGCAATATGTATTATTCTTCCTTGTTTGCTAGACAATTTTCCACAATTTCTTTTTATGTTTAATTTCTTCTTTTATTTCGTCTGTCCGCCAAACAATCTGTTTCCTTGTGTTACATGTTTTATATATATGCCACATATTTCACGGGCAGCTTCTACAATTATGTGTATGAACATATTCCATTTTTCGCCTAAATTGGCAGCACTTACTCTCTCTGTATTCTCGTGAATATGTTTTTGTACTAATTATTCATATTTTCGGGATTTATTTTTTGTTCTTTAAGTTTATATGTCTTTAATGACATGAATTCTGTTTTCTTTATTCTAGTTGCATTCTTATGTCTATCTTCTAGTTCTTCCTTGATTCTGGCTACAACCAAAATAGTGGTCGTTATGTGCGCTGAATGATAGGAAAATATTTAGTGTGATAATTAGCTGAAATAGACACGCAAGCTTGTAATTTTACTTAGTACATTGCACAATGAGAAAAAGGTTGATGACGATCAATAGTCATAGACAGTTGGCAATTCTGCACCTAATATAGCTGTTTATTCTCTAACAGCTTGCTGATTATTATATCTAGGGCCAACTTAAATGATTGCAAAGAAAACCTTTAAAATTGCGATATACCAGGTGTATGCATGAGTTTTTTTCCGTTTTTTTGCTAAAAAAATACGCCATTTTCAAGTGAAATTATCTTTTTTTATTCGAAATACTAGCTATTGGCCTCTACACATTTCATCCATCTTTCAGGTAATATATAGATACCATGCCAGAAGAACGGTTCGCCTTTTGCGCCAAACCATTCGTCGAGCCATTTTCCAACTTCCTCGAAATTGCTGAAGTGGTGCTTTGCAAGCGCGTGCCTCATTGGCTCATTTCGGTAGTCTTTCATCATCAGATATGAGCATCGTGTTTTTGCAGAAGCAATTTTGCCTTGGTGTTAAAGGAGAAAGTCACGACATTTTTCGCTTCGGATTTTCAAAATAAATCAATTTCTCGTCACCCATCACAATTAGATGCAAAGATGATTTCCTTTCGTCGTGTCGAAGCAGCATTTCACAGGTGACTACGATTTTCTATTTGACGTTCATTCAAATCGTGCGGGATCTATTTATCGAGTTTACTGATCTTCCCCATTGCATGTAAACATGTGCTGATTGTTCTTTGTGACACATGTAAATGCTTCCGCTACTCGCCATTGAGTATGAGTTGGGTCATCATCCAAATAACTCCTGCAATTGCTTCTCTTCGTATGTTCGTGGTCTACCAAAGCACTCATTGCTTTTCACATTGAAATTGCCACTTTTAAAAAACCATGTCTCACATGTTCTAACCGATGGAGCGTGTTCACCATATGTTTCTACCGGGAAACGATGTCTCTCAAAAACTTTTTACTTTTGATTAAATAAGAAGTAATGCGTTCCGTAAATGTTCTTTTTCATGCAAAAAATTCGACATGATAAAGCCAAGAACGATAAAACAAGGACGCTAGTTTTTGGCGGACTCAACTTATGTGTGTCGCCATTTCTTAGTTAAACCAGAAAAACTTACGCATACACCTGGTATTACCATCGCTCTTTCCTCGACGAAACGAGCCCACCTCGTCGCTTATCCGCTTGACGTTTCTTTCCCCCCACATTCTTGCGTTCTCCTCAACAGATACCTGTTCTACCTGTGTGAATCGAACTACGTGGACCTTACGATCGTTCAAGTCACTCGTACGTTCGCTGTACGTCCGTTTTTTTTTTTGCTCGGCTGCTATCATCTCGCCGTGCACGTCCACAGCGCGACCTCCCGAAATTAGACGGAGAACCGGGTCAGGACCGTCGGCGAAGGGGTGTGCCGCAGGGTATCGCGCCGCACGTCCGGGAAATACCCCTTCGTTTTTTCCGCGATTTCGGGGCGCGGAATCTGTGCTGGAATTTAGGTGTGGATAGACGGCAGTGTAAAGTGCCCGAAACGAAAAAGTGTGTCGGACCGGGAGGATCTTCATTTCGGCACCCTTATTGTGCGTAATGCGGAGTCTTAAGCGGGTTTAACGTTCGCAACGAGGTAAGTTGGTAATTGGCGACTTTATTGTAGCCTCGTGACGATTAACGTACGTCTGGAATAGAAGCGGACGGCGTAACAAACCTAACGGATTTCTGGATTCCAACGGAGGCCTTGCCGTTGCTCAGTAGAAATGTCAAAACTTTATATTCCGAGTTTGCTTTCCTCAGTGGAAAATTGCTAAATATTTTGGTATTTAATCGATACTCGTACAAAAGAATCTGTTTTCTTACAAGATTTCAAAAGAAAGAAGAAGAAAGATTCAAAGAAAGCAGCCTTGTGTTTATTTCTAATTGTGACAATTATAGTAGGCTTTGAACGAATAAAAAAAATGTCGATATCGATTTCTAGCAGGTAGAAAACGTAAGGTCATTGCTATTACAAAGAAAACAACTTTACCAGTATTAGTATTTAAAAGAATTCTAGTCAATTAAATCTGCAGCAATAAAAAAAATCTGTTTAACAACGACGTATATGATTTAACGATTTCCATGTCATCTTCTACGGCTAAAAAAATGGTAGGTCATTGTGCTACTTCTTTAGACTGTGTGTTCTATACCTTGTACGCAGATTTTCTTTTACGGAAAGTATTAAGAAAGTTGGAGATAGAGACACTAAATATTTTCCTTCGTAGACATAAGATAGCAAAGGTTTTAGATTAAATTTTAGTGAATAAAATATTTAGAAAAAATCTGGTAAACAGTCGATTTGGGTTAAGTTCTTTCGATATGAGATATTTTCAGATATTCACTTACGACTAATACCGGAAATAGATACTAACATTTTTACTCCAAATAGGATCCCCTAATATATTTATAATTGATATGAATTTGTTAGGTAATTTTAAAGTTGTTATGTTTGATAAATTTTGTCTTTAAAGCGAATGGTTTCGAGTTATCTACTTTCTTTTTAAATACAGATACAGGGTGTTACAAAGTGCTGTTTTTCTGAAAAAAATATCGATAGATCTTGTAACACGTTGATCTTACTGAAAGGACCCTTAACATATATGTGTAGGAATGTGCACGTAATAGTTTTGCTCTCTCTCTCTCTTTAATTAATTCACCGTTACTTGGAACATGATTATCCCTTTGTTTTAAAAACTATTTATACACACGATTTTCCATTCTAGGTGCTTGGGCATTTGGGTCTCTGTATGTATCTGACACGTAAAATTTCTCGTATTCCGTTTTCTGTCACTCAGTATTACCATAGATCGTTTGACACGTTCAATTTGCCTACTACACATACCAACATCTTACTAAAAGCACTCTTAACACATATGTGTAGGAATGCAAACACTGTCTACCCGGATCCATTTCTTAAATTTGAAATAATTAAGAAATTCACTTTTTTTGCTGTTTCTTTTCTGTCTTTTTTTGTATAGCTATTGTAATTACTGATTGTACTGCATATCGTTTATTTACTTCATATATTGTCCTATAATTGGTTGTATAAATATCTGTAGGGCAATAAACATTATTATTATTATAAACTTGCTCTGGACAAGTTGATATTCTATAATACTTATGATGGTGTCTATTGAATTACATGCTGTACTGACTTATATCGTGTGTTGAATGAAGTGCGCTGCACGGAGTTGATTATTTTATAGCAGTTTAGGCACAGAATAACAGAAGGGATAAATTTGTCGGCTCCTTTGATGCCTGTGTGGTATTACTTTTTGACCTTCAAAATTAAGTGAAGTTAGTTAGACGCCATATTGAAAATAATCGAATGGAAGGAAATTGAAACGACAAAATTGTAATTATAATTTATTCTGTTAATTAGTAAGCAACACGCTTGAAAAAAGGGTTTGTATGATAAACGCATGAGTTGCAATATTTTGAAATGGTTTTGCATAGGTTTTTGGTCCATGATTCTTACTACAAAATCCACTATTAATTTTATCAATATTTTGCATCATATTTTTATTTTCGAACAGAACAGCTTCTAGTTTACGATACCAATTCAAAGATTCGCAGCACGCACTTTAGAGACGGCTTAGACACGTCCTACTTCACGTGTAAAATATGCTGCCCACGTTCAGTTTCGTGCCATGTCTTAATTCCACACCACTCACTACACTCAGGGAAATATATCTATAGTTCCATATAATTTTGTATTTCCCTGTAAACATTTAGCAATGGTATGAATTGGGAATTAGCTAGAATTACATTTTTGAATCTAAAGAAAGAGCAGAGTCATTATTATGTCAATATCACAACTGTTAGATAACACATAGACTAAAAAGTCACGGGCCTAACACATAGATGAGGCTGGTTTTATTGCAGTCACCTTTCTCTCAGTTAGTACTAACCTTCAAAAGACAGCTGTTAAAATTTCACGATATTCTATTCATTAGTTGTTATTTTCAAAACAAAGGATCAAAAACAATTTCGTGTTTTAATTTTACACTGCTTCTTGATGGGAAAAAATACCGTTCAAGCGAAGCAATGGCTTGAAAAGTGTTATGGGGACTCCGCTCCATCAGAAACAACAATAAAACGTTGGTTTGCTGTCTTCAAACGTGGTCGTAGAGACACCGATGACGCAGAACGCAGTGGACGTCTGAATGAGGCGGTAACACCAGAAAACATCAAAAAGAACCCACAAAATCGTTTTGAATGATCAAAAAGTGAAGTTGCGTGAGTTAGCTGACATCGTAAAGATATCAAAAGAACGTATTGGCTTTATATTGCATTAGCATTTGACTATGAGAAAGCTCTGTTCAAAGTGGGTGCCGCGTTTGCTCACTGTTGACCAAAAACAAGAACGTGTTGATGATTCTGAGCAGTGTTTGGCCATATTTAAACGTAACAAACCGGAATTTTTGCGTCGATATGTGACAATAGATGAAACATGGACCCATCACTTCACCCCGGAATCAAAACGATCGTCATCTGAGTGGATAGCAACTGGTGAACCTCGTCCAAAGCGCCCGAAAGCACAGCAATCGGCTGGAAAGGTTATGGCCTCGGTATTTTGGGATGTGCGTGGTGTAATATTCATCGACTATCTTGAGAAAGGAAATACCATCAACAGTGAATATTATATAGCGTTATTGGAGCGTTTGAAGGCCGAAATTGCAAAGAAACGACCGCATATGGCAAAGAAAAAAATGTTGTTTCATCAAGACAACGCACCGTGTCACAAGTCAATCAAAACAATGGCAAAACTACATGAATTGAACTTCGAATTGCTCCCACATCCACCGTATTCGCCAGATTTGGCTCCCAGCGACTACTGGCTGTTCGCAGACCTCAAAAAAATGCTCGCCGGTAAGAAATTTCGCACGAATGAAGAGGTTATCGCTGAAACTAAGGCCTATTTTGAGGCAAAAGATAAATCGTTCTACAAAAGTGGCATTGAAATGTTAAAGCGGCGCTGGAATGATTGCGTTGCTCTTGATGGAGATTACGTTGATGAATAAAGCTAATTTTGAACCAAAAAACCGTGTTTTCTTTGTTAGGCCCGGGACTTTTCAGCCCATGTGTTATGTAGAAGGAGATATTCCTATTCCAACATTGATCAAATTGATAGACACTACGGAGACCCGGATGTTTGAAGTTATTTTAAAAAGAGGATTCAGCAGTTAGTTCGAATTTTAGAAGGATTTTAGAATTATAAATTCTTTAGGTATTTATTTTATTTATTATTTTTTTGTGTTAATGGACCTATAGAAATTTCGTTATTTTTGAGTTATTGTAAAAATTCTGCGTACAAAATGTAATAAATTGTTTTAATGTTGTTTCCTGATGCATTTGTGTTTCTTTGTAGTACAGCTTCAGCTGTGATTAAATTTTGAAACACAAGATCTTGACCACTTTGCGCAATCAGAAATATGTAGTTACTTCAGGTCAAAAATTAAATTGGTAATCTAAATGCTTATCTCCCACCTCAAATGTCTATCTAAACCAATAATTTTGAAACATATTTTATTTCTCAACAAATACGTCTCCATTAGCATTAGCATTAATGATACATAATTATTTCCAAAGACATGTAATCTAATCTCTAAAAGCACTAATTTCTAACAATAGCTCAGTTAGATTTCGCATCTCTTTTCATGTCTACTATGTTCATTGAACTATCTCGATGCAAGTGACGTCGATATTAATACTGATAATGCTCTCGTTTACATTTAATAGTAAACATATCCAGCTGGTACTCTCATCAGCTCCATCACCAATGGAAATGGAAAGTAGCTATATCGTCCAACATTGTTTTACTGAACGAGGAATAGCGTTGTGCTCTCTATTAGTGTCGATGCAACCGCTGTTACCACTAGGAAGTTGTTTTTTTATGCTCTATCAAATTAAACGTTAATGAAACGAATGGTGCGTGTAATGCGTCATTAAACGGTTGAGCTTATGTAAGCGTCCATTGAATTATACACATTTGCGTAGATTGTAAGATGTAATCGTTGGAAAAATGAGGTTAGGACTATTCTGTTATTTACAATGATAATACGATTTGTCCATATTCTGCAAGTAAATCTTAAGTACAGCGATATCATTTAAGTTACTTAAGATATATTATCATACTCACTAACAATAACTTTTGAAAATTATTTTGACTGTGTCGTCGCGATGTCAATAAATATGTTATTTGATTTAAAGATAAAATAGAACAACAAGCTCAGTTTATATTCAACATTTTACTAATAAAAAAGAGGCGAAATTAAAGCCAGTATTAAAATTGTTATCCATTTCAACTTCCAAGTTTATACGTCTTCTCATGCTGTTAGAGGCATTTTGCAGCATTGTAGGCGTTATTAATGCACATCCTTTAATAATTATTTGTTGCGTTTGCTCACACCGGAGCGAAGACGAAATCGGGTGACCATTTCGGAGGAGTGTCTGGCCAGGATCCAATGCAATCCGAGGGATCTCTTCATGCGTTTCGTAACCGTGAGAGACCGGATGAGACTTGGATCCACCACTACATACCGGAGACCAAGGAACAGTCGAAGCAGTGGACTTTTCTGGGCGAATCGTCTCCGCAGAGAGCAAAGATCGTTCCATCGGCCGGAGAAATGATGGCGACCATCTTTTAAGATTCGTTTGCAGCAGAAAGAAGTTCTTTTCCACTACGGAAATACACCGGCTCTTTCAACCCGCATCGTCGTCTCTAAATTAGTCTCTCGTCCTCCATATTCACCGGAGCTAGATCCCAGCGACTTTTTCTTATTCCCAAACCTGAAGAGATCACTGAGGAGATTATGGCCGCTACAATTGGCTATTTTGCAGATCCCGAAGCATCCTACTTCCTCCGACGACTTGAAGAGAGACTACATCATGCATTGTTGTTATTGATTCCGGAAACATTTCAGGTCGCCCTCGTAATACATTAATTGATGAGAGTCAATGTCACTGTCAAAATAATTTTCAAAATCGTTAAATTATAGTATCTCGCTTAAGTCACATGTTTTCTATTTCAATGCTAACTTCGTCTTAGAAACTTTATACTATCACGGTATATTTACTATACATTCTACTGAAATAAATAACAAACGTATCGAACAATTGCTTTGCCACTCCCAAAAATATCAATAAACCATAGCACATACCCACTATAGCCTAACAAACAAACCACACAGAATAAAAAAAAGATTGTAAAATACCTTGACACAAACGTGATGCATAATCTAATAGTCTTATACGTTAGAACTTATCCTAAAAGTATAATTACTACTGCATTCATTTAAACGGCCAGGTATTCGATTGGAATATGAATCAGTATCAGACCCAAACATCGAATGCTTTTTTTTCGTAAAGTGACGGACAACCAGATACGGGTTCACGTATCTCGAGATGCCTTTTAATTCGTTCGAGAAGGCGTCTATAAATAGAATTTACATCGTAGCAGGTCGAACCTCGCGAAATTCCCGAGCGTGTTGATCTAAGAACGCCTCACATGGGCGCGGTGCTTGTTCAGAAATACCTAAATTTGTCGAATGTACGGGGAAATTCTTCCATTTAATGCGCTGGAATCTGCGACGTTGGTCGAGAGAGAGTCTTTATTACGAGATGCAGTCGTAATGTTTGGATTTTAATACATTTAAATTGTAAATAATTCGATTTTGACTTGCAGGAGGATTACGTAGTCGATAAATTGCATTCGGTTGCGCGTCTGGAATTTTAAGTTAGATTTTGCGACGTTGCGTAGAACGGCTGGATGTTTAAGTGATTTGGTCAAGTTAGAATGTTAAAGTAAATGCGTAAGTTTAAATATGCCTTTGATTTTCTTTTAGTTTTGCAAGATATTCGTCCACATCCGATTTTTACCTTGTGATTGTTGTTGAATTTTCTTAAATTTTGTGAAAGGGGTGGACGCTGTTATTTACATTTTGTTTGAGGTTTCGGTAAAGGAAATATGAATCATAATTCTTCCAGTTGTTAAGTGGCGTAGATAACTGGTTCTGAAAAGAATCTAAAGTCACTCGACATTTCGTTGAAGTTTTCTTCTGGAGCAATTCGCTTCAAAAGGTTCAACTCATTTTGCAGATCATGAAGTCGATACAATGGCTTCCTCTTCTTTCATTTACTTAGGAAAATTTCTTCTTGCAATCCTTCTAAATTGGATGAATGCTAAACAAAAGCTAGACTAATCCCATGATGAAGGTGCAAGGCAACTTTGGAGGAAAACTAACAGGTGTAAAATAACTAACGTAATATTCATCAGATTTCAAGATACGAGGGTAAGCTGAAAAAATCGGTTACTAAAGCATAGCAAATAGTAATATTTCAATGAAATGCGTTTTATTCTTCGACGTTATTTCTCTCTAAAGATCAATACATTTATTTAATTGATGCTCAAGTTTCTTCATGCCTTTGCAGTACTCATTTTCCTCGAGTTCCTCGAAATAGTGGTCCACGGCAGCTATCAGGTCCTCATTCAAAGCGAATCTCATACCGCCGAGGTGTTTGTGGCTTGGGGGAAGAGATGATGGTCCGATGGAGCTAAATCCGATGATTAAGGGGAGTGCTCAATCGCTTCGAGTGTTTTGCCATATCAGCATGAATTTCTTTCGGCGAAAAATACTTTGTCCACGGCGCGAATTTCAATATTGTCCATTTTTAAAAAGCCCCAAAAGTTCTTTGGTTTGAACTAGTGCACGCAACAAACTATTTGACAGTTCGACATGAACTTTAATACGTACGTCGTTGAAACATCAAGCTACACAACAGCGTGAAAGATTGCTTTCAGACAGCGCCTTCTCGTAGTTAGTTACCGAATTTTTCAGCTAACCCTCGTATATTTCGTATACTAAGATTTGCTAATGCAAGGGGAAGATGAAAAGAACGGAGCAGTGATAAAACAGCACCAATAAGAGAATGTTTTGAGTTATGGGATACTTACTTGCAAATTGGTGTACGACGGTTGATGAAGGAGTCATAACTTTCAGAGGAAGATGCCTTTTTAGGCAATATATTCCATCAAAGCCTGGAAAATATGGGTTAAAATTTTAGGCTATTTGTGAGGGTGTAACCAGTTACGCAGGAAAACTTAAAATTTACGCTGGAAAGCAAATCGATGAAGTCGACAAAGGAGTCAAAGGAAAATTGAAAATTCTGAAAGGCATCTCACAACCTAGGGATACATTTGCTATCAATAAATCTTGCAATAGTTGGTACGACTCGTAAAAATATGCTTGAATTACCAGTTTCTTTCACAGTATCTAAAACTGGTGAAGTGTATTCCATCAGGTTTGGTTTTACGAATGACATAATGATTATTTCTTATTGCCCAAAGTAACGTAAGCTGGTAATGTTACGTAATACTCTGTACGATGAGAAAAGAAACGCTCAAAAAGAAAAAGAAACCCTTGACAATTCTCGACTGCAATAACACGAAGAGAAGTGCGGATAATGTCGACAAAATGGCATGATTATATATTGTTGAAAAGAATGATAGTTTTAAGTAACGTGCTTGATAACACTACCGTGAATGCATATGTATTATGGAGCTTGTCGAAACTTACTACAAGAGAAGGAACTTTCTAATAGTCCTAGGAAAAAGGCACTAGAAAAGTACAAGGATGCAAAGAAAGAAGAAGAAGATGAATCGTCTACTAGTATGGAGCCTTGAAGAAAGTTGAAGAGGTGTTGCACTTATTCACATTCAAAAGATTTGTGTATGGTGCAAAAATAATGTTTGTGGTGAACACTCTTAGATTATCTGTAAAAAGCGTAACCAACCAACCTATTAAGTCTTAAGGTTTGCAATATTTACTATTACGATCATTTAGTATTAGGGCATCAGTTTATTCTAAGAACCTTTTCTAATCTTCACTGCACTAAATGTGAAATAAAAAAATGAATTTATTCTTATTTGAAAGTAATCACCTAATTTCAGTGCAAACACATGCAGAAACTATGCGAGTCCAATGGGTATTTCACGGGAAAATGCCGTAGAGTGAGAGCTAATCCAGTTGAGCATGTTTGGAATCAATTCACTTGTTTCTATAATTCATTTCTCCTTACTGGTCTTCTGTAGTATCTTGAGAAAAATAATTACATTTTTTTCTAATAATCTTTTATGCCTTGAGGTGTCGGATTACTATTCTCTTATTTTTGTCTTCCACAAGTTCCTGTTCTGAGCCATTTGCTTGGCTTCAATCCACTCCATACTTCTTTTTTCTAATGGCCTATGCACCTGCTCCTTCCAGGTGTTTCGGGTCTACCTATTCTGTTTTTTGTCCTCCGTTTTGGCTTCGAAAATCTTCTTTGTTATTCGAGCTTCCTCCATTCTGTAAACATGTCCAAGCCAGTTGTCTCTGTTTTGGAGATTCTTTATCTTTATAATCACCTCTATCATTTCTCTTTTTAGCCCTTTCCTTTCCAGGCTCTGCTTTATATCTTCTCTTCTTACCATATCAAAGGCTTTTGTGAGATCTATCTTGTTAGTTTTCCTTCTATTTGTCCTGGATGCTTCTTCCTTCTCTAAATCTAAATGTCTCCTTTTTTTATATAGGCATAATTACGTTCATATTCCATTTCTTTGGTATTTCTCTATTTAATGATGTTGCTTAAGAGCTTAAGTAGTTCTTTGTTACCGTTGTCTCCCAGATATTTCATCATTTCATGATTCCATCCTCCTCAGCTGATTGTCCTAGTTTCAATTTGCTAACTAAAACGTTCTTCGTCGTTTTTTGCTGCTTGGCCTTTTTCTCTTACATACCTACATATCTTGTTTTATTTTGGCGAATTCTTCGAAGTACTGCTTCCATCTTTCAATTATCTTCTTATCCTCAGTTAGTATATTTCCTTTATTATCTTTTATATCTTTCAAACTTAGTGTCTTCCGCTGTCCTAATTGTTTTATTGTTCCGTAGACTAATATTCTGTTTTCTCGATAGTTGTATCTCTTAATACCCTCTTTGGCTTCTTTTCTTGCCATTTTGTACATCTTATAATCCTCCTATTTCCTGCTATGTGTGTCTGTTCCATTTATTTTTCTCATCTTTAACTTTGAGTTGTATTTCCGCTGTCCCCCAACAAAATTTCATAAAGATATAATTTTTAGCTTGCTAATATTCCTTTATAAATTTTTACACTTCTTCTAAAGCTACATAAGCAATTAAACATTTCATCAGCGCCCTCACACCTTTACACTTTATCCAACGAAAAAGATACAATAAAATAATCGAACCACCTTTTCACGATTCCACCGGTAAAAGGTAAAGGATCCCATTCGTAAGCAGGTAGATTCTTTTTCTCCCATCTCGAACAGCTTAAATAGCAGGTGGTCGAGATTACCAAAGGACGTATAATTATATATACTTTGTGTACATGCATCTTTCTACCTCAAGCTGAAACGGTGAACAAACAGGATGCAGACGTGGGATACCTCAGTTCCTCGAGCGATTCGAAGGGGGATGACTCATCCTAACCACACGGACGAGCCAGACGCAAGAACTAGTAAACTGATGGAAAGTCACGTTCATGAAGAATATAGATGTGTACGCGCGAGAAATACGAAAATAAAAACCGATAACTAGATGCACGCATTTGTGACGGCGAAGGCAACCGCGGAGATTTTTGTCAATCGAAGCGGAAAGTTTTGAGCGACGATAATTATTAAGGCTGCTGTTGAGATGTGTGCGACTCGGTTACTATCAATATTAAAAATAATGGATGTGATTACTCGCTATTTTAGTTAGAAAAAAAATGTTTTTAGAACGGAAACGTTTACCAAAAGCATCAAAAAAAGTAATACAAATAATGACATGGCCGCAAAGACTCGATCTAAATCCCATCGAGCTGTAATGGGGTGAATTGGACGGGATAGTCCGAAAAGTGTGCCCTACTTCCGTAGGCTACCTGTGGAGTATAAAATATGTCAAATTTTTATATCTTTTTATGATTAAATGGTAGTAAAATTATCCATCATGGCGAAATACTTAATATTCTAGAATCTAAAATATGACTTACAGCACCAGAAATCGCCGCCGAAATGAATCGCTTTTTTAATTTATTTGCTCGTCCTAACTAATATGGACGGTAACGTACATATACTTAAAACACAAACCCCTACTTCTCGAATTTCATTTAGAGTAAATAAATTTAACTAATCCGTCCATTTTTGATTAAGAGCTACATACTTCTAAAATATGTTGGTATGTAACATAACATGTACATCTTAACATAACAGCTTTATAACAGCACATGTTAAGGATACATACTTGTTCTGATTGTCGTCTCCATTTTACGATATCATCTCTCGCAGTAAGAACATCGTTCCTGCCAAGGTTTAAGGTATCTGCAACACATAGCAGCATTCTATTTGATTATATAAATACACAAAACGTATTCTTACTTAAATTTCAGTTGTTTCATTAAGTTATATAATTTTGAGCGACTCATATTTGGCAGTTCATTAGCATTGTTTATTTGAGCCAAAACTTTATCTAATTGATTTTGACGAAGCATATCGTGAACTATGAGGCAAACAGACTAGGTTTGATAGCCTCATCAAAAGATTCCAGTAACGATGATCTACTAATCATCTCTTTTAGCTCTGAAGTTTTCCCTGTTTTTTTTTGTATTCACTAATAACCCAATATACTATCGGTTTTGAAATCCCAACAATCACAATATCTTGTAAAGTGTTGATATACTGTAATATGTTGCACTCAAAAGTTACCTAGTACTTGAAAAATCTGCTTTATCATGTCACCTTTTCTTGTGTGTGTTGGGTGTATCCCGTTACAATTTTTTTGTAAGCATTCAAAATTGTCTGCTTTTCAGCGTTACTCAAGTGATACGTTTTCTCTCGTTTCTTTCTAGGAGAATACACACTCATAGCAGTACTGGTGCTAGGTCCTGTATCCATAACTGAAAGCAACAGCTACAGAATTGTAATCTCAGTGCAACTAAAGTTTTCTGTATTAGCATATTACTCACATAATTTACTAATTTTCCAATCAAAGCTCTGAGAAGAACTAATTTATATCGCAAAATAGCTAAGGTAATATGATAATTACGAACGAAATTACCGAAACGCAAACGTGATATAAACAATGGTAAGAATGTCAAAATCTTTGACCATTTACAGCAAAAAGGAATATTGTATAGGGACCTTTCACTTTTATATGTTGGGATCAAATAGTAGGGAATAAAACTATATTAACAAAATTGTATATAACGACAATTTATTTAAAAAGCATTAGAATTCTGAATATTTAGTGCTTCCCCCACCTTCTTTTATAACACCACGGACTCTCTTTGATATGCTTGCCACAAGACGATAACATTCATCTACAGACATTTTCTCCCATTCTTGAAATTTATTTTGCTTCAGAATGTTTCTATTTTTGCAAATATGTTTTGCCACTTTAACCTTTAAAATCTACCACATATGTTCAATGGGAGACAAGTCTGGAGACTGTGCCGGCAACTCCAATAGTCGCACGCTATTATCACAGAACCAAAGTACTGACTATAGTGATTTACGGCATGGCGCATTATCTTATTGAAAATAATATACCGGTACTTCAGCATCAAATAATTTTAAGGCGGACGGCTTTAACACTTCCTCTAACATCTGAATATAAACGTTGGCCGTTCATGCTTTGCATTTTGTGCTAATAAATCGCATATTTGTTATTATTATTGTAAATAATACATTTAACAAAGAGGAAATTATTTTTTTTTAATATATATATATATATTTATATATATATTTAAAAAAAAATAATTTCCTCTTATATATATATATATATATATATATATATATATACTACCGCTCAAAAGTATTTAGGCACTCTTACTGACAGCAAAAATGTATAAAAACTCAGCAAAAATGTTAATAATATATATTTTTATGTACAGATACACGTACATGAATAAAAATATATTTAATAAATGTGAAAATTAAAACGTTTAATTTAAATTTTGCTTTCATCTATGTGACCTCCTCTTGATTTAATAATTGCACCACACAATCGAGGCATTCTCGCAATAAGTTTTACCAGAGTTTCTTGTGTTACTGAGGTCCAACTCGATTGCAATTTGTTCCACACGTCAGTAGCTGATGTTGAAGCCGATTTCCGTACTTCCCGATTTAGTTCTCCCCATAGTAACTCGATTGGATTCAAGTCGGGCCTCTGGGGAGGCTATTCCATAATTTTGAGAGTTCCTTCCTCTTCTAAATCGCGTAAATAGTCTTTACATAATTTAGAGGAATGTTTTGCGTCATTATCTTGCTGGGAGATAAAATTTTGACTCAAAAGTCGAATTCCGGAAGATATTGCGTGGTTTCTTGCCTTCTTTTTTTAATATACCGTAAATTTTCACAATGTCCCTTACACTAGTGCCAGCAAAACAGCCCCAAATGATGATAGAATCTCCACCATGCTTCACGGTAGCAGCAATACACTCTTCTCTGGCACGTTCACCCACAGATCTTCTTACGAATATGCGTCTTAGGGTTCCGAACAGCTCAAATTTGGACTCATCCGTCCATAGGACGTTGTTCCACTCTTCTATGGTCCAGTGTTGGTGTTCACGACTCCATTTAAGTCGCTTTTGCTTGTTTTGTTTGCGTAGTAATGGCTTTTTCATCGCAATACGTCCGTGGTGCTCGGCTTTCTGTAGGCGACGTTTGACTGTAGAAACACTGACTAGTTTTTGGCGACCAACATTTAATTCTGCGGTGACTTCCGGGGCTGTTCTGCGTCTATTTAACTTGCTGGTAACCACTATTCTGCGATCATCTGCAGATGTTGTCGCTTTTGGCCTTCCACTCCGTCTTTTATTAAGAAAACTGCCAGTTTCCCGATATTTCTTTTAAGTTATAGTCAACCGTAGCGTGGTGTATTTTCATTTTTTTAGAAATGTGTCGATTATTTATGCCACTTTTATGGTAAGCTATTATAAGCGCACGTGTTTCCGTACTAATTTCTCTTCGCGGAGGCATTTTAAAAAATTGTCACACGATATTTCGCTCACGACGTGAATAGAGTAACCAGTACCACACTGCAACTGACCATAGGTTACAGATTTCACTACAATCTTCTAGGAAGGTAATTTAAATATTATTACCTACAATCTAACAGATGACTAAATTTACCCAGTAAATTCCGAGGAATTATTATTGTAATTGCACCGCAATAAACAGTTTATGGTAATCCGACCAAGTGCAGGTAAATGATAGTAAACCTTATGCGATATAATGGGTGTTTATCTTACTGAACTACATTTTAAATACGTATTTCATTTTATGTTTTATTTGTAAACATAATACTATATGAATAATCCATGAAAACAGGGGTCCCTAAACACTTTTGAGCGGTAGTGTATATATATATATATATACCTTTTATCCCCACACCTACATATTCATATGAAAAAATCGATATATGTAAGCTTTGTTGTTGATTAGAGCTTGAATACGGTTGAGCTATTGATATAATTACAGTATTTATTTTTCACTTACAAGGTTTTTGTGTGCATATATAATTAAATAATGCAAATAAAATATACATATAATATTCAATGTGCATTTTAAAACCTCCAGACAATCGATAGTGTTATAAATGACAGATGACGTATCTAGCTTGTATATATACTGCCTTTATTAATGTAACTTGAAACAAGAACGTTCATATACAATTTTCGGTTTAATTAAGACCGCAATCGAATTCTTTATATTTCTTCTACATTTCACGTACCACCAAACCGATAACGCAATAGCTGGTTGAAATGAACAATTGGCGCATTGTTCGATAGGTGTTATTGTTCTCTATACGTCGGAGAGGCTACAGATAAGCCGTTGTATGAGATTTCTATTCAAAATGAAATGTGTATCGTTCCAGCGTGTCTATTCTGATTGGCGTTGTGGTTGCAATGCTGTTGTATATCAAACTTCCTTCTATTTTCTTTTCAAAGTGAAATCAATGATGCAACCAACAACTATAACGTGTACAAAAATTAAATTATATATGACGTATTTTATTATTGAATACAGGGATTCAGGATTTTCTTTTCCTTACTCTTATAGTACAATAAATTTCGATGTGGAACAGAATCTATTACCATAACACTTTTCAAGCCATTGCTTCGTTTGAATGGTATTTTTTCCATCAAGAAGCAGTGTAAAATTAAAACAAAAAATTGTTTTTGATCCATTGTTTTGAAAATAACAAAAGTAGCGTGACTCTTAGCACAATAACTCACAAACTAATGAATAGAATATCATGAAATTTTAACAGTTGTCTTTTGAAGGTTAGTACTAACTGAGAGAAAGGTGACTGCAATATAACTAGCGTCATCTATGTGTTAGGCCCGGGACTTTTCACCCCATATGTTATATATATATATATATATATATATCGACGATCTTCTAAGGCCCATGAACTCCCCTTTATTTTATTTATTTATTTATGATGATATTAAAATCTACCACGCCGTTAACTCCTTCAATGATGTTATCTGGTGTCTGCATAATAATTTAAAATTAAATATAGATAAGTGTTTCTTCATGTCGTTTACAAAAAGGGTGTGTAGAATCAATTCCCTGTATTGTATTAACAATATATAGATATATATGTATATTTTTTCTAATTTGTTTCTAATGCATTATGTGTATTACCTTTTATTTAATATTTCGTCTATTTTGAGTGTTGGGCATTTAATAAATTATAATAATTATTATTATTTTATTTATTTTTATTCGGAATTTGAAAATATACTACGTTTTTTGAGTATATCCTAATTAAATTAACAAAAATAATTTCTTAATTTATTCAAAAAACATATCATTACATACTAAAATTATATTTCTGATATAGTAATGTTGCCCTTTCGTATAGCAATCTGACTCACTGTGCTGAGGTGCGACTTGAGATATCCATTCTCAGCATTCTCCATTGAGCGAGGAAAACATCAACCCTAAAAAAAGTTCCGGGGTTCGTACCCGCGACCCCGAGACTAACAGCCAAGCACGCAAGGCTCTGAACCAACAGATAATATTGAATGAATGACTAATTTTCCGTAGTCACCTATACTAAATCTCACTCGCATATTTTTAAAAACATTGCCAAAAGTATTCTTAGCACCTTTCGCATTTACCAACCATGCCATCGAACCGTCCGGATTTCTATAGTTTTGTTTTGTTGTTTGTTGAAAATAAATCGTCATTTCTATGCCATACGCAGGCAAAAAACCAGTTTCGCGAGACTGGTATGCCAAGAATTTTACGATCGTATTCGACCATTGTCGGTTGTTATTGCAAACACTTCATTAGTTATAAAATTATTTATGGAAAACAACACCTTTTATTCCTATTAAGCTTAGCCATTAGAATTCTAAAGAGTGAACGTGTCTATCTTTGGCTTTTACGGTTCAATTTGAACTGTTGATTCTTATTTCCTGAAAGGAAGTAAGTAAAGAAAAGTAACGTGTTGCAATTATATTAATTAAAACTGCATAAAGAAGATAAAAATATGAATAAGTTAATGGATTTCCCTAGGAATTAACGTTAATATAGTCAAATTCCATGTTCTTGACATCGATACAAACGCAGTGGGTTTTAAATTAAAGTCCACGTCTTAAGCAAAGAATAGCCAACAACAACGCGCTACTAAAACCGCATGTTTTTCCTCTTTTATCACCGATTTCGCTCGAGCAAACGCATTCAACATGCATTACTCACTTCGCTAATTAGAAGCATTACGAAATTTCGTATGAAAATAAAATCTTATTCATGTAAAGCGAAGGATATTACTTTAGAAGTGAAATTGAGATCGTTTACGTTCGTTTTTACGTCTGTTTGAAATTAAAAACTCGTTTCTTCGAATTGTCCGCAAAAGTAACACCTTGCTAGGCGAAGACAGTATCTTGTAACATTCCTAGATTTAATTTATTATACCGCGTCTCTCGTTGGAATTTGACCCAAATAACCTCAGTTCGCATTCAACAACAGCAATCCCAAATATGCACGTTTAATACGTATTCGATTCGTGCGTTTCATGTTTTACGCAAGCCGCTGTTAGTGGCAGGAATTCTCGATGGTAATTTACGTGTACGTTGTTACTTTGAACCAGCTGCGATTCTCAAATAACTCAATTTCCCATATGCGTCTCGATCATCGTTGAAAAGTGAATACCGCTAACGAAAGCGTAGGTTTCGAGTGAAGGGTACACGGGCAAAAGGAATCGAATCCAAATGTTAAATAAAATATAATTTTTTCTATACTTTTTCTTCCAATATACGAGGGATGTCTATTAAGTTTTGTATACTGGAACGTAGAGGGGGCCACTAATCAATATATACGTTGTTTTGGAGGGTCTGACTTTATATATACGGTTTCCATTTCATTCAATATGGTTTGAGCGTTCTTTCCTCGCTTTGTAAGGAACTTTATCACAGCACGGTGTTCAATTTCCTCCATAGTTTCAGTTTTCTTCCGGATTGACTTGTTTAGCGGGCAACTATTCGTAAACGACTGACGCTATAGGACTGCAACTTAACTTATGTACTAATGATGAGTCGCCAATCAGAATGACACCTAGCGAGCGCTCCTATCCCCACTCCATCCCCTCCATTCCACGAACTTCTGGACCTCCCCTCGTATATAGCGATATTCTTCTGTAATTTGAGTATTCTTTTGTGTCTTCTTTTTTGTGTATAGGCATATTAAATTCCTTCGGTATTTCTTTTCTTCTGTCTTTAGTTAATCTAAACCTGTCTCTAAAAAAGAAATGGTTACGAAATTTGTCCCAAAAGCAGATCATGTAACAACTATTTGTTTGCCGTAACTAATCGATGAGATTCGAAAAGCCAACCCCAAAACGACAAAGCATCCTCCACTACGACAATGTAAGTTCGCACACAACACGCAGGGCAATGTTTGCGTTTTCGTTTGCTATTATTTTCTTCTGGTACTATACATTTACTCTTGTATTGTAATGGCTGTTATGATAACATTACCATGTATTAAGCTGTATGCTGTTGGATAATAAATTATTATTACTAAATTTTATTGCAATACAATTTAATAATCATCGAATCCACAAAGTAATTCGTCTTCTTTCTCTTGCAGAACCGACACTACCATCCGCCAAGAAAACTAATACACTTCATCAAAGACACAATGCATGAAAAGCAAAAGTAAACCATACCATCGTATGTCGCGAAAATGACCGAATCTACTCCGATCTGCAGATGTAGAGTGCTCTACTTAGGTAGCTCCGTGCCGCAGCAGACCAAAGATGGGCTTCAGGGTATACAAGAGCCTTTGCAGGAACTATATCCGGATCAAGGAGCTACTGGAGCTCGCGGAATCGATAGTTGGCTGAGCGTCTGGTCGAATGGGATCCTTTTGGAGAATGTGGACGAGAATCATAAGAAAATAACTAGGTTCTTTCCAATCGAAAGTTTGCACTATTGCGCAGCTGTAAGGTGAGTTATATTTTCGGGTATTTATTGCATTTATTTAGATGTAATTATTAAGTTTGATCAAGCAAAAAATTGGGAATATTTTCGAATGAACTAAGGTACCTTCTTTAGTTTATCAAAATCTATCATTGTTAAAACGAGGAAGAAGTTATCTTGGTAATTTTGATAACCTCTGTAAAGATTTCTCTTTTCTTTTCTCGATTTATTTTGAACCAAAACGGTTACAGAGTTACGCGAGTGTTTAGCTAGCTAAATTAAGGATTAGAATTATCTTTTACCACCCTTAAGTTAATACATATGCTAAAGTATTCGGAAAAGTCATTAATAACAAACTTCAACGGCTACAATTTGATTTTCTAGCGGGAAGATCTACAACCAACGCAGTATACTGAGTTCTTGATCTAATTTACTGCGAACTTGTTGCAAAATAAAACGTAATCTGTTTGTTCTTCGATATGTCTAAAGCATTTGATGGTATATTTCATTCAGTTTTGTTACATAAGTTATCGGGAATCGAAACCATAAGCGTAGCGTACAATCTTTTGAAGCATGTACATACACTACCGCTCAAAAGTGTTTAGGCACCCCTGTTTCATGGATTATTCATATAGTATTATGTTTACCAAAAAAAAAACATTATAATATAATGAAATACGTTAAAATGTAGTTCAGTAAGATAAACACCCATTTTATCGCATAAGGTTTACTATCATTTACCTGCACTTGGTCGGATTACCATAAACTGTTTATTGCGGTGCAATTACAATAACAATCCCTCTGAATTTACTGGGTAAATTTAGTCATCTGTTAGATTGTAGGTAATAATGTTTAAATTACTTTCCTAGAAGGTTATAGTGAAATCTGTAACCTATGGTCAGTTGCAGTGTGGTATTTACTCCATTCACGTCGTGAGCGAAATATAGTGTGTCAATTTTTTAAAATGCCTCCGCGAAGAGAAATTAGTACGGAAACATGTGCGCTTATAATAGCTTACCATAAAAGTGGCATAAGTAATCGACAAATTGCCAAAAAATTTAAAATACACCACGCTACGGTTGACTATAACGTAAAAAAATATCGGAAAACTGGCAGTTTTCTTAATAAACGACGGAGTGGACGGCCAAAAGCGACAACATCTGCAGATGATCGAAGAATAGTGGTTACCAGCAAGTTAAATAGACGCAAAACAGCCCCGGAAATCACCGCAGAATTAAATGTCGGTCGCCAAAAACTAGTCAGTGTTTCTACAGTTAAACGTCGACTACAGAAAGCCGAGCTCCACGGACGTATTGCGATGAATGGCTTGGACAATCGAAAAGCGAACGAAGCCCGAAGAGTTTTGGCGGTCTGTCATTTTTTCAGACGAAAGCAGATACCGCTAATTCAGTGATGGTGGTCGTACGTGGGTATGGAGACGTTCGTCACAGCAACTGGACGACAAATTTTCGCATCAGACGGTAAAATACGGCTGTGTGAACATCATGGTGTGGGGCGCGATATGGTATGGTGGAAGATCGCAATTAGTAATCTGCGACGGAAATATAAATGCGGCAAAATATATCCAAATATTAACAGAGGGACTACTACCGATATTCGACAACGCCATTTTATCTAAAGAAGACGCCACTTTTATGGGGGATGGAGCACTCTGCCACAAAGCAAGAACAACAACCATATGGAAAGAGGAACGGGGGATTCGGATTTTACCATGGCCAGGGCAGTCACCAGATATGAATCCGATAGAGAATGTTTGGCATATAATCCAGACAAATATGGCGAAACGACCCCGAAAACTCAGCAATAAGGAAGAACTCGTGGCAGCTGTTACAGAAGAGTGGTTAAATATTCCAGAAGACACCATTAATCATTTAATAGATTCTATGTCACGACGACTCGTAGCACTTCACGCAAGTAAAGGTGGATCGACAAAATATTAGTCTAATTTAAAAATGTTAAAATATTTTGTATATATAACGAGAATAGAATCTTTTTTTTAATTAGTAGGTGTCTATTTTATTCTGTCATCCTAGTGTAAATAAAGTCAAATGGAAATTTATAATATGGTACTATGGTGTTATTTGCTATTAACATGTCTTCTACACACAGAAATATGGTAAAAATGTTGATCTTGCAAACAATACTTTTAACAATAGTACCAGTGTATTCTAATGTCGGGGATCGAGTAAGAAATCTATTAACCAGACCCAATATAAAAAATAAATCCCGATCCGGGTATATCCGGTTTTCAATGCAATGTGTGCGTAGTTGTTTCTGCAGGCTTAATTATAAGACACAATTAGTATGTATATATTTTTTTGTATAAGTAGAACTTTATGTAGACGTCGATATTATTTAAAATAATTGGATATTTTACAGACGTTAGTGTATGAGGATTTACATATTTTATGCAGATAAAACCTTCATTAAACGAATTATAAATAAATAAAGTAATGACGACGCTAATCCACACTTACGAACAAAGAATAATAAAATAAAATGTACTTGAACAAATGAACTCGTAAGCATTGCTTACGTAGGCTCTTTTTTGTTGATGATATCATCGCGTATACTGCGACACAATCTTTCATTAACATCTATCTTTCGATAAAACCAAACAATAACATCCCGTTGCAAAAAATAATCTTCCAAGAAGCTTAATAATACGCTAAATATACGGTGCCGTCATCTACGTTCGCAATTATGAAATATAACCACAACTACCAGTTTACGATGAAACCTAGACGTTGTTGCTATTATTTTTTTCGTTTTTTAGTCTTTCGTTCTTCAGACCATGCGCTCGTCAAGTTAATTTATTCCTCTTGAACGATATTCAGCTACCACCTTAGCTTGGAAATTGCCTACTTCCGCGATCTAACGATCTTGTTTTACTATAATTTGATGCGGTGGTAATAAGAAAGAAACGACTGACGTGCATTGATGTTAGAGTTGATCGTAACAATAAAAGGATCTTTTGGTTTAAAATCTCGCGTACACGGGCTTGATTTTGATCCTTATTGGCAGGTAATTAGATAGAAACGAGCTGGAAAATATACTTGCAATAAATTTAAAAGTATCGGGTTAAGAATATGTAATGTGCTCTCGATCTTTGGGAAATAGATAAATAAGCAATAATTATAATTTTATGCCGTTAAAATTGCCTTCATTATTATCAAAGTTTTCCAGAGTATTAGAACTACATCAGTTGCAAGAAATAATAATAAATTTCCCATGATTAATTTTATCCTACCGGCGCATCCACCAAAATTTGAATCTATGAGAAATGTGTGTTCGAAAATGTTGAGACTATTTGAATGTGTTGATATGTCGCAAATGTCTCTCATAGATATCATTGTAAATAAGGGCGTTGGAAAGTTTAAATACAGGCAAATATTATATAATATTAACCTCCTGCTGGCGAGGTACAAATTATGTGGGATAACTGGTGACGTGGTGCCTACTAGATCCCAAGAATTTTAAACACGAAAATCTGTGTGTTCCACATAGCTCCATCTCTCACGTGCTTCTAATTGGTTGTTTGATTAATGTTTTTGACCGAACATTTGTAGATCAAATATACGTAATATCAAGTTTGTATCTCGAAGTGTTGTTGTGCTGTGGCTAATTCTCGAATTGTGTGTTGTGATTGTTCATAAAAATGGATCCTGTAAAATAAGGAGCCGTAATAAAATACCTCCAGTACAAGGCCATGACGCTAACTCAAATTCATAAAGACATAGTTATGGCAACTATTGGTGAGTCTGCAGTTTCTTATGATATAGTCAAACGCTGGTGTCGAGATTTTAAATGGGGAAGAATATCTTGTGAAAACCAACATGTTGGTGGACATCTCACACGTCTAACGTGAATCTAATTACCTGAAATCGTCGCTGGAAAATTGATGTCCAAATGTGGTGTCGTAAATTGGTTTGGTATGTAGCCCCGTCTTGATACCAATTGATTTTCTTCCTATGGGGTTACCTTAAATCCAAGGCATATAGCAACTGCTCAACTCCTTCCCAACTCCTCAGTCTCTGAATAAGTTAAAAGGGAATATTCGAAGAAAAACGGAAAAAATTTTGTCTAACGTTTAGAAAAGTGCCAACAAAATAACACACCTAAAAGACGCAATTTTTAAGAAATGAGTATCCAAAGCTTGTATTTTAATAAAAGAAGTAAACATTTACTCTTCACAGATATAGCAGTAAACTCCACTCACACAAATTTATTTATTATGCGGAACGCAGCGTTTCGAGAGCACGTGGGCTCTCATTGTCAACCGTGTTACCGACTGGCAATGAGAGCCCACGTGCTCGAAACGCTGCGTTCCGCATAATTAATAAATTTGTGTGAGTGGAGTTTACTGCTATACCTGTGAATTGTACATCCACACAGTCCTTGGAATCGTCATTTAAACATTTACTCATTAAACCCGGCTATTATTTGGAAATGACTTTCGGGACACCTTATATAAGGTCAAGTCTAATACCGTTTGTAGTTAAAAATTAAGCTCTTGATCAACTATAACGTGTTACACTAATAGTTTTATATTATAAACGTAATAACTGCAGCGTTTAACTTAATTTTCCATGTATATACGAGTTTCGCTTTTGCGTAACAATACAACGAGCAAGAATAACGATCTTCGCCTGCTAATTTCTCTTTTCGACAATTACAAGGCGACGAAAAAAAAAGAATTATCCCGATTTCTATACCATCTCACGCGCTGATTATTCCATCTGTTACATCCGGAAATTACTTAAGGACACCATGCTCTTTTGTTCGCAGGTATGTTCTAGTCCCGGAAAAAAATACGCTGCACACGCCAAGTCCTCGCTTCCTGCCGTTAGATTCGCCATTCGCGAGGACTCCGAACCCCGTCCATCCACCGCTGTTCGCCGCCATCCTGAGACGTACCACCGGCATAAAGGTGTTGGAATGCCACGCTTTTATCTGCAAAAGGGAGGTGGCAGCTAACGCCCTTGTGAGGTGCTGCTTTCATGCCTACGCGGACTCCTCCTATGCCAAACAAGTGGATACTGCCGGCAGCATATACGGGACTATAGCTTCTGAAAGGATATCTAAAGAAAAGGTAAGTGTTGAATCTATCCACGAGAACGCAGTGGTAATTCTCTTGGTTTAGTTAACAATTAAATAAAGCAGAGTTTTATTTTACAATGATTTGATAACTAGCTTTGTTTGACTATATCTGTAACATTGCTCTACCAATAATGCAGAATGTTTCCTAATAGTAAGTTTGTTAACGATCTAATTTACTCTTTAATATCTACATTAATGACATTTTATAACTCTTTAATTGTAAAGTTATGGCATACACTGATGACATAGAAATAATTAGTAATATCACATCTGCAGTTGAAACGTGCACTTATTTATTTTCAATACTCAGTTTCTAATATTGGGGTGGGAAAAAAACATTTTTTTTGAAATATAAATAATGCCATGAAAGTAAAAATTGGAATTCTAGGATAAAGACAAGTTGTTTGGCTTCATCTCGTAAATTTTCAAATGAATTAAATTTATATTTACCAAACAGGTTTAATATTTTGTATTATAATGCATTTTGATCGTTAAGATGTTTTTCTAAATTACATTAAATATCTAATAACATTAATAAAGATTCATTTTTAACATTTCAGGCAATAGCAGCGTTAACGCTTATAGAATAAAGACTACAATAGAACAATTCTAAAGTGTCGCACATGCACAGATACACACAAACTAAAATAATGGTGTTATTGTTGCTTTTCCTACGGTATTACTGAAAACTAACTTTCGTGCTTCAGGTTGAAGATTGGAAAATGAGCCGTTCTCAGTCGGGTTCCACCATGACCATCAATACGATTGGCAAATCCAACGACGAAATTAGTATATATAACGGCGATGAAAACCACAAAGTTTGGGCTGGCTCCCAAGATAATTTGGACCAAATATATGGGGTGTATTCCTCATCGACCATCAGTAGACCTTCCCGACCTAGACAAATATCAGCTCCCGTGTCTGTACCACCTCCACCAATGAAGGAGAAAAACAAGAAGAAGAATAAGAATAAAGCTTTAAGTGAAAGTAGGGAGGAATTGTACCCTATGATGAATGGCAAGGCTAGTAGTGTCTCAGGTAGATAGCATGTAGCTGTATGGTTGCATAATTCACAGGTCTTCCAGTAAATTCCATACCACACAAATTAATAATTTATGGACTCTCTTCGTCGACAATAAGACGCTCCATTGCAAATAAATTATTAATTTGTGACGTTTACTGTGATACTTGTGAAGACAGTTTTCAAATGGCTAATCAGAATTAATTTTTACCAAGGTACCATGCTAAAACCAAGGAACCATCAACCATCTCTACAGCAACCGATCTACATCATGGCACCACCTCATCCCCACCAAACCTTACCGAATCCCAAGTTCATGAAGCATCACGGCAATACCTTCTCGCATAGACCTAGGGGGAAGATGCTGATACCAGCAAGACCGATCCCCCCGCCTCTAGTACCTGTTGGGCCAGTAATCATACCAGCCACCATGACCAAACCGAAAAAAAAGAATAGCAAACACGCCGTCGAAGAACCCATCTACATGCCGAGCAATCGGGCCCTTTCACCTGTCGCCAGCTACCAACCCGTGAATTTCCCTCACGAAGCTTACCTAATGCAACACTACGCCACTATGGAGTCGCCGAAACATAAGCAGAAAAGAGATAAAAGCCAGGAGAAGCAGATACCTAAGATGAATAAGAAATTGACCCAAAGTATGAACGGTTTGGACGATCCCAATTTAACCGATGAAAGTCCGTTTAACACCGGGATTTATAGAAAGAAAGGGCACCTCAACGAAAGAGCTTTCTCCTATTCAATTAGGCAGGAACATCGATCTAGGAGTTACGGTTCTCTGGCGAATCTAAAATTCGCCACACCAATACCTAACGGAGCGAATGATGTAAGTTTTTCTGCATGAAGAAGTTAAGTTTAAGGATTTGACCGAGAATCTTTTGTTTTCAAGGCCGAGGATAGGGAGGATATGAAGAAAGAAAGGGAAATCATGCAAATGGTACACGATCTAGACCTGTCGGGGGACGAAATTGAACGATCCGAGGTTCCGAGGGGGATGTACGAAGCTAGGGGGGGTCCTCAAAGTTCTTTAATCGTTTCACCTCAGCAAATTAACGGAAAAGGGTATCGAAGATAGGTGAGAAAAGAATTTCCATTGCTCGATTAAATTTTATTGTTTATTTCCTAATTCAGACGAAGAAGCCGTCACCAAATCGACTGATAGTATAGGACAAGAAGAAGACTCGATAGAATTCGTATTAATGAAATGTGGGTGACGTCTTGATCTAGATCTGTATATACACATGGAAAACGTTACTTTTTTTTTAATATATTCATCTCGTTCGAATGGATTTGCTCAATTTTACGTTATAGGAATGGAAGGTAAATAAAGGGAGGAGGGAAATAAACTCTTACTTTGAAAATCGACAAATACCCGAAGATATTTCTTATTTAACCTAGGTAAGCTATATATAACGATATTAAGAGAAGTATATATACATTTTTATCGTGTAATTTTTCTAATTGTTATAGATTATTATATGGAGTGTTCGATAAAAACGTAATTAAACTCGTAGATATCCTACTGACTGCGCCATTGCTAAGATTTTTCAGTTCTTTTGCTTCAAACTCGTATCAAAATTAACGGAACTTTATTGAACACTCTATATATAACAATAACACGTCCCACTACCAAATAATTTATTTTAGATTTATATACATATTAAATATATTAATAATTATAGTAAAAAAATGAATTAATTCTAGACTAAGCGATAGTACCTTGTTTTTTTTTTTGTATTAATTGTTTGTATTTTTTTTTTTGAAAGTAAGATATATATGAGTATATAGTAATTATTATTTGTATTTCTATATATTTTTGTACATAAAAAGTATATATTAGTACATACCATAGAGTTTATAACGTTGTAGTATAAATAAGTATATAGTATGGTTTAAATTTTTTGCAATTAATTGTGTAAAATAGTGTCTTACCTTCATTATTTTTTATTAATTGTCGTTCAAAGAAGAAAATGTTCACAGATTATTATAAAATTATTATTAAAAGATATATACAGTCATTAAAATAATAATAATAGCGATAATATAACCATTTTTTTAACTTAATAATAAATAAAATGTTTTAATTTTTAATTAATCTGAAATATATACAGTGTATTTCGTATTAGATGAAGTGTATTGTATATATTTTCGTGTTTTTTTCTATTTTCTTTTTGTACTAAATTTAATATAACAGGACCCAACACCTAAAGCACTTATTTGACTTAGTCATGGCTAGAGACGATTATAATTTTATAATACGATATTATAAATAATATAGTGCCATTACGAAACAATTGTAATGAGAGATTTTGTTTATTTTCTTTTTCTTTTCTGATGAACCACACCCTACGCATTCTATTCTATATTTTTCCCAATGGTGAAAGTATTGAGTTTCCCTGACAAGAAGTGAGCCATTAACATTTTATAGTTAGTTAGTTAGATGGCAATCAAGTAACCTATGGAATGCATTTAAGCATGGTTTTATATTGTAATTAGTTTATAGAACAATGAGTTATTACTGAAATGTGTATGGCAAATGTTTCGGTACCGATTACAAGGTAACGCTAATAGCGTTTCAAGAACACAAATGTTGTGGTATTAAATATCTCACTATAAATATCTACTTAAGACTAAATGATAGTAATTAAATACCAAATCAATTAAATACCAGCTTTTTCTCAATGAACACAAGATGAAGGCTTGTATTAGATTATCTGAGCAAAAGCTTCAAAAACTAAAGCATTTGGAAAGTTGAACAGGAAGAAAAATAGGTATAACACATGGGCTGAAAAGTCCTGGGCCTAACACATAGATGATTATTGCAGAGATTATTGCAGTCACCTTTCTCTTAGTTAGTACTAACCTTCAAAAGACAGCTGTTAAAATTTCATGATATTCTATTCATTAGTTTGTGAGTTATTGTGCTAAGAGTCACGCTACTTTTGTTGTTTTCAAAACAATGGATCAAAAACAATTTCGTGTTTTAATTTTACACTGCTTCTTGATGGGAAAAAATACCGTTCAAGCGAAGCAAAGGCTTGAAAAGTGTTATGGGGACTCCGCTCCATCAGAAACAACAATAAAACGTTGGTTTGCTGACTTCAAACGTGGTCGTAGAGACACCGATGATGCAGAACGCAGTGGACTTCCAAATAAGGCGGTAACACCAGAAAACATGAAAAAAATCCACGGAAACGTTTTGAATGATCGAAAAGTGAAGTTGCGTGAGTTAGCTGACATCGTAAAGATATCAAAAGAACGTATTGGCTTTATATTGCATGAGCATTTGATTATGAGGAAGCTCTGTTCAAAGTGGGTGCCGCGTTTGCTCACTGATTCTGAGCAGTATTTGGCCATGTTTAAACGTAACAAACCGGAATTTTTGCGTCGATATGTGACAATGGATGAAACATGGATCCATCACTTCACTCCGGAATCAAAACGATCGTCATCTGAGTGGACAGCAACTGGTGAACCTCGTCCAAAGCGCCCGAAAGCACAACAATCGGCTGGAAAGGTTATGGCCTCGGTATTTTGGGATGTGCGTGGTGTAATATTCATCGACTATCTTGAGAAAGGAAATACCATCAACAGTGAATATTATATAGCGTTATTGAAGCGTTTGAAGGCCGAAATTGCAAAGAAACGACCGCATATGGCACAGAAAAAAATGTTGTTTCATCAAGACAACGCACCGTGGCACAAGTCAATCAAAACAATGGCAAAACTACATGAATTGAACTTCGAATTGCTCCCACATCCACCGTATTCGCCAGATTTGGCTCCCAGCGACTACTGGCTGTTCGCAGACCTCAAAAAAATGCTAGCCGGTAAGAAATTTCGCACGAATGAAGAGGTTATCGCTGAAACTGAGGCCTACCTCGGGTGAAGTCGCTGATATCACTTGATCGTTCTACGAAAGTGGTATTGAAATGTTAAAGCGGCGCTGGAATGATTGCGTTGCTCTTGATGGAGATTACGTTGATGAATAAAGCTAATTTTGAACCAACGAAACCGTGTTTTCTTTGTTAGGCCCGGGATTTTTCAGCCCATGTGTTATATATTATAGGTATGGTAGTAAATCTATTTGAGTGGACTGATCTGTATATCATTGCACTTTGTTCCTATAGAAATATATCACCCCTCGTATGTGGTAAAAATTAGATTTAGAGTATAAGCTATATTGGTGAAAAGTTAAGGGAAAGTCGTCAGATCTTGTAGAAATCGATTAAATCAATGGAAATTAGAGAGGAATATGTTTTGATTGAAAGTTTGTATTAATTTCAATTTTCGTGTGGAGGAAATATGTAGATTATACAACAGGGTATATCTGAAGATGCAGCAAGCTCTTCTGCTCATCAATAAGCAATTTAGACTATGAGTAATGGTATCAAAAGTCTTAACATTTTGACGAATATTTCGAACTTTAACTTTTCATTAATACGTAACCCAAAAATTTTAGCATAAACTTCTATTGGTTAACACCATTCAGACTTCTAAACTCAGCAGACCATTTTTGGGTAAATTTTTTACCATCAAAACATTTATTGATATTTCTACAATTTCTTGTAATTTTGCAATTTCCCTACATAAATATTAAGGCTATAGAAACGAGAGCTTATCTCTTACACACAAAAATACTTCGGTAAAATGTCGATATTGCAAATAATGCACTTAACAATAGTACATACACTCATTTCCGCAGGTTTAATAACCATTTAACAACGGTGAAAGTTTCTGGACATACTGATGTAGCAGAGATATAATTCTTTCAATATCAGTACTGATAAATAAGTTATATGTAGGTATGCAGAGTTCGTTAGACATTCCACGACTAGAGTTCAGATTCTTATCTATACAAAGTGTTACAAATATACGCATAAGTAGGTCAGATTTTCTCAAAAAAGAATCGCTAAAATATGGTTTTTATGGATTTTGTTTTCGATCCATTCAGTCCTCTAGAAATCAAGAATGAAATCAATAGCACAAAGGTAATAATATAATAAGAAACTAAACTAACTTCTAAGTTACGTAAGAGCCATTCATTATCATAATCAGATGTGCTAATTTTTTAACAGGAAACTTTTGTCTTCTCCCAAACAATTAGTATATTTTTATATTTCGAAAATGTTATTTCAACAACGACTCATATAATTGGTATGTAATGACTTTTTTTGCTGTGGCAGGTAATGGTTGAAAGCCATCACTTTTTGTCATTATACTATTAAATGTATCCAGTACAGTTGTATCAGGAACAATTTTTATTAATTCTCGTAATATTCGGCATGAAATACAACTAACTTTGATAAAAATATTTCGGCAGTCTCCAGCTTCTTGATTGAGCTACTTAATAGAGCATGGTGAGCTGTAATATACGTCAATAAGGATTATTTCAAGGAGAACTTCCAGAAATTTCGCTGAGTGTAGTACCACAACGTATCAGAAACACAAAATATTTCTGTGATATCTAAAAATCATTCAGAAGAATTAGTTCCAATACATTTATGTTAAGTGGAAACAACACGGTAGAAATTTCTGGGAAAACTACAGAACAATACCTATATTATTTTACAGTGTCATTACTGTAATTAATTATTTACGGTATTGTTACTGTAATTCTACACACGTCTGTATATATACAGACAGCACAGTGAATTACTAGTTACGTCGCTGTATATCGGGGATGAATCGTGATACAACATTCGTTTTATTTCTTTTCGTCAGATTGCCGATTTAATTCAGACAAGAAGTCGCTTTACTTGTCCCATATTGTCGAACATACGGAGGCAAACGGTTCGGTTGAACGCAATGTCCGGGTATACAACTTTGATTAACGAAAATACGATCGAGTTCTCTATTACTTTCCCAAAAGACGACCCTAAACTTGAAATGCGGATAGCAGACAGAAGAATAAACCAGTTCTACCACATCACGTATACAATTCCAAATTATACCCATAGGACTATTCCACTTGAGACTGTTATCCACAGCAAGGCCCAAAAGGCGTGCTGAATGTTGTAACATCATAGTCGTAGGTATTGAGAGATAGAAGCTGAGGCTAATTCATTTCCTTCGGTGTTAAGAGCATAATGTTGGTTTTATTGTGATTAAAAATTAAGCTATTAGCAGTTAACAATTATTCGAGTAACGTTAAGTATCCGGAGCCACCTCAAATGAATATCTCACAACTACCAAAGAAGTGTCATCGACGTAGTTCATCAACATGGGCCTATTCTCCAAATAAATAACAAATAGTAGTGGCCCTAAGATACTGCCTTGAGGTACGCCCTTACAAATATAAATGGGGTTTGAATAAACACGAACACCATTAGAGTTGATCTCAACTGTCTGCCGCCTATGACTCAAGTAAGATTTGAACCAGGATAAAGATGTGTTTTGAACACTATATCGCTCCAGCTTACAGATTAATTTAGAATGGTCTATGCCTTCCATAGATCAAGCAGAATACAACATGGTAAGCTCTTACGCTCCAAGGTGGTAGTAATAAATAAATAAATTTCAATATCTCTACCTCTAAGGAATCCATGCTGATGACAACTAATCGAATTAGTGGAATTTATTTAAACCATGAGAAATTCTTCCCATTAAAGCAATATTTTTAGAAATGATCACGTTTGATAAGGCATCCAATTATGTCCACTCCAATTATCTAGTTCAACACGGACTCAATTCAGTGGCGTCATCTTTAATTCAGCACCCCAAACAAATCGATGTACAGAAATCTGTTTCACCTTCAACTAGCGGTGCATTTAATTTGATAAGTGTCTCCATCTATTGACGGTGAACGAACTAGAAATACGAGTTTCTCGCGCTCACGGTTAACATCTGTTACGACCAGTAACGGCTCAGATAATACACGAAAGTATAATAAAACCATTAAGTTCGTAAGCGCTTGGGAATTTACGATCTAGCTTTCTAGGTAAATAAATGGTATTTACACCTGTCGCCCTGCGCGTGACACGGCAGAGGTTGAATGCTAGGAAAATATAAATTTTCGTAGTAAGCCGAGAAGGAATCGGCTTGGATTATAAACTAAATTGTCTAGCATTTCACCTTCTTTTTATACGTCCTTTATCTTGACATAAGAACCTCATCCACACCGGAAGATTTGGCTCAATAGGATGCAATGGGTACGTTGATGTTGGTTGAAATTATCATCGATAAAGATATTCAAAACAGCTGCTAGTTCTTACGATGGATTTGAAATTGTGACTTAGCATTTAAAACGATAATCAAGTGAAACTTCCACGCATAAGAAAACTGTAATTTTAGATAATTCTCCGTTAAAGTAACTGGTTTCGCTGTGAGAACCACAAATACATTTCGAGAGCTTCCGAAGAAAAAGCCGATGACAATAAAGCTATCCTATACAGTTACGCAATTCAAAAAAAGTAACTGTAACGTTATAACGTGTTCAAATAATCCACAAAAGACATCATCGTCTCTACAGCGCTTAAAAGGAGCAAGCAAGTGCGTACAGATATGAATAACAGCAACTCTTCGGTGCGTGCCATATGTTCGCTTGATCTTTTTTATTAGCGCAACATGACAAAGGATACCCAACGTAATGGAAGGCGAGGTGTATTGTAACCAAACTCGAGAGGTCGTTTCAGAAACGTGACATGCAGATAATGGAATAATAATTACGAAAGATTTTTTCATTAAATATTATATGAACAGTAAGAACATGTTTGCTTTCCAATCAAAATCAAATATCATTTTTTTTCCAATTTGATGTTGGTATTCTCTCAAACTTTCGGCTGTAATATGGGGAAGTATCAATTACAATTACAGAGTTTAGCGGTGGAAAAAGTAATAAGCAAATATCTTCACAAGATTCATCTCTTAACACATGGGCTGAAAAGTTCCGGGCCTAACAAAGAAAACACGGTTTTTTTTTGGTTCAAAATTAGCTTTATTCATCAACGTAATCTCCATCAAGAGCAACACAATCATTTCAGCGCCGCTCTAACATTTCAATACCACTTTTGTAGAACGATTTATCTTTTGCATCAAAATAGGCCTCAGTTTCAGCGATAACCTCTTCATTCGTGCGAAATTTCTTACCGGCAAGCATTTTTTTGAGGTCTGCGAACAGCCAGTAGTCGCTGGGAGCCAAATCCAGTAAATACGATGGATGTGGGAGCAATTCGAAGTTCAATTCATGTAGTTTTGCCATTGTTTTGATTGACTTGTGACACGGTGCGTTATCTTGATGAAACAAAATCTTTTCTTTGCCATATGCGGTCGTTTCTTTGCAATTTCGGCCTTCAAACGCTCCAATAACGCTATACAATATTCACTGTTGATGGTATTTCCTTTCTCAAGATAGTCGATGAATATTACACCACGCACATCCCAAAATACCGAGGCCATAACCTTTCCAGCCGATGTTGTGCTTTCGAGCGCTTTGGACGAGGTTCACCAGTTGCTGTCCACTCAGATGACGATCGTTTTGATTCCGGAATGAAGTAATGGATCCATGTTTCATCCATTGTGACATACCGACGCAAAAATTCCGGTTTGTTACGTTTAAACATGGCCAAATACTGCTCAGAATTAGTGAGCAAACGCGGCACCCACTTTGAACAGACCTTCCTCATAATCAAATGCTCATGCAATATAAAGCCAATACGTTCTTTTGATATCCTTACGATGTCAGCTAACTCACGCAACTTCACTTTTCGATCATTCAAAACGATCTTGTGGATTTTTTTGATGTTTTCTGGTGTTACCGCCTCATTTGGACGTCCACTGCGTTCTGCATCATCGGTGTCTCTACGACCGCGTTTGAAGTCAGCAAACCAACGTTTTATTGTAGTTTCTGATGGAGCGGAGTCCCCATAACACTTTTCAAGCCATTGCTTCGCTTAAACGGTATTTTTTCCCATCAAGAAGCAGTGTAAAATTAAAACACGAAATTGTTTTTGATCCATTGTTTTGAAGATAACAAAAGTAGCGTGACTCTTAGCACAATAACTCACAAACTAGTGAATAGAATATCATGAAATTTTAACAGCTGTCTTTTGAAGGTTAGTACTAACTGAGAGAAAGGTGACTCCAATAAAACTAGCGTCATGTGTTAGGCCCGGGACTTTTCAGCCAATGTGTTACTGTTGACCACGACCATGAAATGCTGTTATTCACGTTCTTACACCTTCTATTAGTATCCGTCTCTTCGAAGTTGCTGTGGTGTCAGTCTAAACTTTGTCAACAAAAAGAGCAATACCCACGATTCATCAATGTACTCGACCTTCTTGTCTGCATTTTTAATAGCTTTTAAATACGTGTTTCTCCATCTTATAATTTTATCACGTTTATTCATAATACTTTCTTTACCAAGCTTTTTAAATACAAAATCGATATCTAGCAATGGATTATAAAGAATCGTTCTCTTAAAGTTGGGAACATCGTTATCCATATTAATATTAGTATACTGTTAAGCGTTGGAGAAATATTACTTAAAAAAAAGGAATCCACACGGTAGATGAATTTCGGGCAGAATTTCCAAGTTTTTCAGTAACATATGGCAAGTTATTGAAGAATCAGTGGCAAAATTCCGTGAAACAAGATCTGTGTCCCGAAAACCAAGAGGTGGTAGACCATCAGAACGGACGGTTGAAAATATAGCAGACGTCGAGGAGCGAATAACTCAACCACCCAACAGATCTTTTCGCAAACTTTCATAGTAAGCGCAACATTCATATGGGACATGCCAGACAATCGTTCAAAAAGATCTACACAAATTTCCATACAAGTTTCACTGCACGCAGGAGCTTGCTTTTTAGGTGCGATGAATAATGATGGTCTTCTTGACAAATTCTTCTTCTCAGATGATGCATGGTGTCACTTCATCAGGATATATAAATGAGCACACAGTCTGGCCTAGTGAAAATCCACATGAAATTCTTGAGAGGCCCTGGGATTCTTAAAAAATATGGATTACGCTTGCTGTTTCTCGTAGACGGATTGTTGGTCCAATATTCTTTAATGATACCATAGCACTTTATTACAACCATTTCTAAATCAGTTATATTACGACGAGCTGAAGGATATTTCCAGTAAGATAATGCGACACCCCATATGACAATGGAAACCATGGAATTATTACTTGAATTCTTTGATAATCGGATGGTAGGCGATTTGGCAATTATGGATTCTTTTGTATATTCACACCCGAAAGAAAATAAAATATTTGCAAATCCTCCTTATACAATGGACGAACTTACTGAAGCTATTCGAAATGTTTGCATGCAAATTACACCACATAATTTAGGGAATGCCTTCAATAACTTCAATAACCTATTCTGACTGGACCACCTACACTTAAGCGCTGTCACTAACGCCACAGTCAATTTACACGTTTTTAAAGCTATTGTACCACCTTAATCTTGAAGAAGAACAATTTCATGGCTTGCTAGAGGATAAATTTAATTGATCATACAGCATAAAGTGCATACACAGGCTTCCACGATCAGATATGACAGTAAACAAGATATTTCCGGGATTGGATCGTGTTATACTGCAAAATCTAAAAGAGATGGATAACAGTTAAAGGTAGCAAAAATATACAAGCAAATATCAAGCCATTAAAATGTAGGATCATATATTTTCTCTAACATGCATAAATATTCCAAACTTAATCTGATTTTTCTGACGAATTAATTCAGCAAACGTTGTCTAACGGTGATTTTATTGCTGTGGAATGAAGCGATTACATTCTGGCGGTTAAAATAAGTCATAAAATGTTGATCAAATGATACTGCGAATGTACACCGTTAAGAGTAAATAATCTGCCATCTACGTATGTGTATATAAATTTTTTACAATTTTAATGTTCCGAGAGGAGAGGTATCAAATAAATCCTTAACGATTAGAATCGTGATGTAAGGTGAAAATTTTACGTGGTCATCATGAAATGACCGATGTCCTCGTACACTTTCTAGGATCCGATAGCTTATTGTGTAATTGCTGGCAAATAAAGGGTTTCGCTAGCTCAATTAAATAATTGGACGAGTTAACTTTATCTGGCAATGAAGCGTTGTTATTGGTGTATGTTCGTGTTCGTCGTGGACACAGAAGTTCATGAGGAATTGCTGTTTTCCGAGAGTTTTGGTGGTAAAGGTTGATCGATATTAAAGGTTTTGTAAGGTAAAAGAAACTGCGGTGGATGGAGCAGCAATTTTACAAGCCTTTTGAAGAGAAGATACCCGTGGTGTTTACAATTCACTGCAGCACTCACTAACAAAATCTAGTAGTTAAAAAATTAGTTAGATTCCGGATTAAAATCACCCAGCAGAAATATATAATGATTATTGATTATTTTGCTTTTTATTAGCATTATAAATTCCGAAGTTTCCTTAGCGTGCAAGTCTTGAAAGAGATTTCTAAATTTAAGAAGGTTTTATAAAATAATACAAGCAAGAACAAGACGGTATTCAAAGCAAGTCGTCTTTTCTTTCCACTTTTCCAACATGTAACAGCGTTGGTTTTATATTATGAAGTTACGACACCTCCTTTTTGTGGTATACATTTTTTTTCTTCAGTATCTATGGCTTCTAGTTCTTCTTTCCTTATGGATGTACAGTGAAATTTCTCTTGAACGGACACCAACGGGACCAACTGAAGACGTCCGTTCAGGAGGGGTGTCCGCATAAAAGAAAATCGTGTTTTAACGAAAAATGAATATATTAAAGAAAGTGGGACATTTAAATCGTATATGTATATAAATGTTTTTAAAATAAATAAGAAACTTTAAATTTAAGAAAAAAAAGTTTATTTTTTTTAGATATATACATACAAAGTATAGTATATGTACAAGATACATAGATGTAGTATGTAATACAAAACAATGAAATGAATAGTCACTTTAAGGACGCAAAAATTCATATATTGTTGTTTGTCTTCTCTTTTTCTTTAAAATGGCGTCTTGAAATCTTATTTCTAATTTAGAAAGAAGGTCCAAAGACTCTGTATCTCCAAGATTTTCCACAAAACTTTTGAGCTGCTTGGTCAGGGTAATAGCCTTACCATAATTTGGGATAGCTTCTGTTGGCACTGGAACATCATCGACACCAGAATCTGCCGAAAGTTCTTGTATTTCAACTGGATTTGCAATTTCTTGTTCTGAATCTGGATCTTCATCTACATTCAAAAAATCATTAAGGTTTTCATTATCCGTCAATTTCAATAAATTCTTATTTTTGAGGATATCTAAGAGTACACTAAGAGGCAAGGACAGATGTATCAGCCTCAGTTAACTGGTCTTCACTTTGCATATTTACATGATTAAATCCTGGTTTGCGGAAGCAATTTTTTACTGTCTCTTTGGTTATTTGGTCCCAAGCGGTTTTTGTCAAATAAACTGCATCCAGTGGTGTAATTTTCTTAATTAACTCAAAAGCTGTACCGGCAGTTTCAATGTTGACTAGCAGATGTTTGAGTATTAGACTTCGGTAATAAGTTTTAAAATTCTTTATAATCCCCTGGTCAAGTGATTGACAAGCTGATGTACAATTAGGGGGTAAATATAATATTTTTATATTATTTAAGCAAACGTCTTTCGCATTGTCTAGAAATAACAAAATGTTTCTTTTTTCTTTAACGATTTCCCAATGTAGGTCTTGCAACCACTCTGTCATAATTTGTCCTGTCATCCAAGCTTTCTTATTGCATTTCCAAGTTGCAGGCAGGTTATTTGTATTAATGTTTTTAAAAGCTCTGGGTTTAGCTGCCCTACCAATGACTTGGAGTTTTTCTTTTTCACCGGCCATATTTGCACAATGCAAAATTGTACACCTCTCTTGGGAATACTTATCCCCAACACATTTTTCCTTCTTTAATGTAAGCGTTTTGTCGGGTAGAGCTCTAAAATACAGGCCTGTCTCATCGGCATTATAGATGTCTCAGTGAATATCCCTTAATCGAAGAAGGATTTTTTTTAAAAGCGATGAAACGTCTTCAGCATTAACCGAAGCTCCTTCTCTCGAAATCGCTTTAAAACTTATATTGTGTCGGATTCTAAATTTATTGAGCCAACCAGAAGAAGCACTGAATGTAGAATGTCCCAAAGAAGCGGCTATTTCTCTTGCTTTACATCGTATTAGCGGACCTAAAAAAAATAAGTTTTTTGCGTTTTTGTCACGACAAACCTATTGGTAATCTCACTTTTTTTATCTATTTTAGAATTTAATATGAAAAGAAAATCAACGCATTAATACAAGAAAACCTTATCTAAAAAAAACATATGCATACCTGTTAAAGGAATCTCCGTATGTCGAGCTGCTGTAAACCAGTCATAGCAGAATTTGCCAATTTTAGTACCATCATTCGTCAAAAAGCTTCATTTTTCATTCAAATTGCTGTTCGACATCCATTTGTTTAGAAGGATTTCTTCATGT
The DNA here is from genome assembly GCA_023509865.1 of Trypoxylus dichotomus. NCBI lineage: Eukaryota > Metazoa > Arthropoda > Insecta > Coleoptera > Scarabaeidae > Trypoxylus > Trypoxylus dichotomus. The sequence goes on along the minus strand of CM042082.1, from coordinate 30,937,334 downwards.
TTAATTATATCTGCAGCTTGTGTTTTTCCAATATTGAAACGCTTGGATAAGTTCCTTACACTTAATTTCTCTTTATTGTAAACTTCAACAATCTCAATTTTTTGTTTAAGCGTGAGAATTTTTCTATTTGGAGTCATTTCTACAATGAATGTGTCGCACGCTGTGTCTTTTCCGCATAGACATCAGACTAATATTGAAAGTAGATTCAATCGAAAGCGTACACCCAAAGAATAAGAACGGTAATTCCCCGACCAACTTGGGAAAGTCCCTAATTCACGCCAGGCAGGAATGCACGATATAGGCTGCGTTTGTACCGAAAGATTAAAGTCGAAGAGAAATGCAATAGCAATACTCTCGATATAAAAATAAGATAAGGCGTTTCTTTTTATTTTATTTTTTGTCCGGTTAAGAGAGCATTTTCTCGTGTCCGCGTCCGTTCAAGAGAATGTCCGTCCAAGAAAGAGTTAATACAATGGAAATTATATGAGAGCTGGTCGGGACCATGAGAAACTGTCCGTTTAAGGGAGGTGTCCGTGTAAGAGGGGTGTCCGCGAAGGGGAATTTCACTGTATATAACTCATCTATAAATTCTACAAATAATATGATATTTTAAAGAAAACATAAAGCTCTAAATTCATTAAAAAATATAAGCAAAAGATTTTACATTTACACAAAGCAAATTGTATTACCTGCATAGATGTTTTTGAGACTACTATATCTACTACTAATATCGCTCCTAATTTGCTAAGATTAATTCAATGTTAGAATACTCTTTTAAACTGTTAAATTTGAACATTAAGAAGCGATTAAATATCCTAAATAAGATTATTAGGAAACGTTTCTTGCATGGTATATTATTATACTATCTTTAGACTACAATCGCCGAAATTACCAGTCGTAATTTCGTGTACGGAGTATACATAGGTACACTTTATCGTTTAAATATCGTGCGCATCACTTCAATTGTTGTTGGGGCAAGCTCGTTTCGTCGTTCTTTATCTCTTAAGCGGTGCACAAAGCGAAAATATTAAACCTACTGATGTTAGGTCCGCGGAACACTACATTCAGTCCTAACCAAGCCACCGATGAGTGAAGCAAAAGTTCTATGCTCCCTCGCGATGATTTCAATGCTAGATAAAGACGTCCTCTCTGTGTTTATTAAAACAATAGACTGTTGAAGTCGTAACTCGCGTGCTATCGGGATTAACTGCTATCAAGTTAATTGTGTAACCGATTAAAGATTGTTGGTGATTTTTGTATCAATTATTAAAGACTTTAATTGTTAATAGTGCCGATTTGATATTTACTTTTAACGTAGGTAATTAATTCGATCGAATAAATGAATACTTCGAAGATGTGATTTAAATGAATGTGTTTGTTACGGGGAAATTTTGACTGGTCCTCATTTTTTGTTAGACTTTAAAAGGAAAGTACTTAGTAGTGTTATGTGCTACATACTTTAATTGTTGTTGAAGTAATTTAGACGGAAGTGGCTTAGTTTGGAGATTATTTTTGATAGAATTTTAATTATGGATCATTGATTAAACAGAGGTAAGTTCGATTTCTTTTATTTACAATAAGAATTTGTAATAAAAGTATTTTCTGTATCAAAAAGGACTTTATGTGATAAGAAATTTAAATCTTAGCAGAATAATATTGAAAGGATAGTTAGCATGCTGGAGTATCTTCAGTAGTTACGAGGGGAGGTCCAGAAGTTCGTAGAATGAAAGGGTTTTAAATAAAATAAAACAATAAATCTATTTTTCCTTTTCAATATAATCACTCTTAAGCACAATAGATTTATTAGATCTATGAATTAATTTTTCCAAATCATCATAAAAATATTTTTTATCTTTCGCCTCAAAATGGGCCAAAATTGCCTCCTTTACCACATGTTCATCGGAAAATTTTCTTCCACGTAAGTCTTTTTTAAATTGGGGAACAAATAAAAATCACTAGGTGCCAAGTTTGGACTGTAGGGTGGATGGACTATTGATTGAAAGCCATGCTTGTGCACAGCAGCCATTGCAACTTTGGTCTTGTGAACCGGCGCATTGTCTTGCAAGAGCAACACACCCTTGGTAAATTTTCCTCGACGTTTTTGCTTGATGGCCTCCTTGAATTATTCTAATATCGCTGCGTAATATTCTCTATTTTTCTTTGTAATCTATCAATAATATCCCCTCACAATCATAAAAACAGTAGCCGATTCTGACACTTTGAATTTCTTTGGCGGTAGTTTCCCCTTTTTACGCCATTGCATGGACTCCTGTTTGGACTCAGGCTCAAAGTGATGAACCCACGTTTCATCTCTGGTAACAATCCGCTCCAAAATCTGTGCAGGTTTGTCTCCACACAGCTCCAAAAATTGTTTGGACGCACAGACGCGCTGCTGTTTCTGCAGCAGCGTGAGTATTCTCAGTACCCATCTTGCACTGACTTTTGTCATACCCAGGTGGTCATGTAGGATACGCAAAATGGTGGTATCTGATACTCCAACTAATGCAGATAATTGTTTTTTCTTCAAATGGGCATCTTGCCGTAGAAATTTTTGTACTTTTTCGACGATGTCTGATGTGGTGACCTCAACTAGCCGTCCTGAGCGGGGGTCGTCTTCAATCGATTCCCGACCATGTTTAAAAAGACCATGCCACTTATAAATCATTGATTTACTAGGGCACTGTTCCCCATAAACGGTTTCCATTTCATTCAATATGGTTTGAGCGTTCTTTCCTTGCTTTGTGAGGAACTTTATCAGCACGGTGTTCAATTTCCTCCATAGTTTCAGTTTTCTTCCGGATTGACTTGTTTAGCAGGCAACTATTCGTAAACGCTATAGGGCTGCAACCTAACTTATATACTAACGATGAGTCGCCAATCAGAATGACACCTAGGGAGCACCCTCATCCCCACTCCATCCACTCCATTCCACGAACTTCCGGACCTCCCCTCGTAAGTTGCTAAACTTTGTATCTAGATGCTTATATATAAATAATGATACGCATAGATTATAATGTTATTTTATATAATAATTTATATCATATAATACACTAATAAAAGATAAAGCGATTGTGAAAGTATACAACAGTAGAAATTTGCTATAATACAATAATCTTGTACTAATCAAACACAAGGAAATTAGAGAAATTTGTAATACGGAACTAAATTTAATAACCAATACTGCGACGGCGACAGACCATCATTTAAAAGTTTTTTCTCATATATTTTCATGTAAATACTTTCTAGTATATCCAACAAGGAAAGATTCCGGGGTGTCAAATTTAGATCTAAATGGAACTTGGTAGGTAAGTAGAGTTAGTTGAGACTTGAAATAAATATTTTTTTATTTGTGCTGGAATTCACTCCTGAGGGGGTGAAACACCGCTTCGAATATTCGTAGATTTTTAGTATTTCGTGTATTAATGATTACAATTTTATGACATTATTTCGCAAATGGGGATTAACACGATAATTTGATATAAGAACTAGGTCAAGAGATCGTCGATTAAATCCATTCCATCTTCGAAATCCACAGACATCCAGTGTTTGAATCAAACCCGCTGTTTTCTTTGGTATTGGCAGTATTTGAACGTCTTTGTTTGATGCGACCTCTTTCTTGAAAGACTCTGGACAGTGACCTGTCCATGAGTTTAGAAGTACGCCTTTTTGGTACAATGCTTGATAAGTAAATAGTAAGAAGTCAATTATCAAATAAATCAGTGGTTAATTTGCCTCAAGATGAGACTTGAATAACAACGTTTGCAGGTCGAAATGGGCTTTGTTGTAGTAGAGACCTAAACTTGCAACTAGGTTCTTTTAGTACTATCAGTAGTGAATAAGTTTACCAGATACAGATATTATTATATTATATATTATAGGACTGTGTTAGATGCACTTGTAACAGTGCCTTTATATACGATTTCTGCTTGCTTTTGAATTCGTCGAGTAGTTACATAAATGTTGTACTATAAAACCACAATCACATAACACAAACAACGCTTTTCTATAGTACGTACGTATCATAAGATACAAATTCTTATCTTAATATCATCTTTGAGACACCCTGTGTAATTGAAAATGCTTTAAAATTAATAAGGCATCTTAAAGATGAACAACATGCGTTAATTGCTCTTCCATATTACTACAATCAGCGCTAGCATAAGAGAGTGGCGCTTAAATGTAACACTCTGTATATACCACATTCACGTGTTCTGAAAGACCTTTCGATTAGGTACGATATTTGCTTTCAAATGTCTGTTCTATCTATTTCCGTTCAAGAACTAAATCACGAAAACTAAAAATCTGGGAATTTTCAATGGGGTGTTTCACCCCCTCAGAGTGAATTTCAGCACAAACAAAAGAACACCCGGGAACATTTCTTTGTCACTCACAAGTTCAAAAGTAGTTGCACCCGACAAGTGTTTTGAAGACGTCGACTGTTTTGAAGAGACTATCTATAGATTTTCCTAGAATTTCCTAGTCTATGACATGATCCGGGTTATTGTGTTTATTTATTTTGGCACGTCATCTAAGTTTGCTGGGATTCTACAAAATTTTTGGGAACGATTGGACAGGTGAATTAATTCGGTTGGTATTTACTGAGCTGGTCTATCCCCAAGTGACTTTTATTCCTCTCCGATTGCATCAATATTTCATTACAGAGTCGTAGATAACGCGTCTAATATTGCAAGCATCAAACACTTATAAATGCATCCCCACCCTTTCCCGTACGAATACATCCGACCATACCCAAGCCGTCCTACCTGTATATAAAATCTTTATAGGCAAGTAACGGTTCCAATTCATTTCAAAGGTGACAACGCGAACCATTACGATAACTTAAAGCCAATGAATAAGATATTTCGCAAGAACGACGCGCATATACGGATAAATAATTTATTATACCCATTCAGTGGGGATAAATAAATCTTTTGCTCTTGTATTTAATAGATACTCGTAGAATTTCTCGCTTGTCCGTGTTCGCTAGGCTATGGTGCATAACGTCTAACACTTGCACGTTTGTTTATCGCATGAGTCTGTTGTTGTTGGTTCGCTACCAATTAAACGAAGAAAATACCACTGTATGGTGTATGTATGTATGTATATTGATCCGCTCTATATACTTAACGACTATATTACATGTGTAAGAATGGGGGTACATACATACGTGTAGTTAATTGTCGGATTTAAATAATCCACTAAATATATTGCAGTGTAATCTTTACATATAATGGGCGACTAATAGATTTATATATTTATTTATTATCCAGGATCTAAATTACATGGAAGTAGACAAATGTTAGTAGACAGAAGAGAACAGATACGTTTAAAAGTATGTATTTTCTTGATTTCAAACTTCCTCAACAAAATCTGTATCTGATACACGAAATAATGAGATTATTATCCAGTGACACAATTTCATCTATTGTTTCCAGATTCCTGCAAATTATTTTGTAATCATACAGTTAAAGGCAAATTATCGTCATCGATGTTATTATATTTGACGAGCCATTGAGCCGTCTTCATCAAACTAAATTTTCCAAGCGTGCTGAAAAAAATCTTTTATGGTTTCTTGCGAAATTTGTTTCTCAGCTTTGGCTAACATTTCAGTACTGAGTGATTTTAAATATTTGAGGACAGTTTAAATTTCGCGCCTTGCTAAATTTTTTTCACGTTGGCGATTTGGTTTGGAATTCGTAACCAGTAGCGTAGCAAATAGATTTTGGATGGGTGATAAAATATTGACAACAGATCTTCAAAAAATCAATTTCATATTAATTTTCTAAGCAGAAAATTAATGTAAACGTGATAAAAAAATGGAATGAAATATAGATGATTTTAAATAGCTTTTGAATTCATACAAATATTTAAATTTGAGCACTACATATTTTAAAGCAAACGATTCCGTTTTTTGTATAATTTTATTGCAAAAAAACAATTACATTATAATGTATGTTCGAAATGGCCTCCATTCGATTCAAGACATAAATGTATTCGTCTCTTAATATTGTCAAACACTCGCTGTAATTGGTTTTGATCGATATTACGAATTTCCTGCTCTATGGCTGCTCGTAGTTCTTCCAAATTGTGAAGTCGATTTTGATGTATCTTATTTTTTAAATGCCCAAACAGATAAAAATCTAAAGGGATTAGGTCAGCTGACCGTGATGGCCAACGATCGCGACTAATAATCTGTCACCAAAATACTCTTCTAGATATTCCAATGTATCATACGCTACATGAGGTGGTGCTCCATCTTGTTGAAAATACCCCCTTTCCAATTCATCGTCGTAATAAACACTTCCAAAATGTGAGTGCGATATCTTTCCGCATTGATATTTTCATGAAAAAAAAAATAGGACCAATTATGCGACGTCTAGACATTGCCACCCAGACCCCAATTTTTTGTGGATGTAAAGAAGTCTCAACAAAATTCTGAGGGTTTTCTGTAGCCCATGTACAGGACATGGCTGTTAATATAGGCTGACAAGTGAAACCAGGCCTCGTCTGACATGAATGTTAAATCTAAAATATCATCATTATGAAGTTTTTCATTAAACCACTGACAATATTGAATTCGTCGTGGAATATCAATTAGCAATAATTGCCGTGTTACGGTTACTCTATACGGATGCATGTGTAGATTTTTAACCAATGCTTTTCTTGCAGTACTCAACGATAAACTTAAAATAACGAAAATGAAAAATACTACATCTTAGAAATAGAAAAAGCATCATACCAGTTTGAGCTGCTAATTTGCGAATTGACTTTTTAGGACTTGCCTCTATCCGTTGTCTAACATCATCAACAGTCTCTTCTGTTAACACTGTTGGTCGTCCAGTTGATTTTCCTTTGCAAATGCAGTGTTTCCCTTCGAATCGTTCAAGAATTCTGTCTCTGTGATTACAAAACACTTTGTATGGTACGACAACATCCGGATAATTTTCACGAAATTAGTTCAGGCTTGATTGCAATGAATAAGTCCATGATCCATCTTCGTGATGAGTGCCACTGCGATAATGCGCTTTTAAAATAAAAACGTCTTGCTCGGCCGTAAACGGCGTCTTAAAACTAACAACAATTAAGTTCACTTAATTTAATAGAAATGCATAAAAACATACCTGGAAAATAACACTGATAAACAGTAGCTCTAAGAAGAACAGATTACAAGTAAACATGAAGCAAATAATAACGAATAAAACGAATATAAATAACGAATAATAAATAACGTATCGCACAGGCAGTTGGCAGGACCGATACTCACAATGGCCACTCTTAACATGTCAAATCCCCTAGAATCCACCGCGCGAAATTTAGACTGTCCTCAAACATATAAAATCACTCTGTATACAAATTCGTAATGTGTTTCATTATTAACAGGCGTCGATAATAGGATTTTAACGTATGAATAATTCCTTGGTGGAATTCCATGGTAGAAACTCCAGACGAATATTTTTAAGATCACTTATACGGGGAGGAGTCGGATAGTTATCGACCAATAACAAAATTTTTCTTTTCCGTTTTGTTAGGTCTTTATCTAGCAGTACAAGGTAGTCTTTTAATATGTTTGAAACATCTTTGCTTCGATTGTTTGTCCCCAACGCATTTTATACCCTTAAATTTTAGCAGTATGCCTAGGGTTACTATCATGCTGAAAATGCCTTCGAAGTCGTGTATTATTCCATTCAGAAAACGGCAGCATTACGTCTTGCAAAATATTTAGGTAGAGAAATCGGTCCATAATACCGTTTATGCTATGTAGAGGGCCCATTCCATTACCAGAAAAACAGCCCCACATCATCACACCACCACTTCCGTGCTTTACAGTCTTCGGACAATATCTTGGATTTATTCTTTCTCCCCTGGGACGCCGTACATAATAAATTGCATACGCGCTACACAAATTAAGCTTCGATTCGTCACTAAATAATACGGTTTTCCACTGTTGCACAGACCATGACACGTGCTCCTTCGTAAAACGTATTCTCGCTGCTCTTTGCCCATGTGATAACAAAGATTTTCGCACTGGTCTTTGACTATAAGGTTCGCCTTCTACTAAATGTCTTCGTGAGCTGTTATCCCAGGATTTATCTTGGATTGACGGAGAATTAATTTATCTTCTCTGTAATTTCTTCTTCGCTGTCGTATAGAGCGAAATTTAGAGGCCACCGTGTCCCTTGTTTACATCAAAATGTTTGCTTGTAATCGCTTGTGATATGCTTTCTTGATATTGCTCAATGATCTTCATCTTGATATCCATTCAATACACTTTTCGCGGCATGAGTGGTAGATATGTTTACAAACTCCTCAAGCGAGTCTTCAATCTCATCTCATATTAGGAAATGAGCCAGCATGCAAGCATAAAATATACAAATAGGGGTTTCCCAGAAGTGCAATATGAGTTACTTAACTTTTGTCACGTGTATTTACGACTTTTGTAAGATAATCACCTTGTAGTTATAAGAAGTAAGTACAGTAGAACCCGGTTATAACGACAGTCACGGGACTGCGAATTTTTTGACGCTATAGGCGGAGTTTTTACAAGTTCCATGTTTACATACAAGAATTGGCGGGAAACAATATTACGGGTGGTAAACAGATACATATGTGAATTTAAATAATTTAATGTACTGAACTTGTTTGTCTAATGAAAGAAATCTGTAATTTTCCGTTGCACAGTTTTCGTACCGCCAAAACTGTTTTTCTATATCCATTTCTAATTCTTTCACTTTATCAATAATTTGTGGTGACGTTTCACGCTGTCTATAATAAATTTATAAAAGTGTTATGGCACTTAGGGCTTCTTCGTTTGTCGGTACGTGGTCTGCTTCGTCGCACGAATCTTCTTCCTCTTCGATTTCATTATAGTTTTCGTTATCCCGCTGTTTTATGTCCTCCACGATATCAGAATCTGAACGCATTCCCGACGTAATAAGGCAACTGTCCACGGATGCAAAGTCATCGAAACAAAACTGGTTTTCGTCAGTCTGATGTTGATGCCACTTTTTAATAAGTTCACATAACGGAACGTCATCTTTATTTAAGTTGTCACAAACTGTATTATTCCTTAATCTTGAATGACTAAAGCAGTTTGCTATAGTCTCAGAGGTTATACTACGCCAAGCCTTCTCTAAAAAGTCCAACGCGTCGAGAAGTGAAACTGCACATAGTGCGTTCTTGTACATACCCGTAATAATTTTCTGTAAAACCATTTTAAGCTTGTTATTACGTCTTGGCCCATTGGTTGAAGGATGCTAGTGCAATTTGGGGGCAGAAACTCCAAATTAATATTTTCTAAGTGGGCTAATGATGGATGTGCTGGGCAGTTATCGACTAAAAGCAAGATTTTTTTTACTTTTAACCGCAAGTTCTTTATCCCATTTTCGAATTTCATTTTCAAAGATTTCTGAAGTCACCCATGCTCTTTTGTTTGCGCAGTAATTTACTGGGAGTGTTTTTATGGTTTTGAAGCAGCGTGGCTCTTTCGACTTTCCTATGGCAAGAATTTTACGTTTCTCCGTACCGGTCATATATAGCACACACAAATGCAGTTAACCATTCTTTGGCTAGTTTACCGCCTACACATTTTTCGCCTTTAAATCTCAGAGTCTTATCTGGAAGAAGTTTATAAAAATTTCCCGTTTCGTCGCCATTGTAAATTTCATTGTCTTCATAATCTTGTCTCAATTTAGGCCACACTTCATTTACCAACGTCTCTGCTTCTGTCATATTAATATAATAATACTTTTCGCTTCACCGCTCACTTTTCCGAACGTTATTGAATGTCTCCGTTTGAAACGCTCCAGCCACCCATTGCTGCACTTAAAATTTGTGTCTCTAAATAAACTTCCAAATTCTTCAGCCTTTTGCATAAGCAGTTGTCCACTAACGGGTAAATTTGCACACCACGTAATAAGCTCTTCGTCGTTTTCAACCTTTTCGCACGATCGATTTTTTTTGACTTTTCTTTCCCTTTCACAAAGGTATTCATGATTTTATTCCTATTTTTCACAATTGTACAAATCGTAGAATTAACTAACCCAAATTCGCGACACACGTCCGCTTTCTTCCTTCCACTTTCGACTGCTTTGATTATCGCGACTTTGTCATTCACGCCTAAACTTTTTCGCTTTAAACCTGACATTTTCCATAAAGAAATCTCGACGTTTCACTCACACGATTCAAATGCCGACTGACGAAATTTCTTACGAACTTTGCCTGGTGCATTGCAAGAAACGTTAATATTCTTGGAATCCCCGAACGGTCGAACGTTGCAGGCTAGGCAAATACCTGGAATTGAGCCATAAATGATAATATAAATACATACCTCAAGTGGTAAATATTTGTCGTTATATCAGGGGTTATTGACGCTAAAACCGGGTTTTTCGCTGTACGTTTGAATACTAAAAGTACGGGACCGCTTAAAATTTGACGCTAATAAAGGAGTGTCGTTACAGCCGAAGTTGTTATAACCGGGTTCTACTGTATTCTTATGACAATAATAATGTTTGAAATGCAAAAAATGATATTTCTCAATTTTATTTTGATATCTTTGTTAATACCCAAAAATTTACACTTTTTTGTAGAGTTGCTTAATTTTTATCCACCACTGTATCTCTTTTCATTATCACTTAAAATTTTAAATTAATTCATCAATGCATGCTTATTTAGATTAATGTAATCGACAGCTCTTACCTTAATACCTCTAATCGAAGCCATTCAAATTAGTTTCTTATCTAAAACACGTTCTTATTTATCCGCTGCAATTTAAATTTAATATATCCAAGGTGTATAATATAAATTACGTCGAGTAAGACAACCGCTTTGCGTTTTACAACGTAAGTATGCGCGGACGTATCATTTGCAACAGTTATTTCACGTCAGGCTTGTATATTGGAATACGTTCTCAGGTATCGAGACTCTGTTCCGCTCGAATGGGCGGTAGCAATTGGTAATTTTCGTCCCTACAAACGACGCTACAGATCGCTAACAAGATACCGTATCGAATATCGCTGCTAATAATAGCTCGTTTCGCTTGGAAGTTATGGAAGATATGTTTTTGGGAGTGAGCAATGAAAATGCGATTTTGAAAATTCTTAGATGATACTAAGGATAAAGATTTATTTTTTTTTATACTTGTAACTTAATCAAATCGAAAAGGGATATGTACTTTTTTTATGGAAACAAAGTGTTGTATGCTTCTAAAACTAGGAAACTTTGTAGTTACGTCATAGTAGGTTATGACGTATCAGCGTTTTAAACAAATTCGTGTACACCAAGCCATGTTTGCAATGAATTGTACGAAAGCAACAATTATCAAATGTTATGAGGTTATTATCTATAATACATTTTCTCGCTTATATAACATTTTAGTCAACGATCCATTTAAAAAAATAACAAAATTCTTTATCACTCCAATAATATAGATCTCACACGAAAAGACCTATTTTTAAATCATAATGTAGAAAATATTCAAACAAGAAACATAAAAATGTTTAGTCTAATGTGAGTTATCAATGATTTATTGAAGGAAATATATCATCTTTATAACATATGGGCTGAAAAGTCCCGGGCCTAACACATAGATGACGCTAGTTCTATTGCAGTCATCTTTCTCTCAGTTAGTACTAACCTTCAAAAGACAGCTGTTCAAATTTCATGATATTCTATTCATTAGTTTGTGAGTTATTGTGCTAAGAGTCACGCTACTTTTATTATTTTCAAAACAATGGATCAAAAACAATTTCGTGTTTTAATTTTACACTGCTTCTCGATGGGAAAAAATACCGTTCAAGCGAAGCAATGGCTTGAGAAGTGTTATGGGGACTCCGCTCCATCAGAAACAACAATAAAACTTTGGTTTGCTGACTTCAAACGTGATCGTAGAGACACCGATGATGCAGGACGCAGTGGACGTCCAAGTGAGGCGGTAACACCAGAAAACATCAAAAAAATCCACAAAATCGTTTTGAATGATCGAAAAGTGAAGTTGCGTGAGTTAGCTGACGTCGTAGAGATATCAAAAGAACGTATTGGCTTTATATTGCATGAGCATTTGACTATGAGAAAGCTCTGTTCAAAGTGGGTGCCGCGTTTGCACACTGTTGACTAAAAACAAGAACGTGTTGATGATTCTGAGCAGTGTTTGGCCATGTTTAAACGTAGCAAACCGGAATTTTTGCGTCGATATGTGACAATGGATGAAACATGGATCCATCACTTCACTCCGGAATCAAAACGATCGTCATCTGAGTGGACAGCAACTGGTGAACCTCGTCCAAAGCACCCGAAAGCACAATAATTGGCTGGAAAGGTTATGGCCTCGGTATTTTGGGATATCCGTGGTGTAATATTCATCGACTATCTTGAGAAAGGAAATACCATCAACCGTGAATATTATATAGCGTTATTGGAGCGTTAGAAGGCCGAAATTGCAACGAAACGACCGCATATGGCAAAGAAAAGAATTTTGTTTCATCAAGACAACGCAACGTGTCACAATTCAATCAAAACAATGGCAAAACTACATGAATTTAACTTCGAATTGCTCTCACATCCACCGTATTCGCCAGATTTGGCTCCCAGCGACTGCTGGCTGTTCGCAGGCCTCAAAAAATGGTCGCCGGTAAGAAATTTCGCACGAATGAAGAGGTTACGCTGAAACTGAGGCCTACCTAAAAGGTGCGTCATATTTATGTCTCTGGGTGTACATTATTTATGGTATTAAATAAACACGTGTGTCTACCGTCACCGTGACCTCTGCATAGGTAAAGTTGGATTTTATACTCTTTATTTTAGTTCAAAATCATTTCTGATAAAGAAATATAAATGTAAATTTTAAACGTATTATATTGGTTTGTCTTTCAAGGTCGTCTACACGTTAACCAAAAACTTCTTTTCGGAAAAAGAAATTTAAATCTTTTTTTATAAAAAAAAGGATAACTTTTTCGTGATGTATAGATTCTTGGAGGGTTATATCCAGTTTCAATTGAAACTAGCAAGACGAAAGATGGAACGAGTTCCTCAAATTAACGTGGGAGTTTCATTTAATAATACTATATCAGTGGGTGTACTGAAAAAATATCCCAGTAAGATATTAATTTTAGTGGACAATGAGGAGATTTGCCTTGACAACGACACAATTATTGGTGGTTACAGTGATGTTGGTAGTGATAAAATTCAATTAAGGCATTACACTAAAGGCAAGGTGCTGCTGAAATTCTTAAACACCCTCTACAGAGACGGAGCAATTCATCTGCTAAGGCAGATCTTTAGGTAATAAAACGTTATAAATTGTTTTAATAGTTTGCAAGTACCTGCTTCACGCAAAATGTATTGTGTATTGATTGTTACAGGGATCTCAGCAGTGATTCAGATATTTCAGATACTTAATATTAATAATCAATATTTCTTTTTTTGTATCAAATAAACGTATATTTTAATTAATTTGTCTTTTATTGTGATTAAATTTGTAAATTATAAAATATATACTGAAGAAATAAATAATCATGTTGAAAAGGTGATAAAAAGTGTCAGCTTTATTCATAGTCAGAAAGTTAGTAGTTAGTAGCCACTAAGTCCCTACTAAGACGGCGCTATTATGTAACTATGTTACTCGCTACAAATTAACTTTTTAAAAGATATCTTTTGAAAGACAATCTCCGTATTCTAATTTTGCGCGCTTTTTATTTTTTAGGTTAGCTTTATATGGCGTATAAACATACCCTACAACTCTACTAAGATTTTAGTAGGCAAGTAAAGTTAGTTAATAGGGTCTTAGTAGCTACTAAATGCTTCTACGAATACGAATCTTCTTAGTAGCATCTTAGTACAATCTTAGTAGCCACTAAGTCTGACTATGAATAAGGCTGTTAATCTCCAAGTTTAGCAGAGTTGCATATGCTTGAGTCATTGGAGAATTGAAAATGGAGTTGCAAAGTAACACATGGACTGAAACGTCAAGGCAATGCCGGTGGGGATGAATTAGTTTCGAATTGCAGTAGGCGCGTCTAATGCAAGTACTGACATGATGTTTAAACTTAAGATCATTATCTACAAAGAGGCCTAAATTTTTCACATTACTTCGATATTTCAGAGGAGTGTTGTTAATTGCGTCTTTAATGATAGGAAGCATACTCGACCTTACCTTAGAACTGCCGAACACTGTAAAGCATGATTTAGTTTCATTCAAAAATAGGCAATGTTTTTTTGCAATAATATACAGATTGTTGAGGTCGCAGTTGATATCATCAACAACACTGTGAGCCTCATCAGTGGAGAAGGATCTGTGCAATTGTGAATCATCAGCGTAGAAGTGGAGATTACATGTGAAATTATGGAAAAAGGACATATGTGCCGTGTAAATAGAGAATAGCAATGGGCCCAATATGGATCCCTGCGGAATTCCCGAGTGTATAGTCGCCCAATCAGACACCTTCCCGCCAGCAACCACCGCCTGTTTTCTGCTAAGTAAGTAAGCCCTAAAGAAGTGAAGGGCAACTTCGACAAGACCAATGTAGTGAAGAATTGCTGGCAGAAGACTATGATCAACTCTGTCAAAAGCCTTGGAAAAATCCAACAGTACCAACACTGTCAAATCACCAACGTCGCTCTCTGACAAGATGTCATCGACAATGCAAGTGAGAGCAGACATACAACCGAATCCTGGACGGAAACCAGATTGGAACGTAGGTAGCAGAACGCAATTGCCTGTCAACAATCTTCTCCAAGACCTTCGACAAAACGGGCAATATGCTAATCGGGCGAAGATCAGGACTGCTAGCAGGGTTTTTGTTTTTCGGAGTAGGGATGACATGAGCTTTCCCCCAATCAGTAGGGAAGACACCCACTTGGAGACAACAATTGAGAATGTGGGTTAAAATTGGTAATATTGTAGGACAACACAGTAAAAGCATTCTCAAGGAGATGCCATCCGCTCCAACTGAGTTCTAGCCATATGGTGGAAATAATAGAAGCAATCTCTGCTTCACTGGTGTCAAGGAAGAAGAAAATGCCAACTCCCGGTTTCACAATAGAATTATAAAAATTAAACACGGTTGGATCAGGCAACGAACTGGAACTCGATGCCGAGATGAAATGACCGTTTAAATCATTTACATTTACTGAGGTGGAACGGTAGAGGTGCTCTTTTTATTAATATTCAGGTCACGCAAATCATTCCAATGTGTTTTCCGGTCCGAACCTTTCAACTTGTGCATTTATTTAGCATGCATTGGCCAATATCTTAGTGAAGCGCTTGATAAGCGAAAGCAGGTGGATGTTATTTACGTAGATTTTTCTAAAGCTTTCGACTGCATTAACCACGAGATGCTACAAAAAATGGATAAATTTGGTTTTGGTGTGGGTTTCCTGACGTTGATTGAGTCTTACCTTACTGGAAGGGAGTGTTATGTCTGCTACAATGGTTATTCCTCTACGCCGTTTTCTCCAACATCAGGTGTTCCTCAAGGTTCAAATCTTGGACCACTTCTCTTCAATTTTTATATAAATGATTTACTATCTCTGTTTACGTGTCACGTCTTAGCATACGCAGATGACGTAAAGATATTTAATACTGTTGGTAGCATTTTCGATTGTAAACATTTACAAGACAATCTTCTTCGCATTAATACTTGGAGCAAGGTCAATTATCTCCCTCTGAACATCAACAAGTGTACTGTGGTTTCCTACAATAACACTCACACTACTTTACACTATAACTACCAGATTAATGATGCAGCCATACCACGCAATATCAAAACTTTGGATCTTGGTGTTTTGTTTGATAATAGACTGTCATTTACGGAACATATTTCGTCCATGTGTTCATCTGCTTCCAAAACTCTCGGTTTTGTCATGCGTTCTTGCAGGCATTTCTCAGACTTAGGTGTAATGAAACGTTTATATTATGCCTACGTTCGTTCTAAGCTTGAATACGCCTGCATTGTTTGGTATCCCCGTTATTTACACCAGGAGCTTATGATCGAGCGCGTTCAAATGAAATTTCTAAAGTATCTCTCCTTTCGAATGGACAACGTGTATCCTGCAAGAGGTATGAGCATGGTTTTCTATCTCTTGCTGACCGCCGCGGGCGTAAGAGTGTGGAGTTTCTTTGCAGGATCCTGAAAAATACTATCGACTCGCCAGCCCTTCTAGCGCAAATAAACTTTACCGTACCTACTCATCATACTCGCTACTTTCATACATTTCAAGTACCTAGAGCTAATACCAACATTTTGCTTAAGGCACCTCTCAGTCACATGGTGAGGAACGCAAACAAACGGGATCTTGAGCCATTTTTGTGAGTCTTTCTCTTTTTTTTTGTTTCATTATTATATACATTTTCAGCATGTTATTATTGTAGGCAACACGATTTTAATTATTTTATTTTAAATAAGAATTGTATTGTAATTTGTCCTGTAATTGGCCCTTGGGCTGTTGGGCAATAAAGGATTATTATTATTATTATTATTTATAGTAAAATTTCTAAGGGATTTATATTCGTTCCAATGACTAACTAACTTACTTGACTTAAATTTTTTAAATGCTTTATCCTTAAGCGACACTAATAACCTAACATTATCAGTGATCCAAGGTGGATTGACGAGAAAAAACGTGTCTAATTATGCATTGCAGTTCCGAAAAGCTTCACATTTGAAGAGAGAACTCTTATAAGCATTACACAAATTTGAAATATTATATATAATTATCTCTGGAAAATGACTGAGGTAAAATTGAAAGCTTCTGATAGATTTATTTTATAAGCTGTTAATACGATGAAGGCAATGTGAAAGGTTATAGATTCATACCAAATTCAGTCAATCAATTGCTTTCAATTTAGTCAGCAAATATCTCTACGAAGCTGAATAGCATATTGTTACTGGAACACAATCTTCTTTATTACAGAATATTCAGCACCTAAAGACAGCAAACATTTTATAAAATTGAATAAGTGCAAATTTTTGTAATCTTAAAAAAATATTATTACACCATTGTATTACATAACATTTCACTAAATAATCCTACTTTTATGCGCAATAGTGTACGCACGTTGTATAAATGCTGCCGACGTTACGATTACAGTTACCTCAAATAACGATTGTTTTTAATGGCCGGCCAATATTTGCACGACAAATAGACGAGTTAGACTTGACGATGCCTTCCGCAACAACTACCAGTTACCAAGCCTCTACTACTCTGTTCGATTGACTTAAGCAATTAACATGACGTCGCTGTTGGTAACGCAGCTACCATCTGTCATCTCGGTAAATGCGGCCAAAATGCTGATACTTTGTTGATTTGGAACCTTATCTGGAAAAGTATAGTTTTTTGAATCCATAAAATAGGCAGGTGTCGATAAATTTCTGTCCGATAACATCCTAGAAGATATGTACTAAATACCGAATGCATTTCTTCCACTTAAAACCATGTAAAAGATACAGGATAGTAAATATAGTGTTTTTATAGACGTATCTTTAAATATCTACTTAAAAGTAACGGTCTTGATTTACCCTTTGCATTATGTGTATTCTAAGCAATTAAATTTAGAAAATGTGCATCTGTTTAGAACTACTTACAGTTAAAATGGTCATGGTCGTTTGTGCTAATCAAGCGTCATCAAAAAGAAACCTATAATAGTTAGTTTAGTGACAATGTTTTACAGATATATCAACAAGCATTTGAACATAATTATTTACATTAGAAACAGCCTGCACGCTTCGTCGCCATTAAAAGAATAATAAATTTACGCATAGTCAGTATAGACAAGGTATTTACAATGCTTTAAGCATCTTACAATATTAAATATAGGACGAAGAATACTAGCCTGAGGGACGCCAGATATAATAGAAAGTGGGCAAGACGACGAACTATTATATGAAACTACTTGAGTTTTATTGTATGAGTATGATGCGAACAATTACATTGAATTAGCACTAGATATGCTTCAAAATAGTAGTTAAAAGAGATTGATTAATTACATCAAAATCCTTTGAGTAATCTAATAAAATCAAAGGAATAACTTAGTGTCGTTATCAATACTACGTAGCGAATCATATACTACGTGAATCAATGCAGACTCGCAGCCATAGCTTGAGCGAAATCTTGACTGGTGGCCAGGTAGGATATCATGAGTATTATTTGGTGTTGAAAGAGGTTTCTGTTTATATACACTACCGCTCAAAAGTGTTTAGGCACTCTCACTGACAGCAAAAATGTTAATAATGTTTATTTTTTATGTACAGATACACGTACATGAATAAAAATATATTAAATAAATGTGAAAATTAAAACGTTTAATTTAAACTTTGCTTTCATCTATGTGACCTCCTCTTGATTCCATAATTGCAGCACACAATCGAGGCATTCTCGCAATAAGTTTTGCCAGAGTTTCTTGTGTTATTGAGGTCCAACTCGATTGCAATTTGTTCCACACGTCAGTAGCTGATGTCGGAGTCGATTTCCGTACTTCCCGATCTAGTTCTTCCCATAGTAACTCGATTGGATTCAAGTCGGGGCTCTGGGGAGGCCATTCCATAATTTTGAGAGTTCCTTCCTCTTCTAAATGGCGTAAATAGTCTTTAGGTAATTTAGAGGATGTTTTGGGTCATTATCTTGCTGGAAGATAAAATTTTGACCCAAAAGTCGAATTCCGGAAAAGTGTTATGGGGACTCTGCTCCATCAGAAACAACAATAAAACGTTGGTTTGCTGACTCCAAACGTGGTCGTAGAGACACCGATGATGCAGCACGCAGTGGACGTCCAAATGAGGCGGTAACACCAGAAAACATAAAAAAAATCCACAAAATCGTTTTGAATGATCGAAAAGTGGAGTTGCGTGGGTTAGCTGATATCGTAAAGTTATCAAAAGAACGTATTGGCTTTATATTGCATGAGCATTTGACTATGGGAAAGCTCTGTTCAAAGTGGGTGCCGCGTTTGCTCATTGTTGACCAATAACAAGAACGTGTTGGTGATTCTGAGCAGTGTTTGGCCATGTTTAAATCTAACAAACCGAAATTTTTGCGTCGATATGTGACAATGGATGAAACATGGATCCATCACTTCACTCCAGAATCAAAACGATCGTCATCTGAGTGGACAGCAACTGGTGAACCTCGTCCAAAGCGCCCGAAAGCACAACAATCGGCTGGAAAGGTTATGGTCTCGGTATTTTGGGATGTGCGTGGTGTAGTATTCATCGACTATCTTGAGAAAGGAAATACCATCAACAGTGAATATTAGCGTTATTGGAGCGTTTGAAGGCCGAAATTGCAAAGAAACGACTGCATATGGCAAAAAAAAATTGTTTCATCAAGACAATGGCAAAACTACATGAATTGAACTTGGAATTGCTCCTACATCCACCGTATTCGCCAGATTTGGCTCCCAGCGACTACTGGCTGTTCGCAGACCTCAAAAAAATGTTCGCCGGTAAGAAATTTCGCACGAATGAAGAGGTTATCGCTGAAACTGAGGCCTATTTTGAGGCAAAATATAAATCGTTCTACAAAAGTGGTATTGGAATGTTAGGCGCTGGAATGATTGCGTTGCTCTTGATGGAGATTACGTTGATGAATAAAGCTAATTTTGAACCAAAAAAAAACGTGTTTTATTTGTTAGGCCCGGGACTTTTCAGCCCATGTGTTACAATAACACAATCAAACTAAAATAGTAAGTAATTGCATTCATTATTTTTAATATTGATGGTAATCTATATGGCAATCCATAATTATGCGTTGTTTATCAAGCCAAAATTTAAAGCGAGTTGCATTTATGATCCGTTAAACTTGGCTAGACTCAACGCTAAGCATCTGTATACATAAGTTCCTTACAAATTCAATTTCGTAAACCGTTTCCTCGCTTTACACTTTATGTACACTTCCCAATATATTCCAATCTAGCCTCTCTAAGAACGAATTAGATTTGGTGCTTTATTTTCGCTATTTTACACAAACTTAAAGATAAGTTTATTACGCGATAGAAAGTACATGTTTTCCGAGAAATTAGATAACGCGTGCCGTATAAACATCTAACGCTTACAGGAGCGTTTACTTAATGCAACGCATCGGATCAGGAACTAGTTTCTGCACTCATTATGTTTCACGTTCTACCAATTTCATGTATGTATGCACATTGGAGGTTAGATATTTCCTCTTTCTCGATGTGTACAGTTACCTCAGTACCTTTTTTTTTTCGGGTTCAAGCTATGGTAGGTTATAATTTAGCCGCGGGGAATAACGTAAATCGTATGAAGGTACAATCTCCAATGTTATTGGTAATTGATATCGTGTGTCGGGTAATATTATCCAAGGTTAATTGACTTGGGGACTCTAAAGTTGTACTCGTAATTGTTACAAGTTCCAACTGGAAGGAATTTATGGTTAAATCGGAGGATGTAGAATAAAACAATTAATTGCTTGTGGAGAGGACAATTTGAGATACAGGTACTACTGTTATTTTAATGATCTTGATCTTGTTGTCCAGTGACTGCTTACTTTTTTCGTTTAATAGTGGGTACAGGACTTTGGAGGCTCGCGCTATCTTGCTTTTGATTTCGTTGTTGTGCCAGGTGTATGTGAGTTGTTCGTCTAGAACAACCCCTAGGTATTTCGCTTTCTTGGCCCATCCGATGGCGTGGTTATTAATTTGGATTTCGTCTGGTTTTTCCTTAATTCGTCATTTTCAAAACCATTGGTATACTGTGTCGATGTATGTTTGTAGTGTGTAGTCTACCGTGCACTGGTTTCATTTCTCAGCGACTGTAATAAATAACGGTGTCGTCTGCGAATTGGGCAATGTAACAAGTTCTTGACTGCGATATGTTGGAAGTGCAGATGTTAAATAGGAGCGGTCCCAGCACCGAGCTCTGGGGAACTCCTACTTCCGTCGTTCTGTCATAATCACAGGAATGTCGTCAGATGACAGGTCGTTTATAGTCTTAAGCTAGTAAGGTGTTGTGACGATTTTTAGGACTCCGGCCCCTGTAGGCGCAGTATTTATATCGGCACAGACCAAGTCTCGACTGTTCCCGATAGGTAATTTCGGCATCGTTTGTTAGCATACTGCCAAACACGTCGCCGGAACTTTCCAGAAGAATGATAATTGACGAATATTGCTCGTGCCTTCGGTAAAGTCGCCTTTCTCACTAGCAGGGGGTTATTCTTATATATAAAAAAAAGTAGTAGGGTTATTCTGAAATATGAATCATGTAGTTATCAAACAAAAACTGTGAACCGGCCACTATTTCTCGGGGTCGACTCAAAAAGCTCTCGTGATCGACCGTTTGAGTACTCCCGTACTTTAAATTGTATATTTAAACCACACAGCGTAGAGTGATGGAAAACAATATCCAATAAACTAGATATTTGAGTTCTTTCGGAGAAATTTTACCTTTTTTATGGACATAAAATCTTGTCGTAACAAACAAAACTCCTGATCCTAAAAAGCTATTGACTGCAATTAAACGAGTAACCTTCTTTTCTTAAAATATCCGCAGCAACTTACTTAAGCACTTAAAATAAAATACACAACCACAACAACCGATTTAGAAACAAAATCTCAGAAGTCAAGTGTGCAATGGCCAATATATTGCTTCAGTACAGTTATTTTCGCGGAAACTACACGCAATCAACTTGTGTCACTTCGCAGAGTTTCCCTTTATTTTATTTATTACGTTCATTGCTAAGCCATAAAACGCAGAAAAAAATCTACGAAACGGTTTTTTCTACCATTAAAAAAAGGGAACGGCCTTATGTGCGCAATTGAGGCTGTTCTTGATGATTTACCGTGTTTGGAGGTGATTTACGATTCAACAGCGTGACGCGTTCGCCGAGAAAAAGTGAGAAACACGTAATTTCGGGGCTTGAGATGCAGCGACGTGCTAAAGGTGTCATTCTAGTCACGCTCGCGGAGCCAAAAAACGAGCGGGCCATGAAACTGGTCCCCATGTTTATTCAATTGTTCATGTAATAGAGATAATAGGCAGCGTTGTTTCTCAGTGACCGAAAAAGAATGAATCTGTGTTACGCTATATAAGAATATGCTGCGGTTTTTTTATCATCTGGTGGTAATTTATTGTCTGTATAGTAGGCTGGGTGATTCATATTTTTCGTTTACTTTTTCTTTGTTACTTCTACGTGTAAAAGGATTAATTAAAAAAGAAGAATTAAATATCATAGCTTCGATATAATCTTGTTGTTTGAACTTAATAGAAAGTTAATAGGATATGTTGGGTAGACGGATTCCTCTAGATAATAGACACAAGAATAGGGGTTAAATCAGAAGAACAAATTGGCTAGTAAGACGGATGATTTAAGATATACAGAAATTCTCTATCGGTTAACACGCGTCGTTGCTCGATGGATTGAAATTGAAACCAGTTTAAAAGAGCCTGGCTATGCTTATACGTTGTATTGTTTAAAATTAAAATGTCTTAAAAAGCGTTTTGAAACTTCTTCGATCGAAAAGGAGTAGGTTACGTAGGAAGGTGACCAAATCAACGAATCATATTCTAATTTAGAAAGCACATAGCAAACATATAGCGTCAGAATGCAGTAATGAAACATCGTTAGTACAGCGTATAACAAATCCTAGGGACGTTAGGTATTGAGGGATAATGTTTTTGATATGTTAATTAAATGAATTTGTTACCAAGATCTTTCAATAGTTTACCACAACCCAAATGTGAGGATAAATTATTTATTCAAATTAAAAATAGTAACGGATATAAAATCCAGACCATTCATAGCGGCATCAAAATTCCGACTTTCCTCGATAGCCTCGTACATATAAGTAAAAACATATTTGACGTCAATTCTCGCAGATATTGAAACAATTTACATCAATTTATTTCTTTTAGACGTTAGAAAGTGACGACTAAATACCTCCCGCTGGTTATTTTCAAGATTCCAACAATTAATTCCTTCTCTCTAATGTTTTGACCACCTACTTTTATATCTGCGAGTATTAATTGATTATTGACAATTGGAAATGTTGAATATGTAGTCTTTTTCTTTTCTCTTTTTTACACGAGTTGTTTGAGCGCTCGCTGATAATAGCAGTAATAACCGAGTTTATTGTCCTAGAATTACCACGTTTAAGAGAAGAAATAATTTATGCCGCCTGTCTTTAAAAAAAAGAACAGAGTGGTATCTATACATGACGAATACTGATTCAGCGATATTCTTGATTTTGCTAACGTCCTTGAGATGTTAAATGGAAAGGTATCGATATGGTATACAGTTAATTGGTGTTTTGTTTTATTGATAGACAAAGGCTGAAGGAGTTTAATTCATTAACGGAAAATGCTTGATAGAATTTGAATGAATTCGTTTGTTGTAGCAACTATAACAGGGTTTCAAAAAGTTTGCTCACGGTGGGTGCCTAGATAACCGACCGAAGGACACAGATGGATTCGGTACGTAGAGGAAGGGGACGACATGCTTAACAGGATTGTTACTGATAACGAGTCATGGGTGCACTACTACCAACCCGAAACATAGCGTGCTTTAATGCAATGGAAACCTTCTTCTTCACTGCCAACAAAGAAATTCAAGGTTATACCTTTAGCTGGTAAGGTTATACTTACCGTATTTTGGGATTCTGAAGGAGTTCTCCTAGCCCATTTCCAGAATAAAAATGAGAACGTGACTGCTGAATCAGACTATAGAGTTTTGTTGTTGCTTCGGGATGCAATTCGACGAAAACCTCCAGGTCTACTGACGAGAAGAATATTGCTGCATCACGACAATGCCAGGTTGTATTCGGCCCACTTAATTCCGACGAGAATTGCAGAATTAGAATGGGAACTTCTTGAACATCCGTTCAGTCCTGACGTAGTCCTAAGCAACTATCTATTATCTGCTTGGTCCGCTCTAACATTTCAATACCACTTTTGTAGAACGATTTATCTTTTGCCTCAAAATAGGCCCC
Source organism: Trypoxylus dichotomus (assembly GCA_023509865.1). NCBI lineage: Eukaryota > Metazoa > Arthropoda > Insecta > Coleoptera > Scarabaeidae > Trypoxylus > Trypoxylus dichotomus. The sequence goes on along the minus strand of CM042082.1, from coordinate 30,913,402 downwards.
AGTTTCAGCGATAACCTCTTCATCCGTGCGAAATTTCTTACCGGCGAGCATCTTTTTGACGTCCGCGAACAGCCAGTAGTTGCTGGGAGCCAAATCTGGCGAATACGGTGGATGTGGGAGCAATTCGAAGTTCAATTCATGTAGTTTTGCCATTGTTTTGATTGACTTGTGACACGGTGTGTTGTCTGGATGAAACAAATTTTTTTTCTTTACCATATGCGGTTGTTTCTTTGCAATTTCGGCCTTCAAACGCTCCAATAACGCTATATAATATTCACTGTTGATGGTATTTCCTTTCTCAAGATAGTCGATGAATATTACACCACGCACATCCCAAAATACCAAGGCCATAACCTTTCCAGCCGATTGTTGTGCTTTCGGGCGCTTTGGACGAGGTTCACCAGTTGCTGTCCACTCAGATGACGATCGTTTTGATTCCGGCGTGAAGTGATGGATCCATGTTTTATCCATTGTCACATATCGTCGCAAAAATTCCGGTTTGTTACGTTCAAACATGGCCAAACACTGCTCAGAATCATCAACACGTTCTTGTTTTTGGTCAACAGTGAGCAAACGCGTCACCCACTTTGAACAGAGCTTTCTCATAGTCAAATGCTAATGCAATATAAAGCCAATACGTTCTTTTGATATCTTTACGATGTCAGCTAACTCACGCAACTTCACTTTTCGATCATTCAAAACGATTTTGTGGATTTTTTTTGTGTTTTCTGGTGTTACCGCCTCATTTGGACGTCCACTGCGTTCTGCATCATCGGTGTATCTACGACCACGTTTGAAGTCAGCAAATCAACGTTTTATTGTTGTTTCTGATGGAGCGGAGTCCCCATAACACTTTTCAAGCCACTGCTTCGCTTGAACGGTATTTTTCCCATCAAGAAGCAGTGTAAAATTAAAGCACGAAATTGTTTTTGATCCATTGTTTTGAAAATAACAAAAGTAGCGTGACTCTTAGCACAATAACTCACAAACTAATGACTAGAATATCATGAAATTTTAACAGCTGTCTTTTGAAGGTTAGTACTAACTGAGAGAAAGGTGACTACAATAAAACTAGCGTCATCTATGTGTTAGGCCCGGGACTTTTCAGCCCATGTGTTATGTAGCAAGTCTGGTGGTTTCGCAAAAAACGGATAACCGGCCACGGAAATTCGAAATATTTTGCTAGAGGTTCATGGCGGATGTGCTCCGTGATCCTCGAGGAGACTACACAATAATAGTAAAATACCACACCAATACCGTGTTCTTCTTATCGATTCCATAAACATTTCATGTCGCCCTCGTATTGATCTTTCTATTAATCTTGATCAACATAAATGCTAAATTCCATTTTATTTTCCAGCTTTATTTATCATATAGACTTTAAAACGATAGTTGGTTTGTAACACAATGAAATTCCCATTAAAAATTGTTCTTCTTAAATCGAAGTTCGACTTTATTTAAAATATTACAAGTATTACGTTGTTTTAATATACCTAAAAAATCTATCACTTCATTTTTTTTGTAAACTAAAAAACATCAATCTATAAAGAACAGGTTCTTCGTTTTATATGAAGCGTTCTCCCTTACCAACGCAGTTAAGTAAATTTGCATCAAATTCCGATACATTATACCTGCGCAAAATTTACGTGCATTAATCGACCATAAAACTAAATTATTGCTTTATTTTAACTCGAGAATCGCAGTGCTAATATATTAGCTCAGCGTTTTTTTGCATCGACGTAAGTGTAACGGTCATAAAACACGGATACTTATTTTTTCTCTGTTACAAAATAGTTTGGTATCTGTTTCTCGCGATTAACAACACAGTTCTGTAATTCGATATTTATTCATAGTAAAAGAGAGAAATTAGAAATGTTTCCTCGTATTCCTTTATTTGTATTATCCATTCTATGAGGCATGAAAGAGCGTTCGTAATTTTATTATGATCACTTTCTTTGCATCTGGCTCTTATTTCCTGAAAAGTAAAAAAAAACGTGCTTGAACAAAGACGTTCTTTATTGCGATATAATCGATTCCTCATAGAAAGAAACTTTTACTTTACAACATTTCGTAACCTTTACGTACAAACTTCCATAGTTGTTAGGTTTTCTTTTTGTGTGTAATATCTAGAATTGTCTCTACTACCTGTTGTACGTTAAGTAGCTTTTAATGACAGGTTTTATCAAGATTTACATTAATATTTCACAACGTTATGGTTTTTTTCACTTCATTATGTATACTATTAATAGTTTAAGTATGTCTGGTTCCGAAAATGTACGAGGGCGACCTGAAATGTTTCCGGAATGGGCAAGAGATGGCGCACGAAGATTGAAGTCGATTCATTGGTGGGCGAGGGCAACCTCTTCTATCTTCTATCTATCCTACACGAAATTTTGGGTATGAAAAAGCTTTCGGCGCGTTTGCTCACACCGAAGCAAAAACGAAATCGGGTGACGGTGCGTTTCGGAGATGGGATGCGATGTGGATTCACCACTACATACCTGAGACCAAGGAATAGTCGAAGCAGTGGACTTTTCCTGTCGAATCGGCTCCGAAGAAAGCAAAGACCGTACCATCGGCCGGAAAGGTCGAAAGGTGCGACCATTTTTTGGGATTTCCACGGTGTCATCCTCGTCGATTATCTGCTGAAGGGAAGGACGATCACGGGGAAATATCCGATTCGATGTGGTATTGAGGAAGAAACGGCCTCGTCTGCAGCGAGAAAAAGTGCTTTTCCACCACGACAATGCACCGGCTCATTCATCCCGGATCGTCGTGTCCAAATTAGTCTATCATCCTTCATATTCACCGGACCTAGCCCTTAGCGACTTTGTCCTATTCCCAAACCTGAAAAAATCATTGGGACGAAAGAGATTTGCCTCAGATGAGTTAGTTTTCCGAGGGCTTGAAGACCACTGGAGCACCTTTTGAAAAAGTATATTGATCTTCGAGGAGAAAAATAAAAATAAGAAACCACATCAATACCGTGTTTTTCTTGTCTATTCTGGACACATTTCAGGTCGCCCTCGTATTTACTACTTTCTGTTTAAAACGTTACAATGTTCCAATTGTTGATAGACATTTCTTATTACTTAGGAATTGGCTAAAGTTAACGCTAGCAAGTTGTATATTGATTTATAACGTATGTTTCGATGATTTATATTTAATTAATTCATGTGTTTAAGTTATGTAAGAATACGCACATATTAAATAGGTGAATGGTACGATTTAACCCTGGTAGATTATTTCTTGTAATAGATTTATACATGCGTATATACATATACTTGTATCTAAATCGATGAGAGGAAAGCATTTTTATTGCAATGAAGTTATTGCTAACGTGAACATGATATCTATTTCTCTATAAATGTATAGGATCATATACGATTCAAAGATACAATTTAACTCCAAAAAATCTCACTGTACACTACCGCTCAAAAGTGTCTAGGCAACGTTTAATTTAAATTTGGCTTTCATCTATGTGACCTCCTCTTGATTTAATAATTGCAGCACACAATCGAGGCATTATCGCAATAAGTTTTGCCAGAGTTTCTTGTGGTATTGAGGTCCAACTCGATCGAAATTTGTTCCGCACGTCAGTAGCTGATGTCGGAACCGATTTCCGTACTTCCCGATCTAGTTCTTCCCCGTAGTAACTCGATTGGATTCAAGTCGGGGCTCTGGGGAGGCCATTCCATAATTTTGAGAGTTCCTTCCTCTTCTAAATGGCGTAAATAGTCTTTACATAATTTAGAGGAATGTTTTGGGTCATTATCCTGCTGGAAGATAAAATTTTGACCCAAAAGTCGAATTCCGGAAGGTATTGCGTGGTTCTCCAAAATTTCGCGGTAGCCTTCTTTTTTTAATATACCTTCAATTTTCGCAATGTCCCCTACACTAGTGCCAGCAAAACAGCCCCAAATGATGATAGAACCTCCACCATGCTTCACGGTAGCAGCAATACACTCTTCTCTGCAACGTTCACCCACAGATCTTCTTACGAATATGCGTCTTCGGGTTCCAAACAGCTCAAATTTGGACTCATCCGTCCATAGGACGTTGTTCCATTCTTCTATGGTCCGGTGTTGGTGTTCACGAGCCCAGGTAAGTCGCTTTTGCTTGTTTTGTTTACGTAGTAATGGCTTTTTCATCGCAATACGTCCATGGAGCCCGGCTTTCTGTAGGTGACGTTTAACTGTAGAAACACTGACTAGTTTCTGGCGACCAACATTTAATTCTGCGGTGATTTCCGGGCCTGTTTTGCGTCTATTTAACTTGCTGGTAACCAATATTCTGCGATCATCTGCAGATGTTGTCGCTTTTGGCCTTCCACTCCGTCTTTTATTAAGTAAACTGCCAGTTTCCCGATATTTTTTTACGTTATAGTCAACCGTAGCGTGGTGTATTTTCATTTTTTTGTCAATTTGTCGATTACTTATGCCACTTTTATGGTAAGCTATTATACACGTACGTGTTTCCGTACTAATTTCTCTTCGCGGAGGCATTTTAAAAAATTGTCACACGATATTTCGCTCACGACGTGAATAGAGTAACCAGTACCACACTGCAACTGACCATAGATTACAGATTTCACTAGAATCTTCTAGGAAGGTAATTTAAACATTATTACCTACAATCTAACAGATGACTAAATTTACCCAGTAAATTCAGAGGGATTGTTATTGTAATTGCACCGCAATAAACAGTTTATGGTAATCCGACCAAGTGCAGGTAAATGATAGTAAACCTTATGCGATATAATAGGTGTTTATCTTACTGAACTACATTTTAAATACGTATTTCGTTTTATTATAATGTTTTTTGGTAAACATAATACTATATGAATAATCCATGAAAACAGGGGTGCCTAAACACTTTTGAGCGGTAGTGTATTCTATCATTTCTAATTCGTTCTTCATTTAATTTCTATTAATAATTCCCGAAGATATTAAGACAAATTTCCTACGTTCGATTCATATGAAGCATGGAAAGAAAAGGTGTCTATTTAATAATATTTGCGGCTAGGAATTTCTAACTAAATCGAAATATATAACTTACAACGATACATAGAGTTTTAATTTATACAGCAGAAACTTTCGTATGAATATATTCTGTTCTGCACAAGTGAATTTTGCGGCTCCAAGTATTTTAACCAGTGCAGTTAACTGTAATTCATTAGTTTAATAGAAGAAGAAAAAAACGCGATGGTGTGTAATGCACGTGTGTGCGATATGGATAGTTGTAACACGTTAACGTAATAGTATGGAATTTTTGTTGGGAAATGGGTGAAAACACGAAACTAATTGGAGTGTAAGATTTCAAAAGATATCTATGAATATACATGTGTTCTTTTACGTTTTGGGGGAAAAGTTTTATACAGAACATATGTCGCTTGCAAGCGTTTTGCTCTAATTTAATTAGAATTGCTATAATTAATTTAGAAAATTTGATTTAAGAAATTTTATTCTGGATAGGTGAATATTTTCAATTATTTTGTTTGGGTATGGGTTAAGTGAATATGTACGTGCAACGTTGGTACTGTTGATAGTTTCTGTTACGTTCTCCTGGTTTGAAGAACAGCGCCGTTGTAGCCTGCTCGTAAATTCCTGAATTACTTGACCAATACTTACTTGTAGAGTATGTTCGCTTATTTACTAGATGAAAGGTTGTACTGTGAAACTAAATGCGCATGCGCAAAAAAATATATTTAAAAATAAAATGTGTACACGATTTCCACTCCTGCCTATGTACAGTTACGATGTACGTAAGATATATATATTTGCAATAATTGCAGTTATTCGAGCTCTCTTATACATGTAATGTATATTAGCATATGTAACACATTGGCTGAAAAGTACCGGGCCTAACAAAGAAGACACGTTTTTTTTGGTTCAAAATTAGCTTTATTCATCAACATAATCTCCATCAAGAGCAACGCAATCATCCCAGCGCCGCTCTAACATTTCAATACCACAAAATAGGCCTCAGTTTCAGCGATAACCTCTTCATTCGTGCGAAATTTCTTACCGGCGAGCATTCTTTTGAGGTCTGCGAACAGCCAGTAGTCGCTGGGAGCCAAATCTGGTGAATACGGTCGATGTGGGAGCAATTCGAAGTTCAATTCATGTAGTTTTGCCATTGTTTTGATTGACTTGTGACACGGTGCGTTGTCTTGATGAAACAACATATTTTTCTTTGCCATCTGCGGTCGTTTCTTTTCAATTTCGGCCTTCAAACGCTCCAATAACGATATATAATATTCACTGTTGATGGCTCGAGATAGTCGATGAATATTACACCACGCAAATCCCAAAATACCGTGGCCATAACCTTTCCAGCCGATTGTTGCGCTTTCGAGCGCTTTGGACGAGGTTTACCGTTTGCTGCCCACTCAGATGACGATCGTTTTGATTCCGGAGTGAAGTGATGGATCCATGTTTTATCCATTGTCACATATCGACGCAAACATTCCGGTTTGTTACGTTTAAATATGGCCAAACACTGCTCAGAATCATCAACACGTTCTTGTTTTTGGTTAACAGTGAGCAAACGTGGTACCCACTTTGAACAGAGCTTTCTCATAGTCAAATGCTCATGCAATATGAAGCCAATACGTTCTTTTGATATCTTCACGATGTTAGCTAACTCACGCAACTTCACTTTTGGATCATTCAAAACGATTTTGTGGATTTCTTTGATGTTTTCTGGTGTTAACGCCTCATTTGGCCGTTCACTGCGTTCTGCATCATCGGTGTCTCTACGACCACGTTTGAAGTCAACAAACCAACGTTTTATTGTTGTTTCTGATGGAGCGGAGTTCCCATAACACTTTTCAAGCCATTGCTTCGCTTGAACGGTATTTTTTCCCATCAAGAAGCAGTGTAAAATTAAAACACGAAATTGTTTTTGATCCATTGTTTTGAAAATAACAAAAGTAGCGTGACTCTTAGCACAATAACTCACAAACTAGTGAGCTGAGAGGAAGGGGACTGCAATAAAACTAGCGTCATCTATGTGTTAGGCCCAGGACTTTTCAGCCCATGTGTTAGATAAGTGCTAGTACTTATTTTCACTAAATAACCTACCGTATTTAGTGGACAACAATATTAATAGTAGTGTAAAGTAATATACCTGGTATATATAAAGAACAATGTTTATTCAATAAATTCAGCTATATCATATTATTTTAACAACTATGTTTTTAGTATTGACTGTATAGCATCAGCATCAAAGGGCTCCACGGGGGGTTACAGTTAAAAATGAGTTGAAATTCTCTTTTAAACTGCTATAAACTTTCGAATTTAATTTCAATTCATCTTGAGAAGCAGGTTTTTGCAACGAAAGAAAAACAAACCTTGAGAACAATAACCTAGGCAGTCTTATATGACAGTAAAGGAGCCGTGCAAATGAACTGCTACAATACGTTCAAAAACTTTTTTCTATCATCGACAAGTTATAAATTTAAAAAAAACTGCTTAATTACAATTTAAAGAGGCTTTGAACTGAAAAAAATTCGTCCGAAAATTGAAAACTAAAATACAGTAAGTATAGAGAACGAATCTAGTAAACATGGACATGCATGACACCTAAATAACCAAAAAGATGGAAAGCAACCCGGTTAGTGGAACGTTCCCGGATACAGGGGGATCTAATAGCAGATTAACGGGTATATACAGGTTCACCGAAAAAAATCGATAAGCAAACAGAGTAGTGACGGAAATATCTTGGTAAACCGTAGTTCTCTAAAAAGTGTGTAGCAAACCGTCTTGAAGAATTCATTCTACAATTTTATTTTCATTATTGTTCTGCTATGATTCTCTTTCTTGTAGTAAAAGTGTTAACTTTCCTAAAATCTATCCATTAGCTTCATAAAGATCATTTTGTTTATCTTTTTTTTGTGAGCACTATAAATTCCTGCAACTACTAAACCAATAAACCATCCCAGACACCATGACCCCACCGCATAATGATTAATATGTCTATATTTGAATTATAAGAACTTCATTTGTTTCAAAAAATTGTCGCTTTACATATATTTCAAGTATTATTGATATAAATTCAACGACAACTGATATATTTCAAGTATTATTAACATAAATTCAGCGACATATTAGTACATAGTTATAGACCTTTTTATATTTGAAACACCACATCATTAGATTCAGAACGCTCCTTTTTCTAAATACACCGACACATTCTGACCTAGCTGTAAGAGTATGACTACATCAACAACGCAATCAAATTGTATAATAACCGAGCCGTATGCTATTACGAATACACTCGTTTTTGTAGCCTTAGTATTAAGAGTGAAAAGGAATATTGTACACTTTTCTTCTTTTGAATGATTCATTGTAATTCGCAACATAATATTTTTATAATGATGTACAAAGTAATTACTTTACTTACTTAAAAAAACAACCTGTTTATTGAATATAATTTCCGTGAATCCTATGATTTCCCACCTTCCAAATGTGTCTTATTATGTGTGATTATTGCTTACAAGGAGACCTTTTAAGGCATAATCTAGGCACGATGTACAATTACATTTTCTTCGTCTTCAAATTTAATGCCTCCAAATGCTATTCTGATATTCTAAAAATTGTACAACGTAGCTTCAATAATATCTTACCTTGAAGAGATATTTCTTAGGTAGGTCAACTTTCTTTTGTGTATAATAAGATAGTATTACGTTTAACTGTTGTAGATGCAACTGTTGTTTTAGTGATGTCGTGAGGTAATTGAAGTCGAGTCAATAAAATTTAACACCAGGCTTCAAAAGCAGTGATAGACAGAAATATGGAATCTGCAGCATAATAAATCTATATGGGAACCATATGATATGATGTGTTTACGATCTTAGGCAGTCCAACAAATTCTAGTAAAATTATTACATAGATATTTACAGTTATCACGTAAGTCAAAGCATTGTAAAGAAGAAAGCAAGATAACGCCTTGAAAATGACGTAAAAATTGTAAGTTAAGTTTGATAAAGGCTGTGGGTTTCTTTACATTTACATCTCTGTGTGTTCTTGTCTATTTAGGTGTTGATGTAGCACTTACCAAATTTGAAGTAGATCGTCGATGTCATTACAATTAAAAATATATTAAGAAATATTTCTAGAACCCTGACCATTACATAAGTTTTTAAAAATATATCTATGTGCCTCTTTATTTTGCCCAGTAGTGTATATGGTGTTTTCAACTTTCGAAATGTTGCACTCTAGCAACTCCAATGATTAAAAAACTTTTGTTATTATTCACTTCTTAAAACAATATAATTAAGTATTTAATCGTAGTGGCTGTCGAACTCTTGATTAAATTTTATCTAACCTAGAAAAAAAATATATCCCTCAGCATAACGAATACCAATTTCACATGTCACTTCCCGTCTAATAATAATGTAAGATATAACCTTAAAAATGGTGACTATCCTTCACTTTATGACAGGTTATTAAATGTGGGCTGGTGCTTTACTGAAACATTTTGTGATGTTTTGATGATGTTCTTTCGGCATTTTATGGTCAACTACTTGGCACCACATGTCTCTTTGTTCTCACAAGTCCTTGAAGCAGTTTTCCTTCAAGGTTCAATGTTGATATCAAAAGGAACTTGCAATGAATAGGAAAAAGCTGAGCCACCTACATTTCGGTTGGAGTTTTGATGTTTAAGGCACAACTTCTTTGAATCTGTTTGTGCAAATAATATAAGCAACGTTTATCATTATTAAATTAGGAATTATGATATGACGTCTTCAAGTTTCACATTCAAACATGATCAAATACATCTGTAATTTTCTGGAATAAGAAGAAAAGAGGTTACTTCGAAACGTATTCCCCCGTAAGTAAAAGTGAAATGATATCTGACCAAAATTGCTTGTAAATATAAAACTAATTAAAACCAAAATATAAATCCTTATGGTAAACATGGTCCCAGGACGATAACCTCTGATATAAATACGTTGGTAATTGTAGATTTTCCACTAAATTAACCTACAAACACCTTCTCACTTGTAATATATCAATTCGAATATCTTTAACATTTACTTTCGTTATTTGAACGCGTTTAAACGCGTTATATTTTATTTACATACATTGCTACATATTCAGGGTAGATTACACAACACCAGATCGGCCAACAAACATGAATTACACCGCTTGCTTATTCCAAATACGTAAAAAACCCGCTATAATTGCATAAACACAAACTGGCTGCCTTACAATCTCGTATATGCTACATATTAGCGATAAATTATTACTTGTACGTTTAAGTTCGAGTACTTTACAATCACCACCTTGCTATTAATTAATAATTATCTTATACGCGAGACTCAGAAAACGTTTTCAGTTCGACTTATCCAGCGTTATTCTCTGGGTAGTTTTCTCGATTGTAGGCAAGTTGGTTAATTGTAGGTTTTGAAATGTTGCTCTTGTACGTGAGTTAGATCGGATATTGTTCCTTATACGCAGTAGACATCTTTTTAAAGTTATTAAAGCGTGACCGAGCTATTCTGCACTTCTGCAATTCTTTTGTATCGTGTATTTTAAAGGGTATTCCTTGCAAAATTGAGTGACTTTATTGTTGCAAAAGGTAATTTTGTTGTGGGAAAGGACATGTCGGAATTGCCATGGAGTTCTGGTAAGTTAAATTTGATTCTAATAGATTCTCTTGTAAAGAACTTTTATGTAAACTTCATCAAGGAGAAAAATTCAGAAGAAAATATATTGGAGCTATTGTCTCGTGAACTTATATATCTTTAACCTTTATTTAAATCATCAATAAATTATCTAGAAGTAATTCCTACATAGCTATTAAGCACAACACCAAATTTAACGAAATTTTTTATAGAAATTTTACGTAATATCAAAATAGAATTTCGTTTTCGGTTCTGTTATGGCTTCTATAACTGCCAATTAAATATATCTAGATACATTCGCACCCAGAGAATCGATTTCCGTAACCCCCATTTCGTTATCTTTTTCATTTTACCAATTATAATCCTGAGAAGAAGCCAGAAAAGGGACTTGATGTCTACAAAGCTTCTAAGGCTTCAATCGCTCTACGAAATGAAGATTCAAATAATCAAGTAGTCCTGTTAATTTGGGAAATGTGAGAAAAAATCTAGAGGAAAATTTCTATTTCTCTAGCGTTATAATAAACAGACGTCTTAACCTTTTTATCTAGTAGATTGTTGGTAATTTTCGAAATATTCCCAATGTTACCTATTCGTTTCCAAGAACAATTCTTTCTTGTCTTATTTTCTTAAAAATGATAAATGCGTATTTAAGGAATAAACAATTATTGGCCTTGAATCTTTTTCAATCGAAGATTAGAAGCATACGTCACTTAAAAAGATTTTGTAACAAATTTTGCGTTCGCTATGGAAGCTCCAGTTAAATATTTCTAGATGAAATTCACCCAATAGAATCGATTTCCCTCATTCCTATACCTCATTCTCCTTTAACTTTGGAAATATGTTTTTCTAATTGTGAAATGTGTAATTGTAAGTTTAAATATCGCCATAAAAACTTGTCAATTTCAAGTTTCTACAATATTCCTTTTGAAGGCAAATTATCTACTCCCTTCAACTTAGATGCTTTCGTGGAATTTTTCCATATTCATCTATTTTATTGAGAATATTTGGTTAAAACGAAACCTTTACAAAGCAGATAAAATAATTTGTAGCATCTTGAGGAATTCTATATCCATAAAGTAAAGGTAAACAACTTGTTTACGAGCTACGCTGTTAATAAACAATACTGTTGATGTTTTCAATATCGGCACAATAATTCCGGTCAAATGTGCGTGTTTATATCGATCTTTCTGTTGACTGTTTCTTAAGTAAGGGAACATACAGTCTAGCCCAAAAGAAAAATGGAGTAGCTTAAATGTATTTAAATTTCATGGTTTACTGTTTTTTCTCATTTAATTTTGTCTTCGTATTAATTTTTTTAAACAAAATTTGTAACGTTTTACTTGCCTCCTTTCTAAGAGAATGTCGTAAATCTTCCATTTCTAGGCAGGATTCGAGACTGTATTTAATTTCACGTGTCAATTTTCGTGATATATTTTTTTATTTGAGAAAAACAAAAACTTTTGTTAAAAGTTCATTCGAAAAAGGTAACGTTTTCGACTTCTATATACAATTTTCCCTAATTCTTAACATTATATACACTATCGCTCAAAAATTTAAGACCGCTTATTAGGATATCTATAAATGAAATGTTGCTGTAACCTATTGCACCAACTGCCAAACAAGCGTGGGTTTGGTAATGGTATAGGGTTGTAAAAAGAGTGAAGGAAAATTGATGAGAATTGAGAAAATATTAAGGAGATGTCTGAGTCAAGAAATTTTAAAGCAGTATCTGGTTCCATATGGCTTATTGAGTGGCCCGAAAATAATCGTAGGCATAGATCAAAGGACTGGCAAAATGTTTTACATGTTTTACAACAAAAAGAACATGGAATTGGGGTCATCGAAGATACAATGTGGCCACTACAACCATCATACTTTAATTTCATAGAGAAACTACGGTATGAACTGAGCAGACGAATACGTCATTCTCATTAGGAGAAAGCTCAAATAAATTTGTGAGAACTATATTCAATAATACTTCTCCGTTTTAGTACTGCAATTTCTAACTAAATAAGAGATTGAAACGAGGATGCAGTCTTCCTCCTACATTATTTAAAATTTATATTCATGAAACTTTAAGTAATTGCAGAAAAAGAAATAGAAAGAATGGAAATGAAGATGGAAGATCACTATCTCACAAGTATTTCGCAGACGATCAAGTAATTATAGCTTGCCATGAAAAGGATATAGACTACGTATTTAGAAAACTGAGACAAGAATTCGAACATTGGGATGTAAAGACGAAGATGACCACTAGGACTTGCAAGTTAGAGAAATAAGAAGAACAAACCAGTACAAATACCTAGTAAACATACTTAGTGAGGAAAAAGCAACCCAGGTGTTAAATCCCTTATTGTGGTCTAGAGGATTAAGACTCGAAACAAAGATAAAAATATATAAAGCCCTCATGGACCCTGTTCAACCATATAGTGCAGAAAGGTGGCAGATGACATACAGCAATAAAAAGAATGTAGACACCACCGAAATGGACTTCCTGAGAAGTCCCTACGGAGTATCAAAATTGGAACATATAAGAAACGAAGAGATAAGACCAAGAACAGCAGGAGTTATTACTAGTGCGGATCGAAACATGACAGTTTATATGGTATGGACATGTACAAAGAATGAGTGGGGATAGATGGCCAAAGAGGGCACTAAATTATACACCACAAAATAGAAAGAGATGAGGAAGGCCAGGGACATCATGGAGGAATGGGATCGAGAAAGCCATGAGAGACAGAGCAATAATAATAAATTTCTAACAAACACATACATTTCTTCTACCTTTCAATTTTATTCTAATGGAGCCTTTTCTAAATATTGCAAAGATTCCCATGTTATAATGCTTCCACCTTCTTGACTGACAGTAGGAGCAGCTCTCAAACAACTATTGGTTAATCCTATAATGCACAATCATACTATTTTAATTTTAAAGCACTACCTTCATTGGACAATAACGTCTATTTCCAATTTTCAATGCTGAATTTTTAGTCCGATTCTAGTTGTTCTTACGTTTGGTTTCCAAAAAGATCTTTCTTTTTCTCGCTTTGCGATTGTTTCAATATCACCTGCATCACTCAAACACATCCTTTCAGATTTGATTTTCTACTATTTCAGCTTTATCATAATAATCTGAAGATTGCTTCGTTTTATTGGCCAAGACTGTAGACCTCTATCGAGCTATAAACACAGTAGAGCGTCGGGTATAAGAGCAACAATAAAAAGGCAATAAAATTTTTTATGGATTTACTAGAAGAACATTAAATCTGTTCCTTATTGCTCGATAGAGGCAAGCGCCGATCAAAGGCCAAAGGCAAACGTCTAAATTAATGCAATGAAAAAGTAAGGCGACAAAAAATGGGTTTAATGTATTTCATTTTCGATCACATAAAATGAAATAAAAGATAAATGTGAAATTACGAAAAGATTAAAAGCTGTAAATACGGAGAAGATACCCGGAATGTTTCGAATAGAAAGAAATGGTGGTATGGTTTATGCGTTCGCATGCTTTTCTGCTTATTGATATGTGTTTAAGTATCATTTTCTGCCCTGGAATTGTTTTACAAGTTAGTAATTTCAGATTTTGCTTCGATACGATAACATTCTCGTTATTTATGTTACTTTCGCATACAATGTACACTTCCCTTGAACCAGGCAAAGCCTTCTTTGAAATAATGTATATTTGTTCTGATATTACTTATGTTAAAACCCTATATTTTTGTTGTATTGTAAATCTGTCTGGTATACTATACAGTTATTGAGCTGCGTAAAACCGGCGATGCATATAGAGTACATAGAGATGTAATAGTGTCGACCACGTGTGTTCAAAGTTATTTAGTTTTTACGAAGAGCGATCCTAATTAGATCCTAACCGTATAGTACAGACCTAAAGTGTTCAATATATTAGTTGTTTTTACACTTACTTCTGTTATTATGTACGAAAATCTTATTCGTACTTGATTTCTTAGTAATGTACTTATATAAATCTGGTACAAAATAGCTTGTATGTATTAAATACAGGGGAATTACCTTTCTCGACGGAACAGTAGACGCTCGCACACCACAATCATTGTTAGGTGGAGCGTATAATATAATGTTCTAAAGGGATTTTGTTATTTTTCTTCCCACAAGTTGCAGTTATCGTTCACTAAAGTTAGAGACATTTGTCTTCATAGATTCGATAGATTATTGAGTGCAACTTTACGTATTAAAAATTAATACTTCTACAGAACGGAAGTGTAAAACATTATCAGCTGAAGAGAAAATAAATATAATTAAAGAAATTCAAAATGGTAAAAAACAATCTGATATTTGTCATATTAAATATCTTAAAAAAAATAGTTTCCACCATAATGAAAATGTCAAGCGATTACGTAAACTGGTTCCTGGAAGAGTTGAAGCTTTACTACGATGGTTCGAATATCAATGAGCTAATAATATACCAATTAGTGGTCCTATTCTTCAAACTGAAGCAGAAGAATTTGTTAAATTATTCAATGACAGTGAATTCAAGTCCATACTAGCATAGCTACACCGTTTTAAAAAACGTCATAACATAAATGCTAGTTACATTCATGGTGAACATGCAAATATAAATTTGGAGGAATGTAAGGTATGATTGCAGTCGACCCTAAGTGATTTTATGAAAGACTATCACATAAATGAGATCTTTAATGTTGACGAAACGGACTTGTTCTACAAACTGACACCTAATCGTACACTAAAATTTAAGGGTAAAAAGCGCGTTGGAGGCAAACAATCTAAGCAAGGATTAACTGTGTTGGTATGTGCTAATATGGCAGGAAATGAGAAACGCGAACTTTTTATAATTGGAAAATTCAAAACCCCCAGCTACTTAGTACTTATTCTGCTAATCGTCGGGCATGGATGATATCTAAAATTTTTGAAGACGAAGGAAGAACTTGGGATAAATACGTACTAAACCAGAAAAGAAAGAAATTATCACTGATCGACAGTGATCTTAAAAATATTCGTCTGGATTTTCTACCACCGAATTCCACCTGTGCGATACAGCAAAAGGACGAAGCGATTATTCATATTTTAAAATCCCCTCATCGACGCCTGTTAGTAATGAAACACATTACGAATTTAGATACTAGAACTTTTAATGAAGTAAATTTGCTGGAAACGATGGAAATGTTAGCCAAAGCTTCGCAACAAATTTCGCAAGAAACCACAATAAAATATTTTCAGCACGGCTAGAAAATTAATTTTGATGAAGACGACGATGGCTCGTCAAATGTAATAACATCGATGACGATAATGTGCCTTTAACTGTATGATTACAAAATAATGCAGGATGCTGGTATCGTGAATCTGGAAACAATAGATGAATTTGTGTCAGTGGATAATAACCTCATTACTCCAGTGATACGGAAATTTTAACTCAAGAAAATAACTGGCATGATGATGAAGTAAGCTAAGAAGAAGGGACAGTTGAAATTTTCAAACCCAATTATGAAGATGCGCATGCCGGAATAATGACAGTTACGCGATATTTAGAAGCTGAAGAACGTGCAGTAGGTATTGAAAATTTTTTAGAATCTATCTGTTTCAGAAATAAAAATTTGTATTTCCTCATTACCTATTATTATTTATTATAATTATTGTGTATTATTTTATTATTTTATAAATAAAAGATAAAAATTTATAACATACTTCTTTTATAACGGCCTGTTTTGAATGGTTCCGACGAGTACGTTATAAGCGAGTTTAGTGTATTTTATTTCTTAAAAATTAAAGTATGCCTAAATTTTTAATTTGTTTTACTATTTACTTCTGCAGAGCTCCTTTAAAAGTAAGTATGGTTTAGCAAAATCTTCATATTTTAAAAATAATTATGACATTTTAATTTTTTTCATATTTTTGTAACAAAAATCGTCTGAAAACAATTGAGTCTTCTAATTTTAACACTCTTCAATTGTCGTAGTTATATTTTTTCATTGACTTGTGAATGGGACAGTTATGACTTTCGATTTTTGCGTATGATTTCATAATTTTCATATTCAATCGTAAATGACTAATGTTGAATTATAATAGGGGTGGAGTTCAGGGCCACCCTATTTAAAAATTATGAATGATAAAATATAGGTAGAGGTGTAATGCCCTTACCTGGTAAAATGAACGTAAACGTGAACTTGGAATATCACGTGAGAATAAACGTATTGTTAGAAAATGAGAAAATTTTATTTATAAACAGTGTTTATTTCAATCTCAAATAAAAATGTCAACTCCATCACAATTTACTTCCATTTTCAATTCTCCAATGACTCAAGCATATGCAACTCTGCTAAACTTGGAGATTAACAGCCTTATTCATAGTCAGACTTAGTGGCTACTAAGATTGTACTAAGATGCTACTAAGAAGATTCGTATTCGTAGAAGCATTTAGTAGCTACTAAGACCCTATTAACTAACTTTACTTGCTTACTAAAATCTTAGTAGAGTTGTAGGGTATGTTTATACGCCATATATAGCTAACCTAAAAAATAAAAAGCGCGCAAAATTAGAATACGGAGATTGTCCTTCAAAAGATATCTTTTAAAAAGTTAATTTGTAGCGGGTAACATAGTTATATAATAGCGCCGTCTTAGTAGGGACTTAGTGGCTACTAACTACTAACTTTCTGACTATGAATAAAGCTGACACTTTTTATCACCTTTTCAACATGATTATTTATTTCTTCAGTATATATTTTATAATTTACAAATTTAATCACAATAAAAGACAAATTAATTAAAATATATGTTTATTAGATACAAAAAAAGAATTGATTATTAATATTAAGTATCTGAAATCCCTGAATCACTACTGACATCCCTGTAACAATCATACACAATACATTTTGCGTGAAGCACGTACTTGCAAACTATTAAAACAATTTATAATGTTTTATTACCTAAAGATCTGCCTTAGCAGATTAATTGCTCCGTCTCTGTAGAGGGTGTTTAAGAATTTCAGCAGCACCTTGCCTTTAGTGAGATGCTTTAATTGAATTTTATCACTACCAACATCACTGTAACCACCAATAATTGTGTCGTTGTCAAGGCAAATCTCCTCATTGTCCACTAAAATTAATATCTTACTGGGATATTTTTTCAGTACACCCACTGCTATAGTATTATTAAATAAAACTCCCACGTTAATTTGATGAACTTGTTCCATCTTTCGTCTTGCTAGTTTCAATTGAAACTGGATATAACCCTCCAAGAATCCATACATCACGAAAAAGTTATCCTTTTTTTTATAAAAAAGATTTAAATTTCTTTTTCCGAAAAGAAGTTTTTGGTTAACGTGTAGACGACCTTGAAAGACAAACCAATATAATACGTTTAATATTTACATTTATATTTCTTTGTCAGAAATGATTTTGAGCTAAAATAAAGAGTATAAAATCTAACTTTACCTATGCAGAGGTCACGGTGACAGTAGACACACGTGTTTATTTAATACCATAAATAATGTACACCCAGGGACATAAATATGAAAAATTATTCGGAATGAATACTACGAAGTTTTGTTTCAACAAGATAATGCACCATGCCACACTACGGCTGCAAGTTTAGCGTGGTTCCGGGAAGCGAATATTGACATCTTGGAACGGCCACCTCAAGGCCCGGATCTAAATCCGATCGATTATTAAGCGAAAAGTATGCGAACACAAATACAAATCCAAAAAATAGTTAAAAGCAATACTTGAAAAAGTATGGGAGAACATTCCAACTTCAACCTGCCATATGTTAGTGGCCAGTTTACCTAAAAGGATTGAAGCTGTCGTAAAATCCCGCGGGGAGCCAACCAAATGTTGAATGTCTAGTTTTTAGTAATAAATATTCACTTTTATAATATTTGTTTTATTTGTTCATTGTTTATCTTAAAGATAATTGAAAAAATTAGGGATGTCTAATAATTGTGTCCCTGCCTGTACGATATGATTAACTATTTCTGTAGTTACTTAATACATATACTAGGAACAAAAATGATAAATATTCATAGATGGCTCGATTAAGTTTTGAAATAGATATTAAAAATATAGTTTAATCCGTTTAATATATAGACAAATTTTTAATTTCTTTATGTGGAAGAATTTAGTTTTAGATATACACTAGGGTGACAGAATAAAATAGACACCTACTAATTAAAAAAAAGATTCTATTCTCGTTATATATACAAAATATTTTAAAGTTTCTAAATTAGACTAATATTTTGTCGATCCACCTTTACTTGCGTGAAGTGCTGCGAGTCGTCGTGGCATAGAATCTATTAAATGATTAGTGGTGTCTTCTGGAATATTTAGCCACTCTTCTGTAACAGCTGCCACAAGTTCTTCCTTATTGCTGGGTTTTCGGGGTCGTTTCGCCATATTTGTCTGGATTATGTGCCAAACATTATCTATCGGATTCATGTCTGGTGATTGGCCTGGCCATGGTAAAATCCGAATCGCCTGTTCCTCTTTCTATGTGGTTGTTGTTCTTGCTTTGTGGCAGGGTGCTCCATCCTCCATAAAAGTGGCGTCTTCTTTAGATAAAATGGCGTTGTCGAATATCGGTAGTAGTCCTTCTGTTAATATTTGGATATATTTTGCCGCATTTATATTTCCGTCGCAGATTACTAATTGCCATCTTCTGCCATACCATATCGCGCCCCACACCATGATGTTCACACCGCCGTATTTCACCGTCCGATGCAAAAATTTGTCGTCCAGTTGCTGTGACGAACGTCTCTATACCCACGTACGACCACTATCACTGAATTGGCAGTATCTGCTTTCGTCTGAAAAAGTGACAGACCGCCAAAACTCTTCGGGCTTCGTTCGCATTTCGATTGCCCAAGCCATTCGACGCCGTTTTTTAGAAACGCCGTAAGGAGAGGTATTTTCTTTGCCACCCTTTTGTACATCCCCATACTGTGGAGGTATCGCAGAACGGTGCGCTGACATTTCTGTGAAGTTGCCGCAAGCTCAGCTGTACTTTTTCGTGGTTCTCTTAACACTTCGCCTTTCAGAAGGCCCGGCACGACCCGGTCTCGGCTCCACTGTTGTTTTTACCTTGCGCTTAAATTGTGTAATCGCACGGTTAACTGTGGGGACAACGGAATATTTAAAAATTTACATATTTCACGTTGCGAAGCGCCGCGTACACTCTGGCCAACGATGCGACCCCGGGTGAAGTCGGTAATACCACTCGAACCTTGTAAGCGAGGCATAGTTGTAACGATGCTAAACTATGACGAGTTCCTTCCGATACATCTACCCCTACCCTAATGACAAGAGAAAGTTCTTAATTCGCTCTTAGAATTTAGCTGTTTACATATTTATACCGCTTTACCTGGTGTCTATTTTATTCTGTCACCCTAGTGTATATTATAACCAAATCAATTTTTTCTTAATTATTTGAAATACGTATTTCAATTTAATATTTGTTAATATTGAAGAGTTTATACGTTTGAATGTAACATGACATTAATGAACATAATATCATAATGAAACAGTGAATTTTCACGAGAGCACTTTGCCCCCTATTGATTTTTTTAATCGTCTTCAATATGCAGAAAACGACACACAATTCTAAATATTATTTTCAAATATTAAAATTATTTTCCAATTCTAAATATTAGTTTCAAATTGTAACGTTTTCCTAGTTTGAAGAACCTTAAACACCTCCTGGTTTGAGGAGGTTAGGTTTTCTTTTGTAACACGCTTTACTAACAAAAATACATATACTGAATATATTAAATGACGAGTTAACCTGCTCGATGTCGTGAAGTGAAACTCAGTAGTTACTGTTACAAGTTAACTTGCTCTGGACAAGTTGAAACTCTATAATGCTTATATTCTCATCTACCGAATTACATGCTACACTGACTTACACCGTGTGTTGAATGAAGTACATATACTGCATGGAGTTACCTTGTGAACTGCACTGAGTTACATCGCTACCTGAAGCTACATTGGTGATTCACAGGCATAGCAGTAAACTCCACTCACACAAATGAATTAATTATGCGGAACGCAGCGTTTCGAGAGCACGTGGGCTCCCATTGTCAACCGTGGTACCGCAATCGTCATTACATTGTTGAGTTGATTATTTTATAGCACTAATGCTCAACCCCAAACTACGTAAATGTTCTTGTAAATAAAATATCTAGACAATTGGTAATGATATGGTAGTAATAATAGAAAGCCTAGCAATATTACTCGAAATATGAGATAAGAGACAAATTATCACAATGGGTAACGACTACAACCTTAATTTAGCAGATTGGGGTAATTGCCGAAACTAACTATTACTAAGTACATAGATATTGTATAGTGATTTGATGACAATAGTACATGACATACGAGGGCGACCTGAAATGTTTCCGGAATCGGCAAGAGATGGCGCACGAAGGTTGACGTTCAGACGTCTACTGTCAATAGCCGTTGTTTAACAGTGTGTTTTGTATAGCAAGTTTCAGGCCGCCCTCGTACCTTTAATATTGGCTTTCTGCGCTTAGTACATAGCTTCTATCCTCATCAAGAACAGTAACATCTTTTTGGCGATATAATCCTATAATTTTCGAATTTGTAAGATGTCTGCATGTTAAAGTCCATATTCATATATTGATTTTAAAACATTTCTTTGTAAGAAAATTTATCAAAACCAGGGTCGTACAAGCCTGTCCCCGGTTTAGAGATACCTCCTTTTATAGGTCATTTAAAAGAAAAGTACTAAACCGCTACAATTCGGTCAATGATCACCAGCGTATATCTTATTGCTACGGTGTATGTTCGTGCTCAATTTGCATATATTGCAACGTCGTTAAAAACCATAAATATCCCGAGATGTTACAACAGAAACTTCTCTTTCTACTTCAAAACACGAACAGTAAGACGTAATTAAGCACAAAGTAACCAGGAAAACCTACAGTAAATAGATTAGCTAATTGTAAACTTGCCTAAGATTATACACGAAAGATATTCTCAAAGACCGGCGTAACATCTGGTGCACATTAAATATCCTGGTCGTTAGTAATTATTCGAAAGATGAAAGAAGCTGAATGTAATCTATGATGACACGTCTTCATTTATTCAAGCGTTATATAATTATCTGGCACGCGAAGAACTTAATACCTAGGACGTCGTTATATATACGGCGGTGTTGTAATTACAGTGTTACTGCGAGTGAAAGAGATTTGTTATATCGAACTGCAAACCCTGGTATATAATTCAATTAGAGCCACTCCCGTGTTGAAAGAAATTTCAAACAGAAACGTATCATAGCATTTCCTATTTTACATTCGTTAAATTACGATTGCAAGGACTGTGTGGATGTACAATTCACAGGTATAGCAGTAAACTCCACTCACACAAATTAATTATGCGGAACGCAGCGTTTCGAGAGCACGTGGGCTCTCATTGTCAACCGTGTTACCGACTGAATGTGAAAACTGTATTACACATGCAAATTATTTTCTACGCAGGGTCTAAAATTTCTAAACCATATGACTATTTACAATCTACTAGGTGGTCTCCTGCCTTTTACGGGAAAGGATGGACCGAAAGCGAACCGTATCTTTAACAGAGCCTATGGTAATAAATCCACCAAACTCGAGTGTGCAATTGGAGGTGGTTCTCTGTTCAATAAGTTTCCGTTCTTTTTCATATATACCGTTTCGTACGCGTCTAATTCTCTATACGAGTTCACGTTTTTAAGTAGTGTCAGATTTTTTAAATCAATCTTATGTCCGGATTTTACCATATGCTCTGTTACGCTGGATAGTTCAGGTTTGTCGAAACGATAGTGTCTAATATGTTCTTTGAACCTCGTTTCGATACTCCTTTTTGTTTGTCCAATATAAACTTTCTCACAATCATTGCTTGCGATTTGGTATATTCCAGACCTTTTTATCATCTCCGGTTTATCTTTGGGATTCCTTAAGAGATTCTTTAAGTTGTTTTTTGACACAAAAGACACGTTCATATTTAGTTGTCGGAAAATTTTACTTAACCCTTTTGCTGTTGGGTGAAAAGGAAGAGTTATAAATTTCTTATTACCGGTGTTTGTTGATGTCAAAGTCGTGGAATTTCTGATGTGTTGTTTGTATTGGACCTTCCTTAAAGTCGGCAATGATTGTGAAAAAGTTTATATTGGACAAACAAAAAGGAGTATCGAAACGAAGTTCAAAGAACATATTAGACACTATCGTTTCGACAAACCTGAACTATCAAGCGTAGCAGAGCATTGCGAACAACAAGAAATGTCCGCGATTAGTTTTCTGGTCAATAGACTCGTCAGATTTCCGCTAAACAAGAGCAGGTACGACAGAGAATTAAAGTATATCAAAGATGTAGCCAGGTACAATGGTTTCTCTTCTATGGATGTCGACCGTATTTTAAGGAAGGTCCAATACAAACAACACATCAGAAATTCCACGACCTTGACATCAACAAACACCAGTAATAAGAAATTTATAACTCTCCCTTTTCACCCAACAGTAAAAGGGTTAAGTAAAATTTTCCGACAACTAAACATGAACGTGTCTTTTGTGTCAAAAAACAACTTAAAGAATCTCTTAGGGAATCCCAAAGATAAACCGGAGATGATAAAAAGGTCTGGAATATACCAAATCGCATGCAATGATTGTGAGAAAGTTTATATTGGACAAACAAAAAGGAGTATCGAAACGAGGTTCAAAGAACATATTAGACACTATCGTTTCGACAAACCTGAACTATCAAGCGTAGCAGAGCATATGGTGAAATCCGGACATAAGATTTTTTTTTAAAAAATCTGACACTACTTAAAAACGTGAACTCGTATAGAGAATTAGACGCGTACGAAACGATATGTATGAAAAAGAACGGAAACTTATTGAACAGAGAACCAGCCCGAATTGCACACTCGAGTTTGATTGATTTATTACCACAGGCCCTCTTAAAGATACTGTTCGCTTTCGGTCCATCCTTTCCCGAAAAGGGCATTAGACCACCGAGTAGATTGTAAATAGTCATATGTTTTAGAAATTTTAGAGCCTGCGTAGAAAATAATTTGCATGTGTGATACAGTTTTTACTTTCAGTCGATAACACGGTTGACAATGAGAGCCCACATGCTCTCGAAACGCTACGTTCCGCATAATTAATTAATTTGTGTGAGTGGAGTTTACTGCTATACCTGTAAATTTTACATTGGTTCTTTAAAAGAAATAAAGTGCAATTGATATATACAGGGTACAAAAGTTTTAGTGTTGTACGAAGAAGTATAGCAAATGGCAATATTTCAGTGAAATGTGTTTTATTTTTTGGTATAATCTCGCTTTTAAAATCAATACATTATTTAGTCGATGCTCAAGTTTCAAAATGGCGAGACGCTATTAAAGAGAAACGCCAGAGAAAGTAAAGACACGGTGTGCCGTTCCAACAGGATAATATTCGCAGCTATACATCTGGTATTGCTATGGATGCTATACACCAAGCAGGCTTTTAATTAGTGGTTATAGGCTGTTTCCCCAAATTAAAAGAAATCTTACGAATAGCAAAGTTTTCCAGTAATTATTGGTCGGGCGAAAACTTTTCCAGGAGGCTGTTGAGATGTTGGAACACCGATTTACCAGGTGGATTAGTATAGAGGTAAAGGGCTCAGAGGTGCAACTGAATTTCTTAATTCTAATTCGCAAATTTCTAGTAATAATCTATCTTTTACTGATGTCTCCAAAAATCTCGGATCTACGTTGATATTCAATTACCTGACATGTTACATGCTTTCCCAAAAAGCTTTATGCTTCTTTGAAGCTGCTGCATGCCAAAAGACAAATTTTGAATTCTAGCCTAAAGTTTGTGAATCAATAATTTTATCAATATTAAATGATTGGGATTTTATTTATGGGCCATGTTTGCTGTTTCATGATAACCACCAAGGAGCTGGTAAGAATGTTGGAGCTCAACATCACAGGGGCTTAAAGAGAGTAGAATGAACAAGACTACGTCCTACCGAAAATAATAAAAAAAAGAACCATTGAAGCAATGTTTTTACCTTTCCTGAATTAGCTACTTTAAAACTATTATACGATTCACGAATGCATTAAAAATCGATACATCGTGATACATCTATTTGAGCGAACTGATCTGTATATTACCAATGCCATTATCTCGAATTCCTTTAATCCATTTAACAGATGCAACAGCTGTTCCCAGCGCAAAGTCTGCTGTTTCGAACACCATACAACATATCTTTTCTGCTTCCTGGAACGCTTGCGACGATAATCAAGCGAGCACGTATAACATATGCTACAAATACCCTTATATACGAGAACTACAGACTATTTATTACATGGCATTTTCTTCATCTAGTTCACTTGCCTTTCCTAACTTTCTACGGGGACAACTTCTTTTGCCTTCGATCTGTTCGTTTGCTGTTAACGATGTGCGATTTCATAGAACGATTAGAGCTCGTTAATTTGCAGAAGGATGCTCGGAAATGCGAATAACAGATCGCCGAGAATTACTTACGATTTGTAATCGGTTAGACGTGAGCTGCGATGGTAATAGCCACCTGCCTTCTATAGTAGTTAGTCGTGAATTGGCTTCCGAACGATTAGTCGTTTGAATTTTAGACGAATTTATCGAGTTTCGGAAGATTTAATAACGCTTGTGTTTTGGCCAATTAGAGATATTAATTTGCTTCTCGCTGGGAAGTGATTTATTCGAAAATGATTTGGTTTTTTCTTATTGCTGTTATACTAACTAATTTGTACGTCTTCTTTTTAAGAAATATCTTTCTTACATTGCATAAATTAGGTACTTTTTAAACGTGAAGAGGTTGAAATGTTTTCCTAAACACAAAAAGATGGCCGACACAATAATAAATTAAGTATTGTTACAACGGTTTAAGTAAAAATTTAAATGGATATGAAAAATAATAAATAAATAAGAGAAAGTAAATGCTAACTATGTGTATAGATAGTAGCATCTATGTAGATGACGGGCAAATAATATTGGCTTTAAAACACACGAATGTCCAATGGAATTCCATTAACGTATTTAACAAGATGTTTTAAACATCTGAAGACTATGATCTGAAGGAGTAAATACGCCTCTATATCGTAAACTAATATTATAAACATTTATTCTAAGGAGGATATTATGGTAGCAATAGCTGGGTTTTGTTATAATAATTTAATTTGCAGTAGTCTAATAGTATACAATATAGGACCAAGAATACTACCTTGGGGGATACTATATACAATAAGCAGTGGCTCATGCTTCAAAATAGTATATAAAAGAGAATGATTAATGGTATCGAAAGCCTTTGGGTAATCTAATAAAGGCAGTAGCTTGGTCGTTAACAATAACGGCTTAAGTAAAAATTAAAATGGGTAGCGATAGCTGGGTTGTTTTTGTTATAATAAATTAATTTGTAGTACTATAATAGTATACAATAAAGGACCAAGAATACCATCTTGAGGAACGCCAGATAACACATGGGCTGAAAAGTCGCGGGCCTAACAAAGAAAACACGTTTTTTTTGGGTCGAAATTAGCTTTATGACAATGAAGGACAACGGAACAACTACTCGGATGAATTCATTGTAAATAAAGTGTTGCGACGGAAATGCTGCATATTACCAACGGTACTGAGAGATTGGAGAAAGAGATGTAAGCTGCTGGGGGTGCTTCTTGATGACCAGCATATAACACATGCGCTGAAAAGTCCCGTGCCTAACAAAGAAAACACGGTTATTTTGGTTCAAAAGTAGCTTTATTCATCAACGTAATCTCCATCAAGAGCAACGCAATCATTCCGGCGCCGCTCTAACATTTCAATACCACTTTTGTAGAACGATTTATCTTTTGCCTCAAAATAGGTTTCAGTTTCAGCGATAACCTCTTCATTCGTGCGAAATTTCTTACCGGCGAGCATTCTTTTGAGGTCTGAGAACAGCCAGTAGTCGCTGGGAGCCAAATCTGGCGAATACGGTGGATGTGGGAGCAATTCGAAGTTCAATTCATGTAGTTCTGCCATTATTTTGATTGACTTGTGACACGGTGCGTTGTCTTGATGAAACATTTTTTTCTTTGCCATATGCGGTCGTTTCCTTGCAATTTCGGCCTTCAAACGCTCCAATAACGCTATATAATATTCACGGTTGATGATATTTCCTTTCTCAAGATAGTCGATGAATATTATACCGCGCACATCCCAAAACACTGAGGCCATAACCTTTCCAGCCGATTGTTGTGCTTTCGGGCGCTTTGGACGAGGTTCACCAGTTGCTGTGCACTCAGATGACGATCGTTTTGATTCCGGAGTGAAGTGATGGATCCATGTTTCATCCATTGTCACATATCGACGCAAAAATTCCGGTTTGTTACGTTTAAACATGGCCAAACACTACTCAGAATCATCAACACGTTCTTCTTTTTGGTCAACAGTGAGCAAACGCGGTACCCACTTTGAACAGAGCTTTCTCATAGTCAAATGGTAATATAAAGCCATATAGCCAAAGCAATATAAAGCCAATACGTTCTTTTGATGTCTTTACGATGTCAGCTAACTCACGCAGCTTCACTTTTCGATCATTCAAAACGATTTTGTGGATTTTTTTGATGTTTTCTGGTGTTACCGCCTCATTTGGACGTCCACTGCGTTCTGCATCATCGGTGTCCCTACGACCACGTTTGAAGTCAGCAAGCCAACGTTTTATTGTTGTTTCTGATGGAGCGGAGTCCCCATAACACTTTTCAAGCCATTGCTTCGCTTGAACGGTATTTCTTCCCATCAAGAAGCAGTGTAAAATTAAAACACGAAATTGTTTTTGATCCATTGTTTTGAAAATAACAAAAGTAGCGTGACTCTTAGCACAATAACTCACAAACTAATGAATAGAATATCATGAAATTTTAACAGCTGTCTTTTGAAGGTTAGTACTAACTGAGAGAAAGGTGACTGCAATAAAACTAGCGTCATCTACGTGTTAGGCCCGGGACTTTTCACCCTATGTGTTAGAATTAGAAGTGATTGATGCTTCAAAATGGTATCAAAAAACCTTTGAGTTATCTAATAAAATCAAAACAGCAACTTGAACGTTATCAATACTAATATACGAGAAAATGCAGACTCGAAGTTATAACCTGAGAGACTCGCATGTTCGTCAGGTAAGACATTATGAATATCAAGGAAATGTCGAATTTGCTTACTCTTGTAGCTTAGGCAATACAGGAAGCATAGAAATTTGATAGGTTCAAATCCTACCGGCAACCGTGAACAATTTGTATTCATTAAACATTACACAAAAATCGAATCCAATTAAATACAACGTTGGTAACAGCAAGGAAATTAATCACTGAAAAACCAACAGAAATTATTCTAATAATTTAACTGTAACTACAGGTCTGTTACGCAATAAAGCAATCCCTATTATTTATTATTCGTTTTTATTCCAAACATATTTACTTGTAGCAATAAATATATGTAAATATGTTTGTAGATTTGTTTATTGATTAACGGTAATTGCATGTAAGTGAACAGATATATTCTTGTTCTCTTGCATTCGTCTTTTCATTCTTCGGCAGTTCAAAATCATAAATTTATTTATTTAATGGAAAATTCCAATGAATCTGTAAATCTATTATCGCTGTTCTTTTATTAACAACGACTCAAATTCACATGTTACTAAGATTTAACGATTTTCTTCTTACTCAGATCAACTAACACTTTCACAATGTAACTGTGATCTGATATAGTCTTTTGTTACAACTCAAATTACTTTTAAAATATGTGGATTAAGAAATTATGTAATAATACGAATTTGTAGACAAACCCGCCGTAAATTTCTCGGTGTTGCTCTGCTTAAAGAAACATATAATTTAAATCCAAAGCGTGTACAGATTATGGCCCGCCGGCGATTTTAAAATCAGGCATGACAAACGTTGTCCTCCTCGAATGATAAACGACGAATGTCTCTTCCATTATTTCTAATCCATTAAACGCGTGTACCTACTTCAGAGTCGTAGGCACTGAAGATGTAAATTCTTTGTAGACTACAGATGACCGAGATAAAAAGGAAACGAAACAGAAATTGTTGAGTTATTTCCACCATTCTATCGATTTCAAATATAGTGTCTGACGTGCGACATAACTGCGAGAAATTTCGAAAAGAAAAACGAATGAGTATTGTTTTACACCGTGTCGTAGTGTGATAAATTTTGAAGTAGAATTTGGGTCATCGGAATTGATAATTTAAGGAATCGTTTAAAAGAGAAAATTAAGACGATTTACAATGAGATTTCCACAAATATTTCGTTTTGATATACGGTAATCGTCATAAATTAAGACAAATTATTTCAGCTTTTTTTTAAACATAATTCTGCCTATTAATAAACGCAGTACTTCCGGAATTGGACCGTGACATGATGAGATACATATAGAAATAAAGTAAGAGTAAGAGGCGAAAGAAAAATAAGAAGAAAAGGGGATAAAAAAGAGATAAAAAAAGGAAAGAATAATGATAAGGGGGGAGGGAGAGGTCGTGAAATAGAAAGAAAGGTGAAAAGAATAATAGGAGGAAAGAGAGACAGAAAAAGGGGTGGGGGAAAAACGAGGGGAAAAGAAAAAGAAAGAGACTAAAAGAGAAGGGTGGTCGACGTTTCGCCTCCGTCGTGGGAGGCTTCTTCAGGAGAATAGGGGAAACGAAATCTCATCATGAGACGGTCCAATTCCGGAAGTAGTGCGTTTATTACTAACTCTGGCCGTGGAAGCCTACGTATTCATTTCGTAATTCTGCCTATATTTAATGAGGTACTATTAGTTTTAGAGTAAATGACATTCTTAGGAGTTAAAATCAAAATATTACTCTTATTCTTTGAAATTATAATTGTCTTAACTTGTTACTGAAACTGTTAATACGAATTTTGCTTAGTATAAGCTGTTTGGATGACATGACAAATACTCTGTTAAATGGACAACTAATGCAATTGAAAATACGAGAAAGTTTTTATAAAGTACATCAATAAAAAATTTACATTCTCGTTTCGTTAAATGCAATTTATTTTCGTATAGTGCCTTCCAAATGATTAATATTTCTAAACAGTCGGAATTTCTAAAAATCAATGGACATTCAGATCATCGACCAAGAAAAGCTTCATCTAAGAAATTACCTGAACATCTCCTAGAATAAATAAATATCACAATTTAAAACCGAAGTCTCCAAACTTTTCACCATAAGAGCCACACTGATTCCTTCACTAATTTTCAAGGGCCAAGTTCTTCAACCACGTTGCAATAGTGTAGCACGATCTTGTGGGGAGCTACTGACTGAATTGGTAATTCTCGTACGCTGGTGTTATAGTTTGGAGACCGCTGGTATAAAATAGCGTTAAACATAAAAAATCTAAGCCAATGCTATTAAAATTTCTTGCTGGGTATACCAAAGGCGCTTGACATGGTTCCTTCGTCCACGCTGTAGGAATGTGGATCAATATTGCTGTTTCAAACGTTGATATCCCCTGAAAGGTTAGAGCTAGCAGGTTGAAATCTTCTAGGAGTAATACACAGATATAGATGCATATTTCGGCACAGTCAAATTGCCGAAATTCCACCCTTAAATTTTTCAGGTCGAAGGAATTTCATTGTTTTGATCAGAAAAAAGATGCGACGTGTTCATTGCTCGGAAGCTAGAGGTTCGCTTATTAGTTGATCGCAATGGCCCCCACAAAGGTTTTAAGCCTTCGAAAGAATGACGTCCTAGCTCAACCCGTTCCGACGCTGTAGGGTGTCAAAATTGAAATAATTCTTTTTAACTACGGGACGCCGTAGCACTAGTTCCATATAAGTCGAGCAATCATGGCAGAAATAAGCTTCCTATAGACTACCTAGAAGCTAAATTTGGCGCTAGATATAAGCTAGGGTAATCAAGTCTTGCTATAGACAGACGAAATTAGTGGGACCATATAAGTGCAAGCACAGTAGATCAATTCTAACGTCATATTCGTATTCCACAGGGTTTATTTCCATAAGACACTCATTGCTGGGTGTTCCCGTAGTTGAGCAAAAAGCTCTAAATTTAAGGCCTTTAAATAAGATATAATTAATTCTATTTAGAAGGTGCGAGTAAATTAATCCCAGGCAATTTCTGCTAACATCGAAAAATTCAGCTTCTTCAATAATTATAAATTAAGAGTTCAAAAACTTTTACAAAAGAAGAAATTACATCCGCAGGTCTATAATTGTTAATATTGATACTACCTCCCTTTTCTGATTGGCGAAATTCTGGTTACTCTCCATGTATCAGGAAACCTACACGTGTCTAGCAAAAATTCATTTCATCCACTGACAGGATCTACACATTTTCAAAGTTCCATAATATCTTAAATCTTCGGAATCGTCCATAATAAGCGTGTACCCGTATATAGTTCTAGAAAGAAATGTGTATTGTGCAGCTCAAAAGCTAAGCAAATAGAAACAGATTGGATAAGATTCTAGCTTGGGTAAGATATGTAAAAATTTTCTTCACTTTCCTAATTCATAAGAATAAATAAATTTATTTAACCTCCAAAAAGTACTGGAATCTCAAATTCCAAACCTCGTTACTAAATTTTTGATAAAATTAAAAACATTTAAGGTGTGATAATTTTAGGAAAACTTTGTTGAACTAGTTTTTGTTTTGACACTCTAGATTAAAATTGAAACAAAATTACGATAAAATTTGGCCGAAAAACTTTGTATTATACGAAAACAAGGATTGTTTTGATATTGACTGTTGCTAACGACCTCAGTAAATGGTAAAATAAATAGTAGTTCGCCAGATTTGAATTTGGGTTTACTTAGTTAGGTTAAAAACGGAAATAAGAAATTTTCCTATTTTGGTGTGAACTTTATAACAGTCACTAGAATGCTATATTTTATAAATTTCAAATTCATCCCAAGTCACTAACGGAATCGCCAACCACATCTCGATCATTACGAACAACATACAGCTAAATACGGAAGAAAATTCCACCACATATACACTGCGGGAGTTCTAACACATTACACTCACCCAAACAAACCTTGTCTCACAACCGGTTCTAATACACCCGCATAAAGGTATCATATATTTACCTTCAATTCCAACGTCTAGAAAAGCGTATAATAAAAGCTAACCACAAACGCTGTGTTTACCAATAAGGGAAATACTTGACAATTAGAGAATATATCTTGCGATATTCACGTGGAAAGATTACCTCTTAGGCGTAACCAAGTACTACTTCAACGCGGAACTCTAACGGCGAAAAAGTTACATAAATTACGTTCTTTAACTACTTCGAATGGACATTGTTCCAGTTAAGTTACCGGGGTAGAATTTATACCTTGTTAGTGCGAAATTACGACGTTAAATTGAAGTTAACCAGGAGCTTTGTTAGTGCAAATATGGCGAGGTTACAGGTGCAGTTCGGTGTAAATTATTTGATCAATGGCGTTTTAAAGTTTATTGGCTCGGTTTGAGTCGAAAGAAGATTTGAATTTATTTATTTTGATTTTATTTATTTTGCAGTATTAAAGTTACTTTTATTTTATTAATTCCTTTGGAAAGTATATATAGTTCCGAGTATATTTCAAATTCTTACTCTTCAAACGCTAGCCTCAATATGGCTCAACATTTTTTATATTTTATTTAAGAACAAATTGCTAAATTATTGTGTTTTACCTTTAAATCATTTTAATATCTTTACACATGTCTTTTAAAGTATACACCGATACCGGAGAATATTTTATTAAAATATTTTTGTTCAATTATCAGACATTTTACTACAGTCTGTTCGCACCCTAAAATTCAGCGTGGCTCTTATGGGAAATGCGAACACAATTGCCATAATACGTCAAAATTATATTTTTAGGATATGTTAAACCCTACAGCTGGTTATCTGATGAAAGTAGAACAGCTAGCACCAATACGTAAAACAATGTAATTATTGGCAGTAATAAGATATACAAGAATAAAGATACAGATGAATTTCGGACAGTTTTCAGGAAGTTTTTTAAGTATTTAAACTTTTGTGAAACAAGATCTGCGTCCCGAAAACCAGGTAGTCGTAGACCAACAAAACGGGCAGGTAAAAATATAGTAGATGAACGAAATTGAGTCTACAGGATCTGTTGGTTCACCTCCAAAAAAACGTAAATGGATAACAATTTACGAGGCCATGGACGACGCCAGAAAAGCTGCAATTCGCAGACATTAGGCATTCATTTTCGAAATGAATTGCCAACATGTACTAAAATTTTAAGTGTAAATATAATATTGATTTTGTAGAAAAGTATTTGTAGATCATGAATACGGATGATACCTTGCCAGAATTAAAACGGACCACGTTGTGGAAAATTATGAAGAAATTGGGCTTCAAGTGAGAGAAACGTAGATGAAACAATGTATTAATAGAAAGGTAAAACATTCTTTTATCGAGACGTCGCTACCAAACAACAAGCATCAGCAAATTTCATGCAGAGGGTCGAAGAATACATTACTTAGATGAGGCGTGAGCTAACGTAGGTCACACCAAAGAAAACGTATGAAAAGGCGCAATTCCTTCATCAAGACAAGCTCTTATTGAAGGGAAAACAACCGGACTTAAAAAATCCACCTGGAAAAGAAAGTAGACCTATGACACTGCATATCGGGAGTGATAATGGTTTTGTAGAGAATGGGTTGCTTTAAATCGAAAAAGACCTCAGATCATCATGAAGAAATGAATGGTGAAATATTTACAGAATGGATACAACATCTAGAGCCAAATTGCGTTACTGTAATGAATAATGCTCCTTATTTGTTTTTATTATCAAGGTAGAAAAAATCCAAACGAATACACGGAGTTAAGTTTTGCCAGTGTAATACGGACTCCGATAGCAGCGCCACCTACAGCATTCTTAAAGTGAATGGAGTATAGCACAAAATCTCAACTCTACCCGGATTGAAAAGAGTTCTACATACATAAACTCTCTATCAATAGAAAGAGAGAATAACATTACATAAGATCCAATACTGAATTCTAAGGTGCGAACGGACCGTAGAACTAATTTACTATCGGTTTACAGAAATATACACCTTCTTCGTACGGAGTACAGAAAAGACTCCGAAAATATAAATATATAAAACTCAAACACCTAGTATACGTATATTTTCGAAATACCAACAATGAAACCTCAATTTTTCGCCTCCCCTTCACGAGCATCGAGCGTCCACGTCGAAAACGAACCAATTCAAACGTTACCGTACCGGTTGAATTAACGTTTCGCAGATTTGAATTGGCGAATGCAAATTATAACGAGAGAAAATTCATGTTTTCCAAATATAAAGCGCCACCTTGGAGTTTTAGCCGTGAATGTTTACGGACGAAAGATTTTCATATATGCAACATATGTACGTGATTTAGGCGAAACGGGATGAATTTGTCGCGGAGTACGGCGCTACCAAACTAAATCTTTGAAAGGCCTCGTTAGAAGGAAATTTATCATTTAGTTCGCACGCGTGTATATTTCATATTCGGTTGCGAACGTATGGGTTTATAGGTTTGTGCGAAAGTCGGGGATATGAAAGTACAGCGAGGAGCTTCCTGTGAATCTGACTATTATCTCGTAAAAGCAAAGCTATCTTTTTTATTTAAATAACGAACCAATAAAGAAATAGATGTAAATCAAACTAGTTAAGTGCCCGAATGGCCCACATATAATCTAGATAGTGTTCCGATGAATCGACTGTATTTTGGTATAAAATAAGGTTGGGGGTCAAGATGGGAAATTCAACAGATGCTATACTCGCAAAACAGTATGACAGTGTTGCCGTAAATCAGCTATGGCAGACAATGAAGGACAACGGAGTACAAACCAACTATGTAAACGTGATCAAACAACTATATAAAAAGAACAAAAGCAGAGTGAAAGTCTGGAACAACTACTCGGATGAAGTCATTGTAAATATAGTGTTGCGACGGAGATGCTGCATATTACCAACGGTACTGAGAGATTGGAGAAAGAGATGTAAGCTGCTGGGGGTGCTTCTTGATGACCAGCATATAACACATGGGCTGAAAAGTCCCGGGACTAACAAAGAAAACACGGTTTTTTTGGTTCAAAAGTAGCTTTATTCATCAACGTAATCTCCATCAAGAGCAACGCAATCATTCCAGCGCCGCTCTAACATTTCAGTACCACTTTTGTAGAACGATTTATCTTTTGCCTCAAAATAGGCCTCAGTTTCAGCGATAACCTCTTCATTCGTCCGAAATTTCTTACCAGCGAGCATTTTTTTGAGGTCTGCGAACAGCCAGTAGTCGCCGAGAGCCAAATCTGGCGAATACGGTGGATGTGGGAGCAATTCGAAGTTCAATTCATGTAGTTTTGCCATTGTTTTGATTGACTTGTGACACGGTGCGTTGTCTTGATGAAACGAAATGTTTTTCTTTGCCATATGCGGTCGTTTCTTTGCAGTTTCGGCCTTCAAACGCTCCAATAACGCTATATAATATTCACTGTTGATGGTATTTCCTTTCTCAAGATAGTCGGTGAATATTACACCACGCACATCCCAAAATACCGAGGCCATAACCTTTCCAGCCGATTGTTGTGCTTTCGGGCGCTTTGGACCAGGTTCACCAGTTGCTGTCCACTCGGATCACGATCGTTTTGATTCCGGAGTGAAGTGATGGATCCATGTTTCATCCATTGTCACATATCGACGCAAAAATTCCGGTTTGTTACGTTTAAACATGGCCAAACACTGCTCAGAATCATCAACACGTTCTTGTTTTTGGTCAACAGTGAGCAAACGCGGCACCCACTTTGAACAGAGCTTTCTCATAGTCAAATGCTAATGCAATATAAAGCTAATACGTTCTTTTGATATCTTTACGATGTCAGCTAACTCACGCAACTTCACTTTTCGATCATTCAAAACGATTTTGTGGATTTTTTTGATGCTTTCTGGTGTTACCGCCTCATTTGGACGTCCACTGCGTTCTGCACCATCGGTGTCTCTACGACCACGTTTGAAGTTGTTTCTGATGGAGCGGAGTCCCCATAACACTTTTCAAGCCATTGCTTCGCTTGAACGGTATTTTTTCCCATCAAGAAGCAGTGTAAAATGAAAACACGAAATTGTTTTTGTTCCATGGTTTTGAAAATAACAAAAGTAGCGTGACTCTTAGCACAATAACTCACAAACTAAGATCATGAAATTTTAACAGCTGTCTTTTGAAGGTTAGTACTAACTGAGAGAAAGGTGACTGCAATAAAACTAGAGTCATCTATGTGCTAGGCCCGGGACTTTTCAGCCCATGTGTTACGTTATATTCGAGGCCCACATAGGCGAGTTCTACTATATGCACATGCGTTTTAGTGATAAAATTTCATTTTGTATAAGGATCTTCGCCAAATGAATTTGTTCTGTCTTCTCTTTGGTGGTACAAGATCTCAAAATTAGAAAGTTTTTTAATTTTATTATTGTATCACTAAATCCGACGCAGCTTGTTCTTCGTACCATCCTCTTTGCGAAACCTTAAATGTTACAACGTTAAAAACGCATGGCATCTCGAAGACGACGATGTCACGAAAGATGCAATTACCGTTATACCTCACGTTTATTTATTTTTTTTATCTGTATATAGACGCGTATATAGATATTCACTTACACGTAGGTATAATATAGCGTCTCAGGCTAAATGTCAAGCAGTTAGTAAATTGCATAACATTGCAGAAACTTGCTCGAGCACCAGAGGTATTGCTGCGTTCACCTCAGTAAATTACATGTTATATTAATTTAATGCCTTGTGTTGCGTCGAACGATATCGATACATAAAGACGGTACTGGTACTTGAAACGATGAGAGCTGACTATCTAAATAGACCACAGAGCAAATATATCATTTTCTTTTCATGCGGAACATGTAGATGCGAAACAATATATTATCCCTCTGCTAAAATCGCGTTATACGTCATTTCTATCCATTTGAAATAGTTCTAATTGTGTACGACGTCGTGCTTATTTGAATGAAACAGGTTTGTCTTGTGTATTTGATGGTTGTCTGTGACATTAATGACGCTATAAGCTGTTGAAATACGATTTACATGTGGAGATTACAATGTGGAATGAGGATGCCGATCGGATATGATATATGTAATTTATTTGGCAGCTCATCTCGAATAAGAGACATCTTTTATTATATTTGGAATGGTAAAGAGTTTCAGACGTACGAGGGTAACCTGAAATGTTTCCGGAATCGACAAGAAAAACACATGACCACATATTTTTCCGAAACGGTCACCCGATTTCGTGTTTGCTCCGATGTGAGCAAGCGCAGTACCCATCGCACCAAAAGCTTTTTCGTATCCAAAATTTCGTGTAGGATGAGGACAACGGGTTCTTATGAGATGCCTGTTGTCTCTGCTATCTCTTTCAGCTTCAATCGGCGATCGGATAACACGACTTCATGAAGCTTGCTGACTTTTAAACAACAACTATTAACACTATTACCATAAAGAAAGTTGTCCTACCCGACCAATGAATCCAATACAACCTTGGTACCCCATTTCTTGCCGATTTCGGAAACATTTCAGGTCGTCCTCGTATATAGTTTCATCCTCCTGTAACCTTTGTGCTAATCATTTCCGCTAAGAACGATAACGCTATTTTACCACACATCCGTAATATTTGTTACTAATTTTTCTTTTATAGTGTTTCTTCTCGAATACGCGCATGATTTTAGAACTTTCTACAAGTCCTCAATTGCACTGAGGTCCGATGAATTTCCCGACCATGAAAACACTGGTAGAGCATGCGTTTACAAAAAACATTGGATGGATTTGGCCATATGGCATGGCGCCTTATCGTACATGCACGTGTAAGGCCCTTCATTCGGAGCTAAATTATTGATGTATGACCTCAGCCCCCAATATATACATTAGGGTGACAGAATAAAATAGACACCAGGTAAAGCGGTATAAATATGTAAACAGCTAGATTCTAAGAACGAATTAAGAACTTTCTCTTGTCATTAGGGTAGGGGTATCGGAAGGAATTCGTCATAGTTTAGTATCGTTACAACTATGCCTCGATTACAAGGTTCGAGTGATATTAGCGACTTCACCCGGGGTCACATCGTTGGTCAGAGTGAACGCGGCGCTTCGCAACGTGAAATAAGTAATTTTTTTCATATTCCGTTGTCCACAGTTAACCGTGTGATTACACAATTTAAACGCAAGGATAAAACAACAGCAGAGCCGAGACCAGGTCGTGCCGGACCTTCTGAAAGAAGTAAAAAGGTGCTTGTGCGCGAAGTGTTAAGAGAACCGCGAAAAAGTACAGTTGAGCTTGCGGCAACTTCATAGAAAAGTCAGCGCACCGTTCTGCGATACCTCCACAGTGTGCGGATGTATAAAAGGGTGGCAAAGGAAAAACCTCTCCTTACGGCGTTTCGAAAATGGCGCTGAATGGCTTGGGCAATCGAAATGCGAACGAAGGCCGAAGAGTTTTGTCGGTTTGTCATATC
Organism: Trypoxylus dichotomus; assembly: GCA_023509865.1. Classification (NCBI taxonomy): domain Eukaryota; kingdom Metazoa; phylum Arthropoda; class Insecta; order Coleoptera; family Scarabaeidae; genus Trypoxylus; species Trypoxylus dichotomus. The sequence continues at coordinate 30,875,255 of CM042082.1, read as the reverse complement.
TTCAGACGAAAGCAGATACTGCCAATTCAGTGATAGTGGTCGTACGTGGGTATGGAGACGTTCATCACAGCAACTGGACGACAAATTTTTGCATCAGACGGCGAAATACGGCGGTGCGAACATCATGGTGTGGGGCGCCATTGGGTATGGTGGAAGATCGCAATTAGTAATCTGCGACGGAAATATAAATGCGGCAAAATATATCCAAATATTAACAGAAGGACTACTACCGATATTCGACAACGCCATTTTATCTAAAGAAGACGCCACTTTTATGGAGGATGGAGCACCCTGCCACAAAGCAAGAACAACAACCACATGGAAAGAGGAACAGGGGATTCGGATTTTACCATGGCCAGACCAATCACCAGACATGAATCCGATAGAGAATATCTGGCACATAATCCAGACAAATATCGCGAAACGACCCCGAAAACCCAGCAATAAGGAAGAACTCGTGTCAGCTGTTACAGAAGAGTGGTTAAATATTCCAGAAGACACCATTAATCATTTAATAGATTCTATGCCAAGACGACTCGCAGCACTTCACGCAAGTAAATGTGGATCGACAAAATATTAGTCTAATTCAAAAATTTTAAAATATCTTGTATGTATAACGAGAATAGAATCTTTTTTTTAATTAGTAGGTGTCTATTTTATTCTGTCACCCTAGTGTAAGTTAAATAAAAACTGCACTAGAACATCGTGAATTACATAAAAAGATATACAATCCAACTTTATATTCCACGGCTTCTGAAGCGATCTGTATTACAGAATACCAGAGCACATGTAGCTTTTACTACTTCATCATAGTATACCATTTTTTTCACTCCGAAGCATATAAAAGAAGTTAATTACGAAGATAAATACTCTCTTTTACGAATGTAGGTCATTTTTTTCCATTGCGAAACCACTAAATAAGTTAGAGCTACTAAATGCGTTGCCGTAGACAAATTAAACCAGTGAAAATGCTATGTTTCACTTGCTGCATCCGTACGTATACTTCAGTTGATTCTTATCGGGTTAATTAAATTCGAAATCGGAAATATTTACTTCAAAAATAACATGGGAAATATCTTTAAAGGGAGTACCTTCTGCTTGTAGGTATATCTGGCATTCATATATAACCATTGAGTTTATTATAAAGAGTAAACTTTAATTAAAACATCGTTAAACCTGTTAAAAATAATCAATGTTTATCATCTCTCGGACTTGGAAGTGCAATTAGCGAAATTATAAGAACCAATGCAACAAATACAACTAAAGCATAATGCTCCACCTCGTCAGTTTCTTATTTTACAAGAAAAACGTGTAGAAATGGTAATAGGTAGCTGTTCTTTTGATGTATTAGATTTTATAGTTGCAATTATCTTTATTAATATTGCATTTTCCTTATATTAATTACACTATTTATATTATTTCTATTAATTAATTCTCGTTAATTGTTTCCTTAAGTTGAGCTAACCAATCAAAAGAAGTACTAACACGATGTTCTCCAAGTCTCCTGCCTTCATCTTCCTTTTTATTAATAGCTAAATCAATACTTATTAACGACTTAATTATGTCCGCATGTCGTATTGGATTGGCAACAAAATAATTGGAGATTTTAAATGTAGATGGGAGTAACATTTTTCTTTGAATGACTTCTGTTAATGCTACAATTATATTTGTCAGTTGTGAACTTTAGTTTTCTTAAAAACCAAATATTTCCGGAATGCCACAATTTTAGTGTGTTTTGTGTAGCAAGTCAGGCGGTTTCACCAAAATGGATAAAATCGAATTTCGTACAGTGATGGCTGGGAAAACGGCCACGGAAATTCGAAAGACAAAAGTGTTTTTCCATCACGACAATGCGCCGGCATTTTCGGATGTGCGTGGTGTAATATTCATCGACTATCTTGAGAAAGAAAATACCATCAACCGTGAATATTATATAACGTTATTGGAGCGTTTGAAGGCCGAAATTGCAAAGAAACGACCGCATATGGCAAAGAAAAAAAAATTGTTTCATCAAGACAACGCACCGTGTCACAAGTCAATCAAAACAGTGGCAAAACTACATGAATTGAACTTAGAATTGCTCCCACATCCACCGTATTCGCCAGATTTGGCTCCCAGCGACTAGTGACTGTTCGCAGACCTCAAAAAAATGCTCGCCGGTAAGAAATTTCGCACGAATGAAGAGGTTATCGCTGAAACTGAGGCCTATTTTGAGACAAAAGATAAATCGTTCTACAAAAGTGGTATTGAAATGTTAGAGCGGCGCTGGAATGATTGCGTGGCTCTTGATGGAGATTACGTTGATGAATAAAGCTAATTTTGAACCAAAAAAACCGTGTTTTCTTTGTTAGGCCCGGGACTTTTCAGCCCATGCGTTAGTATAATACAAAATTTACTTAAATACGTTGGAGACGATAGAATATAGCGTCATATGTGTACCTAGTCAGGTGCTATAGGTTAATGTCTCGCGTAGTTGCCGAAATATAAACATATTAACATTTTATGAGGATTTCTTGGCGTATTCGAACACGTATTTCTTTCACTTATTTAATCGCGAATTATATAACCGTGTAATACGCTCGTCTTGCAAAATCTTGACCCACAATCGCCGCAGCTATGCATGCGCGTAATCATTTCTTGCAATGTTGTTTCAGGTTCGAAAAAAATCTCGAAATATTAAGGTCACCAATTGCAACTGCAGCTATTCACTTGTTCGTTCTTGAAAAATAACCTTTCATCGCGGTGGCCTTACAAAAATTATCTTTCTTGTATTTTTTTTCTTCATTTGCCGTTTCTAGATTCGATGTCCGGACCTTTCTCTTTGGTATTTTTGCCGAATTATTCGATATCGTAACGTATAGATACTGTGCACTCACAGGAAGCGTTTTTAGATAAGATGGTGGCGGAGCTTTTGTAATCTGGATGCATTAATTTAATCATTCACACGGACTCTGCTTCGGATTAAGGTTGTATTAATTAGGTTAATATAACTGAATATGTTTTTCTATATAGTGATACGTTTAATTTACCATATTTTGTTTTAATTATACTACATAATCTTCCTTCAAAGTGATACATAGTTTTGTAGCGCTATGCAAGTAATTGGCCAACTAATTGGCTGTTTTAAAACATTTGTTGTGGACTTATTTATATTTAGAACATGTTTTAGTTTGTCCGTTCATTAACCTGCGTATTGGTTTTGTTTTTTTTTAGTTTGCACTAGAAACTGGGACTTTAGGCTTTATTTTCTTTCTTTGTATAAATATGTATGTATGTACACTACCGCTCAAAAGTGTTTAGGCACCCATGTTTTCATGGAGTATTCATATAGTTTTATGTTTCCCAAAAAAACATAATAAAATGAAATACGTATTTAAAATGTAGTTCAGTAAGATAAACATCCATTACATCGCATAAGGTTTACTATAATTTACCTGCACTTGGTCGGATTATCATAAACTGTTTATTGCGGTGCAATTACAATAAAAATCCCTCTGAATTTACTGGGTAAATTTAGTAATCTGTTAGATTGTAGGTAATAATGTTTAAATTACCTTCCTAGAAGATTATAGTGAAATCTATAACCTATGGTCAGTTGCAGTGTGGTATTTACTCTATTCACGTCGTGAGCGAAATATCGTGTGACAATTTTTTTTTGCCCCCGCTAAGAGAAATTAGTACGGAAACACGTGCGCTTATAATAGCTTACCATAAAAGTGGCATAAGTAATCGATAAATTGCCAAAAAAATGAAAATACACTACGCTACGGTTGACTATAACGTAAAAAAATATCGGGAAACTGGCAGTTTTCTTAATAAAAGACGGAGTGGACGGCCAAAAGCGACAACATCTGCAGATGATCGCAGAATAGTGGTTACCAGCAAGTTAAATAGACGCAAAGCAGCCCCGGAAATCACCGCAGAATTAAATGTTGGTCGCCAAAAACTAGTCAGTGTTTCTACAGTTAAACGTCGCCTACAGAAAGCCGGGCTCCATGGTCGTATTGCGATGAAAAAGCCATTATTACGCAAACAAAACAAGCGATAGCGACTTAAATGGGCTCGTGAACACTAACATTGGACCATAGAAGAGTTGAACAACGTCTTATGGTCGCATGAGTCCAAATTTGAGCTGTTCGGAACCCGAAGACGCATATTCGTAAGAAGATCTGTGGGTGAACGTGCCAGAGAAGAGTGTATTGTTGCTACCGTGAAGCATGGTGGAGGTACTATCATCATTTGGGGCTGTTTTGCTGGCGCTACTGTAGGGGACATTGTGAAAATTGACGGTATATTAAAAAGGAAGGCTACCGCGAAATTTTGGAGAACCACGCAATACCTTCCGGAACTCGAGTTTTGGGTCAAGATTTTATCTTCCAGCTAGATGATGACCCAAAACATTCCTCTAAATTATGTAAAGACTATTTACGCCATTTAGAAGAGGAAGGAACTCTCAAAATTATGGAATGGCCTCCCAGAACCCCGACTTGAATCCAATCGAGTTACTATGGGAAGAACGGGAAGTACGGAAATCGGCTCCGACATCAGCTACTGACGTATGGAACAAATTGCAATCGAGTTGGACCTCAATAACACAAGAAACTCTGGCAAAACTTATTGCGAGAATGCCTCGATTGTGTGCTGCAATTATTAAATCAAGAGGAGGTCACATAGATGAAAGCAAAATTTAAATTAAACGTTTTAATTTTCACCTTTATTTAATATATTTTTATTCATATACGTGTATCTGTACATAAAATATAAATTTTAACATTTTTGCTGAGTCTTTATACATTTTTGCTGTCAGTGAGAGTGCCTAAACACTTTTGAGCGGTAGTGTACGTTGTCAATCCGATAGATTTAATATGCATTAGTTTTATCTCTTTTATTACAAGAAGATAAACTTTAATTTTATTTGTCAGCTTAATAACCTCATCGCCGGTTCAAAAGTATTTCAACTTCTAAGAGAGTCGAAAACTAACATCATCGTGAATAAGAAGCCCTACGTGAATACAACAATTATATAATATCTGCGCACAGATCTTTCACCTAAAGCCTTTATTACGGTAAATATTTCTTCTCCATCGCGTAAATCATATCCCATCTAGTTGATTAATTATCGTACCGGTTATATTTAAATAACTCCGCTCGCAAATACGTAGGTACTTACATACACACAAAAGGAGAAGAAGATATATATATATGTATATGTAAACGTTCCAAAGGACTCCTGGCAAGTAAAAGTACCGTTGGAGCGGGTCCATTGCTCCGATGAATCTGAACCCTTATCGCTGCATTCTACCAGGTGGGGCTGGTCTGTTTTGTCGCGGTATTTTTGTTTCTTTTGGGCATGACGCAGAGAGACATAACGGGAGTGAAGAATATTTTCATTATAGCTTTTGATGTGAATGCGTTTCAAGGCGCGTAGCGATGATGAGAATCATACGTACATATGGGTTTGTCGATTTGCGACTATTACATGTTGAAATTCTACTACACCTGTTACATACTTCCATTCTGCGATGTGGAAGTGTTGCGGAATACGTGATAACAACCAATACTTATTTACATCTTATACCAAATTGGTAAATAAAAATAGAACGCGCGATACACATGTTTAATGGAGGCGTGTTTTATTGCCAGCTGTTGAGGCCAAGTATCTATCCTTAACATGCGCTGTTGTTGTGTTACGTACCAACATACCATGTTGACTTAACAGAGTTGCTATGATTTGTATGGTAAAATCAAGTTCAAAGTAAATTTCCGAACACTGTTGGTAGGCTTCCTGTTGAAGATAACACGTACATATGTTAGGAGTAAAATATGACGTAGGAAAGTTATCAACTGATTAGTTTTTTATTTCTAATCAATTAGGACTTTCGAATAACTCGTTGTCCTGTATGATGCCCATTAGGCGTTGTCCCGATGTTATTGAATTATCATTCAGTATTCCTAAATGACCCTCTTTTCGTAAAATACGTGGGAAAAATAACCCTAAATAAGCCCAGAACTTCTTCCTTGCTCCATGTTGGCACTACACAATCCTGCAATATACTTTGGCCTTTCGCTCTTCTTACAAAAACGCACATTGATTGCCCGAACACCTCAAACTTTGACTCATCAATCCATAGCGCCTTCTTCCAATCATCCACTGTCCAATTTCTATGTGTTCCTGTCCACTATAGCCGTTTTTGTCTACTTTCCCGTCGAATTTATCCTCTCTTCACTGTAGTAACAGACATTTTTCTTGCACAAGGATACATACTTGGCCAGATAATATATTTGCCATCCAAAAATGTATTAAATGAATAAGAAAAAACATGACAAAGTTAATATCCCTTTTTTTTTAACACATGGGCTGAAAAGTGCCGAGTCTAACAAAGAAAACACGCTTTTTTTGGTTCAAAATTAGCTTTATTCATCAACGTAATCTCCATCAAGAGCAAAGCAATCATTCCAGCGCCGCTCTAACATTTCAATACCACTTTTGTAGAACGATTTATCTTTTGCCTCAAAATAAGCCTCAGTTTCAGAGTAACCTCTTCATCCGTGCGAAATTTCTTACCGGCGAGCATTTTTTTGAGGTCTGCGAACAGCCAGTAGTTGCTGGCAGTCAAATCTGGCGAATACGGTGGAAGTGGGAGCAATTCGAAGTTCAATTCATGTAGTTTTGCCATTGTTTTGATTGACTTGTGACACGGTGCGTTGTCTTGATGAAAATTTTTTTCTTTGCCATATGCGGTCGTTTCTTTGCAATTTAGGCCGTCAAAAGCTCCAAAAACGCTATACAAAAATTCACTGTTGATGGAATTTCCTTTCTCAAGATAGTCGATGAATATTGCAATTGCACATCAACATTGCACATCCCAAAATACCGAGGCCATAACCTTTCCAGCCGATTGTTGTGCTTTCGGGCGCTTTGGACGAGGTTCACCAGTTGCTGTCCACTCAGATGACGATCGTTTTGATTCCGGAGTGAAATGATGGATCCATGTTTCATCCATTGTCACATATCGACGCAAAAATTCCGGTTTGTTACGTTTAAACATGGCCAAACACTGCTCAGAATCATCAACACGTTCTTGTTTTTGGTCAGCAGTGAGCAAGCGCGGCACCCACTTTGAACAGAGCTTTCTCATAGTTGAATGATCATGCAATATAAAGCCAATATGTTCTTTTGATATCTTTACGATGTCAGCTAACTCACGCAACTTCACTTTTCGATGATTCAAAACGATTTTGTGGATTTTTTTGATGTTTTCTGGTGTTACCGCCTCATTTGGACGTCCACTGCGTTCTGCATCATCGGTGTCTCTACGACCACGTTTGAAGTTAGCAAACCAATGTTTTATTGTTGTTTCTGATGGAGCGGAGTCCCCATAACACTTACCGGCGTAGTAAAAACAACCCCAGACAAGCCCAGAACTTTTCCCTTGCTTGAAGTTGGCACTACACAATCCTCCAAAATTCTTTGGCCTTTCGCTCTTCTCACAAAAACGCACCTTGCTTGTCCGAACACCTCAAACTTTGACTCATCAGTGCATAGCATCCTTTTTCAATCATCCACTGTCCAATTTTTGCCTGTTTCCCCGTCGAAGTAGGGTCTTTTTTTGTTGGAATGCAGCCGTGTGAAGATTTACAACTTTTAATCTTCTTTTCACTCTAGTAACAGAAATTTTTCTTGCACGGTCGCGATTCATTTCGGCGACGATTTCTGATGCTGTCAGTCTCATATTTCGGTTACTTAACAATTTTTATTGTTTTTATTGTTGTTTCTGATGGAGCGGAGTCCCCATAACACTTTTCAAGCCATTGCTTCGCTTGAACGGAATTTTTTTTCCCATCAAGAAGCAGTGTAAAATTAAAACACGAAATTGTTTTTGATCCGTTGTTTTGAAAATAACAAAAGTAGCGTGACTTTTAGCACAATAACTCACAAACTAATGAATAAAATATCATGAAATTTTAACAGCTGTCTTTTGAAGGTTAGTAGTAATTGAGAGAAAGGTGACTGCAATAAAACTAGCGTCATCTATGTGTTAGACCCGGGACTTTTCAGCCCAAGTGTTATTCTAAAGAGAAATTGAATATCTACTAGAAGACTGTACCGTGAAACACCTTTTTTATACGTTGCCCCGAATCTCGTCTAAACTAAGGTTAAAGTGCAAATTGAACTGAGGTCTACGAATTCGTAAATCTCGCCTTAACTCACATAATATCACTAATATCGACGGCATTCCTTGATCATTATGATAAACTGGTATCTCACGGTCTTAATGGCATTAAAAACGTTCAATTCTTCATTTATAATAAATGGCTGTCGTAATTTGCTCTGTTAAACATCGCATGCTAATCGGTTGTAAATTGAATCTTTACATGTTTTGGATCGATTAAATCCGTTAATCGCGTTATTTATGAATTTCCATTTAAAAATGGGAGGATATTAAATTTGTTCCAGTAGCTAGACGGTGTTTCGAAAGTAACGTTTTACTACTCTTTCTTCAATTAAAAACAAGAGAGAAAACCATTCTAATGATGTTATAGACAAATGTAGTGCTTAAGTGGCGAAATTGTCGAATTGAATCATGTTTATATCCACAAAGTTCACAGTAAGTATATTAGATGGATTAATAACGTTGAATATATAGCTCGTTAAATGGATCTATAGACGTACGTCATTGTTTGATGGTACAAGTAAAGATCGCAGGTGAATCTAACTATCCTTATTTAATAGAGTAAGCTACTGTCTTAGTCGATTGTTAGATTAAATTGTCTTCATTATCCTGACAAGTTTTGCGCTTTTTGTAATTTTGCAGAGTAATCGGTTTTTTCTTCAGATCACAATCGTACTGATTTGAGTAATTAAGTAATTTTGAGATGAATAATCCAAGAATGCCGTCAGATTTGTTCTATCAGATCTAGTTTACTAAATACAGAACCCTAATTAGGAAAACATCACCAAAATTAGATATAAGGTTTGGTTACGTACGTAACTTTTTAAATATTACTATTTGATAACTGTTAACTGAAACACAAAAAAATGGATAGGAGGTATTTATTTAACACATGGGCTGAAAAGTCCCGGGGCTAACACATAGATGACGATAGTTTTATTGCAGTCACCTTTCTCTCAGTTAGTACTAACCTTCAAAAGACAGCTGTTCAAATTTCATTTTATTGGCAACTATTAATATGATCTTTGTTGCTTAAATTCCTTATCTTCCACACTGAATTATACCTCTTTCTAGTCATTGTACTCTAATACTTTCTTTATTTGCAATCACGTGCTAAATTTCGGTATCTAGATCTAAAAAAGATCCATAACAGACTGTTACTTTTTGTTATTCCAACCATATTTTAGTCGATCTAATTTCTTCTATCTAAAAGTATTTGGGCGAATTCTTCGTGTTCCTGTTTGTATAACACATAGGCTGAAAAGTCCCGGGCCTAACACATAGATGACGCTAGTTTTATTACAGTCACCTTTCTCTCAGTTAGTACTAACCTTCAAAAGACAGCTGTTAAAATTTCATGATATTCTATTCATTAGTTTGTGAGTTATTGTGCTAAGAGTCACGTTACTTATGTTATTTTCAAAACAATGGATCAAAAACAATTTCCTGTTTTAATTTTACACTGCTTCTTGATGGGAGAAAATACCGTTCAAGCGAAGCAATGGCTTGAAAAGTGTTATGGGGACTTCGCTTCATCAGAAACAACAATAAAACGTTGGTTTGCTGACTTCAGACGTGGACATAGAGACACCGATGATGCAGAACGCAGTGGACGTCCAAATGAGGCGGTAACACCAGAAAACATCAAAAAAAATCTACAAAATCGTTTTTTTGCGTTGCTCTTAATGGAGATTACGTTGATGAATAAAGATAATTTTGAACCAAAAAAACCGTGTTTTCTTTGTTAGGCCCGGGACTTTTCAGCCCATGTGTTAGAAGAAAAATATGCATATACAACTTTCTCAATAATCAGTTAAGATTTTTTTTTATAAGATTTCCTTGCAGCAGCGATCGGCCATCATATGGGTATCCCATCTTCCTTGGTACCTTTCCTCCATAACGCTGAATGGCTTTGTAAAATTTTTCCCCCTGTTCCTCACTAATATCGCCTAAATTTTCTGCAAAACGATATAAGTTGCTGTGAAGGTAATGAATTTTGATACCCATATTACATCAGAGCGTGTGAAAGTTGGAAAGCATCTGTTCTACTTATTCGATGTAATTTGCTTTTGTTTATGATTTCCAAGAAAATTTTTAACCACCTCAACAAAAAGACCACTAGGCTTCCTGCCTGTTCATTGACTCCGTGAGCTGTGGTTATTTAAAAGTTGCCTTATCTGAGGACCATCAAAAATTGCAGCCTTGAGTTTTTCTGTGCTAAGCCTTGGAAAGTTTTGTTTCAAATACTCCTCCTACACGGTCCATCTCGACGTAATGCCTTAACATATTGCTTCATAAGTCCCAGCTTGATATGCAGTGGTGGAAAGATGATTTTGTCTCTGTCAACCAACGGTTCGTTAAGAACGTTGTATTCTCCTTGAACTAAAACATTTCTTAAAGGCAAGCTTCTGATAATCCAGTGTTGGACTTTAGCTCTGCTGACGCTCTTCATATTTGATATTTTTCAGGACCAATGATATTGCTTCGTATTCCTCTTTCATAGTAGTGGAATGTCGAATAGGTATAGGACCATGTTTGTTACCATTGTGTAAAAGTACACACTTTAAACTTCGAGATGAACTGTCTATAACAAGACTCCATTCACTTGGCGTGTATTCATTTAACCCCATTTTCTTCAAGAGACCTCTTATATCATTACAAAACTCCAAGTTGTTTCCTTTAGAGAAATACGGCAGCAGATCTTTCTCTGTGGTACGATAAAATGTAATATTACCACCTGGACACAGTAAATTCTTTTCCCTTAATCTGGAAGCAAGCAATTCGGACGCCTTCTTTGAGAAGTTCAGATCTCTATCAAGGTCATTAAGCCCTTGTTAGCTGAACCGTTGGGGTTTCGCTGATTGTCCTTCAAGATCACTATCACCTTCACTTTTCTAGAACTGCAACTCATCGATGTATCTGAGTCATCCTCCGGAAGCATAGGTAAGTTGTTGAACGTTGGAATAGGTATTTCTTCAGAATGAGGAAGAGGTCTCCTTGCTGACGCCATGTTAGGGTATACCCATTTATGTTATTGCAATTAAAGCCTTTGATGTTGACAGAACAAAAATTGCAGTCATGATGATGGTTTTTAGGCTCCCTCCATACCATAGGCACTTCGAATTTTGAGAGCTGCTAGGAAGAAATGCCAGTTATTTTTGTAACCAGCAGAAGAAATACTCTAAATCGGTTCGTATTTTATAGGCACCAGCATAAAAAAATTATTTTGTTGGGAGGTCTAATCAAGCAAACAAAGTGTACCTTAGCTTATTCACATTCAGTTGGTAAAATCGTAACCTATATCCTTGTGTGTGTTATGAGAACTGTCAGATTATTGTGAATGAATTATGTATATGCTACTTAACTTGAAGTAGAAATACCGATGTGATTTTTACGGACAAAGATCAATGACGTACGTCCAAAGATCTATTCGACGAAGAATAGTTGTTTTAATTCTTTCGTGTCTCCGTATTGACAGGTACAAATGGCCTTTTCAATTAACTCCATTCAATAGATTCCTATTGATTTAACTATAAAAAAAAAAACTAGTTATATGATTATAACGTGTTAATTGAGTGTCTGATACAGCTGTCGCTTATTTTACGGCAAGAAATTTTACAAAATTTCATAGCTCATTCGAACAATAAGCATGTTAGCGAAGAAATTACAGGCACAAATCGTATTTCATGACACGTACACGTACACTAGTGCATAAGAAAAGTACCATCTGTTATCTTTGAATTATTAACGCCTATAAACAAATATACAACTACTCTGTTACTTTTGAAACTTTTGAAGCTTGTTCCCGAATATTTTGATAGGAATATCTATTAAAAGAAAGTTGATGTTAAAAATGTAATTCCGAATGCTTTACTGACACTTCAGAGTTCTATCTCTTGAACTCGTGAAGATAGCTTTCAAAATTGGAATTTTTTCTTAATCTACCGTGGCTGGCAGTGAAAATGATGCGGTGGTATATAATTGAAATATATTTCAAAAATAAAACAAAACTAATTCGAACAGGTATTACGAATTCTAATCAGATAACATTACAGCGGTTACATAATAATAATTAATTAATTATTTTTGAAAGATAAACAAGAAGTACTTGGGTTTTCTTTAAGTTTTATAATCAATTATAGTCTAGTCGGGACAAATTCTACTAAGTCGTGCGTATAATCTGGCGAATTACTGTTTCATTCTTGTAACTAAGCATTTTTTAAACCGTTCTTATTGGATATTCAATGACTACAGACTTTTGTTTCAAGAATAAGCCACAAATTTTCGATAATGTTTATGCCAGGTGACTGAGCCGGAGTTTTCACCGCACTGTGGCAATTATATAAGAAACATTCCTGGACCACACGCGAAGAATATTTCGGGTGGTTGTCTGGATAAAATCTAAAATCATCTTCTGTGTCAAGTTTCCTGGCGCTAGACACTAAATTCTGCTTGAGGATATTTAAGTATGTACATGAACATATCCGTAGTATCTTCAATGAAATGGTTTCCAACACCAGCAGCAGAAACACACCCTCTAGAGTTAACTTAAAAGCACTTAACAGTGGATTATTTCTAGATTATCTAATCAACTACTCCTCATGTTCGTTAAATATTTCTTTTTGGCCTTATTTTACATGTGCTCTCCTCACTCTGTTTTTGCAATCATATCGATCCATAATACGCTGTATCGCGGATCCACTTCTATTTAATATTTTTGCAATTTCTTGTTGACTTTAATTTTTCTAACGGTGAAGGATTACTAGTTCTCGTTCTTCTAAAGTTGTCTCGATCAATGCTGAACTACTCTAAATTTTAAGCTGCTTGTGGTAAAATCACGCTTTACAGTTGTAACAGATGGAGAGGTTAAGTACATATGCATCTAGAAACTTTCCCTATTCATGTAAAAATTGTGTACTGGGTTACATAATTTTCTCTGTGATGTTACATATGTAACCGCTGTTATCTGGTTAGCATTCGTAATTCCTGTTCGAATTAGTTTTGTTTTATTTTTGTAATATATTTGACGAATTGTAGATATAATATATTTAATTTACTTTTTCTAACACTTTAAGCTTCTTATCAAACTATATACCACTACATCATTTTCACTATTAATGTGTTTAGGCAACCCTGTTTTCATGGATTATTCATATAATATTATGTTTACCAAAAAAAAAAACATTATAATAAAATGAAATACGTATTTAAAATGTAGTTCAGTAAGATAAACACCCATTACATCGCATAAGGTTTACTATCATTTACCTGCACTTGGTCGGATTACCATAAACTGTTTACTGCGGTGCAATTACAATAACAATCCCTCTGAATTTACTGGGTAAATTTAGTCATCTATTGGATTGTAGGTAATAATGTTTAAATTACCTTCCTAGAAGATTATAGTGAAATCTGTAAGCTATAGTCAGTTGCAGTGTGGTACTGGTTACTCTATTCACGTCGTGAGCAAAATATCGTGTGATAATTTTTTAAAATGCCTCCGCGAAGAGAAATTAGTACGGAAACAAGTGCGCTTATAATAGCTTACCATAAAAGTGGCATAAGTAATCGAGAAATTGCCAAAAAAATGAAAATACACCACGCTACGGTTGACTATAACGTAAAAAAATATCGGGAAACTGGCAGTTTTCTTAATAAAAGACGGAGTGGAAGACCAAAAGCGACAACATCTGCAGATGATCGCAGAACAGTGGCTACCAGCAAGTTAAGTAGACGCAAAACAGCCTCGGAAATCACCGCAGAATTAAATGTTGGTCGCCAAAAACTGGTCAGTGTTTCTACAGTCAAAGTTTTAATTTTCACATTTATTTAACATATTTTTATTCATGTACGTGTATCTGTACATAAAAAATAAATATTATTAACATTTTTGCTGAGTTTTTATACATTTTTGCTGCCAGTGACAGTGCCTAAACACTTTTGAGCGGTAGTGTATATGTATCACTGAATTTTTAACGACATACTTTGTATTATAGCAGGAAAGCTAATATGAAGGCAAGCAACATATACTATTGTATAGATTCTACCAATAAGGACAACACATATATTGCAGAAAAGATACCTTGATAGCAAAACAAATGAGGTTCGTGTCGTTTTATTGGCTTGCAATACACACACAAGCAGTTGCAAACGTATGTACTTATGCAGGCTTGACCTCGGCAATATGTTGTTTTGCAAGTTAAAGCTTTGAAACAACCTATAGCAAATCTTTCCACTCGTTCAGTGATATTTTTTACAGTAACTACTCGAGTTCAAATATGAAATATTGATTTACGAATGATATGTGCGAAATATCATTGATACTAATACACACTATCGTCCGTAAATGTAGAGCCATGTTAGGCTGTATTAAAATTTAACTAAGATGGAAGGAAAATAATGCAAAACAAAAAGAAAATTATAAAAATATTCCTTCTATTAATTTGTTTAAAGTTTCTATGTTAATTTTAATTCACCGAGAATTGGGATACTGGCATAAAACTATCTAGTTAACAGTAATCAAGGGATATCTTTTAAGTTTAGCATATGTAATTAGAAGGCGCTACTAGTCATATGTCATTACTAAAAATTAACCTCCTAAAACTTAGTTGAAAAATGGAGTTAATTGAGAACATTTTTGCGCAAATTTTTTTTATAATTTTCGAAGACTATTATCCCAATAAGTTGGTATCTGAAAATTGACACATTAGCCTGTGTGGTTGTCTGTTGTCGTAAATATTCAAAAATGTTAGATTTCTTTGTAAGTAGCATATGGTATGACCTGGACTACACCTTTTGAACACCCTGTATAATTGTAAATGCTTTAAAATCAATAAAAGATGTTAAAGATGAACAACTTGCGTTAATTTCTTTTTCATTATCAGAGGGTGGCGCTTAAATGCAACACCCGATATAAACCACATCCACCTCCTTATTAATAAATGTTAACTTAACGCAATCTAGTTATTCATTGTTAATATTTATCTTCCTCTGCATTAAGGTATTATTGTGTAACTTTCTATAGTAAACAATACAAACTGCTCATCGCATATAAATTAATTAATAAGCATTAAAATCGGCGGTTAAAAATTCTGGTATTTCCCTTGCTAGACAAGTTGATGAAGTAAATCTGATTTTCAAGATGACCTGTTCCTTATTCTGACTAAAATTAGAGTATAAAATATTACAAAGAATCTCTGTAAGATCATTACATACCAAAATCTAGCACTAACTACTATTAATTACGTCAAATTCTTGTCAAATCATTTAGTAATTTAAGTAAAATACCTTCTCCTATTATAAATCTTTTAAAAGGTAATTAAACATCCTTGAAAACGATGAATGTAAAACTAGACAATCACTTGGGAACGTCATGGCAGGTATCTGAAAATAACGCGTTCAAAAATGTTCGAAGAGTGCCGCAGGGTATTATTTACTAATGTATATTCTATATACATTTTCTTCTATATTCTATACAAATAAAGATCGACATGAAGATTGTATACCAATTAAAAAATATTCTATTCATAGCCGAATGTTTACTATGGATATAAAAGATGGATATGCAGAGAATAAGTGCCTCAGGGTTCTATCTTTTGACCTATATTGTTTATGATTCAAAATTTCCAATTTATAGTTATATTAATATGTTTAAATGCTTCAAATTTATACGTTTTCCAGTTGGATTTATGTCTAAATATCGTGCGAAATCTAAGAAAGCGTAGACAACCCGATTTTCACCTTCTAAGCCGCTACAATGCACTTTAATTCTAAATAGTGCGTTACAAACGCAATTGCTTATACTACCAACTATACAGCGCGAAAATAATGGTGTCTAATAACATGACACGAACGCTTCGTTTAAATCTTAGAAAAATATGAAAGAATTTCAATTAAAATAAAGCATGTCATCGCCGATTCGATGTTATTCCGATAAACACATGCTGGGCACTCACCAGCGCGTTTAATGCTTAAGAAAGAAAGCGAAAACAATAATTTTATTGCCCCGTAGTGTATTTAAATGTTAATTACAAGTCCTGTTAATCAAATCTGATAATTGCTTTATTCGTAAATTTTGACAGTTAAAATCATACATTAACGATCCTCTTCGATTACAGATTGAATTTTTCGAAATGGAAGGCGTGGCAATACCTTTACCGCCGGCTCTACCACCTCCACTCAAAGCCGGTAGCTTCCGTAGCCGTAGAAATTCCTCGTCGAGCGGTTTTCGCCTTCAGGATCACCCTCAACCCCAACAGGACGACGCTAGTAGCGTTTATAGCCTTTACAAGCAGAAGATAGACTCGATGTTCGAATCGGATACCTCCTCGAAAGTCCAAAACTGCGTCCAAGCACGCATAGAAAAGATGTTCAGCGACGTCGCTAAGGATGGTGGTATTCCTATCAACGATATCGGCTGCCACAGCTTCTCCGTGGACTATATGGGCTCGGTGCCTTTGCAGGAGAAGGTTACGAGTCTCGCTGGACTACAAAGTCCGCTTAGTGAACTCTACTTCTCGTATAGAAAGAGTTCTAGGCATAAGAAGCTATTGACTGGGAGATTGGAGATATCATCTAGCGGGTTGAAGGTGCAATATCAAGGGGAGAAAGGTAATATATGTTTTAAATTGATTTATTTAATTATTTTTTAATCTTACGTCTTTGATATCGTGCGGTGTCGGACTGATATTCTCTTATTTTCTCTTCTGGTAGAAGGATTCACTATTATACAGCTCTTCAGTGTAAAATAAATAGGGTGTTTGTAATTTTTTGCTTTAACCATTCTTAATTTAGAATCCTTCCTATTTTGGGAAGATTAAGTCTTTGTATTAAAGAAACACGATAATTTTTTGCCCTATTTTCATTATTAGTACGGTCCAAGTTTTTGGAACACGTCTGTATTTATTGTCCTTTTTGACCAAAAGGTGTAAGTTTTTTGTTAAATAATATATATTTTTTAGAAAACTACATCAATCAGAGTTAATGATATTAGCACCATTTTCCCATAGAAGTCATAGATTGGTCCTGGATCTAGCAGATCCTTTACCTACGTCATCAGTTTCATTTTTGATGGTATTTTATTAGTAAAAATTGTTTAAGCAACTTTTAAAGGAAGAAATAGATACATATAACACTTCTTTCCCGCAGAATTTTCAATAATCTCATTTTCAGGCGATTTGGAGCAACTAAACTCATTCCCAACCATAGCCGTATGGTCGGCCGTTAAGTTCGTCATGCAAGGCAACCAACAACCGGCCTCCTATGCGTTCCTCCCCTTAATCACCGATCCAGACAATCTAGAAAAGCAACAGCTCTTCAGGAGCGTCGATCCTAGCGAGAAGAAGCTGACCAACTTCTTTCCGTCGGAGGTGCATTCGCCATTGTTCGCGGTGGTAATGCGTAAGATCGGAGCTCACAAGCAACTAGAGTGCCATGGTTTTATCTGTCAGACATCGGAGGATGCCATTGTAATAGCCGCCACCTTGTACAAAGCGCTTATGGCGCACATGAAAGCCAAGGAGAGGAAACCTAAAAATAAAAACGGTGTGACGTGTATGTCGGTTGGTTCCAGCATCTATAACGATCCAGGGGGTGTCCCGCTTAGACCTCCTAGGAGGAAGAGGAGCAGTAATTCTTCGGTGAAGAGTGGGGGTGGTACGACCGAGACTGTTGACGTAAGTTTCTTTTAGGAAAGGTATACTTCCTTAGGCAGTATTCAGGATATTGCTATCAGCAACAACGTCTCTTCTACTCAACCTCAAACTTAAAGTACTTAAACCTAATAATTTGGGAAAATATAAATCTGGAAATCTGTTGGCTTGCTAATATCAGTGGGATTTACTGATGTATATCAATTTGAAGTCTCTGTCGTTTCTGGTTATGCCAGAAATCGTTTTCTACTTAAAACTTTACATTTGTACAAAATTTTCTCTATTATTTTCGATTTACTTGGAGTTTTAGGGAAAACATGATATACCGTATAAAATATTCTTTTTAAATTATCACTGGCATAGCACGAAATTCCTTAAAAAAAGTTTAATTTGTATCCTCGTTTAAAATATAACTCACTAACAAGGGAAGGTTCCCAGTTGTTAAATTCAGATTTGAATGAAACTTGGTAAGTAAGTAGAGTTTGTTTGTGCTGAAGTATCCCTCCGAACATTGACGACATTAATGATGGTCCTTCTTAACTGAAGTGATATGTATGTAATATACAGATGGTTTTGGTATAAGTAGCGTAAGGTATGACTTACGCGATAACATTTTATGCTTTAAGCATTTTGTTTACGACTATAATCCCATATGTACATTTGTTTTTATTATGAAGACTAAGGCACAATAACTGATGCCATTTCTCTAATGAATGATGGTTCTGGTGTTAATAGCATAGGGTATGACTTGCTATACACCTTTGGAACACCCTGTATAATTGAAAATGCATTAAAATCAATAAAGGATGTAAAGATGAATAACTACTGTTAATTTCTTTTCCATTATTAGAAGGTGGTGCTTAAATTCAACACCCTGTATATACCACATTCACGTGACCTAGAAGACCTTTCGATAAGGTACAACATTTGCATTTAAATCTTTGTTCGATCTGTTTCCGTTCAAAAATTAAATCAAGAAAGTTTCATTAAGAACTGAACTTCACACCCGGGAACCTTTCCTTGTAAGTGCGCTGAAGAACGTGTTCAATCATTCTCCTTTCATACTTAACAAGCGTCCTATACGCGCAAAAAAACGTACTCCCATGTAGTTCGCTTTAAAAATAAATAAATCAATAAATTCATGTAAAATTTTAATTAACAATTTCACACTCTACAAACCTCGCAAATATACACCAGGGAGGGTGGCAAGTTTTGCACGACAACACTCCCTAGAAATTTCATGCGTGAGCGATCCAGTCCGGTTCAGAGTTAGGGAAAATTTATAATCAATACGACGAAGCATCTTGCATATAATTTGCACAAAAAAAAACAGCACACAATAAAAAAATTCTTTTGCAGACTGCGGAAACTAAACGTGCCGATTCTATGCCACAAAACGTGCAGAAGATACAAAATTCTAAACAGAAGAAGAATGTGGAATCAAGCGAATCTACCGCGGTCGACTTAGATGCCATCGTACCTTACGAGGAACCCAAACAAATCCGTCAGGAACCTGAAGAGATTACCGAAATTAAACCGCAACCTCTCTTGGATAAGTTCAACACCTACAGGAGTACGCACCAGAAACAGATTACTGCTGAAATCAAACAGGTGATGAACGAATCTGTGAATATGGGGTTGAAAAGGGTGAAGAGTGTAAGGAAAAGAATTGAAGAGACTAAGGAGAATTCCGGTGATATTTTAACGAAAGTTACGATACCTAGATCCGGCAGCTTTCTGAACGCTGGGGGTTTGACGAGGTATAAATCAAAAGTACAAAGGTAATAATTTTTGGTCTCACGAGGACGACCTGAAATGTTTCCGGAATCAACAATAAAAATACGGTATTGGTGTGGTTTTTTATTCTTAGTCTTCAATGTAGTCTTCTCGAAGATTAAGAGACTTTTTCAAACAGGCTCCTCAAGCCGTTGGAAAAGTAGGATGTTTCGAGTTCTGCAGGATATTTCAGGCAAATCTCTTTCCTCCTAGTGATTTTTTCAGGTTGCCCTTGGCGACTACTGAATCCAAACCTTCGTGTACCATCTCTTGTCGATTCCGGAATAATTTTAGGTCACCCTCGGAATTAACAATATAACGCCTTTTAAATTTTCTAGAAATAATGGACTTGCTACCGGAGGTTCACCGCTGGGTTTTAGCGAGTTATTCAACGAATTTCGCCTTCAAGAAGGCCTCCATTCCGTCGACGAAATATTAGGAGTCATAATCGATCCCGAAGGGATGTCCTTTAACGACCTGAAACCGATTTACAAGGAATTTTTACTCAAACTTGCGTTAACGTTGACCAAAGACGAACTGTATCAAAGATCCAAGTTGATAATGCGAAGGCAAAAGAAGAAGTTGACGAGAAACAACAGCGTGCACTCAAAAAAACGCCAGGTCCCCGTCTATAACAGGTTTAAGAGGTTGAAGCATATTTTTCAAAAGATCAGGTTAGCGAAGGAAACTAAATTGACCACCGGAAGTAGCGAGAATGATGCTAAACTACCTGAAAGCAGCATAAGTAGTTCTTCCTACGATACCAGGCATTTCAAGCCGAAGGAGGTGAAAATAACACGGAGACAGAGTTATAAGAAAAGATCGAGTAATAAGAATAGACGCGATAGGGTTAGTACGTCAGAAGAAAGCGATTTTTTTTCATTGAGAAGGAAGAAACCCCTCCACCCCAACTCAACTCAGAACAGAAACAGTTCCAGCGGGTACGTGTCGTGTTCAGAATGCAGCTATGATAGCGATACTTGTACCTGTACCTCGGCGGATAAATGCTATTGCTCTTTGGGGAATAAAAACTGCAAATACAGTCCGGATTCTTCAAATAAGAAGCTTAAATGTTGCTGCGCTGCTGAGAAATCGGAATTCATCTGGTGCGGATGCGACACTGACAGTTGCACCGACAGTAACAAGTGTTATTGCAGCATGAAGAAGGAGAAAAATACAATCTTCGAGCAGTTAAAACAAAGGGGGTTCATCCCCAGTTCGGAGACCGTCACGACGCCTCCGAATCATCGCAAATTATGCAAGAGAAATTCGAATACCAGAAGTACTAAAAGCCTAGAGTATATGAGCAATCCGAGTGAGAAATATTACGAAAAATTGAAGAGGACGTCTTCGTCTTCGAAGCAGAAGAAGAAGAGGAGTTACACCTCCGATAACCTGGCGGTGGATTACGAGCTGTTTTCCATTGCTAATGGAAAAATTTGTAACATTACCAATCGAAACATCTACGACAGACACGTTGGAGAAGTTGAAAGGAGAAGAAGCACCTCGAGGTCTTCGGTGAAAAGTTTGAATTCGTACAAGTTCGATCAAAGTAGTAAGTTTTCACGTTCCCTATTTAGGTTAATTATTATCTCTAATTTCTGCAGTACTTCTTCATTAAATCAAAAACATGGCATCTCAAACAATTTAATGGCTACCGGTGTCATGCAGGCTCCAGAAAATGACTACAGAATCAAAACAGTTGCACAAAACAATATCAGCAGCAACACGGTAGCAAAATAAACTTTTAATTTGTTTTTGTTGTCTGCGTCCTTTTACAATTTAAATTTGCGCTTTTTAAATAATCGAAGGAAGAATAAAATACTATAAACTAAAAGATGAGGAAATTCAAGAGACAATACAGGACCAGTGAACTGTTTGATCAAGAGATCAAAAACAAAATAAGGATAATACACAAATGGAAAAGATTCAAAGATTTAAAGGCAGTATAAGAAAGCTGTGGAATAACAAAGATAGCAAGTACATGCACGAAAAGAAGCAGATGGTCGACAGCAGAAATATGTTATGTTAAAGATAAAGATGATAAATGGAGCAGATACATATATGGCAGAAAAGAAGAGAATTATAAGATGTACAAAGAGGGCCAAGCAAAATTCGTGGATAGAGTTGGGACTAAAGCTGGGAAACAACTACAGAGAAAACCAAAAATTATTCTATGGAACAATAAAACAATTAAGACTAAGAAAGACAACAAAATTGAAAAGTATAATACATGGAAAGAACAAATATGTAGAACGCCAAAACACTGGCCCAAAAGAGGTAACTGTGGAAGACAAAAATTAAAGAAGTTTTTTTGCTACCGTTATGTTGCTGATGTTGTGTTTTGCATTTGTTTTGATTCTGTACCCCTTGTCTGGAGTATTATGGCCTAATGGTGTGCAAATGTGCACGAAACCGGTAACCATTGATCGATTAAATTGTTTGAGATACTGTGAGATTGGTCGCGTATTCTTTCCTTTTTCCTATATTTCAATCGTAATTCTTCTTCCAGGAAATAGCTTAGAGGCCCAAGCTATACCAGTCAAAGCCTGCACTGAAGCCCTTTCAGTGAAAAAATCAGCAGAAATCGCGGCCCTCTTCGCCGATATCAAACTCAGTCAAACTACAGATATTGCACATCTGATACCCAAACAGATCGACCCCGAAGTGCTAGTATCCTACAAGAACGCTTACAATAGAAGACCGGCTTCCAGATGCGGCTCCCGAATCGAAAGGATCGAAACCCCCGCGGACTCGAAGCACTTCGGCAGGATGATCAACAATACCCTGTACGCCTCGAAAAGCTCCAAATCTAACATGTACAGCGCCAGAAACGGTCTCTATACGATCCAAAGTCAATCGGACGATTCCCGATCGAGTTTGGAAAGGTCCAGTAACAGGAAGAAAGGGGAATATCGGCCGCAGAAGGAAGAGAAAAAATCCGTCAGTTCAGCCTTGGAGAATTCCTTGGGATACCTTCCGTAGGATACGCGAAGAAGACTTTAGAAGTACATCTTGTACATATATGCTTTCAATTTGTGATTTAATTGGGATACGCGCTGGGAAAACGTTTTCAAAAACGACGGGGTGGGTGAGGTTTTATTATCCTTGCGAAGGAAAGCAAGAGAGAATTGGGATAATGCTTAAAATAATTTTCAACCATTTTAACGTGCAATATTTATTTTACCTGTATCGTTTCCGTGTGAATCCGAGATTGTATTTCTCTTTGACTGATTAGGGGATGTAATTTTATGAAAGAGGATGTGAAGTTAAACAGACGAAATTTTCGGATCTTTTTCGGTGTAGAAAGATCGCCTTGAAGATTGGTGTTAGGTACTGTTGTAAATTCTAAAAGGACTATATTATAGGTGACCAAATTTGGATACAACTTTGAATGAGTGTAATATTGTCTGAAGAAATTATCTTTTTTCTTTAGGTAAAAGTAATTTGTTTTAAAATTGTTAAGTTTAAGAATTTAAGAAGCTATTGTATGTAAAAAATAAAATATTTATTTCCAAATATGTATTTTTTTCCTTCTCTTTGTTTGTGAATGTGTAAATCTGGGAAGTAACATTAAATCTCTTTTATAAGTGCAATGAATATTTTTTAAATTGTTTATCGTTAGCACTTGTTTGTTATCCGCCATCTAACTTAATATGAATCCTTCTTTTGTCGGATACATACACATTCATAGTTCATTAACTCTAAGAATGTAACAGATAGCTCTACTATCGGCGTCTGTGTCACACTGCCAAAATTTAACACGATTAAATAATAGCGGGTGATTTGAAAGTAAAATATCAGTTCTATTTTAATAATTATTAGTTTCCTTGATAGTCATTCTAAATTCTAATGGCAAATATTTCAGTAAAACGTTTACCAGCATGCGTTTAAGTTTATTACAATTTATTGAATCCAACTAAAAGAAAGGAAATAATTTTATTTAAAAATATGTCGTATATTTTATTATAAATCACATACAAATAGACTTCTATGAGATATTTTAGTAGTTTTTTTTTAAATAGCTACAAAAATCATAATTATTGACCGATGTGCCAATTACTTCAAATATACATTGTAATTATATCAAATATTATCTTTTAATTCTTTTATAATACCAATGCTTTTCTAATTTTTTCTGATTTATCTGGACATGAGAATGTCATCCACTGCCATCTTTTGCTTGGCACCCCTCTCAGCGTAACGTTGCAATGTTCCGTCAGTTGCTGCAGCCTTCTATGGCATCCTAATACCACTTCGGAGATGATCCAGTATTAGCGGTGATCTTATTTTCTTCTGTAATGCTGTGTTTTTGTTTGGCGTAGCCTGCGTTAACCCACGTCTCGTCTAAGTAATACACTAGGGTGACAGAATAAAATACACACCTACTAATTAAAAAAAAGATTCTATTCTCGTTATATATACAAAATATTTTAAAATTTTTAAATTAGACTAATATTTTGTCGATCCACATTTACTTGCGTGAAGTGCTGCGAGTTGTCGTGGCATAGAATCTATTAAATGATTAATGCTGTCTTCTGGGATGTTTAACCACTTTTCTGTAACAGCTGCCACGAGTTCTTCCTTATTGGTGGGTTTTCGGGGTCGTTTCGCCATATTTGTCTGGATTATGTGCCAAACATTCTCTATCGGATTCATGTCTGGTGATTGGCCTGGCCATGGTAAAATCCGAATCCCCTGTTCCTCTTTCCATGTGGTTGTTGCTCTTGCTTTGTGGCAGGGTGCTCCATCCTCCATAAAAGTGGCGTCTTCTTTAGATAAAATGGCGTTGTCGAATATCGGTAGTAGTCCTTCTGTTAATATTTGGATATATTTTGCCACATTTATATTTCCGTCGCAGATTACTAATTGCGATCTTCCTCCATACCATATCGCGCCCCACACCATGATGTTCACACCGCCGTATTTCACCGTCTGATGCAAAAATTTGTCGTCCAGTTGCTGTGACGAACGTCTCCATACCCACGTACGACCACTATCACTGAATTGGCAGTATCTGCTTTCGTCTGAAAAAATGACAGACCGCCAAAACTCTTCGGGTTTCGTTCACATTTCGATTGCCCAAGCCATTCGGGGCCGTTTTTGAAACGCCGTAAGGAGAGGTTTTTTCTTTGCCACCATTTTATACATCCCCCCACTGTGGAGGTATCGCAGAACGGTGCACTGACTTTTCTGTGAAGTTGCCGCAAGTTCAGGTGTACTTTTTCGCGGTTCTCTTAACACTTCGTGCACAAGCACCCTTTTACTTCTTTCAGAAGCTCCGGCACGACCTGGTCCCGGCTCCGCTGTTGTTTTTTCCTTGCGTGTAAATTGTGTAATCACACAGTTAACTGTGGACAACGGAATATTAAAAAATTTACTTATTTCACATTGCGAAGCGCCGCGTTCACTCTGGTCAACGATACGACCCCGGGTGAAGTCGCTAATATCACTCGAAGTTTGTAAGCAAGGGATAGTTGTAACAATACTAAACTATGATGAATTCCTTCCGATACATCTATCCCTACCCTAATGACAAGAGAAAGTTCTTAGAATTTAGCTGTTTACATATTTATACCGCTTTACCTGGTGTCTATTTTATTCCGCCACCCTAGTGTATATTGTTCGACCCTCTGTGCGAAATTTCCTGATGTTTGTTAGGTAGCGACGTCTCCATAAAACAATATCTTGCCTTTTTATTAATATACTGTTTCGGCTACGTTTTTCCCATTTCAAGCCCAATTTCTTCATAATTTTCCACAGCTTTAACAGCAAGAATCTCTCTTAAACAGATTGTGGAGGCAAATTCCAGTACAACGTGCCTAGCGCTTCCAGAAAGCTTCAACCTGAGTGATGAAATCATTCTCTTGCACCCTCATCAGCTACGAAAGATATGGGAGTTAACATGCAACAGCTAAACGAGTTTCATTATCTAGGCGTACCGATAGAAAGCCAAAATATGGCAAATATGAGTCAAAAATTAATGAAAGAATTGAAAGAGCAACCGAACCATAGCACGCGATAAATAACTTGATTAGGAAAAAAGAAATATCAGCACCATGATTGCAGTATACAAAGCAATCTATAGATCTGTTCTGATACACGGATGCGAATCATGGCTACTTAATTATAGGCAAAAAAGTAAAATTCAAGCTGCAGAAATGAGATATCTCAGGAGAGTGAGGGGTGTAATAAGAAAGGATAGAATGAGAAACTCACAAGTACCAGAGGAACTAAAGATACCATCAATAATGGACTTTATTGAACAGCGACATCTAAATTGGTGGGGACATTTACAACGAATCACTAGATCAGTAAAATTAATATATGAGGGGAGAGTACAGAATAAAAGAAGACCGCGAAAAATATGGGACCATACCATTGGACACAGCATCCAGAAGAGAGGGAAAAATTCGGGAGAAGCTAAAATTTTAGCCAGTAACTATGTACTATATAGAATACGGTAAGTAACAATATCTCTATTTCCTGACAGACGGAGGGTTAACACAAACCAATAGAACAATTAGGATGGTCAACTTTTTTGTCCGAAGACCCAATATATTCTTAAATATTTCTGAAAACAATATGAGAAATATTTCAACTTTACCACTACACATCAACGGTACCTGTGGACTAACCACAGGTACCGCAGTATTTTTTTATGAGCACGTGGGCTGTCCTTGTTAATCAATTGATAACACGGTTAACAATGAGAGCCCATCTGTTTTTTAAAGGCTGTGTTCCGAATAAATTATTAATTTGTGTGGGGTTGAGTTTACTGCGATGCCTGTGAATTACACCACTACACAGTCCTTACAATCGTTGTAACTGTTTAGTTATCTCAAAACCCAGTTACTCCAGGTGAGACCATTACTATATCACTTCCACGATTTTCCTGCAGATCAAACAACATCTAACACCTGGGCTTCCGCTGGGCGAATACATAGGACCTTTCCACTTCGCATTCGATTGAAATCTGCGAAATAAACAGGTTAATATCCAACCCCCAACAATCGTTTATTTGATATTTACTTACCTTCGCGAGAGCTTTAGAAAATATGCAACGTACATATATAATATCGATTGAAAGCTAGCGACGGTCTCACGTGACGACCTCACGCTTCAAACGACACCGACCGGAGAAATGCAACAGGCATCAAAGATTCAACAGGCTGCGTTGTTTCAGTCGACGCTAGGAGCTTTAACGGGGAGGTCCGTCAGGGTACGAAACACCGTACAAGAAGAGGGGATAGCCTTTTTTTACGAAAAGCTCGGAAGTTCCGTCGGGTTCGTTTCGGGGAACTTTGCCGTGTGTTTATCGGATCCTTGGAAAGTTAGCTTTAGCGTTGGCCTTTTCGAGGGATTTATCTTCGGGGCGGTTCTTTGGCAAAATTTATTTAACAGATTGTCGTTTGTTTAAAACGGAAGTTAGATGACGAGTTTTCTGAGGTGAGTATGAGAAATTCTTTTTATCTTACGACGGAGATTTTGCTGCGTATAGAAGCTCGTACCGATTTAATTTGTTTTGCTTTGCATTCCCATTCGTTTCTATAAGCTTCAATTGTATCCGTAGCTTTTCTGTAGATACTCTTTCTTTTATTGTTTCGCTTCGTTTCTGGAAATAAAAATACCTCGTATTGTATTGGGGAGTAAATCTATTTCTGGAGAATCGAGAATGAATTTGTTTTTCTTGTATCAATGGGAGCGATGTTTATTTATAACTTACTTTCGTCGAAACGAAATATTATCAATTACATTATAATGAATTCTTTATTATTGTAAGTTTACTTCTGCAAATAAGGTCGAATTCACGATACGCTTGTACAAACATATGGTTCGCAGAATCTAACTTCCTAGGAGGGTTGTTCTTTTAATGATAAGTCCATTGTAGTCCAAGAAGATTGTTCTATTCTTAAAATCGTTTTATGTTTCCTTAAAAGATCCTCCGAGATTAAGTATCACGAAGGCATTTTTAATTTATGGACTAATACCATGGTCTTCCACGGACTTCTTCGGATCTTTTGAGTAAATTCCTAAAAATATACCATACAAAATTCAAGTTAGTAATAATACGCCTAATCCTAGTAAAGAATTTTGAAATCATTCCTTATTTTTGCGAAGACCAATCCGTTTTAAATACTAGGATGCTTTAGGAATATATAAATTGATTGGTTTCAAATATCATTGATCAAATATTCTTCTTTCTTCGCTTTACAAAAAAAAACTACTTAAATTAATTATACTCGAATTTTGGATACGTTCTGGATAAACATATGGTTCGGGAAATCTAATTTTGTAGAGGGGTTGTTCTTTTAATTGATAAGTCCAACATGGTTCATGTTTGCTTAAAATATCCTTTTTCTAGGCTGGAGAAAGCTTAAATTTTTGGGTGATTAAATATCACCAAGGCATTTTTAATTTATTGGGCTGATTTTATGACCTTCTAAAGACATCTTTGGATCTTTCTAGTGAACTTCTGAAAATGTACCGTACAAAATTCAAGTTAGTTATAATATCCCCAATAGTAGTAATGAATTTGGAAAACATCTCTTCTTTTTGCAAAAAGTCATACAGTTTATATACTGGGATGTTTTAGGAGTAAGTATCTCATATATAAATTGTTTGATTTCAAAAAACCTTAATAAAATATTTGCCTTTCTTCAGATTGCGAAGATACTACTAAGTTTTAAGCAAAGTCCTGCTGTTTTTTCTTTTCTTTAAGCCATTTCCCTTAAGATAATCTTTATTATATAAATTTTAAAGTTGGGACAACTTTCATGCAGTTTTAGATTTTAATAATAGTAATAATAATAATAGTTTGCATACCAAAAGACTCTAAGGCTTATAGGCTTTACTAATAAAAACGTATACTTAGACATAATATAAAAGATAGACATACTACACAAATGTTAAATCTAGATAGAAATCATTAATCTCGTCACGAATCTAAGAACTCACCAAATGAGCAGAGAAGGTAGATCTTCAACCGTATCTTCAATAATGATAAAGACGATGAATATTTTATATGCATTAGAATTTTATTAAAAATTTTAATTACTCGATATTGCGGACCTCGTCCCAAAGGAGTAAAATTGCGTCCAGAACTCTTGAGATCATTGCCTAATCTTGTGGAGATACTTATATACATATATACCCCTTTTTTTGTAAATAATTCTTGATTCTTATAGACAAATAGACCAAGTTTATATGCATATATAGAAGAATAGTAGAGACATTTTGCAATAAGGGCTCTAAACACATCTATATTTTTTTTAAATTAATAAGCTTTACCCTGAATATGGCACATCTTATGAAGATCGTGATGTTTGTTAATTATATTGAAACACTCAACTATTTTATACTGATTTATTTCAAGACTATACGACAACTGCTAGATGTACACTATATCTTTGACACATGGTTAGAGACAATACTCTCACTCCAAATACCTCTAATAAGAAATATCTACATACACACACATATGACGCATACACAAAAAAGGCATTTTATTTTCGTATATTATAATGATCTCTTGGATAAAAATGATAGGGTATCAGTTTCCGTAAGAAGGAAATTTTTATCGCAACTTATTCATAACACCGTTGATGCTCTAATATTTTTATTTAAAGTCTCTTATTTAGCCAGCAATGCAACTAACAATAAGAACTTACTTTCGGTTTATTTTGTGCAATGTATACTTAATATTAACCATTGTTTGTTTCTAACTCTACGCATTTACGTTGTTAAATTTGTTGGGCAAATACTATTATTACCACAGCTGTAGTCCAGTGGTAAAAGGGTCTGCACTTGAATTTCGCAACTGGGGTGTCATGCGTTCAAAACCAATATCCACCAAGTATAGTGGCAGTATTTTTACGGTGAGGGGGTGTAGTAACAAAGACATGGAACACTTTATACTTACTTTCCAACATCTTGAAACTCCTGCGGTTATAACAAGCTAGAACTCACACCATTGATCAGCTCAACAGCAAAACGAATATTGCACCAAGATTTTTATCTATTGATGAATTTGTTTGTGTCACTTTTGTCACTTACAGCGAATTCCAAATTTGTCTTAACATTGATATTACCATTAGAAGCTTGTATTGCTTCAAATATTCATTTATTATTAGTTTTGGGGTTTCAATTTACAAAAATCATAAAAATATTTACAGCAAGCAATACGAACACATCCTAGGGATATATAGTCTCGATCACATGTCTGCTGTATTACCTGTATATAAATTCTTATCATATTGAAATGAGTTTAGATCAACGTTCGAGTATAGTAGAAATTAATATGGCATTTACTTCTTCTTTTGTTTTTTCTTTTTGTAATTGAACTATAAAATAATAAATAATTGAATTGTTAGAAACATATGGAGTAATTTTTTGAAAGAAACCAATTACATGTAGGCTTTCATAGCTGTTGTCTACTGTTGAATAATCTTTTAAGTGTTGCTGTATTGTATAAAGATTATCTTAGGAAACTTTCTGATCTATAATTTTTAGCGTACTAGCCAAACTTAATAAAACAACCTTCATTCCTTCAAACAAATTAAAGACCCTAAATTATCTACGAAAACATGTTTTCATTTCAAATTCTCCACGATTTTTCCCCTTCAAATATCAACTCGAAATATCACAACGACTCCGTAGATTGAAAATTAACGACTGGATGCTTCCAGGACTAAACGAACCATACCTTAATTACGATAGCTTAAAACGAGCGTCCAAAAAACAAGCTACGAGACGACTGCAATTCATACCAGATCATAAATTGTTTTCCTTTTTGTTCATCGTCTTACCTTATAATCTCATTCTTGTTTAGCAAGCGGCATGATGCTGCTACCTTCAAAGGGACGCGAAAATAAGAAAACTTGCGCTTCTTTTGGGCGTAACGAGTATTAGGTTGAACAGGACAGCTGTTACGCCGTTTTATCTTCCCCCGTAGGAGGTGGGCAAAGTGAAATTGGCCATGTTAAAGGAAATTTTATTATGTAAGATAATAAACGGGTGTGTCTGCTCCTTCAATTTGTTCCTAATTCCCGTTTAATATTTGAGATACGTAGATGTGTGAGGGTGATGATGAAATTAGAATTCTTTCTTCTCGAAACGATAGCTTTGCACGCCGAATTAATTATGCTTTCGTGCAAGAACACGTAGCTTTGGTGTTTCAGAAAAACGTGGGAGATATTAAAACTTTAGATGATTAATTCTTTTTAAAGATTAAAGTGAAACAGTCAAAATCTAAGATGGGTTTTGATACGATACTTTTAAAGTTCGTAAGTGTAATGGTATAACATTGAAATGCTTCTGGTTGGAAATTTCTTTCTCCTTAGCATTTCTACATCAACTTCATAGTTTTAGTTGGTTATCTATTAATATTACTAAAAGCAATATAGATCAAGAAAAATTTTTGATACCAAGAAGTTTGGAAACAATACTATGGTGAAATGAATAATGAAAATTTTCGATCTTTCCAGTAAAATAAATAAAGTATTTTCTTTTTGTTTCCAAGGAAAAGTAAAGGAATTTCTTTTAAACATGAAGACCTACATTGTTATCTAAACAGACACATTCTTCAGCAGGTTCTTCACTGATAATGTCTTGACTTTTTCACGTGAAATTCGAATATGTTCTCGTATCGTTGCAAGCTTTTCTCTATCTGTATAGTGCCAAATTACTGTTCTACATTTTACATTCAACATTTATTTGCTTTTACTTAAGATCTTACGCTTATTCCTTTAACAGAAATCCATATCTTTCTTGTCTTTATTATGGGCTCAGATTTGAATGTGTGTATCTGAACTCTATTGTTACTAATAAACTATATCAAGCTAATTTTTTGGAAGGGATATATTCATTTGCTTTTATATGACTTTTTTTTGCGTATTCGATCATTGCTATCATAAATTTGCTGGTTACTGTTTACAAGAAACTATTTGTGTTGAAGTCCAATGGAAATAACCTGACTTCCGATGACCGTTCTCTTGGTGATGGTGTACTCTGCGTCTATGGGTGTGAAATGTGTGCCCTTGTTTACTTTACCATGGTTGCTTTCACTGTAGGTCAACGACTTTGGGCTGGGATCCCTGGACACCGTAAAAGAGGAATTCACGTTTGGTTATCCCATTTCAACATTTGATACATTACCAATGACAAAATAATATCTTCATATACAAAAAAAAATTCTTTTAGATTGAGTCAGCCGACACTTGTTGGAAATTTTGTAAATTGAGTTTTACTTGACTGCTCCGATGATTGTTAATGGCGAATTTGGTCTCTTCTCTCCCAGATACCACTAATAGTTCAAGATTTATTTGCTTGTATATACACTGGAAGAAAGCTAAAACATCACACTGTTCAACCTCAAATTCATCGGATAATGATTGCTCTGCAGTCATTAAATTTGATCATTGTATTATTTTTCCAAAAAGTAGCTCCTGTAAGATATGCATATATTTCAATTAGTTCTTCGTTTTATTATATTTCAATATCAAATTACCTTTTGCACTGGGAATAGGTTACACCCCAAAAGTGAAGATACCGACCAGGTGATTCCATTTCATACGTAAAGGTGTGGCTGTGTAATTCATCCTCACCGACTTCAGGGTCTTTTGGGTATTACCTTTAACAGAAAGGAAATTTTAAAACAAATGAGGAGTTTTTCATGTTTAAAAATATACTGCAATAAATTTGCAATTTCTACATTATTCTTACACCGTACAACATTCATTTATTTCTGGATAATACTTTGGAAGAGTTTCGGCTACAAGTTGGAAAGCATGACGAATCACATATATTTATAGTCTCGGCAAAGTGGGGCAAGTTACAGTGTAGTGCGGAGAACAACATAATTGGACCAAGCAGCCGTATCAAGGTTTGTGTTGAGTAATGTTTACGTATTCGCATCATTTTGATCGTGATCTTCATTAGTGAGTATAGGCGATGCGGTCGCAGGAATGTTTACACACACAAATATTGATAAAAAAATATGTTATATAATGTGCTGAATGAAACACTTACTGTTTTAAGAAGTTTCCACGAAATCACTTACGTTTTTTTGCGAAAAATTGAGATCATCCAAAATATGTCATTTTGTTGACTAGATTATAGGAAAATTATTCACAATGGCGAAATATTTATACTTCTAGAATTAAAGAAGGATTTACATGGTTTCAAATCTTTACAGAGAATTCGGTCTACACCACTTTTAAAATTTCGTCACTAGTACATTTTGCAACTCTTTTGGAAGCAAATAAGGTAGGGGATGACGGTTCAAACTCTTCCAATGCACGTACCATCGCATCATTGTCCATCGGTTGTTTCATCCACATCCGACCACAATTTATCTTTCAATTCTGCTTTAATTCTTCTTTCAACATAGTCACGAAAAGATGGCATAAAGTTTCTTAACGATGTCCGATTTGGTAATGTATCTGAATATTTGCTCCAGAAGGAGGCAAATGCTTGTTGGCCTAGTAAAGTGAACGGTACATTACACATTATTACCGATACGGGTACCCGATTCTCCGTGCCGAGCGCTTCAACGTTCCACGCTGTTCTCCGCACGGCACTGAAACTTGCTCCTCTTTATAGAGACTGTATATTAAGATAACCTCCCACTTAAAACATAATTACGCTACGCACGAAAATTGCTACAATATAACAAATATCAGGACGACACTGGTTTGCCGACATAATTTGGCAGCTCTAGTAAAAAGATCTCAGTGTATATCGTAACATGGATTCTATAAAAGAAGATATGCAATTATTTAACATCTAAAGCCTCGAATGGAAGGATATTCTGTTCTAGAGTGACTAATTTACCTCTAGTCGTTTGAAGTATGGTATTCCTTATAATGAAGATAATTAAAGAATTTCGTGTAAATTAATATGAAATCTGCGTTGGTTTCTTCATGATACGTTATAATTTCCCTTCTAATTTGCAATATTAAACTACATTAAGGTATTAAAATTAACGCACTCCTCTGAAAAGCAACGAGGTGTGTGTTCGAATCCTACCGGAAACGATGAAAGTTATTCATTAAATTTTAACGTTGGAAATTCCAAGGAAAATTATAATGTATAATGAACCATACTGACTTTATTCCAAGATAGAAACTTCATGTCTTCCCATTTTAATTATATGAATGTTATTCCGTTTACATCCGCCGCAGAACCCTTCCAAATTATATCCAACAAACAATTCCCCATCTCGACCGCAAGATCTCGGTTATTAAGTTTACCAAAACTCCAACACCTCCGTTACATCGCCGCAAACTAACCGAAGTAGGCGTGTTTGCTATCTATCCACAGCCCAGATGAAATTATACCCCGTCAAACATAAAACAATCACCACATCGTACGGTACGGTCCCCTTTGCATAGCCGTCGCTTCCCTATGTAAGTATCGATTGTATCTTGGTTGTCTCCACAGCAACTAGTGGCAGCATCCCGTCCTAACTAATACGAGTCTTGATTTATTTACCCAGAAGGGCCGAAATTGTTGAAATTTCGACGGCACGGTTCGTTAGAGCCGGTGGTGGATGGGGACGATGCTTTTGAAACCGAGATGTTTTGCGAAGCTACGTTAGAGAGGAATTTCCTTTCCTCGGGTTTGTAATGAGACAAGAGACGGAAAAATGAATATGATGATGGTATGTTAGATGAAATTTAGGGCAACAGACATGCTTCAAAAAGGCATCTAGATATGAGCCCAATATAACCACGTAAAAATAAGCCAATCCAACGTATGCTTTCATTACTTGGAGTACTACTACAAAACCTTCTTGAATATTTCAAAATTATTCATAAAATTCTATCAGCCACACCGCTAGTAAATCGTAGCTTCGAGAGACCGAATTTAATATTTACCTTCCCTATTTTCGCCGACATTAAGCATCCAGACGTTTAAAGAGGCAGCCGAAGTATTGTTTGCTTTGTTCTTTATTGGAAAACGGCTGCTATCTATGTTTGAAGAAGCTAAAAGGTTTTTTTTTTTCTTCTCTCTTTTTATAACCGAAGGAAGAGTTGGTATAGGTATATTTAAAATATCTAACAATATTAAATATTTTTTGCAGATCTCTCCGTCTGATACTTCACTAGATTTCTGCGTAAGCGTCAGGGTTTCTCGACAAGATTTTATCAAGCTACTTACTGAGGAATTTGATGATAAAATCTGTGATGGTAGATTGCGGTTCATCCAACGATGGCGGGAGTAGATTTGTTTGCCCGAACGATAGACAGCTGGCGCTACGAGCAAAGTGAGTATTATAAGCAGAATAAAATAGTTTTCGAACCTATTTCAGGCTACCTAAGAGAATTATATCCACATAGAAATTCCTCTTATATAGGCAGTCCCTGGAGGTTAGTTAGATAATGAATTTTGCGTGGAGTTGAGATTGATTTAAGTCCTTTTTGTAATTCTCCATTGAAATTAAACTTTCGTCTTTGTGGTGACGTTCAACGAACACTTAATGTATATACAAGAACAAGAGCTAGAAACTAGAATAAATACTACAAAGTTATATATACTCTAGCCGAATACTTTTTCAAATAAAGCAGTCGTTGATCACCTATATATTTTAAACATTAATTTATTTGTACTAAAGGACATAACGACATTATCTAAAAGAAAATATTTTTTTATTTTTTTTTGATCCTATGTCCTTTGTACCTTGCGGTGTCGGACTATTTATTTTCTTATTTTTATCTTCCACAGGTTCCTGTTCTGAGCCGGTTGTTTGGCTGCAATCCATCCCATACTTCTCTTTTCCAATGTTCTATACATCTACTCCTTCCAGGTGTTTCGGGGTCTACCTATTCTGTTTTTGTCCTCTGTTTTAGCTTCAAATATCCTCTTTGTGATTCGATCTTCTTCCATTCTGTGCAGGTGTCCAAGCCATCCCAGTTGTCTCTCTTCTATGACCAATTCTACTGGTTTGATACCCAGACTATTAGTGATTGCCGTCTTTCTGATTCTGTCTCTTTTAGTTACTCCTTCTATTCTTCTTAGGAATCTCATTTCCATGGCCGTAACTCTGCTTTTGATTCTATTCTTGGTTATCCATGACTCACTACCATATGTTAATGTTGGTCTGACCACTCTTTTATACACCTCTGTCTTTATTTTTTTTGGTATTTCTTTTTTATCCAGAAATGAATTTCTCAATATGTTATATATTTTTACGGATTTCCCTATCCTCTCATTTACCGCTTTCTCTATTCTTTCATTGTCTTCAATGATTGTTCCTAAGTAGTTGTAACCTTTAACTTGTTCCAATGCTTTTTCCCCGATTTTGATGCTATGTCTTCTTTCTTCTGCTGCTATTATCATTATGTTTGTTTTCCTCGTGTTTATCCCCATGTTTATCTTTACTAGTTTTTCTTGGTATGTTTTCAAGTTTTGCTGTAATGTCTCTTTCGAGTGTGCTATCAGTACCATATCATCTGCAAACATTAGTTCCTGTACGTTAATTGCATTCATTTTCCAGTTTACTACTTTCATATTTTTTCCTTTTTGTTTAGCTTTTTCAACAGCATCGTCTATTAATATAGAGAACAACAATGGCTCAATACGCATCCCTGTTTTAATCCAATTTACGATTCGAATTCAGCTGATTCTGCATTGGAAGTTCTCACCTTATTCTTATTGCTTTCATACAATGCCTTAATCATCTCTATCATTCCTTTCTCTAAACCTCTCCTTTCCAAGCTCTGCCATACATCTTCTCTTCTTACCCTATCAAAAGCTTTTTTAAGATCTATAAAACATATATGTATTTCCTTTCCTTTCCCTATTAGTTTTTCTCCTAATTGTCTGATTACAAATATTAAGTCCTGGGTGCTTCTTCCTTTTCTAAATCCATGTTGAGTATCTTCTAGTGTTGTTTCCAGTTTCTCTCGGAGTCTTTTTTCTAGTATTCTTGTCAATACTTTTCCTGGGATGCTAGTTAATGTTATTCCTCTATAGTTTGAGCATTCCTTAGAGTTTCCCTTTTTGTATATGGTCATAATTATTCCCATATTCCATTCCTTAGGTATTTCTTTTTTTATTATAATGTTGTTTAAGAGGTCAAGTAGTTCTTCGTTACCTTTGTCTCCCATATATTTTATCATTTCAGCTGTGATTCCATCCTCCCCGGCCGCCTTTCCTAGTTTTAGTTTGCTAACTGCTTCTCTGACTTCTTCGTCGCTTATTGGTGTGATACGTTCATCGTCGTTTTTTGTTTTATGCTCTTTTTCTCTTATATATCCGTCTTGTTTTATTTTTGTGAGTTCTTCAAAGTACTGTTTCCATCTTTCCATCTTTCCATTATCTCTTTTTCCTCAGTTAGTATATTTCCTTTGTCATCCTTTATATTCTTCAATATCGGCGCCTTCTTCTGTCTCAATTGTTTTATTATTCCGTAGAATAATTTTTGGTTTTCTCTATAGTTATCTCTCAGTTTTATTCCGATCTCTCTCCAAGAATTAAGAAAATATTATTGCACCAAAAATTAGTGCATGTGGTCTCTATGCGATGCTTTCAAGTTAAATGTATCTTTAACATTACCACGGAGACGATACACATATCTTTAACGTATTAAATGTACACTATTCTTCGTAGGTTTGATAGCACGTAATATATCGCACTCCATTTGGAACTATTTTAACAATTTAGAGAAATTCAAATTAGTTTTCTTAGAATGGTATTTACAATCTAACGTTCATGATATATATATACTGATAACAATAAGTCGATGACAGCAGTTCGTCAATTGTTTCTAAGACGCATTATTTCGCGTAACGGTGACATTGAATGCCCTACGAGATCCCCTGATCTTAGTGTGTGCGACTTCTACCTGTTGGGGTATCTTAAAGGCAAGGTGTACCGTACACGGCCTGCAACAATCCATGAATTGAAGGAGAACATTCAACAAGAAATCAGTGCCATTCCCCAAGATTTGCTACACCGCGCATTCCAGAGTTTTCATAACAGGCTGTTAGAGTGTGAACGCCGAATGGGAGGACATCTTTCCGATGTCATCTTTAAAAACTAAAGCGACACTTTTGGACATTTTGATTGTAAAAACATAAATGGCATGCTGCATACATGCACTTTCGTTAATAAATTACTAGTTTGATGAATTTATTCGTGGAAATGACGATATTTCAAAACTCCCCGTTCCCCTGCGCCACCCTGTACAATCAAACTTATGAACGATAGTGTAGTTATAGTGTTGTTTTGAATTTGAATTAATACCATGAGTGCTCAAAATTTTAACGTTAGAAGAAGTCAGAAATATTAAATTTACAAATATCACACCTGAAAAATACTGCCACCACTTAAACCCTTTGTTCCCCTAAGTATTACGAGTAACTCCTGTACATCATAAACTTTCTAATATATTCCGCGCAGACACCAAGTTTAAACAAGTCCTCCGACCACCTTATTTACCTTCCAGTATGAGATTTAATCATACCGTATTATAAGAAGCGAGAGTTTTACAAAGCAAGCATCTTTAAACGGGCGACAAGATTTACGAGACTTGCCAAGGCGTGTAAAATATATGAAGATGGCCTCGACAAAAAGCTCTCCGCTGTTCCCAAGGCTCTTACCTCGCTGTAATCGACCTCTTTAATCTCGTAAAATCCCAGAACGAAAAGCTGTGTTGTACTAGAAGCCTATTCAAGTTCATCTACGAATTCGAAGTTACAGCGTATATAGGTTACGACGTGATGGATTTTTTGGGTCATTTCTCGTTAAAGGAGGGACGTCGATGAAAAGGACCTTCGCGATGAAAGGGAATGTTTCGAAGGTTTCGCGGTCGCAAAAGAAACGGGAGAACATAATGCACCCTACGGTAGCTAACGGAAAATCAGATTTAACGAGGTCGGGATTCGTTTGATGTGAAAAAAGGTGAATTACCTGTTCGTTTTTGATCCGGCAAAAATGTTTTTTTTCCCCCGTTTTTATTCTCGTATCTCGTTGAAAAGGAAGTCCATTAAAATTTTAATTAAACGTCAAAAGAGCAAAAGACAACGGCCAGAGCCTCCGAAATCGAGCATCTAAACGATCGGTTTCCAGTTAGCAAAGATAAACATATCGCACGCTGACGAGACCCCTACGCAAGTTTTGATACCGTTTTGCAATGTAAATTGGAACTAATCTCATCCAGACCCTGGACATCCGGCGTGTTGTTCTACTACATTAGCTAACTAATCGATATCACCGCTGGGAATATCGCAACCAGGTATCTCAGCGTGTTTGCGAACAGGTGACAATGTGATTATATCGCTGGTAACGTGTACGGTGTGTCGGAGTAGTTCTAGCGTTTGTCGTTTGAAGGAAACTGTTTTTATTTTCTTAATTTCAATTATTTTCCTTTTTCGTTTTTTTTAAGGCACCAAGCCAACTATTTTTTAATATTTTTCTTTTTGAAAAAGGTTAATTGAATACAAAATACAATGCAACTTATATATAATACTCCTCTCCATTGTGACTACCTCTGAGAGCTCAATTTGAGACGTCCATCTGAACGGCTTGGTGAAGCTAGCGCACTGGAAACACCAATACAAGTACACTAGCGTGACAGAATAAAATAGACACCTACTAATTAAAAAAAAGATTCTATTCTCGTTATATATACAAAATATTTTAATATTTTTAAATTAGACTAATATTTTGTCGATCCACCTTTACTTGCGTGAAGTGCTGCGAGTCGTCGTGGCATAGAATCTATTAAATGATTAATGGTTTCTTCTGGAATATTTAACCACTCTTCTGTAACAGCTGCCACGAGTTCTTCCTTATTGCTGGGTTTTCGGGGTCGTTTCGCCATATTTGTCTGGATTATGTGCCAAACATTCTCTATCGGATTCATGTCTGGTGATTGACCTGGCCATGATAAAATCCGAATCCCCCGTTCCTCTTTCCATGTGGTTGTTGCTTTGTGGCAGGGTGCTCCATCCTCCATAAAAGTGGCGTCTTCTTTAGATAAAATGGCGTTGTCGAATATCGGTAGTAGTGTTTCTGTTAATATTTGGATATATTTTGCCGCATTTATATTTCCGTCGCAGATTACTAATTGCGATCTTCCACCATACCATATCGCGCCCCACACCCCGCCGTATTTCACCGTTTTATGCAAAAATTTGTCGTCCAGTTACTGTGACGAACGTCTCCATACCCACGTACGACCACTATCACTGAATTGGCAGTATCTGCTTTCGTCTGAAAAAATGACAGACCGCCAAAACTCTTCGGGCTTCGTTCGCATTTCGATTGCCCAAGCCATTTGGCGCCGTTTTTGAAACGCCGTAAGGAGAGATTTTTTCTTTGCCACCCTTTTATACATCCCCACACTGTGGAGGTATCGCAGAAAGGTGCGCTGATTTTTCTGTGAAGTTGCCGCAAGCTCAGCTGTACTTTTTCGCGGTTCTCTTAACACTTCGCCCACAAGCACCCTTTTACTTCTTTCAGAAGGTCCGGCACGACCTGGTCTCGACTCCACTGTTGTTTTTTCCTTGCGTTTAAATTGTGTAATCACACGGTTAACTGTGGGCAACGGAATATTTAAAAATTGACTTATTTCACGTTGCGAAGCGCCGCGTTCACTCTGGCCAACGATGCGACCCCGGGTGAAGTCGCTAATATCACTCGAACCTTGTAAACGAGGCATAGTTGTAACGATACTAAACTATGACGAATTCTTTCCGATACATCTACCCCTACCCTAATGACAAGAGGAAGTTCTTAATTCGTTCTTAGAATTTAGCTGTTTACATATTTATACCGCTTTACCTGGTGTCTATTTTATTCTGTCACCCTAATGTATATATTGGGGTCTGT
The DNA here is from genome assembly GCA_023509865.1 of Trypoxylus dichotomus. Lineage (NCBI taxonomy): Eukaryota > Metazoa > Arthropoda > Insecta > Coleoptera > Scarabaeidae > Trypoxylus > Trypoxylus dichotomus. The sequence goes on along the minus strand of CM042082.1, from coordinate 30,834,817 downwards.
CTTGAGGCCACACATCAATAATTTAGCTCCGAATGAAGGCCCTTACACGTGCATGTACGATAAGGCGCCATGCCATATGACCAAATCCATTTAATGTTTTTTGTAAACGCATGCTCTACGAGTGTTTTCATGGTCGGCAAATTCACCGGACTTCAGTGCAATTGAGGACGTGTAGAAAGTTCTGAAATCATGCGCGTATTCGAGAAGAAACACTATAAAAGAGAAATTAGTAACAAATATTGCGGATGTGTGGCAAAATATCGTTACAATTAGGCATACGATTAATGCTTACATGGACAGTATGCCAAAAAGAATAAGGATAATTATAAAAGCCAAAGGAGGCGTTACAAAATATTAGTTATATAATTGTGACGAAGTCTATAAACTTATGCTTGCATAATGCAATATTTTAACAAATTCGCTACTTTAGCAAGTGGAAATATCACGCATTCCAGTCCGAGCTTCTGTTTGAGCATCTTTCCATTTCATGCGTTTCCAACAATTGAACAACATCAATTACAAAGTCTTATTGATTATTCAGATACTCTTCTACACTATTGTACATCATATATCTATACGTAAACAGATAATGCTTTTCGAGGACAACCTTTCATCTAGCGTCAATTACAACTTGTATTGATACTGTAAACATAAAGATAACATATCGGTTTAGTGTAAATAAAACTCTCGCATATTAGAGAAAAAAGATCTCGCGCACTAGGCTAGGATATTTTTCGTATGAATATTGAATTGGAACGCATTTTATTATACAGTTATTGATAAATTGGAAATAACTCGTTTACTTTTTGAACTATCAAATTTTAAGACTATAAGTAGGCCTCTCCGAACATGCTTGATCTTCTCCATTCCAATTCTTCGTGCATCTTTTGGCATACAGCTGAAAGCATAACTCGTCACTCGTCTATGAAAATCATAGATCTCGCGGTATTCGTATTTGATACTCGAGCAAACTTCTGACATCTGGAATATATGTACCTCTGTAGTAATATATAGTTCTTATATATTACGTCTTTTTGCAGTCGTCTGCGTCTTCCTTCCACATCTTTCTAAATATTTCTAACATAATTTTTCTTCCACTCCCACCCACATTTTTTATCATTCCTATTGTTAATTTATGGTGCCTTTCCACAGTCCAGATTATTTATTGCTCTTCCCAATTGCTTCGTTTAAAGTCTTGAGAACAAAATTAATACATACCCAATAAGATCAAGGGCGTGCCAGTAATGCTTCATACAATCCCCATTCCACTTAAAGGTAAACACCTTAAATAACCGAACAAACTTACTTCCACCCGTAAAGTACTCTTTTCCGCGTAAGTAATCCAATCTTCAAACACACCACAAACACATCCTCTCAGCTTTACACGCTGAAATCTACGTAATCCCGCATCTCCACGTCTTCCTTTATTTCGATCGAGATTGCACAAGTAGGAAATCCAGGCCGCGAGCAAAATTTTCCGTTTTCCTCTCAAGAAAGCATTTGGTAATTATCCTCCGGTGGTCTTCGAAGGCGAGCCATTGTTCTGCCCTGCTTTCAGCGAACCGTCGCGAAAGCTCTAGCTGAATTAGTCGGGGATTTGTAGAGATTTCATCCGTTTTTCTTTTTTTTTTCTTTCCCTCGAGCTTTCCGGGAAATGTACGGAGTAATTAGCCGCTGGACACTCTGGGCTTCGGAAAAGAAGAGGGATACGGGATGGGATAAAAACCGCAGTGATCCAGTTCGGTAGAGGGAGCGCTAGACGATTTATAAATTCGACGTTTGAAAGCTTTATTTTGGATTCGTAAATTAACTATTGTAAAGGGGTCTATGTATCCTTCGGGGTGTTTGGTTCTAATGAAAGAAGGTTTTGATTCGTATGTTTTTACGTCTACAGAAGGGGAAAGGAATAACGTATACTTGACATGGGCTGATTGAATTTGAGGCTTCATTTTAACACGGGTTATTTTTTGAAATTCTTCGGAAATATTCCATTTTTAAGAGGAAATTACCTGTTGTTTACACTATGTAATGTAACACGCGAAGGCTCCTTTTTTTCAACATCCATTCGTGTCCGCAAACAGTCATGACAGTGGTGGGAGACGGGGGTGCTGTATATCTTCCCCACTATACGAGGGCGATCTGAAATACTTCCGGAATCAGCAAGATGGTTGAACTGGATTAATTATCCGGCAAGGACAGATGAGGGGATCCTCGCCGCTACAGACTTTACTTTTCCGATGGCTCGAAGGAACTGAAGCACCGTTTGAAAATTTGTATTGATCCTCGGGGAGACACACAATACCGTGTTTTTCATGTCAATTCCGGACACATTTTAGGTCGCCTTCGTACTTACGTTGTGTGTCTATAACTACTCTCCATGAAATATCATCGAAATTAAGGTCATTTTCTGGACAGTATTACTTCAAAACAGAATTGAATAACGAAATACAGGGTGGCGCAGAGGAACGGGAAATTCTGAACGTTACAGCTGTCAGCACTGTAGAACAGGCAGTTGTTCGTAACGTAACACAATTGTTGTGAACGCATTGCCATTTAGTAATCATGGATCGTTGGACTGGTGTGGAACTTGCAGTAGCTGTGAGAGCGTTTTATAAAAATGGTGATAGCGCGACTACCGCGCAGAGAATATTTCGACAGCTTGGACGTCATGGACGTGTCCCATCTGCGCATGCGATTACAACGTGGGTGCGTAATTTTGAAGAAACAGGATCTGTCTTGAAAAAGAAAGCTCCAGGTGGCATTCGAACGGTACGCACCCCAGAGAACATTGAGGCTGTTAGAGCTGCAATCGAGAGAAGTCCTCGCCGCTCCGTTCGACAGCATGCATCTACGCTAGGGATTAAGCGACGAAGCTTACAAAGAATACTGCACGAATTACATTTCCATCCCTATAAGTTGCAGATTGCATAACAATTACATGAACGAGACCCAGCGTCACGTATGCAGTTTAGTAGGCAGATATTGGCTAAAATTAACGAGGACGCGAATTTCGTTGGTGTCCATGTATATGGATATCAGACGAAGCCCATTTCCACCTGAACGGTTTCGTAAACAAACAGAATTTTCGTTATTGGGCCCAGGACAATCCTTGTGAGTTACACCAGCGACCACTACATAGCGACAAGGTCACAATATGGTGTGCTGTATCATGTCATGGTGTTATCGGCCCTTATTTTTTTGCACGTGAGGATGGTAGTGCAGCGACAGTAACATATACAGTAACATATACAGTATTATACAGTATTATACAGTATTATACAGTATTATACAGTATTATACAGTATTATATAGTATTATACAGTATTATACAGTATTATACAGTATTATACAGTATTATACAGTATTATACAGTATTATACAGTATTATACAGTATTATACAGTATTATACAGTATTATACAGTATTATACAGTATTATACAGTTGCATTATGCATTTTAACAGTTGTATTAAGTTAATGTAACTTTCAAACACCATTGTGGTTTTTCTCCAACAGTTGTCATGGCCCAAAAAACGTATAGGTAAAGGAATCTTCCATATGAATCAAACAAATATTTCGATTTTGGTCCTTGTTTAAAGGACATTCCCCTTTGCTGCAAAATTCGTCCCGAAATAAAGTTTTAATTAATTTCTTAGACGGAGTACAATGAAATTCAAACAATCTTCGATATGGTACACATCAGCAAGATTGCCCTCAATAATTCACGTTTCCAATAAACAAGGTACCTGACTCGGTTCATCGAAGGTTACGCAATCCACATTTTCTTTCTTCTTTCTCATCCATATCGCTTGTTTCCTTTCCAAATATCGTCAACAAATAATCGCCTTTACCGACGAAGTAACCCAATACAGCGTATTTATCGATCGTATAGCGCCCAATGAGTTTCCAGTAAGTAAACGTTATTTATTCACCTTAAGAGGACTTTGAGGGTATCGTTTATTTATACTGGATTTGTCGACGTCCCCTCGGGGATTCCGCTCAATTTCCTTCGGTGAACCGCAATGTATAAGCGGGGATGGTGTTCTGTGGAGTGGTTACCTTGGACGTCTTGTTCGTCTCATTGAACTGGTTTGAACTTGTCAAACTCGATTAGGTATTAAGGTTTAATTCCGCTGCAGATGCCGTTTGGCTAAAGGAGATGTTTTGAGCTTTGATAACGTTTCGTTAAATGAGTTATAGTTAGAATTTAATCTGGGAATACAATCAGATGCTTTGTAGAAGGTTTAATGTTTATAAATGTCGTAGTAATTTATGCTTATTTTTTAAATTATATAAGATAGAACAATATCTTCATTTAATAGTAGTAATAATAATAATAATAAAAATAATTTTTTTTTAACCCGCCCGTCATATAGGGATTTCCTCCACCCAACTCGCCTCACAATCGCAATGAAGAGATGTGAAACAGGCCTCTTTTCCAACAAAGATAATTGTAATTATAATTTAAACCCAAACAGTATTACATAATAACCTGCCACTAAACCAAAAGGCTTGTCAGCGGCAATTTGTTCCAAGTTACATACTACAGTCTAATTAGAAAGCTAAATACTTAGTAACGCTCCAGCCTTAGTATTTTATGTGTAAAACTAGAACGAATTGTACATTTCAATCATTCTTATATCCACTTAATCTCATAATCTAGGCTTTCCAACCAGCTGCGAAGGTTTGCCTTTACTTGTGCAAGACTTTGTAGATTCAACATAGTTGCTGGTAAATCATTAAGGATCTTCGGTAACTGCACACTAATCAGTCGATCACCATATTTGTTATTAGCCTTCGGAACCACGTACATGCCACGCTCTCTCGCTCTTGTAGCATGAGGGTAGTGAACAGTCGTCAGATCCGGAGATTTAAAATAGTTAATAATAATAATAATAATAATAATAATAATAATAATAAAAATAATAAAAATAATAATAATAATAATAATAATAATAATAATAATAATAATAATTAAAAAAAAACAAATAATCTTTAAACCGATAATTAGAGCGTTGAGATACCGTCAGTTGATATCTGTGCTCATTATTTAGAATATGAATGAGGTAACGTCAAATCAACGAATTTTTAATGAGCATTTACAAGGCAGGTGGCAGATTCAAACTTTGAAGAAATCTAGCTTCTTCATGCATAGCCATTTGAAGTACTTAATACTTTCGAGAAAATGATCAGACTTATTACACACCAACAAGACTTTTGAAGTTTTCATATTTTGCGCTTATCACGAAACAGCAAACCTATAACATTAACTCATAAAGCCACGACTTTAGATTGGAATTAGGAATACGTCTGTTGGCATACAACAAGTTCAAAGGGGCGTAGGAATTTTTAAGTACGCATGTAACGTGCCCCTTAAATCGGGTATCAACGGATAGTACTTTTAGATTCTTAAGGAAAGGTGATAATGACAGATTGGATTCAAACTTGGCCGATTTTTGAAATCTATTAGGTGCTGTAAAATATCGGTTTCTTCTCCGGCGAAGTTTTATGTCGAGGAGGTGAAAGCTACACCCAAAATTTCGATAATTTCTTATTATGAATAAAAAACAAAATCATATATATACCTACGAAATTTTTTTCTTCCATCTCTATCACTATCTTTCCACCCCCTTACCAATACCAGGTACACCCATAAGGTTTTTCTTGTTTAAATAGGGGATGGTGCCAGCCAAAAGTACGTAGCGTATTAATTTGATACAGACGTCATTTTGTTCATCTGATATTTAAACTACAAACTCACACAAAGTGAGTCCGCCAAAAACTAGCGTCTTTGCTTTATCGTTGAATGGTGCATGAAAAAGAACATTTGCAGCACGCATTACTTTTCTTATTTAATCAAAAGAAAACGGCTGTTAAAAGTCACCATTTGCTGGTAGAAACATATGACAAACACGTTCCATCGATTAGAATATGTTAGACGTGGTTTCACCAATTAAAAAGTAGTTATTTCAATGTAAAAGATAGTGGGCACTTTGGTAAACCACAAAAATGCGAAGACGAACGATTCCGAAAATAGCGAAGTTAGCTGTGAAATACTGCTTCAACGCCGCGAAAAGAAATGATTTTCATATCGAATTGTGACGGGTGACGAAAAATGGATTTAATTTCCATTAAAAATTTCTTTCTTAGCAAAAAATCGGAAAAAAACTTATCCAAACACCTGGTAACATAAATCTCGAAATAAAAAGGGAATATTATAACCAGCAGGCTTTATGTTATCGTAAAAAGATAACTCAGATCATTCACAACATGGGTACAAACCAAATTCCATTCCATGCCTGAGAAAGTTCAAATTTCTAATTACAAGATTACCCACTTCCTAGCAAAGAAGGATAAAACTACATTCTAATTAGTGGTGCAAAATAACTTTATATAAGTCTTTCCTTTCATTTATTTTGCTACACTATCATAAACTTTGATTCAACCTCTTTTCGCAGGTAATTAAGAAGTTATTTTCGAAGAACACGTTGGCTTACCTTTTGTTTATTACTGCGACAAAACCTGATTAGTAAGATATTATATCGTAAGGTTACGTAACTACGTTTCCTGCATATATTCAGACAGGATCAATAGAATTTTCAATACTCCCCAGTAGTTATTATAAAATCCTTCGCTACAGAAATGATAATTGACGTGACATACCCATCAATGAAATGAAAGCTTGGATTATTAAGATTTTAATACGGGATTCACCTCGTAATAAGAACCTATCTAAGCTTGCTTATTGAATACCTCGTTAAAAGCTCTAATTGAAAACGATTTGAGTTACGTAAGCGAAAAGAATCTCCCTGGGGAAGGATTCGAACCTTCTATATCTTTTTCAATACAAGTAACATCTGGAGAACTTCACGTTTTCGTTCTTATTTCTTCTTTTTTCCTTACTTTAGAAGAGAAGATATTCTAAAATCTTGCAATTTGCTTCCTTTGTCACTCTCTTTTGGGACGTCTTCTATTATCCTTTTGGATCGGGGACAGGCAAATTGACATCCGACAATCGTAAGTGTTCAACAGTATAAGGGGGACAAAACCTTCGAAAGGCCATTGTACTAAAAATGCGGGCATGTCGATGTCGGCGATTATCTTTCTCATTTCGTCGGATATGAGGGTTAGGTAATCGATAAAAATTTACGTTCGACAGCCTGAGACATCTGTCACGTATTGTTTTTTTCTAAATTGGCGTAGAAAATTGAATACTTATTCAATCGTAGATGAGGTCAACGGCATCTTATTTTAGTAAATGTAAGAAGTATTGATTTAACCATTTAATAAAGATAATAACTCATGCGCGTAAGGACGTAATATTAAATTGATTTGTATACAGCGAAGCCAACGTATTTACAGTGTTCGAAAATGAAAATAAACAAGGTGTGGCGTGTCGTGACTTTATTCTTTTATGATCGAATTGTTGATCGTCAGACACTTTTTATGAACCTAGAGCACGTTAAAGCGTGCTGTAAAAAGCGCATGTGTCACATATGTGTACAAATGGGAATTAATTATGCTCTAATCTATTCTGGAAATGATTTCCTTCGTGTTTTTGTATACGTATATGCCTGTTTGTAATATGTGTTGGTTTGCCTACATACATGTTTAAACTTTTTATTTGTGTTTGTGCTCTGGAAAGCAAAGATACAAAAGAAAAGAACAGGAGGGATACCAAGAGGAAGCTGGAATAAAGAAATATGCAAAATTTTCGATAAGAAAAATTTACGATCAAGCTCAGAAAAGTGCAAAAAATAGAGAGAACTGGTGAAAGTTTGTAGAGTGCTAGGAAGCAAATTTATTCTAACCTGGCACCCAATGGGTAAAGGGGTCTTGTTGATTATATGTACATATATATATATATATATATATATATATATATATATATATATATATGTATTTGTGTTTGTGTGCTAGGATAGGTACGTTTAATGTGGTAGAGGTTTAAGTAGTGGATTGTATGTGCAGAGGTTAGCCTCCTTGGCGGTGACTATATTTATAGAGACGTCTTGGAGTAATACTTTTCTATTTGTTATATGTTATAATTAGAGACCGGATTTTATACAGGGTGGCGCAGGGGAACGGGAAATTTTGAAATAACGTAATTTCCACGAGTAAATTCATAAAACTAGTAATTTATTAATGAAAGTGCATGTATGCAGCATGCCATTTATGTTTTTACAATCAAAATGTCCAAAAGTGTCTCTTTACTTTTTAAAGATGACATCGGAAAGATGTCCTCCCATTCGGCGTTCACACTCTAACAGCCTGTTATGAAAACTCTGGAATGCGCGGTGTAGCAAATCTTGGGGAATGGTAGTGATTTTTCTTGTTGAATATTCTCCTTCAGTTCATGGATTGTTGCAGGTCCTGTACGGTACACCTTGCTTTTAAGATACCCCCACAGGAAGAAGTCGCACACACTAAGATCAGGGGATCTCGCAAGCCATTCAATGTCACCGTTACGTGAAATAATGCGTCTTCCAAACAATTGACGGTCTGCTGCCATCGAGTGTCGAGCAGTGTGTAACGTGGCTCCGTCCTGCTGAAACCACATGTTTTCCATGTTAAGATTAAGCTCGTACAATCTCGGTGTATGTTAGAGCATTTCAACATATCGAGCGGATGTTACTGTCGCTGCACTACCATCCTCACGTGCAAAAAAATAAGGGCCGATAATACCATGACATGATACAGCACACAATATTGTGACCTTGTCGCTTTGTAGTGGTCGCTGGTGTAACTCACAAGGACACAATAACGAAAATTCTGTTTGTTTACGAAACCATTCAGGTGGAAATGGGCTTCGTCTGATATCCATATGTTACCAACGAAATTCGCGTCCTCGTTAATTTTAGCCCATATCTGCCTACAAAAACTCCATACGTGACGCTGGGTCTCGTTCATGTAATTGTTGCACAATCTGCAACTTATAGGGATGGCAATGTAATTCGTGCAGTATTCTTTGTAAGCTTCGTCGCTTAATCCCTAGAACGGAGCGGCGAGGACTTCTCTCGATTGCACCTCTAACAGCCTCAATGTTCTCTGGGGTACGTACCGTTCGAATGCCACCTGGAGCTTTCTTTTTCAAGACAGGTCCTGTTTCTTCAAAATTACGCACCCACCTTGTAATCGCATGCGCAGATGGGACACGTCCATGACGTCCAAGCTGATAATGCTGTCGCAATATTCTCTGCGCGGCAGTCGCACTATCACCATTTTTATAAAACGCTCTCACAGCTACTGCACGTTCCGCTCCAGTCCAACCATTCATGATTACTAAATGGCAAAGCGTTCACAGCAATTGTGCGACGTTACGAACAACTGCCGGCTCTACAGTGTTGACAACTGTAACTTTCAAAATGTCCCGTTCCCCTGCACCACCCTGTATTTTACGTTTATATGTAGATGCATTACACTGATTAAAGTTAATTAGCGTTAACTAACTTTAATCAGTGTAATACATCAATATATAGACGTAAAATATAATAAATAAATAAAATAAAATATATGCACTTTGCATATAATCCGGTCTCTAGTTATAATAAAAAAAAAACTACAAAAGATGTTGCGTATACATAATTCAGTAATACAGACAGTATGTTTAGATATTTATTTATTTCGATCGTAATACTATATTTGTTGGTATTAATGTCAGGTTCGAGCTGTAACTGGATTTTATTTGTTTTATACCGCACAGTATGTTTTACAAGCTTCAACATGTTTCTACACGTATTAACATGTTCGTAGGAGGATTGTTAACTTGTAGAAAGAGATATCTGGTCAACTTTTTTACCAATTTCACATTTGCTCAATATTTTATGATGATTTTTTTCTATGAAAGTAGATGATTTTTCATTTTTTCGAAAAAAATATGTTTTTCAACGAAATCTCTAAAACTCCATATAATTTTGAGGTTCCCCTATAGGCATTTAGCAACGGTGTGAGTTGGGAATTACCTAGGATTACATTTGTGAACGTAAAGCAACAGCAGAGACATTATTTTGTCAATATTACAATTAGGGGAAGCACCTGCCCTATAAACGTAGAAATATCAGCAAAATTCCTATAATTCCGCAGAGTTACATAGATATTCCATGAAACCAAGCATTACCTTTGTAGTGTAAAAAGACCTGTAAACATCCTTTTATTTATTACTAAATATATATATATATATTATCGAATTATGGATATAAGTTAATAAAAATGCCGAGAGATAAATTACTGAAAAAATAAATTATTATAAAGAGGTAGAGTTTCCAAACCGATCTCTAACTAAGAAAATAGGACGATGCCATCATCTCATCAACAATTTTATAAATTTGGGCAATTCCTACGGCGAAAATGGCGGTAGTATAATGATTATATCTTTAATTTCTACGCGACTAAATTCTAATTCGTATATACAACTTCAGTTAATGATTGTAATAGACTTTGGTGAATAATGTCCGACGCAAGACTGAATATTTGAACAAGATAATACAGTTATCCATATTTTGAATAGAGGATTAAGTTTACAAAGAATATTTTGTGTATTTATTTTATTTATTAATTTTGTGTTAATGGACCTATAGAAGTTTGGCTGTTTTGAATCATGATTATTGTAAATATTCTGGGTATAAAATGTAATAATTTTTTTAATGTTATTTTGTCTTGCATCTGTGTTTCTTTGTAGTTCAATATTAAGTCCGATTCATAATTTGCTGAAGATATTAAGGACACCAAATAGTCTGTTCGAAAGTTCTTATGGAACTATAGAAATTTCGCTGAGTCTATTATTAAATTTAAAGGGGGTTATACAATCTATTCTTCAAGACTTTTTAATCGTCTTCAACTTCCAAATCATTTGAAAACGCCATATAATAAATTAGTAAGAAACGTTAATTGTACCATATATTGTACGTGTATAAACACAAAGATAACCACGACCAAAGCCATGTCTCACAAATTCACCATTACTTTTCGCAGAATTCGTAACTTCGCGAGATGGAGCAAAAACCAACTCATTACCCGAAGATTGACACACATCCAATATGTCTATAACAAACACGCTTATACAATTTTCAGTAATACTCCCGATCCAGGTAGACCCGACAAGAATATAATACAATTCAATTAAGCTTCGTAATCTTAAACTTATCAAACTGTTAACCGTTTCATCGCGAGCACACCTCTTCATACAACACGCGCCAACACGTTCCGTTCGTTCCCGACACTTCACCGCGAACTTCAGACCACCCGAAACGTCGCGTTAAACCGTTATAAAGCGTCGGGTTAAATAATTTCCAAGGAGAAACGTTGCTTCATTTATGTAATCGAAATGGCTTTATCTTATATTTGCTTGTTTAATTTACTCCATCGAGAGTAAATTTCAAACTTCCTCGGGCAACTTCACAAACTACCGCCGAATTAAATTAATCGAATTTAATTTTGGAAAGGGGGGCCAAGGTGGGAGGGGGGAATGAAGATGAGAATGAAGGAGGATAGATTCTTTTAAAGGAAAATTGTGAGATGGCGAAGATATGAAACCTAATCTTCCTATTATTACAATTAGAAGACAAATACACGCATAAAAGAAGCACGAATACGGTTTCTCCTTTCAATAAAACACTTATCCACATTTAATTTTAAATTATTATGCAGACACAGGGTATGAATCATGTCCGAATTACGCTGCAGAAGGTCAACATCAATAAAGGAGTTAACGGCGTGATAGATTTTAATATAATCGGTATAGGCTAATAGAGGGCAGTTAATGGACTTTAAAAGATCATTGATATGTATATATTAAGGAGGAGCGGGCCAAGGTTCGATCCTTGGGGTACTCAAGAGGTGGAGTAAAAAGTTCGAGATTTAAATCCATTAAAATAAGCGTAATTAAGTCAGCTTGGAAGATATGATCGAATTAATCTTAGGAAGTTCCTGTTGACACCGACAAAACCCAACTTCTCCAACAACTTATGATGCTCAATCAGGTCAAAAGCACGGGAATAATCAGTATAAATAACATCCAGTTGACCATCTCCATCCACGGTTTCACCTATTGTTTGAGAAATTTGTGCCAAGTAAGGTACAGCAGAACTATTTGCCAAAAAAACTGCCGAAATTCAGCGATATATGATTTAATACCATAAGAAAGACGTTTATAAATTAAGACTTCAAAAACCTTCGCAAAAGAAGAAATTATAGCTACAGGTTTGTAATTGCCAATATTGGAGCTATCACCTTTCTTTCAAGATTGGCGAAATTCTGGTTACTTTCCATAACCAGAATTTCGCCAACATTAATACATGAAATGAAACGCCTAACCTCATCTCATGTGGATTTCCATTCAAAAAAAATGTATAAATCATTGCCTATATCAATCGACTAAATTAAGCGATTCACTTTGAATACAAAAGCTATTCTTAGCACGCAACAGATTAAAAAAAAAAGTGAAGAACACTAATTGCGACAACCTTAAATGCAAATAATACAACTTCCACCCCCACGCACGTACTTCCATCGGCAAGACAAAACAATTTCCATATAAAAAACTGAATCGTTTAGCGTATAGAACCGTCGCCAGCAAGTCGAACAAAATTTACCCTCGCGAAAATTTAATCACGCAACAAAATACGCTCCTCCCCCAGCGTTAAACGAGGTCAATTGTGTTTAGCAACACCATTCCGACGGCGTCCGGGCCGTTCGGAGGTGAATTCCCTCACGACTTCGCGATTGTCACGTACGCCTTGCTGTTTCTAGGTTAAAAACCGGCTGGAGCGTAAAGACCGGCTCCATGGGATACCAGAGTACTTTACCCCCGTTGGGCGCAGACGAACAAGCTATCATACTGGACGTCATCAGGAGGGCCGAGCATTTGGATCACTTGGAACAGGAACGGGTAAGTTTAGATGGATGAAACGATGAAACGATGAAAATAGCGCTTAGTACGGGGAAGGTTGAAATGGGGGGGTTGGTTTAATGTTTAAATGACGAGACGTCGTCGTTGAATACTTGAGGGGTTGGGGGATAATGTGAGAGCGGGTGTGAAGGGGTAATAAGGGTGAATTTGCCGTTGGTAATTATTTATTTAAGGAGGTTAAATTCTGCGGTCTTGAAAGTGTTGAAAACGGAATCCATCCTGTATACTTTGGGGGGTGAATCTTCAAATTAACATCAGGATTATACGCCTAAATAAATAAGGAGAATATTTGGAGACAGTGGCGGACGTTTAAGTTTATACGAGGGTAATAATAATAATAATAATAAATATCTTTTATTGCCCAACAAAATTAGGGAAGGACCTGGTATCGTACTGAGGTACCACAAAATTAATTTTGGAGAGAAGGGATGGAGCATCAATAGCGTGATTAATTAGTTTAAGTAGAAACTGGCAGCTAAATTCCTTCCTTCGATCCGATAACGATACAACAATAGTATCCTGACTGTTCTGGAGAAACAAACAATCTGCCGAGGAGGTTATGGTATTGTAGATCTTAAGATCGTCCGCGTATGTCAGTACATTGCAGTCCAGCCCCTGTAGGAGATCATCCAAATAAATATTAGACAAAAGAGGACTCAAATTGAATCCCTGGCACACACCAGAGGAAGCATGGAAATGTATATCCATTGTAGTGAACATAGCATGAACAATCAGTTAAATACGAGGGGATCAATTGTGTTACACTTGGAGGAAAACCAAAACTACTCAACTTAGATACCACAAGGGAATGATTGATTATGTCAAATGCTTTACTAAAATCGGTGTATAATACATCTACTTGTTGACGTCGTTCCATGGATCCGGCAATATGCTGTGCTAACTCAGCAAGGTTGGTTGTAGTAGACCTTCCTGGAATGAAACCATGTTGTCGCGAAGATAAATAAGGCTTGACACTAACGTAAATTCTGTGAGACAGAAGATATTCAAAAATGTTTGCAAAGTTGGATAAAATATTTACTGGTCTATAATTTGGAAGTCTGAACGATTACCTTTCTTAAACACGGGTGTAATTCTGCTAATCTTCCAAGCATCAGGAAAGGTAGAAAAACTTACGGCCAAGTTAAATATTCTAGGTAGAAGCTCACATAGTACTACACAACAATCACGTGCAAAAAATGCGGGGAGGCCGTCATGACCAGCAGTAAAATTAGCTTTTAACTTCTTAGATGCTTTTAAGATATCGTGTGCAGTAAAATATCCAATCAAAGAACTACCACTAATGAGATCCCCTTCAAGAGACTGGGGCCTCACTAGTGCTTGTGAACCAGACACAAACACTCCAGAGAAATCATCTGCGAAGGTCTGAACCATGTTGCTGGGATCATCAACAGTGGAGCCGTTCAAAGTGAGACATCCAGGTATTCTTGATGCATTACGACGCGCGTTTATGTACTGCCGAATTAGCATAGCTAGATTAAGTAGTAGACCGCAGCTCCTCATCCGAAGCAAGTCTCATACCCCCTGAGTTGTTCCTTAACAAGTTAAGCGCGAGAGAGTTTGGGTGAAACTGCACCAAAATGTTTTTTATCAGATTCTAAAACTTTTGAATACTCCGTATCTTCACTTATTGTTCTAATATCAATTGCAAATTTATTAAAAAAAAAGACAGAGGACACCGATGACACGATAATGCACGTGACAGTTGCCGAACGAATTATTCAGGTGGTGATATGTTTATTTTATAACAACTGCCCAACAAATACATAGATGTATTATTTTATGTTAGTGTCTTTGTTTTATACGTAGGAAGTAGACAGACATGAGTAGCCGTTTGCAACGTATTGTACAATTGCCGTTAGATAAATACAAAGAACAATATGAAGGTAAGTAGCGTGTTATAGAGGATCTACTATAGTTCGATGTGCCAGAGGAGGACCCCATACCGACACGAAATCTTCGCTCACACGCGTTCTCTAAATTGGATTGTAAACCTAGGGTAAACAGAAAATATTAGAAGGAATATTACAAAAAATAGCAGCAAGGTTTCATTGTTAAAAGTAAACTTAAAAAACTCCTCGAATTGCGATGGAAATCTACGATTTTGTTAGGAATGTTTCAAGACATATATGACGTAAATGAAGTTACTTTGTTGTACTTTAGAATATAAGATTTTAAGTTTATTGTATTACTTGTATTTGTTTTATCAATATATGAGCAAGTAAAGTCGTTATTTTACTAATATCTTACATCTTTTTCATTTTTGTCTTGATAAACAATCATACTAATATTTGCATAATATCTTTGTCCAAACAAAATATACTATTGCTAGCCTGATAGCAGCACGTGGTAGTCCTATGCCACGGCAGACACGTTATGATATCATATTCCCTAAAAGCGTGTCTTTTTGGCGCTGCTAGCTTTTCAAAGTGTAGAAAGTGAAGCGGACACCCGTGTAAATTCATTCGGCGATTTGCAAACAGTCCTAAAAGACGGAGCACCTTCGCCTAATACATTTGCCATATGATGAATATCTTTGGGCTAAAAATACTTTTTGCATGAATATTTAATTACTGCGCGAATTTCAATATTGTCCATTTTTAAAGACGCCCAAAAGTACTCTTCTTTGAACAAGTGTACACAACAAACTACTTGATAGATCGACATGAAGTTTAACACGTATGTCATTGAAAGATCAAGTTATACAATAGCGTCTATTAGTTAGTTTCAGAATTTTTTAACTTGCCCTCGTATATTTAACATTCGATTATATAGATATAATGACTATAATACCTAACATAATAATGCTGTTAGATATAGCTACAGATGCCCACAGTATCAGCGTGTTTTATTAATGTACTAACCATTATTTTGAAATAAAGAAAAAAATTATTTGCATTCAATTTTAAACTAAATTTGAGATTTTCAAGCAACTAAAATTTAACAAGGTACAGAACAAATTGGCAACACCACACCCTATTAAAACTCTAAAACGTGGGCTTGTATTAATTAATAAAGTTAACTTTATGTAAAGAACATATACCTCATCATAAAAAGATAAAGCCATATTGAAATAACAATCGAGGTCGCGATCATGTACGAAATTAAGGCGTATAACCATATTTTCGTACGAAATGATCTTTCACAGTCCTTTGCATGAAACTCTATTACAGTTAAAACTTCTGAAAGGGGATTAAACAGCAGTGGTTGACACATAGTCTTCATGTTTTAGACTTAAAAGGAGAAGTTAGAATGCAATGGTTAATTGAGCTATATATCACGCTCTACATGCTGCAGATTTAATGAATTTAATCATTACAATTGCAATCTGAATAAGAATAGATAAACCATCAAAGTTCAAAATGCTAAAACTGTCCGCCTGTCCACAAATCACACAACTTTCTGTTATCTTTACGAATACATCGGAAGCTCTTGTATGACATTGTTAATATCACCATACTCAGATTCACTTTTTCATGCATTATAAAGGTATAAAAGAAATCTTCCATCATTAATAGATAATTTTAAATCTTCTGGCAGATGTTTCTTTTAGCAATAGTTGGTTAGTCTTAATTTCGGAGAAGATCATATAAAAATTACTGGAATTTTTCTTTTACATTCAGCTAAAAATCTCGAATATGGTAAATAATTGTGTAAATTTTTGACTTATCTACACTTAAAACAAAATGCTAATATGACGTTTTATCTAAATATTTTCCATTGTCACGTTGTTACAGATTAAAGTTTAATAACAAGCATTTGTTCTATAAGTGGGAAGATAAGGCAATGAAATCTGGGAAACCTTTGAAATCAGTTTGGGAATCATCTTTGGGAAGGTAGCACAACATTTCATTAACGGACGCTGCTTCTGCAGTAAAGCCACTGGTTTCAAAAATGAAAGTTTCATGATTTTGCATCCTTGTGCAGGAATCATACTAACCTCCTTTGTAGCGTCTACAATTTCAATTGCCTTAATTTTCAATGAGTATCAGTGAATTTTGAGCAAAACTAGATAAACTATCGAAGTTCAATGACGCCTTTTGCTCCAAATATACTGCTGACTGACAAAAATGTTTGCTTTGATCATCGATGCAGTAACATACTTGATCAAAGAAGGGGAAAACTTGATAGACACTATATATAAGAAAATATTTTTGATTTGGAGATTGATGACTACACCCAAACAACGAATATGTTTTAATAACTCTAATGAACTTTGATAGACAAATTTTCAAATCCGCGATATGAAAATTTTACCATTTCTTTTTCGAATTACTCACATCCCTTCAACAACAAGGGCTAATTGGTTAAATAAGCTCACTTTTTAAAGTATGTTGCGTGTAGATTTGAATTAAAAAAGGAATACAGAAATTAGCTGGGTATGTAATTTCCTTCCTATAACTTCGAATCGGTATATTGTTTTGGGCCATCACTTCGAATCTAAAGGGCGATTTTTACTCAAGAATAAAAAGGCACCGTGGAGATTTCAAAGTAAATGATTTGAATCTTTCCCAAAAATTTCGTGCGGTTTAATCCTCAATAAAAAATTAAAGTTTAACAGCCATAATTTTTGAAATCTTACCACTCAAATATCCACTTATTTTGACCACAATTTAAGGTTGGAAAACTAGTTGAGCGTCTAGAAAACATGCGAAGAAATGCTCTAGGACGCAACGCCAATCAATGCCTGCTATGTGGAGATGGTTTCGGGATGTTGGGTGCCCAGAAGTGTGTTTGCATCGATTGCAGACGCTTGGTATGTCAAAAATGCGCTATAGACAATTCCCCGACTAAAACTAGAAGGTAACACGCCCAATATTTCGTATCATAAAGAGTTATGACGTTATATATTCCTCTTCGCAAGCTCCAAGGATAATTGGTTATGCATGATCTGCGCCGAGACCCGCGAAATTTGGAAGAAATCGGGTGCATGGTTCTTTAAAAGTTTGCCCAAATACATCCTACCGGAGCAGCCGAATACATCTGGTAGGAACTTGAGGAACAGCAGGAAAGCGAAGAAAGGAAGGAAATTTCGGGATGATAGTAGTTCGGATGAGGATCGTCCAGTGTGGCCAAGAATTGAAAGGAGACATTCTAGTACAGAAAGTACACACGGTAAGTTTTTTTTCATGATCAATACAGTCAGCGTACCTACAAACATCAAGCATTAATTACAGACATCCAAGACCTGGCATCAGAACAGATGTTTAGCAGACAAACAAGCTCTTCAGAATCTCAAATGTCAAAGGATTACGATCCCAACAAGCCTTACCTAGCAGGACTTGCCACCAACGACGTCAAAGGTTGGGAGGAAATAGATTCCAGAATGGAAACCACCTCCGCGGAAAGTTCCGAGTTATCCCGAAGAGATTCAGTTGCTAGCAGGACCATCTCCGAATGGAACTGGACTACAGACTCGAGGAGCGACGAGAAAATCTCACCGAGCGCTTGTAGCATCAACAGTAGCGTTTTCAAGGTAAAAATTCTTTCGACTTGCAATTGTAATTTTTATTATTCGCCTCCTTGTCTTCACAGAATCTAATGGAAGAGAATAAAATCGTAGATACCTCGATGGGAATAATCGAACTATCGTTAAGTTATGATCCCGTCACCGTGACTTTACACTGCACGGTATACAGGGCGAAGAACTTGATCCCGATGGATATCAACGGGTTGGCGGATCCATTTTGCAAGCTAAACATACTTCCGAACGCTAAGACGTCTACCAGATTGCGTACCAAAACCGTTCATAAAACGAGGAATCCGGAATTCAACGAGAATCTCACTTTTTACGATCTGACGGAGAACGACTTGATGAAGAAATCCCTTCATATATTGGTATTGGATGATGATAAGTATGGTCACGATTACATGGGTGAAGCTAGGATTAATTTGGCGAAATTGAGGCTTCAGAATACTGTTTATGTAAGCCTCTTCAATGTTATTTTGAAGTGATTCTAAGCTTACTGTGTGTATCTGATTTATTCCAGCTCACGTTACCTTTAGAGAAACTTCGAGTGGAGCAGAAAGGACCTTTGCCGGCTCCAGAATTGAAACAGTGGTTCGACGATTTATGGGATAGAGGTCAAATTTTAATCTCATTATGCTACAGCACCAAGAAAAGGGCTTTGCTGGTGACTGTAGTTAGATGTGCTAACCTTCTCCCAATGGACAATAACGGATTTTCAGATCCTTTCGTCAAACTGTAAGTTCACCCTCAATAAAAATGTTAATTAGTCTTGGCAAAGAGGAGCAAGTTTTAGTGCCGTGCGGAGAACAACGTGGAGGGGTGAAGCGCGCGACACGGATAATCGAATAACCGAATCAAAGCACGCTTGTTTAGTATTATTCGATTGGTCGTTGTGTGTGCCTGTCAGTACACACATAACGCATGGGCTGAAAGGTCCCGTGCCTAACACATAGATAACGCTAGTTTTATTGCAGTCATCTTTCTTTCAGTTAGTACTAACCTTCAAAAGACAGCTGTTAAAATTTCATGATATTCTATTCATTAGTTTGTGAGTTATTGTGCTAAGAGTCACACTACTTTTGTTATTTTCAAAACAATGGATCAAAAACAATTTCGTGTTTTAATTTTACACTGCTTCTTGATGGGAAAAAAATACCGTTCAAGCGAAGCAATGGCTTGAAAAGTGTTATGGGGACTCCGCTCCATCAGAAACAACAATAAAACGTTGATTTGCCGACTTCAAACGTGTTCGTAGAGACACCGATGATGCAGGTCGCAGTGGACGTCCAAATGAGGCGGTAACACCAGAAAACATCAAAAAAATCCACAAAATCGTTTTGAATGATCGAAAAGTGAAGTTGCGTGAGTTAGCTGACATCGTAAAGATATCAAAAGAACGTATTGGCTTTATATTGCATGAGCATTTGACTATGAGAAAGCTCTGTTCAAAGGGGGTGCCGCGTTTACTCGCTGTTGACTAAAAACAAGAACGTGTTGATAATTCTGAGCAGTGTTTGGCCATGTTTAAACGTAACAAACCGGAATTTTTGCGTCGATATGTGACAATGGATGAAACATGGATCCATCACTTCACTCCGGAATCAATACGATCGTCATCTGAGTGGACAGCAACTGGTGAACCTCGTCCAAAGCGCCCGAAAGCGCAACAACCGGCTGGAAAGGTTATGGCCTCGATATTTTGGGATGTGCGTGATGTAATATTCATCGACTATCTTGAGAAAGGAAATACCATCAACAGTGAATATTAGATAGCGTTATTGGAGCGTTTGAAGGCCGAAATTGCAAAGAAACGACCGCATATGGCAAAGAAAAAAATTTTGTTTCATCAAACCAACGCACCGTGTCACAAATCTATCAAAACAATGGCAAAACTACATGAATTGAACTCGAATTGCTCCCGCATCCACCGTATTCGCCAGATTTGGCTCGCAGCGACTACTGGCTGTTCGCAGACCTCAAAAAATGCTCGCCGGTAAGAAATTTCGCACGAATGAAGAGGTTATCGCTGAAACTGAGGCCTATTTTGAGGCAAAAGATAAATCGTTCTACAAAAGTGATATTGAAATGTTAGAGCGGCGCTGGAATGATTGCGTTGCTCTTGATGGAGATTGCGTTGATGAATAAAGCTAATTTTGAACCAAAAAAACCGTGTTTTCTTTGTTAGGCCCGGGACTTTTCAGCCCATGTGTTACATTACCAATTCAGACATCGTTAAGAAACTTTATGCCATCTGTTCGTGACTGTGTTGGAAGAAGAGTTAAATCAGAATTGAATGACGAAAAATTATGCGTACTCATTTGAAACAAGTGTAAAAACATATCTAATAATTCTAATATTTAATAGATGCCACCCAGTTTGTGATTTCGTAGAAACTTTTTAAGGCATATTTGATCATTATTTTATGTGTAAACACTCATGAAGGTCACGATTATAAATGATGCGAATACGTAAACGTTACTGAACACTCGCTCGGTCCCTCCACGTTGTTCTGCCCACTGCACCGCAACTTGCCCCACATTGCCGAGACTAGTGTTAATCCAAATCACAATCGCTAAATTTACTCTTACACAATCGCAGGCATCTGCGTCCTGATCCTTACCATAGAAAATATAAAACTTCAATTAAATGGAAGAACCTGAATCCTGTCTTTAATGAGGAGTTTCAATTCGAGACCAGACCAACGGAGCTATCAACTCAAAGCCTCTACATAACCGTTTGGGATAAAGATTATGGTAAAAGCAACGATTATCTGGGAGGTTTGATCTTAGGTGGACCGTGTTCGAAAGGTCTAAGGCTCAAGCATTGGTTAGATATGATTCGATATCCCGATCATCGACAGGAGGCTTGGCATAATTTAACCGAAGATACTTTAAATGATTAAATTTCGGACAGTTTAAGCGAAGTTGCTTTTTAAGTGCCAAAAATTGAAAGAAAAAAATTAAGGTTAATAGCTAAAATTGTTGGTAGATCGTCTAATTTATAAAAGTAATTGTGTAGATTGATCTTTTAGGTTCAACAGTTCCTTGTAAAGGCAGAAATCATATATATATATATATATATAATATACGTGTTAATGGTATGAAATATATGTATTTTAGAATTTTTTTTATTTAGACATGAAAATTATGTTAAAAACGAATTCAAATATTTTTTACACTTATATTTTATATGCGTAATCTATAGAAAACAGAGTATATACAGTACTACATAAAAATATACTTTATTTTAACAAACTAACAACGAATTCTTTATTTATATCAACAAACGGTTAATATTACCAAAAGAAAATATAAATATTCGTAATTAAAGTTGCCGCGATCATTTTCCATGGGAATTTCATCTTCCTCACTTGGTAATACAACCCCAACGGCATCCAAGATTATTTTAGAGATACCAACACACCAAAAGAAAACTACTGAAAGGAAATAGGCAATAAAAATAATTACATTTAAAAAGAAACATACTTGCTAGCATGATATAATCCAATCTCATTTTAGAAACCCAAGCAAATTTATCTACCAGATTAATAGTGGTGTTTGAGGATATAATACGTCGGAAAGATTTGTGAAGTTGGGTTTTATATGGTGCATTTCTTTTCTAATGCATTAATTACGAAAGCTATTGAATTCGAATACGCAAAACAATTAAAGGAAATATTTATTCAACGTAATATAGTGTATGGAAATTAAGCGTTCGATTATAATTGCAAAAAAAAGTTGAAAGGTATTCGAAACAGGTTGAAGTAGTTTTCAGGATCTAGGATATTTACAATGTAGAGGGCGCTGTTAAATTCTTCGTATCGAAGAATAATATGCGTGTTATTTTCAAACATGTTAAACTAGAACGAATTTTGGTTTTGGAATCGTATCCTGTATGATTGGAGATACACTTTTCACATGGCTTCAAATCTTTAGAAACGAATACGAGATAACATTAGGTGGGCCTTTAACCAAATCCATTTATGTTGAACTTAATTTTAACATACATTTTAATAGATCTGTTAAATCAACATGGTATCTAAGGAATACATGCTTCTAAAACATGTTGCTACGTAACATAATAGCTTTATAACAGCACATGTTAAGGATACATACTTAGCCTGATTATAAATTTTACAGGCACAAGTACTGTATAATTTCATTTATTCAGGTCGTCTAAAATTATTTTTGTAAGTTTCATACTAGTTGAGAGAATAAACTTGCGGTGGGATTAAAATTGAATATTTCAAGGTTGGTAACATCTTGAAGTTAGATCAAGAACAAATAGAAATAATATAATTGCATATTTATTTAATAGAAACGTAGTCCTGTTTAACAATTTAAAATGTAACAGAGAAATTTTGCTTCTTGCCATCAGCAAAAATCCGTTTAATTTACCAATCCCAAACAAATAAACTCTATTTTGGCCTCGTTATAATCTAATGAATATAGGCAAATCATCTAGTGGACTTCCACCGTAACAATACTATGCAAGAGGGATCAAGACAACAGAGCAGGTTAATAAGATACATGACTGATGAAATAATATCACCCCCACCGCCAGTTCTTCTAGGCATATCTATAAAAGCTGTTAGAAGTGTCTCCAATTACGTTATATTTAGATAGTAGATTACAGATACCTGAGTAGGCGTGTTAGTATCTCAGAATTAATCATGTATATACAGTACGTTCGAAATATACGTAACTTCGTGCTTCTTTGAGAAAATAATTGTGATTTTAATAATATTATTGCCACATTTAAAGTACCAAGAATGGGATTCAGAGGCGTAAGAACGACTTTAGAGGCGTAAATAAGATGAAATTCGATGTAACCACAATAATACAGTGCATCCAATTTTACGTAAGTAATTTATTATACATTTTACTTACCTTAAGTGTTTACTTAGTTTTGGATTCAAGATACAAATTGAATCGATTCAAGGTCACATCTAATGACCTTTACGTACAACAGAATACCATGGCGACACAAAATTATCAATTACATCGTCCTAAGAATTATATCCTTACGTTCCCGACAACATCCAAGACTATAAGATGAAGTAAGCTGGTGGCGAGAATCTGCGTAGGGTGTTCGGCCATCTTTGCCTTTTATCGAGGTGGCCTAGAACTACTTCGGCATGGTGACCATGCATCTTCTTGGTATTTCACGCGCGAATTCACCTGTTCTGACATCGGCTTATCAAGAAGATCGTAACTTCGACTTTGAAGAACGCACACCTTGGAACCGCGAATTCTTTAAGATATTTCTTTAATTTTAGGAGTGAGGGGCACCCGACTCTAGTAGAAGAACAACTACCGATCAGGTGCACTCTTGCGGACGCTAGTTGAACTAAGATATTCTAATTAAGCTCGAAGTTATATTTTAGCGTTTTGATGTATTAAAAATGCTAAGACGCTGGAGATCTTCACGGGGTATTCGTTAATATTTGATTTGATGATGTAGATCTTCATTTGTTTTGCGTGTTGTTCGAGGATTTTTTGTGGCTTCTGCGGATTCTCACGAATTACGTTGACTTGGGTGGATGTATTTGATTCCTTTGTGCTCTAAAAATAACTTAAATTGTACAAGAATAATCAGCTGCGTATTTTATCACTAGCCATCTTAAGAGATCATTGGCGAAGTTACAGTAGAATCAAGGATATTTAATCCTGGGAGAGTTGAAGTGATGAAGTGGTTGCCTAACTAGGTTCAGTTAAAATTGATTCACGCTAAAAACTTGGGTTTCAAGGTGTTAGATTTTCCTACCTCCTTTAAACTCAGCAATTAAACGAATTTGTAAACAAAATTTCCAGGTTTTACAGTAAATAGAATAAATTCCTTATTGTCAGAGTTATAAGAACTATGAGAATGTCTAAAAATAAAAGGGAAACAATAGCAATACAATATAAGATCAAATCTAAGATACACTTTACGAGAAAAAGGATGACTTACCTAACCAAATTTGAAAAAGAAATAGATTCTTTTTCCACCACAGTTAAGCGTCTTTGATCTTTCTACCCTGTCACCATTGTCGGCACCATGTTTTATTTCTATCCTTGCGCAAAGGATATCAAGCACGCGACAGTAGAGAAAAACCTTTCAACGTCGTTATCCAAGCTTTAACCTCCTAGAAAAGATCTTAAAGATGCTTCAGTAATCTGCAGGATGATGAGTATTTGCAAGAAACTCGTGAATTTTCCTCTTTTCTATCGTAAATATTTCTTCAACATTCCCTTATTTTAAGATCACCTCCGTGACAACTAACCGCTTAGTCGCACCCTAGTGGTGGTTCGTGTAACTAAAATATAAATGCTAATTTACATCTTCAGCTGGCGTTCATCTGGAACTGTGATAGAATCTAGAAGAGACAATAAAAGTTGAGGTTGTTAGGTATAGCAGGTTATATGCTGATTTATTTCCAACGTTATTCCTGTATATTACAGGTGAGATGGATGTATGTTATGCGCTTTAAAGACGATAATTTTGAGTCAAAAAAATTGTATAATAGCCAACCAGTTGATTGACCCTTGAATAAAGTTTTTAAACCGTTTATTGGGTGTTGATGATGACCTTTCTCTAACAGGAGTCATTTTCAGTCCTTTTAGTCTGATTATTAACCGAAAATTTCATGCTTAAAAAGTTGGAGGATTCAAATAAGTGTAGCTGGGATAGTTTATTACTTTAATAATTTTAAAGTTACAATCAATTCGTAAATTTTTGGGATGCAACAACGGGGTAGTAGCAAAACATTTACATCTTTTCAGACAAATATAGAGTTAAGGTCTAGTTTACTAATTATATTGTAGATGACGATAATAAACACTATGTTAGCGTCAGGACCGTACAGAGAATTAAAGAAAACCCCCCTACCGTCAATGATTAGAATCACTAAAGATACTATTAAGGACTGTTCCAACTTAATCAATAATAACCTGAAATTCAAAATAACAAGTTCAAACCCTACCATTCCAAAAATGTATTGTCTTCCAAAAATTCACAAACCAGATAATTCCATGAGACCTATAGTATCCGGCATTGATTCTCCAACATACAAATTGTCCAAATGGTTAGTGAATGAATATAAGAACTTGCCCCATAAAGTAGATAACCTATGTGTAGAAAACTCCGTAGATTTTATAAATAAAATTGAAAAGACTGAATTAAAAGATGGGAAGTCCTTGTATCATTCGACGTTTGTTCACTTTTCCCAAGCGTACCAATTCCAGAAACGCTGGAGAATTTGGTTGAATTTTTGAAATTAAATAAAGTAGATGACGTGAAAACAGCGTAATATAAAAGGTTAAATAAATTATGCATGTCACAAAATTGTTTTCAAATAGGCGGAAAATGGTTCGAACAGATGGAAGGCACTGCGATGGGTAATCCTTTATCTCCTTATATTACGAACCTTTTCATTAGAAAATTTGAAACAAACCTGTAAAATTAAACCAAATATTTCCAGAGAATTTGGCTTAGGTACGTAGATGATATTTTCGCGGTGTTTGATACCAACAAAGCAAACATACAAGATTTTCTAGCAGAACTGAACTCAAATTTTACCACGATCAAGTTTACTATTGAAGAAGAAGTGAACAATCGCCTTCCGTTTCTAGATACTCTAGTCATACGCAACAACAATAAATTAGAAATAGACATCTACAGAAAAGGAACTAATTCCAACAGATTCATCACGTTTGATTCGCACCATTGCGAACAACAAAAAATGTCCGCGATTAGTTTTCTGGTCAATAGACTCGTCAGATTTCCGCTAAACAAGAGCAGGTACGACAAAGAATTAAAGTATATCAAAGATGTAGCGAGGTACAATGGTTTCTCTTCTATGGATGTCGACCGTATTTTAAGGAAGGTTCAATACAAACAACACATCAGAAATTCCACGACCTTGACATCAACAAACACCAGTAATAAGAAATTTATAACTCTTCCTTTTCACCCAACAGTAAAAGGGTTAAGTAAAATTTTCCGACAACTAAACATGAACATGTCTTTTGTGTCAAAAAACTACTTAAAGAATCTCTTAGGGAATCCCAAAGATAAACCGGAGATGATAAAAAGGTCTGAAATATACCAAATCGCATGCAATGATTGTGAGAAAGTTTATATTGGACAAACAAAAAGGAGTATCGAAACGAGGTTCAAAGAACATATTAGACACTATCGTTTCGACAAACCTGAACTATCAAGCGTAGCAGAGCATATGGTAAAATCCGGACATAAGATTGATTTAAAAAATTTGACACTACTTAAAAACGTGAACTCGTATTGAGAATTAGACGCGTACGAAACGATATGTATGAAAAAGAACGGAAACTTATTGAACAGAGAACCACCCCGAATTGCACACTCGAGTTAGATTGATTTATTACCACAGGCCCTCTTAAAGATACGGTTCGCTTTTGGTCCATCCTTTCCCGAAAAAGGCATTAGACCACCGAGTAGATTGTCATATGTCATATGTTTTAGAAATTTTAGAGCCTGCGTAGAAAATAATTTGCATCTGTGGTACAGTTTTTACTTTCAGTAGGTAACACGGTTGACAATGAGAGACCACGTGCTCTCGAAACGCTGCGTTCCGCATAATTAATTAATTTGTGTGAGTGGAGTTTACTGCTATACCTGCGAACCTGTATATTGTAGATATTACCAGTAAAGTCCAAAAGGCCTAAATTCAAAACTTACCACTTCAGCATTAGACTATTTTCCATCAAAGCAATTCAGGAAGATGTTAGATTTGTAGCAAAGTACAATCAAAATATATAAACTTCTTTTTAGTGATCTAAAAAGAAATATTTAAAATCTGCAGGTATTGTAAAAGGAAAACCAATTCTATACAATTTGCTATAAAAATTTGAATTTGTTGTATTTAGACACGCTTTTTTGTAAGGAAAATCCTGAGGAGCACAGTAGAGATATGAATGCAAAGGAAACTGCTGCAAAATGGAAAAAGGCAAATAATAAACTGGTTAAAGATATAATCTATTGTGTCATTGACCATATTCAAGTAGTGACAAAATTATATTGGCACATTATTCGAAAAAAAATCTGGGAGCGAGGTACTATTTATTCATCCGAGTTTTAGATGCAAAAAACTACGAGAAAATTTAAAGAGGCAAATAATAAACTGGTCAAAAATATACCCCACTAAATTATGGACCATGCCCAAAACGAAGCAAAATTAAATAAGGTCCAGGATACAGTCTATTAAACTATTGACCATATTCAAGTAGTGGCAAGATTATATTGGTACATTATTTGGGAAAGATTCTGGCAGCGCTATCTATGCACAGACTTGTTGACCAATGTTCAACCTTTAGGGTAGGTTAAAATATTGATTAATTCTGACGATTTTCCATTAAATTAATTCAGCAAAATATTAAATTTGTAAGGTGGGTAAAAATCATTAACCAAAAAATATATAAAGTGAAATCTCCCTTGAACGGACACCAACGGGACCAACTGAAGATGTCCGTTCAGGAGGGGTGTCCGCATAAAAGAAACATGTAGTAGATACAACAAAAATCGTGTTTTAACGAAAAATGAATATATTAAAGAAACTGGGACATTTAAATCGTATATGTATATAAATGTTTTTAAAATAAATA
This sequence comes from Trypoxylus dichotomus, assembly GCA_023509865.1. Taxonomy (NCBI): domain Eukaryota; kingdom Metazoa; phylum Arthropoda; class Insecta; order Coleoptera; family Scarabaeidae; genus Trypoxylus; species Trypoxylus dichotomus. Next base: position 30,806,800 of record CM042082.1, on the reverse strand, counting down.
AGAAACTTTTAACTTAAGAAAAAAAAGTTTATTTCCTTTAGATATGTACATACAAAGTATAATATATGTATGTACATAGATACATAGATGTAGTATATAATACAAAACAATGAAATGAATAGTCACTTTAAGAACGCAAAAATTCATATATTATTGTTTGTCTTCTCTTTTTCTTTAAAATGGCGTCTTGAAATTGTATTTCCAATTTAGAAAGAAGCTCCAAAGACTCTGTATCTCCGTGATTTTCGACAAAACTTTTGAGCTACTTGGTCAGGGTAATAGCTTTACCATAATTTGGGATAGCTTCTGTTGGAACTGGAACCTCATCGACGTCGGAGTCTTCCGAAAGTTCTTGTAGTTCAACTGGATTTGCAATTTCTTGTTCTGAAGCTGGAACTTCAACATACAAATCTTCATCTACGTTCAAATAATCATTAAGGTATTCATATCCGTCAATTTCAATAAATTCTTATTTTTGAGGATATCTGAAAGTACACTAAGAGGCAAATCATCTTCTAGGTCAGATGTATCACCCTCAGTTAACTGGTCTTCACTTTGCATATTTACAGGATTAAATCCTGCTTTGCGGAAGCAATTTTGAACTGTTTTTGTCAAATAAACTGCATCCAGTGGTGTAATTTCCTTTATTAATTCAAAAGCTGTACCAGCAGTTTCAATGTTTACTAGCAGATGTTTGAGTATTAGACTTCGGTAATAAGTTTTAAAATTCTCTATAATCCCCTGGTCAAGTGGTTGACAAGCTGATGTACAATTAGGGGGTAAAAATTATATTTTTACATTATTTAAGCGAACGTCTTTCGGATGAGATTCCGCATTGTCTAAAAATAACAAAATGTTTCTTCTTTCTTTAGCCATTTTCCAATCTAGCTCTTGCAACCACTCTGTCATAATTTGTCCTCTCATCCAAGCTTTCTTATTGTATTTCGAAGTTACAGGCAGGTTATTTATATTAATGTTTTTAAAAGCTCTGGGTTTAGCTGACCTACCAATGACTAGGAGTTTTTCTTTTTCACCCGCCATATTTGCACAGTGCAAAATGGTAAACCTCTCTTTGGGATACTTACCCCCAACACATTTTTCCTTTTTTAATGTGAGCGTTTTGTCGGGTAGAGCCCTAAAATACAGGCCTGTCGCATCGGCATTATAGATGTCTCTCGGTGAATGTCCCTTAATCAAAGAAGGACATGAAATTGTAAAAGGAAAATCAGTTGGATACATTTTATAAATAGCCCCGAATTTGTTAACACATTCCTTTGGTAAGGATAATGTTCAGGAACACAACGCAGATTTAGAAGCAACCACCAAAAAATTTAAAAAAAGCTAATAATTAACTGGTCAAAAATACAGTCCTGTAAATTATTGACCATGCCCAAAAAGAGGAAAAATTACATAAGATGTGTTGTTGACTAAAAGAAATCTATCCAATCTTCAATCTTTGAGTAATTTTTTTGAGAATACAAAATCTACAAGCAGATGGCTTCATATGTATGTTTATAAATAATTAAGCCAAGATGCATGTTGTAACAATTAGTCAACATCTTGGCACGCTAACCTTTTCAAATGACCAAAAGAAAGAAGCGCTTAAATTATGTAAATATTGCAGAAGGAGGTCAATTAGTTTGAATTTGAATTTCGAGGCATGTTTTAGCAAGGAAAAGTACAATATACACAAAACTAGGATAAAATAAATTAATTATTCGCAAAATTTGTCGCAACTTTCTCTTTATCTCCTACACAAAAGAAGCTATAGATTAATCATCCGAAATTGATCAAAAACTTAAAACTTCCAAAAGTTGAATCGATTGTTTCCTTCGCGTAAAACCGGCAAACGATACAAAGACCTCATTTCCAAGTAATACAACTTTATCCTCCACTAGAAGCGCGAACTGTTTACCTTACACCTAAAACAACATTCCCATTCACGCACCATTCTCGAGAAAGTCGATTCACCTTGAGAAACCAGCTTCACTTCTTAACCGGGCTACCGAAATGTCTAGACGCTTATCTTTCTCGGGCTTGCACCTCCTACGTTCGAACGTAACGCTCATTCGCCCGGGTATTTTCGTTTAGAATATCGCACAGGTACATAGTACGGACCGTTTGTCAGCTATCGGTGTTAATTATGCACTTCAACGTTAGTGAGAGTTGTTCGCCAGTTTTGCGAAAGATATGAGCGAATTAAGCCAGCTGCTGAAGCCTCCCAACGAAGAACAAAAGGCCGTTATAAGGCTAGCGTTGAAAGAAGACGAAAGTAGGTTACTTAATAATGTGAAGTTGTTGGAGAATTGGATAAGTTTTCAGAGGCATTTACCTCAGAATTACGGTAAGTATTTTTCTTCTGTTGATTTTAGGTTTTATTTATATTATCAGTTAAAGGAGATAGAGTTAGGAATATATTTGTCGAAGTATTGCTCCCTTCAAAGCTTTGGTTTGGATTTTGTGACAAATTGCAGTATCAAAAATGGTTTTAAATCTATTTTTGTGAAAAAAATTCGACCAAGATGGGAAATTGCTTAGAAATTAGAGATGATGACAAATAGTTACAATCATAAATAATAACTAGAGTTGTAGTTTGGACTATTTCCATCGTTCCTTGAACTTTTATAGTTCGACGTTTCGGCAGTCTGTCTACTGTCGTTTTCAGGGGCGCCCTTAGAAGGGCTGTTGTTTGCATGCTTCAGTCAGTAAACCTCTATATATGTACATTCATTATTTAGAATGTAGTTCAAAAACTAAAAGAGTATTTGGGTCATTTAATGCCACGTAGATTTTATCTTCCACGTACTTAATTAAATATTACACAATTATAACTGCAGCTTCTGATCAAGTATCTCTTATCACATCTATGAATTCCACAACATTAACGTAGTGCCTTCCATATCTGTAAACTTTATACACTACATGAGAAAAACAATGGATCGCCAAATTTTTAAATCAAATTTATCTACACCCTAAAAATGGATCTAGTAAAATTACATGTAAAATCGATGGCAACTTTGTTACCGACGATTTGTCATGCAAAATTAATGGTCCTCTGTAAATTTATTATAATATTTAATATTTATGTAATGCACATGTAATTTTCAGAAGTAAATTTTATTGAGCATGTAATTTTACTACGTAAATCTATGCTGACAAACATAAATTCCTAAGAACAATAAAGGCAAGGGGGAATTTCCAAGTGTATTTTCATCAGCTATAGAAATAGTGCTGGTAACGAAATTCGAACTACTTGTATTGGGACATGGCTTGAAAATCTCGACTAGTTCCTATGATTCACCTGAATCCAATAAAGCTATATCGGTGCTGTCTCCTTTAAGTACTAATTAGGATCCGTTTGAATGAAGTTTTTGTGATGCTACAAAAAGCAAGTTTTATTAAAATTGACAGCGATATGTATATGACTGCATACAAGGCAAAATTGGGTATCTCTCAAGATTCACACTGGTGGATGTGCCCCAAATATAAGTTCCAACGCTGTATCATGATCCCACACTAAATTCACGAACATCTTATGATTATCCAACAGTGGTATCTAGTAAATAAAGCATGTTTTATTTATCGATATACCAATACGGGTTATATTTCAGTATCTTTCAGCTCTACTAATGCTGACAAACTTCAAATATTTGCCACTTAATAAAAAATAGGTTTTCCAGAGTAAGATTTTTCAAACAAATAAATGTTTTCTTAGTTCCATATTTTTTAGTTTCCATATTTTAAAAATAGTTTTCTTAGTTTCTTCTTTTTGTGACAATAAACTTTATTTAACTTGTATTAATGGCAGTGGCAACTAACAATTAAAATTCTAATTATAACTGTTAATTAGATAAATTATTGATTTCCCTTATGCATATAAATAAATAAAAAAGTTATAAATGATCCACCCTTAAAAAACTAATAAACATAGAAACAATAGCATTTCAAAATACACTAGCCGCACTTACATTCTTTAGTTAAATGAACTATACCCGTACTAATATGAATATTATTAATTTTACCTTTTTCTGTGAAAATTAGATATTATAGCATTAGTAATATTACAAGTTGTCAATGAATATTCAACATTTTGCAGGAATATTAAACTAACTTTCCCAGAAAATCTTTCCAGTTTATTTTTGAAATCATAAAAATAGACTAAAAGCAGTGGTAGTTTTGCCTGAATATTTTGCCAAATGTTAAAAATCTCTTAGTAAACCAGTAAAGTAAAACTTACATTACACTAGGGTGACAGAATAAAATAGACACCTACTAATTGAAAAAAAGATTCTATTCTCGTTATATCTACAAAATATTTTAAAATTTTTAAATTAGACTAATATTTTGTCGATCCACCTTTACTTTTGTGAAGTGCTGCGAGTCGTCGTGGCATAGAATCTATTGAATGAGTTCTTCCTTATTGCTGGGTTCTCTATCGGATTCATGTCTGGTGATTGGCCTGGCCATGGTAAAATCCGAATCCCCTGTTCCTCTTTCCATGTGGTTGTTGTTCTTGCTTTGTCCATAAAAGTGGCGTCCTCTTTAGATAAAATGGCGTTGTTGAATATCGATAGTAGTCCTTCTGTTAATATTTAGATATATTTTGCCGCATTTATATTTCCGTCGCAGATTACTAATTGCGATCTTCCACCATACCATATCGCGCCCCACACCATGACCTTCACACCGCCGTATTTCACCGGCTGATGCAAAAATTTGTCGTCCAGTTGCTATAACGAACCTCTCCATACCCACGTACGACCAATATCACTGAATTGGCAGTATCTGCTTTCGTCTGAAAAAATGACAGACCGCCAAAACTCTTCGGGCTTCGTTCGCATTTGAATTGCCCAAGCCATTCGGCGCCGTTTTTGAAACGCCGTAAGGAGAGGTTTTCTCTTTGCCACCCTTTTATACATCCCCACACTGTGGAGGTATCGCAGAACGATGCGCTGACTTTTCTGAAAGAATTAACTATTAGAAGCTAGCATAGAATTTCCTTGGCCACACAATTAACTGCATGAGTTGAGCAACTAATGCGATTACGATTTTTGTAAACGCTTTGTAAATTTATCCTTTCTTTGATAGTGATAGTCGGCATAAATTTTCTTGCACAAAATCCAAACTTCATTTATAGTCATCCTCATCAATTTTATCATCCGAAGTTTGTTCTCTAAATTCTAATATTCTAAAGATTGATCACCTCAATCTCGCAACCTAAGCTACGTAAGTTTTAAGAATATTTAGTCTGGTAATTCAATTATTCTTCCTTTAATAATATTTCGTCCATCATCCATTTAATATCGAAACTTGTTGGCGGTACCTTTTCATTATGAAAAGCTTGGATCATGTCTAATTTCTTTGAACGTAACCTTTCAAGCTTCAAACTAACATGTTTGTGCTTTTTGGAGACTTTTGGGGTTTCCTATTTCATATTAGTTCTTTTACATAACCACCGTCCAATTAAATTGATATATAATTGATTTTTTTTTTGCTATTATATAAGTGAAAAATCCAGTTGCCTGTAATTAATTATTTGCATTTTCTCTACAGATGCTTCATAATTCTCTTGTGTATTTAAATCCATCCGAATCAGATGTATTAAAATATAAACAACTGTTGCTAAATTCAATATGAACTTCTAATATTCAACAGTATAACTTAGCCTTAAGCAGAACAATATCTTTCAATTACGTAAATCGGAACGAATCAATTAACATCCTATATTTGTCCGGCCGTTTCCAATTACTCATTGTACAACTAAATGAATTATAATATCTTCGGGGTTATAGCAGTAGAATTTTTATTACGTCATTAACATTTATTAAGCTTCCATTAAAATTCCAGACAAAAGACTACTCTATGCGTACACTCGAGGTTGCAAGCATGACATGGAAAAGGCGAAAAAGAAGATCGAGCTCTTCTTTGCAGTTAAATCCTCCCAGCATGATCTGTACGCAGACAGAAAAATTTCCATACCCGGCGATTTGAACGCAATGAATTTTGCGTAAGTAATACTTTACAAAGTCGATGTGATAAGATGCGCATTCGAAGAGAAGAAGATCTAATTTCACTCTTAATTGAATATAATAATTTATAGAAGGTTTTAGGATGATAGTAACTTTACCTGAATACACGCCAGAAGGGTATAGGGTGACTACGTTGAAGATTATCAACTCCGATTTGGATGTGTTCGATCAAACGAAATTGATCCGTTTTGGACTGCTAGTAGGTAAGATTTTTTAAGACTTTATTAAGTAATCATGTAATCTATGATATACAGGGCGTCCTAGATCAATTTTTTTAAATGTCCGGAAACTAACACATGGGCTGAAAAGTCCCGGGCCTAACACATAGATGACGCTAGTTTTATTGCAGTCACCTTTCTCTCAGTTAGTACTAACCTTCAAAAGGCAGCTGTTAAAATTTCATGATATTCTTATTCATTAGTTTGTGAGTTATTGTGCTAAGAGTCACGCTACTTTTGTTATTTTCAAAACAATGGATCAAAAACAATTTCGTGTTTTAATTTTACACTGCTTCTTGATGGGAAAAAATACCGTTCAAGCGAAGCAATGGCTTGAAAAGTGTTATGGGGACTCCGCTCCATCAGAAACAATAATAAAACGTTGGTTTGCTGACTTCAAACGTGGTCGTAGAGACACCGATGATGCAGAACGCAGTGGACGTCCAAATGAGGCGGTAACGCCAGAAAACATGAAAAAAATCCACAAAATCGTTTTGAATGATCGAAAAGTGAAGTTGTGTGAGTTAGCTGACATCGTAAAGATATCAAAAGAACGTATTGGCTTTATATTGCATGAGCATTTGACTATGAGAAAGCTCTGTTCAAAGTGGGTGCCGCGTTTGCTCACTGTTGACCAAAAACAAGAACGTGTTGATGATTCTGAGCAGTGTTTGGCCATGCTTACACGTAACAAACCGGAATTTTTGCGACGATATGTGATAATGGATGAAACATGGATCCATCACTTCACTCCGGAATCAAAACGATCGTCATCTGAGTGGACAGCAACTGGTGAACCTCGTCCAAAGCGCCCGTAAGCACAACAATCGGCTGGAAGGGTTATGGCTTTACAGTACACCTTAACTACTGGAGGAATTCTCCTTACAAGTCGTTGGGATTTCTCATAGGATAGTGCGATGCCTTTAGGATGCAGACAACTTTCCTTGGTTTATGTTATGCACATGTTCGTACTAAACTAGAGTACGTATCTGGGGTTTGGTATCTGCACTACCTTTATCAACAAGTCACCCCAGAGAGGGTGCAAACAAAGTTTTTAAAATTTTTGTCATTTAAGACAGACGGTAGTTACCCAATTACAATAGCTTTTTTTGATCAATTTCACGTATGACGTCTAACTGATAAATAATCACATCGATGCCCTTGAGTTACTTACTCATATTGATTTTGTGGTACCACAGTATGGCACAAGAACATGTGTTACTTTCCAAGTTTCGAGAGCTAGATCTGATATGTTAGTAAAAGCCGGTTTCCTGTCCTTATTGTCTCTGTATAGGTTTCCGAAATATGTCTTCTACTCCCCTGCATGGCGTCCTAAATTTCCATTATATTTCTTCTGAGCATTCCCTATATTTTTCTCTGGTTTCCATAAATATCCCTCTCCATTTGTTTTGCGAGTTGTCCCCAATATTCTCCCTTTATTTCCCTTATCCTGCGAGTAAGGAGGCAAAACAAGTATAGCGAACTACCAGACTGATATTCTGGAAAAGATAGTGCAGCCACCGAATGACTTATTCGTAGAAAAGCACTGGGTCTTTCAGTAAGATTCCGCACCAGCCTATGAGGCAAAGTCCATGTAGCGTTGGTGAGGGGTTAATTTGCCAGAATCCATCGCTGATGAAGATTGACATTCGGACAGTCCAGATCTCGATTCCGTTCGACTAGTACATGTGGAATGCTTTAGAGGAGAATTCCTGCTTCACACCTCACCGGAATATCGAGCCATTAAAAGCAGATTTGGACAGAACTTGTGGCAAGACTATGTAATTGAAATAGTTGTAACAAGATCCAGTTTTCACTCTTTTTTTTCTCAAATTACGCCCCAAATTTCTTTTAATCAAGTTTACCATATAGTAGAACTTTTTCACAGATAATCTCTAATGGAAAATAACATACATTGACAATAGTTAATGTCATCAGAAATTAATATATCAATTCATGCTTTAATTTTATTCAGGCGACTTCAGAGCCCATTTCGATAACCTAGTAGGCGGCGAAATTCTAATATTCGATCAGGGAGAAGCCACCGCCGCCTTGGTATCGAAGAGCATCACCAACACCCTTAAAAGGGCCATCCAAATAATGCAAGACGTCTATCCCTCGCTGATAAAGCAGGTTCACATCCTAACCGATAGGGCGTTCGTCGAAAGGATGTTCAACGTCGTGAAATATTTCGCCAAGGAGAAACTGAGGAATAGGGTGAGACTTTTCGCACCATCAAATTTATGTTTCCTCAAGATTTTCCTTTACAGGTGCACGTCCATAGGAGTTACGAAGCTTTATCGAAGTATATTCCTCAGAAATGCTTGCCGCGGGACTATGGGGGGGAGCAAAAGTCCTTAGATGAATTAAACGAAGAATGGAAACGGTTATACGTTCAACAAAAAGATTTCTTTGAAGAATTGGATAAGGTGAAGATGTGTGGCCATATTCCTAAAAGACTGGTGGAAGCTTTTAACGATGAGGACAGTTTTGGCGTGCAAGGCAGTTTCAGACAATTAAATATAGACTAATTTAATTAATTCATTGTATATAAACACCTAATTTTACCTGAAATAATTACATAACTTCAAAAAAAAAAGCATTATCATCACTTGTTTCTCTGTATATTTATAGATGAAAATTCTACAGCAATACTAGGACTTAGTAATGGTCTTAAGTTATTTGAACCATATTAAGGGCATTTTAAATATATGATATAACGAATATAATAAATAATCTCAAAAGAAAAAGGATTAAATCACAACACAATAGAAGTTTTCAAGTTCATAAATATATCTTTCAGTCCGTTAAATCCTACACATTTTGCAATGAATAAATAATAAGTATGAAGTAGGCGTCTTAAATTGGCCTAATATAGAATATTTTTCAATATAATGTTCCCTAACTTCTATACATTTATTGCAACGATTAATTAATTAATAATTCGATACCCCTGTAAGAATAATCTTAAGTTTTTCCATCAAAATTTGTTATAACAGCTGCTTGCAATTCACTATCCTCCTTAAAACGACGTCCCCTAAAGTCTTTTTTTAAATTTGATAACAAATGAAAATCACAAGGTGTTAAGGACTTAACATTGTTTTTGTGTTTTATCAATTTTTTTACTACTCTATGTATTTTATATTTTATCTTCTTTGCAACCGTATGCGTTAGCATTATTACCTTATTTTCATTTAGAATATTACTTTATTTTCATTTTTATCATTTATTTATTTTGCTCTCTTAGAATATATCCAATTTTATTTTAATATGTATGTACATTAAGCATTGTATATGTATGCAAGCCAGCCATTCACAAAATTTTCTGGCTAAAACTGCCTAATTTAAAAATCATTCAGTGCGACGTCGTAGAATAAATAATGGGAGTTTTCTTAAAATTTAATATACGCAAGCACAGGCAGTCGTCTCCCGCGCGACGGTCGAGGTATTAGCGATCGTGCACTCTCGGTCACCTTTCGTACCTCGTCGTAACGTGTACAGTAACGTCATCGTATGATTATTGGAGGTTTCTAATATTTTCTAGTTTTGGCGGGAATCGTCGAGGACGTTGTCGTCTATACATTTATTTCTGGCGGGAGTCATTCTGGTAAGATTGTCGGATCGCATGTATAGATTTCTTTAATAAGTATAAATGCTCGATTTTCTATCATCGTTCGTCGAGGCTACTGTGCCCGTTGTCGTCTATACATATTTTTAATCTTCGGTTAAGTTTGTGTCGGATATCATTTTGGTAAGACTGTCGGCGCGCATATATAGACATCTTCTACAAGTACGATCACTCCGCTTCTTGTTGACGGTCGTTGCGGCCGCAGCACCCGTTGTCTTTTGTTCGTTTGTTCGGTCCTTTGTCGTATCGGAACTTAGAAATTTTTTCATTTAGTTGCTCGTCGTAGCGGACGAGTTTTACGGACCATTTTTCTATATGTAATGTCGGCATCATCGCTCCGTTTTACTTGTCGGTACGCAATTCGCACATTTGCTGGCTACTGGCTTTTTCTCTTCTTTGGGGTGCAGTAGCAGAGAGCTAAAGATTGCACATAGCGTATTATTTCAAACGAGAACGCCTGGCTAGCTGTGACATTACTTTTGTTTTGAGATCGGCTATTATCGCTACTGTCGCCCTCGACCAGGCGTTCTAGCTCTAAGAGATAGGGTGGGTTCCCCTATAAATGTGAAAATAACGAACGTATTTGGTTCAAGTACAAATACATGCCAATGATACAGGGCCAAGTCCCTTAGGCAAATTTAAAACAAGGAAAATATATTAGGCTTCCGGAAAGGGACATATAAATAAGCATAGCACCGCGGTGCGCTTATAAATTTACGAAATAAATAGGGTTGGCTCCCCTATAAAAAGGTAGTGGTGTATGCAAACAGATAGAGGTATTAGTACATGCCTCTAACAAAGCTTCTGCGGAAGCATATAAGGAACATACATATACACGTGCTAATGTACATTACATGTATAAGAGAGCTCGAATAACTGCAATTATTGCAAATATATATATATCTTACGTACATCGTAACTGTACATAGGCAAGAGTGGAAACCGTGTACACATTTTATTTTTTAAATATATTTTTTTGCGCATGCGCATTGAGTTTCACTGTACAACCTTTCATCTAGTAAATAAGCGAACATACTCTACAAGTAAGTATTGGTCAAGTAATTCAGGAATTTACGAGTAGGCTACAGCGGCGCTGTTCTTCAAACCAGGAGAACGTAACACAAGCAGCCATATCCGCATTATACGGTGGATCTTACAATTCTTGAAAGCCACATTCGCGGGTGACAGCTTGTAAAACGGCGGCAGTATGGACGGGAGCATTGTCGTGACTTTCGACTTTTTGGGACGTGGTTCATTCCGTTCCGTGGACTCCCATTTATATAGAGAATCGTAAAACAGAACCATTGTTTCATCTCCTGTGACAATGGACTTCAAATTAGGCTTTGGGTCGTCTCCAAACATGTTTAAAAACCACCGCACACATTCGGACTCGACGTTCCAATTGGAGAGGAGAATGAAGTCGCGGTACCAATCTTGCACTAATTTCATTCATACCCAAATGGTCATGGAGAATTCGGCGAATACTTGTTATCGCTGCTAATTCTTGTTTGAACACGCTTGAACCTGTATAAGCCTGCCAAGCAGAGAATTTATGGCACCTAGCTGATATTAATAAGCAATGATTGGTAAATATTGTTCATTATAAAGGTGATAATATTTTATGTTCTATATAAAATATTTTTAAGTTAGATTAATTCTGGATATATTAATAACATTTTGGAAATCTAGTTATAACTAAAGAAACAACTTGAAAACACCTTGGACTGATTAAACTTGAACAAAATTATAGTGACTACGTTTGTAGCCTTCAACATAAGAAAAAATGTATTTAGATTCGATTTCTGAAACACATGCTTCGCACTTTATTATAATTAAAAACGACACTCAAAGATTCCTTAAGTGGTTACTTAACTAATTAACGTAAATTGCGTTAACACGTGAATATTACATGCATTACTTTTGCAATAATAAATTAATTAGAAAAGCATAGATTTATATTTAATCTGCGTCTATAGGGGCACCCATTAATAATAAAGCAAAGCAATTATCTTTACAACTGAAATTTTTTTAGAAAAAAACAACTACAGGTAATGGTCAAATTTTATACCTTTGTTATGAATTTAACTCAGCAACATCATCCTTTAATACCACAGTAAGCAACGATAGAATGATATGGTATACACTACCGTCGATAAGTTTAGAAGCAAGGTGAAATTCCTTTAAAACAATACAACTGATAGGAATATCGTGAATCGTTATTCCCTATTATAAGTTATGATATGCAAACATAAAATTTAGATATAAATTTCATCCAAATACATTATCATTTGATGCAACACACTGTTCTTAACAATAGATATCGACTACTTGACTTTATTCCTAATGTTCCCTGATGAGTAATAAGTCGCCTTCCAACTTTAGTTCTTGAGGATTACTACCATCCAGCACTTCTGATAGAAATCTCCACTGCTTTAGTCCTACCTGCCAACTTCTCAGAAAACATTTCAAGAACGTATGACACCAGAAATTTTCCGTGCCTAAGCTACGAGAGCGACTTGAGATCTTTCCGGAATCGACAAGAAAAACGCGGTATTGGTGTGGTTTCTTTTATTTATTGTGTTATTTTCGAAATCCCCTGGGCTACATTGCATATTGTATTGGTTTTCTAATAACTCTAATACTAACACAACCTTCTTTTGAGATAATTACTACGCTAGCTTGCCTAGATAATTTAGCAACTTTACTAATAGTGAACCATAAAAATATGAACGAAATGAAGAACACTGAAAGAAGTTATTGATGTAATGAAAAAATTTGAAAATTTAAAAATCCATTCTGCGATTTCCGGGGCTTCCGTATGTATCTGACACACGTTGTAAAATTTGTGCCTTGGGTCGCTTAATATTACAGATTATGGCTTTAGATACTCCATATTTTTTGCCACCCCCGCACCTTTTGTAATCTCGTCGATGATTTTCACTATGCCACTTCATTTTAAAAATGTTCTCTTATTGGACATGGATGCCATGTCTCTACCGGCGTGATTTTAGCTGCACACTACTTTATTTCACGAGAGGCTAGAGAGCCAACGCGCACAGGAATCCCATATATAAATCGGGGAACAACCGGTACCGACGCTGAAAACGTTTACGTAAATATTCTTTTGATCGATTCAATTATGCACGTAAATCGGGAAATAACCGGTACCCTAAACTGTTTACAGTATCAAATTGTACGTGGTGCTTTTCTGTTTACATGAGCGCGACGTTTTCACTACCGGGTATTTACACGAGCGAACGTTTACTGTATATACATATTAGTACCACAATTTTAAAAAGAAATAAGTAGCAGTGCATGTTTCGTTATCACCGGATCACCGTGTACAATTACAGGTTGAAGTATCGAACCTTGTTGTTAATTTAAGTCATTTCAAACTCAATTACATGCAACTAATAACGTCGAAGTGAAATCATCTGTTGGAACATAGTACATTCATTCTTTTTCTAAACAAGAGAAAAACGCCATTTTTTTTAATGTCAGCATTGACATAAAAGACCTTTTGCAATATCATCATGGTTATTACGAAAGTTAATCAAAGAAATTACGTATAACCCACCAACTACTATTTTATTAAGCAAAATTTTCATGGTCATAAATTGTTTAAACATTAAACGTCAAACGTAAGCAAAGTTTAAATGACGGCTATATGATTTTTTTTATATGTATTAAGCATAGGTAACGTTGGAACATTGTACCTTATATAAACAGTTCTCTGCAGGTGCTAATGGTCTAGTGCTAAAATGCTAACAAAGGTCATGATATGCGGAAAATGTTGTGTAAATAAGAATTAAATTAGGCACTCGAAACTCTTCAAAGGAAACCCAGTAACGCTAGCTACTATCGAAATAGTAAACATAGTAGTCAATCGGATACGAACATTCAGAGATTCCGAATTGGTGTTATCGGATTTAAATTTTGTTAAGATGCACGGTGAAATCTTAGAACCTCTAGCCAAGGAAGACGAAGCCAAGGTACTAAAGGATAATCTAGGCATCGACGTGAAGAAACTAGACCACTATTTAGACCTATTCAAGCAATGGATAACCAGCCAACAGCATCTGGTACAGGATTACAGTGAGTATACAAAAATTTTAGTACGTGCTGAATGTAAATTCTGTACAAGCATTAAGGTGTTGCAATCGCAGTAATTCGAATCGGATACCATCCATTAAATATGGTAATTCTTAAGCGTAGCACGCGATTTAACCGAATAAAAGTAAATTTAACGTAAACGTAAATCGCGTTTAACGTTATTGCCGCGCGATTAAGATAGCCGGTTACCAATTCAAGTGTAATTACAATAAAATCCGGCATCGTTTCACTATCCCGAAAAAGGACGGGTCCAATTGCTTTTATATCCATCGAGTTTGAGTGTTGTTGCGTCTTCAAAAACAAGTCGTGCTAACGGTGTGTCGAAGAAGTCACTTTATATCGTAAAATGGAACTTAAATAGCTTCCGAAAGATTTAATCTTTATTTTTCTGAATGAGATTTGGCTTTTTATAGCGGACACGATGGTTTTAATTATTATTATTACTGGAATGTAATTATTATGTTTTAATTTTTTTACTCATACGTGTTTGATTGATTTCTTTTTTTTTATATATATACAGGGAGGTCGTTAAGTATGAAACAGAACGTAATTTTAGATAATACTAGGCGGATTAATGTTTTTGAGATTTAGGGATTTGCAGAGGTCGGACAAATTTGTTTTCCAGGAAGCTGTTGAGATGCTGGAGCTCCGATATACCAAATGCATTCCTGTAGAGGGAGACTATGTGAAAAAATAAAAAATATAATGCCACTCTAGTTTTACTTTAAGGGAGTGAGGTGTACAGTATAGAGATTCACCCTCGTAGTTTAGTAATAAATACCATTTTTTCGGACAATGTTTCTATTCACTTAGAACTCAACCACACATTTTAACACTTAAAAAGATGGAGATAATTTAATTGTAATCCTAGATAAAGATGAATATGGAAGAGATGTTGAAAACATGCTCGTATCAGGTTCTTACACTAGAATTAATAAAAACCCCCTAATCGCTTACAAAGGGACAATTAACAATGTGTTAAAATCCTGATCAGATCTTAATCAAAAAACTTACCCCGAAAGACCCAAAACTGAGTAGTTTAGACACAATAAATATAAGTTCTACAAAAACTATCATTCTCGGCGACTTTAACATTACCCACTACAACAGACCTGACATAAATGATGGTAAAAGTAGAATAATGAATGAATTCTTACATTTTATTGATTTGTCACAACTTAATTCAGTAACAAATGCTAGAGGTAGAATATTAGATTTAGTTGTAACCAATGTTCACACTGTTGCTATTGATAGAGAGATGTTTCCTCTGGTTGCCGAGGACAACGATCATCCTGCTCTAGCGCTGTGCCTATCAATTCCTTCGTCACGATATAGCAATATGTGTGGTAATAAGGACAAAAGAGTGTATAATTTTAAGCGAGCAGACTTTATTAACTTGTATGATTCTTTATTAACTACAGATTGGAATTTTATTTACAATTATACCAGTATAGATGACGCTTGTTCTGCATTTTATGCTGAAATCTATAAAAATTTAGATATGTTTGTCCCCGTAAAGACCAGTGCGCATACAAATTATCCACAGTGGTTCACGCGTGATCACATTAGTAACATCAAACTCAAAAATCATTATCGATTGATGTATAAAAGAACAGGATGCTTAAGCGATTTAAATGCTTTCAGAGATATGAGAAGGATGCTGAAAACAGATTCTAGGCGGTTATATAAGAATTTTATTCAGAGCGCTGAATTCTCCATTTCAACCGATACTAGACATTTTTGGCAGTTTGTGCGATCTCAGAGAGATGGGGAGGTATTCCTAGAACTATGAAGGATGACTACGGCAATACGTATAACGACCCACCTTCCATAGTGAGCGCCTTGCGGAGTTTTTCCAATCGGTGTACCTTCCTTCATTTGCTCCAACGCCTATTGCTCCAATTGCTTCGTGCGCTACTATGGTTGACCTAGGTTCTGTAACTGAGATGGATGTGGTGTGTGCTATGAAATCCTTAAAGAATAATTGCACGGCGGGTAGTGATGACATTCCGGCCTTTTTGTTAGGGATTGTGCAAATATATTTGCTTCTCCTCTTTGCTACTTGTTCAATCTCGCTCTCAAAACATCCACCTTCCCGTCTGTGTGGAAGATTGCCAAATTGGTGCCTGTTTTTAAAAATGGTGAGAAGTGTGTTATTTCCAACTATCGTCCCATATCGTTATTAAATAATTTTGCTAAAGTTTTTGAGAAATGTTTGTACAAGTATATTTATGCTCAAGTTAGACCCTGGATTTCAAATGACCAACACGGTTTCGTTGCTCAACGATCTACGGTAACTAATCTTGTTACAATTACACAATACCTATCTGATAGTATTGATGCCGGTGGACAGGTAGATGTTGTGTATACTGACCTAACAAAAGCTTTTGATCGAATCGACCACACCGTGCTTATTAATAAATTGGACAATATTGGATTTTCGTCTTCTCTTTTGTCTTTATTCCAATCGTATCTTCTTGATAGAAAGCAATTTGTGACATACATGGGATTTGAGTCTGATTACTTCGCGCCGAGCTCTGGAGTTCCTCAGGAGTAACTTGGGTCCACTTCTGTTCCTCATATATATAAATGATTTGTGCTATCAACTGAACTGTCCAAAGTTGTTATACGCAGATGACTTGAAGTTGTACTCAACAATTAATAATTCTCAGGATTGCAATCATTTGCAAAGCCAACTCGATATATTCCACACGTGGTGTGTCAACAACAGACTAACAGTTAATGTAAACAAATGCAAAATTGTCACCTACACTCGTAAGACGACTCCAATTATATATACCTACCACTTGGCTGGATCTTCTTTACCTAGGGAGACCTCTATGAGAGACTTGGGCGTCATCTTTGACTCAAGACTGACCTTTATGGAGCACATATCCAGTATTTGTACATCAGCGTTGAGTATGTTAGGATTCATTATACGTGTTACACGACCATTTGCTGCTATAACAGCAATTCTTCCTCTTTATTTCGCTTTTGTTCGGTCTCGACTGGAGTATGCGTCCTTGGTCTGGTCACCTATGTACATCTATCAGATACATCTTCTAGAGCAGATTCAGAGAAGATGTTTGAAGTTCTTGTACTTTAAAAAAATTTAATACTTACCCGATACAAGGATTTAGCCACAGTGCTCTGCTAGAGGCATTTAATATTGATTCATTAGAACTACGTCGAAAACAGGCTGAGTGTAAATTCCTATTTACTTTACTTCATAATGGTCTTGATGTCCCTGAGTTGTTGAGTAAAATCAACTTCATTGAACCACGTTCAGGATCTAGGCAAACAAATACTTTTTACTGTTTCGCACCTAGAACAAACATCGCCATCAGGTCCCCAATACACAGATTGTGTAGCAATTTCAACTCTATGGAGTTTGCCGAGTTGGATATACATACCTGCACTTTACCGTCCCTTTTGACGGTATGTAGATCATAGTGCGTTACACTTAGTTGAATACTTTTTCCGTTCTCTCTTTTTGCTAACCACTGGTACACTACTTTTTTTTTTTAATTTAAATTAAAGCAACTAGTTACTAAGTTTTCTAATTTGACATACTTTAATTTTATGTTATTTATATTTGCATGTGTACATTATTTAACATTGCCTTGTAATTGGATATTTGTATCTGTTGGGCATTAAATATTATTATTATTATTATTATTAAAACTGAAATACAGACACCTGCCAATTCTTACCGCTAAGAAGAGATCTAATAAAATCACAGGTAAAATCGATAACAACTTAACTTAGCAATGGTGCCAAACAAATTTAATAATATAAATAATATTTAATATGTATATAATTTGTATGGATAAAAAATAATGCACAAGTCATTTTCAGACGTAAATTTAATGAGCATGTAATATTCATAAGGAACATTAAATAAGCATATAATTTTACTACTTAAATCTATGCTGATAAATATAAATTCCTAAGAATAATAGAGATAAGGGGGAATTTCCAAGTCTATTTTCATCAGCTATAGAAATGGTATTGGAACATGCCTTGCAAAACTCGGCTGCTTATTATGATTCACCTGAATCCAATAAAGCTATATTACTACTGTCTCCTTCAAGTACCAATTGGCATCTACTTGAATACAATTTTTGTGATGCTACAAAAAGCAGGTTTTATTAAAATTTATAACGATATGTATATAACTGCAAAAAAAAGGAAATATTGGAAATCTTTCAACATTCACGCTGGTGGATTATGAAGATGTGTCCCAGATATAAGTCTCAATACTGTATTAATTACACTTAATTCACGAACACCTTATGGCTATCCAACAGTAGTATCTACTAATTAATGGATGCTGATGTTTTATTTATCACGACTCACGATGTTACATTTCACTACCCTTCATCTCTACTAAGGATAGTAAACTTAAAATATTTACCTTTTAATTTAACTTATTCAAATAGATTTTCCAGCATAAAATCTTTCAAATAAATAGATGCTTTCTTTGTTCTAGACGCGCTCCATATATTAAAAGCCGTCATGAAACATATGCATGTAATATATTAATTTAATAATATGTAACATTCTTGTAGCAACGACATAACACATGGGCTGAAAAATCCCGGGCCTAACACATAAATGACGCTAGTTTTATTGCAGTCACCTTTCTCTCAGTTAGTACTAACCTTCAAAAGACAGCTGTTAAAATTTCATGATATTCTATTCATTAGTTTGTGAGTTATTGTGCTAAGAGTCACGCTACTTTTGTTATTTTCAAAACAATGGATCAAAAACAATTTCGTGTTTTAATTTTACACTGCTTCTTGATTGGAAAAAATACCGTTCAAACGAAGCAATGGCTTGAAAAGTGTTATGGGGACTCCGCTCCATCAGAAACAACAATAAAACGTTAGTTTGCTGACTTCAAACGTGGTCGTAGAGACACCTATGACCCAGAATGCAGTGAACGTCCAAATGAGGCGGTAACACCAGAAAACATCAAAAAAATCCACAAAATCGTTTTGAATGTTCGAAAAGTGAAGTTGCGTGAGTTAGCTGACATCGTAAAGATATCAAAAGAACGTATTGGCTTTATATTGCATGAGCATTTGACTATGAGAAAGCTCTGTTCAAAGTGGGTGCCGCGTTTGCTCACTGTTGACCAAAAACAAGAACGTGTTGATGATTCTGAGCAGTGTTTGGCCATGTTTAAATGTACGTAACAAACCGGAATTTTTGCGTCGATATGTGACAATGGATGAAACATGGATCCATTACTTCACTCCGGAATCAAAACGATCGTCATCTGAGTGGACGGCAACTGGTGAACCTCGTCCAAAGCGCCCGAAAGCACAACAACCGGCTGGAAAGGTTATGGCCTCGGTATTTTGGGATTTGCGTGGTGTAATATTCATCGACTATCTTGAGAAAGGAAATACCATCAACACATTAATGAATATTATATAGCGTTATTGGAGCGTTTGAAGGTCGAAATTGCAAAGAAACGACCGCATATGGCAAAGAAAAAAATTTTGTATCATCAAGACAACGCACCGTGTCACAAGTCAATCAAAACAATGGCAAAACTACATGAATCGAACTTCGAATTGCTCCCACATCCACCGTATTCGCCAGATTTGGCTCCCAGCGACTACTGGCTGTTCGCAGACCTCAAAAAAATGCTCGCCGGTAAGAAATCTCGCACGAATGAAGAGGTTATCGCTGAAACTGAGGCCTATTTTGAGGCAAAAGATAAATCCTTCTACATAAGTGGTATTGAAATGTTAGAGCGGCGCTGGAATGATTGCGTTGCTCTTGATGGAGATTACGTTGATGAATAAAGCTAATTTTGAACCAAAAAAACCGTGTTTTCTTTGTTACGCCCGGGACTTTTCAGCCCATGTCTTATACGACTTCAAAGCAGTCAATTGTGCAATAAAATATTTAATATCATTACCAAAATCACATGTTAGCTATAGCATTATACCTACTACTTTGCCCAGATTCTGTACGAGAATGTTTATGCTGTGTTTATAATAAAAGTAAATACGTTTTAACCACATCACAGTGCTTTAAAGTACAACGACTACACATATACATATACCGAAATATAACATTTATTATAAATATATTCCACAATATTTATCAGCTACAACACTTGAAAATGTAATACCTATATTTTTAGGAAAATGATTATATTTGGTTTTTTTAACATTTTCCTTTTTTATAGCCAAAAATGTATCGACCTATGCAATTTTTTTGGAATCGATCTAAAATTGCGTATTACATATTAAGCGTGTTCATTGCAAAAATAAAACATCCAATAAAAAAGGCACCATTCCATTTAAAATAAGAAAGTTAATGGTGACGTTGTTATAACAAGAAAAGCAGTCACCCGCAATATATTTTCATTGAGCGTAGGACAATTAACTTAAATACAAATCATTCTATATATACATCTACATACGTACGGCACTTTATTTTTATGCAAAATATGTAACTTTTATACCGTCATCGTTTAAAATTCAAACTCCGGTTACAACTACGATAAATAACTTCAAATTTACATTTATGCAAACTGATTATTTAAATTATTGTTGAAACTATAAATATCACGGTATCTAAATCTTCCCAAACCCAATTCTTTAGGTAAAATCGTCTTCTATATCTACCCAATTCCTGCCCACAATTCACAACTACGCATAGTAATATGTTACAGCAATAAATTAATTTAAACGGTATTTGTGCTTGTCTTATTACTTGTAGAAGTAATTAGCTACAACCACCGCAAAAAATAATTTATTTTTAAGTGACTGTGATCAATTTGCTGGACAAGGTAACGCAATCAAATTAATTTTATCGAGTTCTGCTGTAATTAACCTTAGAATGCAATATTCTGTTTGCCAACGAAAGTTCTACAAGTGAAAAATATTTAATTTTCACCATTCCGATGTATAACTGTTATAACCTTCACTTTGTTTACTTTTTGCGTATCGCCTAGGTCTCTACGCGATTTATTTATTCACCCAATTTGTGATTTACACATCTCAACCATTGAAATTGGTATTTGATCGACATCACTTTAAATAGAATACTGTCGTAATTCTGCAAACAAACTCGTAAGTGTTAGGCAGTACATTCCAATATATTTCTGACAGAGAGAGGTTTACGGGTGTCAAATTCAGAAAATTAATGGAACTTGGTAGCTAAGTAGAGTATGTTGATACTTGAAAAAAAAATTTTGTTTGTGTTGAAATTCACTTCAAGGGGGCGAAGCACCCCTTCGAAAATTCAGATTTTCAGTTTTGTTAGTTTAATCCTTGAACGGAAGTAGATAGAATAAAAGTTTAAACTCAAATATT
Organism: Trypoxylus dichotomus; assembly: GCA_023509865.1. Classification (NCBI taxonomy): domain Eukaryota; kingdom Metazoa; phylum Arthropoda; class Insecta; order Coleoptera; family Scarabaeidae; genus Trypoxylus; species Trypoxylus dichotomus. Next base: position 30,785,472 of record CM042082.1, on the reverse strand, counting down.
GTACCTTATCGAAAGGTCTTTCGGGACACGTGAATGTGGTATATACAGGGTGTTGCATTTAAGAGCCACCCTCTTATACTAGAGCTGATCATAGTAATATGGAAAAGAAATTAACGCAAGTTGTTAATCTTTAACATCCTTTATTGATTTTAAAGCATTTTCAATTATACAGGGTGTTCCAAAGGTGTATAGCAAGTCATACGTTATGCTACTAACACCAGAACCATGTTTCATTAGAGACATTGCATCAGTTATTACGCCTTAGTCTTCATAATTCATACAAATGTACATATAGGATTATACGTGATAACAAATCATGTTCTATTAATAATAATGAATAAAGTATTTATCTTAATGCGTATTTAAATTATGTATTGTATTTATGATTTGGTATGGTAATAAAAGTCGTGAAAAAAAGTGCTTAAAGCATAAAATGTTATCGCACCAAGAACTAATGAATGCAAAAGTGACCTGTTCATGAGTCTAAAAGTACTCAAACTTTTAACTCAATGCTTGGTAAGTAAAAATTACGAAACCAATGGTTAAATAAATCAGTGGTTTATTTACCTGAAGATAAGGATTGAATAACAACATTTGCTTGTCTACTTGGGGCCTAAACTTGCCACCAAATTCTTTTAGTGTTATCAGTAGTGAAGACATAAGATGTTAAAGATGGGCAACTGTCGTTCTTTGTTTTCCCACATTACTATGATCAGCTCTACAACACCCTGTATATACCGCATTTACGTATCCTGAAAGATCTTTCGATAAGGTACAATATTTGCATTTAAATTTCTTTTTCTATCTATTTCTGTACAAGAATTAAATTAAGAAAATCTGTGAATTTTCGAAGGGGTGTTTCACCTTCTCAGAATAAATTTCAACACAATCAAAAAATTTATTTTCAAGTCTCAACATACCTTACTTACCTACCAAGCTTCATTAAGACCTGAATTTGACACCCGGAAACCTTTACTTGTGAGTTAAAATAGATATATGTACATGTAAATATCTAAGTACAATGTACTTCTAACCTTTCCCCTATATATCTTAGTTGTTTTTACTTCAATCAATCAATAACTTCGGTTCATGCGAGGACATCCGATAATGATAAAATGCGAATACTAACATCACAGCGATATTACTAGCGGAGCTAGCATTGCATGACCTTGACCTGCTTACAAATTTCGAACTAAACAAATAACAGCCGATAGAGAAACAATAAATATTTCTTTTCCGCCAGACGATAATTGCCTTCGGAAATTCCTATTATGGTCGAAATTGGACTTCGACAAAGCCAAGAAGAAGTTTGTGATGTTCTGCTACAATACCCTAATTCATGAGGAACTCGTATCCAACAGAGTTATAACCCTTGAAAAGGATTTGAAATGCACGGAGTATGCGTAAGTACTTTGCTGCTAATTATTTTTTTTTAATACCATGTAAAAGGTTTTTCAATTCGAACGAATTATGGCATTAAAAATATTCGTGGAAAAATAAGTATACACTACAGTCCGTAAGTATTTAGCCATTTATAATTTTTCTTAATTTTTCGGTATGCATCATCTACTACAAATAATGAGGCCATACAGTAACAGCCCTCATATGTATACACATTATCACTGAGTTTCATTAATGTAGGTTCCATTAGCGAGTTCTTGGAAATAGAAATTCATTTTAGACACACCTGAGCTATAAAGGTATATGTAATACTATTCATAGCTTTATTACATTTTATAATTCGAGATTCTATTGTATCATATTATTGTAAAATAGTCTGTGTTAGTTCTAAATTTACTGTTGTACAGAACACATATAAGCAAATTCTTAGCTACGAGTTCCGATAACTCTTAACGAACATTAATGAGTATTCGGTACAACTGGGTGCTTTAATTGTTATATACCATAGAACGGGTATGTCTACTTGTAGAAGAAAGTATAAGAAGGCTGTACCGGGTTAGATTGAACAAAAGATTAGAATGTACAGGAACAAAAGAAGATCTATAAACGAAAAGTTGCAAAATATACAACAAACAGTGGGAAAAAGGCATCTGAAGTCTGCTGAAGAAGAAAGGATCAAAAATATAGTCAAAGGAGATGGAAGAAGTAGCGAAAGAAAAACAAGAAACATAGAAGCAGTATATTAACAACCCTCTCGAAGACTATGAATGCGACTTGAAATGTACCCGGAATCGGAAAGAGATTCACAGGTAACACGGTTGACAATGGGAGCCCACGTGCTCTCGAAACGCTGCGTTCCGCATAATTAATTAATTTGTGTGAGTGGAGTTTACTGCTATACCTGTGAATTGTACATCCACACAGTCCTTGCAATCGTTATCGGAAAGTGATGGCGCGCGATGGACGAAGTAGGTTCATTGGCCGAGAAGGACAATCCTTTTTATGACAACCATCAAAATTTCAGGCGTCTACTGTCAATAGATGTTATTTAAGAATGGGATTAGGGTACCAAGTCAGACGGTTTCGCCAAAGTGGATAAAATCGAATTTCGTGCAGTGGATGCCTGGGAAAACGGCTACGGAAATGCGAAATATTTTGCTAGAGGTTCATTGCGAATGTACTCCATCATTTTCGACAATCAGCTTCTGCGTGAGCGAGTTCAAACGTGGCCGCACAAGCACAAATGACGAACCATGCAGTGGACGCCCAAAAACCACTACCATCGATGAAATGGTCGACAAGATTCGTGATGTCATGTTAGCCGATCGCCGATTGAAGCTGAAAGAGATGGCAGAGACAACAGTCATGTCAGAATAATACGAAATTTTGGGTATGAAAGAGTTTTCGATGCGATGGGTACCGCGTTTGCTCACACCGGAGCAAAAACGAAATCCGGTGACCGTTTCGAAGGAGTTTGAGAGATTCGCTTCGACTAAGGAGGTCATCGCCGTTACAGATGGCTAATTTGCAGACTTCGAAACATCCTACTTTTCCGAGGTGGCTCTAGGGCGAGATTTTATAGATGTTTAGGAAGAAGAAATGTAGGCAGACTAAATAAAGGATGGGTATAACAGGCAAAGCGTATAAGCCTTTAGATGAAGACTTTTGTGCCAAATTCTGGATGTAGTAGTTTTCTGGAAGATTTAGTTACTAAAATGGCAACTACATGACTTGTCTTTTCGTTCCTAATGCCATATGTCTTCTATACAATCACTATGGTGGTGTATTTTGAATCTTTTACCGTACCAGCTTCCTCAAACTTTTCAACAATTCTTGGGATACATATAATGAATAATTTTCAATCGTACAAACAATGAATCCTACACATTTTCATCCCCCCTCCCCCTCCCTCACCCCAGTGTTTCTGCTTGTCATCTTACGGCATTTGAGTACAAAAAAGTTAAACTATATACACTTAAAAAGTCATCCCACACTTGCAGCACCCATTCCCAAATGAAATTCTCCAAATCAAAATTCGTTTTCCAGATACCTGTTTCCATTGTCAAAGCTAACGCCTCAAGGTTATAGGTTAACCGTTCATAAGATAATTGACCCCGACCGATTGGATCTATTGGAACTCTTCCGTTACGTCAACTTACTAAGTGAGGACAATGTTGCAACATATCTAAGCAATTTGATACCATTCTGAATAATTCCAGTCGATTACACCATCCACAAAGACAGTATAAGGATAGGCGAGATCCTATTATACGATATGGAACACTTCAAACCCCAACATTACCATAAACTGTTCAACATCCAATTACTGAAGTTTCTAAGGTGTACCGAGCGAAATTTCCCATTCAAGATCAAGTCGGCGTATGTTATAAACTGCCATCCCTTGTTGGAAAAGGGTATTAGTCTATGTAAAGGCGTTCTTAACCAGAAAATAGCTAAGAGGGTAAGATTTAACGCGAGATTCTCTCATCAAATTCATCTTCAATCTTGAATTTCTAGATTATTTTAACTACGCCCCAGGAATTGCCTAAGCACCTTGCTCTGCAATACCTTCCGAAAGATTATGGGGGCGATGAGCATTCGATGGATGAATTTAGAGATCTGTGGAGGAAAGAGCTTCAGGCCAATGAGGAGTTCTTGATAGAGATAAGTAAAAGGCGGCCTACTGGGTCTGTTCCCGAAGAGTTTAAAGCCTACGAAACTGAATTCGGTATCGACGGTAGCTTTAGGAAATTAAATATCGATTGAATTTGTCGTTTTGTATATTATTTGTACTGGCGTTTAAGAATTTAGTTTGTATTTTTGGACATAGCGAAATAAAAGAACATTAAGAAAATACTTTCTAAATCATCTTCCTTTAAAGCCCATCATCAATTTTGTCGAAGGATTGCGAGCAAGTACACTAAGCCGTAGATCAATTCGAAAATCTGAGGAAGATAATAAAGTGTTGCTGAGGGTCTTTGAATGGGCCATGAGATCTTGTAATTGCTCTTTTGTTTATGCCAAAATGTATATGCAACTGAAGATTTTGATGATTAGATTGTAGGAAAAATTATCTATCCACAAATTTTGTAAAATTATCAAATTCTTTTTTTTTTTTTAATCCTATGTCCTTTATACCTTGCGGTATCGGACTATTTATTTCTTATTTTTATCTTCCACAGGTTCCTTGTTCTGAGCCAGTTGTTTGGCTTCAATCCATCCCATACTTCTCTTTTCTATACGCCTGCTCCTTCCAGGTGTTTCGAGGTCTACCTATTCTGTTTTTACCCTCTGTTTTGGCTTCAAATATCCTCTTTGTGATTCGATCTTTTTCCATTCTGTGTAGATGTCCAAGCCATCCCAGTTGTCTCTCATCTATGATTATTTCTATTGGCTTGATATTTACACTATTAGTGATTGTCGTGTTTCTGATTCTGTCTCTTCTACTTACTCCTTCTATTCTTCTTAGGAATCTCATTTCCATGGCCGTAACTCTGCTTTTGATTCTATTCTTGGTTATCCATGACTCACTACCATATGTTAATGTTGGTCTGACCACTCTTTTATACACCTCTGTAAAATGTATATGCAACTGAAGATTTTGATGATTAGATTGTAGGAAAATTATCTATCCACAAATTTTGTAAAATTATCAAATACGACCAAAATATGTTTGTTTCCAGCAGAGGGAAGTAAATTTTGAACGAAATCGATTTTAAAAAGTTAAGAGGATTTTTAGGCATGCTCAATTATTATCAAAAATTTTGTTCCATATTTGTTTACCATTTTATACACTTCTTAGAAAAGGAACTAAGTTTTTATGGGAAAAAGAACAACAAGACGCTTTGATAATATAAAAACAGTTTTTTGTAAGGGACTTTCTTTAATTCACCAAAATTTTGAGGAAATTTTTAATTTGAGAACGGATGCTTCATTTGCGGCTATAGGTGGTGTACTTTTACAAAATTATAAAGGAGAAGAAAAACCAATTGCTTTTGTCTCTAGAAAATTGACTCAGCTGAATATAGTGTACTTGATAAAAATTTTTTTGCAATTGTATACTGCATATTAAAATATAAATTTTTACCTTTTCAACTAACCGTTTATTATAGAAACTGATAACATGGCTTTATCGGCCTTATTAAGAACAAGTATCATTGGCAACAATAGGACATATAGATGGTATTTAACAATGCAGAAGTTTCCCTTTCAAATAAAATATATTACCAGAAGAACAAATTTAATAGCCGATTATTTATCTAGAACTGTATCGACAGTAAACAGAGAATATGATTTAAAACATCTAAATATGGTACATAATAATACACACCTGTATCATGATCAGCTTATAGCTACTTCATAAAAGGACGATGCGTATATTAGTGACATTTTATTTATTTACTCGGCAATAACACAAATTATAAAAATTATTTTATTAAGGGGAATATATTACATAAGCAGTTAAAAAATGGAAAAAAATGATTGTTTTGCCAGAAGATCATTGTATTAAAATTTTAAAAGATTTTTACCTTATATATATACATATATATACATATATGTATATAGATATACATTTATATACATAGATATACATATATATATATATATATATATATATATATATATATATATATATATTATTTTTTAAGAATTAGTCTAATCACTAGCTCGTAAGCTGGTCGACGAAATGTCATGAAATTTTCACGGAAGACTAAATTAAGGCAGCGTAAATGTATTGAGTTAGCCAAGCTATATCTGTGTGAGGTTGGGAACTTTTCACCCCATCTAGTACGCAAATTGGCTGACGAGCATGCTGAACCATTATCGAAACAATGACTTTGAACAACGTTAATAATATTAACTTTTGGTTCTTACTACCTTCCTTCAAATATTCGTTAATTTCTGAGGCTTATACACCCAAGTATATCACAACTTTACTTATATTAGTCATATTTCATTTGATAATAATCTATGAATGCATTACAACATTTTTGGTAATATATTTCCACCAAGTTTCATTAAAATCCGAGCTTCTCACTCGGAAACCGTACTAAGTGTTTTACTTTCCGCAGAGGATAGCTTAATTACATCCTTCCTATAGGAAGATTAGAAAATTTAAAAATTGAAAGTAAGACGGATCTTTTCTAATTAGTAGTAGTAAATATGTAATTTTCATCTACTCTTTAAACGCCTTCGCAATTTCTCAAAATATGAAGTGGAGATGCATACATATAACTTCTATATTCGTAGGTAAGAAATCCAAAGTATCTTCGCACCATTCTTTGTTAAATGAAGCAGCTAAAGTCACATATAAGCACCCAAAGTATCGGTTGTGCAGCCTCAATGACCTCCAAGACTCAAACAAGCTCACTATTATAGCACGTGTACCTGAAAATTATTGCGGAAACAACGAAAGACTCACATAAACCAACTAGTTCTGTACTAGAGGAATTTGGAGCTTATGCAAATGTATTTGGTGCCATGATTAATTAATATGCAAGGTCTTGTAAAATAAAAATATTTTTTTTACAGTTTATAATATCAAAGCAGTTTTCGTATAAAATTTATTACTCAGCATTTTTTTTTAATTAAATCGCACGTAATTAGGTCTTAAATGATGTTATTAATCACTCAGACATCAATTATTTGAGGAAATTTCTTTTGTATATTCTTTTCTAAATTAAAATTCACCTCAATCTCATTCGGTGAAACAAACTGACCAATTGTTCCGCACAATAAACAAATAATCGTCGCAGACAGCTGCAGGGTATCACTTCGTATACTCTGTATTAAATCCGACAAGCTCAATAAACATGACGCAATAAAAGTAAAAGGAATAAAAAAACATGTACGAGCACGTACGATAAAAATAACGAGAACCTCCAGTGTAATACTACCTGTTAATCAGGTCGCAAGAGTTCTCAAGCATTTACCAATATACGGTTCAAGTCGCGAAAGACATGATCGAACTACTCGAGAAACAAGATGTAACGGACGTCCTGAGGCGTTTAGGTATAGAACAAGATAAATTGAACCATTATATGAACTTGTTTTCGTTATGGATCGCTAGTCAAAAGCATCTACCACAGAATTTAAGTGAGTAACGTTCTTTTACGCAATTTACCGAGCATATAGTATCTCCTTTGTCTAGGTGAGACTTGTCGTAAGAAGTTCTTGCTCTGGGCTAAATTAGATTTCGAAAAAGCAAAGAAAAAATTTCAAAACTTTTGTTACAATCCCATGACGCACGGGGAATTTTGTTGTGATCGAGCTCTAACCTTTCAGGACGATATACATAAAGCTTCTGAGTATCTGTGAGTATTAAAATTAGCACACTACCTGTTCAGTAAACTAATTAAACTTTCAGCTGTACGATTCCAATGCCCAAATTAACACCACAAGCAGAAAGGGTAACGTACGTCAAATTTCTTAACGGTGACAATTTCGACGCCTTGCTGATGGGCCGCCTTTTAACTATGCAACGTAAGTTACCCCAAAAATAACGTTTCCCAAATCCGATATAGAAATGCACGCGTCTTTGCAGTGGAATTCAGAATTCGTATAGATGACATAGTAGCCGGAGAAATTGCAGTTGTTAACTTCGAATGTATGAAACCCCATCACTATGCTAAACTATTCACGCCAACCTATCTCAAATTAGTTAAGTTCGCCATGGTGAATTATCCATTCTTGATTAAGAACATCTTTGTCATCAATTGTCATCCCTTTTTGGAGAAAGGTATTAACGTAGTCAAGGCGATTATACCTCAAAAGCTAGCAGACAGGGTAAACTCATATCGGGACGTTTTTGGGAATCGATATTGCTAACTGGTTTGATTCTTTTAGGTGAAGATACTCAGTGATCCCAAAGAGTTAAACAAACACATCCCTCTAGAGTGTTTGCCCGAAGATTATGGCGGCACTGAGAAGTCCCTGGATCAATTTCAAACGTTATGGAAACGGTATTGGTTGAGTATTAAGGATTTCTGTGAAGAATTAGATAGGTGCAGGCCTACTGGACCAATACCAGAAGAATTTAAACGTTACGAAAGTGAATTTGGTGTTGATGGGAGTTTTAGGAAGTTAAATATAGATTAGCTACCAGATTCCTTGTGGATCAAATCTCAATTCTGCGAAATTATCAAACTATAAAAGCCTCTACCGGCAGCAAGAAAGAATAGACACCTTCATTAATAATGTGGATTAGATTGGATACCAATTTTGTAAGACAAATATATTTTGATTTATAACCTGACACAAACGATTTTAAATTATTTAAGCTCTTTTGAAGTAAGTGTCCAATTACATACTTCATCAAACACAATATTCGGCAATACTTCAAAGCTCGTATTTAATAAGAATTCTGGCATATCTATTTTTGATGATCGAACACCGAATCTACTTCAAATTCATGGGGAGACCAGAAGAGAGCTGCACAGTCGGTAGAAAAATGGGAAAGCCAATTTAAAAATTAAGTACAACAGAGGAAAACCAAATATTGTATCCTCTTTAAATTAAACTTGTGCAACTGCAGTGAACATCTACTAACAGAATACGTGTCACTTGAGACCGAAAATTCACACTTTTCTGCGTCATTGTATCATGGACTGGATAACTTAAGCCTCAGTACAGGATTATTCCTTTCGTCATATTGGGTTATTCTGACACATAGAAAATTTTCGTAGGTTGACAATGTTATCGGTGAGGGAGTGCATTTTCTCAAGCAATAGTTATCGATATTGACGTTATTTCTTCGCTTGTCCCTATATTGTTGTATATTGTTGCTTGTAAATGTGTTTTTTTTTGTATCTTTGGAAGTCTTCCTTCTTGATGGTCAACCCTTTTGTTAGGTGACTTTAACCTTGCACGCTTCACCAACAATACTGTCTCCTTCAGAGGTCTTGAGGTCGATGAGCAGTTCTCTTAATCATTAGCAATACAATACTATAACCAATTGTAATGGAGTTTCCTCTTCCCCCTGAATTATTCATCCTAATCTTTCTCACTTTCGATCCAACAATAATATAACCTACAATTTCCGAAAAGTTAACTTCAATAAATTATACACTGATAATTTACACAGTTCATTTGTGGAACCTTTTAATAATATTAATGACACTGTTTAAAGTTTCTATAATACTTGATTCTACTGTGCCAAAATTTTCAACCAACACAAAACCTCTATACCCTGCCAGGTTTAACGAAAATGCTGTACATGACCTAAAATTAAAAGCATATCGTGAAACTGGATGGAAAATTACAAAGAAAAAACGTCTTCATAATGAATTTAAAGAACTGTGAATCGCTTGTAACTTGTTCACCTTTAATGCAGCAGAGGAATTTTAAACTTATGCAAACGTATTTGGTGCAATGTAATGGAAGTTTAGAAAAATGAACAAATGTATGTTCATAGACTAATTGGTTAATATGCAATGTTCTGTAATTAACTTTTGCTATATATATATATATATATATATACTTTTTACTTGTTACAATGTCAAAGCTGTTAATTTAAATTTCACGGAGTTACGCATTAAAATATGTTGTTATTATTCACTCAGACGTCAATTATTTTAGTAGATGCTTCTCTTAATTTAAAATTCAACTCAACCTCCTACGATGCAAAAACTGGTCATTTGCATTAAACCCAGCAAAGGTGACGTAAAAGAAATAAAAAAGCATGCACGATCTCGTAGGAGAAAGGTAACGTGAACATCCAGTGTGACACTGCTCTTTAATCAAGTCGCTATAATTCGTAAGAACTCTTCAATTTAAGAATTCGCAGTTTAAGTTCTGTGTATTTTTTCGCGAAAAATATGATTGAACTACTCGAGAAACCAGATCCAACGGCAGTACTGAAGTGTTTAAATGTAGAACAAGAGAAATTGGACCATTATATGAACTTGTTTTCGATATGGATCACTAGCCGGAAACATCTACCGCAGAATTTAAGTGAGTAAGCTTCTTATACAAAATCTGTCTAGTGTATAGTGCCTCCTGTGTACAGGTGAGACTTGCCGCAAAAAATTTCTGCTCTGGGCTAAATTAGATTTCGAAAAAGCCAAGAAGAAATTTCAGAACTTTTGCTATAATCCCATGACTCACGGGGAGTTTTGTTGTGATCGAGCTCTAACCTTTCAAGACGATATAACCAAAGGTTCCGAGTTCTTGTGAGTATCTGGCTTTCTCCTGAAAAAATCTGTTTTTTGTCGTATATTTGGTGAACCGCTGAACTTTCAGCTCCTGCTTTCCCATGCCCAAATTGACTCCACAATCCGTAAGGATTACGATGAGCAAATTCCTTAACGGTGACATTTTCGACGCGTTGGTGATGGCTCGAGTTTTAACAATGCATAGTAAGTTATCCGAGAAATAACGCTGCCCAAATCGAATATCGAAACGCACTCGATTTTTGCAGTCGAATTCAGAATTCGTATAGATGATATAGTGGCTGGGGAAATCGTAGTTTTAGATTTCGAACGTATGAAACCCCATCACTACTCTAAGATGTTCACGCCAACCTTTCTCAAACTAACCAGATTTAGCATGGTGAATTATCCCTTCTTCTTTAAAAGCTTCTTCATCATCAACTGTCATCCCGTTTTGGAGAAAGGTGTTATCATAATGAAAGCGATTCTACCTCAGAAGCTGGCCGACAGGGTAAACTCAAATCGGTTAGTTTTTGGGAATCGATAGCGCTAACGGTGGATTTTGATCCTTTCAGGTGACGATACTCAGAGATTCCAAAGAGTTAAAGAAATACATCCCTCCAGAATGCTTGCCTGAAGATTATGGTGGCACTGAGAAGTCCCTGGATCAATTTCAAACGTTATGGAAACAGCATTGGTTGAATATTAAGGATTTCTACGAGGAATTAGATAGGTGCAGGCCTACTGGACCAATACCAGAAGAGTTTAAGGTTTGCGAAAGTGAATTTGGTGTTGACGGGAGTTTTAGGAAGTTAAATATAGATTAGCTAACACATTCCTTGGGGATAAAAATAAAATTAACAAACCATAAAAGCAATAGAAACCTTCATTAATAATGTGGAATGGATTAGCTTGAATACCAATTTTGTAAGATAAATATATTCTAATTTACAACCTGACACAAAGGATTTTAAGATATTTAAACTTTTTTGAACCAACTGTCCAACTACAAACTTCATCAAACACAAGCTCGTATTTAATACGAAACATTCTGGTATATCTATTTTTCATGATCGAAGACTGAAGCTCTTTCAAATTCATGGCGAGACCAAAATAGAGTTGCACAGTCTAAAGCTAACTTAAAAATCAAGTGCAGTAGGGGAAAACCAAATATTGTATCATCTTTAAATTAAATTGGTCCAACTGCAGTGAACATCTGCTAACAGAAAAAAATTCTTCATGATGAATTTAGAGAACTGTAAATCTTACTTTTCCACAAAACGTTAATGCTGGTTATGATCTCATTCCAAACATTATTGCGCATGATCTAAGATATACTTTGGCCAAGTTCTTAACACACATCATTAATCTATCCATCAATACTTTTTGTACTTGACTGTAAGTCATTTTAAATACTTCTCAACTTTGCAAAGGTATCTAAAAATGTTTCTACTCGTATACATAGAACATCATCTTTTACGACTTGAAAAAGTCTAAAAGAGATTGGTTAGGTGCCTCTCATTCAAGTCTGACGGTCTCCAACTTCCTCATGATACTGATTATGGTAGTTTGCTTCAGAGGGACAATCTTGATTTTTCTTTTCATCGTAGAGACCTGTTTAGTAAAGATTTCTTACCAAATTAATTAATCGCGATATTGACTGGCCCTTTTACTTTGCCAAGTATATTGCAGTCCCCAATATAGTCCAGATCATCTGTTGATATTGTTTATATTTTTCCATTGGGTATTAATATGTGTAGAAGTGCCAATTATATATACGAGGGCTGTCTTTTTCCAACCTCCAATAGCTCCCAAAAACAAAACAAGTGCAAATAACAAGATGAATTTATTACCTAAAATTATGTACAAACATGGTGAAGATTGATGCACTTGTCATATTTATGGATGAACGTTCGAATCTCTTCTGCATAGAATGTTGCGTGATGTTGTTTTGAAGCTCCTGTGTACTCTGGAAGCTCTGTCCTCCTAGCCACTTTTTCAATTTACGAAAGAGGTGGAATCGAAATTATTTAAGAAGTCGTCGGGTTACAACAGCAGTGTCAGGACGGACATTGCTATGAATGAGAACAACTCCCGAAGTCAGCATGCCTCTTCCTTTGCTTTGAATTACTCTCCGTAATCATTGTAATCAGTTCCATAAATTCAACAAGCAACGCACTTTTTTGGTCCCAAAACACTGTAGCCGTAACTTTCCTGTTGTTGAGAGTTTGTATAGTTTGTAGTTTGTGCAGCCCTCGTATACAGATCCGATGACATTGTCCTTAAGTGTGCATGGTCCCCATTATATATTATTGCACCATAATTTTGCAGTTATAGTTTAAATTTTATTTCGTATTTTGGAATATTCTAGTGATAAGAATCTCACCTTTCATATTTTTAATTTACATAATTGTACATTATATATATTTTTCTATATTTACTTGTAAATCCGTTGGGTAATAAAGATTATTATTATGATTTTGATCACTAGTACTATTAACCAAAATTCGTTGTGGAACACTCGGTGTAATATAGCTTTCGTATAAGTAACATACTCGTGCGACTTCATCTTTCACTAACACCTTCGTGATGTTAGTAAACTGCAAACCTGTTGGAGAGGCAGAATGAACATTCTTGTCCAGCGGAATAAAGACGATAAAACGAGTACCTCGCTCCCCGCTAGAACCTGGCATTATTTCAAGGCAACCCGAAATCGGTCGGTGTTTTGATCGTTTTAATACTAATTTTATGTGAAAGTTCAAGGCGTTCTTTTCTGAACTAACAATGCTTTAGATCTGAATTTAACTCACAAGAAAAGGTTACCGGGTGTTAAATTCGGATTTTAATGAAACTTGGGGGGTAAATAGAGTATCTTTAGACTTGAAAATATTGTTTTCGTTTGTCCTGAAATTCATAAGGGGGTTTAATTCTTGAACGAAAATAGATAGAACAAAAATTTAAATGCAAATGTTGTACCGAAAGATCTTTTATCACACGTGAATGTGGTATATACGGAATGTTGCATTTAAACGTCATTCTTTTATGCTAGAGCTGATTATAATAATAAGGAAAAAATAAATAAAGCAAATTGTTCATCTTGAAAATCTTTAATTATACAGTATGTTCCATAGATGATATTGACATAAGAACTTATACCTTATCCTACACACGTACTACGTACATATGTACACATACATGAGAAAAGGAAAACAGTTACTCCATATAATCGCACTTCATGTAGTTGAGATAGCTCAATTTGGTTCGCATTACCAATATATATATTATATATTTATATATATTTTGTAAAAGACATGAAGAGACACTTATCTATATTTAATTTTAAATTATTATGCAAATACCAGGTATAAATCATGTCCAAATTACGCTATAGAAGGTTAACATCACCGAATGAGTTAACGGCGTGGTAGAATTTAATATCATCACCATAGGCTAATAAAGGGCAGTTAATGGACTTTAAAAGATCGTCGATATATATACACTACTGCTCAATCCATGGAGCCCGGCTTTCTGTAGGCGACGTTTGACTGTAGAAACACTGACTAGCTTTTGGCGACCAACATTTAATTCTGCGATTATTTCCGGGGCTGTTTTGCGTCCATTTAACTTGCTGGTGACCACTATTCTGCGATCATCTGCAGATGTTGCCGCTTTTGGCCTTCCACTCCGTCTTTTATTAAGAAAACTGCCAGTTTCCCGATATTTTTTTACGCTATAGTCAACCGTAGCGTAGTGTATTTTCATTTTTTGGCAATTTGTCGATTACTTATGCCACTTTTAGCTATTATAAGCGCACGTGTTTCCGTACTAATCTATCTTCGCGGAGGCATTTTAAAAAATTGTCACACGATATTTCGCTCACGACGTGAATGGAGTAAATACCGCACTGCAACTGACCATAGGTTACAGATTTCACTATAATCTTCTAGGAAGGTAATTTAAACATTATTACCTACGATCTGACGGATGACTAAATTTACCCAGTAAATTCAGAGGGATAGTTATTGTAATTGCACCGCAATAAACAGTTTATGGTAATCCGACCAAGTGCAGGTAAATGATAGAAAACCTTATGCGATATAATGGGTGTTTATCTTACTGAACTACATTTTAAATACGTATTTCATTTTATTTTAATGGTTTTTTTGGTAAACATAATACTATATGAATAATCCATGAAAATAGGGGTGCCTAAACACTTTTAAGCGATAGTGTATATTAAAGAGCAGCGGGTCAAGGTTCGATCCTTGAGGCACTCCAGAGGTGGCGTAGAAAGTTCGAGATTTAAATTCATTAAAATAAACGTAATTAGGTCTGTTTAAATTAATCTTAGGAAATTCCTGCTGACACCGAAAGAACGCAGCTTCTCCAACACATTATGATGCTCAATCAGATCAAAAGCATGGGAAAAATCAGTATAAATAACATCCAGTGAGTTCCGAAGACGAACCATTTGCGTTAATTTTTTTCTATATTACTATAAGAGGGTGGCGCTTAAATGCAACATCCTGTATATACACATACTCACATGTCCAAGTCTGAGGGTTCAACATACTCTACTTACCTACCAAGTTGCATGAAGATCTGAATTTAACACCCGGGAAACTTTCCTTGTCAATAGCACCAATTCGTTCGCAATTTATTTATAAATCGTATGTAATTAAAAATAATCGCTGTATCTTAGTATAAACTATGTTTTTGGTAACTGTATACTAAACGAGAGTGAATAAAAATGACGTAAACACATAAAAAAACTTATCGTATTCAAGAAAGTGGAATATCCAGTACGCCTCGACGTATCTTCCGATTCACAGCGGTTCTTAAGCTTTCGCTAATTTAATATTAAAATTATTCGATTTACTATTTCGCGAAAAACATGACGGAATTGGTTGAAACACAGAACCAAAACGAGGTATTAAAGTGCTTAAATGTAGATCGAGATAAACTAGACCATTACACGAATTTGTTTTCGAAATGGATCGCGAGTCAAAAACATCTACCGCAGAATATGAGTAAGTAATCTCGTACAATTTTAAAGGATTTTCCGATTGATTATAGTGACTTATTTATAAAGCCGAGGCAGGTCGTAAGAAATTCCTGATATGGGCTAAACTAGACTTCGAAAAGGCAAAGAAGAAGTTCCAAAATTTCTGCTACAACCCCTTGACACATAAGGCATTTTCCAGCGGTCGAGCTCTTAGGTACGAAGACGATATAAACAGGGCATTCGAATTCCTGTAAGTATCAAACTTTCGGTCGTATACTCGATGGGATCGGATAATTTTCAGCTACCTGATTCCCATGCCCAAATTAACACCGGAAGCGGCGAGGGTTTCCTGCGTCAAACTGTTTAACTGCGACCATTTCGACGCCCTGACGATGGCCCGCTATGTGACAGTACACAGTAAGTTATCACGCTGAATCCATTGCTCAAAATACCGTATACGATTCTTTTTAGTGGAATTCAAGGTACGCATAGAAAATATAGTCGCTGGGGAGAGGGTAGTCTTTGATATGGAATACATGAAACCTCACCATTACGCTAAAATTTTCACGCCCACCTTTCTCAAGCTTTTCAAGTTTAGTATGGTGCACCATCCCTTTGCTATTAAGGATTTCTTCGTCGTCAATTGCCACCCCGTCTTGGAGAAAGGCGTCGGTCTAATTAAGGCGGTTCTACCGCAGAAGATAGCGGATAGGGTGAGATGGCCTTGCATTTCTTGGAATTCGCTTGCTTGATTTTATTGCACCTTTCAGGTAGCGATTCTGAGCGATCCCAAGGACTTGAACAAGCGTATTCCTCCGGAATGCCTGCCTAAAGATTACGGAGGTACGGAGAAGTCCCTTGACGACTTTCAATGTTTGTGGAAGAAATACTGGTTGAGCCATAAAGATTACTATGTGGAGTTAGAGAGGTACAAGCCAAGTGGATCTGTACCAGATGAGTTTAAGGATTATGAGAATGAATTTGGTCTCGATGGTAGTTTTAGGAAATTGAATATAGATTAATTCATAAGTTTTTTTGTTTTTGGGAAATAGACTGCTTTAATTAAAATTTCAAAAAACCGAACCAGAACATTTGTAAATTATTGTTACTAGACACAAACTCTTTTCCTTTAACAATCCCTTTTTATATTTTTCCTTGATTAATTACGAAATGAAAATATTACATATACATGTACTGTACGATAATCCAATAGTGTTAGGAGTGTCTTGGATAGTCTGCTCAACTATCATCCACGGCTACATTTCGTACAGCTATAAACTCACCAAAAGCACGATTGCACTTTTCACTAGGAAGAGGAAAATTTCGAACATGAAAGATATCCGTCTAGATGGAACATTGATCGAATGTAAATCTAGGAATAACCTTGGACAAGAAACTTCCTGCCTGTTCCACGCATATTGCACTGACAAGGCAACAAGAGCCTTAACGATATTTAGCAGGTAAAACATGGGGTTGTGACCCAAATACACTGCGATGGCTATACATCAGTATAGTAAGACCTACAGTAGCATACGGGGCGATAACCTGGTTTCAGAAGATCACGCAAGTTACGACCAGGAATATCCCTGATAAGTTGCAACGGTTAGCGCGTGTGCGCATCACGCGAGCTATGAGAACATGCCCAATCGCGGCTCTGGAAGTCATCTTAGACCTGTGGTCGAGGGAGCGGCCCATGCGGCAATGTATAGACTGAAGGAAACGTGACTGCGTGCCAGAGAGCTTGGTAATCTCGAGCGGAACTCTCCCCACTTCTAAGTGTGCGGAGCAATGAAATGGCAAAGAAATATTACTTCAAAAAGAATTTTCTTACAAAGCTAAGTAACAAGAAAGAATGGAAGGGAGAATCCACCACCTACTTTCTAAAGGCAAACACCATGAAATGGTACCCGGATGGTTCCAAAATTGACAGATTAACAGGTGCAGGGGTATTTGGGCCAGGTACCAAATATTTAGACTAAGTGGGAACATACCCAAGCGCCTTTCAAGCGGAGATCAACGTGATTGGAAAATGTACCCAATTGAACCTCGACAGGAACTATCGAAGGCAAAGCATTGCAATTTTCTCCGATAGTCAAACAGCCATAATGGCCACGAGCTCTAACACCATCAGCTCGAAATTAGTCAGGGAATGCCTAGAAAAACTAAATAACCTAGGCAGAGTAAACAGAGTTGAATTATGCTGATTACCTAGCTTATTAGCAAAAAGGACCACCACAACTTCGTTTGTGGGCACGGTGTCGTTCTGTGGTATAGGGATAAGCACCTATAAAAAAGAACTTAAAGACAGAGAGGGGAAGCTCAGAGCATTTCTTTGGGAGAATCTTCCTGGTCTGGGGCATTCCAAGGTATTCCTTGGAAACTTCAATAAGCAAAGACCAAAGACTATGCTAGAACTAAGCAGGAACAGACTACGTTTCCTCACGGGTTTTCTTACAGGGCATTGTCACCTTAGGGAACACATGACAATAATGGGTCTGAAACAAAATAGCGACTGCAGGTTTTGTGGGGCGGAGCAGCTAACATCTAACTGCATTACCATTCTAGAGACCCGTGCCAACCATCTTCTTTACTTACCTTCTTTGAAACCACCACAGCTATTGCAATTTGTTAAAGTTCTTAGACTGGATGGGGAGCTATAAGTGCAGGCAAACCCTAGCAGTTTGCAGCTTATATAAGGAGGCGCAACAGACCAATAGGTCGTGGTACAAGATCGACTTTAACTAATCCAATATAATCTAGGTATGATACATGAACAACTTTGTTGACCAACGTAACCTATGTTTGCAAACACACCTCAATCGCTCAAACCTTTGGCGTATTTAATCATTCATAAAACATCCGTTTGGATATTCCTTTTAATAAATTATACTCTAACTCACTCCAATCACTTAACATTTTATCGTAGTACTCAATCTTCAACTATCGACATGCATAAGTGGAACTTAATTGTAATTAAACATTTTGACGTCATCGTCCTGGTAACCTTCTTTAAATTGGCCTTCGTCACAACAGCATAATATAACCCATTCACGATACCCCAGCTGCCGAGGATGAAATATAAAAAAAACCTGCCGCGGCATTCGAGAACGGCAGGAGAATTAACCAGTGCAGTTCGATCTTTCCACCGATCCGCGACAGTACCTGAGCATTTATTCCTTCGTTAAGAATATGGCGAATCTGCTTGAAAATCGAGATGAAAAGGAAATATTGAAGTGTTTGAATGTAGATCAAGATAAACTTGATCATTATATGAATTTGTTCTCGCAATGGATTGCCGGTCAGAAGCATCTACCTCAAAACTTGAGTGAGTGTCATCTTTATCCGTTCAAGCAACCTGTCTATACTTTAATTCGGGGAAATAGAAGGCGGTTTATAGGATGGAATTTTGCTTTTTAAGTTACTTTTTGGGGGCAGTTATCACTTCAGAATATTATTTATTGACCAAATACACATCATACTAGATTTCACCTTTATACATCGTACCTTTTCTTAATGTTGCTAGATTCTACTACTAAATCTTATTTTGATATGATTATTTAAAAGCGAACTACACTTTAGACTAATATTGAACATAGGCGTATACGTATTAAACAATAAATTGACCTCCAATACATGTTAATACATTACATTACCTTTTAAAATAATGATTCACTATCATCTTCCATTTCACTTGAACTACTATCTTTGCCCACTGACTAAATGGCTCTATTACATCATCGATTAAGCCATTTAACTCACACATTTTTCTTTCTTCTTTAATCACAAGTCTCGGCATAGTGGGGCAAGAGAAGGTCTGAATCATCACATCACCCACAATTTGAGCAGAATCCACAAACTACATCGAATCATTTCGTAATCTTTCAATTCCCTCCGCTAGTCCATAGTACTTCTTGCGAAAACTTTCTAAATCACGTTTTACTTGAATATCTTGAAACATTTTCTGGCTTTCCTTGATAGCTTTAGCGTGTCTTGGATCGGATTGTAAAACTACCTTCTTTACATCATCATCAAAATGTTCGCAGTAGTAAAACGTAGCCCTTAACCATGTTCCCCAACGCGAAATAATAATTGTCTGTGGTGGTTCAGGCACTTTGGGACACAGTTCGTGAAATCTTTTTGTACGTTTTAGGTTCTTTAGAAATACTGCCTTCGTATGAGCTATTAAAGCATTTACTCTTGGATGACATTTAGGGATCAATTGCGCGCCACAAGGTTTAAAGCATGGATTTTACATGTTACATGTAACAGACTGTAAGAGATCGGCCTAAGGAAAGCATGTTTGCGGCACCCTCACTCACCAACAGTGGGTTGTTAAAACTAGAAATTTGTTCAATGCCCTCAACACCACAAACAACAAATTTCATCGCTAGTACATCTTGGAACTCTTCTTGAAGCAAGTAAGATAGAGGATAACGGTTCAAACTCTTCCATTGTACGTACCATCATATTCACCGCAGAATATTTTCGCCGATCGCTTGCTCCGTCCACAATTTTTTAACTTTCAATTCTTCTTTGAACATAGTCACGAACAGATGACATAAGGTTTCTTAACGGTGTCTGACTTGGTAATGTGTAAACCGAATCAACGGTATATTATATAGAATACACCACCTATTTGACATATTTACAATATTTGACGAAACCATCTTTCAAACAACGCGGCATTCATTTCTTCATGATAATCGGTTGTTTTTTTACCTTCAGAAAGCAATAAGCTGTTCTCCACCAAACTAGCCTCAGATCCTACGTGCAAAATAATGAGATCTTCCTTTTCCTGCAGGATTACGTAAGGCTTTGGTCAGTCGTTTCAGTTTTTGTTTGCTATAACCTTCGTTTAACGATGTTTCGTCTGAATAATAAATTGGCCGATTTTGACGACGATAATCTTTTATTATCATCAAATACCTTCTTTTCCATCCGATTATATCATCACGTTCTATCAAAACACTTTCTCGATCTCTCTTCAAATATATCAACATACGTAAAATATATATTTGTGTACCTATACTCAGGATTTGTTCTATATTAATTAGAACATCGGTACTAAATAATAAATTTGTACAATCTGTGGCATATCATCACACTATTTTATTTTATTCACCACTTTATTAAGTGTAGGAAATTCATTTTTATAAAAAAATTTGTCTTATAGAATTTCTGACAGTTTCACCGTAACCAGCAATTAAAGAATGTCTTCCAGAAGTATGCTTTGAAGGGGTAACTTAACCTTTCTCTTTGTATTCTTTTATGACATGATAGATAGTAGACTGTGCCAATCCTAAAAACAAGATAACATTATAATATGTATAGTGATGGCAATATTCTTGCAACAATAGTAATAATTCTGCTGAAAATTAACATTATCCGAATTAAAAAATAGAGTATAGTATAACAAATTCTTTGAAAAGGTGAGACTTGTCGCAAGAAATTCCTAATCTGGGCTAAATTGGATTTCGAGAAAGCCAAGAAGAAGTTTCAGAATTTCTGTTACAATTCCATAACGCATAAGGAGTTTTGTTCCGATCGAGTTCTAACGTTTGAAGACGATATAAACAAGTCCTTCGAATTTCTGTAAGTAGCAAAAAAGTAGTATATTAAGGAGCTTTTCCCCTCCTTAATCTCCTTATTTGGAAAAACTTTCGATCGTATGGTCAAAAAACCTAATAATTTCCAGTTATACGATTCCCATGCCAAAATTAACACCGCAAGGCTTTAGGATTACCTGCTTCAAATTGTTTAACCCCGAGAATTTCGATGTCCTGATAATGGCCCGAGCCTTCACGATATACCGTGAGTTATTCCATCAATAACCTAAAAAGCTAGAAGAAACGAAACGTTTCATCATCTTTCGCAGTGGAATTCAGAGTCCGTATAGCTGATATAGTCGTTGGAGAGGCGGCCATCTTAGATCTGGAATGTATGAGACCACAACACTACGCTAAAATGTTCACGCCAACGTATCTTAAGTGCGTCAAATTTAGCATGGTAAATTATCCATTCTTAGTCAAGCACCTCCTCATCATCAATTGCCATCCAGTCCTGGAAAAAGGCATAGGCCTAATCAAGGCGGTGCTACCTCAAAAGCTGGCGGAGAGGGTAAAGTTACTTCCGCTTAATTTTTGGGAACGATATCGTCATCCTATTCTAAATTCTGTTTCAGGTGATAATCCTAAGCAATCCCAAAGATATGAATAAATATATTCCTCCAGAATACTTACCTGAGGATTATGGAGGAACAGAAAAGCCTATAGATCACTTTCAACCGTTATGGAAACAATACTGGTTGAATTTAAAGGATTTTTATGAGGAATTGGATAGATGCAAGCCCACTGGGCCCGTACCGGAGGAATTTAAATGCCACGAAAGTGAATTTGGCATTGATGGTAGTTTTAGAAAATTGAATATAGATTAGTCAACCTGCTCTTTGTCTGAAGGTGTAGTTTTTTAATATAATTTGATGAAAAGTAACTTGAATCTTTATTGGACCTTGTACGGTATCTTAACATAACAACCCTGTACATATAAACCAAACCCTCTCATTGCATTAAATCATATTAAATTAACCTTCACATTTCCTCCGGAATGATTTTAAAAACACGGTGTTCTTGTTAAAATGAAAGAAATTACGCATCTCGTCTACAGTTGCAGTTTAAACTATGTAATTCGATACGATTCTCAATGTATTCCATTTTAAAACTAATTTTGTCTCGATCCACGTTTAACGTTTAACATCTATGCACTAATTCGCACGATGCATAATAAAATTTGGAAGTAATTAGAACCTAAACGATATTTTGAATCTGATCTTGCTCATTTTTGCTTATATATGTAACTAACTACGAGTAAAATAAGTGTAAAAGCAGAATTTGTGTTGTTTGCGTTGGAACTACTTCAAACTGAAAAATGAGTGAAATGCTTTTGGAAAAGGACGAAAGCCAAGTGTTGAAAATATTGAATGTAGATGTAGATAAACTGAATCATTATATGGACTTGTTCTCGCAATGGATAGTCACTCAAAGTTATCTACCACAGAATTTTAGTAAGTCATTTAAACATTTGCTAATCACTTTTTAGAATTTGAAGTGGCTTTGTTATACAGGTGAGACCTGTCGCAAAAAGTTCTTATTATGGGCTAAATTGGATTTCGAAAGGGCAAAGGAGGAATTTAAGAAATTCTGTTACAATCCTTGCGTCTACAAGGAGTTCTATTCCGACAGAGTTTTAACTTTCGAAGACGATATAAGGTCATCGCTTGATGTAATGTAAGTTCATCTCGTTTGATCATAAATTATATCAGTTCTGAACAAACTAAACGGTTTTAGTTATGAAATTCCAATGCCGAAGTTAACCCCAAACGGCTACAGGGTTACCGTAGCTAAATTTCGTAACGCCGATAATCTCAATATCCTAACACTATCGCGTTTTTTAACAATATATTGTAAGTTGTTTGTCGATCCAAGAAAAGGGATGTCACTAATACCACCTTACACCTTCCTTCTCTAGTGGACTATCGGATTCATAAGGATACAATTGTAGCTGGAGAAGTACTAATTTTAGACATGGAACGCATGAAACCTCATCACTACGCCAAGTTGTTCAATGGAACCTATCTTAAACTAGTAAAATCCTGCGCACTGAATGGCCCTTTTATGGTGAAGAACATCTTCGCGATCAACTGTGATCCCGTTTTAGGAAAAGGAATTGCCTTAATACAATCAGTTTTGCCGCAAGAAATTGCAGAGAGAGTAAACCGCTTCCATGCGTTTAAATAAATAATCAAATACAGAATTCTAACGTTCTAGGTAATGATTCTCAGCAATCCCAAGGATTTGTATCTGCATATTGCACCGGAATGTTTACCAAGTGACTACGGCGGACTTGAACAGTCAATTGACAGTTTTCAGGACGTGTTGGGGCCATTTTGGATGTCCCAGAAAGGTCTCATTGAAGACCTTGATGGATGCAAACCGATTGGACCCATTCCAGCGGAATTTGAATCTTACGAAAACTAATTCGGTGTTGACGTTAACTTCAGGAAGTTGTATTTAGATTAATTCATTCATTTGTGGGGTTTTAGTATTTAGATTAAAAATAATTTAACGCAATCGAACACGTTTTTTTTAATTTCTTCGGGGACGCTATAATTTGTCCAGGTTGTTGCGATTATAGGTGACTAATGAATAGCATAAACGTTCTTATATGTACGAGGTCGACTTGAAATGTTTCCGGAATCGACATGAAAAACACTGTATTGGTGTAGTTTTTTTTTATTTTTCGATGTAGTCTCCTCGAAGATTAATACAGTTTTTAAAACGGTGCTCTAGTCTCTTCAAGTCATTTGAAAAGTAGGATGTTTCGAGGTCTGCACCATCTGTAGCGGCTATGACCTCATTTGAGGCAAATATTCTTTCTCCCAGCGATTTTTTCAGGTTTGGGAATAGGAAAAAGTCGCTGGGGGTTAGGTACGATGAATATGGAGGATGACAAACTAACTCGTAGCTCATCTCATTCAATTTTGACAGGACCATGTGTCCGAAAGAATCATTCGCCGAAATGTCAAAGCAATAATTCCATTACTTTTAAAGGTACGTCTAACAGTTATGCCGCATCAACAACCCTGTATATGTTAACCAAACGCTTTCATTGCATTAAATCATATCAAGTAAACTTTTATATTTTCTCCATAATGTTTTTAAAAACATAGGGTTCTTGTTAAAATCAAGAAAGTTAAGTATTACGTCTATAGTCACAGTTTAAACTATGTAGTTTGATACGATTCTCAATGTATTCCATTTAAAAACTAATTACGTTAAACATTTAAAACTCAAAACAAAATTTTTACTCTGAATTACTAACGGCTACCATTGGTCTTCCGCAAGGAGCCGTTTTGTCGCCGGTTTTATTCACGTTGTTTATCAACGATATCGAGACCTTTCTGAATGTTTATCAGCTCACCATCTACACCGACAATATATTAATAGTAATAGTAATAGTAAGGAAAATATCGAAGATGAAACCAACTTAATGTTAGAGGATTTGAAGGTTTGGTTTACAATGACTACCACATGGGCTGAAAAGTCCCGGGTCTAACACATAGATGACGCTAGTTTTATTGCAGTCACCTTTCTCTCAGTTAGTAATAACCTTCAAAAGATAGCTGTTAGAATTTCATGATATTCTATTCATTAGTTTGTGAGTTATTGTGCTAAGAGTCACGCTACTTTTGTTATTTTCAAAACAATGGATCAAAAACAATTTCGTGTTTTAATTTTACACTGCTTCTTGATGGGAAAAAATACCGCTCAAGCGAAGCAATGGCTTGAAAAGTGTTATGGGGACTCCGCTCCATCAGAAACAACAATAAAACGTTGGTTTTCTGACTTCAAACGTGGTCGTAGAGACACCGATGATGCAGAACGCAGTGGACGTCCAAATGAAGCGGTAACACCAGAAAACATAAAAAAAAATCCACAAATTTGAATGATCGAAAAGTGAAGTTGCGTGAGTTAGCTGACATCGTAAAGATATCAAAAGAACGTATTGGCTTTATATTGCATGAGCATTTGACTATGAGAAAGCTCTGTTCAAAGTGGGTGCCGCGTTTGCTCACTGTTGACCAAAAACAAGAACATATTGATGATTCTGAGCAGTGTTTGTCCATTTTTAAACGTAACAAACCGGAATTTTTGCGTCGATATGTGACATTGGATAAAACATGGATCCATCACTTCACTCCGGAATCAAAACGATCGTCATCTGAGTTGACAGCAACTGGTGAACCTCGTCCAAAGCGCCCGAAAGCACAACAATCGGCTGGAAAGGTTATGGCCTCGGTATTTTGGGATGTGCGTGGTGTAATATTCATCGACTATCTTGAGAAAGGAAATACCATCAACAGTGAATATTATATAGCATTATTGGAGCGTTTGAAGGCCGAAATTGCAAAGAAACGACCGCATATGGTAAAGAAAAGAATGTTGTTTCATCAAGACAACGCACCGTGTCACAAGTCAATCAAAACAATGGCAAAACTACCTGAATTGAACTTCGAATTGCTCCCACATCCACCGTATTCGCCAGATTTGGCTCCCAGCGACTACTGCCTGTTCGCAGACCTCAAAAAAATGCTCGCGGGTAAGAAATTTCGCACGAATGAAGGAGTTATCGCTGAAACTGAGGCCTATTTTGAGGCAAAAGATAAATCGTTCTACAAAAGTGGTATTGAAATGTTAGAGCGGCGCTGGAATGATTGCGTTGCTCTTGATGGGGATTACGTTGATGAATAAAGCTAATTTTGAACCAAAAAAACGTGTTTTCTTTGTTAGGCCCGGGACTTTTCAGTCCCATGTGTCAAATGGTTGTTATACAAGACCAAAACGAGGTATGTAACATTTAAATCAAGTGTATCGCACACTTTGCCAAGTCTTCACCTTACAATTGGAAATAACACAATAAACCAGGCGACGTCGCAAGATCTGAAATGAAATAAACGCATAGCCACAATTAATTTACTCATATCTAGATCAATCTTCAAACTAAGACAATTGGGAACCATAGTAAATTACGAGGTTATAAGACTCATATACATTTCAGACATTGAATCACGTTTAAGCTATGGAATAATTGTATGGGGCTCTAGAAGTTTCGTATAAAAAATACTTTTAAGCAGTAAGAGAGCAATCCGTATAACAGCGGAAATCTCGCAGCAAACGTCGTGTCGATATTACTTTAAACAATTTAAGACTTTAACCATTATAGCAATCTACATATTAGAGGCCGCACTATATGTACATAAAAACAAGCATAGTCTAACAGCTCAGAACAACCCTGACAACCCATGACTATAACATATGAAACCTAGAGATTCATGTCCCTAATCACAGGCTTGCGTTAACTACGAATTGTTTAATATGCATGAGCATTAGAATATACAATAATATCCCGCTGAAATAAGGCAGAAACCACATTATATTTTTATAAAAATGTTTGAGAAAGGATCTTTTAAGTAGATCATATTAGAATTTAAATAAATTTCTAAATAATATGGATGTGTAGATTAGCAGGACTTATATTACTTAATTAATAGTAAATTATCATTACATACTATTAGTTTCTGACGATGTCTACGTCTCACCTGTTGGACACATGCCTAATAAAAATTCTTATAAATTCTATTATTGTCTTGACCGACATTTAAAGTCTCGTCCTCGCAATAACATCGCAGCGCTAATTTGTAACTAATTCGCACGATACACGATAAAATTTGGAAGTAATTAGAACCTAAACGATATTTTGAATCTGATCTTGCTCTCTTACGGGACCTATCATTTTTGCTTATACATGTACCTAACTACCAGTAAAATTAGTATAAAAGCAGAATTTGTGTTGTTTGCGTTGGAACTGCTTCAAACTGAAAAATGAGTGAAATGCTTTTGGAAAAGGACGAAAGCCAAGTGTTGAAAACGTTGAATATAGATGTAGATAAACTGAATCATTATATGGACTTGTTCTCGCAATGGATATCCACTCAAAGATATCTACCGCAGAATTTTAGTAAGTCATTTAAACATTTGCTAATCACTTCTTAGAATTTGAAGTGGCTTTGTTATACAGGTGAGACCTGTCGGAAAAAGTTCTTGTTATGGGCTAAATTGGATTTCGAGAAGGCAAAGGAGAAATTTAAGAAATTCTGTTACAATCCTTGCGTCTACAAGGAGTTCTATTCCGACAGAGTTTTAACTTTCGAAGACGATATAAGGTCATCGCTTGATGTGATGTAAGTTTATCGCGTTTGATCATAAATTATATCAGTTCTGAACAAACTAAACGGTTTTAGTTATGAAATTCCAATGCCGAAGTTAACCCCAAACGGCTACAGGGTTACCGTAGCTAAATTTCGTAACGCCGATAATCTCAATATCCTAACACTATCGCGTTTTTTAACAATATATTGTAAGTAGTTAATCAATCCAAGAGAAGGGATGTCACTAATATCACCTTACACCTTCCTTCTCTAGTGGACTATCGGATTCATAAGGATACAATTGTAGCTGGAGAAGTACTAATTTTAGACATGGAACGCATGAAACCTCATCACTACGCTAAACTGTTCAACGCAACGTATCTTAAACTAGTAAAATTATACGCACTGAATGGCCCTTTAATGGTGAAGAACATCTTCGCGATTAACTGTCATCCCGTTTTAGAAAAAGGAATTGCCTTGATACAATCAGTTTTGCCGCAAGAAATTGCAGAGAGAGTAAACCGCTTCCATGCGTTTAAATAAATAATCAAATATAGAATTCTAACGTTCTAGGTAATGATTCTCAGCAATCCCAAGGATTTGTATCTGCATATTGCACCGGAATGTTTACCAAGTGACTACGGCGGACTTGAACAGTCAATTGACAGTTTTCAGGACGTGTTGGGGCCATTTTGGATGTCCCAGAAAGGTCTCATTGAAGACCTTGATGTATGCAAACCGATTGGACCCATTCCAGCGGAATTTGAATCTTACGAAAACTAATTTGGTGTTGACGTTAACTTCAGGAAGTTATATTTAGATTAATTCATTCATTTGTGGGGTTTTAGTATTTAGATTAAAAATAATTTAACGCAATCGAACACGTTTTTTTTTAATTTCTTCGGGGACGCCATAATTTGTCCAGGTTGTTGCGATTATAGGTGGCTAATGAATAGCATAAACGTTCTTATATGTACGAGGTCGACTTGAAATGTTTCCGGAATCGACATGAAAAACACTGTATTGATGTAGTTTTTTTTTTTATTTTTCGATGTAGTCTCCTCAAAGATTAATACAGTTTTCAAAACGGTGCTCTAGTCTCTTCAAGTCATTTGAAAAGTAGGATGTTTCGAGGTCTGCACCATCTGTAGCGGCTATGACCTCATTTGAGGCAAATATTCTTTCTCCCAGCGATTTTTTCAGGTTTGGGAATAGGAAAAAGTCGCTGGGGGTTAGGTACGATGAATATGGAGGATGACAAACTAACTCGTAGCTCATCTCATTCAATTTTGACAGGACCATGTGTCCGAAAGAATCATTCGCCGAAATGTCAAAGCAATAATTCCATTACTTTTACAGGTACGTCTAACAGTTATGCCGCATCAACAACCCTGTATATGTTAACCAAACGCTTTCATTGCATTAAATCATATCAAAAACTTTTATATTTTCTCCAGAATGTTTTTAAAAACACAGGGTTCTTGTTAAAATCAAGAAAGTTACGTATTACGTCTATAGTTACAGTTTAAACTATGTAGTTTCATACGGTTCTCAATGTATTCCATTTTAAAACTAATTACGTTAAACATTTAAAACTCAAAACAAAATTTTTACTCTGAATTACTAAAGGCTACCATTGGTCTTCCGCAAGGAGCCGTTTTGTCGCCGGTTTTATTCACGTTGTTTATCAACGATATCAAGACCTTTCTGAATGTTTATCAGCTCACCATCTACACCGACAATATATTAATAGTAATAGTAATAGTAATAGTAAGGAAAATATTGAAGATGAAACCAACTTAATGTTAGAGGATTTGAAGGTTTGGTTTACAATGACTACCACATGGGCTGAAAAGTCCCGGGTCCAACACATAGATGACGCTAGTTTTATTGCAGTCACCTTTCTCTCAGTTAGTAATAACCTTCAAAAGACAGTTGTTAGAATTTCATGATATTCTATTCATTAGTTTGTGAGTTATTGTGCTAAGAGTCACGCTACTTTTGTTATTTTCAAAACAATGGATCAAAAACAATTTCGTGTTTTAATTTTACACTGCTTCTTGATGGGAAAAAATACCGTTCAAGCGAAGCAATGGCTTGAAAAGTGTTATGGGTACTCCGCTCCATCAGAAACAACAATAAAACGTTGATTTACTGACTTCAAACGTGGTCTTAGAGACACCGATGATTCAGAACGCAGTGGACGTCCAAATGAGGCGGTAACACCAGAAAACATAAGAAAAATCCACAAAATCGTTTTGAATGATCGAAAAGTGAAGTTGCGTGAGTTAGCTGACATCGTAAAGATATCAAAAGAACGTACTGGCTTTATATTGCATGAGCATTTGTCTATGAGAAAGCTCTGTTCAAAGTGGGTGCCGCGTTTGCTCACTGTTGACCAAAAACAAGAACGTGTTGATGATTCTGAGCAGTGTTTGGCCATTTTTAAACGTAACAAACCGGAATTTTTGCGTCGATATGTGACAATGGATGAAACATGGATCCATCACTTCACTCCGGAATCAAAACGATCGTCATCTGAGTGGACAGCAACTGGTCAACCTCTTCCAAAGCGCCCAAAAGCACAACAATCGGCTGGAAAGGTTATGGTCTCGGTATTTTGGGATGTGCGTGGTGTAATATTCATCGACTATCTTGAGAAAGGAAATACGATCAACAGTGAATATTATATAGCGTTAGTGGAGCGCTTGAAGGCCGAAATTGCGAAGAAACGACCGCATATGGCAAAGAAAAAAATTTTGTTTCATCAAGACAACGCACCGTGTCACAGGTCAATCAAAACGATGGCAAAACTACATGAATTAAACTTCGAATTGCTCCCACATCAACCGTATTCACCAGATTTGGCTCCCAGCGACTACTGGCTGTTCGCAGACCTCAAAAAAATGCTCGCCGGTAAGAAATTTCGCACGAATGAAGAGGTTATCGCTGAAACTGAGGCCTATTTTGAGGCAAAAGATAAATCGTTCTACAGAAGTGGTATTGAAGTGTTAGAGCGGCGCTGGAATGATTGCGTTGCTCTTGATGGAGATTACATTGATGAATATAGCTAATTTTGAACCAAAAAAAACGTGTTTTCTTTGTTAGGCCCGGGACTCTTCAGCCCCATGTGTTAAATGGTTGTTAAACAAGACCAAAACGAAGTGTGTAACATTTAAATCAAGTGTATCGCACACTTTGCCAAGTCTTCACCTTACAATTGGAAATAACACAATAAACCAGGCGACGTCGCAAGATCTGAAATGAAATAAACGCATAGCCACAATTAATTTACTCATATCTAGATCAATCTTCAAACTAAGACAATTGGGAACCATAGTAAATTACGAGGTTATAAGACTCATATACATTTCAGACATTGAATCACGTTTAACCTATGGAATAATTGTATGGGGCTCTAGAAGTTTCGTATAAAAAATACTTTTAAGCCGAAAGAGAGCAATCCGTGTAATAGCGGGAATCTCGCAGGAAACGTCCATTATAGCAATCTACATATTAGAGGCCGCACTATATGTACATAAAACAAGCATAGTCTAACAGCTCAGAACAACCCTGACAACCCATGACTATAATATATGAAACCTAGAGATTCATGTCCCTAATCACAAGCTTGCGCTAACTACGAATTGTTTAATATGCATGAGCATTAGAATATACA
Organism: Trypoxylus dichotomus; assembly: GCA_023509865.1. Lineage (NCBI taxonomy): Eukaryota > Metazoa > Arthropoda > Insecta > Coleoptera > Scarabaeidae > Trypoxylus > Trypoxylus dichotomus. The sequence goes on along the minus strand of CM042082.1, from coordinate 30,754,474 downwards.
ACAATATCCCTCTGAAATAAGGGAGAAACCACATTATACCTTTATAAAAATGTTTGAAAAAGGATCTTTTAAGTAGATCATATTATAATTTAAATAAATTTCTAAATAATATGGATGTGTAGATTAGCAGGACTTATATTACTTAATTAATAGTTATTACCATTACATACTATTAGTTTCTGACAATGTCTACGTCTCACCTGTTGGACACATGCCTAATAAAAATTCTTCTTATAATTATTGTCTTGACCGACATTTAAAGTCTCGTCCTCGCACTTACATCGCAGCGCTAATTTGTAACTAATTCGCACGATACACAATAAAATTTGGAATTAATTAGAACCTAAACGATATTTTGAATCTGATCTTGCTTTCTTACGGGACCTATCCTTTCTGCTTATACATGTAACTAACTACCAGTAAAATAAGTATAAAAGCAGAATTTGTGTTGTTTGCGTTGGAACTACTTCAAACTGAAAAATGAGTGAAATGCTTTTGGAAAAGGACGAAAGCCAAGTGTTGAAAACGTTGAATATAGATGTAGAGAAACTGAATCATTATATGGACTTGTTCTCGCAATGGATAGTCACTCAAAGTTATCTACCACAGAACTTTAGTAAGTCATTTAAACATTTGCTAATCACTTCTTAGAATTTGAAGTGGCTTTATTATACAGGTGAGACCTGTCGGAAAAAGTTCTTATTATGGGCTAAATTGGATTTCGAAAAGGCAAAGGAGAAATTTAAGAAATTCTGTTACAATCCTTGCGTCTACAAGGAGTTCTATTCCGACAGAGTTTTAACTTTCGAAGACGATATAAGGTCATCGCTCGATGTGATGTAAGTTTATCGCGTTTGATCATAAATTATATCAGTTCTGAACAAACTAAACGGTTTTAGTTATGAAATTCCAATGCCGAAGTTAACCCGAAACGGCTACAGGGTTACCGTGGCTAAATTACGCAACGCCGATAATCTCAATATCCTAACACTATCGCGTTTTATAACAATATATTGTAAGTAGTTAATCAATCCAAAAGAAGGGATGTCATTAATATCACCTTACACCTTCCTTCTCTAGTGGACTATCGGATTCATAAGGATACAATTGTAGCCGGAGAAGTACTAATTTTAGACATGGAACGCATGAAACCTCATCACTACGCTAAACTGTTCAACGCAACCTATCTTAAACTAGTAAAATTATACGCACTGAGTGGCCCCTTGATGGTGAAGAACATCTTCGCGATTAACTGTCATCCCGTTTTAGAGAAAGGAATTGCCTTGATACGATCAGTTTTGCCACAAAAAATTGCAGAGAGAGTAAACCGCTTCCATACTTTTAAGTAAATAATCAAATATAGAATTCGAACGTTGTAGATAAAGATTCTGAGCAATCCCAAGGATTTGCATCTGCATATTGCTCCGGAGTATTTACCAAGTGACTATGGTGGAGTTGAAAAGTCAATTGATAGTTTTCATGATCTATGGGGGCAATTTTGGATGTCCCAGAAAGGTTTCATTGAAGAACTTGATGTATGCAAACCGATTGGGCCCATTCCAGAGGAATTCAAATTTTACGAAAATGAATTCGGTGTTGACGGTAGCTTCAGGAAGTTGAATTTAGATTAATCTATGAAGTGTCACTGTTTTGATTAGAAATAATTTAACGCAATCGAACACGTTTATTTTTAATTTCTTCAGGGAAGCTATAATTTGTCTAGGTTATTACAATTATAGATGTCTAATAAATAGCATCAATTTTCTTACATGTATTGTGTGAATCTGGTAAGACAAGCTTTTGATAAGTCACTTTATAACTTACAAAACGTAGTATATGACATCTGATTAAAGTATAAATAGTGTTTTATTCGATTTAAAGTGGACAATTTTGTGCCAAATTAGTCGAAAATTGGAGGACTTTTCGGAGATGGTGTAACGATGAAATTAGGAACCGAATCTTCCGGATCCAACCCTTAACAGCACCATAGTCGAAAACCAAGTAAAATAGGGCCTTTACAAAGGGCGATTATTTATCTATTGGGAAAAAGATGTTTCAATACTGGACTCTGAAGCAAAGGAACGCTTCCTGTTGTCAAACAGTATTTGTCAGTGTCGGACTGTTAAGGGCGTATTTGTTTTTCACGATCGTTTAAATTTTTTTTTCTGTTTCATGAAAATAGAGAATAAAGAAATTGATGGGATAAAATCCGCATTATTTGAATTTGTAATTAGTACGTAAAGTGGTTAATTCGGGTGTGCTATGGAATTAAAACTATATTTGGAATGAATACGTAGGCTTCCACGGGCAGAGTTAGTAATGAACAAACTGCTTCAGGATCCGCAGCGTGTCATGATAAAGTATTTCAAAGGAAAAGTGAATAATAATAGTAAGAGAGGACATGGAAATAGGAGAAGAGATGAAAAGGACTAAAAAGCAGGACAAGGAAAATATGTAAATAAAAGAAACGATGAAAAGAAATAAAAGAAAAAGGAAAGAGACGAGATTCCTTGTTCTTTTTCTTCATTTTGTTTTTGTCTCCTTTCTCTTTTGTCATTCTCTTCCCGTTTTCTTTCATTTCCCTCCACCGTTTCCCCCCTTTTATCTACTTATTTCCCTTCTCCTACATTCCTATTCTCTTTATCTCTTCTCTTTTATTATTTATTCTTCTTTTTATATACTTGCGACACGCTCCAAATCCGGCGAAAGTTTGTTTATTAAAAATATATTTTCGGTCCCTATCCATTTATAATTTACAAATACAAGTATAAAATTCATGAATAGGGTTTACAATACCTATCTAAATACGCTCCGCCCGGCCTCAATGCAATTCTAAAGTCACGCGTGTATTCGAGGAGAAACACTACAAAAGCGCATTTAGTAAGAAATATTGAGGATCTGTGGCAAAATGAAGCTACAATTAGACATATCAGTAACGCTTGCATAGACAATATGTCAAAAACAATAAAGGCAATTATGAAAGCCAAAGGAGGCATTACAAATTATAGTTGTGACGATGTCTATAAACAGTTCTGAATAAACCTATGCTTGTACAATACGATTTCTATTATATATTTTAACATAATTGCCATTTTAGCGAGTGGCTCTAACAAGTTGTACAGGCACTGTATTTCCCTTATTCCGCTTAGATATTTTGTTCATCTCTTTTCCATTTCCTTGTTTACTTTTACCATTACTATTCACTCTTCCTTTTAAATACTTTATCGTGATACGGTGCAAATCCGGAACCGGTTCATTTATGAAAGATATGTTTACAAATTATAAGTCAAAATTTCAAAACGTCTAACAGGTAGTCCTCTTGAATGAGACTGTATACGGAAATCCAAGGCATATTACATAGAATTTGCATTGAATGAATATTCAAGATATCTTTTAAGGTTAATGGTTGGTTTGTTAAAATCTTATTCTCGTCAAGAGAGTGACTTATTCTACTCGAGAACTCGTTTAGTCCCGCCACATTTTCTTTTTCTCCCACCAAACCTTGATTTTGGATGCAGAAGGACACTTATTTACGATGAACTTATTTAGAAACTAAACTTGAAAGCAGTCATGGCAAATTCCTTCTCTTTTTAATTCTGGTTTTTAATTGAACTCAGTTTTCTTTCTTGTACTACCCACTCGTAAAATAAGTGCAAAAGAAGAAACACAAAATTATTACGTTCAAGCATTTGAAGGCAATAGCGAATCTAGTGATTTTATTTACAATTTCATATTTCATTGGACTTGCATCCGCTCTCTCCTGCGCTTCGTGTTGGAAACTCGTCAAATAGAAAAATGGGTGAAGTGATTTTGGAAAAGGACGAAGCCCAAGTGCTGAAAACTTTAAACATAGATGAAGATAAACTGAATCACTACATGGACCTGTTCTCGCAGTGGATAGACAGTCAAAGATATTTACCACAGAATTTTAGTAAGTAATTGAACTTTTTACTAATATTTTTTTTAGAATTTCAAGTGACTTTTCTAAATAGATGAAATCTGCCGTAAAAAATTCTTGTTATGGGCTAAATTGGATTTCGAAAAGGCAAAGAAAAAATTTAAAAACTTCTGTTATAACCCATGGACCTATAAGGAATTCTATTCCGACAGAATTTTAACTTTCGAAGACGATATAAGGTCGTCGCTTGATGTAATGTAAGTTCATCTCGTTTGATCACAAATTATATCAGTTCTGAACAAGGTAAACGGTTCTAGTTACGAAATTCCCATGCCAAAATTAACGCCAAAGGGCTATAGGGTTACCGTGGCTAAAGTATATAACACCGACAATCTAAATATCCTAACATTGGCACGTTTTATAACAATATATTGTAAGTCGTTGGTCAATCGAAAAAGAAATCACAATCACTACTAACATCCTCTTTCTCCAGTGGACTATAGAATGCACAAAGATACAATAGTAGCTGGAGAAATAGTAATCGTAGACATGGAATGCATGAAACCGCAAAACTACGCCAAGCTATTCAACGCAACCTATCTGAAACTAATAAAAGTCTTCGCATTGAGTTGCCCTTTTATGCTGAAGAATATCTTCGCCGTTAACTGCCATCCCCTTTTAGAGAAAGGAATTATGCTGGCCCGATCAGTTTTGCCCCAAAAATTGGCGGAGAGGGTAAATTTGCTGCTATACCATTACGTAAATCATCCAATGTAGATTTGGAATGTTGCAGATAATGACTCTGGCTAATCCTAAGGATTTGTATCAGCACATTCCCCCGGAATGCTTACCAACCGAGTACGGTGGTCATGACAAGTCGATTGAACATTTTCAAGATTCACTGAGAAAATTTTGGATGTCCCAAAAGGGTTTCTTCGAGGAACTTGATAGATGCAAACCGACTGGGCCTATTCCCGAAGAATTCAAGCGCCACGAAGATGAATTCGGTGTTGACGGTAGCTTCAGGAAGTTGAATTTAGATTAATCTATGAAGTGTCACTGTTTTGATTAGAAATAATTTAGCGCAATCGAACACGTTTATTTTTAATTTCTTCAGGGAGGCTAAAATTTGTCTAGGTTATTACAATTATAGATGTCTAATAAATAGCATAAATTTTCTTACATGTATTGTGTGAATCTGGTAACACAAGCTTTTGATAAGTCACTTTATAACTTACAAAACGTAGTATATGACATCTGATTAAAGTATAAATAGTGTTTTATTCGATTTAAAGTGGACAATTTTGTGCCAAATTAGTCGAAAATTGGAGGACTTTCCGGAGGTGGTGTAACGATGAAATTAGGAACGGAATCTTCCGGATCCAACCTTCAAGAGCACCATAGTCGAAAACCAAGTAAAGTAGGGCCTTTATAAAGGGCGATTATTTATCTATTAGGAAAAAGAAGTTTCAATACTGGACTCTGTAGCAAAGGAACGCTTTCTGTTGTCAGTGTCGGACTGTTAAGGGCGTATTTGTTTTTCACCATCGTTTAAATTTTTTTTCTGTTTCACGAAAATACAGAATAGAGAAATTGATGGGATAAAATCCGCATTATTTGAATTTGTAATTAGTACGTAAAGTGGTTAATTCGGGTGTGCTATGGAATTGAAACTATATTTGAAATGAATACGTAGGCTTCCACGGGCAGAGTTAGTAATGAACGAACTGCTTCAAGATCCGCAGCGTGTCATGATAAAGTATTTCAAAGGAAAAGTGAATAATAATAGTAAGAGAGGACATGGAAATAGGAGAAGAGATGAAAAGGACTGAAAAGCAGGACAAGGAAAATATGTAAATAAGGGAAACGATGAAAAGAAATAAAAGAAAAAGGAAAGAGACGAGATTCCTTGTTCTTTTTCTTCATTTTGTTTTTGTCTCCTTTCTCTTTCGTCATTTTCTTCCCGTTTTCTTTCACTTCCCTCCACCGTTTCCCCCCTTTTATCTACTTATTTCCCTTCTCCTACATTCCTATTCTCTTTATCTCTTCTCTTTTATTATTTATTCATCTTTTTATATACTTGCGACACGCTCCAAATCCGGCGAAAGTTTGTTTATTAAAAATATATTTTCAGTCCCTATCCGTTTCTAATTTACAAATACAAGTATAAAATTCTTGAATAGGGTTTACAATACCTATCTAAATACGCTCCGCCCGGCCTCAATGCAATTCTAAAGTCACGCGTGTATTCGAGGAGAAAAACTACAAAAGCGCAATTAGTAAGAAATATTGAGGATCTGTGGCAAAATCAAGCTACAATTAGACATACCATTAACGCTTGCATAGACAATATGCCAAAAACAATAAAGGCAATTATGAAAGCCAAAGGAGGCATTACAACTTATAGTTGTGACGATGTCTATAAACAGTTCTGAATAAACCTATGCTTGTACAATACGATTTCTATTATATATTTTAACATAATTGCCATTTTAGCGAGTGGCTCTAACAAGTTGTACAGGCACTGTATTTCCCTTATTCCGCTTAGATATTTTGTTCATCTCTTTTCCATTTCCTTGTTTACTTTTGCCATTACTATTCACTCTTCCTTTTAAATACTTTATCATGATACGGTGCAAATCCGGAACCGGTTCATTTATGAAAGATATGTTTACAAATTATAAGTCAAAATTTCAAAACGTCTAACAGGTTGTCCCCTTGAATGAGACTGTATACGGAAATCCAACGCATATTACATAGAATTTGCATTGAATGAATATTCAAGATATCTTTTAAGGTTAATGGTTGGTTTGTTAAAATCTTATTCTCGTCAAGAGAGTGACTTATTCTACTCGAGAACTCGTTTAGTCCCGCCACATTTCCTTTTTCTCCCACCAAACCTTGATTTTGGATGCAGAAGGACACTTATTTACGATTAACTTATTTAGAAACTAAACTTGAAAGCAGTCATGGCAAATTCCTTCTCCTTTTAATTCTGGTTTTTAATTGAACTCAGTTTTCTTTCTTGTACTACCCACTCGTAAAATAAGTGCAAAAGAAGAAACACAAAATTATTACGTTCAAGCATTTGAAGGCAATAGAGAATCTAGTGATTTTATTTACAATTTCATATTTCATTGGACTTGCATCCGCTCTCTCCTGCGCTTCGTGTTGGAAGCTCGTCAAATAGAAAAATGGGTGAAGTGATTTTGGAAAAGGACGAAGCCCAAGTGCTGAAAACTTTAAACATAGATGAAGATAAACTGAATCACTACATGGACCTGTTCTCGCAGTGGATAGCCAGTCAAAGATATTTACCGCAGAATTTTAGTAAGTAATTGAACTTTTTACTAATATTTTTTTTAGAATTTCAAGTGACTTTTCTAAATAGATGAAATCTGCCGTAAAAAATTCTTGCTATGGGCTAAATTGGATTTCGAAAAGGCAAAGAAAAAATTTAAAAACTTCTGTTATAACCCTTGGACCTATAAGGAATTCTATTCCGACAGAATTTTAACTTTCGAAGACGATATAAGGTCGTCGCTTGATGTAATGTAAGTTCATCTCGTTTGATCACAAATTATATCAGTTCTGAACAAGGTAAACGGTTCTAGTTACGAAATTCCCATGCCAAAATTACCGCCAAAGGGCTATAGGGTTACCGTGGCTAAAGTATATAACACCGACAATCTAAATATCCTAACATTGGCACGTTTTATAACAATATATTGTAAGTCGTTGGTCAATCGAAAAAGAAATCACAATCACTACTAACATCCTCTTTCTCCAGTGGACTATAGAATGCACAAAGATACAATTGTAGCTGGAGAAATAGTAATCGTAGACATGGAATGCATGAAACTGCAAAACTACGCCAAGCTATTCAACGCGACCTATCTGAAACTAATAAAATTCTTCGCATTGAGTTGCCCTTTTATGCTGAAGAATATCTTCGCCGTTAACTGCCATCCCCTTTTAGAGAAAGGAATTATGCTGGCCCGATCAGTTTTGCCCCAAAAACTGGCGGAGAGGGTAAATTTGCTGCTATACCATTACGTAAATCATCCAATGTAGATTTGGAATGTTGCAGATAACGACTCTGGCTAATCCTAAGGATTTGTATCAGCACATTCCCCCGGAATGCTTACCAACCGAGTACGGTGGTCATGACAAGTCGATTGAACATTTTCAAGATTTACTGAGGAAATTTTGGATGTCCCAAAAGGGTTTCTTCGAGGAACTTGATAGATGCAAACCGACTGGGCCTATTCCCGAAGAATTCAAGCGCCACGAAGATGAATTCGGTGTTGACGGTAGCTTCAGGAAGTTGAATTTAGATTAATCTATGAAGTGTCACTGTTTTGATTAGAAATAATTTAACGCAATCGAACACGTTTATTTTTAATTTCTTCAGGGAAGCTATAATTTGTCTAGGTTATTACAATTATAGATGTCTAATAAATAGCATAAATTTTCTTACATGTATTGTGTGAATCTGGTAACACAAGCTTTTGATAAGTCACTTTATAACTTACAAAACGTAGTATATGACATCTGATTAAAGTATAAATAGTGTTTTATTCGATTTAAAGTGGATAATTTTGCGCCAAATTAGTCGAAAATTGAAGGACTTTCCGGAGGTGGTGTAACGATGAAATTAGGAACCGAATCTTCCGGATCCAACCCTTAACAGCACCATAGTCGAAAACCAAGTAAAGTAGGGCCTTTATAAAGGGCGATTATTTATCTATTGGGAAAAAGATGTTTCATAACTGGACTCTGAAGCAAAGGAACGCTTCCTGTTGTCAAACAGTATTTGTCAGTGTCGGACTGTTAAGGGCGTATTCGTTTTTCACCATCGTTTAAATTTCTTTTTCTGTTTCATGTAAATAGAGAATAAAGAAATTGATGGGATAAAATCCGCATTATTTGAATTTGTAATTAGTACGTAAAGTGGTTAATTCGGGTGTGCTATGGAATTGAAACTATATTTGAAATGAATACGTAGGCTTCCACGGGCAGAGTTAGTAATGAACGAACTGCTTCAAGATCCGCAGCGTGTCATGATAAAGTATTTCAAAGGAAGAGTGAATAATAATAGTAAGAGAGGACATGGAAATAGGAGAAGAGATGAAAAGGACTGAAAAGCAGGACAAGGAAAATAAGTAAATAAAAGAAACGATGAACAGAAATAAAAGAAAAAGGAAAGAGACGAGATACCTTGTTCTTTTTCTTCATTTTGTTTTTGTCCCCCTTTCTCTTTTCTCTTTTCCTTTCCATTTTCTTTCGTTTCCCTCCACCGTTTCCCCCCTTTTATTTACTTATTTCCCTTCTCCTACATTCCTATTCTCTTTATCTCTTTTATTTTATTATTTATTCTTCTTTTTATATACTTGCGATACGCTCCAAATCCGGCGAAAGTTTGTTTATTAAAAATATATTTTCAGTCCCTATCCATTTATAATTTACAAATACAAGTATAAAATTCATGAATATGGTTTACAATACCTATCTAAATACACTCCGCCCGGCCTCAATGCAATTCTAAGGTCACGCGTGTATTCGAGGAGAAACACGACAAAAGCGCGAGTAGTAAGGAACATTGAGGATGTGGCAAATTGACGCTACAGTTGGATACACGATTAACGCTTGCATAAACAGTATGCCAAAAAGAATAAAGGCAATTATGAAAGCCAAAGGAGGCATTACAAAATATAGTTGTGACGATGTCTATAAACAGTTCTGAATAAACCTATGCTTGTACAATACTATTTCTATTATATTTTTAACAAAATCGCTATTTTAACGAGTGGCCCTAACAAGTTGTACAGGCACTGTATTTCCCTTATTCCGCTTAGATATTTTGTTCATCTCTTTTCCATTTCCTTGTTTACTTTTACCATTACTATTCACTCTTCCTTTTAAATACTTTATCATGATACGGTGCAAATCCGGAACCGGTTCATTTATGAAAGATATGTTTACAAATTATAAGTCAAAATTTCAAAACGTCTAACAAGTAGTCCCCTTGAATGAGACTGTATACGGAAATCCAACGCATATTACATAGAATTTGCATTGAATGAATATTCAAGATATCTTTTAAGGTTAATGGTTGGTTTGTTAAAATCTTATTCTCGTCAAGAGAGTGACTTATTCTACTCGAGAACTCGTTTAGTCCCGCCACATTTTCTTTTTCTCCCACCAAATCTTGATTTTGGATGCAGAAGGACACTTATTTGCGATTAAGTTATTTAGAAACTAAACTTGAAAGCAGTCATGGCAAATTCCTTCTCTTTCTAATTCTGGTTTTTAATTGAACTCAGTTTTCTTTCTTGTACTACCCACTCGTAAAATAAGTGCAAAAGAAGAAACACAAAATTATTACGTTCAAGCATTTGAAGGCAATAGAGAATCTAGTGATATTATTTACAATTTCATATTTCATTCGACTTGCATCCGCTCTCTCCTGCGCTTCGTGTTGGAAGCTCGTGAAATAGAAAAATGGGTGAAGTGATTTTGGAAAAGGACGAAGCCCAAGTGCTGAAAACTTTAAACATAGATGAAGATAAACTGAATCACTACATGGACCTGTTCTCGCAGTGGATAGCCAGTCAAAGATATTTACCACAGAATTTTAGTAAGTAATTGAACCTTTCGCTAATCATTTTTTAGAACTTGAAGTGACTTTCCAAAAATAGATGCAAGCTGCCGTAAAAAATTCTTGCTATGGGCTAAATTGGATTTCGAAAAGGCAAAGAAAAAATTTAAAAACTTCTGTTATAACCCTTGGACCTATAAGGAATTCTATTCCGACAGAATTTTAACTTTCGAAGACGATATAAGGTCGTCGCTTGATGTAATGTAAGTTCATCTCGTTTGATCACAAATTATATCAGTTCTGAACAAGGTCAACGGTTCTAGTTACGAAATTCCCATGCCAAAATTAACGCCAAAGGGCTATAGGGTTACCGTGGCCAAAGTATATAACACCGATAATCTAAATATCCTAACATTGGCACGTTTTATAACAATATATTGTAAGTCGTTGGTCAATCGAAAAAGAAATCACAATCTCTATTAACATCCTCTTTCTCCAGTGGACTATAGAATGCACAAAGATACAATAGTAGCTGGAGAAATAGTAATCGTAGACATGGAATGCATGAAACCGCAAAACTACGCCAAGCTATTCAACGCAACCTATCTGAAACTAATAAAATTCTTCGCATTGAGTTGCCCTTTCATGCTGAAGAATATCTTCGCCGTTAACTGCCATCCACTTTTAGAGAAAGGAATTACTCTGGTCCGATCAGTTTTGCCCCAAAAGCTGGCGGAGAGGGTAAATTTGCTGCTATACCATTACGTAAATCATCCAATGTAGATTTGGAATGTTGCAGATAATGAGTCTGGCTAATCCCAAGGATTTGTATCAGCACATTCCCCAGGAATGCTTACCATCCGAGTACGGTGGTCATGACAAGTCGATCGAACATTTTCAAGATTTACTGAGAAAATTTTGGATGTCCCAAAAGGGTTTCTTCGAGGAACTTGATAGATGCAAACCGACTGGGCCTATTCCCGAAGAATTCAAGTATCACGAAGATGAATTCGGTGTTGACGGTAGCTTCAGGAAGTTGAATTTAGATTAGGTCATTCATTTGATTTTATCAAATTTGTTTAAGGTTATTGCGATTATATATAAAATCTTATTAACATATTCAAGGCATTTTGCAAAACCTGCCCAGTACCGTTCCAATTTTCCTTTACGCTAGAAGCTGCCTAAAAATTTTGCTAAGCGGAATGTTAAGGTTTGTTTCAATCTTCCTTAAGAAAAGAACAACATTACGAGGTTTCTTATCTGAGAAGACCAAAATAAAAAGTCAAAAAGATTGAACGTAGATGACGGCAAATTAGGCTAGCACATTAACTGAGATCGCGAGCCAAAAACATCTACCGCAAGACTGCAGTAAGTGATATCTTCTTTAATTACCAACTCGTTTCATACGGGGGTACCTCTTCCAATGGGCTTGAGCTGTCGCTAAGAAGATTTAAATTGGCCCAAATTAGATTTTGTCAAGGCCAAGGAAATTTCACTACATTTCCATAACTCAGGCTAGGTCCTATTTCGAAAGACTTTTAAGACTTGGACTTATATTCCGAAAAAATTAATAGACGCAAAAGAGATTAAGGGGTGGAAAAAATTACAGTCAAAATTGAAGAATCATTAAAATCATTAATATTTTGTTAAAAAACAAATATAAATAGAAAAGTTAAAATGAAATATTGCACATATTTCAAGAGATGTGCGAAAGGTTAGGAAAATTACAAATATATTAAAAAAAAAGCTTATAACAATAAAAATATGCAGGTATCCTGCAAAAATAATACAATTACAAGGTTACGAATATTATACAAAAAGGAAATATTTTGCAAACAAAATATTAAAATTTTAAAAATACATAACACATGGGCTGAAAAGTCCCGGGCCTAACAAAGAAAACACGGTTTTTTTGGTTCAAAATTAGCTTTATTCATCAACGTAATCTCCATCAAGAGCAACGCATTCATTCCAGCGCCGCTCTAACATTTCAATACCACTTTTGTAGAACGATATATCTTTTGCCTCAAAATAGGCCTCAGTTTCAGCGATAACCTCTTCATTCGTGCGAAATTTCTTACCGGCGAGCATTTTTTTGAGGTCCACGAACAGCCAGTAGTCGCTGGGAGCCAAATCTGGCGAATACGGTGGGAATTTGAATATGGGACACTAGTCCTGCAACAATAAAAACTTTAATATGGAGAGTTGTGTGTGTCAAATTCCTGGCACTTCTCAAAGAATTTCATGCAGACTTCGTTAAAAAAAAATAACTTGCTGATTATAATATCTTCGTACATCCTAGAAATCTCACTGTGTACCCATAAGAATAAACACAAATTATTCTTTGAAAATAATCCTATACATAAGTACAACATAACAAATTTAAATGTACATCTGCCAAATCACAGGGTAACTTTAACAGTAGTATATGTATATGTATTATATGTATGGGTATAAAAATTTATAATAATCTACCTGCTGCTTTGCGGGAAATATCTATTTATGAATTTAAAACCTGCCTTAAGGAAAAATTAATAAATTCTCCATGTTACACATTAGACAATTTTCTTTTTTTGTAATTATATCTTTGTTTGTTAGATATAGATAGTGTATGTATTTTTTTTAGTCAACAGGATGAATAAATTATTATTATTACTATGATATTTCTATCTTTTCTCTCTGGAAATTATTTTTTTGAATCAGTTTTACAAAATACTGGAATTCTTTTTATTATTATTTTTATTATATTTGTTGAATATTTTTTACTTTCACAAAATATTGTTTATTTTTCCAACCTTATTATTTCCTTATACAAAGTATTTGTAATATTAAATTATTTATTTTTCTATATATTGCAATTGTTATAATTTCTTATCTTTCCGCAAGATATCGATTTTTCTTTTATTTTCGCAAAACTTTTATAATTTTTGCATTATTTCCACACATGGGTTGAAAAGTCCCGGGCCTAACACATAGGTGACGCTGGTTTTATTGCAGTCACCTTTCCCTCAGTTAGTACTAACTTTCAAAAGACAGCTGTTAAAATTTCATGATATTCTATTCATTAGTTTGTGAGTTATTGTGCTAAGAGTCACGCTACTTTTCTTATTTTCAAAACAATGGATCAAAAACAATTTCGTGTTGTAATTTTACACTGCTTCTTGATGGAAAAAAATACCGTTCAAGCGAAGCAATAGCTTGAAAAGTGTTATGGGGACTCCGCTTCACCAGAAACAACAATAAAACGTTGGTTTGCCGACTTCAAACGTGGTCGTAGAGACACCGATGATTCAGAACGCAGTGGACGTCCAAATGAGGCGGTAACACCAGAAAACATAAAAAAAATCCACAAAATCGTTTTGAATGATCGAAAAGTGAAGTTGCGTGAGTTAGCTGACATCGTAAAGATATTAAAAGAACGTATTGGCTTTATATTGCATGAGCGTTTGACTACGAGAAAGCTCTATTCAAAGTGGGTGCCGTGTTTGCTCACTGTTGACCAAAAACAAGAACGTGTTGATGATTCTGAGCAGTGTTTGGCCATGTTTAAACGTAACAAACCGGAATTTTTGCGTCAATGTGTGACAATGGATGAAACATGGATCCATCATTTCACTCCGGAATCAAAACGATCGTCATCTGAGTGGACAGCAACTGGTGAACCTCGTCCAAAGCGCCCGAAAGCCCAACAATCGGCTGGAAAGGTTACGGCCTCGGTATTTTAGGATGTGCGTGGTGTAATATTCATCGACTATCTTGAGAAAGGAAATACCATCAATAGTGAATATTATATAGCGTTATTGGAGCGTTTGAAAGCCGAAATTGCAAAGAAACGACCGCATATGGCAAAGAAAAAAAAATGTTTCATCAAGACAACGCACCGTGTCACAAGTCAATCAAAACAATGGCAAAACTACATGAATTAAACTTCGAATTGCTCCCACATCCACCGTATCCGCCAGATTTGGCTCCCAGCGACTACTGGCTGTTCGCAGACCTCAAAAAAATGCTCGCCGGTAAGAAATTTCGCACGAATGAAGAGGTTATCGCTGAAACTGAGGCCTATTTTGAGGCAAAAGATAAATCGTTCTACAAAAGTGGTATTGAAATGTTAGAGCGGCGCTGGAATGATTGCGTTGCTCTTGATGGAGATTACGTCGCTGAATAAAGCTAATTTTGAACCAAAAAAACCGTGTTTTCTTTGTTAGGCCCGGGACTTTTCGGCCCATGTGTTATATACATATTGTTGAGCACTATTGTATATTGAATTCCTTTGTTCCTGTGTTATTGTACAGCTTGTTAGCTAAATAAACTATCTATCAAGTTGAAATCTCCCAAAGGAAATTTCTTGAACTACTTCTATGGAAAAAAGTTATAGATGGTAAAGGTCAGGAATATATAAATGTTTTCTATTAAAAATTAAAGATTCTTCTGTAGATTCTTTGTTGGGTCGCCAAATATGTGCCGGAAATTTTAATATTTTTCATATTTCTCTAACACCTATTTCATAAACTTTATATGAAACGAATTTTCCTGATTTCCCATAGCGAGAACGATCGTAAAACACATTAAAATCTTGTTCTCGTTAAAACGAAATAGTTCATAGCTACGAAGTCCGACATAAACCGTAATTTATTCCATTCGAAAACTTGTTTCTTCCCATCGTAAAATATTCCTCCCACTAACCTCGTTTTTTAGGCACATGGTAACACTAATTTGCGATTAATTTACTCAGAAACACGATAAAATTTGTAAGCTATTAAAGTAAAGTCTCTCTTCTTTCCAATCAATTTTATTGTCTACAATTATCAAATAGTAAATTACGCGTAAGAAAGAGACAAAGTAATCACAGTGCTTATACTCAGTGCAACGTCGTAGTTCATAGAACATACTCAAGCTTCTTTCATGCAGAAAAATGAGTGAACTACTTTTGGAAACGAACGAAAGCCAAGTACTGGAAACGTTGAATATAGACGAGGGTAAGCTGAATCATTACATGGATTTGTTTTCGCAATGGATAGCCAGTCAGAGATATCTACCACAGAATTTCAGTAAGTCATTTAACCTTTTGCTAATCAATTTTTAGAATTTAGAGTATACACAACGAAGATCAACTATCTGAGCTATTTACATAGCCATCGTTGAAATAACGTAAGCGGTATCTGAAAAAAATACGAGGTATAAGGGGTTTTTCGCAGAGCTATCTAAGTAAAGCATTTGACGGCGTAGATTATAAGATTCTACTTGAGAGGGATGGTACATACCCTACTAAAATCTTATTTAATAAATAGTATACAGTGTGTGCAAGTAAATTCTAACTGAGAAAGATACCAATAACGTTAGCTACAGAATCAGAAAGGCATATTGCAAGTTTCGCTATTAAGAGCACTCCTGTTTGCGTTATATATGAACGATCTACCAGAAATAACGCAATATTTTATTTCTTTGCACGCCGATGACACGTGAATGTTTTGTTAAAGTAAAGAACGGTGATGCGTTGGAAGGTGAAATTGTTGCTCTCGCGAAAATAATCTAGAGCCTAACATATACAAAACAAATATAGTGAAGTTCCCAAGTTCTCAACTAATAACGTAAAGTTTCATGCCCCAACCCTCACCTACTTCGAATTGGTTATCTGATTAATTTTTTTTTACATTTTAGTTAACTTTCGTTTGTAGACCATATCTACATAATATCAAGTTTGTATCTATTATTATTGTGCTGTGGCTAATTCTTGAATGGTGAGTGTTCTGAGTTTCGTGAAGTCGATGCTCCACATTGATATATAACACATAGGCTGAAAAGTCCCGGGCCTAACACATAGATGACGCTAGTTTTATTGCAGTTACCTTTCTCTCAGTTAGTACTAACCTTCAAAAGACAGCTGTTAAAATTTCATGATATTCTATTCATTAGTTTGTGAGTTATTGTGCTAAGAGTCACGCTACTTTTGTTATTTTCAAAACAATGGA
The DNA here is from genome assembly GCA_023509865.1 of Trypoxylus dichotomus. Lineage (NCBI taxonomy): Eukaryota > Metazoa > Arthropoda > Insecta > Coleoptera > Scarabaeidae > Trypoxylus > Trypoxylus dichotomus. The sequence goes on along the minus strand of CM042082.1, from coordinate 30,738,003 downwards.
TCAAAAACAATTTCGTGTTTTAATTTTACACTGCTTCTTGATGGGAAAAAAATACCGTTCAAGAGAAGCAATGGCTTGAAAAGTGTTATGGGGACTCCGCTCCATCAGAAACAACAATAAGACGTTGGTTTGCTGATTTCAAACGTGGTCGTAGAGACACCGATGATGCAGAACGCAGTGGACGTCCAAATGAGGCGGTAACACCAGAAAACATCAAATAAATCCACAAAATCGTTTTGAATGATCGAAAGGTGAAGTTGCGTGCGTTAGCTGACATCGTAAAGATATCAAAAGAACGTATTGGCTTTATATTGCATGAGCATTTGACTATGAGAAAGCTCTGTTCAAAGTGGGTGCCGCGTTCGCTCACTGTTGACCAAAAACAAGAACGTGTTGATGATTCTGAGCAGCGCTTGGGCCATGTTTAAACGTAACAAACCGGAATTTTTGCGTCGATATGTGACAATGGATGAAACATGAATCCATCACTTCACTCCGGAATCAAAACGATCGTCATCTGAGTGGACAGCAACTGGTGACCCTCGTCCAAAGCGCCCGAAAGCACAACAATCGGCTGAAGAGGTTATGGCCTCGGTATTTTAGGATGTGCGTGGTGTAATATTCATCGACTACCTTGAGAAAGGAAATACCATCAACAGTGAATATTATATACCGTTATTGGAGCGTTTGAAGGCCGAAATTGCAAAGAAACGACCGCATATGGCAAAGAAAAAAATGTTGTTTCCTCAAGACAAAGCACCGTGTCGCAACTCGATCAAAACAATGGCAAAACTACATGAATTGAACTTCAAATTGCTCCCATTCGCCAGATTTGGCTCCCAGCGACTACTGGCTCGTCGCAGACCTCAAAATGCTCGCCGGTAAGAAATTTCGCACGAATGAAGAGCTTATCGCTGAAACTGAGGCCTATTTTGAGGCAAAAGATAAATCGTTCTACAAAAGTGGTATTGAAATGTTAGAGCGGCGCTGGAATGATTGCGTTGATGGAGATTACGTTGATGAATAAAGCTAATTTTGAACAAAAAAAACCGTGTTTTCTTTGTTAGGCCCGGGACTTTTCAGCCCATGTGCTAGATTGCTGCACACATGTGGATCGCTTTAGTTTTTCACATTTTCCAGTTTACTGCAAGCTCGACAAAATATTCTGTCGCCATGTTTTACCAGTTCAGAATAGGGCTTAATCCATAAAGAAACTTTGTTCGCTATACTCATTGTATATACACACGCATAGTATTTAAAAACGTAACACAATTACATGCTGTTTCGCTCAAAGATATTCAATGAATGAATAGTTTATTTGGGAATTAATAATAATAAAACGTATTTACCACATCCATTCTGCTAGGCGAAATTAAACACGTGCAGTTCTTGGAAAAAAGTATAAGAGAAACCAATGTAAAAGATTTATAGTTCTGAGAATTGTCCGTTGTCGATCATCATTAGGAATTACTAGGAATTTTTCCTAATAGAAAGGATAAGAAAAAGCCTAAATATGCAATATATGCAACTTTTGCAAAAATATGCATAGAAATACCTAAATATGCAATATATGCAATCACTAATTTCCAGTAATTAACTTCAATCAGTGTAATACGTCTACATATAGACTATAATTAAATGCAAAAAATAAAATAGATGCGCTTTGTATATAATCCGGTCTCTAGTCATAACTATAATATTCGAGAGTGCCTAAAAGAGACTCTTCGTATGCCGCAAACAACATATGCATGTATACGTAAGGGTGTAGTATAAATAAAAATAATATAGAGTAAAAGATTTTAAAAAATATTTAAAAGAAACGCTGAACCAAAAAATGTTGGTATATGTAACACAAATGGGTTTCTTTATCTGTATAATTGAATTGTAGATATTTGCTTTTTGAATTGTCATTAATGTAAATAGATGAAACATGTCGAAAAAAATTCCTGTTATGGGCTAAATTGGATTTCGAAAAGGCAAAGAAGAAATTCAAGAACTTCTGTTATAATCCTTGGACCTACAAGGAATTCTATACCGACAGAATTCTAACTTTCGAAGACGATATAAAGTGGTCGCTTGAAACTATGTAAGTTCATCTTTTTTAATTATTTTAACTATATCAGTGTTGGACAACGTAAACGGTATTTCAGTTACGAAATTCCAATGCAGAAATTAACCCCGAAAGGCTACAGGGTTACCATCGCTAAAATATACAACGCTGATAATCTGAACATCCTAACAATATCGCGTTTTCTAACAATGTATTGTAAGTTGCGAGTCAATAAAAAAAAAATCACTATCTGTTAACATCTTCTTTCTCTAGTGGACTATAGAATTCACAAGGATACAATAGTCGCCGGAGAAATACTAATTTTAGACATGGAACAGATGAAACCCCATCACTACGGCAAGCTGTTCAACACAGTCTATCTCAAACTAATTAAATTCTGTGTATTCAGCTGTCCTTTCATGCTTAAGAATATCTTCGCAATCAACTGTCATCCCTTCTTGGAGAAAGGAATTAGCTTGATCCGATCAGTTTTACCCCAGAAAATCGCAGAGAGGGTAAAATTGTTTCGATACCGTTACGTGAATCATGAGATGTACATTTCGAACGTTGTAGATAATGGCTCTCGGCAATCCGAAGGATGTGTATCAGCACGTCCCTCCGGAATGTTTACCAATAGAATACGGCGGCTATGGGAAATCAATTGAATATTATCAAGATCTATGGAAGGAGTTTTGGTTGTCCCAAAAAGATTTCTTCGAAGAACTTGATAGGTGCAAACCGGTTGGGCCGATTCCCGAAGAATTTACGTCTTACGAGAATGAATTCGGTGTTGAGGGTAGCTTTAGGAAGTTGAATTTAGATTAGAAAGTTCGTGTGTAACGTATCAGCGTTAAGATTAAAGGTATTCTATTATATCTGGACTTGTTTGAAATTACGGAAAAAGCACTAGGAATTATATTTCTCGAAAAGACAAAGAATAAGGAAATGGAATTATTTTGCAAAAACTGAAGAATTACGAAAGAAAAGTTCATTGTCTCGTAAATAAAGTGGTTCTAAAAGAAAATAAGAAAATTTTGTAAAACATAAAAGTTTCAAAGAAAAATAAAATAAAAATGAAAAGTTGCTGATTTTGAAAAAAATAATAACAGAAATCATTTACAAAATTTTGAAAGGAGGGGGAGAGAGGGGAATGCATGGGATTGCATGGGAATGCAAAAATTAAAAAGATAAATAGATTTTGCAAGAAACCAAATACAAATTGCAAAAATTTTGCTAACAGGAAGAAGATTACAATATTTAACGAAATTACAAACATTCAAAAAATCATATATAGATAAACAATTACAAATACATCGTATATAAAAAAAGGTAAAAACTATCAGCAATCTTTTGTAAAAGCAAAACGTAAGCAACAACAGTAAAATTGTAAAAAGAATAAAAACCAGAAATATTTAGCAAAAAAAAATTGAATTCACGAATATTTAGCAAATAAAGACCAAAAACATTTTGGTTCAAAATTAGCTTTATTCATCAACGTAATCTCCATCAAGAGCAACGCAATCATTCCAGCGCCGCTCTAACATTTCAATACCACTTTTGTAGAACGATTTATCTTTTGCCTCAAAATAGGCCTCAGTTTCAGCGATAACCTCTTCATTCGTGCGAAATTTCTTACCGGCGAGGATTTTTTTGAGGTCTGCGAACAGCCAGTAGTCGCTGGGAGCCAAATCTGGCGAATACGGTGGATGTGTTAGCAATTCGAAGCTCAAACGCTCCAATAACGCTATATAATATTCACTGTTGACGGTATTTCCTTTCCCAAGATAGTCGATGAATATTACACCAAGCACATCCCAAAATACCGAGGCCATAACCTTTCCAGCCGATTGTTGTGCTTTCGGGCGCTTTGGACGTGGTTCACCAGTTGCTGTCCACTCAGATGACGATCGTTTTGATTCCGGAGTGAAGTGATGGATCCATGTTTCATCCATTGTCACATATCGACGCAAAAATTCCGGTTTGTTACGTTTAAACATGGCCAAACACTGCTCAGAATCATCAACACGTTCTTGTTTTTAAACAGAGCTTTCTTATAGTCAAATGCTCATGCAATATAAAGCCAGTACGTTCTTTTGATATCTTTACGATGTCAGCTAACTCACGCAACTTCACTTTTCGATCATTCAAAACTATTTTGTGGATTTTTTTGATGTTTCCTGGTGTTACCGCCTCATTTGGACGTCCACTGCGTTCTGCATCATCGGTGTCTCTACGACCACGTTTGAAGTCGGCAAACCAACGTTTTACTGTTGTTTCTGATGGAGCGGAGTTCCCATGACACTTTTCAAGCCATTGCTTCGCTTGAACGGTATTTTTTTCCCATCAAGAAGCAGTGTAAAATTAAAACACGAAATTGTTTTTGATCCATTGTTTTTTGAAAATAACAAAAGTAGCGTGACTCTTAGCACAATAACTCACAAACTAATGAATAGAATATCATGAAATTTTAACAGCTGTCTTTTGAAGGTTAGTACTAACTGAGAGAAAGGTGACTGCAATAAAACTAGCGTCATCTATGTGTTAGGCCCGGGACTTTTCAGCCCATGTGTTATATCTAATACGTATAGGGTAAGGGTAATGGAAGTAATTACTTACGATGCTATCAAAGCGACACATTTTGCCGCATTATATTACTTGTTGAGCCAATGGTACACTGTTCTAGGCACCACCCACCGTAGCATTTACAGTGACTCACAGTGAAAATGATGCAGTTGTATATAATTCGGTAAGACGCTGGAAATATTAGGAAGTAAGTAATGGTCTTCTAGGGCTGTGTTTCTGCTGCTAGTGTTGGAATCTTTCACTTAATCATCTTGGATTTGGTTCAAGGTTATCCGAATACTATCTCTAATCATACAGAAGACGACTAATTGGCAGAAGAAGACTAATGTAGACCGTATTCACTTCTTTGAAAATATGTGAAGGTGTAAAAACTATTGCTGAATCCTCTAATTTTAAAATATTAAGTTATTTCACCATGATAGATAATTTTCCTACAATCTTCAGGTGCATATGCATCTTGATGACTTCGATTTTTCACAAAATACATAACGGGTATCCCTTCGAAATTTCGTCGAAATTTCTCTCATCTTGGATTTAGGTTAAGCCTGATCGAATGCTGTATGGCATGCATTTCAGACGCTCCTGTTCAATTCAACTCATAACAGCTCGATGGGGTTTAGATCAGGGATTTGCGGCGGCCATGTCATTGTCAATGTAAAGTGCCATTATATTGTTCTTCATTTAAGAAATCTTTACATATCATGACTGAGTGGTTGTGCTCGTTGTCCTGCATGAATACAAAATTTTCGCCGATTAGACGTTGTCCCGATGGTATTAGATTATCTTGAAGTATTTATAAACAACCTTTTTTTCGCAAAATATCTTCGATTCGTTTGAAGTCTGTTGTACCAGCCTAGGAAAAACAAACCCGAGTAAGCACAGAACTTCTTTCTTTCTCGAGAGTTGGCACTACACAATCCTGCAACATCCTTTGGCCTTTCGCTCTTCTTATCGCCTGTTCGATAAGTTACTGTTCTTTTTCATAAATATCGTTACGTACGCGTCTAATTCTCTACACGAATTTACGTTTTCAAGAAGTTTAAGATTTTTTAAATCAATTTTATGTCCGAATTTTACCATATGCTCTGCTAAGCTTGATAATTCTGATTTATCGAAACGATAGTGTCTAATATGTTCTTTGAACCTCGTTTCGATACTCTTTTTTGTCTGTCCAATATAAACTTTATCACAATCATTGCATGCGATTTGGTAAGTTCCAAGTTTTCATCATCTCCGGTTTATCTTTGGGATTGCCTAAGAGATTCTTTAACTTGTTTTTGATATAAAAGACACGTTCATATTTAGCCGTCGGACAATTTTACTTAACCCTTTCACTGTTGGGTGGAAAGAAAGTGTTATGAATTTCTTATTACCAGTGCTTGTTGATGTCAAGTTCGTGGAACACACACATACGAGCGACAAGACCACCCAAGAGATTGTATATAGTCATATGTAGTAATAATGTGCATGTGTGATACAGTTTTTTACATTCAGTCGGTAACACGGTTCACAATGGGAGTCCACTTGTTCCCGAAACGCTGCGTTCCGAATAATTAATTAATTTGTGTGGAGTGATGTTTACTGTTATACCTCTAAATTATAGAACCACAAAGTCCTTGCTATCGTTATAGCATAAATTATAATTACTATTTTGTCGTTTCAATTTCCTACCACTTCATTATATTCAATATGGCAGCTGACTAGCTTCACTTCATTTTGAAGCTCAAAAAATAAGACCACAAGACTATCTTGTCCGCTCCGTTATTCTAAAGCGGGAAGCTGCGCAGATATCGTTTGACTGTCCGGTTTGAAAAGTGTTCCGCTGTACTTCTAATAGTTGATCGTCCTAATTGATCGTGTATATGGAAATTTAGCACCTATTACGTAAGTGAACCTTCAACGGTTTCGTTTAGCGAAAATAATTTTGAGAGAAGGTAAAATCTTGTTCATAGATTCAAAATATGCAGACCGATATTTGTTCGTTAAACTTTGTTCGAAAACTCGTTTTATTCCGATCATAAGTTCTTCCTCCCACCAACCTTTTTTTTTGGATGCAGAACGACGCTAATTTGCGATTCATTTATCACAATTTTTTTTCTGAAGATTGTTCTTGATTGAAGTCAATTTGCTTGCTTACAATTATCTATTAATAAAACAAGTATAAAAATCATAAAATTACTACATTCAAGGATCTAAACACGAGGAAGGAACTAGTGCTTAACGTCATATCGTATTTCATTGGATTTAAGCTAGTTCCTTTCTACATTCTGTGCTGGAACTACCTCAAACAGAAAAATGAGTGAAGTGGTTTTGGAAGATGACGAAACACAAGTGCTGAAAACGTTGGATATAGACGCAGAAAAATTGAGCCACTACATGAACTTGTTCTCGCAATGGATAGCTACTCAAAGATATTTACCGCAGAATTTTAGTAAGTCATTTAAACTTTTGCTAATGCCATTTTACCATTTTAAGTGGATTTGGTTATATAGGTGAAAGCTGTAGAAAAAAATTCCTGTTATGGGCGAAATTGGATTTCGAAAAAGCAAAAAAGAAATTTAAGAATTTCTGTTACAACCCTTCGATGTATAAGGAATTCTATTGCAACAGAATTTCAACATTCGAGGACGATGTAAGATTATCCCATGAAATGTTGTAAGTCTATCTTTTTTGATCATAAATTATATGAGCTTTCGACAAAGTAAACGGTTTTAGTTACATAACTCCAATTCAGAAATTAACCCCAAAGAGTTATAAGGTTACCTTGGGTAAAGTACGATGCGCCGATAATCTGGATATCTTACCATTGGCACGTTTTACGACAATGTTCTGTAAGTTGTTTGCCAGTCAAAGAACAATTCACTATCTATAAACATCTTTCCTTCCCTAGTCGAGTATACAGTTCATAAAGGTGCAATAGTCGCCGGGGAAATATTCATTTTAGACCTGGAACACATGAAACCGCATCACTACACCAAGCTGTTCAACGCAACCTACCTCAAACTAGTGAAATTCTGTATCCTGAGCTGTCCGTCCATCCTGAAGAATATATTCGTTGTTAACTGCCATCCGATTTTGGAGAAAGGAATTAACTTGATCCGATCAGTTTTGCCCCAAAAACTTGCAGAAAGGGTAAATTTGCTTCGATACCTTTACGTAAATCGTCAAATATGGATTTCGAACGTTATAGATAAGAATCCTCGGGAGCCCTCACGATTTGCATGAGCACGTCCCGCTGGAGTGTTTACCGAGTGACTACGGTGGCGACGAAGAGTCATTTGACCATTCTCAAGAGGTATGGAAGAAATTTTGGTTGTCCCAAAAGGATTTCGTCGAAGAACTTTACAGATTTAAACCGATCGGGCCTATTCCCGAGGAATTTCTGTCGTATGATAATGAGTTCGGTGTTGACGGTAGCTTTAGGAAGTTAAATTTAGATTAATCCGTTAGAGTGTGATTTTTTAGCGTTTATATTAAATATATTCTACTGTATCACAACCTGTTTGCTAGTTTTTGCTTTCTTCAAGGAGACTCCAACTCATTTAGGTTACTGCAAAATACTCGTGGACATATAAAAAAGTCATATACATACATATCTCGTATATATCTGCTCAGTGTCGTCTGAACTTTCCATTGCGCTTGAAGCCGATTTAAAATTTCCCTAAACTGAATATTAGAGTTTGTTTTAATCTTGAAAAGAATATATATAAAACATGACAGGATTTTTTCTGGAAAAAGATCAGGACAAAGTGTACGCGAATTTAAACATGGACAAGGATAAATTGGATCACTACATGACCTTGTTCTCCCAATGGATTACTAGCCAAAAACATCTGCCGCAAAACTTTAGTAAGTGATTTGTTATTTTAATCATCATCTTGTTCCTCTTGCAAAATAAACTCCCCCAATAGGCGAGAGTTGTCGTGAAAAATTTTTAGTATGGGCAAAATTAGATTTTGAAAAGACCAAGAAGAAATTCCAAAAATTCTGCTACAATACCATAACGCATGCTGAGTTTTATTCCGACAGACTGTTAACATTGGAAGACGACATCAAGAAATCGTTGCAATTTATGTAAGTACAAAAACGTTTCGTTCTTTGACATCATTCAAGGTGGATACCGACGTTTCAGTTACGTAATTCCGATGCCCAAGCTAACCCCAAATGGGTGTAGAGTAACGATAGCCAAGATATTCGGCGGTGAGAATTTCGACGTATTGGTCATGATTCGTTCTGTGACATTGTATAGTAAGTTGTGCAATTTGCGAATTAGTCACTTAGAAATTACAAATTTAACAATAAATAAAAATCAAACGATTAAAAATGTGTTGCACTCATAACTTTTCTTGCACCCCCTTGACGACCCAACAATGAACTTACGTCGTTAAGTAATATAAAGCATCCCCCATGCAATAATTTGGGGTATATCAAAATCAAAGGCTTCATATTATAAGCTTACATAAAAAATGTTTTTCACTTAGAACGATTTTTTTAATTAATTCGGCAATTCAAAATTTCACGTCTCCAGTGGGACTCGAACCTGCGACTCCTGTTCGTCGGAAATGTGTAAAATTTGTAATTCATAATTTAATTAAAACGCCGTGTAGAGAAACCAATGAAAACTGTAATCGTCAACTGGATTAATTTTAAATGTTTTTCATATTTTAATTAATATCATAAAGTATCGTAAATATATATTAGAATTATTGCGAATTCTTCTTCGCTTAATAATCCTTCCTTGCCATTTCCACGAAAATTTCCGTTTCTTTTAGTGGACTTTAGAATTCATAAAGACATCACGGTTTCCGGAGAGATATGCCTCTTGGACATGGAAGCTCTGAAACCTCACCATTACGCCAAACTCTTCAATCCAACGTATCTCAAATTCGTCAGGTTGGCACTGATAAACTACCCATTCCTCGTGAAGAATCTCTTCATAGCCAATTGCCATCCTCTCTTGGAAAAGGGGATCGGCTTAGTCAAAACCGTTATGCCTAAGAAAATTGTGGACAGAGTAAGTTTCTTTCGATACCACTACACGATTTCATTTTGAACGTTTCAGATGATAATTCTCAGCAATCCCAAAGATTTGGAGAAATATATTCCTAAGGAGTGCCTTCCGGAAGACTATGGTGGTTCCGAACGATCGTTGGTATCCTTTCGAAGATCGTGGGAGGAATTCTTGTTGGACCAGAAAGATTTGTACGAGGAACTCGATAGGTGCAAGCCTTCTGGGAGTGTGCCGGAAGAATTTAAGGTTTACGAAGACGAATATGGTGCTGATGGTAGTTTTAGGAAGTTAAATATAGATTAATAGTTAATTATGCTGGTTTTTCTTTTTTATTAAATTGGTAATCTAAATAATTTTTTGTTTAATTTATTTTCAACGTGTCAAGGTTTCCTAACATTAAAGAGATATGTAAACCGCTTGGACGTATTCCCAAGGAGTTTGTATCATACGAAAATGAGTTCGGTGTTGACGGTAGCTTAAGGAAGTTGAATTTATATTAGTTAATTTGTTTGTAAAGTTTCAGTCTTTATATTAAATATATTTTATCTTATTAAAACCTGTTTATTTATAATTGCTTGTTTCAAGGAGATTTCAACTCGTTCAGGTCACTGCAATGCGATACACACATACAAAATATTCCATTGACATATTTATAACGAATCTGCTCAGTATCATCTGAACTTTCTACCGCGTCAGAAGCTGCTTTAAAGTCTCGCTAAACAGAATATTACAGTTTGTTTTAATATCAAAAGAAGTACATATATAAAATATGACGGGTTTTTTTCTGGAAAAAGACCAGAACAAAGTGTACGCGAATTTAAATATGGACAAGGATAAATTGGACCACTACATGAACTTGTTCTCCCAATGGATTGCCAGCCAAAGACATCTACCGCAAAACTTTAGTAAGTGATTTGTTATTTTAATCATCATCTTGTTTCTCTTGCAAATTAAACTCTCCCCATAGGCGAGAGTTGCCGTGAAAAATTTTTAGTATGGGCCAAATTGGATATTGAAAAGACCAAGAAGAAATTCCAAAAATTCTGCTACAATACCATCACGCATGCTGAGTTTTATTCCGACAGACTTTTAACATTGGAAGACGACATAAAAAGATCGTTGCAATTTATGTAAGTATAAAAAGCGTTTCGTTCTTCGACATCATTCACGGTGGATACCAACGTTTCAGTTACGTAATTCCAATGCCTAAGCTAACCCCAAATGGCTGTAGAGTAACGATAGCCAAGATATTTGGGGATGAGAATTTGGACGTATTGGTCTTGTCTCGTTCGGTTATATTGTACAGTAAGTTATAAAATCTGCGAAGTAGTCACTTAGAAACCAGAAATTAAATTAAAGCAAAGAAAATCAAACAGTTACTATATTCAGAAAATTACAAATAATTTTCAAAGAAAAAAAAAGTTATGAATACTTTTACAAAAAAATATTGAAAGATTACAAGAGTTTTTAATCATAAATAAAATCAAGTGATTAAAAATCTGTTGTACTGTTATAATTTCCCTTGCACCCTTTTGACGACCCAACATTGAATGTCGTTAAGTAATATAAAGCATCCCCCATGCAACAACTTGGGGTATATCAAAATCAAAAGTTTCATTTTATAAGTTTCGATAAAAAATGTTTTTCACTTACAACAATTTTTTAATTAATTCGGCAATTCAAAATTTTACGTCTCCTGTGGGACTCGAACCTGCGACTCCTGTTCGTCGAATAAGTGTAAAATTTGTAATTCATCCGTTAATTAAAAAGTCGTTTACAGAAGCCAATGAAAACCTTAATCGTCAACTGAATTAATTTCAAACGTTTCTCATATTTTAATTAATAGTAAAGTATGATGAATACATATTAGAATTATTGCGAATTTGTTCCGTTTAATAATCTTCCCTTGGCATTTCCACGAAAATTTTCGTTTCTTTTAGTGGACTTTAGAACTCATAAAGACGTCACGGTTTCCGGAGACATAGCCGTCTTCGACATGGATGGTCTGAAACCCCACCATTATGCCAAACTCTTCACTCCGACGTACCTCAAATGCAACAGGTTAATATTTATGAACTACCCATTCCTCACGAAAAATCTCTTCATAGTCAATTGCCATCCCCTTTTGGAAAAAGGGATCGGCTTAATCAAATCCGTTATGCCGCAGAAAATTGCGGACAGAGCAAGTTTCCTTCGATACCATTATACGAGTTCATTTTGAACGTTTCAGGTGATAATTCTAAGCAATCCCAAAGATTTGGAGGCATATATTCCTAAGGAGTGCCTTCCGGAAGATTATGGGGGTTCCGAACGATCGTTGGTATCCTTTAGAAGTTCATGGGAGGAATTTTTGTTGGACCAGAAAGATTTTTACGAGGAACTCGATAGATGCAAGCCTTCTGGGAGTGTGCCGGAAGAATTTAAGGTTTACGAAGGCGAATATGGTGCTGATGGTAGTTTTAGAAAGTTAAATATAGATTAATTAGTCATTTATATTTTTTAATAAATTGATTTTATCTAGAGAATTGTGTTATTTTCCACGTTTCATAGCTTTCTAACATTACAAAACACGTTTTTAATTACCAAACGTTAATCGTAGCGATTTTCAAGGTTATGTATTAGAAAAAACCAATTATTTTTAAATGCGAATTGAAAAAATATTACCGACATTTTACTTTTCTGACTTTTTAAACGTATCCATGTCAAATCAGCAACCTATGCATTTTTTTTACCATTTGTTTACCTACACCTCCGCTCCTATCAGCAACTGACAATGTATAGGTATCTTAAGCAATTAAATTGGTCCGCTCAGTTTTACCTCAAAACATTGTGGAGATGGTAAATTTGCTTGGATAGTTTTACGTTAACCATCTCATACAGATCTCGAAAGTTATGGATAATGATTCTCAGCAAACCCAACCATGTCTAGCAGCACGTCCAGCGGGAATGCTTATCAAGTGTTTACGCCGACCATGGAAGATCATTCGACCATTCTCAAGATTAGTGGAAGAAATTTTGGTTCGCCCAGAAAGATTTCGTTGAAGAACTTGAGAGATACAAATCGATCAGGGCTATTCCCGATAAGTTTCTATTAGGCGACAATCAGTGTTGACGGTAGCTTTAGGAAGTTGAATTTAGATTAGTTAATTCGTTTGTAAAGTTTCGGCGTTTATATTAAATATTTTTTGTATTATTAAAACCTGTTTGTTTATTTTTGTATATCTCAAGGATACTGCAATGCATATATGCAAATATAAAGAAATCTATTAACATATTTCTTCTCTATCTGCTCAGTGTCGTCTGAACTTTTCGTCGCGCTAGAAGCTGCTTTAAGGTTTCGTTAAACGGAATATTAAAATTTGATTTAATCTGTAGAGAAATATATAAAACATGACAGGGTTCTTTCTTGATAGAGACCAGAACAAAGTGTACGCGAATTTAAACATGGACAAGGATAAATTGGATCACTACATGATCTTGTTCTCCCAATGAATTGCCAGCCAAAGACATCTACCACAAAACTTTAGTAAGTGATTTGTTATTTTAATCATCATCTTGTTCCTCTTGCAAAATAAACTCCCCCCATAGGCGAGAGTTGCCGTGAAAAATTTTTAGTATGGGCCAAATTGGATTTTGAAAAGGCCAAGAAGAAATTCCAAAAATTCTGCTACAATACCATAACGCATGCTGAGTTTTATTCCGACAGACCGTTAAGATTGGAAGACGACATAAAAGAGTCGTTGCAATTTATGTAAGTACAAAAGCGTTTCGTTCTTTGACATCACTCACGGTGGATACCAACGTTTCAGTTACGTAATTCCGATGCCTAGACTAACCCCGAATGGCTGTAGAGTAACGATGGCCAAGATATTCGGCGAGGAGAATTTCCACATACTCGTCATGACGCGATCATTGACATTGTATCGTAAGTTGTCCAATATGCAAAGTTCTCACTTAGAAACCAGCAATCGCCGAAAGATATTTCACAAACTATTTCCAATCAGGAGTTAACGTTGCTAATGCCAAGAAAATTTTATTATCATCTAAAAACCAATGGAAGTTATTTCAAAATAGTTTAAGTAATATTAGATATTAGAAACATTTACCAAAAAAAAAAGAAAAACCAAATATTTTGCAACAAAAACAATAAAAAATTACAGAAGATTACAATTAACGTTCCGGTTGTCAAAAGGGTGTCAGAAGACCTAAAACTCCCTGATACTTTGAAAAACAAATTTTTTAAATGAAATTTAAACAAAATTAAAGTGTTTTGGAAGAAAAAAATTAAAAATCATAAAAGTTAAACAATTGCAAACACTTTTGGTAAGAAATAAAGCTAAAAATGAAGGATTACAAAAGTTATAAGCAAGCTTCGTCGTTGTGCCGTCAAAGTGGTGTAAAATAATCGAACGATTGACGAAATACAAGAAACCATTTAAATTTTACAAAAGTGAAAATAAAAAAACTAAACGGTACAAGTATTTTTCAAAAGAAAAGGTAAACGAGAAAACCTACACATATTTTGCAACAATTAGAGATATTTTGCGAAAAATAAATTAAAATATACGAATATTTTGCAAATAAAACAGAAGATTTCAAATATTTTCAAAAAGAAATGAGAAAATATGAATACTTTGAAACTATGTTTTTTTGTTTTTGGTGGTGATAAGCAGTTCAACAATATTCTAAACTATTTTACCTTGTCATAACCGCTGAAGACTTAGGTGTTTCATGGCCTCGATGTTACCGTACCCCTTTCCCGTTAATTATTTTCCCAAAGGCGAATGAAGACTCGGGAGCATACCGTAACCCACCCGAAAAGTGCCGCCACTGTATTTGTCGGGTGCTGGCTTCGATCTCACGGCACCATTTTGACAAATTCAAGTGCGGGCTCTCTTACCACCGGACCAGTGATCCAATGATAAATAGTTTGCAAACATAATCATAAATACCTTGCTAAGAAAGGAAAAACCACAAAAATGATGAAATTGTTAATTCACAACAAAAGAAGAACCAAAAGTATAGACTTTTTTGAAAAAATTAAAAATGAGAATTACAAATATTTTGAGGGATAGTTAAAAAAAACTGCAAATAGTTGAATATAGATTTTCATGGGTGTTGTTTACTTTGTAAAAGTGCCTTTAGAAGCCATCTGAAGAAGTTGACAATGAACAGAAACGTCAAGAGTAAGCTGAATAACATCTTAACACCCAGTAGATTATTCTGTACGACACTGCAAGTATACACAGAAAGGTCACGTAAGGGACCATCGAAATTAAGCAGTTTAAGCATTTAAATCAAAATCGCATATATTTTGTTAAGAAAAAAAATAAGAACATTAATTACTTAAAGTGGAAAACAATTTAATAAAAGGTACAAAACCTATAAATATTCAAACCCAAAAAGGGGACATATTTTACGGAGAAGAGTATTTTAAAAATTGCAAGCAACGTTTACTGACAATTCGTTAAAGTGATGCAAAAAAAGAATTAAATAATTGCAATATTCTCAAATTGCAAATATTTTTCAAAGAAAAAAAAAGTGAAGAATTAGGAATATCGTTACAAAAACTATTGAAAATTCATAAATATTGTTATTTTACAACTTACAAATTTAATAATAAATAAAAATCAAATGATTAAAAATATGTTGCAATTTTATAATTCCTCTTGCACTCCTTTGACAACCCAGCAAAGAACTTACGTCCTTAATTAGTTATAATAAATAAATAAACCCCAGGACAGATCAAAATCAATGGCGTCGTTTTATAAGTTCAGAAAAAAAAGTTGTGTACTAACAATGATTTTTTAAATAACTCTGCACTTAAAAATTTCACGTCTTCTGTAGGACTCGAATCTACGACTCCTGATCGCTGGATTAGTATAAAATTTTCAATTTATGATTTATTTAAAAAGTCATTTAGAGAAACAAGTGAAAACTTTATTCGACAACTGGATTAATTTTAAATGTTATTTCAAATTTTAATTAATATCAAAATATCGTGAACATATATTAGAATTGTTGCCAATTGTTTTTCACCTAATAATCTCCGGTAATCATTCGTTGGCATTTCCACGCCGATTTCCGTTTGTTTTAGTGGACTTTAGGATCCATCAAGACATCACGGTTTCCGGAGAGGTAGTCGTCTTCGACTTGGATGGTCTGAAGCCCCAACACTACTCCAAACTCTTCAATCCGACGTATCTCAAATTCGTCAAGTTGGCAGCAATAAACTACCCATTCTTCGTGAAGAATCTCTTCGTACTCAATTGCCATCCTCTTTTGGAAAAGGGGATCGGCTTAGTAAAATCCGTTATGCCTCAGAAAATTGCGGACAGAGTAAGTTTGTTTCGATACAATTATGCGATTTCATTTTGAACGTTTCAGGTGATAATTCTAAGTAATCCCAAAGATTTGGAGAAATATATTCCCAAGGAGTGCCTTCCGGAAGACTATGGCGGTTCGAAACGATCGTTGGTATCCTTTCGAAGATCGTGGGAGGAATTTTGGTTGGACCAGAAGCAACTTTACGAGGAACTCGATAGATCCAAGCCATCTGGGAGTGTGCCGGAAGAATTTAAGGTTTACGGAGGCGAATATGGTGCTGATGGTAGTTTTAGAAAGTTAAATATAGATTAATAATTAATTTTATTATGCTGGTGTTTCTTTTTTATTAAATTGGTAATCTAGATAATTTTTTTTTAATTTATTTTCAACGTGTCAAGGTTTTCTAACATTACAGAGAGATGTAAACCGCTTGGCCCTATTCCCGAGGAGTTTGTATCATACGAAAATGAGTTCGGTGTTGACGGTAGCTTAAGGAAGAATTTAGATTAGTTAATTTGTTTGTAAAGTTTCAGTCTTTATATTAAATATATTTTATCTTATTAAAACCTGTTTATTTGTAATTGCTTGTTTCAAGGAGATTTCAACTCGTTCAGGTCACTGCAATGCATATACACAGATACAAAATATTCCATTCGCATATTTATAACGAATCTGCTCAGTATCATCTGAACTTTCTACCGCGTCAGAAGCTGCCCTAAAGTTTCGCTAAACAGAATATTACAGTTTGTTTTAATATCAAAAGAAATACATATATAAAATATGACGGGTTTTTTTCTGGAAAGAGACCAGAATAAAGTGTACGCGAATTTAAATATGGACAAGGATAAATTGGACCACTACATGAACTTGTTCTCCCAATGGATTGCCAGCCAAAAGCATCTACCGCAAAACTTTAGTAAGTGATTTGTTATTTTAATTATCATCTTGTTTCTCTTGCAAATTAAAATCTCCAAATAGGCGAGAGTTGTCGTGAAAAATTTTTAGTATGGGCCAAATTGGATTTTGAAAAGGCCAAGAAGAAATTCCAAAAATTCTGCTACAATACCATAACGCATGCTGAGTTTTATTCCGACAGACTTTTAACATTGGAAGACGACATAAAAAGATCGTTGCAATTTATGTAAGTACAATAAGCGTTTCGTTCTTTGACATCACTCACGGTGGATACCAACGTTTCAGTTACGTAATTCCAATGCCTAAGCTAACCCCAAATGGCTGTAGAGTAACGATAGCCAAGATATTTGGGGATGAGAATTTCGACGTATTGGTCTTGTCTCGTTCCGTTATATTGTACAGTAAGTTATAAAATCTGCGAAGTAGTCACTTAGAAACCAGAAATTAAAGTAAAGCAAAGAAAATTAAACAATTTCTATATTCAGAAAATTACAAATAATTTTCAAAGAAAAAAAAGTTATGAATACTTTTACAAAAAAATATTGAAAGATTACAAGAGTTTTTAATCATAAATAAAAATCAAGTGATTAAAAATCTGTTGTACTGTTATAATTTCCCTTGCACCCTTTTGACGACCCAACATTGAATGTCGTTAAGTAATATAAAGCATCCCCCATGCAACAATTTGGGGTATATCAAAATCAAAAGTTTCATTTTATAAGTTTCGATAAAAAATGTTTTTCACTTACAACAATTTTTTAATTAATTCGGCAATTCAAAATTTTACGTCTCCTGTGGGACTCGAACCTGCGACTCCTGTTCGTCGAATAAGTGTAAAATTTGTAATTCATCCGTTAATTAAAAAGTCGTTTACAGGATCCAATGAAAACCTTAATCGTCAACTGAATTAATTTCAAACGTTTCTCATATTTTAATTAATATCGTAAAGTATGATGAATACATATTAGAATTATTGCGAATTTGTTCCGTTTAATAACCTTCCCTTGGCATTTCCACGAAAATTTTCGTTTCTTTTAGTGGACTTTAGAACTCATAAAGACGTCACGGTTTCCGGAGACATAGCCGTCTTCGACATGGATGGTCTGAAACCCCACCATTATGCCAAACTCTTCACTCCGACGTACCTCAAATGCAACAGGTTAATATTTATGAACTACCCATTCCTCACGAAAAATCTCTTCATAGTCAATTGCCATCCCCTTTTGGAAAAAGGGATCGGCTTAATCAAATCCGTTATGCCGCAGAAAATTGCGGACAGAGTAAGTTCCCTTCGATACCATTATACGAGTTCATTTTGAACGTTTCAGGTGATAATTCTAAGCAATCCCAAAGATTTGGAGACACATATTCCTAAGGAGTGCCTTCCGGAAGATTATGGGGGTTCCGAACGATCGTTGGTATCCTTTAGAAGTTCATGGGAGGAATTTTTGTTGGACCAGAAAGATTTTTACGAGGAACTCGATAGATGCAAGCCTTCTGGGAGTGTACCGGAAGAATTTAAGGTTTACGAAGGCGAATATGGTGCTGATGGTAGTTTTAGAAAGTTAAATATAGATTAATTAGTCATTTATATTTTTTAATAAATTGATTTTATCTAGAGAATTGTGTTATTTTCCACGTTTCATAGCTTCCTAACATTACAAAACACGTTTTTAATTATCAAACGTTTAATCGTAGCGATTTTCAAGGTTATGTATTAGAAAAAACCAATTATTTTTAAATGCGAATTGAAAAAATATTACCGACATTTTACTTTTCTGACTTTTTAAACGTATCCATGTCAAATCAGCAACCTATGCAATGTTTTACCATTTGTTTACCTACAGCTCCGCTCCTATCAGCAACTGACAATGTATAGGTATCTTACTCACAGGTATAGCAGTAAACTCCACTCACACAAATTCATTAATTGTGCGGAACGCAGCGTTTCGAGAGCACGTGGGCTCCCATTGTCAACCGTGTTACCGACAGTGGGACCTTGCAATCGTCATTTATAGGTATCTTAAGGAATTAAATTGGTCCGCTCAGTTTTACCTCAAAACATCGTGTTGATAGTAAATTTGCTTGGATAGTTTTACGTTAACCATCTCATACAGATCTCGAACGTTATCGATAATGATTCTCAGCAAACCCAACCATGTCTAGCAGCACGTCCTGCTGGAATGCTTACCAAGTGTTTACGCCGACCATGGAAGATCATTCGACCATTCTCAAGATTAGTGGAAGAAATTTTGGTTCGCCCAGAAAGATTTCGTTGAAGAACTTGAGAGATACAAATCGATCAGGGCTATTCCCGATGAGTTTCTATTATGCGAAAATCAGTGTTGACGGTAGCTTTAGGAAGTTGAATTTTGATTAGTTAATTCGTTTGTAAAGTTTCGGCGTTTATATTAAATATTTTTTGTATTATTAAAACCTGTTTGTTTATTTTTGTTTATCTCAAGGATATTGCAATGCATATATGCTAATATAAAAAAATCTATTAACATATTTCTTCTCTATCTGCTCAGTGTCGTCTGAACTTTTCATCGCGCTAGAAGCTGCTTTAAGATTTCGTTAAGCGGAATATTAGAATTTAATTTAATCTGTAGAGAAATATATAAAACATGACAGGGTTCTTTCTGGAAAAAGACCAGAACAAAGTGTACACGAATTTAAACATGGACAAGGATAAATTGGATCACTACATGAATTTGTTCTCCCAATGGATTGCCAGCCAAAAACATCTACCGCAAAACTTTAGTAAGTGATTTGTTATTTTAATCATCATCTTGTTCCTCTTGCAAAATAAACTCCCCCCATAGGCGAGAGTTGCCGTGAAAAATTTTTAGTATGGGCCAAATTGGATTTTGAAAAGGCCAAGAAGAAATTCCAAAAATTCTGCTACAATACCATAACGCATGCTGAGTTTTATTCCGACAGACTGTTGAGATTGGAAGACGACATAAAAGAGTCGTTGCAGTTTATGTAAGTACAAAAGCGTTTCGTTCTTTGACATCACTCACGGTGGATACCAACGTTTCAGTTACGTAATTCCGATGCCTAGACTAACCCCGAATGGCTGTAGAGTAACGATGGCCAAGATATTCGGCGATGAGAATTTCCACATACTCGTCATGACGCGATCATTGACGTTGTATCGTAAGTTGTCCAATCTGCAAAGTTCTCACTTAGAAACCAGCAATCGCCGAAAGATATTTCACAAACTATTTCCAATCAGGAGTTAACGTTGCTAATGCCAAGAAAATTTTATTATCATCTAAAAACCAATGGAAGTTATTTCAAAATAGTTTAAGTAATGTTAGATATTACAAATATTTACCAAAAAAAAAAGGAAAACAAATATTTTGCAACAAAAACTATAAAAAAATACAGAAGATTACAATTAACGTTCCGGTTGTCAAACGGGTGTCAGAAGACCTAAACCTCCCTGATAGTTTGAAAAACAAATTTTTTTCATGAAATTTAAACAAAATTACAGTATTTTGCAAAAAAAAAATTAAAAATCATAAAAGTTAAACAATTGCAAACACTTTTGATAAGAAATAAAGCTAAAAATGAAGGATTACAAAAGTTATAAGCAAGCTTCGTCGTTGTGCCGTCAAAGTGGTGTAAAATAATTGAACGATTGACGAAATACAAGAAACCATTTAAATTTTACAAAAGTGAAAATAAAAAAACTAAACGGTACAAGTATTTTGCAAAAGAAAAGGTAAACGAGAAAACCTACATATATTTTGCAACAATTAGAGATATTTTGCGAAAAATAAATTAAAATATACGAATATTTTGCAAATAAAACAGAAGATTTCAAATATTTTCAAAAAGAAATGGGAAAATATGAATACTTTGAAACTATGTTTTTTTGTTTTTGGTGGTGGTAAGCAGCTCAACAAAATTCTAAACTATTTTACCTTGTCATAACCGCTGAAGACTTAGGTGTTTCATGGCCTCGATGTTACCATACCGCTTTCCGGTTAATTATTTTCCCAAAGGCGAATGAAGACTCGGGAGCATACCGTAACCCACCCGAAAAGTGCCGCCACTGTATTTGTCGGATGCTGGCTTCGAACTCACGGCACCATTTTGGCAAATTCAAGTGCGGGCTCTCTTACCACCGGACCAGTGATCCAATGATAAATATTTTGCAAACATAATCATAAATACCTTGCTAAGAAAGGAAAAACCACAAAAATGATGAAATTGTTAATTCACAACAAAAGAAGAACCAAAAGTATAGACTTTTTTGAAAAAATGAAAAATAGGAATTACAAATATTTTGAGGGATAGTTAAAAAAAAAGTGCAAATAGTTGAATATAGATTTTCATGGGTGCTTTTTACTTTGTAAAAGTGTCTTTAGAAGCCATCTGAAGAAGTTGACAATGAACAGAAACGTCAAGAGTAAGCTGAATAACATCTTAACACCCAGTAGATTATTCTGTACGACACTGCAAGTATACACAGAAAGGTCACGTAAGGCACCATCGAAATTAAGCAGTTTAAGCATTTAAATCAAAATCGCATATATTTTGTTAAGAAAAAAAATAGGAACATTAATTACTTAAAGTGGAAAACAACTTAATAAAAGGTACAAAACCTATAAATATTCAAACTCAAAAAGGGGACATATTTTGCGGAGAAGAGTATTTTAAAAATTGCAAGCAAAGTTTACTGACAATTCGTTAAAGTGATGCAAAAAAAGAATTAAATAATTGCAATATTCTCAAATTGCAAATATTTTTCAAAGAAAAAAAAAGTGAAGAATTAGGAATATCCCTACAAAAACTATTGAAAATTCACAAATATTGTTATTTTACAACTTACAAATTTAATAATAAATAAAAATCAAATGATTAAAAATATGTTGCAATTTTATAATTCCTCTTGCACTCCTTTGACAACCCAACAAAGAACTTACGTCCTTAATTAGTTATAATAAATAAGTGTATCCCGAGACATATCAAAATTAATGGCTTCGTTTTATAAGTTCAAAAAAAAAAAGTTGTGCACCTACAATGATTTTTTAATTAACTCTGCAATTTAAAATTTCTCGTCTTCTGTAGGACTCGAACCTACGACTCCTGATCGCTGGATTAGTATAAAATTTTCAATTTATGATTTATTTAAAAAGTCATTTAGAGAAACAAGTGAGAACTTTATTCGTCAACTGGATTAATTTTAAATGTTATTTCAAATTTTAATTAATATCAAAATATCGTGAACATATATTAGAATTGTTGCCAATTGTTTTTCGCCTAATAATCTCCGGTAATCATTCTTTGGCATTTCCGCGCCGATTGCCGTTTGTTTTAGTGGACTTTAGGATCCATCAAGACATCACGGTTTCCGGAGAGGTAGTCGTCTTCGACCTGGATGGTCTGAAGCCCCAACACTACTCCAAACTCTTCAATCCGACGTATCTCAAATTCGTCAAGTTGGCGGCTATAAACTACCCATTCTTCGTGAAGAATCTCTTCGTACTCAATTGCCATCCTCTTTTGGAAAAGGGGATCGGTCTAGTAAAATCCGTTATGCCTCAGAAAATTGCGGACAGAGTAAGTTTGTTTCGATACAATTATGCGATTTCATTTTGAACGTTTCAGGTGATAATTCTAAGTAATCCCAAAGATTTGGAGAAATATATTCCTAAGGAGTGCCTTCCGGAAGAATATGGCGGTTCGGAACGATCGTTGGTATCCTTTCGAAGTTCATGGGAGGAATTTTGGTTGGACCAGAAGCAACTTTACGAGGAACTCGATAAATCCAAGCCATCTGGGAGTGTGCCGGAAGAATTTAAGGTTTACGAAGGCGAATATGGTGCTGATGGTAGTTTTAGGAAGTTAAATATCGATTAATAATTAATCATGCTGGTTTTTCTTTTTTATTAAATTGGTAATCTAGATAATTTTCTTTAATTTATTTTCAATGTGTCAAGGTTTTCTAACATTACAGAGAGATGTAAACCGCTTGGGCCTACTCCCGAGGAGTTTGTATCATACGAAAATGAGTTCGGTGTTGACGGTAGCTTAAGGAAGAATTTAGATTAGTTAATTTGTTTGTAAAGTTTCAGTCTTTATATTAAATATATTTTATCTTATTAAAACCTGTTTATTTGTAATTGCTTGTTTCAAGGAGATTTCAACTCGTTCAGGTCACTGCAATGCATATACACAGATACAAAATACTCCATTCACATATTTATAACGAATCTGCTCAGTATCATCTGAACTTTCTACCGCGTCAGAAGCTGTCCTAAAGTTTCGCTAAACAGAATATTACAGTTTGTTTTAATATCAAAAGAAATACATATATAAAATATGACGGGTTTTTTTCTGGAAAAAGACCAGAATAAAGTGTACGCGAATTTAAATATGGACAAGGATAAATTGGACCACTACATGAACTTGTTCTCCCAATGGATTGCCAGCCAAAGACATCTACCACAAACCTTTAGTAAGTGATTTGTTATTTTAATCATCATCATGTTCCTCTTGCAAAATAAACTCCCCCCATAGGCGAGAGTTGCCGTGAAAAATTTTTAGTATGGGCCAAATTGGATTTTGAAAAGGCCAAGAAGAAATTCCAAAAATTCTGCTACAATACCATAACGCATGCTGAGTTTTATTCCGACAGACTTTTAACATTGGAAGACGACATAAAAAGATCGTTGCAATTTATGTAAGTATAAAAAGCGTTTCGTTCTTCGACATCATTCACGGTGGATACCAACGTTTCAGTTACGTAATTCCGATGCCTAAGCTAACCCCGAATGGCTGTAGAGTAACGATGGCCAAGATATTCGGCGATGAGAACTTCGACATACTTGTCATGACTCGTTCTGTGACATTGTACAGTAAGTTGTCCAATCTGCGAAGTAGTCACTTAGAAACCAGCAATCGCTGAAAACTTTCTCAATATAATTATCACCTAGAAATAAGTGGAAGTTATTTGAAAATAATTTAAGAAATGTTAAAAAAAGGAAAACAAATATTTCGCAAAGAAAAGCGTAAAAAATTACAGAAGATTACAATCGAAGTTCACTATCCGGTTATCAAAAGGGTGAAATAAAACTCCCCGGTATTTCTAAAAAATACAAATATTTTCGGCACGAAATTTAAACAAAATTAAAGTAATTAGCAAAAGAGAAAATTAAAAATCGTAACAGTTAGGAAATTGCGAACATCTTTGGAAATAGATAAAACCAAAAATTAATAAAATTAATAATTCACAGGGAAAGGTAAAAGTATCGATTCTTTTCCAAAGAATGAAAATTAGATATTACAAATATTTTACAAAATAACTAAAAATAATTTAAATGCTTAAATGTAAATGTTATCTAGTTTGTAGAAGTATCTCTAGAAGCTATCTGAAGAAGTTGACAGTGTAATCAATGGGAATGTCAGCAATAAGCTCAATAGCACTTTAACGCCCAGTAAATTATTCTGTAGGGCGCTGCAACTATTCGGAAAAACGCCACCAAAGGGTGCTTCGAAATTAAACCTTTTCAGCATTTATATTTGCACATACATTCTGTTAAAAACATAGCGACATTGATTACTTCCGGAAAGTGAAAAACAAAGAAATAACAGGTACAAACCTGTAATTATTCAAAATCAAAATGGATAAATATTTTCCTGAGGAAAGTACTATGAAAATTACAAGCAACGTTTACCGACAAATAGTTAAAGTAATGCAACGAAAATTAAACAATTACAATATTCAGGAAATTACAAATAATTTTCAGAGAAAAAGAATAAAAGGATACGAATATTATTCCAAAATATATTGAATGACGATTGCAAGGACTGTGTGGATGTACAATTCACAGGTATAGCAGTAAACTCCACTCACACAAATTTATTAATCATGCGGAACGTAGCGTTTCGAGAGCACGTGGGCTCTCATTGTCAACCGTGTTACCGACTGAAAGTAAAAACTGTACCACACATGCAAATCATTTTCTACGCAGGCTCTAAAATGTCTAAAACATATGACTATTTACAATCTACTCGGTGGTCTAATGCCTTTTTCGGGAAAGGATGGACCGAAAGCGAACCGTATCTTTAACAGGGCCTATGGTAATAAATCAATCAAACTCGAGTGTGCAATTGGGGGTGGTTCTCTGTTCAGTAAGTTTCCGTTCTTTTTCATACATATCGTTTCGTACGCGCCTAATTCTCTACACGAGTTTACGTGTTTAAGTAGTGTCAGATTTTTAAATCAATCTTATGCACGGATTTTACCATATGCTCTGACTACGCTTGATAGTTCTGGTTTGGCGAAACGATAGTGTCTAATATGTTCTTTGAACCTCGTTTCGATACTCCTTTTTGTTTGTCCAATATAAACTTTCTCACAATCATTGCATGCGATTTGGAATATTCCAGACCTTTTTATCATCTCCGGTTTATCTTTGGGATTCCCTAAGAGATTCCTTAAGTTGTTTTTTGACACAAAAGACACGTTCATATTTAGTTGTCGGAAAATTTTACTTAACCCTTTTACTGTTGGGTGAAAAGGAAGAGTTATAAATTTCTTATTACCGGTGTTTGTTGATGTCAAGGTCGTGGAATTTCTGATGTGTTTGTATTGGACCTTCCTTAAAATACGGTCGACATCCAAAGAAGAGAAACCATTGTACCTCGCTACATCTTTGATATACTTTAATTCTTTGTCGTACCTGCTCTTGTTTAACGGAAATCTGACGAGTCTATTGACTAGAAAACTAATCGCGGACATTTTTTGTTGTTCGCGATGGTGCGAATCAACCGTGATGAATCTGTTGGAATTAGTTTCTTTTCTGTAGATGTCTATTTCTAATTTATTACCATAGGCCCTGTTAAAGATACGGTTCGCTTTCGGTCCATCCTTTCCCGAAAAAGGCATTAGACCACCGAGTAAATTGTAAATAGTCATATGTTTTAGAAATTTTAGAGCCTGCGTAGAAAATAATTTGCATGTGTGATACAGTTTTTAGTTTCAGCCGGTAACACGGTTGACAATGAGAACCCACGTGCTCTCGAAACGCTGCGTTCCGCATAATTAATTATTGTGGGTGGAGTTTACTGCTATACCTGTGAAAATATATTGATATGAAAAAAGTTACAAACATAATTATTTTGCAAATTACAAAATTTAACAATGAATAAAAATCAAACGACATAATTTTTTTTGCACCCCCTTGACGACCCAACAATGAACTTACGTCGTTAAGTGATATAAAGAATCCCCTATACAATAATTTGGGGTATATCAAAGTCAAAGGCTTCATATTATAAGCTTACATAAAAAAAGTTTTTCACTTACAACGATTTTTTAATTAATTCGGCAATTCAAAATTTCACGTCTCCAGTGGGACTCGAACCTGCGACTCCTGCTCGTCGGAAATGTGTGAAGCTTGTAATTCATAATTTAATTAAAACGCCGTTTAGAGAAACCAATGAAAACTGTAATCGTCAACTGGATTAATTTTAAATGTTTTTCATATTTTAATTAATATCATAAAGTATCGTGAATATATATTAGAATTATTGCGAATTCTTTTTCGCTTTATAATCCTCCCTTGGCATTTCCACGAAAATTTTCGTTTCTTTTAGTGGACTTTAGAATTCATAAGGACATCACGGTTTCCGGAGAGGCATGCCTCTTCGACATGGAAGGTCTGAGACCTCACCATTACGCCAAACTCTTCAATCCGACGTACCTCAAATTCGTCAGGTTGGCAGTAATAAACTATCCATTCTTCGTGAAGAATCTCTTCATAATCAATTGCCATCCCCTTTTGGAAAAAGGGATCGGCTTAATCAAATCCGTTATACCTCAGAAAATTGCGGACAGAGTAAGTTTCCTTCGATACCATTATACGAGTTCATTTTGGACGTTTCAGGTAATAATTCTTAGCGATCTCAAAGATTTGGACAAACATATTCCTAAGGAATGTCTTCCGGAAGATTATGGTGGTTCTGAACGATCGTTGGTATCATTTCGAAGTTCCTGGGAGGAATATTTGTTGAACCAGAAAGATTTTTACGAAGAACTCGATAGATGTAAGCCATCTGGGAGTGTTCCGGAAGAATTTAAGGTTTACGAAGGCGAATATGGCGCTGATGGTAGTTTTAGGAAGTTGAATATAGATTAGTTGTCCGTTTTCCTTTTTTATTGAATTTGTTTTATCTAAACAATTTTATTTTCAATGTCTCAAGGTTTTCACAAAAACAAGTTTGTAATTACGAACACGCTGAATGGTAGCGATTTAAAAGGCTACGTGTTAAAAAAAACTAATCACTTCTAAATGCAAATTGGAAAAATATTACTAACATTTTACTTTTATGAGTGTCTAAACATATCCGACAAACTAGGAACCAACGCAATTTTTTACATCATTTATTTACCTCCACAACCTCTCCCAACAGAGACTGACAATGTATAAGTAACATAAAGAATTAACTTGATCCGATCAGTTTTGCGTCAAAATATTGTGGAGAGGGTAAATATCGCATACAGATCTCGGACGTTATAGATAATGACTCTCAGCAACCCCAATGATGTGCCCCCACGTCACGGAAAATTGACCTATACCCGACGAGTTTCTGTCAAACGGAAATGAGTTCAGTGTTAACGGTAGCTTTAGGAAATAGATTAGTTGATTCGTTTGTAAAGTTTCAACGTTTATATTAAATATATTTTATATTATTAAAACCTGTTTGTTTAGAATTGTTGCTTTCAAGGAGACTTTAACTCGTTCAGATTACTACGTGCACATATAAAAGAGTTTATTAACATATCTCATGTGTATCTCTTCAGTATCGCCAGAACTTTCCATCGCGTTAGAAGTTACTTTATGATTTCGCTTAACGGAATATTAAAGTTCGTTTTAATCCTAAAAAAATATATAAAAGATGGCAGAGTACTTTCTGGAAGAAGACCAGAACAGAGTGTACGAGAATTTAAACATTGATAAGGATAAATTGGAGCACTACATGTATTTATTCTCCCAATGGATTGCTAGCCAAAAATACCTACCGCAAAACTTTAGTAAGTATTTTTTTTTTATGACCATCCTGTTTCGTATAAAATAAATACTTCCAATAGACGAGGGTTGCCGTGAGAAATTTCTAGTATGGGCCAAATTAGATTTTGAAAAGGCCAAAAAGAAATTCCAAAGGTTCTGCTACAATTCGATAACACATTCCGAGTTTTATTCCGACAGACTTTTAACATTGGAAGGCGATATAAAAAAATCGTTAGAATTTGTGTAAGTATACAAAGCGTTTTGTTTCATGATATCATTCATTATGGATGCTAACATTTTAGTTACGTAATTTCAATGCCTAAACTAACCCCAAATGGCTGTAGAGTAACTGTGGCCAAAATATTCGGCGATGAAAATTTCCACCTTCTCGTCATGATTCGTTCTATGATCTTGTACAGTAAGTTCTCTTATCTACAAAGTAGTCACTTAGAAATCGGCAATCTCCTAAAAAGTTCACAAAGTAATTATAATTAGTATCTAACTTTAGTAACGCCAAGAAAATTAAATTATCATCTTGAAACCAATCGAAGTTTTTTTTTAATGGTTTAAAAAATATTAGGTTGTTTTGCAATTAAAAAAAAATAAAAATCATAAAAATTAAGCAAGTACAAACATTTTTAGAAAGAAATAGAACTAAAAATGAACGATTATAAAAGTTATAATCAAAGTTCATCTCTGCGACGTCAAAGTGGTGTGAAATAATTGAAAAAAATTCAAAAAACCACTTGAATTTTACACAAGTTAAATAGCGAATTGCACGATTTTTGCAAAAATTACAGATATTTGGCAAAAAACAAATTAGAACACGAAAGTATTTTGGGAAGAACTGATAATATGCGAATATTTTGAAACGACACCTTTTGTTTTCGGACTGGGGAGCGGCTCAACTGAGCTTGTAAGCTATTTCACCTTGTCTTAACCGCAGAAGCATTAAGTGGCTTTGTTTCAAACGTACGCCACCTAAGTTTTCCAAATTCAAGCGCTGGCTCTCTTACCACTGGACCAGCGATCCTTTGACAAAATTTTGCACCCACATCATAAATAACTTAGGAAAGGGAAAACCACATATATTATAAAATTAATAATTCACACCATAAGAAAAACATACTTTTTTCAAAAAGAAAATGAGGAACACGACGATTTCCTTTTCTTTTAGTGGACTTCAGGATCCATAAAGATATCACGGTTTCCGGAGAGATGTGGATCTTCGACATGCAAGGTCTAAAACCTCACCATTACGCCAAACTCTTCAATCCGACGTATCTCAAATTCATCAAGTTGGTATTTATAAACTACCCATTCCTTGTGAAGAATCTGTTCATAGTGAATTGCCATCCATTCTTGGAAAAGGGGATAGGCCTAATCAAATCCGTTATGCCTCAGAAAATTGCGGACAGAGTAAGTTTCCTTCGATACCACTATACGAGTTCATTTTGAACGTTTCAGGTGATAATTCTAAGCGATCCCAAAGATTCGGGTAAGCATATCCCTGCGGAGTGCCTTCCTGAAGATTACGGCGGTTCCGAGCTATCCTTGGCATCCCTTCGAAGTTCATGGGAAGAATTTTGGTTGGACCAGAAGCAACTTTACGAGGAACTCGATAGATGCAAGCCATCTGGGAGTGTGCCGGAAGAATTTGAGGTTTACCAAGGCGAATATGGTGCTGATGGTAGTTTTAGGAAGTTAAATATAGATTAATTGGTCCTTTTCTTTTTTTTATTAAATTGGTTTTATCTAGTTACTTGTTTTATTTTCAACGTCTCAATTTTTTTTACCATTAGATAACAAGTTCTTAATTACCAACATGGTGTATTGTAGTGGTGTTCAACGTGACTTATTAAAAAAAGACTAATCACTTCCAAATGCAAATTAAAGAAATATTACTGACGTTTTAGTTTTTTAAATTTTTTATCGTATCTATGGCAAATTAGGAACCAATGCAATTCTTCACATCATTCATTGACCTCCACTTTCGCCCCAATCAGAAGCTGACAATGTCTAGGTAGCGCGCAATATATTAACATGAGACAATTTAATATTAAGTCAGTTGCATTTCTGAAGAGTTTAGCGGCGAAAGAAAGTATCCTGACCGGTTCCTTTTTCACTGCCCGAGCAGAAATAAGCGATTCATCGCGTTATTTCTTGACAATGCACGAAGATCAGAAGTTCATTCAACAGCACTTTATTACGATTCGGAAAAACTAGAACATTACCTTTGCGTTTATTCAAACAATCTATTGCCAATCAGAAGCAATTGCAGCAGGGATTTTGTAAGTGTCTTTCTTTTTTTTTCGAAAATTACGGGGTATAATAATTTCGTAGATTCAGCATCTTTATGCATGTAGGAGGTAACTCGTATTTATAGGTAGGTATGGGGTTTCCTCTTGTTGTAGGGGATTAATTGAAATTTAGACGATCTCCAGTAAGTAAGTTTAGGCAATCTATTCTACTAAAATAACTATAGCTTTTAATAATCTTTAATAGCGTAATTAATATTGTAATCAACATGATTTTGCTAATCGGCTTTGGTATTTGTTGTATTCAAGGTAAACATGTACATATGTTAATTAATTCGTCGAGTTTGGATCTCCCAAATTAAAAATACAAAAATATATACACGCTTTCTTGATACTATTCTTCAAATTTAAGGTT
Organism: Trypoxylus dichotomus; assembly: GCA_023509865.1. NCBI lineage: Eukaryota > Metazoa > Arthropoda > Insecta > Coleoptera > Scarabaeidae > Trypoxylus > Trypoxylus dichotomus. The sequence continues at coordinate 30,707,411 of CM042082.1, read as the reverse complement.
ATAAATAGAGACCGGATTTTATGTAAAATGTATATTTTCGATTTTTGGTATAATTCTTCCATATTTTGTACCAACCCCTAAGAATACGTTTTCTTTACCATATGCACGTGCATATTTCATTATATTGCATATTTACGCATGTGTTCTCCATTTTCATAAGAACTGTAATAAAATCTGAGAAATTGATTAGCATCCCTTCATGTTTGCAATAATGAGATGGATTTTTGAAGGACATTTTTCTCAATAATTCGAAAGTAGAAGAAGAATTTTCCAAAGATTTGTCTAATCTTTTTCTGGATTCAGATATTTCAAGAATTTCCAAAAACCCATTGCAAAGTCTATGATAAATATGTATCCAGTTCCTCAAATCTATGCAAGAAATACGTCGAAGAAATTTATGAAGATCTTACCGATGGTATTAAAAAGGAGATGAGATACCAAAAGCTTTGGATCTCTGTTGATGAAGCCACCAACACGGAGGACCGTTAAGTTGGTAATTTGATTATTGGAAGCTTAAATGGTTCAAATCAATCTGAAGAGGTAATTTGGACAAAATAAACCATGCCACCATAGCCAGGTTTATTAATGAGTCGTTAGCTAATTTCTTTTTATCCGATAAAGTACCTTTTGAAAAAGTTCTGTTAATGATAACCGACCCTGTTTCATATATGTTAAAAGCAGTTGAAGCTCTGAAATTTCTTTTCCGAATATAGTCCATTGTACTTGTATGCTCCATGGTTTAAATAGTCTTATTGGAAAAGTTAGATTATTGTTTCCGAATGTAAATAGTTTAATTACTAAGACCAAAAGAGTACTTTTAAAAGCGTCTTTAAGAGTGCAATTATATAACCTCAGAACCTATCTCAAAATAGATGAGGAACATTGTCTGAACGTGCTACATTTCTTTCCGATAATTACAAAGCCATCAAAAATGATCTAACTCAATTTAATTCAACAGTCTCGCCATAGAAAAAGAACGTAATTTTCAATGATTCGCCAATAAAAAAACACCTATCATATATTTTATCCAATTTTGCGACAATTGAGGAGGCAATTACTGGATTAGAAGATGACTGAAAGTAAAAACTGTATCACAGATGCAAATTATTTTCTACGCAGGCTCTAAAATTTCTAAAACATATGACATATGACAATCTACTCGGTGGTCTAATGCCTTTTCCGGGAAAGGATGGACCGAAAGCGAACCGTATCTTTAACAGGGCCTATGGTAATAAATCAATCAAACTCGAGTGTGCAATTGGGGGTGGTTCTCTGTTCAGTAAGTTTCCGTTCTTTTTCATACATATCGTTTCGTACGCGTCTAATTCTCTATACGAGTTTACGTTTTTAAGTAGTGTCACATTTTTTAAATCAATCTTATGTCCGGATTTTACCGTATGCTCTGCTACGCTTGATAGTACTGGTTTGTCGAAACGATAGTGTCTAATATGTTCTTTGAATCTCGTTTCGATACTCCTTTTTGTTTGTCCAATATAAACTTTCTCACAATCATTGCATGCGATTTGGTATATTCCAGACCTTTTTATCATCTCCGGTTTATCTTTGGGATTCCCTCCTTCCTCTGCGTAGAAAATAATTTGCATGTGTGATACAGTTTTTACTTTCAGTCGGTAATACGGTTGACAATGAGAGCCCACGTGCTCTCGAAACGCTGCGTTCCGCATAATTAATAAATTTGTGTGGGTGGAGTTTACTGCTATACCTGTGAATTGTACATCCACACAGTCCTTGCAATCGTCATTTACATTAATACCTAGTTTTAAGAATCCACCGATCACATCTTGCGATGTTGAAAGAACATTTTCTCAATATAAGCATATACTTACAGATCATAGACTTAATTAAACCATGGAAAATTTTAAAATGTATATGGTTATTTATTGCAACAAATAAATATGTTATTTGTAAATACGACAAAGCATTTTAATTTCCTAAAACATAATAAATAAATGCATATCATAAATACATATTTAGTGTATATTGCATCCATATTTGGCAGACTTTTTAGTGCATATTTTCACGTTTTTAGTTATAACAACGCATCATTTTTACAATACAGTTCATATCACTATTCACAGACATTAGGAGACGGATATTATCAAAGCTTGATATGGTTTGTATTCTGGCTCCCTTATAAAAAAGCCAGAAAGTAATTATTTATAATAATAGTAATAATAATAACAGTAATAATGATAATAATAATAATAGTAACAATAATGGGCCGCACAATTCCCAAGAAATTGCATACCAGCATGAAAACCACGGTCGTAAACGGATATCAATTATAACAAATCCAGAAAGCCATAACACTGCACAAAAGCAGCATAATTACAGGCACCTCAAAAACACCAGAAATGAAAGTTTAGCAACTCGTATAACACAATAAATATAGGCAGGTTCATTTTTCTCGAATCACCTATATAATTTGAAAACAGTCAGTTTTATAAAAGAAAAAGGGTTTCAGGTAAATTTTTTAACATAGACATCCATGTAATTATGACATTGTCGTGGTTCTACGACGGCGTCTCAAGGTTGCAAGAATGTTATGTCAAGTTTTTTCAGTGGAACGTAATATTTTTTTGAGGATTCTTAAAAGCAAAAGCAAATTCGAAGCAAAAAAAGAAACTAAAACTCATATTGCTCAAAGTTTAAACATTAAATTGGGTATTAACAAAAACACAAAAAAAGATATATACATATGTATACCATACTACACTATATATTACACCAGGTACAGTCAGTAAGTAGGTCACAAAAGGCTATTATAAAACTAATTGGAGTAGTTAGTAGAAAACAAGTTTTATTTTTCAACAGAGTCTACAACTACATTAATATACTTATCCCATCGCTTTACCAATGCTCCAATGCCTGATGCGTAAAAGTGTTTGGGTGTGAACCGCTTAGAGTACCTCTCGTTGAACATCGTTATTACCCCCGAAACTTTTGCCACCAAGTTGTTTTTCGTCAAATTGTGGAAGATACTCGATTATCATATCATGTGGTGCAACAGATACTGACTAAAGGATTAGATTTGAAAAATATAAGTGCAAAATGGGTCTCCCGAATGTTAACCATTCATCAATCGGTCTTTTGGAAAGGTACCAAGCAAACGAAGAGAACTTTCTTAGTCGGTATGTGACCATGGATGAGTCATGGATGTACCACTATGATCTCGATACCAAAATGCAAAGTAGAGAGTGGACACGTGACGGTTCTCTTCCTCCACTCAAATTAAAGGTCGTGCCATCTGTTAGAAAGGTTTTGGTATCTGTCTACTGGGAAGCTCAAGGAATCATCCTGACTGGCCATTTGCAAAAGAGCCAGAGCATTACAGGAACCTACTATGCACAATTGATTTCTGAATTGAGGCTATTAAAGAGTGAGTGTGCTGTTCCATCAGGACAATACTCCCAGCCATACATCTGGTATTGCTATGGTTCCTATACACCAAACAGGCTTTGAATTAGTCGAGCATCCGCCATATTCGCGGGATTTGGTCCCTGGTGATTACAGGCTGTTTCCCAAATTCAAAGAAATCTTAGGTGGGGAGAACTTTTCCAGTAATTATGAAGTGGATCAAGCTGTAGAGAGGTGGTTTGCAGAGGACAATTTTTTTTCCAGGAGATTGTTGAGATTTTAGAGCACCAGTGGACCAAGTGTATTAGTGTAGATGGAGACTATATAATTACACTGTACACGTATATCATATTTATCTTAAGATGTTTTGCTATGGGGCCGTAGCAAAGTAAACGTCAAACAACAAAGGTTGTGAGTGAAAAACAGTAGTAATAAAATAATAATAATATTAATAATAAAGACGACTTTAAGCAATGGAAGTTACATATTACAATACAAAATTAGTTAGAAAGATGTTCAACAAAAAGAAACTCCTAAATCCAATATAAAATATCCTACGTATTCTATTTTACTTGAATTAATATAATGAGATGGTGATTTTCATCTAGAAACAAAAAGCAAAGTCTTTAACTTTGCCTCATTCAAAAAAATCTTGTACAAAACCTTATCCAAACCCAAACTTAATGACCACAACCTCGTTACTTTGATTTGGATTGTACCATTCAAACTAAAAATGCAACGTTATCTTACGTATGAATTATTACACAGCGGTTATTTGTCTGAAAAAAATCCTGGTATGGTCCAAATTAGACTTCGAAAAGGCCAAGAAAAAGTTCAAAAGGTTCTGCTACAATTCCGTAATCCACAGGGAATTCATCCAAGATAGGGTAATACAGGAAAATGGCGATTTACAAAGTTTGCAACATTTGTACGTACCCTGATGGAAGGCTTTCAGGCTCTTCTTTTTTCTGAATACTTTCAGCTACATTCTACCATTGGCCAGATTAACGCCTGATGGTTACAAAATTACTCTAGGGGGAATCTTAGACGCTGACAAGTTTCAACCGTTACGACTACTAAGGACTGCAATGGCAGAATGTAATCTTTAGCACGGATTTGTTATTAATATCTTCTAATTTTGCAGACTATTAAATCGAAACACTACGCTAAATTGTTTGGGACGCCATCTCTAAAATTCGTGGTACTCAGCTTATACAACCGTCCTTACATCTTAAAATATGTCTTTAAACTGTCACCTCTAGCAAAATATTTCGAATTCCCGTGGCCTTTTTCCCAGACATCCAGAGGTGTTTTATGTCTGCACAAAATTCGACTTTATCCGCTTCTGCGAAAAACTAAAATAATAATATTGCCTTTGCAGACCAAGGAATCTACTAATATCATCGTGCGCCATCTCTTGCCGATTTCAGAAACATTTCAAGTCGCATTATTGACTAATTATGGTTATTTCTTTGCGATAGACAAACATTTCTATTGCTACGATATTATTTAAATGTGATTCATTTTCTACGTCAAAAAGGATTTATAAAAAAAAGGTACTTTGTAAAATAGTGTAAAATTTTCAACGGTAGTGCACCTCAAAATATACTGCAATATATTCAACGAAATTGAAATTCGTTCCATTATAAGCACTAAAGCAAATCCCTTACCAAATTCAATGTCATATTCATCAGGTCGAAATCCTTAATAATCCTCAAGATCTTCATAATTACTTCCCAAAGGAGTATCTATCAAGTGACTAGGATGGTTCTGGAAATGCAATAGAGGAATTACACAGTATGTTCTCCAAATTCCTATTGTAGAACAGGGAATTCCTGGAAGATATAAGCAAGCTAAAACCTAGCGGATCTATACCCGAAGAAGTCAAGAGCTATACAGACCAGTTTGGTATTGACGGTAACTTTAGGAAGTTAAATATTGACTAAAATTGAAGGTAAAATGTATTCTTTTTGTTAACTTAATTGCTCTACAATTTACAAATTTTAAGGTTAATTATATATTCATTGTAATTTATAATTTTATAACATGAACATTAAAATTGTATGGATTCTTTTTAAAGTTTTAATTGGCCTTGTATCTTCGCGCGTTCAATGTGATAATTTAATAATTTCAACATACAGACCTTGTCAAAAACGTATATAAAAGAGAATAGTAGCGTATGTACTTATAATTATCTTTAATAAAAAAACATTCGCAAACTTTACATAACAAGCTACTTAAAAGTGGCATTTGTTATGAATATATTCATGAGTCAGACTGTATATTTCACGTAAACAAGCATTTGGTTGTACATTAACTAGTGATGTAATTACGATTACAGAGAATATAGGTATCGCTTCGCAAAAGGGAAACTGAAACGTAAGTTTGGTCGCGATTTTCGTATCAAACTATTTGACAAACTAATTAAACAAGCTGCATACGACAAGTTGATTTTTTATAATATGGCGGAGAAAGTGATTGAAGTGCTATCTAAAGAAGAGGAAGTGAAAATATTACAAGAAGTGCGAAATATAGACCCGGAAAAATTGGAACATTACATGAAACTCTTTGTAGAATGGATAGCTACTCAAAGGAACTTACCCCAAGATTTTGGTAAGATATATTGTTTCTTGTATCGTAACTTGTTACACGTACAGTGTTGGTATTAATTAATGTTTCCCCCTATGTTGGAAAGGATACCAAAAGTACTTTAGTTTACATACACTCAGGCCAAGTATGTGTCCTTTCTGTTATAACACATGGGCTGAAAAGTCCCGGGCCTAACAAAGAGAACACGGTTTTTTTGGTTCAAAATTAGCTTTATTCATCAACGTAATCTCCATCAAGAGCAACCCAATCATTCCAGCGCCGCTCTAACATTTCAATACCACTTTTGTATAACGATTTATCTTTTGCCTCAAAATAGGCCTCAGTTTCAGCGATAACCTCTTCATACGTGCGAAATTTCTTACCGGCGAGCATTTTTTTGAGGTCTGCGAACAGCCAGTAGTCGCTGGGAGCCAAATCTGGCGAATACGGTGGATGTAGGAGCAATCCGAAGTTCAATTCATGTAGTTTTGCCATTGTTTTGATTGACTTGTGACACGGTGCGTTGTCTTGATGAAACAAAATTTTTTCTTTGCCATATGCGGTCGTTTCTTTGCAATTTCCGCCTTTAAACGCTCCAATAACGCTATATAATATTCACTGTTGATGGTATTTTCTTTCTCAAGAAAGTCGATGAATATTACACCACGCACATCCCAAAATACCGAGGCCATAACCTTTCCAGCCGATTGTTGTGCTTTCGGGCGCTTCGGACGAGGTTCACCAGTTGCTGTCTACTCAGATGACGATCGTTTTGATTCCGGAGTGAAGTGATGGATCCATGTTTCATCCATTGTGACATATCGACGCAAAAATTCCGGTTAGTTACGTTTAAACATGGCCAAACACTGCTCAGAATCATCAACACGTTCTTGTTTTTGGTCAACAGTGAGCAAACGCGGCATCCACTTTGAACAGAGCTTTCTCATAGTCAAATGCTCATGCAATATAAAGTCAATACGTTCTTTTGATATCTTTACGATGTCAGCTAACTCACGCAACTTCACTTTTCTATCATTCAAAACGATTTTGTGGATTTTTTTGACGTTTTCTGGTGTTACCGCCTCATTTGGACGTCCACTGCGTTCTGCATCATCGGTGTCTCTACGACCACGTTTGAAGTCAGCAAACCAACGTTTTACTGTTGTTTCTGATGGAGCGGAGTCCCCATAACACTTTTCAAGCCATTGCTTCGCTTGAACGGTATTTTTTCCCATCAAGAAGCAGTGTAAAATTAAAACACGAAATTGTTTTGAAAATAACAAAAGTAGCGTGACTCTTAGCACAATAACTCACAAACTAATGAATAGAATATCATGAAATTTTAACAGCTGTCTTTTGAAGGTTAGTACTAACTGAGAGAAAGGTGACTGCAATAAAACTAGCGTCATCTATGTGTTAGGCCCGGGACTTTTCAGCCCATGTGTTTTATAATAGCATCCATGTTATTTTCAAACATGTTGAATTATAACGATGTTCATAACAACTTCGTGATTTTTTAATAGTTTGTATCCTAGTAAAAACTGTTATGTTATCATCCATTAGAGTAATAGGAACAAAGTTTTGCGAGCATTTCTATATGATCCGTAAACTATACGAATGGAACTTGAAACAAAGCTATAATTTGACTTAATATACAAAGGTTTTACTTCTTTTTAACAAAACAGGGGAAAACTGCATTAAAAAGTTTTTAATTTGGTCTAAATTGGATTTGGAGAAAGCCAAGAAACGATTTCAAAACTTCTGCTATAATACTGTGACGCGTGAAGATTTCTTCAGCAATAGAATCATCTCCAGGGATGGCGATCTTAGAATTTTAGATTCAGTGTAAGTACCTGTCCATAATTTAATTTCTAGTGGATAAATCGAACGTTAAATCAACTATTGCGCTTTGAGGTGAAAGCATACGAAAAGCCTTTATGAAATTTGATCCCCCCACTTTTTAACCACCAGAATAATAATATCCAAAGCAACAATCAAATACCCGAAAGATACTGTAACTTTTTCTACCGTCTAGGTGCGTCGTCCAGTTACCAAAATTAACACCAAAAGGACTCAGAGTCAATATCTTCACCGGAATTAACCCCGAAAACTTCGACACCTTTGCCTTTGCTAGATACTCAGCTTTAGTATGTAAGTGAACTAAAACGTGAAGATACTTAAAACATGTAATAATTTCTGAACTTCTGCAGGTGATTACCTAATTCGGGTAGCTAACGCAGTCGCCGGTGAAATAATAATATACGATTTTGGTTGCTTTAAACCGCAAGATTATGCCAAATTATTCGACGCCATCTGTTTCAAGCTTGTTAAATTTAATTTGACACATTATCCGTTCATAATAGCGCATATATTTATTGTCAATTGCCATCCACTTTTGCAGAAAGGAATTAACATCTGCAAGGCGATAATTCCCAAGAAGGTCGCCGATAGGGTTCGTTTCTTGTATTTGTTGGTAAGATAGAAAGATACAGTAACAAATTCCTTTTGGAATTTTACAGGTTGAAATCCTTAAAGATCCTGAAGAACTCAAAAAATATATTCCCGAAGATTCCTTGCCTTCTAACTATGGAGGAAAAGGAAAATCTTTGAAGGAACTTCAAGTACCTATCGTGGAATATTTTCTGGACAATAAGGAATATTACGTTAAAATAGGCGACGTAAAACCATCTGGACCAATACCCGAAGAATATAAGAGCAGTTCAGATAACGAATTTGGAGTTGAAGGAAGTTTTAGGATGTTAAATATTGATTAGGTTCTCACACTGCCTTTAATTATAAAACTTATTTAATGCACAATATATGGAAGTTTTATTGTTTAATCCAATTTAGATGTACAATGTTTATATACGAACCATACGCAGAGAAAGAAAAAGTTCTTGACTCAAACAAATATGCATTCAGTCAAAGAAATTATTTGTTTAATTGGAAGCAAAGATATAATTTATTTAGTTGAAACGAATAACCTCATTTCTTTGATTCTAAAATATATTTGTTGGACTTAAAATACGTACTGGTATACATTTCTCTTTGCCATTTGTCCCAAATTATGGCATACAAAACTCTGAAAACTGCTTTATTATATTTAAAAATTCGCAATTAAATCTGTAACTTAATTTAAACATGCATTAATGAAAATTTTAAACGTTTAAACTCAATATTCAGCTGTTTCAATGGCAATTTGGTTGCACGTTCGTGGCAGCGAAGTTTTACCTTATTCATGAGCTCAATTTTACAGTTGTTACCTCCTGAGGCCATCATGGTTGACTCCATACACTTTTGTAGTGTCATGAATACGTTATCTAAATTTGCTTTAGCTAATGCATCGAAGGGACTTTCAACACAATCTATTAATTCATCCGTAGTTTTTGGCGATGTTTGGTGGCATTAAAGGAACCAAGGTCTAAAACATTCAAATTAAGACTACAGGGTGGTCGCCATTTAAATTTAATACATCATCCATCTCTTGATCTTCCGCCCAGCAATTTTGTATCATTGTCACAGGAACGCGTTTATCGATAATGCGTTAATGGACTCAACGTTTTTGGTCACCATTATTCCTCTTGCCCGGGTCTTCGCTATTTCTTTTTGCAGGTTTTTTATATACAAAAGAGCAGAGTCCTATTTTGCCGTGGAAATATTTCTGGCACTGTCATAGCATGATCTGGCCCCTACAACAATAAAAATAACTTTAGTTATAAACCGTTTGCTTTTACAGTGTCTTTCTGGTTCTAGGTCGTCCAGCATCATGTAGTATGACCTTTTAACTTGCGAAAAGTAAAACTTTTCGTCTACATAGACGTAGTCGTACATATCCTCAAAACACCGATTGATTTAACCTTCGACACACAGAACTCTGGTCTCGTTCTTTTGTTGCAGTCTGTTGATAGTAGCTCCACTGTTGAGGATATTCTTTTAAAGTGTCGTCCTCTTTTGAAAATGCAAAAATACGGTCAATTTTGGAATGTTAATTGCAAACGACGAACTCCGAATCGTCCCACGGCGATTAAGTGGAGTTTCTTCGATTTTAACAGAATTTTCCGAATAATTCTTGCGCTTTCGGTCACAATTCCTTTTTCTGGAAACCACATTAGCACAAATATTTCCTTCGCTGTACTGATCTTTTCGCCCTATTCCAAATACACGTAACAGTTAGTCGAGAAACATCGAACTTGCTTGCAGTTTGACCAATAACACCGTATTTCACTTTGCTGTCGGTTTTGTGTTGTAACAAGAACTCTAAAGTTCTAGTACTTTATTCATACGTTACTTGCTTCGTCTTTACGTCTCTTTTGTACATTTCGTGACAAATATCTCCAATAGTTTTGACACGGGCGGTACGTGTAACAACTGAACTTTTTTAGGTTATATGGATAAAAACTCGTTTATTCCCCAAACTTTCCTTAATCCATAAATTTTAGAGAAATGTATAGCATAATTTGGAACAGAGAGAGTAATATGTGTGATTGAAAGATATATTTTCTTTGTTGCAAAGAATGTCGCCAATTTAGACCAAATGCATAGTTTGTTTGACTTTGAGAAATGTGTAGTTGGCTCAAAAGCTGTATATGCATTGGCTTAACGAAATATGTCTTTGATTCAAAGTATGTAGTACTTTCTTTCAAATCTACTATCCGATTGGTATTAGTATTCTACTAGTGGTTGGTAAAATGGACGGTGTCTTTCTTTTGTAAATAATTATTGCTACCACAGTAAATGTTTGTTCTCATATGCTGAATTTTTTATGTTGCCTTTCTTTTAAACGATTCTAGATGTAAAGTAAGACTTGCTCATTTTTTAAATTTACATAAAATCAAAAATTTCTAATCTTAATTCATTACAGAATAGTAATCAGATACCACAGTATATCTGTAGCATTAATCAACTACAAAAGATGAAGAAACCATCCACCTATGGGTGTATAGGGCAAAAATGTGTTAAAAATACACCACCTTGTCGAAAATAATTTTAAATAATAGATGACCATTGAAATATGTGGTATCATAACTGACATACCAAAACAATGTTACCTTTAACATCAGATAATTTATAAACAATTTTTTGAAATATTTTAAGGTTATAGTTTGCACCATATTTGATAAATAAACCTGGTTCATGCTTAGTTTGATTCTTTTCAATACATTTTAATAAAATACTCTCAGTTGTAATATTCACTGGCAAAGTTGTTTGAAATTTTTGAAGATCGATTATAAAAACACATGTGCCCAAACTTCGAGTAATTAAATCATGGAATCCTTTACCAGTTAACAAACTTACAGGTACTCAAAGTCTTATTACTTCCATACATGCCAATATGCTTGGTTTCCTGAAACGGTTCCTATCTTTTGGAGGCAATAAACAAATAATTGTATTTGTAACGCAACCTGTAAATCTGCAAAATATGTTTCACCAGCAGTTAAAGCATTTAAATACTTACTTTTACCGAGTTCTTCTTTTAAGTGTTTCTAGATACCCATATTGCAATCCTCATAACACATGGGCTGAAAAGTCCCGGGCCTAACAAAGAAAACACTGTTTTTTTGGTTCAAAATTAGCTTTATTCATCAACGTAATCTCCATCAAGAGCAACGTAATCATTCCAGCGCCGCTCTAACATTTCAATACCACTTTTGTAGAACGATTTGTCTTTTGCCTCAAAATAGGCCTCAATTTCAGCGATAACCTCTTCATTCGTGCGAAATTTCTTATCGACGAGCATCTTTTTGAGGTCTGCGAACAGCCAGTAGTCGCTGGGAGCCAAATCTGGCGAATACGGTGGATGTGGGAGCAATTCGAAGTTCAATTCATGTAGTTTTGCCATTGTGACACGGTGCGTTGTCTTGATGAAACAACATTTTTTTCTTTGCCATATGCAGTCGTTTCTTTGCAATTTCGGCCTTCAAACGCTCCAATAACGCTATATAATATTCACTGTTGATGGTATTTCCTTTCTCAAGATAGTCGATGAATATTACACCACGCACATCCCAAAATACCGAGGCCATAACCTTTCCAGCCGATTGTTGTGCTTTCGGGCCCTTTGGACGAGGTTCACCAGTTGCTGTCCACTCAGATAACGTTCGTTTTGATTCCGGAGTGAAGTGATGGATCCATGCTTCATCCGTTGTTACATATCGACGCAAAAATTCCTTTTTGTTACGTTTAAACATGGCCAAACACTGCTCAGAATCATCAACACGTTCTTGTTTTTGGTCAACAGTGAGCAAACGCGGCACCCACTATGAACAGAGCTTTCTCATAGTCAAATGCTCATGCCACTGCGTTCTGCATCATCGGTGTCTCTACGACCACGTTGAAGCAAGCAAATCAACGTTTTATTGTTGTTTCTGATGGAGCGGAGTCCCCATAACACTTTTCAAGCTATTGCTTCGCTTGAACGGTATTTTTTCCCATCAAGAAGCAGTGTAAAATTAAAACACGAAATTGTTTTTGATCCATTGTTTTGAAAATAACAAAAGTAACGTGACTCTTAGCACAATAACTCACAAACTAATGAATAGAATATGAAATTTCAACAGCTGTCTTTTGAAAGTTAGTACTAACTGAGAGAAAGGTGACTGGAATAAAACTAGCGTCATCTATGTGTTAGGCCCGGGACTTTTCAGACCATGTGTTAACTCAATATAAAATCCTCGTATAGCTGTTCATAGTCAATATTGTTGTAACAATATGTAAAACTATTCTGAAACGAATCTTTGTTTTTGCACTACTCTGCTTCCTAAAAATTCAAGTTTCTATCCAACGTTTTATTACTTTGTTCTAATGCTTATTTCTTGTTTCTAACCATTCTTTGCTACTACACTTTCACTTGATACTATCAAATAAATTTAATTAACTAAAATTAAATAAATCAAAATCTTGCTAAACGGACAAGATAAAATAAAATTGAAAATGGCCGAAAGAAAAGTACAGCGCTACCTGAGAGAAAAACTTTGAAGCACTTAGTTATTTCACTTTATTATATTAGTAGAATTATAAAATTATTTTAAATTTATATGAAGCAATGATAACTTCTTACAAATACACACAAATTATAAAAATGAAGAAAAACATTAAATCTAATTACTTAGGTTACGTCCACCATATATTTTCCCAGAGATTCTGACTAGAATTTGATCCTTATATCCAAAAAAAAGTATCCATGTCTTTTTAATTTCCATTGCCTAAACTCATCTTGTCGTATCGTTCAATCCAAGTCTTGTTTTCCAAAAAGAACCGCCTCCAATTCTCGGAATTTTCCTCGCAAGTAACCCCGCTACCTCCGTAATCCTTTGGGATATATTTAACCGGGAACCTTTCCAACAGCTCCGAATAACCAGAATGAATTATAAGCTGGAAATCGTAAGGAATCATGCCCAAGAGTTTCGGAGAAGGTTCTAATGTACTTACCCTTTGTTTCACTTTCGATGGTAATAAAGTTTTAACCATGGAAATAAATGGTCTGATAAGGCGATTTACGTTCAGTAGATGCACCCCACGCATCCTACTTGGATATATCTTGAGTAGCAGATAGATTGTTGATCGAATGAAGGAGATCGATAGTTGACTGATACAGCTGATGGAGAACCCTGCGAAATCTACCACGCAAATGAGACCTGCATCGCAGTTGTTCGCCAGGCTGAAATCAGCTGAAACGTGTTGAAAAGGAAAAGTCAATATGTTGTGGAGAAAGTACTTTCCTGGATTAGGCGTGTAGAATAATCAATTATTTGTTTCTTTAACCAACGCCTACTTGCTTCCATTATTTTGTCAAAATTATTCGAAAATGAATGAATTTAGGTACAGGAAGCAAAATAAATTTCATTTCTGTTTTTGTTTTCGAGTAAAAATAGGAGTTCAAGTTTTAGAAAAAATTTTTATGTTAGATACATTTGTGTTTGCACTGGGTTTCCGGAACACTTGGTATGAATTTATTGAAATGCGTTTATGGCAAATAGTGGAACCCCATTTTGGCAATAAATATCCCAAAGCAGTATCACACAATACTGTGCTTTGGTGTTTATTTCCTTTTTAACCATTATTATGCAAATATAAACAGTTAAAGTATAATTAATTGCAAATATGCTGTTCTATAATTGTGAATTCTATAGCTAACTAGAAGTGTGTACCAATATTGGAATTTAGTTTTATTGCATGATGTTAATACCTCCCTCACATTGTGTTTGTCGTTTGTTGTTTGCATAACTTGAATGTGCCCGAAACAGATATTGACATGCGGCCGAATTCAGCTAAGTAAAAGGAACAGACGGAATATATATATATATATATATATATATATATATATATATATATATATATACCGTCTGTATACTGTCAAATATATGTACCATGAGAGCACTTTCGACGTGTTAATGGCAGTAATTGTGGGTAAGAGGAGGATGAAATAAGAATTCTATAAGTTAGCAAAGTCGAGAGATACGCACGCTATTCTGCAGGGCGATTGTGTCAGTATACTATCTCTGCCCAACGGTACTCTCTACCTTTGTCTAACTACTACTGCAAAATCCTATAATTACATTGATACATTTCATTTTGAATCGTTTCAATGAAACCCTCTACTCCCTAGTTTCTCTCAGCGTGTGAATCTCATCTACCATCTTCAGGTCTCGCTGGCGAATTTTGTCAGACAAAGTTCGCCAATGAATAACTAACACCTGAAGATGGTAGATGATTAGGATGTAGGATGATAAGGATAACTTGTCCTTTTCAGGACAAAGACACTAACACTCGAAGGGAAACTCGAAATAACGCTACCATCATATAGAAAATTAAATTATCATCTAAGAAACCAACGGAAGTTACCTTAACATTGCGTATCACAGATATATCTACTGCCACTATTCCGTCTAGTTATTTAAAGTAGCCATTTGAAATTTAGAGATTTAAATAGCGATTTGTTCATATGGTCTTTGTGGTGTAGGTGGTTTAACACACCGATCTAGCGGACAGCAGTTACGGGTTCAAATCCTACTGGGAACCGTGAAATTTTTATATTGATTTCACAAGCCAATTAAATTAATGTTGACATTGGTAATACCAAGAAAATTTGAATTATCGTTTAAAAACTAACGGTACATTACGTTGAAAATAATATATACAGGGTGACCATGAAATAAAATAACAAAGTATGAAAAATGGAAAGATCCAGTTCTATTAGACTTGAATCCAAAATATTTTACAAAAATAGCATACCGTTTGAAGTGTAGACAGTGTTATCTTGTAGTTTTTAACATCGACAGCTGTATTATTATATATTAGTTTGGTTGGATGGAGATATTATGTACACATATTCTGCATTCATATTACAACTTTCTAGGGTTTTTTCTAATTCTAATGTTCGGGTTGTAATTGACTAAATTTTGTTGGATTTGTGTTCTATATAATTTTTTTTCTGTATTTATTTACTGCAAAGATGTCGTAAATCTTTTACGGTCCAGATGGATTTCTCTAGTCTTTAGTTTCTTTAGATCATCTTAATACCCATATACATACATATATATATATATATGTATATATATATATATACATATATATACATATATATACATATATATATATATATATATATATGTATATATATATATATACATATATATACATATATGAGTATGGGGATGATTTAAAGAAACTAAAGACTAGAGAAATCCATCTGAAACGTAAAAGATTTACGAGCATCAAGCAATAATTTGCAGCTCTTTTGGATCTTGTGCTTGATGAAAGTTAGCTTCCCTACTATATTTCTAAATCCAAACGGCAATCTCGAAAAAAATGGATATCTTGTGGTATCCTGTCCGCAAAGGAAATTAAAACATTTCCCTTAATAGTTAAAGTAATCGACATGATATTTTGGGATTTAATGCAAATATTTTATGTGTAAACCATTCTGCAAAACGCTAAATCTGAAATACGCAAGAAAAAATTGAAAGAGGCAAAATTTAAACCATAACGCACTCAATTTTCCAAGTACAAAAATCGCGATAACATATTGAATATTTCACTAGAAGCTATTAATTAAGACCCTGTAGATAGAAGAAAACATTAATAAAACGTTTTTAGATCAATCATAATCTTTTATCTGATCTTTTCTAAAATTTCAAAGCATTCAATGATGATAATGGCAAATATTTGACCTTTGCAATCGCTAACGATCGTAACGATAACATTGTAAGCTAATTCAAATCGAAGCATTTGCGCTACTTTATATTTTGTTTTCAATGGAAAATAAACACCAGACAAAAATAAAAATAAACAGCTATGGAAGAACAACTCTTAATAAAGATGTGCATGCGCTAATACATATGTAGGCAACAATTAGCCCGCGGGCCGGATCCGGCCCGCTGTAACATTTGATCCGGTCCGCGAAACATTTCACGATTTAATTATAATTTTGTACCCATTTTTCTTCATTTCATTTTCTTATTTTAATAAATTGCATTTAATAACGTTGTCGTATTATTTCATGTCTGATATCTATCGTTAAAAATTATGAACACCACTTTAAAACAGTACTTTGAAATGCACTACTTTTAAACGCGGCCCGTGAACGTATTTACACACTAAAAGTTGGCCCACAACACGTCAAAGGTTGCCCATACTTGCACTAACATCTTATATTTGAAATAAAGATTGCATACCGATTAATAGGAGATATTTAAGACATTCCTGAAAGTCCGAGGTGGTCATTTTATCCTTAGGAATCCTCAAAACCAACACGCGATAACATTCTTCCGTTAAATACGGTACCACACATAAGCATCTTAAAAAACGGTTTCCATTAGAATTTTACAATTTTTTTTTGTAATTATTAGAATATGAAATTGCAAAAAAAAATGTATGAAACAAATAAAACCCTACCTATGAATTAAATTGTCTTTAAAATTATCCACATCTAGCCATCTGTTTTGGAATATCTCCGGATAGAACGATCTCGCCGCAATATATCCTTCGTATTTAGCTTTCGCTTTACCCAAATCATTCTTGCACAAACGAAGAAAATTTAGCACCACATTCTTTTCTACGGATAATTTATGTCTAACGATACGAAAAAATGTAAGCGGAAAATTTTGTCGTACATACCGTAAACTTGCGATAAATTCTCGTGTCGATCTAACCACTCCAAGAGTCGAATTTCGTTCTCACTATATTCATTAACGTCGATATTGAGATCTTTGTTGATTCTATCGAATTGCTCCGCGCTCGGAAACTCTAATAAACCAGTCTTGATAACCACCATCTTATTAGTACGTTATTCGATCGACTGCACGACCTAGATCAACTAAACAAGTAAATTTGAAAGCAAGATATTGGGAAATTAACATGGTGTAGCTGACAAGATCGTTTTTTGAACAAAAAAGAAGCATGTCCTGTGCATAGTTGGTTGCCGTCTACATAGTAAAACACATCGCAGGTTGGGTTTAGACTTAGATGACCGATAATAGTTAGAAAAGAAAGCATTTGGGAAACGGGAATATGTTATCTAAATTACTAATAGAGTACTACCTGATTAGTTGTAATTCTATATGTATAATCTATTTCATACATACAGTCATGTGCATGAAAATAGAGCTGCGTGTAATTTGGATGAAATATCAATTTATATGTTAAATAAAGGATATTTAAATTTATTGAACTCCTTATTCCTACATGCTACATAACTACGAGGGTGAGCTGTTTCTAGAATAGACAAGAAAAACACGGTATTGGCGTGGTATTTTATTTTTATTTTTCAACATAGTCCACTTCGAAGACCAATACACTTTTTCAAACGGTGCTCCAATCCCTCTAAGCCGCCTTTTCCAGACGAATCGGCTCCAAAGAGAGCAAAAACCGTTCCATCGACCGGAAAGGTAATGGCGACCATTTTTTGCGATTCCCTAGGTGTGATCCTCATCGACTATTTGGAGAAGAGAAGGACGATCACGGGGCAATACTACAGTGATTTACTGACTCGATTGGATGTACACTACGATGATAGAATAAAATAGACACCAGGTAAAGCGGTATAAATATATAAACAGATAAATTCTAAGAACGATTTAAGAACTTTCTCTTGTCATTAGGGTAGGGGTAGATGTATCGGAAGGAATCCGTCATAGTTTAGTATCGTTACAACTATGCCTCGCTTACAAGGTTCGAGTTATATTAGCGACTTCACCCGGAGTCGCATCGTTGGCCAGAGTGAACGCGGCGCTTCGCAACGTGAAATAAGTAAATTTTTAAATATTC
Source organism: Trypoxylus dichotomus (assembly GCA_023509865.1). Lineage (NCBI taxonomy): Eukaryota > Metazoa > Arthropoda > Insecta > Coleoptera > Scarabaeidae > Trypoxylus > Trypoxylus dichotomus. The sequence goes on along the minus strand of CM042082.1, from coordinate 30,689,180 downwards.
CGTTGTCCACAGTTAACCGTGTGATTACACAATTTAAACGCAAGGAAAAAACAGCAGAGGAGCCGAGGCCAGGTCGTGCCGGACCTTCTGAAAGAAGTAAAAGGGTGCTTGTGCGCGACGTGTTAAAAGAACTGCGAAAAAGTACAGCTGAGCTTGCGTCAACTTCACAGAAAAGTCAGCGCACCGTTCTGCGATACCTCCACAGTGTGGGGATGTATAAAATGATGGCAAAGAAAAAACTTCTCCTTACGGCGTTTCAAAAACGGCGCCGAATGGCTTGGGCAGACGAAAACAGATACTGCCAATTCAGTGATAGTGGTCGTACGTGGGTATGGAGACGTTCGTCACAGCAACTGGACGACAAATTTTTGCATCAGACGGTGAAATACGGCAGTGTGAACATCATGGTATGGGGCACAATATGGTATGGTGGAAGATCGCAATTAGTAATCTGCGACGGAAATATAAATGCGGCAAAATATATTCAAATATTAACAAAAGGACTACTACCGATATTCGACAACGCCATTTTATCTAAAGAAGACGCCACTTTTATGGAGGATGGAGCACCCTGTCACAAAGCAAGAACAACAACCACATGGAAACAGGAACGGGGGATTCGGATTTTATCATGGCCAGCACAATCACCAGACATGAATCCGATAGAAAATGTTTGGCACATAATCCAGACAAATATGGCGAAACGACCCTGAAAACCCAGCAATAAGGAAGAACTCGTGGCAGCTGTTACAGAAGAGTGGTTAAATATTCTAGAAGACACCATTAATCATTTATAGATTCTATGCCACGACGATTGGCAGCACTTCACGCAAGTAAAGGTGGATCGACGAAATATTAGTCTAATTTAAAAATTTTAAAATATTTTGTATATATAACGAGAATAGTATTTTTTTTTAATTAGCAGGCGTCTATTTTATTCTGCCACCCTAGTATAGTATTGAAGTAGAAACGGCTTTGTTTGCAGCGGAAAAAAGGGCTTTTTCACCACAACAATGCGCCGACTCATTTATCCAACATCGTCGTGTCCAAATTGAATGAGTTGCGCTACGAATTAGTCAGACATCCTCCATAAGAAGAGACTGAAGCGCAGTTTGAAGAAGTGTTTAAAAAAATCTTCGAGGAGATTACATAAAAAGAAAATAAATTGTCGATTCCGGAAACATTTCAGGTCGCCCTCGTACTTATAACCCCATAAACATTTAATAGATCAGTTCCCCGAATCTCTCTGTATAATAAGGCATAATTAACAATTTATAAAGAGCTTTATTACTCCAGAGTTTCACAAAATTTTCCTACTACTAAATTAATTTCGAAACCGTCGTACCACCTTCATCATCGATATTATTATCCGATATCGCATCAAGCGCAGGAATCGCCTTCTTTAAATCGTCGAACTTCGATCTGAACATAAATTGCTGCTGCTGAGGCGTGACCGTCCGATTCTGCAATTCTAAATTCGCCTCGACGTCCTCCAATATCGAATCGATATTAGAAGTATCGTGCCGACTCCTCGAATTACTTCGACCTTTGCCGATGGGATCGGCGTAGCTCAATACGGCGTACATAAGCGGGGATAGTGCGTTGAAAAAGAGCGACATCTGCAGGAGCTCCTGCAAGAGAAATTTGCAAACGGGGAACGTGAACACCTCTTTAATCAGACGCTCAACCGTTCCGGCGATAGAACTCTCACGGATACGATGCGAGATAGAGCTAAAGTAGACGTTGTAGTTCATGATCATGCGCGGCTCGACCTCTGCCATTCGCTCTTGTATGGCGAACATTAGATTGGTAAAATCCGGCTCGACGTTGTGAGATGCGGACGTATTGTGCAAAACTTGCAAAAGATACTTCATGGGAACCAACGAGTTGAAACTTAGATCGACTACCATCTTCCTGGCGAGGAGAATCTTCAATTTCTTGAATGTTGGGTGATGTTCCACGCTGTACATCATCTTCTTGAAATGGCAACCGTCGAAGTACAACACGCCCGCCCTCACGCCAGCGTCTTCCTTGAGATACGCCATAAATATATCCAAGACGTCTCTGGCAAGGTCCTCCACCACTTCCTTGGTCCTTCCGTCTAACGATCCGCTCAGTAGAATGTAGTCAATCTTAATATCTGAATTCGGGATGTCACCGACATTGTTTATATTGTTATTAACGTCGAGTAGGTCGAGCTTATCTCCGGTGAGTTGAGAACTCGTGTTGAAAGCGTAATCTCCTTCGTCTTCTTCAAAGTTATCATCAGTAGAATCGCTACCATAGTAATCATACTCAGTCACGCTACGTCCAAGGCGAAAACATTGAACCTTCTCAAGAAACAGGGACGAAATAGTTAAAGCTAACAGCATCTACAAATAAGAGAAAATTGACATCGTATTAATTCTACGTGAAATAAATAGAGTACTAAGAATATCGAGAAAGATGAAGTTTTTGTAGTACGAGGGTTGTCTTAAGTTTTACATATACAGCTGGAATAAAACATTAGATACCTTTTAACACGTTAACTGGCGTATCTATAGGACAGGATGCACACCTACGAGGTAGGGGTTATAAATTCTCGAGCTGACAGGCTTATACAGGTTCAACCGTGTTGAAACGCTATGAATATGATGGTCCGAAAAGTAGTTTTTAGTATCCACCCAACCAACCTGACTAGCGCATAAAAATATCTGAAATAATGAAAATTGCGTACCATGCGATCATCAAATTTTTGACAAAGAAAGAGCATACGCCTAATCGCATAAAACAATGTTTAGACGGCGTTTATTGTGATTCATCTCCTTCGTATTCCACTGTTAAAAAGTGGGCAGAATATTTATGTTTTGAGGCAAGAGTCACTGGAAGATGCTGAAAGGTTGGGTTGACTAATTGAAGTGACGACGTCTCAACAAATTTCAGTTATTAAAAAACCTAGAGTTAGAAGATCGCCGTTTGAAAGTGATGGAATTAGCGTCGTTTCACAAGCTTGAATGTGGCTTTCAAGAATTAGAATATCCAACGTAAAGTCCGGATATGACTCCTTGTGATTTTGATTTGTCTTCTATTTTAAAAAAAACACCTTAGGGGACGTCGTTTTAAGGACGACAGTGAGTTGCAATCAGTTGTTATAGAACATTTTGACAGAAAAACTTGATATTATTTTGACAAGGGTATCGAATTATTAATTAGTCGTTGTAATAAATGTATAGAAATTATGGGAGATTACATTAAAAAATAAAATTTCTTATATTGTGCCAAGTTTGCTTTGCTGAAAATTTATGGTACATATTTCCAATCCTGAACTAATAACCCCTCTGTATGTTTATTGAATAAAGTCTCCACTACATTGAGTAATTCTTCCTCAGTTGAATGTGGAATCTAGTCATTGTTCTACTAGATTCAATATCCACAGAGTTTTGGAAATGCATCCGAGAGTACGTGAATATATTAGCAAATGTATATAGACAATATCGTTGGAATCTTCTAAGGGATATCCATTGCTATTATAAAGTTTAGTAGGAATTTATTATATTTCCTCCCTACTTTTTAAAACAGTTACAATTCTAAATTGCATAAAGTGCCTTCTCAAAGTTACTAGCAATTGCCCGGGTAAATGCTCTTTTTTTCAAAACTTCCTTTGTCACAAAATAAAAATGTGTTGATATATTAAAACAAAGAGCTCCTATTTTTTTGTTAAGAACTTCAAGAACAAACTGATAAAGTTGGCATTTCCTATTAAATAACACATGGACTGAAAAGTCCCGGGTCTAACACATAGATGACGCTAGTTCTATCGCAGTCACCTTTCTCTCAGCTAGTACTAACCTTCAAAAGACAGCTGTTAAAATTTCATGATATTCTATTCATTAGTTTGTGAGTTATTGTGCTAAGAGTCACGCTACTTTTGTTATTTTCAAAACAATGGATCAGAAACAATTTCGTGTTTTAATTTTACACTGCTTCTTGATGGGAAAAAATACCGTTCAAGCGAAGCAATGGCTTGAAAAGTGTTATGGGAACTCCGCTCCACCAGAAACAATAATAAAACGTTGGTTTCCTGACTTCAAACATGATCGTAAAGACACCGATGATGCAGAACGCAGTGGACGTCCAAATGAGGCGGTAACACTAGAAAACATAAAAAAAATCCACAAAATCGTTTTGAATGATTGAAAAGTGAAGTTGCGTGAGTTAGCTGACATCGTATAGATATCAAAAGAACGTATTGGCTTTATATTGCATGAGCATTTGACTATGAGAAAGCTCTGTTCAAAGTGGGTGCCGCGTTTGCTCACTGTTGACCAAAAACAAGAACGTGTTGATGATTCTGAGCAGTGTTTGGCCATTTTTAAACATAACAAACCGGAATTTTTGCGTCGGTATGTGACAATGGATGAAACATGGATCCATTACTTCACTCCGGAATCAAAACGATCGTCATCTGACAGGACAGCAACTGGTGAACCTCGTCCAAAGCGCCCGAAAGCACAACAATCGGCTGGAAAGGTTATGGCCTCGGTATTTTGGGATGTGCGTGGTGTAATATTCCTCGACTATCTTGAGAAAGGAAATACCATCAACAGTGAATATTATATAGCGTTATTGGAGCGTTTGAAGGCCGAAATTGCAAAGAAACGACCGCATATGGCAAAGGAAAAAATTTTGTTTCATCAAGACAACGCTCCGTGTCACAAATCAATCAAAACAATGGCAAAACTACATGAATTGAACTTCGAATTGCTCCCACATCCACCGTATTCGCCAGATTTGGCTCCCAGCGACTACCGGCTGTTCGCAGACCTCAAAAAAATGCCCGCCGGTAAGAAATTTCGCACGAATGAAGAGGTTATCGCTGAAACTGAGGCCTATTTTGAGGCAAAAGATAAATCGTTCTACAAAAGTGGCGTTGAAATGTTAGAGAGGCGCTGGAATGATTGCGTTGCTCTTGATGGAGATTACATTGATGAATAAAGCTAATTTTGAACCAAAAAAAACCGTGTTTTCTTTGTTAGGCCCGGGACTTTTCAGCCCATGTGTTATAGACATTGGAACCCTAGCCCCGGAACCTAGTCAAATAAAAATTATTGGTTTAAAGTGCAGCGATATAATTAAGAACAACAAGTTCATCTTTGTTGGAATTTTATAAAGGTCTTCCATTAGTACAATTTGATAATTTGCATAAATTTTCTCGTGGGCAGTTTTCTGTTTTTGGTACTATTTAGTTGTGTGAGAAAATGTTCTGGAAGTACACAAAGAATGTTTACAGATCTAAGTGAACCGATGAGTATTTTAAATATCCTTTAATAATTGGTACAAGCAAAATTGGTCCAGAACTACAAAGTATTGATAGTGAAAAATCACAAATACAGAAATCTTTTAAATGTGTTAGTATTTTCTTTCATATGTATGTATGTATATAATTTAGCTTTTCAATATCGTTACAAAACTTGATTATAATCAAAGCTCCATGAAAAGAAAAATAAAACTCAATATCTTATTGGGTATAAAGAAGTAAATAATTTTTATTAGTTCCAGTACATACTAACATAGTCAATCCTATTGTAGTAGATTTAAAAAAGACAAAGCCAGTATAATTTTAAAGAAGAAAAAAATAATTTTGAAAATTGTCTCGAATCCTCTAAACTGATTCACCCTGTATATTTGATTCTCCACAAAGACTAACTGATAAGACTAGAGAAATATGTAATTCTAATGAGGTAAAAAGTTTAACGTATATGAAACATTTTTCTTACTTACCATTTTAAGATCGAAAAAATTGAAATGCGACACTTACAAATGCATTATGACAGTAATTCTGTAATAATATGGCATAAAACAAAGTCATCAACGGCTGCCATCTTTGTTGTTTTCCAACACATAAATGGGATATAAAATAAGTGCGGAGGTGGTTTTATTAATGTCTCTTTCAACTTTGTAACTACTTCACGGAACTCACATATATTGTTTATATTTTAAATGGTCTCCTATGTAATGTATTTATATTACAAGAACATTATTTGCAAAGAGTTTGCGTTAATTCGAACACTTAGATTAGATTAGATTAATTGCCCCCTTATACGAGCTGCAACCTGCACCTGTTCAATTTTGAAACCATCCGTGTACCATTTAATGGCATTTGCCTTTAGAAAGAAGGGGGTTTATTGGAAATACGGCGTTTCCGACACGTATGTACCTAAATGCGACATTTTCTAAGTACACTAGGGTGACAGAAGAAAATAGACACCTACTAATTAAAAAAAAGATTCTATTCTCGTTATATACACAAAATATTTTAAAATTTTTAAATTCGACTAATATTTACTTGCGTGAAGTGCTGCGAATCGTCGTGGCATAGAATCTATTAATTGATTAATGGTGTCTTCTGGAATATATAACCACTCTTCTGTAACAGCTGCCACGAGTTCTTCCTTATTGCTGGGTTTTTGGGGTCGTTTCGCCATATTTGTCTGGATTATGTGCCAAACATTCTCTATCGGATTCATGTTTGGTGATTGGCCTGGCCATGGTAAAATCCGAATCACCTGTTCCACTTTCCATGTGGTTGTTGTTCTTGCTTTGTGGCAGGGTGCTCCATCCTCCATAAAAGTGGCGTCTTCTTTAGATAAAATGGCGTTGTCGAATATCGGTAGTAGTCCTTCTGTTAATGTTTGGATATATTTTGCCGCATTTATATTTCCGTCGCAGATTACTAATTGCCATCTTCCACCACACTATATCGCGCCCCACACCATGATCTTCACACCGCCGTATTTCACCGTCTGATGCAAAAGTTTGTCGTCCACTTGCTGTGATGAACGTCTCTATACCCACATACGACCACTATCACTGAATTGGCAGTATCTGCTTTCGTCTGAAAAAATGACAGACCGCCAAAACTCTTCGGGCTTCGTTCGCATTTCGATTGTCCAAGCCATTTTGAAACGCCGTAAGGAGAGGTTTTTTCTTTGCCATCCTTTTATACATCCCCACACTGTGCGCTGAGTTTTCTGTGAAGTTGCTGCAAGCTCAACTGTACTTTTTCGCGGTTCTCTTAACACTTCGCGCACAAGCGCCCTTTTACTTCTTTCAGGAGGTCCGGCACGACCTGGTCTCGGCTCCACTGTTGTTTCTCCCTTGCGTTTAAATTGTGTAATCACACGGTTAACTGTGGACATCGGAATATTTAAAAATTTACTTATTTCACGTTGCGAAGCGCCGCGTTCACTCTGGCCAACGATGCGACCCTGAGTGAAGTCGCTAATATCACTCGAACCTTGTAAGCGAGGCATAGTTGTAACGATACTAAACTATGACGAATTCCTTCCGATACATCTACCCCTACCCTAATGACAAGAGAAAGTTCACACATCTTTCTTTTCCTCTGCGTCTTAGTGTCTGTAACAGAAAGTGGGAGACTTAAGACCCACTAAGATTACAAGTAATAAATTGGATTTATTTATGAGTATTTATTTATATTTCTAATACAATACAATAAAAAAGATCTGGCGAAAAAACGAACACAAATGGATAAGAAATTGCTTTCATAAATTAAAAAAAAACAAAATGTCCGGTCCCACCGCACACCCCAGGGGAACTCCTCATTTCCACCTTCAAATCCGCAACTGTTTGCTATATTTTCAAGGTTTCAAATTCACCATGGCAACCTGACAGACAATCGTGGTCACTAAAATCTCGCTGAAGGACCTCAAATCGAACCCCATGCTCGACATGATCCCCTTCAACGTTAGCAGGACACCGCGTTCGAGAAACGTACTCAATAGACCCGACAGCCGACGAGCGGGTTGCTTCCCGAGCAGCTTCTCCTTCACGGCGAGCGCTTTCAGCCGTCTGACATCCTTCCTGATCGTGCTCAACGTTTGCCTAACCTCGTCCCTCTTTAGGAAGTCTCTAAAGGACGGCGCCGCGAAACCGTTATTGCTCGTGATGAGGTAGTCGAAAGGATCATCGTTGTAACGCTTAAAAAGGTTGTAGACGGTGCGGTATTTCTTGAGGATCGTCTTGATTCTGGGGTATTCGGGTGTTTTGCGTACTAGAGCCAAATGGTCTTTGATGCTCTTATCCTGAAGATATTTCAACGCGGTTCTTAACCTTTCATCGCGATCGATGCTACTGTCAAATAGATCTAGAAGGCTTCTAATATTTTTCGTTATGGTATCGCTTAAGGTCATCAAGGAGACGGTCCTACCGCAATTTGAACGGAGAAATCTGGATGATAGAAGGAGTAATATCAAGATCGTCTTCATCTGTTGAGCAAATAAATTTAAATACATGATAACTTTCAATCTAAAAATCTTTTTTTAGTTTTCTTTGTAATTCTTTTGTTTGATGCTAAATTTTGTCTTAAAATTTCTTGTTGCACTTTTTTTCTTTAATTCGTAATGAGTTTCTTTTTTTTATGCTTTATAGCCTTGCTACCAATGTTACCTTTAATAAAATAACAGATAATCTGGTTTGACATTATTTTTATCCAAGTTTTTTTTTCTACAAATGACATCTTCAAACACAAATTCGACTCCAAGAAAAGAATTCAAGGTTAACATAAAAAAGTTCAAAGTTGTACACAATAAATACTAAATACATCGGACATACAGGGTGACCATGAAATAAAATAGAAACGTATGAAAAATGGAAAGATCTAATTTTATTAGACTTAAATGCAAAATATTTTGCGGATATCCCGTCGTAGATGTGAGAAAAAAAAATAATAAAGATATTTATAAAATATTCGTCATACCACAGCGTTTTCATAAGTCTACGTTACAACTGTAGCCTGTAACGTAAAGAGTACGGTTAGCGGTTAGCGAAGGCAATTTCACCAAGACTCACGTACATCTGTACAAGCACAGTGACTTAGTCTACACTAGGGTGACAGAATAAAATAGACACCAGGTAAAGCGGTATAAATATGTAAACAGCTAAATTCTAAGAACGAATTAAGAACTTTCTCTTGTCCTTAGGGTAGGGGTAGATGTATCGGAAGGAATTCGTCATAGTTTAGTATCGTTACAACTATGCCTCGCTTACAAAGTTCGAGTGATATTAGCGACTTCACCCGGGGTCGCATCGTTGGCCAGAGTACACGCGGCGCTTCGCAGGGTAAAATAAATAAATTTTTAAATATTCCGTTGTCCACACTTAACCGTGTGATTACACAATTTAAACGCAAGGAAAAAACAACAGTGGAGCCGAGACCAGGTCGTGCCAGACCTTCTGAAAGAAGTAAAAGGCTGCTTGTATGCTAAGTGTTAATAGAATCGCGAAAAAGTACAGCTGAGCTTGCGGCAACTTCACAGAAAAGTCAGCTCACCGTTCTGCGATACCTCCACAGTGTGGGGATGTATAAAAGGGTGGCAAAGAAAAAACCTCTCCTTACGGCGTTTCAAAAACGGCGCCGAATGGCCTGGGCAATCGAAATGCGAACGAAGCCCGAAGAGTTTTCGCGGTCTGTCATTTTTTCAGACGAAAGCAGATACTGCCAATTCAGTGATAGTGGTCGTATGTGGGTATGAAGACGTTCGTCACAGCAACTGGACGACAAATTTTTGCATCAGACGGTGAAATACGGCGGTGTGAACATCATGGTGTGGGGCGCGATATGGTATGGTGAAAGATCGCAATTAGTAATCTGAAATCGGAAATATAAATGCGGCAAAATGTATCCAAATATTAACAGAAGGACTACTACCGATATTCGACAACGCCATTTTATCTAAAGAAGACGCCACTTTTATGGAGGATGGAGCACCCTGTCACAAAGCAAGAACAACAACCACATGGATAGAGGAACAGGGGATTCGGATTTTACCATGGCCAGGCCAATCACCAGACATGAATCCGATAGAGAATGTTTGGCACATAATCCAGACAAATATGGCGAAACGACCCCGAAAACCCAGCAATAAGGAAGAACTCGGGGCAGCTGTTACAGAAGAGTGGTTAAATATTCCAGAAGACACCATTAATCATTTAATAGATTCTATGCCACGACGATTCGCAGCACTTCACGCAAGTAAAGGTGGATCGACAAAATATTAGTCTAATTTAAAAAATTTAAAATATTTTGTGTATATAACGAGAATAGAATCTTTTTTTTAATTAGTAGGTGTCTATTTTATTCTGTTACCCTAGTGTAAATAAAGTCAAATCGAAATTTATAATATGGTACATTACGTTGCGCATTTAATCTGTGTTATTTGCTATTAGCATCATCTTCTACACTACAAATATGGTAAAGATGTTGATCTTGCAAACAATGTTGTGTTTAGATTAAGGGAAACAAACAGATACGAAGATCGCAGGCATGAAAGACGCTGTTAACCTTTACGTTCTAAAGAAGAGCTGCTGGACTTTATTGAATGAAATTCAAGTGCATATTGAGACGTAATCTATTACAGCTTTATCATATTCAGCGTGTACAAAAATTGACTGAAAATGATTGCCTTCTGCGTACTACATCCCGCATCTGGTTTCGTCGACAACAGAAAATAGAAACATCGAAATAAGTACTTACCATGCTCGATATGATCCACGAAGGTGTTGATTTTACAAATTTTAGAGTTTAATTTTTATGAATGTATTATCTATGGAATTCGTGTAGATTACTTACGAAGCAATGTTACGAACACACATCATCTTTCTGATTTATAATTCCTGTTAAAACAATAGAATTGTGTCGCAATCTTCAGCACTTTTCTGTAGGAGAAAAGAAGTAATAAAAAAATGTTTATTGTCAATTATTACTTCCGATCTGTTTAGTGTTTTGCAACCTCCTCAGTTTGTACGAGGGCAATCTGAAATGTTTCCGGAAACGATAAGAAAAACACGGTATTAATGAGGTTTTTTATTTTTATTTTTCGATGTAGTCTCCTCCAAGATAAATACACTTTTTTAAACGTTGCTCCAGTTTCTTCAAGCAATATGACACGCCATTCGTCTATTAGAATAAATATTGTTCTCATCTTTCTTCATATCACTACCTTAAATGGTATACGACAAAATCTAAAGGAATTCGCTTTAATTTTTTACGGTAGAAGAAAATTAGACAAATGCTTGTTCTTTGTAAGAAGTTGTTTATTAAAAAAATATCACAAGATCTGTATCCATATTACAAATATCTATTACCTACCCAGTAGCGGAAGCTATCAAAACCTCAAGCCTAATAATCGGTAAATGACTTTCAATATTAACACCCAGAAGTCTCAACGTATTCTTAACTTTCCTGTACTGAGGTAAAGCTCTAGCGTACGACCAGATCCTCTCAAAGTTCTCCCTAACCTTACTTTCATTACTCTGCGATCCCAAGAGTTGTTTCAAAGTCGCCAAGTGATTCAACAAACGTTGCTTATGTTTTCTATACTCCGGTCCGTTAAAATAACGAGCCATGCTCGGTTTGACGGTTCTCGATTTCGTTCCGGTATGCGTAATATTTAGATCCTTGTGCATTTTCCCCAGCCATTTCTGTATCCTGTTACCGGGTACTAGCGTTCGATACGGTATATCGACCGCCCTCACGATCTTCATGAAGATATCGTATTCCGGACGAGCTTTCAGCTTCTCCAATATGGCGCGCCATTCCGGCGTTAGCAGGTAAGCGACGGCCGCTTGTATCTGTTCGTCTTTCTTTGCAATTTCGACGAAACCGCGGACCATTTCGGCGACGTCCTTGGCGAGGTCCTTTTCGAGACCTTCCATCTGTAGACGCTTTAGATCATCGACGCCACGATGTGGGTGGTAGTGTTGCTGAGTGGTATTTTTGTGTGCTTCGGGTTCACATTTGATCTCTATTAAATGGCTGGTGGAGGCCAAGAGGATTAGGAGTAATGGCTTCATCTAGAAAATGGAGAATTTTTTAGAGCTCTTTTATGGAATTGAATGGTCATTGCCTAGATGGCAAAGCAAAATGTTCTGTTATTATGGTGGAAATATTGAAAGGAATTGTGTAATCGGAAATTAAAACAAAATACTTTGGGACAATTTCTAATCATTGAAAATAAACTGCTAAGAACTTGCAA